>OY660869.1:34090000-35415000 GCA_962446985.1 Xyrichtys novacula | reverse complement strand
GCTTTGGCAAATCAAATGAAAACGTTATTGTTGTGTTTAAACGTTCAAATTCAATGTAAACAGAGTTCCTACTGGTTTCTCTATGAGTGGATATATTGTGATCTAAGTGTGTTTTGATTGTTTTTTAGTTAGTATGTTGTAAACAAAAGCCCTCAGGTTGATCTTTTAGTGGATTACATGTAAACAGAGTGCCTGTCAATCCTGTTCCTGTCCTGTTTTAAGTCAATTCAATGTAAACTAAGAGCTAATTTTAGTTAATTACATGTAAACAAAGTGCTCTCTCTGGTTCCTTTTAAGGAAATAAAGTGTAAAAATAAGTTCTGTTTGCTCTGTCAAGTACAAACCCGTTGCCCGTGAGTAAATCAAGTCTCTTCTGGAGTATTTTTTGGTCTCATAGACGTCTAAATGTCGCCTAGATGACAGGTCTAAAATCAGGCTGTTTTGGTTTAGTACTTGGAGATCAGTTATGTAACTCACAGTTACTTTTTGAAATAAATAGCTATCGAATAAAGGGTTAAAGTGCAACGTCTGAACTCTGTCTAAAATATAAAGAATCTAGACGGTTGAAATTAGGTCTAAAAACAAACTTCTGAGTTCTTTAGAGTGAATGTAAACAGAGTCCCTCATCGTTTTAGTGAATAAGAAGTAAACAGAGTTCAGTCCGGAGTTCCTTCCGCTGTAACGTTAAAGAAGCCGCCCTCTCGCTGAGCAGATGAACTGTAAACAAAGTGACCGACAGAACGTCTGACTCTTCAGAGGGTAAATGTAGACCGAGCGCCCTCTTGTTCTGACCCGGATCATACGTCGGATAGTTCTACCAGGTCTTTCAGCAGGTGGTCTCTGAAGGTTTTCCCCCGGCCCCTCAAACATCTTGAGTTCTCCAGTCAAGTCGTTTTTCCAGGTTAGAGCTCACACCTCACCCCCCCCTCCTGAACCGTCCCGCCCTGATCCCTGAGACCACTGAGGGGGGGGGGGGATTTAGAGAGGGAGGGGGTTCCTGGGTTTAAAAGATTTGGCAGAGTTTAGTCCCTGGGAATCCAGCGGAAATGGGAGGACAGGTCCATCAAAGCCTGCTGGAACAGAAGACGCCATAATGAGGCTGAAAGAGGTGGGAGGAGCTTTGGAGGGCAGGCTGCCGTCGGCCTACGCCCCCCCTCCACAAACGGACGTGACACGAAGCTCTCAGCGGGGCTTCAGAGCGGGTTCGCTGCGTTTAGGCGGGAGGAGGAGGAGGGAATCCAAGAACGCCTCAAGATCGGCGAGGAAGCGTCATTTCTGCTCCCGTGCAGCGCTCGCCACCGATAACCTCCCCGATGACCCACGTGAACCGGCTTCCAGGAATGTGCGCTCACCTTGGCAGAGGAAGTGATCAGCACAAGCACTTTCTGCTAATTGAGGAGAAAATAATACGGTGCGCGCCCCCAGCCGCGGCCCGACAAATGAGAGAGGTGTTCGGAGAATAAGAGGTGGACGGGGCCCAACAGCAGGGGCCCCTTTGTGGCGGGGCAACACGAAGGGGATCAGCAACTGGGCGGGGGGAGGAGGTGGGAGTTTTCCGAACAAATCCTAAAGGAACAAAGTGGGATTATCAGGTTCCCAGCGGCATGGGGCTATTCCTCCCATAACGTCATTAGACGGTATTAAAGGGCTCCGCTTTTCTCTCCCTTCTTTCCAGAGAAAACCCCGAGAAGTCCTGGAGGAGATTAGACCGCCACAAGCTCTAATTGACCAACCAGGACCAAAGATTGTCAATGAAGTGATGTTATCCCCGCCGTCGCTTTGAACAGCAGAACAAGAGCGGCACAAAGAGGATTAGTAACGCTGATAGCTGCGAGGAAAAAGAGCCCGGTTTAACTTCCTCCTCGTACCTCTCACTTATTTGACGTGAAGACATCTCAGCGCAGAATTTCTCTGTTTCCGTTTCCACGCTCTCGTTATGTAATCCTCCCAAAGCTGAATTATTACTCTGGGACTGAGTTTGACAAACAGAGATTAGACTTTCCAGCTTTTTAAAAGTCTGATCAACATTTCTGAAGGTCTGCTGGTCCCGAGAAAGATTGTATAAATTATATATGCATGCATACGATTTTACTATTTGTGTTGCATTGTAAATACTTGTATATTATCTCTATATCTTCCTTATTATTTATCTCCTCTTTTACTTTATTTGCACTGGAGTATCGTGACAAAAGCAGTTTCCCCCGGAGGATCATTAAAGTATTTCTGATTCTGATTTTTAAAAATGAAGGAGGGACCGTTTCTGTTCTCTCTCTGACTTTAGTCAACGCCATAGATTGTTTAATATTCTGGACACTTGGTTCCGCCTTCCTCCAGTATACGGATTTAAAGACTAAAAGTCGCTGTGATGACGCTCGGCTCAAACAGCGGATCTCCAGGTGAGCGGCTGTAAGGATGCCGATCACATGTTCACACTTTAAAGAACAGAAGGTCCACAGGAACGATCATTTTGACGAGCTTTACCGGTCGCAGATCTTTGTTACAGCTTCATCAGGCCACAAGTGTAACAAAGACTGGACTGAGACTGTTCAAGTTTATAAAGTCGTCCACGTTTCCAAACATTCCAGACATTATGTTGAACATGAGTAAAAGGTCCTTGTTGAGGATGGTTGTCGGAGGCCCAGAAATCTAGCACCAAAGTTTCTGAGTGACACAGCTTTACCACCCTAAAGGCTGACATGACCGGCTGAAGAAAACCACCCTAACAGATATGTAATCTCTGTCCTCCCATTGGCTGTATCAGGTGTCAATCATAGAAAACATGAACCCCCTGGACTGTTCCAGTATGTTTCCAAAAGTCCAAAATTTTCTGAAACATTCCGGAATCTTACTGATCTTTTAGAATGTCTTTGATGTTATAGAATGTTATTGATCTTTTAGAATGTCTTTGATGTTACGGAATGTTCGGTGATATTCTAGAATGTTCTACATCCTCCAGAGCGTCACCACCACAGACTGTATTTACTCATTCAGCGGGAGAGTCTCTGTGATGACGCTCGGCTCAAACAGCGTATCCCCCGGTGATCTACTCAATCTCTGTCCTCCCATAGGCTGTATCAGGTGTCAATCATAGAAAACATGAACCCCCTAATAACTTTTAAAAATGGAGCTGTACAGAAAAAAGAGGACTTGAGCACAAACCAGTCTGACAGTAACTACATGTCAACATCACAACCAGGGGGGAGAAACATTTATATTCTGTGTCATTCATTTATAAAGTTTGTCCACAGCTCCATAAGGAGGCGGGGTTTAGGACCTATACTGCAGCCCGTCACCAGAGGGCGCTGTTCTCAGAGAGAGGAGGCAGACAGTGTCTATTCTAGATACAGTCCATGGTCGCCACTAAGATCTCAGCTCCTTTAAGGGGTTTTATTGTGAAAGGTCAAACACACCCATCCAGCTTCCTGCAGCCATCCTGACCTGAAACCACGTCGGCTACGTTTGACATCTTCTTGTGACTTTTGTGAGTCTCCGTCTCTCTTTGGCGAGTTTTTCTACTCTATATTTGTCTGCAGAAATGATCCTCTTGTAGGCTTTTATTTTGAAACACTCGTTTATGAGTTGCATTAATTTAGGGGTTGTTTTTTTTACAACCTCGGGACTAAGTTTCATGAATATTAAACATTAATCTGCTTGTTTGTGGATTTGTGTAATTACTCCGTCTCCACGCTGGTCCGGAGAGATTGTCTCTGTAATCAGCCGACACAACGACATCAACTCGAGAGAAGTGCCTGATTCGTTCCCGCGTCCCGGGCCCTCTGCAGAGAAAGCCGCCGAGCTTAATGTCCCTCTTGAGCTCCCAGAGTCGTAGTCTGTAATTAAAGGGCGATTAAGAGGCTGGAGCCTGATGAATGGGAGCCTAAATACTCTAAATACCCCATGCTGCTCTGCTGTTGGACACAGCGTGGAGGACTTAATTGATTCGGGCTAATCAGCGGTCAGATTTAAAACAGTCACAGTTGTCTGGGAGAGACGAGAGGGGGAGAAAAAGTGAGAGGAAATGAGGGAGGAGGAGGAGAACAGAAGGTTGAAGTGAAAGAAAGAGGAGGAGGAGGAGGAGAAATGTGTGTTATTGTGAAGGGAAGAAGCAGCTCAGCAGAAGGCGTCCTGTGTTATCCTGCATAAATTAAGACAACACACACACACACACACACACACACACACACACACACACACACACACACACACACTTTGTGAACACACTGGCGGATATTAAAGGAACAGTTTGTCGGACAATTAGGTGATATGGAGACTCATTAGCGTGGGACGTGACGGCCAACGATACGTCAAACTCTGGCATCTCGACCGCAAACCCTCCAACAAAGAGTTAAACTCCGTTTATTTCCATCAAAGCGGGTCTGAATCTGGTGTTTTAGACGAGGAGGATTCACCAAAGTTTAAGGAGATTTTTAAGATGGAAGTTTTCAGGAGTAAATCTGTAAACCTGTTGAGTTCACTTTGATTAATCCTTTTAGTTTATTCGGTTATTTAAAGAAAAACTGACCGTTTTAGTTTCATGATATTTCTCCTGGTCGTAAAACTGTCAGTTTAAAGAAAACCATGTTTGATTATCTCTGTGTTTGTAACGTCTGTAACGTGAAAATCAACCCGAGACAATAAAAGACGAAAATATCTGAGTCTGAACGGAGGTTTCACCACATTTTCCCTCTTTAGTTATTGTTGAAGTTTAGTAATTAGTTTATCAGGTGAAGCTGCTGTGAAAGGAGAACGGTGAAGGTGGTCTCCTGTCCAAAAATCAACGATGGTTTAACGAGATCTCCTCTGAAAGACCATCCTTTAAAAACTCGATCGTTCGCCAAAACTACAGTTTTATTCTGAAAACAAATCACCCCTTCATTTGAATATGGGGACTTTTATTTTGAAATAACTCTGACCCTTTTCTTCGAATAATCAACTTTTATTCTTGTGATTAACGTTCATAAATTCCTTTTTCTTTATTCTTGTTTCAAAATCAGTTTTTTCTTCCTTTAATTACGACTCCATTCTTTGAACATAACGACTTTATTCTCATTTAGTCTACGCTCAGACTGCAGTTCTGGTTTTTTACCATCTGTGACTCATATCTGATGTTTTCATCTAAGTGTGAACAGGTCAGTTCTGATTGGTTCTAATCCGACCCAGGCCTCTTTTCTATGTGGATATAAATCAGAAAAAAAGATTGGATTTAACAAAAAATCCGAATTGTGCATCAGAACCTGCAGTGTGAACGTGGCCTGTGTTAGAACTTTATTTTTCAATAAAATGACTTTAATTATCGTAATGTGACGACTTTATCTCAGGATGTTTAACATCTGTATTTCTACCTGAACAGTAATTCAGGTTATTTTTTGTGTTTTGTGTTTTTTTCTGCTAATTTTGTTTGTTTAAAAAAACTTGCAAAAAAAAAAAGATAATAGTTTGACGAGTTTTAAATTTCTCAGTTTTGTAATAAAAAAAAAAATCAATTTTTTTAATAAATAAGCTGAATAAATAATAAAAATGTGTTTTTAATATTGTGAGTTATTTGTGATTCAAAGTGTTTAATGTGTTTGTGAGCGTCTGCTGAGTGTGACGCGCCGCCGCCACCGTCGTGTTGTGAACAGAAACGTCTTCATCAGTCTGAGGAGACGAAGAAAAAACAAGTTGTTGATGTAATTGGGTCTAAATATGACTGAGTGTGTGTGTGTGAGTGTGTGTGTGTGAGTGTGAGTGTGTGTGTGTGTGTGTGTGTGTGAGACCTCGTTCTGTGGTTGCAGACAGCCTTTTGTGTGTCATTTGTGATTCATTTGCAGTTGACTCGCTCTGTGAGAACCGGAGGCGTCCACTTCACTTCCACGGCGAGGACGAACATGTTGCCTCGACATATTTCTCCACGCCGTCCTGCCAAACATGCTGCGACACACAAGGCGGCCATTGTTTGACGCCGCATCGTGTTGTTGTTGTTGGTGGTGTTTGGTGGCGTTTTTTTTGGAGAACGGCGTGTTTGGATCAGTTCGGTGTCAGGAGCCTCTCGCGGTTCAGGCTAACAAAGGGTCAAAGGTCATGCTTTAAAACTATATTAATGGGTTTTTTGAAACAGACGTACAGTGTCTTATATAAACTCTGAAGTGCTCGTCCCTAAATGTCCCCACTGGAAACATGAACTGTAAATGAGTTCCTGCGGTTGAGTTAAAGGGATTCGAACCTCCGCAGGTGAGCGGTACCTGAGCTGAAATCGAGACGGTGTCCCAACAGGTGGCGCTAACACACAACCCCCACTCATTATCAAAGTGTTTACAGTTAAATCATTGGACGCTCTCGGTCGGCGAGGAGTCGAGTATCACATGACTTAATTAAAGATGTCCCTGATGACATCGCTGTGGTTTGGATAATGATGGACGCCGAACTGCGGGTCCAGGTGGTCCAGAGGAGACAATTACTAACAACACACACACACACACACACACACACACACACACACACACACACACACACACACACACACACACACACACACACACACACACACACACACACACACACACACACACACCTGGTTACAGCGAGCAAAAGAGACCAAAGTGGAGTAAACAGTACACACCTGCAGATGTGGACAGTATGTACAGTATACAACAGCTCACACACACACACACACACACACACACACACACACACACACACACAATCATTAGTGTGTCCCTGGGGGGTGTATTAGCTGTTTGAGGCCTGCTGGGAGTTCGTTAACCATCAGCCTTAAGGGGGTCGTCTGCGGCGATCATTACTGTCGCAAAACTCCGACAAAGTTTCTGTGATGAGCCACGAAAACAGAGAGGTAAACGTCAACAAACAAACAAACAAACAAACAAACAAACAAACAAACTAACTAACTAACTAACAGAGAGGTAAACATCAACAAACGTCAACAAACAAACAAACAAACAAACAAACTAACTAACTAACAGAGAGGTAAACGTCAACAAACAAACAAACAAACAAACAAACTAACTAACAGAGAGGTAAACATCAACAAACAAACAAACAAACAAACAAACAAACTAACTAACTAACTAACTAAGTAACTAACTAACTAACAGAGAGGTAAACGTCAACAAACAAACAAACAAACAAACAAACAAACTAACTAACTAACTAACTAACTAACAGAGAGGTAAACGTCAACAAACAAACAAACAAACTAACTAACTAACAGAGAGGTAAACGTCAACAAACAAACAAACAAACAAACAAACAAACTAACTAACTAACAGAGAGGTAAACGTCAACAAACAAACAAACAAACAAACTAACTAACTAACAGAGAGGTAAACGTCAACAAACAAGCAAACAAACAAACAAACTAACTAACTAACTAACAGAGAGGTAAACGTCAACAAACAAACAAACAAACAAACAAACAAACAAACTTACTAACTAACTAACTAACAGAGAGGTAAATTTCATGTAAACACCTTCATGTAAACGTCTCTATTCTGACTGTTTCACATCGGTCGAGGCTCCTGCCCGGTTCACGCCGCGCTAAAATGACACTGTGGTCATACTGTGACTTTAAAGAAACAGACTTTTATGCTGAAAAGGTGAACAACTGATGAAGAAGAAGCAGCAGCAGCTAACGAGCTAGCTTTAGCATCCTTCTGAGAAATGATAAAAACTGACCTGAAGATTTTTCACGAGTCAAAAAACAAAATCAGAGCTGAACTGTTTTCGTTCAGTCCAGTGACTCACCATCGAGCAGAGGGAGTCAACTTCAAAATAAAAGCATGGTTTGACGATGCGGACATGACCACAAAGAATTTCAAAATAAAAGCATAACTGATGATTGTTATTAGTCACAGGGCTGATGATGTTAAAGTTTAGAGTTACTGAAACACGTTCATTCAAAGGTGTTAAAAACAAAATCTTGTTTTATCACTTTTCTAAACCAGGTTCAGGTCTTCAGGGTCTAATGATCAGGGTCATACCTGGAGCTGAATGTGGATCAATATTTAGAGTCAGATACTTGGTCTGCGGAATGAAAGGAAGAGAGAAAAACTCATTTTGATTCAGTCGGAGAACTTTATTATCTGTAATCATTTTTATTCAGACTTTAACAGGCTCACACACTCTGCTGCTCAACAGTCGGTCTGGGCCACACCTGCCAGGTGTGTGTGTGTGTGTGTGTGTGTGTGTGTGAGCCTGTGTTAATTGTGACCCGTGGGCTGTGTGTGAAGTCGGAGTATAATTATCTGTGTAATTGTCGTGTATTTTGTAAAGTGCAAGATCATTTAACTCCGGATTAACTCTTCTCACCTCCAACGGCCGAGGGCGTTGCTCTGCACACACACACACACACACACACACACACACACACACACACACACACACACACACACGAACGCCCTGTGTGTCCCTGCTGCTGCAGTGATCGTAAGGATGCAAAGAAGTTAAACCCACATCTTCACTGATGTCTGTTCATCCTCTCTCTCTCTCTCTCTCTCTTTCTCTCTCTCTCTCTCTGTCTCTCACACACACACACACACACACACACACACACTGTAACACACGCTCTCACACACTCTTTCTCACTTTCTGTGATGCTCTGTCGTTCTTTTTGTTCTCTCTCCGACACGTCTTCAGTTAAGGAGGGTATCAAGTCGCTCGCCCATCTGTGATGCAGACTGCAGGAAGCTGGCTGCGACAAACACACACACACACACACACACACACACACACACACACACACACACACACACAGAGCTAAAATACACACTCTAATTGACATGAATCTATTACTAAACCTAAAACATGTAGACGCACTTGAGACGATAAAATGATTGAAATGAAAAAGAAAAACTTTCAAAATAAAATCAGAGTTTTTTTCTGATTTTAACTCTCGGCGGTCATTTCTATCAAAGTGTTTTGGTTGTTAGTTGGTTAGTTTGAACAGAAAGTCGCACAGAGAGTCAGTAATCCGACTGAGACAGGAACAGAGCTTCAGCTTTCCGATAAACGTGATTTTAATTCTGGAGAACAAATCTGAGCCATTTACGGAGGCTTTCATTTTAAGGATAAATTTAACTCCGTTTGTGCTCAGTCTGCTTCTCTATGTAGAAATAAATGAGTTTATTTTTATTCAGTCAGAGCTGCAGGATTATTTCAGGTACATATTTAGGTTTTTTTTGGTTGTGGCCGCCGTCTTTAGGATCACTGTGCCATCAGCTGGTGAAAAATCGCTCCTCCGATAAAAATACTCACTTTTCTGCCGCCAAAATCCAACAATGTTTAAATAAACTTTATTAACATTAACTTACATTTCTCACCTTTTATTATGAAGTTCAGATTAATGATTCATCCACGTCTAAACCCAGGAGACTGCAACTTCTCTGTACTCAGAAATGGACTGTTTGTTACGCTTTTATTTTGAAATAGAAATCGTAAACTGCAGCTCTGGATGAAAACGATGAAATCAAACAGCCTCAAAGAACGACCGTTTGATTGATTTAGTCACTGGGACAGGCTCAGACTCTCACGTTGTTTTTAGATTCAGTGAAAATCTTTAAATCTCAGTTTTTAAAAGTTCGTCATCTTCGCTCAGAGCGATGCTAAAGCTAACTCGCTAACAGCAGCTGCTTCTCTCTCCTCTCTTGGACCACCAGCGTAAAAGACAGCGCTCTCACAAAATGAATTTTTCACTTTTATTTTGACTTCATTATTTAAAAACTAAATGAGTTTAATCTCGTCACATCACTTCTCAATTTTCTCCTTTTTTCCTTCATTAAAGGGAAGACAAGTTGACGTCCAATCACTGAGCAGTTAGATTTTTGAGGAGGTGTGTGTCGGTGTGTAGGCGTCTGTGGAGGGTACAGGATGGACTTAAGTCTACTTCTTCTACGGGGTAACCTTTTCTTTTTCCTTTCCTTATTTCCTTTCCTTTCCTTTCCTTTCCTTTTGACTTTTGCCTTTTATTTCAGTGGGCGGACAATCTTAAAATCATGACAGCCCTATTTCCTGATCATCGTAGCATCAATAGGAAACTCGTCTGTGTTTACTTTATAACTTGTTCTTTATGAAGATATTTGTTTGCAGAAATGTCAAGGAAAGGAAACCTGCAGGGACATTAAATCATTGACACTAGCAGTTGTTCTGATATTCTGATCGTAAAAAGTTTTTTGTTGTCTGAGAAAAACCTTCCCGACTTCTCCGACAGCAGGAACAATATCAGGAGGAGATCAGGTTTGATTCTTTCAATAATCATTTCACCAGGAGATGAAATGGGGGGTTAGCTTACCGTGCAATTTAAATTCTTGAGCGGCGCTCTGATGGACAGGCCTATAAAGAAAAGTCACACCCTGGTTCATTGTAATCCAGTTTCACACACTGACTGCTGGGACGAGGCCAGAACAAACGAGGTGTGTGCTGTCAGTGTTTACATACCACACAGATACATGATTGGCATTTGGCATGTAGCTTCCTCTGCTAAAGGCATTACGCAAACACACACACACACAGACACACACACAGAGTTGTAACATTATATGGCAGATAGAAAGTATTTTGTTAACAAAGAGGAAACTTGTGTCCTCATGCACGTACCGTTTTACCCTTTTTTTCAAACGCAGATACACGAGTGAGACTGGAGGCAACAATAAATACAACAACAACCAGCGCCCAGTGTGGCACCAACGGGCCCGTGCAGTGTCACACCGCTACCTCTGTAAACCGCCGCCTCAGCCCACTGCCACCATTTCACACGGCCTGCCATCGCCGCTGCCATGCTCTCCACAGCAGCCCTAAACTTTATGATGGTCGGTACTTGTGACCGCCTGTGAGTGTAGTAGGACATTTACTGTGAAACGACGTCAGAGTTTGTAAGAACGCCATGGCCACGCCCTTTGACCTAAGCAGATGAATTTTTGATATGGTCTTCATTAAGTTCTATTCAACAGACTGACAGAGAAATAACATCAAACATGTAAATGGTTTGTTTAGAGGAGGCCATTTGTAGGCACTTGCAAAAAGCCCTAATTGTCAAAGGGGCGCTGTTGCCGGACGAAGCCCATGTCGCGGAAAGTTGTACATCAGTCTGAAAGTAGACTATTGTTGGGACTTCTGGCTGCAGATTCAGCTTTCTAATAATAAGTACCTATGAGGGGATAACTTTTGAAAAAAAATATATTATAGTATGATAAAAATGTCATAGTATACCATAATAAAAGTTTCCAATTTTAGTATGACAAAAATGTCATAGTATAGTATGATAAAAATTTCAAAATCCAGCATGATAGAATGTCATGGTATCGAATGATAAAGAATATCAAATTTTAGTATAAAAAAAACATGGTATAGTATGATAAAAATATTAAAGCATAGTATGACTTTAATGTCATAGTATAGTATGACAAAGATTTTAAAGTTTAGTATGGATAAAAAATGTCATAGTATAGCATGATGAAAATTTCAAATTTTTTGTAAAATAATTTTTTTTATTGTGTACTATGATAAAAGGCTGAACAGGAACATGGGTCGCACAGTGGTGTAGTGGTTAGCTTCGTAGACTCACAATGAGCAGGTCAGGGGTTCAAATCCCCTCAGGAGGAGCATGAAACACACACATAAATAAAAAATTATACTAAACAGTGATAAAAATTTTAAAGTTTAGGATGATAAAAATGTCATAGTATAGTATGGTAAAAAATTCAAATTTAATTAAGAAGAAAAAAATTTCATAGGATAGTTTGATTAAAATTCTAAATATGAGTATGATAAAAATGTCATAGTGTACTATGATAAAAGGCTTATCTAGGACATGGTTGGCACAGTGGTGTAGTGGTTAGCTTTGTTGACTCACAATGAGCAGGTCAGAGGTTCGAATCCCGCTCAGGAGGAGCATGAAACACAAAAAAATGAAAAAAAATCTTACTAAACAGTGATAAAAAATTTAACATTTAGGATGATAATAATGTCATAGTATAGTATGATAAAATTTCAAATAAGAAGAAAAAAATGTAAAAGTATAGTATGGTAAAAATTACAAATTTTAGGATGATAAAAATGTCATAGTATAGTATAACAAAAATTTCAAATTTAAGGATGATAAAAATGTCATAGTCTAGTATGATAATATTTTAAATTTGACTGAGAAAAAAATGTCATAGTATAACATGATAAAAATTTCAAATATTTGTATGAAAAAAAAATGTCATCGTATAGTATGATAAAATTTCAAATTTGACTAAGGAAGAAAATGTCATAGTATAGTCTGATAAAAATTACAAATTTTAGAATAGAAAAAATGTCATAGTATAGTCTGATAAAAATTTCAAATTTAAGGATGATAAAAATGTCATAGTATAGTATGATATAAATTTCAAATATTTGTATGAAAAAAAATGTAGTATAGTATGATAAAAATTTCAAATTTTAGTACGGAAAAAAAATTCAGAGGATAGTTTGATTAAAATTCTAAATATGAGTATGATAAAAATGTCATAGTGTACTATGATAAAAGGTTTAACTACAACATGGTTGGCACAGTGGTGGAGTGGTTAGCTTCATTGACTCACAATGAGAAGGTCAGGGGTTCAAATCCCGCTCAGGACAGCATGAAAAAAATCCTACTAAACAGTGATAAAAAATTTAAAGTTTAGGATGATAAAAATGTCATAGTCTAGTATGATGAAATATCAAATTTGACTAAGGAAAATTAATGTCATAGTATAGTATGATCAAAATTTCAAATATTTGTATGAAAAAAAAGTCATAGTATAGTATGATCAAAATTTCAAATTTAAGGATGATTAAAATGTCATAGTATAGTATGATAAATTTCTAAATTTTAGTAAAATTTAGTAAAAATTTCTCTATGTAGAAATAAATGTCATAGTATAATGAAAAAATGTCATAATATATGATGATACAAATTTCAAATATTAGTATGAAAAATAGTCATAGTATAGTATGATAAAAAAACAAAAGAAAAGATGTCACAGTATAGAATGATAACATTTTCGAATTTTAGTGTGAAAAAAATGTCATATTATAATAATAAAAATATTATAGTATAGTATGATAAAAAAAGATCATATTATAGTATAAAAAGTGCATTTTTTTTCATTTAATCAACTAAAAGAGCAACAGAGAGCCCTTTGTTTACATGTCATACACTGGAAAGGCATCTAGCTAGCCTGTTAGACAGTAGTTACCATGACAGCTAAAGCCAAGCAAGTTACCACCTTCAGATCTATCTATCTATCTATCTATCTATCTATCTATCTATCTATCTATCTATCTATCTATCTATCTATCTATCTATCTATCTATCTTGGCATTAACACTTGCAGGATTCGGTGGTTTCTTAATCTCTCTGTCATTTACAACATTATTTGCCTGATAGCATCTGACTCACATGTTCCTGTGTCTTCTTCACATTGTATCCCATCCAAAACCTCCACATTCATCACACCTCTGTCACTCAGGTATGTTGATAGATGGCATCAGTGACTATTTGTGTCAGATGAGTTTTAATAGATGTTTTACAGACTAATTTATGGCCACTTGTCACGACGAGTTTACATTTCCAAATGCCAAAGTTCCCCTTCCCTCCCCCTGTAAAAGAAAATGCCTTCTGCTACAATCATCGACTCATCTTGTAGCTAAAATACCTGTTATTATCCCCGACAGGTATGAAGACCTACAACCTAGTTTCTTTCTGCTCACGTTAGGTAACATACCACCATGCTGTACTAGCTCGAGGTGTCCTGTCTGTCTCTCTTTCCATCTGTGTGTCTGTGACTTTACAACCAAGTCTGCTTAAATATATCATTATTTTCACATTTCCTCACTGAAGTGGTCTGAGCCACACTCTGAGGAATAAAGGTCCAACTCAGTGAAGGTGCTGCTCGGTTTAAAGATACTGTCGGCTGAAATTTGGTTCTGTGAGGTTTTGGATTGTTGTGAAAGTCTTAAAAACTTTCACATTTATCAACGCCTGGTTACGATCTATTATAACTTAAAATTCTTCCTGAATTTCTGCAGAAACGCTCAAGTTCCTGCAAAAGTTACATACATATCAATTCAAAACTGCAGCGAGACGTGCAGGTGGTCCTCCAAAACCACCCTAATGTTAGTGGAGTTCCTCAGGGTACCTTTCTAGATCCTCTGTTACTGTACTTTTGAATTAATTTTGTTTCCTGTCTGTGACCGATGAAGTGAGCAAAGCCACCAGAAAGAAGATTATTCCTTTAAAGTTATTTTCAGTATGAACGATTTCACAAACACCCTTTTTAAAACAAAAAGATTCATGGTCTTTGATACTGTTAAATAACAATAACAAGTAAATAACAAATAACGAATAACTAAATAAGATGTAAGACTTTGTAAGACTGCTTTGTCCACAGGGGGCGCCAAGATCAATGAAATAAATGAACAAACCTAACAAACAAAGACGTACTGACAGCTTCATGCAAGATGTTCTGGAGTGTTGAGCTGACATGTCCGAAGTGAAATGCTCTTTTTTTGACCAGAGTTAAAATATCACTTCAGCGCTCAGAGTTTGAGTTTCCACCTTTGACCTGAGCGTACAGGTACAGGAAATCAGGCCGATGTCGGCAAAAAAAAACTGGCGCAGCGCCGTCCTACTGCTGGGTGACACAAACAAACTGAATGCACAGACTGTGTGATAAACAGACACGCTCCTGATGACACCCAACTGTTACTTTTTGCCTAAAAGATTTTTGCTTTTTTTTTGAATGCGTGTGTATGTGGTTCATGGCACTTCTGCAGACAGCCTCTAGTGGACACTCAGGGAATTGCAGTTTTTAGCATTTCTGCATTGTCTTCATTTCTCAAGACTGGAGGTTGTTATTGGTTGGACGGCTGTTCCCAGAGTATATGTAGATCTATAAATCTTATTTGTCTGTAACTAAATAAACCATATATACATGAATATTTGGAGTAGACCTGTGGAGAGTAGTTAACACTTCCACCTTTAATTTAACCGTCAGATCAAGACTGGACTACTTTACATCGTTCATGCAGATTTGAAGGTTTTTGACGAGTAAAATATTAAAATATTAAATATGAGGTTGAAAATTTATTAACTTTTATTATTCTACAACTAACCAGGATTATTAAAAACAATCCTCGGACAGGCCTGTTAAACCCCTCAGAGTAATGCAAACATTTTCACTTATAAAAGAAATAAAACTGCAGAACTACAAGTGTCATAAAATAAAAAGTAAAACGTTGATTTAGAGGAGTTCATCAGGGATCTGGTCGAGGTCCTCCAGACACAGGAAGAGTTTCCAGGTCTTATCAGGAGTCATCGTGTGAAAACATTTGTCCTTGTTGACCTGTGAACCTCGGCTGTAACGCCTCTTCTTCATCTGTCAGCGTCTTTCTTCACCTGCGTCTGTCGGCGCTGAGTCGGACCTGTGCCACAGGTATTATTAACGTCTGAACCAGTTTGAGTTTTTATTCCAGCTCCGTGATAAAATAATCTAAACAGAGGATTACTAAAGGGTTCCTGGAGCTCTGTGACTTCTGAGAGTGTTTAAGCGGGGAGACGGAGGGGTGGGGGGTGACGAGGTGTGGGGAGGCGGGAAAGAGGAGGAGGGATGTTTCTTATCTGATCCAGACCACTTTAGGAAGACACCTGTGGTATCCAGGTAGATATATTACCACCTAAGTGGCCGTAAACCCCCCCCCCTCAGGTCGAGTGCTGAAGGTGGGCCGGGCTGTCAGACAGCTGCAGGCAGGAAGTGAAGCCGACAGCCGGGAACGCCTTTTATTTATGGGGCGGTGAGACGAGCAGATTTAACGAGGAGAGAGAGAGAGAGAGAGAGAGAGAGAGAGAGAGAGAGAGAGAGAGATCAGGTTCAAAATCAAGAGGAAGAGAGAGAGAAGAAAGTTTTTAAAGACTCTTTTTTCTCACTTCGTCTTTTAAACTTAAATTTATGAGGATTATATTCTGGATGTTAGTTTATTAAAATTAGGATTTATTTTCTGCAAACGGTTTTTAATCCAAACTAGACTGTAAAAATATGTCACACGTAATCTGGAATAAAAATGGACTTTAAATGAGAAAAGAAGACAGCGAACATCTTCAGGAGAGAACGACGTTAGAAAAACAAAAAAGGAGGTTTATGAAAATGAGACTGAATATAAAGATAAATATCATTCATACATATCCTGTCTACATGTGTTATAATTCATTTAACTGTCTGTTGGCCTCATGATGAACAACAAATTCTTAGTTTCTCAGTTCTGGTATCATGATTAAAATCTTATAAGACTTTAAAAAACATTAAAAAGCTTTTAAAGTTTGAGGTCTGACACCCTCTCACATCTAAAGACCGTGTGCCAACAAGTCTCAGAGGTTTAACCCGGGATTTCCACCGCATCCAGAACAGCGGCGATTTAAGCCGTACGCCAATTCCTACCGGATCCGTTTGTGAGGCGATTTTCGTGGCGGATTACAGACAGCAGGAATCGCAAGAACTCACAAGAACCCACAGATTCACGTTCAATCGCACGATAACGAGTTGTCTCTCTAAAGACAGACACATAGACATATAAGCAGTAGATTGTGTCCTTCCAGAGGAGGAAATCTACTTCTAGACTTCTAGAATCAGCATCTCCTCATCCATGGTGTCATCGGGGTGAAATGACGTCTAAAAACCTTTCACTTGTTCGTCTCCGCCCGTTTGCATGGTGTGAAATACGATCCTCCTGAAACACAGAGTGTTTTATTTTGAAAAGAAGCCGGATGTTTTATTTTGTGTCTGTGCCCGACTTCCTTTCCAGCACGGGTTAATCTGTGCTGAATTTATCCGCCATGCTCCGGCGTCCAGAAAAAATAGAACTCTTGTGATCAGCTGAGGAGTCCGGCGATCCGCAGAGGAACGGAAAGAAGTCGGTGTAATTTGACACGTTAACTTGAATGGTTACGATCAGCTACGATCGGAGGATACGACCTTTTAGGAGACCATCAGGATGAAGGTCGAGAGGGATTTAGACTTAGACCGAGATTTCACAAAGACCTGGAAACTCACAGAGTCTCCTGATGGAAAATGAATTTAATTATAACGATAAAAACAGCCTTTAAACTTAAAAATCTTTATTCACTGCGTCACGGTTTCTGAGACGCCTCTTGAGGTCCACGCTCATACTCAGTTCTGGGACTCACAGACCCAGAACTCAGTAATCCAGCTCTCCTCTGACCTGGTCCGTGGTCTGGGATCTGGTCTGAGGTCCGTCCTGTCAGTGTGTCTCTTTGATCTGCTGATGGTCGTACCTGCTGGACGAGCTCAGAGGATGTTTATTCCTCGCCTAATGTGTTGACAGGTGATGGGGGGGGGGCGGCTGCTCAGGTGTGAGCGCCGCTGATAGACACTCCCTTTGTCTCCAGGTGTGTGTAGCTGAGGGACACTCATGCATTTCCACTCTTTTCTCTCCCAGTGTGTGTGTGTCCAGGTAAAGGTGTGTGTGTGTGTGTGTAGGGGGTATGGATCCTCCTCCGTACCCTCGGGCTCTTCCTGTAGCAGCGTTTGTTTCCACCCCCCGGCCTGGGGACTCGACAGGTATTAACTGAGGTCATAACAGCTCCCCTGTGAAGACAATTAGCCGCTAAACGCCTCCCTGCTCGCCGCTGTTTGTTTACCCGGCCGCCATGTCGCCGCTGTGTTTTCTTTTTGTTCTCCTCCGTGTCTGAAATCGTGTTTTAATGCAGAGCCCACAGACACATCCGGAGAGAAAAGAAGTAAAAACAGACGGAGGAAGAAACGAGTTTGTTGATGAAACAGGACGGAGCGAAGGATGGACTCGTTCACAGCTGGACGGTTTTCACTGAAAGAGTCTGAATCCCTGAGAGTCCGCCTCAGTTAGTCCACCGTTAAAAAAAAACCCCTGAGGTGTTTTTACCTTTAAAATGAAAGTGACTGTTATAAGAGTGATTACATGATAATCTTTATTTACTTTATTATTTAATGATAAATGCACAACAGTAAAATATAGAATTTAATGTCAAATATATGTGAGTTAGTACCACCTCTGTCCAATAGGGGGCACCATAGATGAAGAGTTCAGGCTGAAAGATTATTGCGCATAAATGTAGTACCATGTATTCTCACAGGGTGGCGCTATGACTGCAGTCGAGAAGTAAGTACATAGACGTGTTTAAAGGTGGACTGTCTGCCTCCTCTCTGTGAGAACAGCGCCCTCTGGTGACGGGCTGCAGTATAGGTCCTAAACCCCGCCTCCTTATGGAGCTGTGGACAAACTTTATAAATGAATGACACAGAATATAAATGTTTCTCCCCCTGGTTGTGATGTTGACATGTAGTTACTGTCAGACTGGTTTGTGCTCAAGTCCTCTTTTTTCTGTACAGCTCCATTTTTAAAAGTTATTAGGGGGTTCATGTTTTCTATGATTGACACCTGATACAGCCTATGGGAGGACAGAGATTGTGTAGCTCACCCGGGGATACGCTGTTTGAGCCGAGCGTCATCTCAGCGACTCTCCCACTGAATGCGAAGAACGTTACTGCGCAATGTTGGTTTAAGGAAGTGGAGAAAAAAACGCAGAATTACTGAGAACTTTTCGGCTTCAAATTCGTAAACTGGCGGGAGGCGGAGCCAAGTTGTCCAGAGTATTAAACAGTCTATGGATTGAACACTGTTTGAAGGAGTTACAGTAACTTCCTGATCCAACTGTACGTCAGATAATACGGCCGAACCAACGACTTCAAAGATGGTGGACTTCTTCGTCCACAACCCTGCGCTGAATGTCGTCCTCTTTAATTCGAGCCTCTGACTTTGGAATCTTTCTAATTAAAAACAAAACAAAAAAAATCAGAAGTGTACAGACAAACGACTAAGATTTTAATCCAAGTCAACTAAACGATCAAAAATCATCACCCTCACTTAAATTACTCGCTAATATTTTTGTTTGTTTCGGTCTGAAACTCTGGTCCTCCTCCAACACTACACTGAGTTTACGCTCTGGGTTTTTACAAAGCTCCATAAAAACAATTATAATAATGATAATTATAGACATGAATTATACTTAATAATAATATCATCCAACTTTTTAACAACAAAGAGTAAATGACGAATATTTACTCACTAATATAAAACCAGACAGAACAGTCAGAGTCGAACTGGGTCAACGAGTATTTCAGCCACAATAAGGGTTACGTACAACACCTCTTAAATAAAAAGCAATATATAATAATAATAATAATAATAATACTAATAATAATAATAAAAATAAATAATAATAATAATAACAATAATAATAATAATAATAATAATAATAATAATAATAATGATAATAATAATAATAAAATAATAATAATAATGATAATAAAATAATAATAATAATAATAATAATAATGATAATGATAATGATAATAAAATAATAATAATAATAATAATAATAATAATAATAATAAAATAATAATAATAATAATAATAATAATAATGATAATAATAATAATGATAATAAAATAATAATAATAATAATAATAATAATAATGATAATAATAATAATAAAATAATAATAATAATGATAATAAAATAATAATAATAATAATAATAATAATAATAATAATGATAATGATAATAAAATAATAATAATAATAATAATAATAATAATAATAATAATAATAATAAAATAATAATAATAATAATAATAATAATAATAATAATAATGATAATAAAATAATAATAATAATAATAATAATAATAATAATAATAATAATAATAATAATTATAATAATAACAATAATGATAGTATACTGAGTGTAGGAGGAGGTTCTGGATCCAGGACATGACCGAACAAAGACGGAGTTCAGAAGCTCTCAGATCATTTCACTGCGTTCTCCTCCTGGATGTTCAAACGTCTGCGGACTTGTCTGTGATGGAGAAACAAAATGAGCCGTTTTAACACCGAGACACGGACGCCATTTACAGGAAACGGAGGGTGACAGTGGAGGTCGTGCTGAAACACACAGTCCATCAGCGTTTCCCCACAAAGTCCCGCCGGGTCTCCTCCAGCGTGTCTGACTGCTGCGTTTGTTTCACATGAATATATAAGAGGTGTGATATGAGTTAGAAGAGAGTCAAATTTTCCATTTGAAACTTTTCTAACATGGCGGCGGCCTCGACGGCAGGAGGACCAGCAGCTGCTCACAGGGTCGAGAGGACCGTCATCAACGTTGGAGTAAGAAGTCTGAGTTTGTACGAGGGTTTGGAGGTCCGAGCTGGTCCTGTCGGGACCGTTTAAAAAGTGTTAATTACCTCTAAGCGACAAACGTGTTTCTGTTTCAAAGGAGAGTTAAATGTGGTCCGACGACATTCCCGCTGAAGACCGAGTGAAGACTGTCGTCTGTCAGCGACACTTTGCTGACGTCCTAAACCGACTGTCAGGACTTTGAAACAAACGGCGCCGAGTTCCTTCAGATCTGAGAGTGTTTGTTCACCTGACACTAACACACACACTCTGTTCTTCTTCAGAGGTGCGGCGATGACAGAGGAAAACCCTCTGAAGGTAACGTGCTGTCACTGAGACTCCGAAAATCTTCACTTTTAATGACGTAACGAGTCGAATCCTAACAACGCAGTCGGCCATGTTTGACGATTTAAAGAGACTGAAGAGAAGAAGACGGAGAAACCAGTGAGTCTCACCTGATCTCCATCAGTTTGGAAAGAACCTTCACAGGATCTCCACCCCGATCGCTCTGCAGGCGATTTACTTCAGTTTATGTTTTTAACCGTTGAATGCCTTTTGTATCATATTTGATTTACACTTTTATATACTTCTATCAAATCAATATGATCAATAAATGAAACCATGTTTGATCTTCTTCAGGCTTTACAGCAGCTCTGTGGACACTCCCACAGAATGAAAAGTTATTTTCTCTCAGTAACAAAAAGCTGCAACATTTCTGCGAGGCTGCGGTGATGGTTGTTGTTCACGACGTCGACGTTATCACTCACGTTCTGATGTGGAGCTTCCTGTGGCCTGTCCTCGCTCTCTTGCTCTTCCTGTCTGGCTCTGTCGGCCCTGCCGCTCGCTGCTCTGCTCTGCTCAGCCGCCTGCAGATCCTCATGCACATTTTCTTTAGTTAGTTTTGTTAGTGCACTTCTCAACACCTCACATCACATCATTCTCACACAACCACATCCACACTACTGATATAACAGGCAAACACTCGCCATACTTGTAGTTTCTGTTCGCTTGTTTTACTTTAAATCGTAAATAAATTAACTTACTTTAGTCGATACGAACTCCTCCCGTCCTTTCGTCACGGCCGTAGAGCGGGTTATGACAAGATAAATAAATATATTTGTTAAATTTAAGAACATTTTGATTTTTTTGGTTTTCAGTATTAAGTCAAATAAAAATTTCAGCATCAAAAAAAGTTGAATTTTCTGGCCGTAATTTGTGGTTTCAGGAATTAAAGGGTTTCCTCTGGAGAAGGTTCTGCTAAATCACGCCGTGTGTAACACGCTCGATCGTGCCGCGCCTTTACATTATCTTTGCTGGATTGACGGTATTACATTCAACGTTTTGGCACCCTGGTCTTTCACGCTGACTTTGAATGACTTTCATCAAAATGTTATTCGCCGTACAAGAACTGTGTCCTAACTGCATCCTTCCTTGGACTCTCCTTTTCATTCATTTGTGCTAATAACTTTATTTTCAACGTGAGACTTAACCCTATAAGAGTGTGAGGTTGCCCCTAGTGGTCACGTGTTATAACACATTCGATCATTTTTTTTTTTTTCTGCTGACAGAGTCGTCCGTCAGAACGGTGCGGCTGACGGGTCGGTTTATTTCTGAGGGGAAACATTTTCCTCATAAACGAGCAGACGGATCAGACGGCTGCAGACAGATTTGTGAGTGAAGTTTAAAGACTCCTTCAGTCTGTAATTGGGGAAATTCTTGTAAATCAAAGTTAAAATTTGGAGTGGGGACTCCCTTGAATCCCCTGGAGGACCCTGGGGGACTCTCCAGACCTCAGATTGAGAACCTCCGCCTCACTCGCCCAAACTGTCAGTCAGCGCTGGGAGCGCCGGGGGCCTACAGTCATCTCCTAAACGGTAATTTATGTGTTGTTGTGGAGGACAAATTGCTGCAGGAGGTGCACCATTAGCTAAACTGCATTTCACAGCGACGTGTTTTCACCTGCAGCACAGCTATGCCAAAAATGTCATAACTCAGCGCCGGGCCGCCGGCGGCCAGAGACAGGATTTATAGGAGGAGGGGGGGACAGGGTTTCCATGACAATAAACACCTTCAGAGATTACACACTGTACTACCGTTTAAACACACAAACAAGGCAGTAATGGAGGAGTACACACAAATACACACCATGGCAGTAATGACATTTCAGTGGAATCAAATCAAACTTTAATAAACTCGAAAAATCTGCAGAAATTTACAACAATTTCAAACCAACAACTTTATTAAATTCTTCAGTCGAGGTTTCCTGACTTTTATCATCCGTCTGGTTTTTATTTGACGGCCTCGTCACGTGTCAGATCCGAGGAAAAATTCAAAACAAAAATATATAAAATAATCCTCTGAAATGGCGCCATGTTCGATTTCCATATTAATATAATTAACCCCACCCCAAGGTTCAACCCATAGACTGTATCTGGAACGGGAAATGAAGATAAATCGCAGAAATACCGAGAACTTTTTGGCTTCAAATTTGTATACTGACGGGAGTCTATGGTTCAACCCCCCATGGTATCAAGACAGTCCCCCAAGACTTCGGACAGTCCTCCTAACTTTACAGGAAGTTTTTCATCGGACAAATTGAGAATCGCCTTTGAACGAATTTATCCGACAGATTTTTTCCGATGAACTTCTGTGACGTAAACGTTAACTTCGTGAACATGCCGACGATGAAAATGTTTTTACAGGATTTTAACTTGTCCAAGTCTGAGGATTCCACGTGAAACAGGAAGTCACGGTGTCAAGATCGCCGTCCACCCCTAACTACGTTCATATACCCAGAGTCATAGCGCCACCCTGTGGAGATATAAAGTACTGTTTAAATACAATATGCACCAGAATACAGGTTTGATCATGATATCTGCCTGATTAGCACATTTACGTTGTTCTAATAGTAACGCTGCCCCCTACTGGACACCTGTTCATGTAAAGTCTTTCAGATGAGCACAGACGACGGTTCTGTCTGAGTCTGAGTCTCACTCACTGATGAAGTTTCTCACATGGTTCAGACTGACAGCCTCAGTCTGCACAGATCTGCACAGACCCTCCGTCTGATTGGACCTCCTCCTCCTGCACAGTCACAGAGGTACGAGGGTTCATCCACCTCCACCTGCAGCTTCAATCCCTGATCGTTAAAATACTGCAAACTAAAATCTGCATATAGACCCTTTTTTTCCCTGACGTATGAATGAATGAATATCACGTTCAGGTCTGCTCAGAACACGTCTCCCTGAGCAGCTGAAACAGGAGCAGATTTATGGACCCCGATGAAAGAGCGTGATCTCTTTGGATCAGTATTTTCTTTGTCTCCTCCAGCTGATGAAGAAATCGTCTGATGATCTCATTTACTTTTAAAAGTCACAGAAAGATTTTAAAATCAGTTTTAGTCTGATGTTAACGGTTAAATTCGTCCTCAGCTGAAGGACTCCGACTTCATGTTGTGTTTTTTAAGAGAAGATACGCTCTGGTCTAACAGTGAAGATATACGCTGTTTCTGCACAGTCGGTCTACGTTAAAAAATAAAGAATTTAATAAAAGAAAATCTAAATTATCCGAGCAGGTAGAGACTTAAACTCTGATTAATCTAATTTATTGATTCTGTTCAGTGAGTTTCCTCTGCAGTGAGAAAAAAGGTCCTTCCACATCAGTGAATGTATGTTTCCTCTCATAATGAATAGCACAACGCCCTCTAGTGGTCTGATTTACACACTGCAGTTTGTGATCATGACGAGATCGAGTCAGTTTAAAGTTCCTGAGTCTAAAAAATGAATCACTGCCATTAAAAGATGAAACTCAGCAGCACTGTGGGTGTTTACTGACAAAAATGTTTCATTAAACTAAAATTTAAATTTATATTCATTAAAAAATACTCAGACTAAATAAACACAACCTAAAAGAAAAAAACTCTAACCCTACGAAATCAAAAACAATTAAAGAAACAAAAATAACTAACCCTGAAAAAATTAACCGAGGGCCAAAAACAAAAACATTTCATAAAAATTTCCAAACAATCAATGAATAATTTCTCGGTTTAACGTGTTTGTGTTTTTAAGACCGTTTTGGGATTTCACTGATTTGTTTTTCTCTGGTTATAAAACGTGAATACAGTTGACCTTTAGGGCCACCGTACTTGAATGTTTTTAACGCCGTCAGAAGACGCAGAAACGATCGAATCTGCCTCAGAAATATCAGAGCAGAAGTCTAAAAACAGACTCTGTTGGTCTTTTTATAATCCGTCTTACCTTTTAATACCGTCTGCTGTCATTTAGAATTATAATCCTGGTTAAATGGAGGTTTACTGTTTGTTTTTAACTGTTAAAAATGTTAAAAATATTAAAAAACACAAAAAGGTCTTTTTAAAATCTCACCTGAAGCGAGCCTTAACTCTTTTAGTTTTCATAATTCCTCTTTTTTTTAATTGTCTTTATTATCTTTCCCATATTCAGTCTTTGCAAACTTTAATATTAAAACCTCTTTAATATATTTTAGTTTTTTCTTCTCAGTTTTGCTCGTTTCGTTTCACTCTCCTGTTTCTGTATTTTTAATCATGAACCACTTTAAACCCCCTCACCTGCACTAAGGTGTATTTTTATTTTCACTGATCAAAAAAAAACTCTGAAAGTTTAAATAAAGTTTGTCTGAATTTAAATAATTTATTTTTCTTCTGCAGGTTTTTAAGCGTCTGAGTGTTTTTAGTGACACCGACAAACCTGAATCTGTCTGTTATTTATGTGTTTTATTTATTACCTCCATACTGTCCGCCCTATATATGTGCACCATATAGTCTGTGTGTGTGTGTGTGCGCCCGTCTGTGTGTGTGTGTGTGTGTGTGTGTGCGCCCGTCTGTGTGTGTGTGTGTGTGTGGTCCTGTAAAATGTCTGTCAGGTTTGGTTCAGAAGCTTCCAGCAGCAGCAGTGAAGCAGCCAATCAGAGTGTGACAGACGAGTGAGAGTCCGACCATCTGTAGGTGGACTGCTGCCGACACACACACACACACACACACACACACACACACACACACACACACACACACAATGCAGCACAACAAAACACTGAGGAGGACTCTCAGTCTCCTCCGTAAAAAGGAGATTGGAGGAACGTGGATTCTGATCTGATCCGTAGATTTATTCATGTATTCACCGTGCAGTCAGAGGGGTCAGAGGGGTCTGAGGGGTCAAAGGGGTCCATGACATTTGGATCAAGAACCCCCCAAGACCTCCAGTCTTCCTGTTTTCTTTTTGTCATATTCAGTCATTAAACGTGACGCATGAAAAGAGGAAACAGAGGCGGCTGCACGCTCCACCTCCCCCTCTGCTGCAGAGAGACGGAAGGAAACAAATCCTGAAAATGAACCCGAGGAGTCTGAGGGTCGGCCACTCAAGGACTCACGTAAGGCTGAGAAGGATCCACCTGATGTAGACTCTGCAGCCCAGGAAAAGGAAGGCATATTAGAAAAAACGAACGCACCACGACGACAGGTCTGGTTTCTAACTGTGACCTTCAGGTGCTGCACCTGTTTGAGTGGAACACAGCGACTCTGTGGGGTCTGAGGGTCCGAAATCACCACCCTCCATTATGCTAAAGCCGGACTGCAGCGGGGAAACTATCATGAGCCCTCA
Source organism: Xyrichtys novacula (assembly GCA_962446985.1). Taxonomy (NCBI): domain Eukaryota; kingdom Metazoa; phylum Chordata; class Actinopteri; order Labriformes; family Labridae; genus Xyrichtys; species Xyrichtys novacula. Next base: position 35,389,143 of record OY660869.1, on the reverse strand, counting down.
GCAGAAAGTCCATCACCTGGTTTTAGGACCAAGATACAGACCACCATGTCTTTGTGTCCCTCCAGAGATGAATGTTGCCGACCGCTTGCTTCTCTAGTTAAACCAACTTTAGTAACGACCGCAGGATAGAAATACAGAGAGCCACGCCCCCAACCAAAACGCCACTTTATAGCCACAAATAATGCTCAGAACAGCACCTAACTTCATCAACAGGACATATAGGGTCACAGACATAGTACTATATTCAGAGTTGTTCTAACTCCTAAGAAAACATAAACTTAAGCGGGGGGCGTTTCTCCACTTCTGTAGTCTGTAAGCTGGGCCAATAAAATTCTACTGTAGTAAAATGAAAAGGTAAAGGTGTTTTTATTGAGCCGAATTATCAATAAAATCATGATTTTGTTAACAGGTATGGATTTATGTGCTGTCGAGTTAATATATTTGAACAAGAGCACAGTAAAGTTAAATCAGCTAATTTTCCAATGAGGTTCTGTTCTGAACGGAACTACACCATGTTCTACTCAGGTTAGTACATATAGGGTCACAGCCATAGTACTAGACACCAAACATCTTTTTAACTTTGACTCATTTCTTTAGCAAAGAGACTAAACACAACTCACCTACTCTCTTCCAGCAGATGCTTGTTTGTAGAGAGACCTCAGGTCAGTCCATTACGGACTACAGCGGGGTGCCGCAGCTCAAGGAAGAACATTTATGATCATTTATGCTATCCGGCGGTCGTTACTAAAGTTGGTAAAACTAGAGAAGTAAGCGGTCGACAACATTCATCTCTGGAGGGGGGGTCTAACTCGGTGTTACGGTGGGTTTGACCCTAAATTAATTTTGCGCCAGAATATCCCTTTAACTCTCTGAAACGTCAAATATGAACTAATGAACTGTTTCCTCACAGACTTTAAACAAACATCAACAGTTATCCGTCAAACTAAAAAGTCAGGCTGTCATTTATAGAGGGTGATTTTTCAGAAGAAACTTTCTGCAGAAATATTGAAGAAAACCTCCAAAAATATTATCTTATTGATTTACATGAAACGAGTTCGTAGAATTTTCCCGTTTGTTAATTTCTGTGTTTTTTTTTTTTTAATTTTTCAGATGTGAAACCACCAGATGAGACATTTCCTGGTGTTTTCTCTCCCTCTGGTGCCTCTGTGTTTTATTAGCCGTGTGGTGAAGACGATAACACGCTCTCATCTTCCAGTTTATCTTTTATTTTTTGCTAATTGCTGCATAATTGAAGCATAATCCCCCACATTCATTAACAAAGGCTGAAAATTAAGTGTTGGCAGCACATCTGCTCCCGAGCCCTCTGCGTCTGGAAATACGTGTAAATGGCACAGCCAGGCTCCCTTTACTTCTGACTCTACCATCAACATTATCTTATATTACTGCAGAGGTACGGCTTTATTATCAACGAGCTGGGAATTGGAAAATTAGCACAAAGCTGCAGCTCAGGAGTGAAGAAGCTGGAGTCTATTTGTGGCAGCGGAGAGGTGTTTTTTTTTTTTTCTCTTCTGTCGCAGTCACCTCCAAGAAAAGGTGAAAATTGCACCCTGGGGGGAACAGCTTTAAGTGTGTGTGTGTGTGTGTGTGTGTGTGTGTGGGTGTAGATTCACCCCTTCTTCTCTTTGTCTTCGTCTTTGGCTCGTCCACAAAAATCCACAACTGTACGATCAGACAGAGCCGGGCGCCGATGGCTGCGCGGCCTCCAGAGAAGAATCCCCCTCCACGTGTTCAGACTGAGTCCAGACACAGACAGGGGGCGCTCACACCTCATGTTCACATCTTTGGGAATAGAATGTATTAAAAGAAGAGTCCTGTTCTCCTTCATTCGACTTTAAATGACATAAAAAATCATAAAGCAGGACGGACAGGGGGGCAGGTGATCATGGAGTGAATCCACCGTTTACTTTTGACACAGCTGTGTCGTCTCAAAACAAGCTCTGAGCATCATGAAGGTCTTTCTACATGATCAGCTCCAGGTCCTCCTGGTCTTTGTTTATGAAGGAGTCCTCAGTGGTGGGATGATGTCCTGAAAACATCCTGCTGTTCTCTAGAGAGGAAACATCAGAGCGGGGAGGAGGTGAGACGGACTCTCCAGGCAAGAGGAGGTTTGAAGAGCTGCAGGTGAGGACGCCCTTCAACTCGGTCTCAAAAGGACCAGGTCTGGCTCAGGACAAGTCTTCTGAAGTTATTGAAATGAGCTGCGAGGGTGAAGCTAAATTATCCTCAATCTCCACCCTCATCCTGATCGTCTCCTAAAAGGTCGTATCCTCCGATCGTAGCTGATCGTAACCATTCAAGTTAACGTGTCAATTTACACCGACTTCTTTCCGTTCCTCTGCGGATCGCCGGACTCCTCAGCTGATCACAAGAGTTCTATTTTTTCTGGACGCCGGAGCATGGCGGATAAATTCAGCACAGATTAACCCGTGCTGGAAAGGAAGTCGGGCACAGATACAAAATAAAACATCCGGCTTCTTTTCAAAATAAAACACTCTAGAAGTAGATTTCCTCCTCTGGAAGGACACAATCTACTGCTTATATGTCTATGTGTCTGTCTTTAGAGAGACAACTCTGCCGGTTCCTGTGAGTTCTCGCGATTCCTGCTGTCCGTAATCTGCCATGAAATTTGCCTCACAAACGCCGCCATTTCGGATGTGGTGAAAATCCCGGGTTATCTTAAACTCCTCTGAAGTTTAGTGCGGTTATCCGACATCACTGCGACGACGAAGTGTCCACACGGTTCAAACAAAACGACTAAAAATCAAGTCTTCATTTTACAGAGGAGTGTTGATAAATTATGTTTATTTTCAGTGTAGATGAGCTTTTTTTGAACGGGTGTGTATGTGGCTTTTAGCGCTTTTGTACACAGCCCCAAGTGGACGTTTGAGGAACTGCAGTTTTTGGCGCTCCTGCAGGTAAACGCCCAGTACAAACCGACTCTTAAATACTCAAACTAGCGTCTCATCTCTGGTTTTATTTCTTCACTTTAAATCTAATAAACTCGAGTTCATCGTCTTTAAAACCTCATCCTTAAAAACCGTAAAGTTAGAAGTGAATAAAACGTCCCGGTCTTCTTCTTCCTCTCAGAGCGTCATGAGTCGGAGTGTAATGAGAGCTCACATTAGCTGAGAGCTTTCATTAGCAGGTCCACAGCGGCTCATTAGGAGGAGCAGGATGACAGGCTAAGCGGCTGTAAACGCCTGCTGTTTGAACCCGCTAAAAGCTCTGCTAACCTCTGATCCATCACTCAGGTATCTGCGCACCTTCATTTCAGAGCCTTCACCTGCATTTACCTGACATTCCTCCTGCTGAAGACTCCTGTCGTCACGCTAAAAGTCACACCAGCGGCAGACGAGAGAGGAAAATGAGGAGAGAAGAGGAAGTGACAGGAAGACTGAGGAGGAGGCGGCGGAGCGGCGCTGTTCAGATACGAACAGTCAGAAACGATATTTAAAGGTATGATCGCACCTGCGGGAGGTCGGGGTTATTATTGAGTTTGAATGTTTTATTATAAACTCGTCCTTTGTTTTCAGAGTATCTACAAAACCCAGTTCAACTGAAGTTGGAAACTGAGATAAACGTAAATAAAAACTGAATACAATGATTTCCAATTTCTTTTTAATCTATATTCAATTAAATCCACTATAAAGACAAGATATTTAATGTTTAAACTCATAAACTTTATTTATTTTTGCAAATAATCATTAACTCAGAATCTGATGGCAGCAACACGTGACAAAGACGTTTGGAAAGGTGGAAAAAAATACTGTTTGGACCGTCCCACAGGTGAGCAGGCATATAGGGAACAGGTGGGTGTCATGATTGGATATAAAAGCAGCTTCGCCAAAAACTCTGTCATTGACAACTGCGTGAGCAAATAGTGGAACAGTTTAAGAACAAACTTTCTAAAGTACAATTGTAAAGAATTTATGGATTTCAACATCTAAGGTCCAAAATATCATCAGCAGGTTCAGAGAATCTGGAGAAATCATGTAAGCGGCACGGCTGGAAACCAACATTAAACGCCATGACCTTCGACCCCTCAGGCGGCGCTGTATCAAAAACCGACATCAGTGTGTAAAGGATATCAGCAGATGGGCTCAGGAACACGTCCGAAAACCACTGTCAGTAAATACAGTTCGTCTCTACAGCTGTAAGTTAAAACTCTAAAGACATTTATCAACAACATCCAGAAACGCCGCCGCCGCCGGCTTCTCTGGACCCGAGCTCGTCTAAGATGGACTGATGTAAAGTGGAAAAGTGTTCTGTGGTCTGACGAGTCAAAGAACCATCCGGACTGTTATCGATGCAGAGTTCAAACGCCAGCGTCTGTGATGGTATGGGGGTGCATTAGTGCCCGAGGCATGGGTAACTTACACATCTGTGAAGGCAACATTCATGCTGAAGGTACAAACAGGTTTAGGAGCAACATATGCCGCCATCCAAGCAACGCCTTTGTCACGGACGCCCTTCCTGCTTATTTCAGCGAGACAACGCCACGCCACATTCCAACAGCGTGGCTTCGTAGTAAAAGAGTGCGGGTCCTCGACTGACCTGCCTGCAGTCCAGACCTGTCTCCACTGAAAATGTGTGGAGGATTATGAAGAGTAAAACACGACAACGGAGACCCCGGACTGTTGAAGAACTGAAGCTGAACATCAAGAACGGGAAAGAATTCCACCTTCAGCTCCAACAGTTCGTCTCCTCAGTTCACAAACGTTTACTGAGTTTGTTAAAAGCTGATGGAACACAGAGGTAAACATGAACCTGTCCAACTACTTTGGAGCGAGTTACTGCCATGAAACTCTGAATTCATTAATATTTACAAAGACAAAGTTTAAAGTTTCCAACTTCACTGGAGTTGGGTTTTGTACAACAACATAAAAAAACAGCATGGAGCTTTAAAAATGTGAATATTAGTTTCTTAACTAAAATAATGTAGCAGATTCTGTTCCTGCGTTTTCTTGACTGCAGTTATGAATCCTAAAAATATCATATTTGAAGTTTTTTTCAAAAAGTAGTTCAAATATTTCTGTATTTTTTAAAGTACGAACTTCAGGAGAAAATTAGAGTAATATTTGACCCTGAGTGAAAATGGTTATTACACGACCGACAAAACATGTCCACACACACACACACACACACACACACACACACACACACACACACAAGTATAACTGATTAGTGAAGTAAAAAAAAACAACAAAACATCCAAATGTGTTTTATGGTCTCAGGTTTATATAAATATTGAATATTGTACAAATACAAAGTACCATTTCTGATTCTGGCCCGTGGATGCACAGTCCCTCTTCTAAAACCATCACACATGGAGCAACAGACTAGACGCTGCCCCCTGGAGGCCGACAAGCACATCACAGCAGCAGCAGAGTAGAAGAGGAGAGTTACAGCAGCTGTCTAAATCAGAAACCAAAAACTGAGACGGCAGCAGAAAACTCATTTTGACAGACGGATCTGTTTTCAGTAGCCTTTCTCTTTGTCTCTTAAAGGTTACATGTTCTGCTTTTTTAAATACGGCAAAGTAAAAACAGTTCCACTTTGTTGTCAGGGCGACCATGTCGACTCTTAAAGCTGAGGTGTGTTGCATATAAAGATCCCTCCCTCTTTAAACACTTTCTGTGGTTCATGAAACTCTTCTGCACGTCTCTGAACACGGTGAATCTTTGCCCTGAGTGCTGTCTGCAGGCGCTCGTTCTCAGGACATTTGGGGTTTTATAGTTTCCTTTTGTGAAGACTTTATCTTCTCAGGCTTGATCAGGGTTCGATGAAGTGAGCAGACTTACTTTCAGACACACGTTAAAAACACTTTTAAATTTGCTCGTTTAAAAACAAGAAGCGACTGAAGCAGCTTTAAGGCCTGATAACAGAAAAAAGAAACGCAGATTAGGAAAACATCCCAACAGTAGGTCGGCATGAACGGGAGTCTGTAGAGTACGGTGGCCCTGGAGGTCAATTGGAAAAACATTTTACGACACATAAAAAAAAAAAAAAAATCATGTGACATAAAATTTTACAAACATTAGGAATGTTTTACTAAACAAACAAAAAAATCTGCAACAAAAAATCCTAAAAAATATTTAAAAAAAATTGCAAAAATATTTTATTATATTGAAAGCTATGGAACTGTTAAAAATTTCCCAAAATGTGTTAAAGTTTTATAGAATACACAAAGAAAAGTTTTTACTTTTTGTTAAACAGTTTTTGTAAAATATTTTTGCATTGTGAAAAATCTTTAAACTTCTTTAAAATGTTTTAGCAGTCCATCTAATATCTTTTTATTATCTCTTGAAACAGTCGCTGTACTAATGAAAAAATTTTGTTTTTGTGTTTCATGAAAAGTTTTTGGTGACTGACGAAATGTTTTTGCGGATACAAAATGTTTGTGCAGTTGACCTTCTGGGCCGCCGTAAAAACACCAGTATCTCTTAAAATGAATGATACAAAAACAGTAAGTTTATAAAACAAAATAAAGAGTTTTCCAACAATTCAAATAAACAAGAAAACACTTTAAAGTCTTGAATTGAAATAAATACTGAACCACCTGGTCTGACATAATTCATAAACCTTTAGGACATCAGTCATTATTTATAGACAGACATGGTCAGCAGGTAAAATGTTAATGTGAAAAAAACTTTGGAGTGAATTTAAGAAATTTAATGAGGTTTTATTTGAATTATTATAGTCTGGTTTCATGAAGTCATTTTAAAGGTGCTTTAAGGAAACACGAGAAAACACACAATTAAAGAAGTTAATTTGAAATGACACAAAGTTCCTTTACCACAGATTTCTACTGACTTTGAAAGAATAAAAAGTGATTTTTTAAATGTTATTTGGTCGAAACATGATACCTATTTTCAGGGAATATTTATAAGACCCAGTGTTGCTGTTTTTACCTTAAAAAAATACTAAAATAGTCATTAAAAGCTCACAGTAAAGTCTTTTGTTTTGGGTCTTTCGGTTGTATTATGAGATTTTCATTCGCAGGAGTTTGACCTCTTTCAGTTCTCAGTGTTAATATTATGGATGAAAAACAGAGACAAGAACAAACTCCTAAAAATGAGATAAAGAGAAGGGGACCAAGTGTCGAACCCTGAGGGACGCCGTTTCAGGTGTTCATGCAGATGAAACTGTCTGTTGTCAAGGTAACGAGGGAAATTAAACCACATATTACAACCTCTGAATATCAAACTAATACTTGATTCTGATTGGTCGAAGATCATTTAATATCTTAGGGGAAAATTAAACATTAAATGATTCTGAGTTTAAGTTTATTTTCTGTTAATACGTTAAAAGTTACAGGTAAATGATAAAGTTCAGTTCGGTCTGGTCCGGCTCAGTTTGGCTCAGTTCACTTTAAACGGTACAGAAACACTTTGAAATCACCGCAGACCCTTTTCCTCAGAGTTAATAAATCCAAGTTTTCAAAATGTGACTCTTTACAAACACTTCCCTCTGTAACTAAAGGACTCAAAACTGTGAGTTTATAAAACTGTAAATAAAACAAACAAAACTAACGAGACTTCACTGAATCCTAAACATCCTGATACTCGAGTGTCTTCACCGCCTCACATCCCGAATAAACTGCAGTCATGAGAAACAAACATCGTAACTATGAGATGAGAGAAAGTTCGTGTTCTTTGGTGAATTCAAAGTGCGTCTGTCGAAAAAACGTTACAACATAAAACAAACGCTCAGGCAGATACGACAATTTCCTGTTAATGTCAGAGTCGGGATGTAACGAACATTCAAGCCAGAATACGAAGTTTTTACGGGTTTACTGTCGGCGCTCAGTCAAAGGGTTCAAGTCTCGATTTGTAAGATTAAAATTGGAGATTTACAAACAATGTTGTAAAATTTCAAGAAGTTTAAAATGTAGAAAATTCACAAAAAATGACGATGAGTTTTAAGGGAATGAAGCCACGAAAATCACGAGTTTTAACTTTTTGAGATTTTGGGTAAAATTTACAAGAACGGAGTTGTACGTTTGAGAGAATAAAGTAAAAATTTGGGTGAGTAAAGTTGTAAATTTACAGGGATTAAGTTGGCGACAGAAAAAGTTTCAAATTTCTGAGAATAAAGTTTTGCTTTTACAAAATAAAAGTTTTAAATTATTGAAAACTGATTTATAAATTCAGGAAAATAAGACCTTGCCAGAGTAAAGCGGTAAATTAAGTTATGAGAAAACAGTCCGAAATTTATGAAATAAAGTTTTAACTAAATGAGATTCAGGTTGTAAATTCATGAAAAAGGAATCATAAATTTAGAGATATAAAAAGTACAATAATAGAAGTTATGATTTTATAACGATTCAGCAGTGAGGTTGAACATTTAGGAAAAGAAGTTATAGAAGTTATAAAAGACAAAATTTTAGGGAATGAAGACATCTGAGGTGCAAAATAAGAAAATTCAGTTTCCACTTTTTGAGATTTAGGTCATAAATTTAGGTGAACAGAGCTGGAATAAAATCCATGAAGTGGGAATATTAGTGGAGAGTTACGAGTTTACGATAATAGGGTTGTACTTTTACTTGTGATTTTATGACCAAGATTTAAATTCAGGAGAACAAAGTGAAATACTGACAGGAGTGCTGTGGTAAATTTGCCGTTAAAGCCATCGAGAACAGAGCTGTAAATTTCGGACATTAAAATGGAACATTTCCAAGAATAAAGTCGGAAATTTACGAGGATCAAGTCCAAATAATAATAAATTTTGAGGATGAAATTGTCTGAGAAAGAAGTCGTACGGTTAGTCTTTCTGTGAAATATTACTCTGGTAGTTTTCATCAGAATCGACACACGTGTGCAGATTCTCTCACATGACGCCCCCTGCTGTTTAAAAAAGGGTACTGACGTTTATTTCTAATTTTTCTGATTTGAAGAAACGCTTTTGTTGTTTTTTACCGTTACATCCCAGCTCAGACAGACACGATAAACTTCCTCTGACACTTTTGGTGATATGAGGCAGACTTCAGCGAAACGAACCGCTCAGTGACGCTCGTTTGGTTTCTGAGGTCGTCTTGTTTTAGCCGTCCAGCTCTCTGCTCCGTTTGCACGATCCCAGATTAAAAAAAATAAAAGTCTGCATTCACGTCACGCCAGCAGGAACCAGAACCAGGACTGAGGTCAGCTCGAACAGTCCGGTTTGGCCGTGCGGGTCTCCAGTTTACTGTAACCGTCCATCTCCTGATAACTTAGTTCTGGTATTGCACCGACAGACTCATGAGGAGGTTCTGATCTTGGGTCAGGTCTCCCGCTCCTCTTTAAAAAACAGCAGGTTTGAGTTCATCGTAACAAAGACAGGAAGTTTGACCCTTGGGGAGATTTCAGCGCATCGTTATTTCTGTTCAAGTTCGGCACAGAACCGAGTCAGAGTTCAAGAAGTCTGTTTGTACCGTTTTTCTACAGATCTGTCAGAGCGGCAGCAACTTTTGGCAAAATCTGAGAGCAGGATCATCTTTTCAGTCGAGTTTAAAACATCCGCCGCGGTGTACCGACACGTTTGGCTCCTCTACACCAGCAGACACCAGGGCGTCTGGTTCTGGTCACACTCCAGTTTGGTGTTGATGACGGTGCACGGCGCCCCGCTGATGGTCAGCTCCTGTCGGGACTCCACCTGGTAACGAAGGTTAGTCAGCCCCCCCTCAGGGTCCACCTTAAACTGCTCCTACAGGAGAGAGAAACCAGGGGGGCGGGGGCGAGGGGTGAGAATGAAGACCGGGTGTCTTTTTCTTTTACAGGTTTTCAGAACTTTCGGATTATTTATAGATCCTTTTAGAGAATAAATCACTTTATTTTAATCATGAACTTTTTAAAAATCTATCACCTGAATACTGGAGTTTGTAGGGACTACAGCGGGGTGCCGCAGCTCAAGGAAGAACATTTATGATCATTTCTTTATCATTTCCTTGAAGTAATAATCACCATATTAATCATTTACAGACGCAGTAGTTCTTCTGTCTTAGCGTCTCGGTCTGATTGTATTTCCATGAAGAAATGACCATAAATGTTCTTCCTTGAGCTGCGGCACCCCGCTGTAGTCCGTAATGGACAACATTCATCTCTGGAGGGGGGTCTAACTCGGTGTTATGGTGGGTTTGACACTAAATTAATTTTACACCAGAATATCCCTTTAACATCACTTCTCCTTGAACTGTCTTGAGGTCTGATGGATCAAAATCTTACGTTCTTAAAAGGACAACTGGACTTACTTGCGGCATTTGCCTGAGTCCAGTTGTCCTTTCAATCTAGAACTGGAAATCATAGATGCTGCATCCTCAGTTTTAAACAAGATCTCCAGGTTTAGGAGCAACATCTGCGTCCATCCAGACAAAGAGTTTTTAAAGGAAGACCTTCATACCTGTGACGTGTGTCCAGCATCTATGTCTATGTGAGCTGTACTCAGTCAATGAACCCGGACTGACAGTCATTATTTTTAATGAAAAACAGAAACGATATCAAAGTCAGACTCTTCAATATCATCCATGTTAGATCAGGCTTCATTCAACTCAACATAAACACGTTTCGCCGTTTAAAGACGATGTTTAACTTCAGGGAACTTCTAAGAGTTCATCTCCTGGATCGGCGAAAAACAGAATAAAATCAGAATTTATTAAAGATGTTTTCAGCGTCTAAGACGAGCTGTCTTTTCATTTTTCTGCTGATTTAAAACCAAAAACAGGCGATTTTAAAAGGAAGTGAAAATGTCCGGTTTGATATCTTTGAATAACAGAGTCTGAAATCAGTCGTCGTCGCTCTGAGGAGATAAGTCCTGTACCTGTTTCTGAGCCGCCACTCTCTTCTGGTCCCTCTTCCTCCAGGCCGGGTCGTGGATGTGGAGAAACGTTTTATACCCTGTTGTGATTCCACTCGGTCTGAAGAGCTGCAGAGACAGACAGACAGACAGACAGACGCTGGTTCAACAAACGGGGTCACAGCGCCCCCTGGTTTTCATCAGGACAGGTGTTCAGGGTTTACCTGTAACTCGGCTTTCCTCAGCCGTCTGTAGAACTCGTCGTCCTCTCGGCCCCACCCCCAGAACCTGTTGGACATCCCGTTACACTGAAAACACAAACACACCGAGATATGACTCTTTCATCGAACAGCTCCATCTAGTGGACGCTCTGAATCATTACATGACTGACACGGACAGAGGGAGACTGTTCCCCCTCAGTCTGTCCTCACGGGCTGAATAACCCCGAGTTTGACCTTTGACCCTCAGTACCATGCCGTAGTGTTTCTTGGTGAGCAGCAGGATCCCGCCCACGTAGGTCTTGTAGTGGTACAGCGGGTGCAGCTCAGGCGAGGCCACGTGAAACGGACCCTCCTCCGGGAAACCGTAGTCCAGAGCTTCATTGAGAGGCAGCAGGTCCACGTCATGCATGGCCAGGTAGTCGGTGTCGTTCCCGCTCTCCAGGTAACCCACGTTGATCAGCGAGGCCCGGTTAAACCTGGAACAGAGAGGACAGGCGGCGTGGACCCAAAAGTACTGAAGGGAAACTCTGAGAGGGATCATGAAGTCCACATTAGAGACCTGAGCCCTCATTTAGAAAACTGTGCGTAGGAAAGATCACGACAGGTTAATTTCCTTCTTTTACTGTCGGGGTCGAAGTTTCTCGTTTCTCAGGGTCAGAACAATCCCAAACATCGCTTACAAGTGGCGTGTGCTTTCTTGTGTGTGTACGCAGCGTTAATAAATGAGGCCCCGGGTTTCAGGAGGTCAGAGGTCAGAGGTGTTCCCTCACCTGAAGTGATCCACCTGGTTGACGATCAGGATCTTGTGTCGGATCTTCTTCTTGTTGAGGAACGTGTGCATGAAGGGAACGAACACCAGCAGCTCCTCGAAGCGCTCCCTGAAGGGAATGATGAGCGCCAGTTTGTGAGGACCCCAGGAGGGGTCGTCCGTCGCAGACGCCTGACTGTCAGCCGGGCAGGGCGGAGCCTGCAGCTGCTGCTGGGAGGGGCGTCTTTCCCCGTGCGCGGCGGCGGCGGTGGACATGTCACCTGAACAGCTGAGCTGCAGCCAGAGCAGAGAGACGAGCAGCAGCACCATGCAGAGACCGAAGAGTTTGTAGACCGTACATCGAGCCGACAGGAACCTGAGGAGACACGACAAAACAGGAAGTGAAAAAAAAACGCCAAAATTAATCCGATCTGACCGAGAGAGCGACGAAAGAATCACAGGAAGTCAAAGACGGTTCCTTAAATCCATCAGCTGATCTGTTTCAAAGTGAAGTTTAAAAGTAGTCACACTAAAAAAATTTGTTCATTTTTATTTGAAAAAAATTTAATTATAAAAAATCATCATTTTAAGTTTTATTTTACTGACATAGATGGTTTAAACTTGTTTAAAAGAAGTTTTTTTTATATAGATTTGAGAAATAAGTTTGAGAAGATGAGTCACAACAACAAAGTTTCATCATCAGGACACAGACACACACACACACACACACACACACACACACACACACAAACACACAGACACACACACACGATCAGAAAGAGGAACAGACAAACACACAAAACTCAAACTTCTGTAACATTTTTCTGGTCTCAGCAAATTTATTTGTGTTTTAAATGTTTTTCTGAACCCTAAAATCTTTCAGTCGGTCATGAATCATCAAACTTCCTCTTCAGGATCAATAAATATATAAAGCTCTTCTTGAATATTAATTTTGGAACTGAGGATGCAGCATCTATGATTTCCAGTTCTTTCCAAAAGAGTGTTAGATTTAGATCCATCAGACCTCAGGACAGTTCACAGACAGGTGATGTTAAGACCATCATACGGTGATTCCAACTACAGAGTCAAGGAAGAACATTTATGATCATTTCTTTATCATTTCCTTGAAGTAATAATCACCTTATTGATCATTTTACAGACGCTGTAGTTCTTCTGTCTTAGCGTCTCGGTCTGATTGTATTTCCATGAAGAAATGATCATAAATGTTCTTCCTTGAGCTGCGGCACCCCGCTGTAGTCCATAATGGACTGTCCTGAGGTCTCTCTATAGAGTGGCGTTTTGGTTGAGGTTTGTTTATGGCTCCTCAGACCTCTCTGTATTTCTATCCTGCGGTCGTTACTAAAGTTGGTATAACTAGAGAAGGAAGCGGTCGACAACATTCATCTCTGGAGGGGGGGTCTAACTCGGTGTTACGGTGAGTTTGACCCCTAATTTTACGGAATATCCCTTTAACTGACACCGATATTCAGCCGATCATTTTTACAGAGAACTCTTTACGGTCCCCGGACCACCGTTTGGACACCACAGGTTTTCACATGAATCAGCAGCTAAATTCTGGTTCTGGTTCTTCGTTAAACTGGACCTGCGCCCCTCTCCCCAAAGACCTGGAGAACCCTGACCTGGTTGAACCAGAACCAGAACCGGTACCGGGTTCTTACCTCCTCTCCTCTTTAAAGTACAGAACCGGTTTCCTCCTCGATGAGTACATCATCTTTAAAACCCCGAACTGTCCGGTTCCGGTCCGGTTTCTCCTGAAAACAGCCCCAGACTCAGTGAGACCAGCTGAAGACCCCAGACTCTCTTACTGTCCACGTAGATCAGGATCCGGGTCCGACATCTCCGAACCCTTACAGGCACATCCAGAACCGACACCGTCCGGTACCGGGTCTCCGCTGGTTTTATCGAACCACTGAAAAAGTTTTTAATAAAATAAAGAGTTAAATTTTGTTTTTAATCGACGATCTGAGAGAAAAAAAATCAAACAGAAGCCGATTGTGATATTGTCCGACTGAGTATAGGGTCCGGCTAGAAACGGGAACTAAAGGTTCCTACCTCTGATGTTTTTACGTCACAGGAACGGGTCCGAACTTTAAAGTTTCATTCTTTTTAAAAAGGGGAATTTTATCATGTTTAATATCATCTAAACAAGATAAACTCATAATACCTAAAAGATAAAAATGTTTGCGTGAGAAATTAACTTAAATGCGCGGCGTAATGGACTTAAGGGGGACAAGCGCGTGTGTTTGCGCATGCGTAAATATCTTGCACCCCACATATATATATTTTTTCAAATATTTAAAAAAACAAACAAAAAAAACAAACAAAATAAAATACTTAATATCACTGAAAACAAACAAACCAAACCAGTGAGAATATTTAAAACAACAACAACAATAATTAAAGCAAAAAAAAGGAAAAATTCTAATAATAATGATAAAATCTTATCTAAAAGAAAAGGTCAAAATATTAATAAACCCCACCCCACTGTTTTGTGTGTGTTGTCCTTGCTGAGGGTCTAAAGTGGAACAATCATATCAGTCAAGTTTGTTAAAGATCAATGAAGAGCCTCGGTATAATCAATAAGGTCTGTCCCCTTATCAATCCTTCTGATCACTTGTCTTTCTATTATAGCTTCTTATTTCCTTATATGAACTCTTGTAATATTGTTGGTCTGTGACGTTTCAAATTGACCTGAAGAAATGATTATTAATCCATAAGAGATTCTTCAGAATGAACATGAACCTTCTGCTCCTCTTTTCTAAATACTCCATCTTAACGATCAACAAACTCAGTGTCTTTTACTCTCGTTTGTTTGTTCATCAGTTCATCAATAAGAAACAAAAAACTTCCTGAAACTTTTTAACCTTTTCATCCGACCTTCACCCGTACTCACCAAGACAAAACCACCATCTTCAGTTTCCTTCATGTTGAACTTCTTCTCATCAGTCTAATTTCACCTCCTCTTCTCCTTTACTCAATAATATCAGTCAGTCTCAAACAAAATTAAACTATATTAACAAAAAAATAAAGCGTAAATAGAATAAAGACGTACATTAATCATTAGTGAAAACAGTCGATAGTAACAGCCCTTCTTCTTCTTCCTCTCCACATATGACCTCATTCTGTGTAAAAACCTCCTTCTGCTTCATCAAAAATATTTAAAAATAACGACTAAAGACGGTTCAGGTACACCTCTGTCTTTTATTTCTTTGTTTTATGATCGAGAGTCTTTTTCATTTATTTCCCTCTGAATACATAAAAAGTTAAACTCATCAGTGACTTTTTTAAAACAATAATAAAATAATAATAATGGAATAAAAACAAACTTCATAATCCTTTAAACCAAATGTGACAAACTTTATTTCGAGTGCAATTTGAGACAAATTTCACACGGACAGAATCTCTCCAAAATAAAATAAACTCGATCCCCTCATCCAGCCGCGACTTATTTCCCCTCTAACCCTGAAAAAAAAAAAACAACAACAATCTGAAGTTTTAATATTTTAACACAAACCACCAGAAAAAGAAAAAAAATGAAGATTAGCTTAAAGTGAGAAAACTTGGAAAAGATAAAACTGCCCTGATTTTCAAAACCTTCCAAAAAACTCGTGTGTCACTAAAAATAAAATATTATATCAGAGCTGAATATTCAGATTTTTGCAGTCAGAGTCCTCGATCAGAGCCTGAGGACGACTTTCAGACAAGACCGAGATTTTAAGAAGCGAAATTTTTTTTTCTTATGAGCTGTTTTTAATCCAGAGTTTCATTTTTGACCAATTCAGATTTCATGTTTCTCCTCTGTTCAGTTTCTGTAAATCAGCAGAAACAGCCTAAACTCTTCGTTAGGTCAGACAGCGTCTTTGGCAGAGCTGCAACAAACTAAATCTGCTCATAAATCTCTCACCGGATAACAAACCTAAAACCCCAAAAAAACAAACAAGTTCAGGAGCAGATTTCAGAAACCAAAGTCTAATAAGGAGTCAGGAGGTGGGTTCAGATCTGGAGACGATGGCGGAACGAGATCATTTCGACGTCACACCTGAATGAGGTGAAGAGAAACATTCGCTCTGGACTCACTGGAAAACTGCGACAGCTGAAGGTCAAACTCAAACTTTTGTGCTTCAAGAGTTCGGACATGAAGACTCATCGTGACACCGATGGATCTCCGTGTCTGAACCCTTTTAAACGTCACCGGTCTGAACCTTCTACAGGTCGAAAAACTGGTTCAACTTCCTCCTTTGGATTCCTTTCCTCCATGTCTGCAAAACTCAAGTTCTTGTTTTGTTCCTGATTGTCTGAGAACTTTACAGAGAGGACTCCTGCGGACACACCGAGCTTTTCTTTACACTTTTATCAAACAGGAAAACAGCTGCTGCATCGCTCTCGACAAACACACCAGACTACGCAGGAGATGCTGATCTTCAGTACGTCTGAACCCCCGCGGTCAAAACGTGTAAGTTTGTGTGCAGCTTGAAAATGCATGATCACAGTTTGATATCAGTGTGCAGAGATCATAGATCTGTGGGTACAGATGTGCAAACTGTGGAGGTTTACATCTGTTTTCATAGATCTGTTTTATTGACCTCGACATGACAGGATGAACGGACGTATCGGAGTCTGGGGAGGATCAGTAACTGCACTTTAGAGAGACAAACGTCTCAGCTCGTCTTTACTTTTCATTTTTCTCGTTTTGTTTCACTGTCTTTGCCGGAGCTCTCGACTCCACTTTGTTTTAAAATTTAGATTTTTTTTACAGAAAACAGAAAACGCTGCCGACGTGAAATAAAACCCTATCAGAGAGAGAAAAGTGAACGAACACGATGAGACCGATGGTGTGTTTTCTGAAAATAAAGTTTGTGTTTCTTTAAAAAGAGAGCGACACGACAGCTGTTCTTCTCTGAAATCAGATCATATTTTATAGATTAGAGCTTTTTTAAAACCTCCTCATAAATCCAACAAACTCAAACCGTCTCTTCATCCTCGACTCTGAACATCTCGGGCGGGCAGTAACACGTCATGAAACAGAAAAACAAACATCAGAAAAACTTCTTTGATTTCATCGTGACCGACCGAAGTTTGGAGCAGAAAATCGACCGAAGTGTGAAAGAAATAAAGTCGTCACATTTTCCCCTGATGGTCGGCAGAGTCAGAGAGGGAGGATGATGAAGATGATGAAGATGATGAAGAGAGCGAATCAGAAATCAGAACCTAAAGTCGTTTTTTCTGCAGATGGATCTCTGCGTCACGTCTCCTTCCACAGCCGCCGCCGCCGCCGCTCAGTACTGCATCACTCAGTAGACAAAACACACTCACACACCAACACACACACACTCTCTCTCATACACACACACACACACACACACACACACAGGTTTACACCAGTTTCTTGGCCTCAAAGAAGCTCTTGAGGTGTCTCATCTGCCAGATTCCGATGGCCACCAGGATCAGAGTCTGAACGATGGACCACCAGAGGACCCGCTGGTTGGTGCTCTCGCTGGTCTGACGGAAACGCTCCTCACGGTACTGAAAGGAGACACAGACGGACAGCAGGGGGCGCTCAGTTATCGTGGACACTCCACATTACAGACGGTTTTGACAGGATTCATCCGACACGAGGTTTTCAAGATGACTGAGAAACTCGACGAAAGAGAAACTCTGAGATGACGGAGCGAGCAGAAAACTTCAGATGAGTTTCTTTTTGAGGCTTTTTGAGTCAAAAATAACAATAATTATAAATATTATCATAAAAGTAATTTGAAATATGAAAAAATCCATGATGTGATTTAAGACGAGATTTCTACAAACGTGAAAACAGAAACACAATTCTAACGATGATACGAAGATATAAAATAGATTATAATTATAACTATATGACGATATTTCAGGGGAAAATAAACTGAGACCTACCCTCTGGTAGTTCTGCTCCTTCTGGATCTGGTCCACCTGCTCCACCAGCTGCCTCACTCTCAGCTGCAGCTCCGTCAGTTTGTCTTTGGCGGCGATCTCGGCGTAGTTATTGGCGTGTTCTCCGACCTGGATGTCCAGGTGAACTCTCTGTAACACAGTGAAGGTTCGTGTTCTTAGAGGAGGACCATCTCAGGTTTCTAACAGGGAGATCAAATACAGTTCTGCCCAACAGGAAGGTGATTTAAGGACACGTTTGAGGCAGTAAAAGAAAAGAGTTTCAAAAGAGCGTCTGAAAATGATCGTCTGAAAATGATCGTCTTATCGTCGGCGATCGCAGCAGGAGAATCGTCCCTCTGTGTTTTTTTTTCTCAAAGCAGCCTCAAACTTGAATCAGACGCCTCAAACGTTAATAAAAAGTGAAAGTGGCGGCGAGCGAAGCGTCTCCTCACCAGCATGCCTCCGGCGAACAGCGAGAACTTGGAGGAGTTGGAGTGTAAGCAGATCTGATGTTCTCCGGGAGTGTGAGAGGTGAAGGTGAACCTCCCCTCAGAGCCGTACTGCCGCGACAGGATCACCTGCAGGACACACACACACACGCACACACACACACACACACACACACACCTGTTACACACTGACACGGGGATCACAAAGAGCGCAGACATCAGGACAGGAAGTCTCCTCACCTTGTCGTCGGGATCTCTGACCTCCACAAACATCCCCAGACCCTGAGTGGCCGGCAGGTACTCCTCTCTCTGTTTGTCGTACAGCTGAGTCCGATAGTTACCTACACACACACACACACACACACACACACACACACACACACACACACACACACACACACACACACACACACACACACACACACACACACGGGGTCACCGTCAGGAGTCTGAAAGGAGACTCTGTCTGTGGAGCAACAATCATGGCTCCCTTCCTAAGATCACAACAACATGATAACCCAGAGTGACGGATATTGCGCCCCCTGCTGTGCTGCTGTTGTTGCCCCCCCCCCCCTCCTTTAACAGCTCTCGCTTGTGTTCTCCATCTTTGCCGTTTTGCAGCACCAGCCTGTTTCTGGCTGTTGCACAACTTCTGCTTCTGTTGTGATGTATGTTTTCTAACCGGTCGGTTTTATCGGACGTCTCCTTCTCTTTACCGAGTCGGATCTTCACGGTCAAAATTTGCAGACAGACTGAGGAGGCCCAGAGTATCGCTCACTTCCTCTCCTTCTGTTCAGTCTTGACTTTTGTCTTGACTCGATCCGGAACAGACGGAGCATGAGATAAAACCCTCCTCGTCGTTTCCTGTGAACGTCACTCTGACTGTTTCAAACTCAAGTGTTAAATGAAGACGGTCTGCGGTGTTTCACCTCCGCAGGTCACCAAACTACGACAGTGTCCTCCATCAGAACCCTCATCAATGATCATCTCAATGATCTTATTCTGCACCATCTCAGTCATGGACCAACAAACATGGAAAGATCTCAAGATGAAAAATATGTTGTTTGAATTTCTACTCCAGCGAGGTCTCTCCAAAGTCCTCGAATGTTTCTCAGACAAACATCAGAGAACTTTCTGTTTTATGTTCCTGAACTCTGGATGGGTGCTACATAAATACAGTGAAGTCCAGTTGAGTTATAACAACATCATCCTTATAATTATGGGCATGAACAACAACAAGTGTGTACAGACCGGACGAAAAGCTTTTTTAAGCTTTTCTCCTTTCTTTTTACTTTTTTACTTTGATGCATACTATTTTACTCTTTTCAAGGAGTCAAGGAATCTTTAATGTCCCTGTGGGGACAATCGCTTTACAGCCAGCAGTGCCACAAACAGACATAAGACAAGACAACCAGCACAACAATAAATAAATAAAAAACCATAAAACAGAGAGACTAAAAACGATCACTTGTTTAAAAGACCAATGGCGGCAGGGATAAGAGAGTTCTTCAGTCTGTTTGTCCGACATCTAGGCAGGTACTAGCAAATAAAAGATCAAGTTAAAACAGACTCAATAAAACGGGAATAAAACATTAAAACTCTGCAGTTTCCTGAAAAAGTACAAACGCTGATGTTCCTTCTTGCAGACAGCATCAACATGGAAGTCAAAGGACAGTTTATCATCAGTGTTTGTGCCAAAGGTATTTGTAATTGTGGACTAATTCAACAACTTGGCCCTCAATGGCAGGAGGAGGGATAGCTGATGGATGTTTACGGAAATCAATTCGCGTTTTTTGTGTTGTATAGTGCACATACTTTTATTTTATCTCTATATTTTTACTTATGTTATCTATCATTTATCTCCTCTTTCTACTTACAAAAAGCTGTTTCTCCCTGGGGATTGTTCAAGTATTTCTGATTCTGATATAAATATAATATCAGACGACGTTATCCCGGTATTTCTCTGAGTTTTTAGAGTTTACAGGTGAAATGTTTCCACCTGTCTCAGGCCGTGTTAATTTAGTCCTGTCTTTTCTGTACAGTGATAACGTGATAGAGTTGAGGATGTTTGTAAAGTTTGACCCAGAGGAGAACACTCAGGGCTGTTCCTGCTCTCTCCTGTAGGGGTCGCCCTCAGTCAGTCACACAGGTGAGATTTGATCTGACAGGTGAGCTGTGAAATAAGGGCAGACTCAGGTATCTTGATTTAGACAATAAAAGGTCATTTACAGTCTAAATAGTCTGAACACGAGCCTCTAAAAACTGAATCGCGCGTTTAAAATCAGTTTGAGGTTGTTTTTAGTCTTAGTCTGTTTTATTTCCTTCTCAGTTAAAACATTCATCTTTTATAAATGTTCCAGAGTGTTCTCCACCTCCTCGCTTTAACCTGGCTCCTCAGCTGGAGCTCAGGTGTGTCCGGACAGGTAAATTCGGACTTTCTCTGAACTCCTCAGACACTTTAGCCGATTAGCTCTGAACTAGCACTTAGCATTAGCATGTAACTTCCGACCCGCGGCGGATAAACACTCACCGATAATCATCGTCTCGTCCGGGATCTCCTCTATGAAACATTTCTTCTCCGTCTCTCCGATGTGGAAATACAAAGAGGAGACGAGGCTGTAGAAAACGTTCAGAAGTAAAACTGACAACAGAGACGACCGCATCCTCACAGACACCATCTTCCTGCCGGGGGAGAGAGCAAGACTGGGCATGCGCACAGGCTGCAATGCCACGTAAACCATCATACGATTCCGACCAATCCGCGCGTCCGGTAAGGCGAATGGGGATTGTAGTTTTTATATTAAAGGACGTCAGACGGCCGTAAATGCACGAGAACAGATCAAATACACTTTAAAAACATGCACGACTGAAATTTAATTATCCAATTTTTTACAATACCTTTTATACCGCAAATTTTCTCTACTGATGAATATGATTAACTTGTTTTTAATAATAAAAATAATAATAATTCATTTTATTTGTACAGCGCTTTTAAAAACACTCAAAGACGCTTTACATAGTACATAAAACCCAAGGTAATAAAACAAAGACATAAAAACAGTAGAAATAAAATGAATAAAACAGTTAAATATTAAAAGCAAATTTAAATAAGTGAGTTTTTAAAAGGAATTTGAAAGTAGTGGGGACAGGGCAGTGTCTCATGGAGGGTGGTAGGGAGTTACAGAGCGGTTTTAGTTTTTATTAGGGAACTCAAAGACTTTATAAAAAGCAGGTTTTGTCAAATGGATGATATCTCCAAATATATAAAAGCAAAAAACATTAAAATTATCCTAATTCTACGCTTGTACTCCTCCCTAAGCCCCTGGTAGGTTAGCTTTAGGTAAGACTAGATTTTGTTCATTTGTTTTGTTTTGTACATTTTAATGTTTTATTACAGAATATAATATTTTAGTATAAGAACTCTAGCAAAAGAAAAAGCAAATTAAAACTGACAGAATCCAAGCCAGGAGGTGATTATTAAATAAGATCAATGTGGCACAAAAATTATGACTATTAACTAGTGTTAGAGTAAAATGTTAACTAAAACCAAATTGAATGATTTGTAAATAATTATGAGGCCTTAAAATGTTTATTTAGTCGTAGAATATTATAATTATTTCATTTATTTATCTTAATTTATTTAAATTAATTATTTTTAATTTATATTTTATTTTAAAGTCATAACTGTATTGAATTTAAATTATAAAATTAGCAATTATTAAACTCCTAACATCAGATTTACCTTTTTAGTCTGGCTTTTTGTTGAATTTGGTTTTAATCTTTTAATCTGCATCACGTGATTTTACCCTATTTTAGTCCTAGAGTAACTGTTTTGTGTTTTATTACCTCTTTTTTAAAATTTACTTTCTGTTATTGTTTGATTTTAAGACTGTTTTATTTAATTAACTTTTAACGCTTTATCACGTTTATTATATTTTATCATGGTTTTATCGTTTTAGTCCTAGATCCAGTGTTTTTTAACTGAAGATAGTGTTTCCTCAGCCATCTGTGAAAGTTAAAGAGTCCTCACCTGGTCTTTTTTGTGTGTTTCTCTGTGTGTGAGTGTGTATGTGTGTATGTGTTGAATGGGGGTTGGGAGGGTGGGTGGGGTTTGGTATTTGTATTTATTTTATTACATTGTTTTTTTAATATCCTGCATGAATGGACTTTGTGCTCCATTCTATGTATGAAAAGTATTTTAAAAATAAAGTTTCATTGATTGATTGATTGATTAGCTGATCATGCAGCATAATTTACTCCTTTTTTGTAGCCCATTATGTTGTTAGTAGTAGCGCCACTGTGTGATACAACAGGCTGTTGCGGCAGCAGTAGTACCACACACAGCCCTTAGAGGGCAGTAAGTCAAATCCAACTCGGTTTAACAAACAAGAAGAAGATGATGATAAAGAAGAAGAAGAAGAAGCTTTTCCGCCAAGCGGTTTCCATGGCAATCAAACATGGCGCCGGGTAAGTCCTACATTCGCTCGACTGAAGAAACATTTACGGGTTTAACTGACTAAATGTGAATATTATCGAGTTTTTATAATCATAAGACAGGTAAACTGTTTAAGATTTAACAGTTTAAGCCTTTTAACAGCGACAGTTGGAGTGAAAATGATAAAAAATACCCGCTCAAGTTTAGGATGAAGTTAGCCGATGTTAGCTCCTAATTAATGAATAAATACATTTTATTTAATCTTTATTATGATATAAGCAGCAGGTTAAACCATAGAAACAGACACAGATTTATAGTGACAGTTAAACAGACAGACTGTAGAGTTAAAATCATCTTATTACTGATTCTGTCATGAACTGTTACCTTATAAAACACTAAATAATAATTTAACAGAGTCTGTGTTTGTGTGACCAACGACAGAGGAAATCCTCATTAAAACTGTGAGATTATCAGAGTGAACAGCTGCTGTTTGAGAGATTTAATCTGATTTATCATGTTTTTATTGTTTTAAAAATAAAGAAACTCTGACTCATAAACAGCAGATCAGTCAGTGTGATCGGCTGAAGATATATGATCAGATCTAAACCCAAACTCCATCTAAATCAACAGTATTGAACAGGTTAGAGTCTGATAACTGATGAAACACTTTCTTGGTCGACTCGTATTAATAGAGTTTTTCTAAAATGATTAAAACTGTTTCAATAATAAGGAGAGCTGCTCTTCTTCTGTCAGGCTCAGAAGTTAAACTGATGTTTCAGTCTTTAGTGTTTTCTTGTCTTGACTGTTGCCCAATTATTTGATCAAGCGCCTCAAAACAAGAAACTATAAATGTGTTTGTAGTTTGGTATGATTTTTGTTTAATATGAATCATGTAGGAAAACCTTTTAATTTAGTATCTCAGCTTCAGACTTCTAACTAGAGGCTCCAGACTCACTTTTTTAAACCGGCTTTTTACTAATGACCTTTTTATATTTCTCTTATTGCAGATGTTCATTTTAATCAAAGTTCTTCATGTTTATTTTATGTCATCTTATTAATTATCTCTGTTCTTAGTCTTTTTCTTAACTCCAGTCACAGGTTTTTACTTCTTTTACCCCTTTCTCACATGGTTAAAGAGTTTTTACTTTTTACTCATCTGTTCATTTAATATGATTTTCTTGTTTTAGTCCATCCGGTTTTTACTCTTTCTTATCTCCAGTGTTTCCTAAAGGTCGCTCTTTCCTCACGTAATGTCAGGTCGTGTCTCTTTAAGAATATATCTTAAATTCTCACACTGTGTGCGCTTGTGTGTGTGGGTCCATGGGTGTGTGTGTGGGTGGGAGGGTCTTTCTTATCTCCAGTGTTTCCTAAAGGTCTCTCTTTCCTGAAAATTGACATAAAAATAAAGTTAAATTTGAATTTAAAAGCCTTCACGCTTATTTCACCCTAACTCTACCAAGAACAGAGGCTCTAAACACAACTGTACTGTATAGAGAAATAATCATCTTCCACCACATGTGATTAACACTGACAGTGAGTGGAGATTCAAAAAGGAAATGAAGGAGGTCGTTATTAGTAAAGAAATTCTATTTTTTTAGGTTTTAAAAACTAAAGGACGTTTCACATTTGTGAATTTTTATTGATATATTTGTATTTTATTGTCTGTGATTTATTGTACTGTGTATTGACTGTTGAACTAAAGGGGATCATAATAAACAAACAAACAAACAAAGTGACTGAATATTTTCTTTCTTTTCTCTGCAGGAGGCCAACCTATCGTATCCTTCACATGACACTGGAGTAGTGTGTGTGTTTCTGTGTGTATATGTGTGTTAGTGTGTGTTTGATATGTTCCACTCTGTTGTCCTTCACTCTGTCCCCCCCCTGCAGCTGTCGTCCACCCCTCTGCAGGTCCTCTTCTACCTGAACAGCTGGTACTTTGCCGCCTTCTACCTGGCTGAGATCCTGATGTTCATCTATAAAGGTCAGTTTGACTCGTTTTCACCTCTTTACTCCTGATAAATGATAAATCACTGTGAACTGACCACGCTGAGTTTCAGGACATTTAGTGAACGGTATAGTGACACCTGCTGGACAAACATTGGTATTACATTTATCTTAAAGGACTGAGTTTAAGATGATCTGAATCTTGATTTATGTCCCAATGATGATAAAATACTTAAAGTCACTGAAACCTTAAACCTCAGGAGAAGTCTGGAAAAGAAACATCAACTTAAAATCATCATTTCTTTTTAAATGACCATTAAACTAATAAGATAAGTTGTTAATAACTTGTCTTATTAAATCTAATCTAATCTGATAATCTCTTCAGAACCATCAGAATATCTTAAGGTCAGATCCAAACAGCTGCTGCAGGTGGAGGAGAGAGTCCTCCTGTCTCTGCTTTCACTCAGTCTGCTGTTCTCCATCCTGATCAGCTGTTTTCAGTCAGCTCAGCGTGAACCTACCAGGACAGGAGTCACCTTTTACTGTCGTTCACAGACGGAGGTTAACGTTCAGACATGTTTCCGCTCCTTCTTCTTTAAGTGAAAAGATATCTGGATTTTTACCTGCAGCTTTTGCGCCTAACCCTAAACCCTTGATCAATATTCACTGAAATTGTGAGTTTTGTCTTTTCTGTCTTTTCAGGGATTTTACTCCCCTACCCCTCAGATAATCTGGTTCTGGACGTGGTTCTGCTGCTGCTCTTCCTCGCTCTGGAGACTCTGCGACTCTTTTACGGTGAGCAGAATAATCTGGAAACACGACAGAAGACAAAGATGTCATCAGTTCAGTCAGTGTGGAAACTCAGAGTCGGACACTTTTCATTGTTTTTAGCTCTTACTGCTGATGAGATCCAGCTCTGGACTTTAGTTATCATCAGTATCGTCATATTTCTGACTCAGAGCCTGAAGTCTGGATTGTTTTGGACTTTCCCCTGTCCTTGAATCCTCCTTGAATCCTCCTTGAATCCTTGTGTTTCCTCTCAGGGTGGAAGGGGAACCTTTGTGAGCGCTCTCTGGCCTCGTGTGCGTCGCTCTTCATCCTCCTCCCGTGCGCCGCCCTGGCCGTTTACTACCTGCTGCTGCAGACCTTCGTCCTGCGGCTCGAGTTCGTCCTCAGCGCCGTCCTGCTCTGTTTCTACGCCCTGGAGTTCCTGCTCGGTCTGCTCTCCGTGTCCGCCTTCTCCAGGTGAAGCAGTCCTCTGATACTCGCCGATCTTTTCATGATGCTTCTTTATGTGGAAACACTTTTTATTGTGTTTTTGTTCCTGTTTTTAAAGGTCCAAAGTTTACTGAAGAGGAGTCGGCGTGAAGGAGGACGAGCAGAGGACTGTTCATACTGTAAATTAAACTTTTTATTCTCTAATGTAAATGTGACAATAAGTATTTTTCTACTGTTTGTTTTATAGAAATGTTGAATTCAGAGCAGAACAATGTTTGTGAACTGAATTATGATGATGGACAGAGACAGGGGAATCGTTTCAGGGCCAAAATAAAACAACATTTTTTTACTGATCAGGGAGTTTGAATGATTTTGTCACTTTGATCACATGAAGAAAAACGGACTGAAAAGGTTTCAAAAGGACTGAACTGAATTTCTGAATCTGAGGAGTTTGAAAACGAGAAACTTCAAGAGTTTGTGTCTCTGCTGCTGCTGCTGCTGTGGGAATTTACTGCAAATGAATAAAATCTTTGTGAGGAAGTTTAAGAACAGCACAGGAAACATTTCACATGAATTTTTTAGTTTGAAGGAAAAGTAGGAAAGGGATTCCTGCGCACTGTCCAACTCGTAATCAATCATTTATCTGCAACGTTTCGGTTCTAGACCTTCATCAGGCAAACAGAAGCCATCTTAAAGAGGGAGTGGTCGTTTCTCAGGCGTAAACACAGAGGGACAAAATCATCATCATCATCATCATCATCATCATCGTCGGGTAATTTAACCAAAGAGACAGAAAATAAACAACAAAACACTTCATCAGTCTGCAGTAATACCCACGTGTCCAGAAGAGAAATACCACAACAAAGTGAATCGATTTTAAATAAATAAATCAGTATTTTCAAGTATTTTTTAGGAGATAAATTTACATTGTAAGTTAAAAACAGACATGTTTAATTAACAAATCTCCATATCTAGTACAAAAGGGCACATCTATCGTTAAATATACATCTACACCGACAGAACGGAGGAAGATGGTGGTGGAGGAGGTACGACGCCAGGAGGAGGCTGCACGATGGGCCAAGGCAGTGTCTCTAGGCAAGCAGGGACAGTGGACAAAATGGGACAGCGTGGAGAGGAGGAAGTTCAACTGGAAGGACATGTGGGCCATGGAAGCGAGACAGCTGAGCTTTTCCATCAGAGCTATATACAACGTCCTTCCATCGCCAGTTAACCTTCACCAGTGGTTCGGTGAAGACCCGAGGTGTGCCCTATGTTCCATGCCAGCCACCCTCAGACACATTCTCACAGGGTGTAAAACCAGTCTCACCCAAGGACGGTATACATGGCGTCACAACCAGGTCCTAAAGGTCCTTGCATCCACTCTAGAGGACAAACGAGCTGCCACCAACTCCCTACCACCACCAGCATCCAACCAACAACCGGCAACTACCTTTGTCCGTGAGGGGGCTAAGGTAGCCAGAAGCTGCTCCACACCATCTGAGCGAGGCCAGCTACGCCTAGCTCGTGACTGGAGGATGATGGCTGATATTGGCCGACAGCTGGTTTTTCCTCCAGAAATTGCTACAACCACCCTGAGACCTGACCTGGTGCTGTGGTCCCCTTCCCTAAAGAAGGTGTACATCATCGAGCTCACAGTACCCTGGGAGGACGCAGTGGATGAGGCGTATGAGTGAAAACACCTACGCTACGCCGATCTCGCTGCGGAAGCACTACACCGTGGCTGGAGCGTTGAAGTCCGCCCAGTGGAGGAGGGATGTAGAGGATTTGTGGCAAGATCTACCACCAGACTGTTCGCTGACCTGGGAGTCAGAGGCCAGAACCAGCGCTCAGCCATCAAAGCTACATCGGAGGCAGCTGAAAGAAGCAGCCAGTGGCTTTTCATGAGGCGGAATGACCCCTGTTGGGCCCGGAAGTAGCAAGCCCTCAGGTATGCGGTCAGCTTCGGCTTGACTCAGGGAGTAGGACGCCCCTGCCTTGCATAGTCCCACGAGAGAAGGTACCATCTATCTTGTGACGAGTCTGGACTCACGCAAGCACAGGTCTGATCAGCCTGTAGCTGGCCACCTTGGGGAGGGTGTATAGTGTGGAGGCCGAAACATCCCAGGAACCAAGGCTACTCTACTGATGATGCGTATCCAGCTCCCATTCTCCATCATTCATCACCAAGACGACAAGAAGATGTTCTACCATTCATCACTCTTAGGCATGTGCTCGCACAAAGGAATTGACATCCAAAGTTCAGTTTGTTCATTTTAAACTACACACGCTTACGATGACAGTGAATGACGACAACAGAAAACGTGATCCAGATACCGACAACATTATGGCTGTGCCTCATTTCTAAAAAATGTGGAATCTGGAAAAGTTTTTGTCACCAAGATTTTTTCACTCATCAGTCGGGGCTCAAAAAGTTTTTCTCCAACACACCTGTTTTGTTTTTTAGATGTGCGAAGTGTTTCCTTAGTTTGAAAGAAGTAAAAAATACACAGAAGAGGATTATCCGACTCTCAGGGTTTGTGTTTTTTTATCTGCTCTGGTTTGTAGTCAGAGCGGTATCGTCCAATCAGGGATCAGCAGCAGGAGAAACAGTCTGTCTGAGGAGAACATCAGGAGAACATCAGTTTCTGTTTCAGGATCAAACTGATGAAGGAAACCAGAGCGAAGAAACTGAGAGACGATTTACAGAGAAACTGAGACTCTCCACAGACAGAGGAACAGAGCGTTACTGACCGTCCAGCAGAGGGCAGCGCCGTCTGCCTCCTCCACTCTGAGAACAGCGCCCTCTGGTGACTGGCTGCAGTATAGGTCATAAACCCCGCCTCCTTATGGAGCTGTGGACAAACTTTCTAAATGAATGACACAGAATATAAATGTTTCTCCCCCCTGGTTGTGATGTTGACATGTAGTTACTGTCAGACTTTTTTCTGTGCAGCTCCATTTTTAAAAGTTATTAGGGGGTTCATGATTTCTATGATTGACACCTGATACAGCCTATGGGAGGACAGAGATTGTGTAGCTCACCGGAGCCGAGCGCCATCACTGCGACTCTCCCGCCGAATGCGTACAACGCTACTGCGCAGTGCTGGTTTCAGGAAATGAAGAAAAATCACGGAATTACCGAGAACTTTTCAGCTTTAAATCCGTTTACAGGCGGGAGGCGGAGCCAAGTCGTCCGGAGTAAATACAGTCTCTGGTTTCGCCTCATTTAACCGAGTCGACATTGTAGGTCACAGTAAAGTAAATCTGGACTCTCATCACTGACGACTCTGAAAGTGCAGAGACGTTGAAAATCAAAGTCTCAGACATCATCAGCTGATCTGTCCTGATGAAATCACTTCATTTACATTTGACTCCACTTTGAAGGAAGTGACTGGACGTGGATTCTGTGGAGGAAAGTTCAGAGATCTCCCTTCAAAGCCAAAGTCCTCCTCACATTTAGTTTTTAGCATATGTGGGGTTTACATAAAGTTGCAGAGCTTTATCAACTTTGGAGAGCAAACTTTCTTCCTTAAGCCGCCTCTAATCTCAGATGACTAATTTAACAGTTAGCGAACAGGCAGAATGTGACCGCCGGCGTTGAAAAGAGGATAAAGAAAGTTGAATTCTGCCTCGGCCATCAGCGCCGCTCCTCCTGACCTGCACATGTTTGTGCTGGCGGGGCATTTGTTCTGCTTGTCAAAGTCAGCGCCCGATTGGGTGAAGGCCGTATTAAAGAGATCAGTGTATTTGCATGTCTCCACAATGGCTGCCTCGCTCGTTTCCCTTTGTGAATATAAAGTAGACAGAACTTAAAGCTGAGAGGTTTCATTACTGAGTCTATCGCAGCCGCGCAGTTCTGCCACACAAATTAAATTGTGCCACTTTGTTGAGCAGCGACCTCCCTTCATAACTGCAGTTTCATCAGCGTGCAGAAACTTTCAGCACGGAGCAGATTTACATTTTTACATATTCGGTTCAGGCTGGGATCTTGGAGGCTCCTCCTCACATGATACTTCACCTCAGCTGGATGTTTCTGAGCTGAAATAAAGAAACACACTTTGATCCTGTTGTTGGCTCTTTAATAATGCAGACGTGATTCTTCAGCGATCGAACCCGCAGAGGTGTCACCTCAGAAAACAGAGGTTCGACTCGGTGATGCTTCAGTGCGGTTTGACAAACCTCGACAGGAGGATTTAAACACTGTTCCTGTCGCGGTCGGAGGACTCGATGGAAATGAAACAGCTCAGATTTTATTTTACATATATTAATTAATCTGTTTTCCATCTATTCAAAGGTTTTATTCATAAAAAGACTTGGAAGTCCTCAACGGGACCAAACATCTTCAAGTTTTAGACTTTAAAACCAAAGAAAGTGGAGAAACGTTTGTAAAAGAGTTTCCTGTTTTGAATGAATGGAAAGAAATCAGATTAAAGGTGAAGTAGACAGGAATCTGTTAAAGAAGCATCTTTTTATTTTGTGGTTTTTAAACAAAAATCTTCTAATATCAGTCAATAGTTATTAGTTATTGATGACATTTGGTAATATATCGATATCTCTGTGTTCTCTTATGTCTGTGTCGTCAACATTTGAACATTTCTGAGCGGTCCGCTCTTTCTGACTGTAAACAAAGCCGTTCTCCACCTCCTCTAACCTGATTGGTTGTGAGGCAGACGCCGCTCCCCCGTGTCGTTCAGGAGCCCAAACAAAGTTAGCGTGCTACAATATCGGACAGTAGAAACCAACCAGAAAGTTCGGAAAATTGTCTGAATCCTCCTTTGGCCACGACTGCCGACACAAGCAAGAAAACAAAGTAAATACCGGAGACTCTGGAGGAATAACGGGCGCTTAAAACGGAGGTAGACCGGACAAGAGCTAAAAAGCCGGGTCAACATAAACGATGGGGGACGCTTGGGGATCTTGGTGACCCTGTAACCTTTCTGCTGGACAGGTAAACCGCTTTAACAAAGTAAGACAAGTGTTTGAGAGAGAGAGAGAGAGAGAGAGGGAGAGAGAGTGTTTCTCTGTGTTGTCTCTTTAACTCTGTGGCTCTAAAACAGTTGAAGTGTGTTTCTGCTCGATGAGGTTTCTATGAGGTGAATAAATGTTGGTTCAGTTGATCTTCAGGACGGCTGCAGCTTTAAGAACTTCTGCTTGTTGGAGTTTGAGAGTCTAAAGTTCACAGAGACACTCCTCTTACTGAATTGTAGAAAAACTGGTTCCCCCTCCCTCGTCTCTCTCACAGCTCACTCCACTCTGCACTCTCACTTCCTTGTTCCCTTCCTTCCTTGCTCCCTCCCCCTCAGACCTACAGTCTTGGTTGGGTGTAACCTCCGTGTGCTGAGCTGATCCTGCTGACTCACACCTGTCGTTGAGATCAGAGCTCAGACTAGTTTCACTTCTCAGGAAATAAAACTCAGTCAGTCGTCGTCGACAGCGAGTGTTGAAATGGCGCAGAAAGGAGTTCATCTGGACCGTGGGTCTTTCTCTTGTTCCATCTGTTTGGATCTTCTGAAGGATCCGGTGACTGTTACCTGTGGACACAGCTTCTGCATGAGCTGTATTCAATCCCACTGGGATAAAGAGGATGAGAAGAAGATCTACAGCTGTCCTCAGTGCAGAGAGACTTTCATACCGAGGCCTGTCCTGAAGAAAAACACCATGTTAGCAGGTTTAGTGGAGGAAGTGAAGAAGAGCGGACTCCAAGCTGCTCCTGATGGTTCCTCTGAGGCTGGACCTGAAGATGTGGCCTGTGACGTCTGCAGTGGGAGAAAACTGAAAGCTGTCAAGTCCTGTCTGCAATGTCTGGCTTCTTACTGTCAGATTCACCTCCAGCCTCATTTTGAATCTCCTACATTTAAGAAACACAAGCTGGTGGAGCCCTCCAAGAAGCTCCAGGAGAACATCTGCTCTCGTCATGATGAGGTGATGAAGATCTTCTGCCGCACTGATCAGAAGTCCATCTGTTCTCTCTGCTGTTTGGACCAACACAAAGGTCACGACACAGTCTCAGCTGCAGCAGAAAGGACTGAGAGGCAGAAAGATCTGGAGGAGAGTCGAGAAAACATCCAGCAGAGAATCCAGGACAGAGAAGAAGATGTGAAGCTGCTCCAACAGGAGGTGGAGGCTATCAACGGCTCTGCTGATAAAGCAGTGGAGCACAGCCAGGAGATCTTCAGCCAGCTGATCCGTCTGATGGAGAAACGCCGCTCTGAGGTGGAGCAGCAGGTCAGATCCCAGCAGGAACGTGAAGTGAGTCGAGTCAAAGAGCTTCAGGAGAAACTGGAGCAGGAGATCACTGAGCTGAAGAGGAAAGACGCTGATCTGCAGAAGCTCTCACTCACAGAGGACCACAACCAGTTTCTGCACAGCTACCCCTCACTGTCAGAACCGGGTCAACCTGCAGACTCATCCAGAATCAACATCCGTCCTCTGAGATACTTTGAGGAGGTGACAGCAGCTGTGTCAGAGGTCAGAGAGAAACTCCAGGATCTTCTGACAGAGACGTGGACAAACGTCTCACAGGCAGTGACTAAAGTGGATGTTTTACTGTTAGAACCACCAGAACCAGCAGAACCCAAGACCAGAGCTGGTTTCTTAAGATATTCACAAAGAATCACACTGGATCCAAACACAGTAAACAGACGACTGTTATTATCTGATGGAAACAGAAGAGCAACAAGGACAGAAGAAGAACAGTCTTATCCTGATCATCCAGACAGATTCACTGGTTATTATTTTCAGGTCCTGAGTAGAGAGAGTCTGACTGGACGTTGTTACTGGGAGGTGGACTGGAGAGGGGACGGGGTTTGGGTAGCAGTCGCATACAAGACTATCAGGAGAGACGGGAACTCAAAGGATTGTTACTTTGGAGAAAATGACAAATCTTGGATGTTAGTCTGTTCTAAAGACAGTTATAGATTTAAGCACAACAAAGTCTTCACTGATGTCTCAGGTCCTCTGTCCTCCAGAGTAGGAGTGTACCTGGATCACAGAGCAGGTATTCTGTCCTTCTACAGCGTCTCTGAAACCATGACTCTCCTCCACAGAGTCCAGACCACATTCACTGAACCTCTACATGCTGGACTGTGGTTAGGCCTTGGAGACTCTGCTGAGTTTATAGAAGTGAAATAAAGAGAATTTTGAGTCCATCAGACCAAAATCATGGACTGAGATCCTTGAACTCTTGAAATGTTCTGGTTTGTAAATGTTTGTGGATCAGTCTCACCAAAAACTCTGGGTTTAGTTCTTCATTTCAGCTTTTTCAGTCTTTTCTAAAGATGCTGATTTGGTCGCAGCTTTAAGGACAGTGATTGTGGAGAACTTTGATTGTTTGTATTTCTCATGTTGAAAAATCTTCATCAAGTTTGATATCAACAACATCAAGATGATGGTTTGTTCAAATCACCTTCAGTTGGTGCAGATGTTGAAGGTCTGAGACTTTAGACTGAGAGACTTCCTAATGATTTTAAAAGCAAACTGAAAACTTATTTTTTCTTCTTGCTTTTAACTAAATTTTTTATATCATAAACTCCGTTAAGTGTTTTAGCATTTATCTCTTCTAGTTTTAATCACAGGATTGTCTTTTATTGAGCTACTTTGGTGCTCTTATTTTAGTATCTTTTACTGTTGTTTTTATTTCATTTCATTTATTATTTCTTAAATTTCATTCAACATTACTTTGTTTTTAGATTTTAACATAAACCTCCAGTGTTTCCTTATCTTGGGTTTTAAAATGATGTTTCCTCTGTTTCCAAGTCCTTTTTAAGTTCATGCATTTTAATACTGTTTCTGATGCATTAAGATCGTGGGACGGGAATGAGGGGTTGGGCTGAGGTTGATTTGTGTATTTTTTTGATCTTGAGTTTTGGTAGATTTGGGTTTTCTTTGTTTCTTTTATTCGTTTTTCTGTGTAAAGCACTTCGTACTATATGTTGTGTATGAAAAGCGCTATATAAAATTAGACATTGATTGATTGATTGATTGATTGATTTAGAAAAAAGTGAGGTCAAAATCACAGAAAGATGAAAAAGGACGACCTTATTTCCTGTCCCAAATCCAAGCGTCTAAAGTCTTTCTAGTCGTCCCCAAAAACTCTTCAGATGATCTGTTTCTTTCTCTGTTTGCTGAATATTTGTGTTCATGTGATCGATGGATATTTCTGTCTGCTTCTGTTGGATCAGTGTGTTTGTAAAGACATCTAGAATCAGACTTTGGACAGATCTACATGTTGTTATGAGCTTTTCAATCACTCTAATAATAATAATCACATTTATTAGTCCGACTGTTTGGATGTTTCTGACTCAGCTCAGATTGTGGTCAAGTCTCTGATTGTGGGTAAAAAAATCATAAAAATCCTCAAACTGAGTCACTGAAATCACCTCGTCTGTTTGTCTTTATTGTGTCTGTTTCTGCTGGATGTCATGTTACCGCTCCGTCTGGGTCATGGATCCATGTGGTCTTACATGTCCCAGATGTGAGTCCTGCAGCTGGATCAGGTTTTCTGTAGAGGACAAAGACAGGAGGCAGGTTGTGTGTCTTTTTGATTTGATGTAACCAGACTAGTCCTGTTGAGATCATCAATCTCTTTTTCAACCTTGACTGGGCCCCATTTGTAATGATCTGAAGTATTTATCTGCATTATATCTGAATTTAATTGGAACGATACGAGCGAGCAGGAGCGTCTGTTTGTGGGCGGGGCTTGAGAGGGCGAGGAGGAGCTGAGGGGAAAACTGGTTTGGAGGGGTAGAGTTTACATTCAAGATTTCTCCTAAAAACTGGAACTTCCTCAGATCCTGACTACAACACCTTTAAACAGGAACATGTTCTCTGATTAATATTTAGCACAAATCAGATGCAAAAATATCATAATTGAGAATTTAAAGACCTGATCAGCTGACAGAGAAGGACGCGTCTGATGGTGAAATGAAAAAACTCTCTGTATAAAACACACACTTAAACTGAACCGAGTTCTCGGGGCAGAGTCTCAAATTTGACGTCCACTGTGGATAAAATTCTTCCTGATGACCTTCAACAGATCATCTGACAGTAACAGGAAACTCAACAACCAGAGAGA
This sequence comes from Xyrichtys novacula, assembly GCA_962446985.1. Classification (NCBI taxonomy): domain Eukaryota; kingdom Metazoa; phylum Chordata; class Actinopteri; order Labriformes; family Labridae; genus Xyrichtys; species Xyrichtys novacula. The sequence continues at coordinate 35,354,339 of OY660869.1, read as the reverse complement.
CTGTAACTCATGTTTTCACCTCTCAATCACATCGAATGGTTAATAAACGTAAAGCACTTTTTAAACGAAAAACACAGACAGTTTTTTCTAGATCTGAACTGCAGCTAACAGACTGATTTGTCCCTCACAGAGTCAGGAATGACACGTCTACATTTGCTCATCTGTATCCGTGTGATTTCAAACTCTCTTTGTGGATCAAACTATAAAAACATTATTTTATTAGTTTCATATTTCTCTCATCTCTTCTTTCTCTCGTCTTGTTGTCTGTTTTTTTGGATTCTCTGTTGTAGGTTTATATGGAGCAGTTTTGTCTTTAATCGCTTTAAATTAGGGATAATTTTTACAAATAAAACCCTGAGAATCAAGAGAACAGAATTTTGACCACGGTCAGACATGCAGCAGATACCAGGTCACGATTATCCTCTTTATTTTCCGTCACTTTATGGTTTTATTTTCTTCTTGTGTTAAAAAAGGTTTAATTTTAGTTTTGCGTGTTTGTACTCGGCAGGAAACACCTGCTGTAAGTGCAGTTCCACAGTTAGTCAGCAGGTGTCAGTAAAGCTCCACCAGTCAGATCCACAGCAGCTGTTCAGCCTGCAGAGAAGGAGGAGAGGAGCTGGAGGAGAGGAAGGAAAGAGAAGGAGGAGGAGAGGAAGAGGAAAGATAAGGGGTGAAAGATGGAGGGATGCACTAACAGAGGATGAAGAGTGGACTCTGTTTCCACTCCATTGGTGGAAAAGCAGTTTATTGGCAAATGTCTGCAGTTTTTTCACTTCAAGAGGAACTTTGTTTATTAGCTTAAAAGCATCCAGATTGAACTTTGTTTACGTCTTAAACTCTTTCCTTCTTTTCTTCATGGAGGATGTCCGGAGAGACTTTTCTGTGCCCTAAAAATTGCATCAACTTGGAGGTTTAAATGTGATTTTTACTGCAATGGAACTAAAAAAAGCTTTTATTTTTTTTTTTTACAGTGTTTCATCAGTTACAAAGGAATTTAAAAGAGTGCTTAAGAGGCGTTTTTCTCTGAGTTTTAAATAGTTAAACTCGTCAAACACAGACATGCTGATTGAATTTAAAATAAAAAATGACCAATCAGAGCTGAGAAGGGGCGGGCCTTTTCAGAGTGTCTGTCAACAACAAAGGCCCTAAACCCTAACTCCCATATGTGGTTTCTCTATATAACTGTCTATGTAATGAGCTCAGTAATTTCGGACACTACATGGCGCTCTGTTGTGACATCACTGCTCAGACCGCCGCATCTGAAGTTGCGTCTTTTGTTTTCACATCTCTTGAATTTCATGATGTTGTGTAGATCGATTTTTTTTCCAGGATGTTCATGAAATAAAAAAAATTATGATAAAAAAAAAACAATAAATTAATAATTTATTTAAAAGGCCTTATATTTTCAGGCTGAATTTTGCTGCTGGAGATGCAATGCATGATGGGATGCCCACCACCGGTGAGTGACCATCGGATGGTCACTACATTTTGCAATGCTCTATGGGAAATTTTGAGTCGCCAAATGGGGCTCTGGAATTGATCACTGAGGTTCCGGACACCCCTCAAAATGGCGCTAACTCCCATTGGCTAACAGCCAATGTCTTGGTCCATGTAGGAGTGACTTTACCTGATTTTCAAGGTCCTTTTCAAGGTCATAATCACAGAGAGGAAGAGGAAGAGATGAGGGGAAATATTAATGACTAACGAATAAGTAACGAGGTCATTAATTTTAACTTTATATAATAATTGAATAAAGTTTGTAATTCCATCATTTAAAGTTAATTGTTTAAAAATCACTTTATAAATAAGTTAAAAATGTATCTGATAAGATTTTAATTCTTTCTAATGAGAAAAAATGTCTTTAATCTTTGAGTCTGAGCTCTTAACGAGTTCAGAGGTTGAAACGGCCAATCACAGGCTGAGCTGGTTAACGAGCAGCAGTGGGCGGGGCCTGAAAAGACAGGCGGATGGATGTGTGTGTGAGCGGTGTTGACAGGGAGCAGAAAATGATGATTTAGTATGGAAGCTTTTATTCACGCCGTGTCCCCGCTGAATAAAGATCAAATTAGAGGTTTATGAGCCGGGCTGTCTGTCCTGACGTTTATATGAGCTCTGCACTCGCTCGCTCTGATTTATGTTTACAGCCGCGCAGGAGGGAGGAAATAAATATATAAAAGGAAGAAAAACAAATGAATTGGGCTTGGATCATATTCTAATGCTCTGCTAACAGCAGCACTCACGCACAGAGGGATGATGGGAGATGGAGTTAAAGGTGAGGGATTCAATAAGAGAAAAACCTCACAGGTGTTCGAGCGTCTTTAGATCGGACTCGACACCGAGAAACAAAAAAAGAGCTGAAAACTGCTTCACCTTCATGAACACGTTAACTTTAAGTTGATTGGATATCTAGTTGATCTAAAAGTCGGCAACTTTCAGGTCCGAGTCCACTCAGATTCATCTCTGTCACCCTAAAGAAAAGTGTGTATCCTTTACTCAAAGACTCAAACAAACCGACACGATTTCAACGGAATTTTAACACACGGCATTGGCCTCCACTGGTCGGGCCTCCTCGCTCCCTGCTGTACTGTAATATACAGTCATCTCTAGAAGTGTGTTAAATGTTGTAGATGACTGCTGTCAGTTAAAGTGTGTGACTGTTTTTTAAAACAAGGAATAAAAATTCAATCTGCTTCTTTTTGTGGTGAGCGCCAGATTTTAGGGCTCTCAACAGTCTGTCTTCCTGACAGGATTTTTTCCCCCTTTCGGCCCCCTCTACCTGCACACCTGTTAGCAAGTAGCTTAGCTGACTGCTGTCTGAGAAGAAGACTGTCAGAGGACCCCCTGAAAAAGCCCCCAAACCAGGAGAGACTGTTTTCAGTCTCAGGGAGTTGTGTCCAAAAAAAAAAAAAAAAAATCAGCTTTTACGGAGGGGGCTGTACTTTGAAAACTGCAAGGGGGCAGTAGTGAGCTGATTATCCAAAACCATTACAATGACAAATCTTTCACTCAGTTTAAGTTTTTTTAAATGGACTCTAAGAAAACAGAAATAAGCAGCAAAGATATAAAATAACAATCATAATCTTCTGGATTACAGTCGAGTCCTCAGACTCTTGTTAGCACCAGCTAGCATGTTGTTCAGATCTTGATAGCAAACTTTGTTTTCTCTAATCCTCCAGTGATGGGTCAGATTAGAGTCTTGTGTGTTAGCTTAAGCAACCACAAACTGAGACTTGGAGTTTCTGGCTTTCTTGACTCTGTAAACACACAGGAAGGAGCAGAACAGCTGTTGGAGTGGGCGGGGTTTTGGAAGCATGCACATGTCAATCACTCCTGTCGTGACATCACCACAGGAGCCGATTAAAACCACTTTGTAGAAGCTATGAAGGCAGAGAATCGTGAAGTAAAGAGCATTTCACATGGATAAAAAATAAATAAATAAATAATTATAATTACAATAATAACAATAAAAAATAAATAATAATAATAATAATAATAATAATAATAATAATAATAATAATAATAATTATTATTATATTTATTGTTATTATTATTATTATTATTATTATTATTATTATTATTATTATTATTGTTATATATATATATTTATTGTTATTATTATAATTATAATAATAACAATAAAAATATATAATAATAATAATAATAATAATAATAATAATAACAACAACAATTATTATTATTATATTTATTATTATATTTATTATTATTATTATTATTATTATTATTATTATTATTTATTTTTTATTGTTATTATTATAATTATAATTATTTATTATTATTTTTTTTATCCATGTGAAATGCTCTTTACTTCACGATTCTCTAAGAAATCGAAGCAAGACTTATTTTTATCTTACTGTATATTTAACACAGATCTACATGTTGCATGAAAATGTCTTACACATCGATTTCCAACGACTGATTCCTCACAAACGCTCCAAATACTCGCCATCATATCACAACAAACGAGCACTTACAGTGTTCATTCATGAGAAAATGATCCATCTGAGCTAAAAACCACCAGAGGACAAGAACCACATCTGAGAGCAGGGCTCTAAAACCTGCAGCCACATGATGGCAGTGAAGCTCTGTGAATCTGAACGAGAGAGAGAGAGAGAGAGAAAAAACAGTATTTGTCATAAAAGGTGGTGAGAGAGAAAGAGGAAGAGGAGGAGGAGGGGGAGGAGGAAGGGAAGAGGCCTGCGGAGCATCCATAATGTATGTGATCAGTCAGAGAGAAACACTGGAGGAAGATGCATATTTACAGGGGTTATGATACTAATGATGACACAGATGCTGCTGCTGCTGAGGCCCACATGAACCGACTGAGAGGGAGAGAGAGGGGGAGAGAGAGAGAGAGAGAGGGGGAGAGAGAGAGAGAGGGTGCCACCTGTCCGTCACTCTCACAGATAAAACAGACAGACAGAAGCTGAAATATCACCTGATCCTCCTTCTTTCTGTCAGAGTCTCACGGTCAGATTTATTCCAACAAACCAATCAGGATCAGCTGATGATGGCGGGATCAGCTGATGATGGCGGGATCAGCTGATGATGGCGGGATCAGCTGATGATGGCGGGATCAGCTGATGATGGCGGGATTATACTGTATTCGAGTTACCTCAGAAGTCAGAAGTCTGAGCTGACGTCGCTCCCGAGTTTCAGTTACCAAGTCGGAAAAAGGAAAATCAGAGGCCTGAAACAAGATGGCTACATGAACAAAAGTTATCTTAGCGCTTTCCTTATATTCAGAAAAGGCAAGAGCTAAAATAACTTTCATAGATGCAGCCATCTTGTTTCCACTTCCAATTTTGCTTTTTCCAACTCGGTCACAGAAACACTGGGAACTCGGGAGTGACGTCATTTTCAGCTCAGACTTCTGACCTCCGAGGAAACTCGAACGCAGCATTATTTCACCTCATCCTGGTGCTTTAAACAAATACTGATCCAGATTCTAGTTCTCTTTAATCGGAGAAAAAACATCCTGACGTCAGAGTTACTTAGTGCACCTTTACTCCTCCTGCTGTATTTAGAGTTTTAACAGCATATTTACCTCTGTCTGTTCACACTGTGGTAAAAATGTTCTGATCCGACAGAGGAGGTGAATAAGGACAGTTTTCTGCACAGAGGTGGAGTCAGAGGGATAGATTTGTATTTTAGCTGCGTAAATCGAACTTCGATCCCTGAATTCACCTTTAAAATGTTTATTTTGTTTGTGTCTCAAAGTTTCCCAGCGGGTAGTTAAAGGATAATTTGAAGTGATCAGGTGGTTCTGAGAGTAAACTTCATGATTTATTCTGATGGTTTTCCAGTCGTCACTTTGACTTTGTGTTAAAAATGCTCTGATCGAGAAGCTGGACACCACCGTGTGAGGAGATCTTCTTCTGATCTTCTTCCTCTGCTGAACCCACAACCTGCTCGTCTCCTTCTGTGTGAACCGTGAACCGCGTTTCCTGTTTTATCTGTGGAGACGTACTGACGGCGCCTCGCTCTGACCTCGCTTCCTTCATGTTTCCTGACAGATAGAAAACGCCCGCAGCTGCTGCCGACTATCTGACAACTGTGAGTGAAAAAGGGTTAATTGTGGACGTGTTGAAGGTGTGCACAACTCCTGAAACGTGTCGTGTTTATCTCTATATGCAGCTCGGCTGATCTTTTCTTCTTATTGATTCATTTACAACTTCAAGTTAATAAAAATTCAGGCACCAAAAACAACCAAAATGTTCCTCAGCGTCTCTTTCTCTCCTCTAACCCTCCGATGAGTCATTTTCTCGATCGGGATCTGAACGTTGAGAGTAATAAATGACATTTTTAATCACGTGTTTCTCATTTCCAAAGAGGTTTTAAGTACATTTTAACAATGCAAAGCAGTTCTTCGTTTCAAGCGTCTTCATTTGTGAGTCTAATGAATGAATTAAAACTGACTTTATGATCTTGACTTTTAGATTTATTATTCAAATGGAAGCTGCACAGGCTGGTCTGAAACCAAGACTGAGTTTATTTTAAATGAGGAAACATGCAGGAGTCACTGTTTTCAGATCCAAGTCAAATAATAAACAGTAAAACGTCCTGAAGTAGAGGGCTGCTTTAACTCACATTTATTCCTCTGTTTCACATCATGTAATAAATTAATATTAAAAAGTAGTTCAGCACAGCAGTAACAGATTCATTTTCTCTGAAACCCTGAGGTTCAGAGGTCAGGTATAATCTCACCAGAGTGACGCACAACCATGAAATACACAACTGTATCTACAGGATAATCTGGGGAATCAAAATATCTGATTTATAAGGATGTCGGCTCAAGTCCTAAAGAGGTAAAACACAACAAACACAAAAGGAAATTAAAACGAAAATTAATTCTCTGAAATAAAACGTGTGACAGCCTCTGATTTGGTTTTTGACACAGTGAACCCTCGACTTTACAAACGTGTGTTTTTAGCTCGAATTAAGTTTCACCGATCCATAAAGAATTTATTTACAGATTTATTCGGTTAAAAATTTTCTTATTAGTGTGTAAACATGATTCAGTCTGCTGCTGAAACCCGACACCGAGCTGAAGAGGACTACAATCATGGCTGCCTATTTGTAGTTTTTCTGTGCAGTCAGGGCAAAGTGAGGGGAAGTGTCCGTCTGTGGGTGGACCTCATCTGGTCGTGATTCAGGAGCGAGAAACAGCTAAACTACGGTGTTCTGGAGGGGACAAAATAGCACAGGATTATTGCATCTCAGTGAACAGGAATAGTCATGATACAAATCCAACAAAATTCAGCAGATTTTCCTTAAATTTTGCAAAATAAAGTATAAAACTTATTGATTTAAATAACAGTGAAAGTTCTCCACATGTTATCTGAACCCTAGTTTCCAGTTTTTTTTTTAATGTTTAATTTTATTTAACCTTTAACTTATAAAGGTGTATTCTGTGTAAAAAAAGTTTCATGTTTTCAAATATATCTTTAAAATTCACTTTTTTTGGTGTTTTCTTTCTTTGTAGACCTTCTGCATCTTACAGCAGAGAGAGAAAGTCTCTTTTGACAACATTTGATCCTGGTAATTGTATAAAAGTGGAGTATTTGAGTTTGGCTCTCACCCTGTCCCTCAGAGAGATGAAAACGGACGTGAGAGTGTCGCTCCGTGTGCAGACTCGGTGCCGTTAATGCTCAGCCTTATTAGACCGGACACCGCTCATAACTCTGCGTCTCTCAGCGATGTTTAATTCATGTTCCTCCCAGTCTGACACATTCAGCTTCATCTCAGCGCAGACAAAGAGCAGCTGCTAATGGGCTTTATTCAGGGAGAGGGATGGAAATAAGACTCACCGCCGGACGAGAGAAAAGACGAACTCTGTCAATGAGGTGAAAGACGACATCTCTGACAGCTCCAAACACTGACTTACTGTCTGATCACTCTCCGCGATTTTTGATTCATCAGTTTATTCAGTGTCGAGATCTGAGAGGCCCATTAGTCAGTAATTAAATACTTTTAGTTCCTCCCTGTGAAAGGGACTAAAATAATTGACTTTTAGGGCGGGTGTGATACGAGAGTTTGCTTTTTAAAATGAGTCATAACTGTGGAAAGTTTCTGAGAGGAATAACTGAACTTCTGAGCGATCAGTGGATCCATTAGGTCTTATTTAAATATCCAATTACAGGCTGTTTTAACTGCTGTCTGATTTTAACTCAAAGGTGTTCGAATTAAAATAAACTGAACTCTTTTAACTTCTGACCTTTTAAGAACTGAAAGAACCTGAAATTATTTATTAACATGGACAAAAATCATTTATATAAACCGACTCCTTGGGTGTCTTAATGGGATATTCAGCAGCTGCTTGTTTGTAGAGAGACCTCAGGCCAGTCCATCATCTACTGAGGCGGGGTGCCGCAGCTCAAGGAAGAACATTTATGATCATTTCTTCATGGAAATACAATCAGACCGAGACGCTAAGACAGAAGAACTACCGCGTCTGTAAAATGATCAATATGATGATTATTACTTCAAGGAAATGATGAAGAAATGATCATAAATGTTCTTCCTTGAGCTGCGGCACCCCGCTGTAGTCTGTAATGGACTGGCCTGAGGTCTCTCTACAAACAAGCGGCTGCTGGAAGAGAGTAGGTGAGTTGTGTTTAGTCTCTTTGCTAAAGAAATGAGTCAAAGTTAAAAAGATGTTTGGTGTCTAGTACTATGTCTGTGACCCTATATGTACTAACCTCAGTAGATCATGGTGTAGTTCCGTTCAGTAACAGAACCTCATTGGAAAATTATCTGATTTAACTTAACTGTGCTCTTGTTCATATACATTAACTCAACAGCACATAAATTCATACCTGTTCACAAAATCATGATTTTGTTGATAATTCGGCTCAATAAAAACACCTTTACCTTTTCATTTAGTCTCTTTGTTAAAGAAATGAGTCAAAGTTAAAAAGATGTTTGGTGTCTAGTACTATGTCTGTGACCCTATATGTCCTGTTGATGAAGTTAGGTGCTGTTCTGAACATTATTTGTGGCTATAGAGTGGCGTTTTGGTTGGGGGCGTGGCTCTCTGTATCTCTATCCTGCGGTCGTTACTAAAGTTGGTATAACTAGAGAAGCAAGCGGTCGACAACATTCATCTCTGGAGGGGGGGTCTAACTCGGTGTTACGGTGTGTTTGACCCTAAATTGATTTTATGCCGGAATATCCCTTTAGTCACAGGAAATAGTCCACGGTCTGGCCTTCTTACATCCAGTGATACGATAAAGATAAGGGGACCGAGCGTTGAACCCTGAGGGACACCATGAGGCTGTTACAGATCTTCAGTTCTGGTCCGTTCACATTTCTCTACATGTGAGCTGACAGGATGTTTATCGAATGTCTGAGACACCGTCACTATTCAAGATCTGTATCTTTTTAACTTAAAATACCACAGCTTCCTGTTTCTCTCCTGTTTCTAAAACTTATTAAAATAAGTTAAAAGACGTTTAAACTTTAGACGTTAAAAACAAGTATACAGTAAAAGCAGACGCATAATAATGATGAGTTTTTAGAAAAGATCGAGCTGATCTGCTCTGTCTGTTTCTGTTTTGTGAGGAGTCCGTATAACGAGTTCTGGACTCGCTGTGGTTCCTGTCGGCTCTGCAGAGACAGACGAACTACAGAGAACTCCAGGAGTCCAGGGAGGAGAGGTGAAGGTGAGAACGACTGTTTCAGGGAGTTTCTAAACACATTAAAACACGACTGAGTTTCTCCAGATCACGATTGTTCTCAAAAATGATTCTGAGATTTTTGCAGAAGTTAGAAATATTTTCTCTAGATGTTCAGTGATGTGGGCGATCATGATGACCTCTGTCTTGTTCATGTTGTAGGAAGTTTTTAAGGTCATTCATACAGTTAGAAAGAGAGGAGATGTGATTAGGGTGTTCACGGCTAAACGAGAGGTACAGCTAAGTGTCATCAGCGTAAAAGTGCAAAGAAATGTCCACAGATCACACGTCCAAGAGGCGACATAGAAATAAAAGAACGGAGAGGTCCCAGAACTGATCCCTGAGGCACCCCACAGGACAAATGAGCTCTGGATGACTGTGTGTGTCCACTGGTAACACCTAAAGACCTCCCAGTTAACTAAGAATAAAACCATTTTAAAGCTGAACAAGAGAAACTGAATCGGAGTTCAGAGATGTGATTTTTAAAGGTTTTTTTTCAATCTGCAAATATTTAAAACCGACAAATATGTTTCTCCGTACATGCACCTGCAGAAAGAGATCTCTATTTTTGAACATTTCACAACCAAGAATCAGAAAAGATGAAAACTGGTGTCCTTGAACGCACCGCGAGTGTGTAAAATCAACGGTGACACAGATCGTAGAGCAACTTTAGAGGAAATTCATCTAAGGATAGTTTCAGCGAGCGTGAAACTCACACACAGTCTGAGAGGTGAAGCTTAAAGTCATTTAGAGCAGAAATGTTTGTCTGCGACGGTTTCTGTCAATAGCCGACATTTTCCGTCTTCACAGGAAGTCCTTCGACTCAAACGGGTCAGGATGACTCTGAGCCAGAAGCCGCCGTGGCTCCTTCACTCGAATTTTGCTGACATCTCAGTGAGAGTCTCTGGTTTTTAAAGTTGAAACACTCGCTCGTCTCTCTGAATATTTTAAAGAGGAAACTTCACAGGAGACGGATGAAGGTGAGGGGCTGCTGCCACCCAGATTAAACAGAAAGCATTAAAACCGAGTTAACTCCGACTCTCTGCCTCCGCGCTCAGGTGTGATGGTTTTAATCCCGAGGACGGATTTTACAGATAGCTCTTCTTTGTCAGTTCCACTCTGCAGTCTTTAAACAGACTTGCAGTCATAAAGTGCATTAAAAAGAAAGTTTTAATCAGCCTCAAACTTCTTCTTCTTCTTCATCAGAGAGGAAACAGAGAGGTGAGTTGGAGATAAAGCTGCTTTTTGAAAGGCTGCACCTTTAAAGAGTCTGTTAGTAAAATCTCCAAATGAGTCTCAGAGAAAGAGGCGAGATGATGAGGGACCACTCAGACGATTATCCTCCTCCTGACACCAACACGGCGAGACGCATGACCTCTTTTTCACAACATCAGTTACGTTCACAGGTCGTGGAAAGTTTCAGAAACATCATGGAAACGCTGACTGACCAACTTTCAGTGAAAAAGGCGATCCAGAGACCTGCTGGAAAACCACGCCCCTAAATACGCCAAACTCAGCAGGTCAAAAGGAACGAGTTACTGTATATCAAAAACACTGTGATGAGTTTTAATGAGCCGAGGAGACCAAACTCCTCATCAGATCTACTCCTAAAAAAACAACAGTTTAAAGTTTTTTGTTTTTAACCCAAATTCACTTTTATTTGTTGTTGTGATGCGTCTGCAGAACACACGTGAACAGCTTCATGACTGTTTTTGAAGAGTGAAGAATACAACTTAATATTTACATTTACAAACAATATCATAAAGAAAGTGACTGAAAAGGCACAGGCAGGAGCATAAGCTTATATTTTAGCCTGTCCTCTTTATCAAATGCACATATTAAGGTACCCAACAACAATTTTTACGTACAAAAAAAATACAAAATAAAATACTAATTTCATAAAATCATAGAACAAATCATAAAACGAACATATCCTCCTTTAAAAAAAAATCAAGAATAAATCCTCATAAAGAACCAATAATAGAAAATAACAAGAACCTTTAGAGAATCATGAAGACTTATAGCCCTCAAAGATCGAACTGTAAACCATCTTTTTGAAAATCAGAAATGTACGACACATTCTTAAATTAATATGAGCATCATTCCAAAGTGAAACCCCGACAACAGATATACATCTTCTTTGAACCTCTTCTTTTGCCCTTGGTACAGTAAATTTACAGACATCTCTTAAATCATACTTTGTCTCTTGAGTTGAAACAAACCTTTGTATACTGGAGTAAATGTGATTTAGCTTTATACATTATTTGTTTTGTTTTATAATATACCAGATTATTGAATTTCATAACATGTGTTTTTTGCTCTCTACTTTGCGCTCACTCATGCTGCTTCTCCTTTTTTCTTCTCACCGCTCTTCTTCTTGTTTCTGCTCCGTCATCCTTCCCGAGGTGCAGATGTTTGAATCTGCAGATTTAAATGCACGGTCTGCTCCTTTAAAGCCTGGGAGCTCGCTCGCTCGCTCGCCCTGCTCTCCTCTCACTCTCTCCCACTCATGAATAATAAAAATCAGAGCTGAATTATTAATGCAGATTTTTGCACACAATCTGCAGGGGCCATTATCCTGATCTGTGATGGATCTCATTTAATTCTGACAGATTAGACGGATCCTCGCTCTGCCTCCATTGAAGGGACCGACCTGAGAGCAGATTACTCTCAGATTATCTGCCGCCGTCTTGATTAGCGCCCGGCTCAAAGGTTACCATCAGATTTTTCCATATGAATGAGGCTCAGGTTTGTTGTTCTCAAAGGGAGGAAATGTCAGCTCCCCTGATGGACGGATTTGAGGTCCACCCTGAAGCCCCGCCCCCCCTCCATCTGTGAAAGGTCGGGGTTCAGACGGCGAGGCTGGATGAGCGCTCAGATGCCCACTTATCTTTTGAAAGCCCACAAACCAGGTAATCCTCTTATTTGACACCTGGAGCAGACGCTCATTACTCGCAGCACTTTCTGCAGCCGAGCCTCCAAATTTCATGTCAGGACCAGTTTCCTTCTGTCGCCTTTTTACGAAATATGAAGCTGAGAGAAAAAAAAGAAAAAACAGCATCAGGAGCAACACGAAAACAACGAATAACCACCTCTGACTACAGCTTTGTGGAAAAATCTCATATATTCCACCACCGTCATCATCACCATCCTCATCTTTATCATCATCATCATCATCATCACCTCATCATCATGACAGTCGGCACCATCCTCATCATCACCATAACCGTCATCATCAACATCATCATTACATCACCATCATCATCTTTATCATCATCATGACCATCACCATCCTCCTCATCATCGTAACCATCATAATCATCATCATCATCATCATTATAATCATCTTGACAATCATCATCACTGTAACAACCATCATCATCATCATCATGTTTATCATCCTCATCATCATCATGACAGTCATCACCATCCTCATCATCATGATCATCATGACCCTCGTCATCTTGATCACTACTATCATCTCGATCGTCATCATCACCATCATCATTATCATAATTATCATCATCATCACTATCATCATCATAACATCATCAACATCATAGTCATCAGTCATTACAATCATCCTCACCATGAAAGTCATCCTTGTCATCAACTTCATCATCATCATCATCATCATCATTATCATCATGACCATTGTCATCATCATCACTGTCATCAGTATCACAATCATTATCAATCACTATTTTTATCATCATCATCATCATCATCATCATCATCATCATTATCATCATCATCATCATCTTCATTGTCATCATTATCATCATCATCATCATCATTATCATCATCATCATCATTATCATTATCTTCATCATCATCATCATCATCATCATTATCATTATCATTATCTTCATCATCATCATCACCAACATCATCATCATCACCAACATCATCATCATCATTATTTTAATTATATCATCATCATCATCATCTTCATCATCATCATCATCATCATTATTATCATCATCATCATCATTATTATCATCATGATCATCATCATAACCATCATCATCATCATCATCATCATCATCATCATCATCATCATCATCATCATCATCATCATCATCATCATCATCATCATTATCATTATTATCTTCATCATCATCATCACCAACATCATCATCATCACCAACATCATCATCATCATCATCATCATTATTTTAATTATCATCTTCATCATCACCATCACCATCATCATCATCATCATCATCATCATCATCATTATTTTAATTATCATCTTCATCATCACCATCATCATCATCATCATCATCATCATCATCATCATCATTATCATTATTATCTTCATCATCATCATCACCAACATTATCATCATCACCATCATCATCATCACCATCATCATCATCATCATCATCATCATTATCATTATTATCTTCATCATCATCATCACCATCATCATCATCATCACCATCATCATCATCATCATCATCATCATCATCATCATCATCATTATTTTAATTATCATCTTCATCATCACCATCACCATCATCATCATCATCATCATCATCATCATCATCGTCATCACCATAACCATCATCTTCATCATCACCATCATTTTTATCATCTTCATCTTCATCATCACCATCATCATCATCATCATCCTCACCATTAAGTTCACTAAGTGCTGACCCGTTCACGAGGAGCTGGGTCTCAGAGTGTCTCAGAAGTAGAAGGGGACCGTTTGGATCAGCTGTTTCAGTCATTCTCGCTCTGAGGACCACAGAGAAGAAGAGCTGAACTGAAGTACAGAGGTGTTCTCTAAAGACCTGAGTCTGGAGCTTACAGGGACTTCATGGGTCTCATAGATCATTGGGGAAACTGCTGCATTCTGGACCATCTGCAGAGGTTTGACCGTGGATGCAGAGAGGCCTGCCAGTAAGGAGCTGCAGCAGTCAATGTGTGATATCATGAGAGCCTGTTCCAGGGGCTGGGTTGTGTGCTCTGTCAGGTCGGGTCAGATCCAGTCCTGACCAGTCTGCTTATTTACACTTAAATCTGTAAACCTAAGATCATTACCCTGTAGATACTTGAACCCTTTTATATCTTCACTGATATTCTCTGTTCAACTTTGTTCAAACATCATGACTGTGATGTCTACCATCATGCAGTTCTAGTATTCTTCAAGAATGACAGTCTCAGCGTTTTCGGGTTGAACCCAAAGTTCTGGACGGGTTAATGCGATGGTTGATGACAGTGACAGAAACCCGTTCATCTTTTAACTGTAACAGCAGCTGAAACGATCCTTCATTTCTCTTCATTTTGATCTTCCTCTGGTTTCTTCACTCTCTCTCCCTCAGTCTGATACCTTCAGCCTCTCAGAGATACTGACACCTGTTCACAGATGTTCTCAGAGACTTTCTGTACTTTCTGGAAAATCCAGCAGAGATTTGAGCTGTTTTATATCCAGGGGGGGATGTTGGGAGTATTTTGGAGATCCGCGCAGCTCCTCTGCCTCCTCTGACATGTTAATTGATGCTTTTGGTGTTTTTAGCGCCTCTGTTCTCGGCTCTCTCCGGGGAGTTGCCTCCTCTCTGTGATTTGCCGTGGGAGTTTAACAGCGGCTGTGATCACACCGGCGCAGATAAGACGAGAGCAACGCGCAACAATCAGGCTCGCAGGGTGTCGGCTGATTCGGCGAGGCCTTTTTTTTAGTTTCAGCGAGAGACTCGGAGGTGTAGAGAGAGAAACCGTTTCACCAAGAACCAAAACATCTTTCATCGCCTAAATGCCTCTAATTTCCCCGTGAAAAAGCGACTGTTGTTGCTTCAAACAGAAGAGTCTTTGGTGGGTTTATTTAATCCATGTTCAGAGCTGCTGTTATTTATAGAGAAATCGATCCAGCGACCCGAACATGAAGACTTCCTGCTCCTCTCTGTTTGATATCTTCATACTCTGAACACTTCTGTTCCTATTAAACACGTTTTGATCCAGTTTGACCCCTTTACACACAGTTTCCTGACGTTATATCAGCGCCGCACCAAACTCTGTAACTCATAGAAGGTTTTTAACAGGAAACATGATCAGCCTTAAAATGATCCACTCCTCCAGGGTGTGTTGACTGTCCATCTCTGTTTTTGTTTTTTTTGTCTGCTGGGTCAGATGGTTTTACTTAAATGTGTGATGAATATCAGTAACTGTTTCTTAAAGGTGCAGTCCGTAGAATGAGGACATTTAGCAACATTTAGTGATGGCCGTCGAGGACCAAGAGATTTATCTGATGATTACATTTTTACGCTCAGTTCAGAGATTATGATTTTTTTTAATTGTTATAGTAAACAGGCTGACATTAGTCAAGTAAGTTTGACCCTGATTTTAAATTTGAGAAGCAGATCAGCGGGGTGGTACAAAAAAGTTTTTATCAGCTACGTCAAATAGCGAAGGTGAAGCCCATTTTATCAAGACCTGACCTGGAAAAATTAATCCATGCTTTTATAACTACCCGTCTTGACTACTGTAACTCCTTGTACGTAGGGATCAGCCAGGCTTCCCTTGCCCGCCTGCAGCTTGTGCAGAACTCTGCTGCACGTCTCCTGACACAGACCCGCAGGCGTGAGCACATCACCCCCATCCTGGCATCCTTACACTGGCTCCCTGTTCAGTACAGAATTCATTTTAAGCTTTTAGTATTTGTTTTTAAAGGCCTGAACAATCTTGCTCCACCCTATATTTCGGAGATGCTCCAGCCTTATTGCCCACCCCGACCCCTAAGATCAGCTGATCAGCTTTTACTGATGGTCCCCAGTACTAGGCTGAAGCTCAGAGGGGACAGAGCGTTTGCTGCTGCTGCCCCTAAGCTCTGGAATGAGTTGCCCTTGAAAATTAGACAGGCCTCCTCATTTACTGTTTTTAAATCCCTTTTAAAAACACACTTTTACTCATTGGCTTTTAGTACATTGTAGTGTTAATTTGTTTTTTATCATCTTAGCACTTGCCGTGAGCCTGTTTATTTATTCACTTATTTATTCTTTTGCATTAATGTATTTCTGCTCACTTTATCTTGTTCTTTGCTTGTTTTATTTGTTTTTATGTGTCACTGTACAGCACTTTGGCTACCCTTGTGATTCTTTTAAATGTGCTATAGAAATAAAGTTGATTGATTGATTGATTGAAGTAATACCAAACAAACACAATGAGTCGTAGGTACATCCAAGTGTTGGGGACACACAGACACACAAAAAGACTTTAAAAGTCATTTTCCTACGACTCGTTGTCCTTTAACTAACCTCAGTCCTCAGAGTTCATCAACCATCAGCCTCATATTTCTGTTTTTAAGAAGGGGTACCACCCGTCTCGCCTCTCTGCCCGGTCTGTTCAGAGTCCTGATCCTTAAAACATCGCGGACACTTTAATTAGACGCTCCGCAGTCCTCATTTTGGTCCTCAGACAGCTGGCTGCTCACCCTGAACCAAAACTACCACTTTATTCTCAGAGCGTGATGATTCTATTCTCAGAATATTTTGACTTGAACACGACTTTATTTTAGAAGGAGAAAGGTCTTCAGAAATCTGAATTCTTTATGTGTCTCTGATACAAAAAAACGTTATCTTTATTCAGCATTACTTCACTGATGCTAGCTTGTGTTACCGAAACAAAGAAGTGCAAGAAGAGATGATGAAGAGGTGTTTCGTTCTAGAATCACACTGTCTATTCTAGAATCTCTCTGTATTTTCGTTGTTGAATCTCATTGTGTCCATTTCTAGACCCCCCATGTGTTCGGAATGGCTTCGGAGTTCTTCTTCAAAGAAAGACACTTTGGTGGTGGTGGAACGTGCAGATTCACGTTCAATCGGTCGATAACGAGTTGTCTCTCTAACTCACAATCAGACACATGGAGGACATATACTGGGAGCAGTAGATTGTGTCCTTGCCAGAGGAGGAAACTACTTCTTGGATTCTAGAATCAGCATCTCGCTCATCCTTCCGGTTATTGGACGACCGCTCTACCTCCTGAGCTACTGCCGTCTAAAAACCTTTCACTTGTTTGTCGTTCGTGTTTTATTTTGAAAAGAAGCCGGATGTTTTATTTTGTGTCTGTGCCCGACTTCCTTTCCAGCACGGGTTAATCTGTGCTGAATTTATCCGCCATGCTCCGGCGTCCAGAAAAAATAGAACTCTTGTGATCAGCTGAGGAGTCCGGCGATCCGCAGAGGAACGGAAAGAAGTCGGTGTAAATTGACACGTTAACTTGAATGGTTACGATCAGCTACGATCGGAGGATACGACCTTTTTGTCGCCAAGCCCGATACCTCCGAAGTCAAGGCTTACTTTCACCAAAGTATAAAGGTTGTCATTATTATGTTTGTGTTTTTTTTTACGCGTAATAGAAACAGGATTATGTTGATCAGGATCTGCTCAAAGGTAGAATTAAACTGACAGGTTTGCTTAAACTTCAGCTTCAAAAAGAGCTTCAGGTGTGCAGAAGGAATCATCTGTTTGCTGAAGGTAAATGGAAGTGGGTGTCACGGCTGTTCCCTCAGATCAAGCCTGGATTAAACGTCTCTTTTAAAAGGTTAAATTAGAGCCCGAGCTGAGCCGGCGTGCAGATGTTCCTCTTGACTCGAGCTGTAACGTGTGACGGCGTCGGAGGATCAGTCAGAAAAGCAAACCTGGAGCTGGCTCTGCTTTATCAGAGGAAATCATCAGCCTTTAATAGTTTTTTAATGAGTTTGTGGAATGCACTCTGGCGACAGTCTAATAAAGGACGAGCTCTGCAGAGACTCGGGCTGAATAATGTATAAGGGCAGAGGTAGCGCTAATGAAAAGATGATGAGAGGCATTCCTGCGAGAGGGAGAGAGCGAGAGGAAAAAGGTGCCAGGAAAAAGTTGAAAGAGAGGCCCAATTAATCTTCATGTGCTTACAGAAGAAATTAAACAAAGGCGGGAAAAAGGACGAGCCGGAGAATGGCAGTTTGAGGAGAAAAGAAAGCAGGAGAGTCGCAGAGCTGGAAGGGAGCGCCGAGGTGAACAAAGAGACTCGGAGAGATTCGTTTTAATGATTTCAGCCGACGGAGGAAAAAGCAGGAAAAGACTCCTAAAGGAAAGTTACGTCAACTTAGAGGAGCTTTAAAACTTCCTCTGTGGGGTCAGAAAACTCACCTGTGTGAGGGATGAGGAAGCAGGGAAGGAAGTGAGAAGGAAAGGTGTGAATGATGTTGAGGTCAAGAGAAATAAAAGGGATGACAGAGGTTTAAGGTACGAGGAGGAAGGAAGGAGAATCAGGGAGGAGCTATAGGAGTGAGGGAAGAGAATAAGGAGGTAGGAGAGGGAAAGGGAGGAAGGAAGTAAAGGACATAAAGAAGCTTGAAAGAACGCTAATCTGCTCCGGGAACGTGTCCTCCTCCCCAACACTAGGGGGCGATATGGGTCTTTTCAGTGGCGCCGTTTCCGAACCTTTTTAAAAAATGTCTCCGTTCCTCGTTTTATGACCGTCCATATACTTTGAAATGTCCATTTCTGTCAGGACAGGAAGTATAACGGCGCTCTCCTCGTCGTTCCAAAAGTGGAAATTTTTCGTGCTTCAGCGATGTCGCAGTTGCTTCTGAGTCAAAGTTCTTTAAATGATAGCCGGACTAAGGTGTTTCCATGACCTTCAGTTGTCCGGTCTTAATCGGAATAACGCGATAATTCGGTTTTCTTGAGTTTTTACATTTCCAGACCCGTTCAGAAAACCACAAGAACATCAGTTTGTGTTTCAGGTTCAGACTGAAGGAAGTCGAAGTCTCAGCTTCAGTGTAAACGAGTGTTCACAGTGAAGCTTCAGTCTAAACGAGTGTTCACAGTGAAGCTGAGACTCCTCAGATGAACATAGACCAGGAAATATCGGCGTTTGTTCGCAGACTTATCCAGAGGTAAATGCCGCGACACTTTCTTCCACGACACTTCGTCTTCCTGAGTTTTTATTGGACTTTAACGATTAGAAAGGTTCATTTTAGCTGTTAGGATGGAGGAGGCAAGGAAGGACTCAAGGAGGTAGGAAAGTAAAGGAAAAGGAAGGCTGACCTTATTTCTGTTCTCACATTTCACAGCTGACTTCCTGACTTCATACGAACATCAGACATTCGTTCAGCTCTCCTGGTCTGTATCCTTCATCGGTGATCTCCTCTCATTAATTCTCTTCCTGTCGTCCGTCGGTCCGTCTGCCGCCATATCTGTGACGTCACACCCATGTGACCTCCTCATGAACAGGAATCAAACACGCGTGAAGAATCAGCCGCACGCTGCACCTGAGCCGCCTCCGATGAACCCGGGTCAGACGTCAGGTCAGGAGGAGGCGAGTGTTTGATCAGAGAGAGAGGGAGAGAGAGAGGGAGAGAGAGAGAGAGAGAGAGAGACAGGGAGAGAGAGAGAGGGAGGTGAAGCGAGAACAGGTGTGTGGGGGAAAGGAAAGGAAAAAGGATATAAGAAAGGAAACAAGGGCTAAAGGAGAAGTCGAAGGAAGTGAGAAATGAACATGATGGAAACATGAATTACAATATTTTCTCTTTTTTTATCCATACAAAGAAATAAGAGACGCTCATCCGTCTGTATAAACCAGTTCTGATGTCAAAGGATGCTAGGAAAGAAGGATAGGAGATATGGGAAGGAGGTAGGAAGCCTGTGGAGTAAAGAGGACGACCAGGAAAGACAGACTGAGGAGCATTAAGTCAAAACAGCGGAAAATACTGAAAGTGTTCAAGCTGTCACCTAATAAACATACAGGGTGAATTAAAAACAATAAATGGGAGTTACTACTGCCTCCATACTGTAGGGGGCGCCATGAGCCAACACCGAATATCTAGATTCCACACCTGTTGACCAAACAAGCTGATGATTCACTTTTATCATACGTGTTAAAAAAAGATGCAGAGTGAAGATTGGAAAGACAGACGCTGTATTTTGACTTCATGTTTACAGGAATATTAACGACAACTGCGTAAAGTGAAATGATCAGTTACACACCGACATAACGAGTTGTCTCTCTAAAGACAGACACATAGACATATAAGCAGTAGATTGTGTCCTTCCAGAGGAGGAAATCTACTTCTAGACTTCTAGAATCAGCATCTCCTCATCCATGGTGTCATCGGGGTGAAATGACGTCTAAAAACCTTTCACTTGTTCGTCTCCACCGGAGTGTTTTATTTTGAAAAGAAGCCGGATGTTTTATTTTGTGTCTGTGCCCGACTTCCTTTCCAGCACGGGTTAATCTGTGCTGAATTTATCCGCCATGCTCCGGCGTCCAGAAAAACTAGAACTCTTGTGATCAGCTGAGGAGTCCGGCGATCCGCAGAGGAACGGAAAGAAGTCGGTGTAAATTGACACGTTAACTTGAATGGTTACGATCAGCTACGATCGGAGGATACGACCTTTTAGGAGACGATCAGGATGAAGGTGGAGATTGTAAACATAATAACCATAATGACCTTGTCCTTATATTAATTATCCGTAAACCAGTTTTGAACAGGACTGCTGTCATGCATGAAAAATGTGGGTCGGATTGAACATTGTCGGTTGGAATCATAATAACTTCATGTTTTAAAAGTCAACATGAAAACTGTCTTTAAATTGAAGTGTAGAAACACCGACTTTAGCTGAGGATGTTTCCACACGTGGAGTCGACTGAACAGTGAAAATTTAAGTCTGTGTTTTAAAGCAAAACAGAAAATTAGTCTTTATATTTACACGAGACCTGCTCTGGTGAGGACTGTTATCATAATCAGTAGATCTGGATCAGAATGAACATGACAAACAGGAATCACACTAACGAATGGTTTTTAGGCAAAACACTAAAATTATCCTCGTATGGACACCGACTGAGGCAAGGTCGGTCATCATACACGAAAAATAAAATCAGATTAAACATCAAAAATAAGTTTCAAACCCAAACATCAAACTGGTCTGAATATTGACGCACAGACCCGCCTTTGGAGAGCTGTTTATTGACAGGAGGAGCATCAATTACTGGTCAGGGTCCTGGAACTGAGTTTGTGCTGACAGGAGGATGGGCTAGGAAGGTTAAAGGAGGAAGAAGAAGGAGTTAAGGAAAGGAAATGAGGATTCAGTTTTGAAAAAAGAAGGGACAGAGAGATTTTGAGGGGACATGGGAGGACGGGCGGGGGAGTGAAAAGGTTTCTCTGGAGGCCGAGTTATAGACAGTTTGATGAGTTTCAGACAGAGCCGCGTTGATGGGCAGCAGTTTTTAACTTCACTTTGCTCCCTGTCTTTTTTAGGACGGTGATTAAACTGTAATGAAAGTGTGGCGAGCGGAGCGGTGGGAGGTCGGGGAGCGAGGATTAACGCAGAGGTTATCTCGCCCAGGTGGAAAGATCACCTCTCATTTCCATAAACTGCCACTTACTGCGGGCACCGCCGTGCTCAGCCCCCTCTCGTACCTGCTCATTTATTCCTCCTCATTCAGCTGCCAGGGGTCAGAGGTCGCGGTCCGATAAGTCGCTGCGACCTCGGGGGTGGCGTTTGTTCGAGGTTCGCCAACTGACGAGCCTGAATTACCGCAAAGGAGGAGGAAAATAAAACATGTGCTTAATATCTGTGCCGGGTCAAAGCACTTCATTAATGTGGTTTTTAAAAAAGTGGATTATTCAAATAAAGTTTACATCCACTGACTGAAAATATAATCCTGAACTTCAGTCTGAACAGATTTAATTCTCTCCATCAAACACGTTTCTTACTGACGTCAGAGTGTCTGAACCACAAAGTTCATGAAGATCGGCAAAGTTGATCATTTTAACTTTCTGTCTGATCGATAAGATCTACTTTATAATATCTCTGTTCGTGTAACATGACCCGCGTCTAAACACTCACTTTTGATTGGCCACACGTAGCTGGTGCAACCGGAATAGAGCTGTGAGACGATCGGCCGTAGATGCGCTGGTCGAGCATCGTTGTTGCTGATCGTGTTTCCTCCTCCTCCTCCTCCTGAGGCGATGTTTGGAAGTGTTTTTCACGCCGTCGCTCTAAGATGGGATTGTTTTGAGTTTAATAAAGTCGCCGACCGACACCGAGACGGCTACGATGCTGGTGGTGTGTGCTGATGAAGTTTTAAGCCTCTGGAGAACTTTGACTTTTTCTAACAGGCTTTCAACATTTTATTATCATAAAACAGCAGCGTGGTCGGCTACAATCTTAGTTTAAATGAGTAAACAAGCAGTTAAAGGTGTGACTGATATGGAGTTTTTATAACCATGACGAATATCCTTCTGTCAAATCTAGTTCAGTCGGCTATAAAACACCTGTCGAATTACTTTTGATTAAAACGAGACGAAAAATTGTAAAACTAACTTCACCGCCGTATTTACAGGAAAATATATCCAACCTGAAACTAACTTCACCGCCGTATTTACAGGAAAATATATCCAACCTGAAACTAACTTCACCGCTGTATTTACAGGGAAATATATCCAACCTAAAACTAACTTCACCGCTGTATTTACAGGGAAATATATCCAACCTGAAACTAACTTCACCGCCGTATTTACAGGAAAATATATCCAACCTAAAACTAACTTCACCGCTTTATTTACAGGAAAATATATCCAACCTGAAACTAACTTCACCGCTGTATTTACAGGGAAATATATCCAACCTGAAACTAACTTCACCGCCGTATTTACAGGGAAATATATCCAACCTGAAACTAACTTCACCGCTGTATTTACAGGGAAATATATCCAACCTGAAACTAACTTCACCGCCGTATTTACAGGAAAATATATCCAACCTAAAACTAACTTCACCGCTGTATTTACAGGGAAATATATCCAACCTGAAACTAACTTCACCGCCGTATTTACAGGAAAATATATCCAACCTAAAACTAACTTCACCGCTGTATTTACAGGGAAATATATCCAACCTAAAACTAACTTCACCGCTGTATTTACAGGGAAATATATCCAACCTGAAACTAACTTCACCGCCGTATTTACAGGAAAATATATCCAACCTGAAACTAACTTCACCGCCGTATTTACAGGAAAATATATCCAACCTAAAACTAACTTCACCGCCGTATTTACAGGGAAATATATCCAACCTAAAACTAACTTCACCGCCGTATTTACAGGAAAATATATCCAACCTGAAACTAACTTCACCGCCGTATTTACAGGAAAATATATCCAACCTAAAACTAACTTCACCGCCGTATTTACAGGAAAATATATCCAACCTGAAACTAACTTCACCGCCGTATTTACAGGAAAATATATCCAACCTAAAACTAACTTCACCGCCGTATTTACAGGAAAATATATCCAACCTAAAACTAACTTCACCGCCGTATTTACAGGAAAATATATCCAACCTGAAACTAACTTCACCGCTTTATTTACAGGAAAATATATCCAACCTGAAACTAACTTCACCGCCGTATTTACAGGAAAATATATCCAACCTAAAACTAACTTCACCGCCGTATTTACAGGAAAATATATCCAACCTAAAACTAACTTCACCGCCGTATTTACAGGAAAATATATCCAACCTGAAACTAACTTCACCGCTTTATTTACAGGAAAATATATCCAACCTGAAACTAACTTCACCGCCGTATTTACAGGAAAATATATCCAACCTAAAACTAACTTCACCGCCGTATTTACAGGAAAATATATCCAACCTGAAACTAACTTCACCTGAGTACATTTTACAATTCACACACATCTATTCTTAGTGAAACAGTCGCACTGTCTCTCCCTGTCTCTCCCTCCCTCTATCAGTCTCATTTCTGCCCCCTGCTGCTGAGTTTGTGAAGCACAAGGCCTTTTGGTTTTGGTAAATGAAGAACTATATGAAGATATTTCTCTGTTTTTAAGGCGATATTTTTAACCGTCTTTGTATTCGCTCTCGAGTTTGCCACGTTGGTCGTTAATTCGGTTGTTTTTTAATCAGTTGAAGCTGAAGCTACGATGTAAAATCTGGTGCCGTTTTTACAGAGTCAGACGGAGGCTAAAGTTAAATTTTTTTTGTCAGAATCTTTGTCCCAGAAAGTTAAATTCTTTGTTCTCACAAAACCCAATTATTCTGCCAAAGTTTACACAGTCATCCAAATCCATAATTCCCCACAGGTGACGTCTGGAAACCTTCAGTTTCTTCAGAAAAACTCTGAAGTTCCAGAAACTCTCCTCTCAGGTAGCAGGTTAGCAGCAGCGTTAGCTTCAACACAATGAAAGAGATTAGCCTGATGCTAATTTCTCCCGCTGTCGTGAATATGAAGCGGCTCAGGTTTGATAAAGACGTGGAGCAGCAGGTGGACTGAAGCAGTCTTTGGATAAATCCAGCTGGCTTTGTGTTAATATTGTTCTCTCTGACTTATCCTCCATCATTTCTCCTCACTGAGGAAGAAGCAGTGGCCCCGGCGCCCAGGGCCCTCGCTGCCATCTTTTATTATTTATGAATCTGATTAATAATCCGCCGCCCTGCTGCAGGAGAGGCCGAGATCCATAAAAGCACCCAGAAGAGGAGCAGCGCTGGGGTGTAATTCCACTTCAGCGCTGCAGAGAAGAAAAGGGGAGAAATAATCATCTCCTGCACGCTTAATGAGAAGAAAAGCAGAGAGCCAAATCCCACACTCGGCTTGTTAAACTGAACTTTTTATTGAGCTTTAATTTGGAGCGAGCAGGGGGTTAAACGCTGCAGGGGGTTGAAGCGGAACAAGAAGAGAGTCCTGAAGAAGAGACGGCGCTGTTTTACAGGTCGAGGAATAAAAAAAGACCAACAGACCGCCTTCGAAAAACAGCTGAGGGAGAATCAGACCCGTTTACCAACAACACGGCAGAAAAATCTGCTGTTTTCAACATCCGTGGAAATGTGTCTCTGTGGTTAAAGTGAACGCTTTGTCGAGCTCATACTGTGCTGATTTGTACGAGCGCTTTGATGCCGATTGGCTTCTTCAGCTTTTCATCTCAGGAAGTCAGGTCCGACTTTTCCTACGAGCTCATTTTTCTCTCTCCTGTTTCCTTGGTGTCTGAAATACATCATTGAATTAACGGAGAAAATGTTTTTACATTCACAAAGATTTACAGGGTTGCCTTTAGGAAATCTCGGGTTTGGTATTTACTGTTGTCCGTCCGGCTCCTGTGGCCGGTGGTTTTTCAAAGGTGATGACTGTGGACAGGTTATGTTCATGGAGGCTGTAGAGTCCCAGTGTTGGTGTTATTCCAGAAGAATATTTTTAAAGGTCAAGCTGCCAAAGAGGCCTGTGGGAGCAGCACACACGTTCGGTGGGTTGATGGATATTAACGTCCATAAATCCCTGTTTCCTATAAGGTTATGACCATGTTTAAAATGGTGATAAAAACAGACTTTTATGGTCTGAAAATACTTAAAATCAAAACCAGGATTAGGTTTATTAAGAGTCAACATGGAAAAAAACCCTAATGATACATTTCTGAGTCAATAATGATCCTGTTTTTTTAAAGTATCTGGGAATTTACCTAAAGAACAACAACACATTCAAAAGTCTGTGAAAACGTGCCACACAAATGATCAATGATATAACAATCAACCGAACGCACTCTTTCCAGAATTCAATGTTATGAAACATTAAAGGTTTGATCAAAGTTACAATTCTGAGATCAAAGTCAGAACTCTGTGATTAAAGAACTCCGAAATAAGGGTCAGAATTCTAAAATCAAAGAATTCTGTGTTTAAAGTTAAAATTCTAAAATCAAAGTGAGAATTCTGAGATCAAACGTAGAATTATGTGTTTAAAGTTAGAATGCTGAGATCAAAGTTAGAACTTTGTGATTAAAGAACTCTGAAATAAGAGATAGAATTCTGAATTCAAAGTGAGAATTCCGTGTTCAAAGTTAGAACTCTAATATCAAAGCCAGAATTCTGAATTCAAAGTTAGAATTTTAAGATCTAAGTTAGAATTCTAAAATCAAAGTTAGAATTTTGTAATCTCCTTGTCTTGACTTTGTCTGAAAATCTGACACATTTCTTGGAAATCCTGAACTCTACATCCTCCTCCTCTAAGAGTAGAGGGTCCGCCCGGCCGGTTTCTGCTCCCTGATGGTCTGGGGATCATCAGAGTCCATGTCATGGGTATGTTCCACATCTGTAAAGGCTCCATTTATGCTGAACTACATCTCCAGGTTTAGAGAAACATCTGCTGCCATCCAGACAAAGAGTTTTTCAGGACTAACAGATCTGAGGAGGTACGGTCTAACGTCACTGCAGCAATAAAGAAGAAGAAAGGCAAACATTAGTGTCCCAAAGCATTTCAGAGTGGGTTCACTTTAGTGTCCTCATATACTACAGAGTCACGCTGAATAACACTAATGTGCAATTAAAGCAAAGAGCAAACAGTTGAAAAATCAGCTGGGTAAGTGACTGTCAGAGTTTATCATGTTTATTCTCACCGGAGGTTTAATTACAGAGTTTGTCTGTGAGGATCACTCCTCTGTCAAACTGCAGGATGACTTTTTCTACAGGTGGTGATTCCTTCAACAAATGCACGACGGTCCATTTAAATCTATTTAAACCAGCTGTGACTGAAATAAAACTTTGTTCATTTGTAGAAGAAGAGAGGAGAGGAGCTGAGGGAGGTGGAATAAAAATGACCACTCTGATTTCTCTCTGCGTTTTAATTTCCTCTCTGTGATTCAGCCGCTCGCTCTTCAGCACCTCTGTGTGAGAGATGACTCATCTGGATTTATCATTCACTGATTTTTCAGATTTATTCAAATTGGATGTATTTTTCCAAGTGTTTGCTGGATATTTCCCTGAATGTTCTGGACGGTAAAGCACAGACACACTCGTGCTAATCGCCTTTTAACAGCCTGCAGAGAAACACTTCACAGGCTGCAGGGAAACAGATCCACAGATTTGGTGTAATTATTAAAGTTAATGACAGATGAAGCAGCCGCTTTCACTCTCACCACAGGTCTGAGCGAGGGCTTGCTGCAAGAGCTCCACACTGACACACCAACAGTTTATCAAAATTAATGAATTAATTCTTAATTAAAACTCAGAAAAGGCTCTCGGCGAAATCCGTCCTGGTCAGGGTGTCTAAAAAGTAATTAACAGTCGGCATCCGGGAGGAAAAATACAAGAAATACAAGAGACCAAAATTTTTAACCAAATAAAGAGATTTTTCCACATTTTTTTACGTTTCCTTTCTTTCACTGCTCACTTCACCTCCTGCAGAGGTTCAGAAACATCCTGAAAGTCACACAAACAACTGTAACGGCCAGCAGGGGGCGACTTCCCCGATGCAATAAGAGGAATAATGGTCCCACCTCTCAGCCTCGTGTCTTAAACGTCCTTTAAAAGTTGAGTGTTTCACCTCTTGAAGGTTTGAGGTTCAGTTTCCCACGTAGACACTAAGTTTCAGAGGCGTCACTCCGGCCGACTTCAGCGGTATGAACCTGAAAAATGATCGGAATCAGACTCAGAATACTTCGGAAACTCCGGTGAAAAATAAACTGATTTAACTGCAACCAAAAACTAAAGAATCAGAGAGGAAACAAGGTTGAAAATGTTTGTTTGCTGAACAGAGCTCATCTTTTGTTTATGCATTCAAAGACGTCAGGAAATCTGGACGCTGATGTTGCTGAATATTCATCTTGCCTGTTGATCTTGGTTCCAGTTTTAGTGCTGCATCATGATGAACTGGTCCGATCTCTAAACTGGAAACCAGAAACCTCCTGTCTCCTGTAACTGGGGGGAGAGAGGCTGCACTCGAGGGCTGATGTCGGACCGCTCTTCAGAACTAATGTGCTGATATTAACATAATCTGAAAGGCTAATCCTGACCCTGAAAACACCCCGTGATTCCCGGGGATGACGAGCTCCGGGATGCTGTGTTGATGTTTTTTATCGTCTGCTGACCTCACTCCTAGTTAGTCGGCCGTTTTCCGCTGACCGTGCTGCTAACCTCTGGCAGTAAACGCTGATGTGAAGCTGTTAGCAGAGGGAATATCAGGCTGAACCTCATCACGCTCTCACTGCCTCCATTTATCACAGGCAGCTTGTTAACCTTTTACTGCCAGCTTGCAGGAGCAAAGACTTAACAAACCGGTGGACTTCTCACAGTCGTAAACCAGCCCACAGTGGTGCAGCTGCGAGTGTGTTAGTGTGTGTGTGTGTGTGTAAAAGGATTACAGATAATGGAGCGTAAAGATCAGGGAAGCTTATTTTCTAATGCCCATAACTCTCTATACAGTACTTTTCATTGTCCTGCTATCAAAAGGCAAATTAAAGGCCTATTTGTTCAGGAGCGCTATTATGTTTGGATCCATGTATCTGCTGAATTACTGCCCGACATGTAAAATTCATGAGACACAGAGATACACGGAGAGGAAATTCACCAATATCATCACCACACAGGAAACAGTTTGTCCGTTAATGTTGGACCTGCACTGAAAATGAACCCAGATATTCTCAGTCCGGTCGGTCTGAAACCTGATTATCGTTTATGTGAAGACAAAGAAGACAGAGGCGTCCGCACACAGTCACAAAAACTTAATAATTTAAATACAAACAACAGTAACGTTAATTAGATATGTGGAGTTACAGCATATGACAGGAGCAAAATACAGGTGTGCAGAAGAATGAACTGGGTCTACTATAATAATAAAAAAAAACAGATAAAATTTTGACTTTGATCTTGAATCGCTGAATCAATCAGAATTCTTTTTTTTCCCCGCAAATTTCTGACTTTAAAGAATTCTGAGTTTGAAGTAAGAAATCTCCATTTGAGTTACCTCGGAAGGCAGAAGTCTGAACTGAACATGAGTTATTTTAGCGCTTGCCTTGTCCGAATATAAGACTAGCGCTAAAATAACTTTTGTAGATGTAGCCATCTTGTTTCCGCCTCCGATTTTGCTTTTTTCTGACTTGGAAACTGAAACGCTGGGAACTTAGGTGTGACGTCATTTCCAACTCGGACTTCTGACTTCCTTGTTAACTCGAACGCAACATTAGATTTCTTAAAGAATTCAAAGATAAAACAGAATTCTGAGATTAAAATCAGAACTTTTTTAGTCTTGGAACTCTGAGTTAAAATTCTGAATTAAGACTTGGAATTCTGGGAAAAATAAAACGCCTCCTGAGATTTAAGTCAGAATTCAAAGTTTGTAGTCAGACTTTAGTCTCAGAAGTCTGATTAAAAAGTCAGGAATTATCAGATTAAAGTTAATTCTGAATTTGAAGCTCCACTTTAAACTCAGAAATCTGAATTATGTCGTGAAAGTCGGACTTCTCAGAGTAAAAAAAAAGATTTAAAAAGTTTCAGGTTTAGTAAATCGGACAGTCTGAGTTTTGTAAGTTACCTTATTATTTAATATCGATGACTGACACTCAGTGTTGTGAATTCACTGAGGCAAACATAATAAATAAAATCCACACAAGTAGAAAACGATTTTGGATTTGATTCTGTGGGGTGAGACTGTGGAATGGTTTGAGTGAGGAGTTAAAATAACGTCCAAATATAAAAAACTGTTTAAAACTAAATATAAAGAATATGTTTTCACAGGATACAGGGGTGTACAATCATAGTTACTGTTATCATTATTGTTTTGTTATTTTCACTGTAGTGATTATTTTTATCGATATTATTATTATGATGATTAACATTATTATTTAATATTATGATATATATAAATCATGAGTGTAGGAGAAGGGGTAAGACTAGAGAAGACTTGACTTCTTCCCTCTCCTTTTTGAACATGAATAACTTTGTCATTTGTTGTTGAATTCTTTACTTTTTCATTAATATTATTATTTTTAATATGTTGAAATTAAACTTCAATCAATCAATACAAACTGGAAAACTATGAAGTCTTCAGTCTTTGCTGTGAGTAGATCAGCTTCACTTTATTTTACAGTAGAAATCACATTTATATTAATCTCAGACACGTCAGAAAATCAGAACCTCTGAGTCCACCAATCAGGTTGATCACCGTCTTGGTTCGGATAACTCATGAACGCTTCGACTCTCGCCTCTGCTCGGGTCGCAGAATCAGCTTCATAAATAAATCCAGATCTACTCAAACCCAGAGAAGAGAGAGCGTCTGTGAGAGATGTTGTTAAAGAGCATAAATCTCTCTGTCAGCTCAGGTACTTTAAGAAGACACTACACCTGTTCTGGCTTTTCTTTAACACTGTTTAATGACTGCCAACCTGCCATGGAAAGTCATCCCCCTCCATCATGATTCATGATGCCGCTGAGACAAACACCTTGATTTTTCTTTCTTCCTAAACAACATCTGAGCTGAAATTTCCCACACCAGGACGTGAGAGCTCATCATGAAGACGTAGCAGCAGTCTCCGTCTGACTGCGGGCGGCTGCACGGAAACAAATATCCATCAGCCTCCAGCAGCAGCTCGCAGTAAATCAGCATGTGGTGGAAACATATTTCCTCCTCTCTCCTATGGCTGCCTGCGAGGGGGAGACGCGCAAAGCTGTAATGTATGAGTGTTTGTGCGGCGGAGATTTGAGAGGAACGATGGCGAACTGTCAAATGACCCGCATCAGTAAAAAAATGAAAACAAATGACGAGGTAAATAAGCTGAAAATGTGAAATCCAGGGCCCATAGATCTTCAGCCGGGAGAGAGGCTCTGCTCAGGTGAGACATCCAGGAGATGGCATACAAGAAAAATGACCCGACAGAAGAGGTGAGGGAGAGGAAACTGAGGGGGGAGGACGGGGAAGAGGAGGCCGACAAAAAGGCATCAGAGAGAGGGTGAGAGGAGAAAAGTTTAGAAAGGGAAACTACCTCTAAAAAAGGAAATAAAATCCTCCAACAAGACTTCAGGGGACACGGTGGCCTTCCTTCAGTTTGGGTTTAAACTTCATATCAACCATATCTGCTAGTTTCTCACTTCGTCCGTGTTCTCTTGGGTTACTTGTTTCCAACCCTCAGACCTCAGGCGGGTTATAACCAACCGAAACCTGTTCAGGAAATAACCCGAGCCGCTGAGAAACAGAGACGGTTTGTTAATGTTTGTGGATTTTAAAGGCAACCCAAAATGAGACTCACTACAAACAGACCTCTGTGAAACTTCCAGGTAACACTGAAACTGGGACTCACCAGACTCACAGCGATTTTTCGCCGTCCACAAATTCTTACCTGATCCGTTTGTGAGGGGAATTTCGTGGCGGAACTCACAAGAACCTGCAGAATCACGTTCAATCCCGGGATAACGAGTTGTCTCTCTAAAGACAGACACATAGACGTATAAGCAGTAGATTGTGTCCTTCCAGAGGAGGAAATCTACTTCTAGACTTCTAGAATCAGCATCTCCTCATCCATGGTGTCATCGGGGTGAAATGACGTCTAAAAACCTTTCACTTGTTCGTCTCCGCCCGTTTGCACGGTGTGAAATACGATCCTCCTGAAACACGGAGTGTTTTATTTTGAAAAGAAGCCGGATGTTTTATTTTGTGTCTGTGCCCGACTTCCTTTCCAGCACGGGTTAATCTGTGCTGAATTTATCCGCCATGCTCCAGCGTCCAGAAAAAAATAGAAATCTTGCAATCAGCTGAGGAGTCCGGCGATCTGCAGCAGAAAATTAGCCATCTTTACCAGATACATGAATATAAATACATGCATGTTTTTATTTGAAATGACAGATTATAGGTCAAATGATTGTGCTAATTAGTCAATCTCTTTTAAAGAATGCCAGTAATAATAATAATAATGCATCAGATTTCATATAGCGCTTTATCAGAGACCCTCAAAGCACTTTACAATGGATACATCATTCATTCGCTCACACAGTCACACTTTGGTGGTGGTAAACTACCTTAGTAGTCACAGCTGTCCTGGGGCAGACTGACGGAAACGTGGCTGCCATTCTGCGCCTACGGCCTCTCCAACCACCACCACACAACACTCACAATCATACACCAGTGGAGGACACACACTGGGAGCAAGGTGGGTTAAGTGTCTTGCCCAAGGACACAACGGACAGACTTGGATTAGGGGGGAATCGAACCGCCAACCTTCCGGTTATTGGACGACCGCTCCACCTCCTGAGCTACTGCCGCCCACAGTAATTGCAGGTCCCTGAGTGTCCACTAGAGGCTGTTCTTAAAAATGGGCCAATCCCCATAGAACCCAAAGTTAAATGTTGAACTCGACAGGACTGGAAGTGAACATGTTTATGAATGAATGTTGTTTAAATGATGAATATTAAAAAAACCCAAGAACTTTAATCTGCTGCAGCTTTGGTTGTTTAACTCTAACAGCATAAATAAAACAGCAGAAGTGTTTATTTATTTCCTTTATGTGCTTCGTGAATATTGTTTTTTGGTCTGTATATTAATTGAGAGCCTGTATTGTTGCATTAAATTAAATTGAAACCTGAAAAACTAGGACTATCTTATGTGTCCTCCACAGGGAGACAGGTGTTGAGATTCCTTTCACGTGTCTCTCGGTCTGTTGACGACGTTCCCTCCAACTCAACAAGAAGAGGCCCTCCAAAGTTTCAGTCGTGATAAGAAATCTCTCCGTTTAATATCCAACAATTAAAGGGGAAGTTCGTTTAACAGTACGGAAATGTAAAAATTTGTCTCTGTGGTGGAGGGAAACAAAAGTGCCGTCCTCGGAGGCTTCGTATCACAAACCATCTGGACGGGAGTTTGGCTGTTGAGAGCGATTCCCTGCAGACACTTCATATGAAACTTTAATTAACGGGGAGAGAGTGTGATCACGGCGCGGCGAATCAGAGGCCTCAGTGTCTGAACGGGCTGCCTGACAACAACAACCTTCCTGCTCGGGGAAACCTTACAGTGGAGGCAGAGGAAGAAGAAGAAGAAGAAGGAGAGGAACTAATTAAATCTGGGTCTCATCTCGCTGTTTTCACTCAGTGCGTCCCCGACAGCAGCGTGGAGGACAGAGGAAGGGGAGACAGAGCGGAGAATTAAACATCAGTGCCGTCACTTTGGTCCACGATGCCTTCATGGGCAAGAGGAAACACCGTCCAGTCCATGTTTTACACGAAATGTTACAAACAGGAGGAAAGGTGACAGGAGCAGAGCGGAAACTCGTCCTGAGGGTGGAGGGACCTGTGGATTTGAACCAATGACACTGTGTGATGGCATATATACTCAGAAAAGATGAATATTTCAACTACTTCATAAAATACTGCTCCACTTCAGATCATTACAAATGGGTGAAAGTCAAAAGCATTGGTGCTACTGTAGATGCCAACAGACTACCAGCAAACACAATGTTTGCAGGACTTCTACAACTAGGATAAAGTGACATAGTCCAGGACCCAAGGTCAACAGTTTAGCGATGGCGCTACAACACGCTACAGCAGGTCCGTTTGACAAGAAACACTTCTGTTACAGACACTTGTCTTACTTTGTTAAAGCGGTTTACCTGTCCAGCAGAAAGGTTACAGGGTCACCAAGATCCCCAAGCGTCCCCCATGGTTTATGTTGACCCGGCTTTTTAGCTCTTGTCCGGTCTACCTCCGTTTTAAGCGCCCGTTATTCCTCCAGAGTCTCCGGTATTTACTTTGTTTTCTTGCTTGTGTCGGCAGTCGTGGCCAAAGGAGGATTCAGACGATTTTCCGAACTTTCTGGTTGGTTTCTACTGTCCGATATTGTAGCACGCTAACTTTGTTTGGGCTCCTGAACGACACGGGGGAGCAGCGTCTGCCTCACAACCAATCAGGTTAGAGGAGGTGGAGAACGGCTTTGTTTACAGTCAGAAAGAGCGGACCGCTCAAAAATGTTCAAATGTTGACGACACAGACAGAAGAGAACACAGAGATATCGATATATTACCAAATGTCATCAATAACTAATAACTATTGACTGATATTAGAAGATTTTTTGTAAATACACCACAAAAAAAAGATGCTTCTTTAACAGATTCCTGCCTCAACTTCAATCTGGCTGTTAGCTAACAAATTCATGAAACTGATCTCTGTAGAGATGACGGTATCATTGGGGTACATTTAGCAGCCAACAGTAGGACAACTCTCAGGTAGGTCGTTAACTTACAAAGTAAATAGAAGTGGACCCAGAACTGAGCCCTGGGGGATTCCCATGCTGTCGGCAGGTAGGATCTAAACTAAACTCCTGCAGAGCCTGATCTGAGGTGTAACTTAAGAAGTTCAGAGAGGAGCTCTTTGTGTCTCAAGGCTTTTTATCAGAAACCCCCCCAGACCCTGTTTTGTTTGCAGTCTCACTTGATCCAAATCCAACTGCTGCTGGTGCAGTTAGGGGGCGTCTTGGTCTGCACCATGACGGCTTACTTCAGCACTGAGATCACCAACCTGCGCCCTGAATATCAGGTTCGATTATCATAGTTATCGATGGAGTCTGGCTCAGTGCAGGAATCACTGCAGTAATGAGCTGGTTTTCCTCTTCGAACTCTCCGTATGAAATCCTACTGTGAGCTCAAACTGATTTAAATGATGAAGGAAAGTGCGAAAAGACACCCAAGCTTACGAAACTTAACTCGAAGACATAAAACGTTGTCTGAAGACGATGCAAAAGTCAACCAGACTTGAATGCGGCACAAAAAGGCAGACACAGATTGTAGATCCGTCTATTGAAGTCTTTTCTATTTCAGACTCCGAGAAGAAAAAGGTGATTTAATACTTTTTTCTCAGGACCAACAGGAGCAACAACTGAAGGTGTGAATGGAAGTGAAGTGAGCTGTTCTGCTGGTGAAGGTTTTTCTTTCTGCCACTCTGCTGAGCATTTTTTACTCTATTCATCGGTGAGCAGAGACCAGGAGAGGAACAGTGATCGCTACACAGTCAAGGTCTGCTGCCTCTGTCGCCGAGTGGAAGGCTTTAAATCGGCCTCTTTGTGCAGCTCCAAGTCCTTCACATCAGATCGACTGCTGTTCAGAGAGAGGAGGGGGTCAAGGCCGACCGCTGCTGCATGACTTCTGTTCACTTTTATACAGCGGAGAAAAAGAATAAAAGCTCCACCTGGACTCGCAGTTTGTCGGGTTGAATCCTAAAGAATAATGAGACGATTCAGAAGAAACACCAGCTCCGTCTTTGTGGTTCACATCGCTTCGTTTGCCAAAGTTCCCCCCTAAAATAACGGAAGGGGTGCAATCGGAAAGTTATACTTACTTTGAACGTACTGGTCCTTTCACAAAAATCAGTTTATGTAAATACATTTGTTACACAAAACAAAAAAATGTGGGTTCTTTTCTGTAACCTTGGCGTGTGGGCTGACTTATGCCAGTTATGGGTTCTGTCTAAGCTCTGAGTTGGAACTTCATCTAGAACACCCCCGTCATCTGATGTACGACTCGGAAAGTCAGACGATCCTCGCCAACCCCGACTTGATGACAACATCATAGTCCAAGATGGCAGTGCAGTGCATCAACAGTAAAGAGTAACAGTGAAAGCTCTCGTAATGTTTTATTTATTCGCTCTTCTGTTTTGTTTTTGTTAAATTAAATAAGTGGTTTATGTCGTACCGCCCAACGTCTAACTGTGAACACGGTGATATGATGTGTGCATGAGTAAAATACTGTGGTATGTGTTGTTTACAAGTGGTAAAGCTAACAACAACAAACTACGACTGACAACGGTGAACAACAGCTGATAATTGTTTACAACAGCTAACAACGGCTAACAGTAGGCGTCCATCTTGGTTTTCCAACTTGTTAACTGGAACTCCGTCAACTCGGTGTAATGTCATTCCAAACTCCGACATCCGACTTCTGAGCTAACTGGAACGCAGCATTAGCATCAGGTTTTTAGGTTGACAGTCCATTAGCTGTAGGTCACTGTGGTACGGTGGCTGTCTGAATTGGGTCAACCGCAATCTCCCGCTGCGCTACCATCACTTTTCCACAAACAAACTCTCACGGAAGTTGATTTGGGTTTTTCTGAATGGGCCAAGCTGAAATCCAACGCAGAGTCAGACGTCGTTCTTTCTGTACGAACAACAGGATGAGGACAGTGAACGCTGTCAAACGCAGAGGCGAGTATGAGAACTAAGAACTGTAAATGAAAGACATGTGACGTCTTGGCTAATGTTTGAAACGACTCCCCTAAACTACGTCGAAGAGGTTAAGGTAGCGTAACTGTAACTACTAACGAGGAAGTTGTGTAATGTTACCGTGACGTCTATTTGCTGGCCCTGCAATTGTTATAGTATCGCCGTAACTTCTGAATCCTCCTTTAGGGGGCGTCTGTTGTTCTGAGGATGACATTCGAGGAGCCTTTGCTTTTGAGAGTTGATCACCTTTGTTGTGGGAACTTTTGCCACAGCAGTGTCCGATACATGTTTCTCATATTCCAGCGTCTCCATTAAACTGCAGGGGGGGGGTTTTGACCACCTGTGATGATAACCCAGCCCTTATTTTCCACTTCAGAGCTCAAACCAAAAGTTGAAAACCAAAGCCGTGTTTGAAATTTAGAGGCTGAACTGTGTCTTTAATCTCTGCCTCGTTTCTTACGCTCTCCTTCATAAAATCCCCAAAATAAGAGCAGCTGCACTGAGGAAGAGGAGAAGAAGAACGACTGGATGAAGCCTGCTGTAATATCTGTGCTGGGAGCCCGAGGCAACAAAAACAAAAGACAAACACGATGTGTGGAAGTGACGGCTGCGTCTCGACAGCCTGCGTCACCGCAGTCAAACAGGAAGAATCCAGTAAGGTAAATTACAGTGATGTGTGTTTGAGGGCTGTAATTATCTGGGCTCTGATCCCCGCTGCTTTGATGAACTCGTGAACATGAAACAGTGGCGCTCTGTGAAGCCTCCAGCTCGACTCCGATCAGCTGATACGCAGACGACAGTGACGTGTTCTTTGATCTCAGAGACCAAACTCTCACTTTATCTCCGATACAAATCACACGAGCTTGGTTTTAACGCTTTCACTGAGTTACATCATCAGATCTGCAGAAGAAGAAGAGACGCCTCTGCTCTCTTATTTAAGCTGTGTGAGGAGACAGCAACCTCATCTTAATCAGACCGTCTTTACACTGTAAAAAAAATCCTCCCAACAACTCCGTTTACAGCAACCTACTGCAAAAAACTCTCTCTGAGCTCTCTCGGGGAGAAACAAGAGGTCCAGTGTTGGGTCTAAAACCTGCAACAAACGACTCAAACACAAAGAAGAGAAAGACAATGGTATTAGATTTCTTACTTGTGAGGAGAATGGACAGAGATACTTTCAGTTACAATCTCCAACTGCTCTAAAGCATCTCTGTCCTTTCCTCTCTTTTTATTATCCTTAGGGTGGTCCCTAGTTACATAATGCTACATACACTGAAGGGTGGGGAATCAATCTGCAGCAGCGTATTCACTTTCATAACACATAATTATTAACAAGCAGACAATCTGTGAGGGTCAAGATGACCTTGTTGACATTTCACAATCTCCTTCTTATGGTAGGAACGGTTCCTCCTTTACTACTGCTCCCACGTCTCACAGCGGAGGTTTCAAAATACAGACCTGCTAATTGGAGAAACAAGGTCAGAGAAGTTAGAAAACACTCATGCGTACTTTCTCATGTGCTGTGTAACAAGAGGTCAAAGCAGTTCATGGTTGTAGGAAACTTTTCCATTTGGAATTTGAGTAAGACTATTGATAATTTCTATATACATTTATACACATTATTCTGACATCCAGAAAGCCAAAGGAATCGTGGACCAGTCTGGACACATCCTTTACTCAGAGTTTTCTCTTATGCCCTCTGGGAGGCGCTACTATGCCCCCCCAAGAGGAACCAATAGTAGTGGACTGGTGGCACGTGTTGGATTTTGGGGTGCTGAAATTGGGGTTTCAGGATTCTTATTTTACTCTTTTTATCGCATTATTTTTTTAAAATTGCATTTTAGTCATTTGAATGTATTGCACATGTATTTATTATCTAGTTATCTATTTATTGCTGATTTATGGTGCTGACAGGGGAATGTTTGGGCCAAATGCTGCTGCTGTGAATGTCTGGTTTTTGTCCCTTCCTTGACCGTTTAACAACAAGGCGGGTTACTGTGAAGTGAATTGACCTTCGGGGATTAATGAAGTTATCTGAATCTGAAAACAACAAAAACAACAACATCTCAACTGTAAAACAGCAGAGTTAAAGTCAGTGACCTGCAAACATTCAACACTGAAAACTGGGTTTTAAAGAGTCCGTCTTTTGTGCTGAAAAAAAGTTTAATGTATAAGCTACACAGCAAAAAATGCCTACCATTACAACCAAATTTGGACTTGTTAAGCCACTTGGTTTATCAAGAGATTTGTTCACACATGAACTAAACTCCTAAAAACAGCTTCAGCGGGTCTTAAGGGACATAATGGCATATGATAAAAAAATTAACTTCATGTCAGACCTTTACGACACTGTTAGCCAAAGTTATTATAAACAAACTGGCATGAGTGATGTGCAACTCCAGTTCAAGAAAGATCAGACGAAATCTGAAATGATGACAAATTCAAATTTTGATTGTGCGCAGATCATTTAAAGTCGATATAAAATGGACAACATCTCCTCATCATCGTGTGTCCTCAGCTCTTCTTTCTCCAACCCTCTGTAGACCTTAGTGAACCCAGCAGACCAGGTTCTGGAGTCTGACAGTCAAATGTTGTCCCTGATAGAGGATTTCAGCTGCTCAACAGTTCAGGTTCTCCTTGGTCCAGTTGTCCTTTTCCATGCGGTGATTTCCACTCCTGAGTCCCGGAGTGGAAATGAAGGTCTTCCCTGAAAAAGTCGTTTCTCCTAAACCTGTAGATATTGTTCAGCATTAATGGAGCCTTTACAGATGACATGGACTCTGGTGATCCCCAGACAATCAGGGATGCTGGATTTGGACTGAGGTGGATCCTTCACTCGTTCTCAGACATAAATGATCCCTGTGATGATGATTTTTTAAGGTCAGCCGTTCAGACAATCCGGCGTTCCCTCGGAAAAGCAGCTTTTTTTCAGTCTAATTCTTCTTTGTGTTCCTTCAGAAAATATAAATAAATGCAAATTTAAGACGTCTCTGAATACTTCAGAGCAGTTTCAGGCTTCACGTCTTTACAACAAGCGGAGCAGATGCTGATTTTTTCCAGTCATCTTTTCCCAAGAACACGTTTGCTGTCTGCACATTTCCCATCGTTATTTTGAATAAATTGAGAGGCGGTTGCGTCAGACCAACGATTATTCATGAAAAGCAAAACTGGATGAGAGAGAAACACAGTAACAAGTGAAGTTATTTAAAACTGTGAAGATAACAGCCACAGAAATGAGACGTGTTAATCCCCGCACTGTAGCCGAAACATAAACACATCACAAGGCCTTAAACGTGATGAAAACGGCGAAGAGCGGCTACCTGCGCACAAACAAACCCGAGTGAAGAGTCTGACAGTGACATGATTACACAGCTGCAGATTTCACATCAGAAAACCAGAGGCTGGGGGGTTTTAAAGCTTAACTGAAAAGCTTCAGGACGAACGGCGGATTATTGATCTGGATGACAACGCAAACTGTCCCGATAGAAAAACAACCGGGAAGAAAAGACTCGTGAATTTGGATTTTCTTCAGCATAGAGAAGGGATGCAGAGGGAAACTTCTAACCGAGCCTGATCAACAGAAGAGAAACTGAAGCCGTGAAATAATCAGTTTTAAAAGGGTGTATTTTCTGCTCCTCCTGGCACTTACAGAAGCACTTCAGTTTGAGTAAAGTTTGAAGACTGGAATCAAACATTTCAGCGCTGTGTCCTCCTGTTATCCTCCCACTCAGCCCGCTCACAGGGTGACACTCTCATCGCCTCCAAATGTCAGACAGATCTCTGCCGGCTGCAGTTTTAAGTGTGTTTCTTTTCTCTTTCTGCCGATTCTCACTCAGCGATCACCGCGCTGCACTTTGCTCCTCCATCACCTCCTCTCTGCCGTCATTTAAGACCTCTCTGCCCGTCACCGCCTGAACTCAACCACGGCCGCTTCTCCTGTCCGACAGAGAGAGAAAGAAAAATTACAGCTAAGAGAAAGAGTGGTCTCCAGTCTGCAGGTGCTGCTGTGAGTCATCGAGTGATCTCAGATGATCTGTCAGAGTATTAACGCCGCCGCCTTTACACACAGTCAGCCTTTCAGAGTGTGGCGACCATTCAGACATGTCGCTCAGCAGAGGAGCCACGTCTGAAAGCTAACCCTGATTTTTCCTCCATATGAAGAGAAAACTGTTTTTATTTTTGCAGCTGGAAGCAAAAGATGAACTTTTATGAGCTGAATAAGTTTGAAACATTCATCCCTCATTTCAAGTATTTGTCTTAAATTTGCATAAATGCTCATTCAAATGTATGAAAACAACAGCGGTGCACAAAATCCTTTTATGAGGCAGGACTGAACATTTCTTTTTACAACCAGTTGAGTCGCCCTCTG
This sequence comes from Xyrichtys novacula, assembly GCA_962446985.1. Lineage (NCBI taxonomy): Eukaryota > Metazoa > Chordata > Actinopteri > Labriformes > Labridae > Xyrichtys > Xyrichtys novacula. The sequence continues at coordinate 35,313,805 of OY660869.1, read as the reverse complement.
CTGGGCATTTAAAAGAATGCAGGTTATTGCACTCATGTACCTTACCCAGTCTATCACTTTCATTGATCGTGTTTTAAACTCAGTCAGCTCCAAAAGGTTCTTATTCAAAGTAAATGCACTTCAGCAGCATCCTCAGTCTAAAAAAGTTCCACTTCTGCAAATACAAATGTGACCTTTTAATCAACAGCCAATCAGAATCAAGAAGGGGAGGGACTTTCCATCAACTTTGAAGACAGAGAATGGAAAGGAGGAGCCAAAAAATGGACCTTAAGGGTTCATTGAGTGCCTCGCATACGCAGAGAAGTTTCAGACGTGAAGATCTGAATGAATCTTGTTAAAGGTTCCTATTACATCAAGTTTAAATTGGTCCCAGAGGTCCCACAATAGTACATTTGAGCTCCACTGAGAACAGTCTGATTCTGCGCCTGTACCTTCAAACAATAATGAGCTGTGTGTAATCGTGCTCCTCCTCCCCAAGGCCACTCTAAACTGCCGGCGCAGCCGCAGTGGTCTGCAGATCTTCTGAGGACCTCGAGACCACCGCAACTGGAAGCACCAGCCTGCCTCTGTGCCCCCGAGGAACACCCACTGCTCACGGGAATAAAATTAGAAAGAAGCGAGTCCAAAGACGACGACCAATGATGGTAAACACGCGCAATTGCAGCCAAAGCACTAGTCAACGGACGGCGGTAAAGCGACATAAACGGTTAAAACTTATGGCTTCCACGTTTAAAGTTAGGTCTCTGACACGGACAGTCGGTATGGATCCAGGTTTTATCCTTAACTTCTTAGCGAATCCGAAAGAGTTGTTGTAAAACAAAATTAATCCACTGGGTCCTCAATTCTCCCGATGAAGGAGGCAGAAATAGACTCCTGTCTTCGTTTGTGCAGCCAAGAACCACGCAGCGGCTGGGTCGTAGCTTCGGCATGGTTGTTGCTGTACCGGAGCGGCGTGTACTAGGGGAAAAAATGGTGGACGTTACCTCAGCGAAGAAGTTTTAGAGGGCTAGGCTAACACATATCGGGGGTGCTGCCACTAACATGTGGGAGGGGCTTATGCAGTTGTGTCGTCATATCTGCACAGCTTTTCCATCCGCTCGTTTGCGCTCATGTTTTCAGGAAGGAGGGGAGAGCAAGAGAGGGAGAGAATGAAATGTTTTCATGTCAGGAGGGGTTTCGTCTTCGAGGGGATGCATATTATTGGTAGAAAAACCACCAAGAAGTGGATTTTTCATAATAGGGGACCTTTAAGACACACAGGACTCTCTGGGTTTATATTTCTGGTTCTGTTCGGTGTGAAATTCTTCAGTCCTGGTCCAGAGTCTATTACTGTTCAGATAAATCTGTAACCCCCTCAGATACTCGATGAGTCCAGTACCGCTGACAGTACCAGAACAATTCTGCTCCAGCTGCTTGTACATCAGAATCCTCGCTCTGTTATCATTTGACTTTGTTGGATCTCAGCACTCCAACCTTCAGCTTGTATCTCTGTCAGAGGCCAAATCCCCGCTCCCTGTTCAGATCTGACCTTCCTCCTTCAGAATCAAAGGATTATGGGAAATGATCAGTGTTTCCAGCGCTCTCAACACACATCCGTGCGTGATAGGATCTGACGCCATCGCTCTTGTCAATCTGCAGGTAAAATAAAGCACAGATAAGCCGGCTGTGATAAGCTGCAGCTCCTTGAAGTGTTATATTCATTTCAGAGCTGACTGTGTTTGATCCTATCACCGCAGGCCCGTACCCTCAACCAGAACATTTCCATGCAGGCCGGCCCGTGTTTCTGCAATATATTCAGGGCGGCGAGCGGCCTCGCTTAGCACGATCACATCAGGTTAGAGATCCCACAGGAAGGCGAGGGGAAAGCCAATGAGGCGGCCCACTCAAAACCCAAAATGACATCAACAGAACCGCAGTGGGACACGGGCTGCCTTCAGATCATCTATTGCTGTTTAGGAGCCAGACTGAGGGGTTATCGTGGAAACTGAGCGTGCTCAGACATGAACGCTGGGAACGCGGGAACCATGACGCAGTTTCCTGATGCTCGAATGTTCTTACCGCCCAACGGAGACCAGCAGCCCGTCTTTCAGGTCCCGTCCAAACATCCTCAAAACGGTCTCGAACTCTTCCAGCTGTCGCCTCGTCAGTGTGGTGGATCCTCCTCCTCTGCAGAGGTGATCAGGTGATCGACACTTCTGAAGTTTATCAATCTGCTTTCAGGGAAATTCACGTCCACTCATCAGAACCGTACAGGACTGGATCGGATGATGCTCTCTGTTCTTGTGCTGCTTCACACAGTTGACAGCTAAATTCTCTTGGACAGGCGCTACAGTTTCACCAGCATCTCTGACGCTGTTTTTGAGCGGTTCAAGTCTGTCAGTGTGGATTCAGGCTTTTCAGATGACTTACAGTGTCCCCCAGGGGTCAATTCTCAGTCCTGCACTTTTGAACCTTTATGCCTCTTAGAAATGTCATCAGAGGATCAACTTCCATAGTTACGCAGATGACGCTCAGCTCTACATTGATGACACAGGTCCAGCCGATACACTTTAAAACAAAGTCATGGATGGCCGAGAACTTTTTACACAACTCAACTGGTACAATATCGGTTCTGGTTACTCGTACTAGAGATACTACCTACTACCTATGTCACAGGGGCATCTCTGTTCTGATTGGATATCGTCATGCTACTTATAAAAGAAGCGACCTTAATGTGCTGCAAACTCGCTCGTGTATTTTACTCAATTTGTTTAATTTAGCCGCTTGATTCCCTTAAATGACAACTAATGATGATTAACGGGTGGTCTTTAAATCGTTAACGAGATGCAGTAAGTGAGTGCGTTTTATCATGATGGCTGATCTGATTATATTAATATTAAGTTCTCGTCTAATACTGATACCGGGTCTGGACACCCATCCCTACATGTGACTCTTAAAATAAATCAGATGTACTGACCTCAGAGTTTTGTTCCAAAGGTGTTCAAAGTCGATTTCATAAGAAGCAGGTTACAGACTTCAAAAACTGTTTCCTTAAAATTTCATCTTAAAAAGGGAGGGTCACATTATAATCCCATAATCCTCTTATATTTGGACCAAAACAGAAGTTTGTGGCTCACCGCTGAGCACTAAAACAGGCCCGGGTCCGTTTCAGACGGCGGGCTCTGCAGCACAATGAGCCCACACACGGTTAAATGAAATTAATCATCAGTCCGGCTGCGAGCGGGTACAGTACGGCTGCTTTATGCATATTTCATTCATCTCTTCCACACCGCGGCTCGATCAATCCTTCATGAATAAGAAAACAGACCCATTTAAGATGAGGCCTCATTTGTACACGTCCACATTTCCTCCTCTCAGGGTTCGTAACGGTCCGACACCAAAGTCCAGTTCCTGTAAACCTCCAACAGAGAATTGTTGAGGTTTAAAACGTCCGACAGTTCAAAAGGAGAGGGACGTTTTTATCAGGGAATCTTTAAACGAGCTGTCCTGTTTTCAGAGGTTCAGGATGCAGAGTAAAATCAGAACCACCAACCGCCATCTTTAAATCCTGCTACAAACCTTTTTAAAGTAAGCAGAAATAATAGTGAATTTAACTCATCAAATCGCCGAAAAACACATTAACTGTAAAATCAGTGGAGGTCATGGTGGCGGTGTTGTCACCTGTTTCTTTCTGTGGCAGAGGTTTTTAGCCAATAAGCAGCTGACTCCATACCAGAGGCGGGCCTTAATGCTGCGTTTGAGTTAACCTAGAGAGTCAGATGTTGGAGCTGAAAATGACGTTACACCCGAGTTACGAGCGTTTCAGTTACCAAGTCGGAAAAAAGCAAAATCAGAGGCCTGTAACGAGATGGCTACGTCTACGAAATTATTTCAGCTCTTCCCTTGTCCGAATATAAGGCAAGCGCTCAAATAACTTTCGTAGATGTAGCCATCTTGTTTTCGGCTCCGATTTTACCTTTTTCCAACTTGGTAACTGAAACGCTTGTAACTCCGGTGTGACGTCATTTTCAGCTCTTACGTCTGACTTCAGAGGTAACTCAAACGCGGCATGAGTCTCCTCTTATATAAGCGACAGTGTGCCCGTCTGTCAGTCAGGTCAGCTGTGTCTCTGATTGGCTGATCATGTTTATGTAAGGAGGGACTTTGTTGGATTTCCAGGTTGAACTTTTATCGGCTTGTTTTCCGTGAAACTGGACTGAACCGGTCCAATGTCAGACAGCGCCCTCTGCTGCTCAGACAGACGCAGATATTTATCTCTCCTCTCACTGATAATTTCTTTCTTTTACAGACCTCTTTTGTTTTTTTTATTTTTTATTTTATTTCTTCTTCTCTTTTTTCATAGTTTTTCTCACCCAGCCCTCATGGATCTGTATTCCCATCATGCCTCTGTGATATGACACAGTACCTTTTTTAGTCGCCGCTGTCGGAGTCACTTTGCTGGATTTGCTTTTGATGACTTTAATATCTGCTGTGACCTGCTTCCTGTGTGAGACCCGCAGGTTTCCCCTCATAAATTATCCGTCCTGCTGCTGGGAAATAATAAACATCACAGCCATGGCGGCCATGGCGGCCGTGGCGGCGGCGAGGATTACTAATGGGCTGCAGCTGACGATTTGCGGCTCGGGCAATCTGTCAAAAAAAGAAGAGAGGGAAATAATAATAATAATAAAAATAATAATAAGAGCGGCACAGTCAGATGGGGAATGGGATCTGTGTGTGTGTGTGTGTGTGTGACACAACACCCGATAAATAACCCATTTCAATTTTTGAAGCAGTCAGGATGATAAACTCACAACAGGCTCCACGCTCACCTGTGTTGATGCATTACGTCCCGCTCGCATGACAAAGTGGTCGTTTAATCAAAAATCTGTCGCCGCCGTACAGAAACGGCGCTCTGATGGTGGCGGGTGACAAAAAAACTCCACATGTAGATCACATGTTTGATCAAACAGCCTCATTAACAGGTGCTGACATCTTGGCTCGTTTTCTTCTGCTGCTGCTGACCTCAGTTCTTATCTGGGTGTTGATTGGACAGTCAATGGCGGTACGATGGACCCGTGTTTGCTCGGCTGTGAGTGTGAGACCAGTGCAGAACTCTGGATGAGGGTGGAGCGCCTCACCATGGATGTCCTGCTCAAGAACCTTCTCACACTCCCAGAACTGGACTCCACCACTCGGAGACTTTGGTCCCTCTGACAGGTTTCTGGAGTTACCTGAGGTATCCCTGTGTCAGGTGGAGAACTTCCTCATTATGGTGGATTAATGGAGGGCGTAGGATCAGGGATCACAGGGTGGAGCTCGGCTATCTGCTCTGTGTTTGAGGAGGAAGCGAGAGTCGGCGGCTGCAGGTGAAACAGGTGTGACTGCTTTTCCCAAATTCCACCTCAGACCTTCATTTCCACTCCAGAACTCAGGAGCGGAAATCACAGCATGGACCATATCCAGAACGTCTCCTAAAAGGTTGTATCCGCTGATCATAACCATTCAAGCTGACGTGTCAATTTCCATTGGCTTTCTGGACGCCGGGGCATGGCGGATAAATTCAGCACAGATTAACCCGTGCTGGAAAGGAAGTCGGGCACAGACACAAAATAAAACATCCGGCTTCTTTTCAAAATAAAACATCCGGCTTCTTTTCAAAATAAAACACTCCGTGTTTCAGGAGGATCGTATTTCACACCATGCAAACGGGCGGAGACGAACAAGTGAAAGGTTTTTAGACGTCATTTCACCCCGATGACACCATGGATGAGGAGATGCTGATTCTAGAAGTCTAGAAGTAGATTTCCTCCTCTGGAAGGACACAATCTACTGCTTATATGTCTATGTGTCTGTCTTTAGAGAGACAACTTGTTATGGCGCGATTGTACACGAATCTGTGTAAGGAATTGGCAGACGGTGAAAATCGCTGCCGTTGCGGATTGGAGCGCTGAAAAATGGGAGTGAGGGGGTCATCTAAGCTGATCTGGATCATAGTAAAGTGAAGCCGATCAGGTTCCTGACTTCTTGTTGTTTCTCGTCAGTTTTTGTGTTTTTGTGCTCAGAGAGTTAAAGGGTGGACATCTGAGGAGGAGACGGAGGATCCAGGTTTCTGTTGTGATTCAACATTAGTGTGTGAATTCTCTCCCTGCGCCGTCCGATTCTGTTTTGATGTCAGAGGCAGAGCGGCGTCCTCGGTGGCCTGCTGACCTGCCTGACGCCACTCTAATTAGACTCTTTTAATTAGCCGGCTGCCTCCTCGCCACCTCCTCTCCCTCCTCTGAAGCAGAGGACAGTTTGGTGGGTGGAGTGTTTCCTGCGGCTCAGAGCAGGGACCTCCTGATTGGGCCCTCAGCTTTCACCTGTAAAGGTGGGCGGGGATTTTAGGAGGAGTGAGGGTTTGTCTGTAACAGAGCAGCTGTGATGGCGTCGCCGTCAGACAGCTTGTTGTTTTCCTCTCCCGTCCGTCCTCAGAGGAGGTTTCACCCACTGAAGAAGACCGCGGCTCTCTAATTGAAGCTCGATTTGATTCTGCTGTAAATTAAATGTGCTTATTCCTCTGTTGTTCTTCAGATTGCTCGGCATTAGCACCTCCGTTTGGTTTGACTTCTTCCTGAAAAGCAATCATTTCTCCCTAACCAGATCTCTGTAACCACATTTGCTCTGCTTAGCATCATAAAGCGGCGACTCGAAGAGGCTGATTGGCCTTTTCATGAAACCTGAACCACAGATGAAGACTCCGAAGAGGAAATGAAGGAGAACACACTCAGAGCTGGTGGGAGTTTCACTGCTGAACTGAGACAGATGAAGGAATAACCGCTGACCCACACTTCCCCGAGTCTGCAGGGAGGCTGGAGGTTCGAACACACTTCAGTTTCTGTTTTTATCCTCTATCTGAACTACAGAGGATCCCTCAGCTTCGCACCTGAACGAGACAAAACACCAACTCAGAGGAAATAAAAGGTTAACGTGCCACAAACCAACAACATGTGGAGAAAACCCAAACATGTCACGATTGTGTATTCCGTTTTGTCTGAAACCCTTAGAGCTTCTCACTGCCTGATCTCCGAAACCAACCATGGAATTGATCAACTAGTCTCTCAACACAATTGACAAGATTGGAGGTTTCGGGGGAACCTGCCTGCCCCGACATGAAATCTTTGTGGGTACATGTGATTAAAAAATGGTCTTGTGTGTCAGTGTATTAATGAATAGAAAAGTAAATAGAATGAACCAGTTCCAACAGATCTATCTGTTTTAGTTCTATACTGTAAGCAGACTGCTGATTTATCTACAAAACAAGGAGATGCTGGCAGCGGTCAAGAGCCCCCAAAGGCTGCCCGTCATGATTTTTGAGGTGGGCAAAGCCGTAGGAACTCTTTCTGGGGCGGTCTCCAGTCTTGAACATCAAGTCATGATTGGGGATCGCAAGGGAGACGTCATCTTGGAGAGGCTGTTGACTTTGCAAAAGACAGTGGATCAATATAGAGACCAGGATGGACAATCAGAGCAGCTGAAGTCTATTGGAATGTGGCCACTCGCTCTAACCCAAATATTCTAATCTACTATTCGGCTCCCTCGGTATCGGCCTTGGCCAAGGTCGATGCTGGCAGAACTCCTCCAGGAGATCTCAGCAATTCGACGCTCTGAACTTTCCTCCCCAACCCCCTCCTTCACGGACACCTGCGGATTGTTGACTTCGTCTGAAACTCAATCAAGGTCACCAAGATTGTGGCGATGGACGAAGTGACCTCCTGGGCCTACGCACACATGCATCCATGAACCTTCACACACATGCACATACGCACACACTCACCTCTCCCCCAACCAACACCTTTGACGCTTCACCCCTCAGTGCGGTGGTTGGTACCCTGACTGGCGCCCGTGGGCAGCAGCTGTGGGCTTCCCACCATCACTGATGACCCATTCCACTACCCCCCACACACACACAACCATAGCATGTCTCCGTCACTGCACTCATATTAATGAGAGCAGTCTCTTTTTTTTACCTCGTCGTCTCCCTCCCTCTTGTGTATACATTCCCCATCTGTAAATGAAATTTCGTTGTGCACAGTTGCAATGACAGTAAAGACCATACCATACCATGAAACGATGACCCAGGTTTTAGAGGACCCCCCTTTTTAAAGACCCCAAACTCTTTTAACTGAAACAATAATCCAGCAGGCACGCAGAATGAAACGAAGTTAGTTTTTAATCATGTTTTTAAACATTGAAATAAAATCTTTGTGGGTACATGTGATAAAAAAAATGGTCTTGTGTGTCAGTGTATTAATTAACCGAAAGGTGAATAGAATGAACCAGTTCAAACAAATCTATCTGTTTTAGTTCTATACTGTGAGCAGACTGCTGATATCGTTTTAACTCAAAAGCAGTTAAAAAAAAAAAAAAGAATTTTGGAAATATTCCAAATTGGAAACTTTCATGGGAATTCATGGGAATTTACTGGAATTAGCTGAAAATAGGGGTTATTTGAATAAACTGTATCATATCCAAACATAAATGTAAATATTTTTGTTTTGTCATAAACAGACATCCATGTGAAATAATACAATTAAAAAACATGACACACATCAGATGGCAAACGTGACATTTTACTGTTGAATAAAATAACAAAAAATCTTGTAAAAACACTAATGCAATGACATTTTAGATTTATTCCCGTTAATTCACATGGAGAGTTTCCAACTTTGAATATCCCAGAATTTTGCAACCCTATTCACATTTCAGTATTAATAATAATAATAAAGTCCGTCCTGATTGGTGACAAGAACTTTAAAAAATCACAGATTGGATCAGAACTGGATTTATTTCTCTCAGTCTGCAGCATTTTAGGATTTTCAGGAGAACTGAAGGTTAAATCAGAGTCCTGAATGATGGGGGGGTATCTCCTCTGACATCAGCAGCTTCCATAAGAGCCTCCTCTCTCTCCTCTCTGTCGCTGATGCATGCTGGGAGATGATACTGGGTGATGGGAGGGGGTTGTTGTGGGCATGAATCGGCCCTGGCAGGCCTTAATGCAGCTGTCAGGCGTCCTGGTCCAGCGATGTGCCCCCCCTCCCCAACTCCGTCACCGTGGAGATTATACGGCTTTTAAATGAGCTGCAGCCGTGGGGAACGGCAGCCGGGGAACGCCTGTCGCCGCGGCAACATGAGCCATGATTTGCCGTGCCATTAATCTCAGCCGGCGAGATCTCGGCCGATTTGTCCTCGCCGACAAATGAAGCTGTAAAACTTCTCCACGTCCCTGAATGTGTCGCTCTGAGTGAATCCCACTGACAGGAGCGGGATGAGGCTGACACCTGGACCTGAGAGCGGCAACATCAACCAATCAGAGGCCGGGATTCAAACAGGAAGAGAGGACTCTGATTCAGAGGCAGGACAGGAAGAAGACAGCGCTCTACAGTCCCTGAGAGACGGACGGATGTGAAAGGAGAGTGAGGACAGGATGGACCAGAAAGTGTGGAGATAATCCTGATAGTTACAGTCCGTCTGCAAACACGCCTCCTGGTATCCTAAATCTATGACTCTGGCGCCCCCTGTGGACAGAGCAGTCTTTGCGTATGTCGTCCTCGTTAGAGTGAGAAACTATCGAACAGTTTTATTCACAGACGGCTCCAGAGTCTGAGTGGCGGGTTTTGACGATCGCATTTTTACAGTGTGGAGTCTGTTTCCGTTCAGGGTCCTAGATCAACAGTCTCTTCGTTCTCAGGCCCTGTGCTTGGCCCCGGGGGCCCCTGGGAGCCTGGAGGACCGTCTCAAGTGTTCCTGCTTTTTTTCTTTCCTCCTCTGCTTCTTTTCATGGCGGCCATTAGGCAGCCGGCCAGCAGCGGCGGCGGCGTCGACAGCAGACTGTGGCGTTTTTTCAGCCAAACAGCTGCGACAGGGACCGCAGCCTGAGACAGGAGAAGTTTTAATGGGTAGGAGAAGGACCCTAACTGGTCTCCCAGGCCCCTATAATCCTCCTCTCTCCCCTGACTCTGCATCCAGCAAAGCATCTTGGGAAAGGTGGCGTGTTGCCTCTGGGAGGGGCTGTAGCTGCAGTAATGCTGACCTCTGGGAGTTTCCAGCTGAGGTTTTTTTCTGCTGCTCGTTAAACACGAACTTTAAATTAGCATCATTGTGAAGGTCTGGAAGCTTTCGACCAATCAGAATCAAGCTCCTAACACGTTTGGTAATCATGGAGACGGACGGTTTCTGGAGAAGACCATAGAGATGAAAACGTCTCGGGGAGGATGAGGCAAAACAAAGAGGTGAGCGGAGTGATCAAAGGAGCATGAAGAGGTCGGAGATGTTCAGAGTTTACGGCGTTTTGACGAGAGAACAGAAGACGAAGCCTGAGGGACGCAGAGCTGCTGGAAATCTAACGTCTCTCTGTTTTTCTCTTTTCCTCAGGCTGAAGCTGGATTTTTTTTACACACCTGAAGGTTTCTGCAGAAAGTGGAGGGATGGACTCGACTCAGAAAGAAAGAAAGAAATATTTGTAATCCTGGAGATCTCCAGCTTCAGTGTCGATGGACCCCGCTCTCCAAAGATCTTCAACACTTATAGATTTTCACTCAGAAACTCTTCCTCTGACTCTTTTCTGTTTAATATTTATTACCCCAACAAAATAAAATAAACACAGCGACATGAAGGGGTTGTTCCATGTTTTCTATGTCTGTACAGTCTATGGTCTGAGGCCTTTATATGAAGCAGGCTTATATTAGAGACCAGGCCCCACAAACAGGACCTGAAGGACGGGGGTCACAGGATGGGAAACCTTTCAAACAGAAGAGAGTCTTTCTGTTTTATCAAAGGTATTCGAGGTCAAAAGAGGGAGGAGTCTGGACTGGCGCTGAATAAACAGAATCATCCTGCCACAGAAACAAAGAAAGTCAACTGAAGGTGTTGACGTCCTGAGGACCAGCTGAGGGAGATCCCGGGTTCTCCCAGTGAAGCCTACAGCCTGGATCTGGATCTCTTAATGTTTCATTTTTACAGATTAGTCTATATAAAACAGACCGAATCTGTGGGGGCTGTTTTAGTCGGAGACTTTAGACTGAAGTTCCTCTTTGTCTGCAGAGCCCTGATGAAAATGTTCATGGAGGATGGAAACGGGGGACCACAGTAGGGATGTCAAGATTCACCGATTCATATCGGTGGAAACGTTTGCGATGCGACTGCACCCGTAGATTCATGGAGCGTTGGATATTATTTATGGGTGAATTTTCGGTGCGTCTCTTCCAGCCTGTCTGCAGCGGTAAATATTGTTAAATCGATTGTTTCGTGTTCTAGTATCTATTACCTGTCCTCTTTTCTGAGGTAACCTGAATGCACCGCCGCGTCCTCGGGTGCTGACGCAAGCAGGTGTTGAACACAACAAGTATGGAGGCAAACGAGAACGACGGTATCAGGGACGAGATATTTAATGCACCAAAAAAGACACACAAATCAAACGTGTGGCAATAATTCTGTTTTTTTAAGCGAGGAGGTCAACTTGACAAGACGCACGCAATTTGCAAACAATGCCGTGCGTCTATCAAGAACGTCAGCAGCACAACGAACCTGGAGACGCACATGAAAGGACGGTATGCCGTGGAAACCTCTGCGGCTGCTCCCCTCTCCTCTGACAGTAGGATGTGTTTCTAGTCATATTATTTGCACTCTGCACATTGATAATACTGCGCTTTCTGAAACTGTTCAGCTGTGAAGTTTTATACATTTTGTATAATCATAGAGACAGAGAACAAAATTAAGAGTTTTTATTATAAATAAAATTGGATGCTCTGTCTGTACGCTGAATCATAAACCAAACGATTTCTTGGTTTGCTCCATAAAAAAACCTCCAAATATTAAAAACATCCCTCAGATTAATACAGAGAGTAAAGCACAATTGTGCTTTTAAGGTAAGAAACACGATGTGGGCAAATACTCTCTCCTACCGCAACTAACTGTATCGAATGACCACTTAATTTAAAACCAAATCTTTTTAAAATGAAGTCTTTTCGTTATCAAATAATTTTTTAATCGCCTCGTATCGACGGGAGCCTCAGTGTATCGTTAATGTTGCGAATCGATGGCAGCGTATCGAGATGTGTACCGAATCGACCTCAGTGGTGGAGACATACATCCCTAAACCACAGAGTCCTCATAAACCCAGCAACAGTCTGGAAAACCTTTGGACTTAACAGCACTGATAGAGACTCTGCACATGCTCAGTGCGGGTCTGTGTGCAGGAACATTTAAACCTGACATCTTTATAATTTTATATAATTTTATCATCATTTTTCTGGAAACCTGCTCAAAGTTTGTGTTTCTCCAGAGTCTGCAGCAGTGAAACAGTCTGCTTATCGGAGCCTCGTGTTTGTTACTGTGTGTGTTTTTAAAATCCCCCCTCAGCTCCTCTCAGCGGCGTCTTCATGGCGCTCAGCCTCGTCTCAGAGATGGAGTTAATTAAGGCGAAAGTCGTGGAGGAAAGACGGCAAAGCCGCGGCTCTGGGCTGCTTATCTGAGAGGCGTGAGCAGGTATTTACTCCAGCTGGGAGAGACGCCAGCCTAGAAGCTACCACGCTAACGCCGGATTAGCGGCGGGGCTCTGTCAGCCTGGTTTCACCGCGGGCCACTTCAGGAGCCGGTCTGTCGGGTGTGTTAATGCTCAGAGGGAGGAGGAGGTGTACCGCAGGTGAACGTGTGATCAAACAGAGGTCCTGTGGTTTCTGCAGATCACACACCTGAAGCTGGTTTTGCATACTCAGGATTTAAGTGTCCTCCTGCTCCTGGATTAGATTCAGAAAAAAACGTCATAATATTTCACTCTAAATACGTCAATATGAGTCACTCAGATTAATAAAGAGAGTGATTTATAGTTTGGTAATGAAAAAAACACGGGTATGACTGCGTTTAGTAAACTAAAACAGGCAGGGAATATATGTGCACGGGCGAATGTTAAAGCAGCTCCTTAAAACTCTGCTTTAGTTTCTCTGAAACACACGGAGACAACGGACCGAATCCTCCTCTCTCTGCTAAAAACAATCTATTTATTCAGCTTTAAGATCTCTTCAGTAAACTGACAATGAAGAAATGAAGAAAACTGCTCTGGTTATATAATTATACATATTTATATTGTAGTCTTGGAACTCACCTGTTAAAAAACTCAGTTTTTGGTGAATCTGTGCTCTGAGACTCTTGCAGGTTTTTTCTCTCTGAAGCTGTGATCAGTTCTAATTTAGCCGACGGACAGATTTCACGAAACGCAGTCTTTTTCAGTCAGGTGTCACCTTTTTAAAGAGCCTTCAGTCACCGTCGCTGACCGGAGGGATAATGTGAAAGAAGAGATGAGAAGAATATCCTCAATGAAGAGGGGACCAAGAGTGTCTGTGATTTTATCAGCAGGAATGTCGTGACAAAAACGCCAACGTGGTCAACGAGGGGAGTCGGGTTCGAATGTTTGTCTGACTGGGGCGTGTTCCTCACCTGTAAGTTACTGATCAGTGGGTTGTAGCTTTAAAATGAACAACAGAGAAAAGGAAGAGTTGGGGGTTCGTAGGGGAGTCGACTTTGACGAGCAGCACGAAGATTCGGAGAAACTATCTGACAAAGAGAGGAGAGGAGGACTACTTAAAACCCCTGTCCTATTTTTTTTCTCTTTCTCAGACGCTCTGTCACCTGCTCAGAGAGAGGCATTACTGAGGATTGACAATAAAAGAGAGAAGCGCTCATTTAATCCAGCTCCGAACCCTCGATTTCTAACTGTCCAGAAGTCGCACAAAGGATGACGTTAAAAACCTTTCCAAATATTTGCACCATGACAAGAAAAAGAATTGGTTTCATGTTGAGCAGAGCTTTCAAAAAAGGTCTGAAAACGACATTTGATTATTTCTCTAGAAAAAACAGCAACATTCGAATCATTAAAGATCTATTTTTATTTTGATAATCATGAAGTTTTCCTCTAATTGACCTCTTAGTAAATGAAATGCAGAAAAACGTACCCTCTAGGATCCATTTCCACAATTGAACATAGAGATAAATGACCCCTTGATGCACTTTGAGGGCATTAGACATTAAAAATATGCACTTGTAATTCCCTCCAAGTTCATAAAATATGAGAAACTGCCGTCTGGATGCTCCTCTGTTAAAGGAAGTATGACAAAAGTGCCTGTCTCTAGTATACAACATTAAAAAATCCAATTTACACGCCTTTAAATTACAGGAAATGTAAAAGAGTTCTTTCCAGATGTCCTGTTAGCAAAAATGGTCCTCTAGTTTATGAAACTGTGTATTAGATTCAGTGAAAATGTCCTACAGATGTCAAATATTCACATATCTTACCTCCTCCTCTCTCTGTGCTCACCTGTTGTGGATTCAGATGTCGTCGTCCTCCTCCTGCAGGTGTTCGAGTCACCTTTTTACAGTCTCATCTTTTCTAAAAGTAGAGAAGAAAAAAGAAAAATCAAACTTCAAAATTCTCCAACAGTGAACCTTTTTTTTTGTTCATTAAACAGAATTATTCCCACTTTGTGTCACAGTTGGTGTTTTCGGACCTGATGACTCCTCAGTTAAGTCCACGTGTTTCTCTTAAATCAGGTTTTCAGTATCATTTCAGACCCTGTTCAGGCTGGACTCTGCCGGTCTGAGGTCTTTTTCTTCTTCTGCAGCCTCATGCAGATATAAATTACATCCATTGAATTATAAAAAAATCCATGTTTCTTAGCAGACAGACTTTCTCTCCCACACAATTAATATGACGACTTTGAAATAGTAACCACCGTCTGACTTTCTTCCTTTTTAATTCTTTTTTTTTTTTTTTTTTTAACAAGTCCGCGGCTGATGTCACGAGTCCATTTCGGTCCGGTTTGCTTCCATCCGTTCGCGGCAGAAAAACGAGCGTGGAGAGTGAATTATGAGTCGTGTAATCACTGCGAGGGAGGAAGGAGGCCGCAGAGTTCACAGCTTCTTAATTAGTTTGCAGTATATGTGTAATTATTCCTGCATTTTTAAATTCACTTAAGGCACAGTTCTCTTCATTTTTAAGGATCTGGTTCAAGGATGTCCTGCAGTTACCAATCAATCCCACATTAGGCCTGGAAAGCTTCGTGTAATTACAGCCTTTTGTTTTTTCTCTGCTGCTGCTGAGGACGTATGGATCTAAGACCAGACACCATTTTTAGATTCCTGCTCTTCTTTCCTCTCCTCATCACTTTAATGAAGGCTGCGGGTGGCTGGACAGGCTCTTTGGGATGCTTTTGTATGAAAGTTTCATGCCTTTGGTTCGGGTGTTGGTCCTGAGGAGACCTGTCCTCTTTCATGGGGCGTTCACACCAAATGTGAGTAAAATTATCGCGTGAATGAATTACATGTTAAGTCAACGCAAAGACGCGATTAGACGCTTGTACTACTCTGGCGGTGCGAATGACACGAATTGAACGCATGTGAATTCGCAAGAGTTGAAAATATCTCAATTTGAGCAGATATTCGTGTTGCAATAACCAATCAGCATGAAGATTCCTGGGAGACGTATGAAAACAGACCTAGTGTGAAAATATAAACACAAATCCTTTCACTCACAGATGGACAGACGCTCTGCAGCTGGGGTAGAGCGCCTGTAATCGGTACCCTGTAGGGATATCCTGGCACTGCCCTCACCAACAGGTCGTCAAATTGGGTTCAGGTGACCCGTGAATACCACTGGAAACAGACATCATCTGGGCGCAGCTATTGGAGGAGACCCAGACACGGTGGCGCCTACATCTCTGACGGTTGTGGGCCTTCATTAACAAAAACAGAGCAGCATCCACTGAACGCGGTTCACTCCTACCATGCTTGATGGAGACTCTCCCCCTCTCTCGTATCCACGGCTTTTTTAATAAAAACAGGAATAAACTGCTCTGTCTTGTTGGGTTTTCAGATGTATTTTTTAAATGAATGAAAAGTTGATTATTCGTCAATTAACGATAATGAAAGTTCTTACGTTTAACAAAGTTAGACTAAAATCAAGATCATCAAACAAAAATAATCTTCCTCCTCCTCTTTTCTGATCATTTATCCTCAGTTATCTTGTCCTCCTTTTCATCATCCTTCCTTTTCTTCTTTTCTGAATCTTCCCTTTCTTTCTCTCCCTCCTCCTTGTCTTCTTTCCTTCCTTTCTTTTCCTCATCGCCTCCTTTTCTCCCTCTGATTTCCTACTTCTGTTCCTACGAGCTCCTGCCTCCCCTCGTACCCCTCCTCCTCCTCCTCTTCTTCTTCCTCCTCTCTGTGTTTTTCTGGAGCTGAGAGTTCATTAAGATCCGGCTCAGAGGGATGAGCGGCTGTTTGGACCCTCAAGCTCCTTACACAAACACCAACTCTTATTATCCAGATACATGAAGCCCCATCCATCTGTGTGTGTGTGTGTGTGTGTGTGTGTGTGTGTGCTGTAAATGTAATAAAACTGGAAGACTTCTGCAGCAGATCTCATATTGAGCTCATATTCAGACTCTTGTTTAAGCTCAGTGATCTCCTGGTTCCTGACGTATAGATTTATCGTCTTCTTATGGACTGTTGGCCTTCCAGCTATAACGGGAGGTGGACTGTGTTCCTCCTGCTTTTGCTCTCCATACTGACTGTTTCTCCTGCTGATCCCTGATTGGCCTGTCATACTAAGAGTCATAGAAATCTCGTCTCAAACGTTATAATGATAAACATAAAAGTACAGATCACTGATTTTAACACAGATCTTGATCTTGTGTGATGCTGTATGTGTAGCTGCACTGTTAATTCCACCCCCACCACCACCACCTACGCATGGAGCTGCAGACTGACAGAAGGTGAGTCTGATATTCTGCAGCAGATGAGAAAAGGCGACGGCCGGCTGCGAGATGTGTTTTATCCAATCCTGCCATCACCTCCAACAACAAATAATACCTGCGCCCCGGCCACGGCAGCAAACAGCAAATCTCATTAAGTCAGAGATGGGAGCGGCAGTGATTGTTTTTTACGTTGTACCCCTCCTCACACACATTTCGGCTCATTTTTCTCCTCGCCAATGTGAGAGCGTGAAAATAAAAGGCGGTCGAACCTCCTCTTCCTCCTCCTCCTCGTCCTGTGTCGCCTCTGGCTCTGCGGCGGGACGTTCTCATCAAATCATTACTTTTATTAACGGTCAGATGGCTTTTTAATAGAATCGCTTTATTATGTCGTTTCTCATTTTCGCCCTCACGGTGAAATTTCATCCCCCTGTTTGGTGTTGATGTTGTTCTTTTCTCTGTTAATATTTGCTGCCGTTTATGGCTGCAGGGTGTTGATGCCACCGAGAGAAATTTTTACATTTTGGAGGGCGCAGGAAGAGGAAGAGGAGGTGGAGGGGGGAGGACAGGTTATTGGTTTCTGTTTGTTTCTGATAATTTGTTTTCAGAGAGCATCCAGCACTCTCTTTTCTCGACCAACAGGAGAGCTCACTTTTTCCTGAATTTACCCTCAAACTTGTAACTAGTTAAAGACATTTATCATTTTTGAGTTTCCATGCACACATATGGTACAAAAACCTGGGAAACAAACATTCATGAAACTCAAGCTGCAGGTAAACTGAGATTATCCCGTTTGCAGGAGGTTAAGATGCAATAAAAGACTTAAATGAAGTCACAGTTTGGCTGTGCTGCACCATAATGTAAATCAGGACAGCACATCAACGTTCACAGACATGAAACTGAACCCGTTTACTACACCTGTTTAAATGAGACACACAAAAAAAACGCAGTTTGAGATGAATAAAGACCACACACAGAGAGGTTACCTGCACCTCCAACTGTCTCTGTGACTCCACCCTTTCTATGCTACTTGAATAAAACTTTTGATGCACCACATGCATCTTAAGCTAAACATACCGATATGATCGTAGGCCCGCTGTAACAACGTCTGCTGAATGTGATATAACCACAGTACCCATTAGCGCCACTAGATGGAGAATCCCCCCTGTGTCGTTGTTATGACTCCATGTTTTTCTACCATCGCCGCCAGGGATGTCACGATATGAAATTTTCAGAACCATACGATAAAATTCGATATTGCAATTTATATCTCGATATCACAATACGATATTACTCACAGAAATCTCACACCCTTCTAATAAAATGCATTAATGCTGACTGAAGAAAAAAAGAAAACACATTATCAAGTATTTTCTTAATATTTCTTTTTAGTTCAGGTTTAACCAGGAGTAACCGGTTACGTCTGACTCTGCATTGTGTGTGTGTTTGGAGGTAAGACTACGCGTCGATTTTTCTTGAGGCGGTCTCCATCTATTTTTACGGCTCCTGACGAAACAGTGTAAAACACAAAAATCCTCCGGTCACTGACCTCAACAAACATGCCCCTCTCACAGAGATCAGTAATAAAAGGGCACAACAATACATTAAATAGTTCAAACAGAACACAACATACCTGACGAAACCGTGTAAAACTCAGAAATCTTTAGGTCAGTGACTTCAACAAACATGCCCCTACACAAATTAAATTACACAAACACTTGTTTCAGTATAAAGTAAACGTCTCATAATAAATTCAAGCTAGCCAGTGAACCTAAAAATGCGATTAGCAGAGGCTAAAACAGAAATTTCCCTGTAGCCTAATACAAAGCCACTTACCTCTTCCACTGAGATCGGTAATAAAAGGGAAGAGAAATGGCGCAAAAACGCCACTTATAGAGGCCAGTGTTACCCCCCAATGTGTCCGTAGGGATACAAACTTAAACCAAGGTTGACTGACCCTGTTACACAGCTAAAATCTTACACTAGGATTTTTAAAACTCACTGTATTCACTATTATTTTAAATTTCTATGTTTTTGCAGCCATTCCTCTCCCTCTCTCATACTCTCACATACACAGCAACACAACATCAAGTGCGGTGGGAAATTATACATTCAGCAAAGAGAAAAGGGAAATAAAGTGGACCATAGCCGGCCTATATTTCAATAAACTATCTAAATAGCTTCTTACATACATGTTTTTCTCTTCAATATTTTTTATTTGATAAAATACTTTGCATTAGTGATTTAGAAATATAAAAAGGTCGTATAAATTACCGCGCGTTGACATCATAATTTACGACCGGTGCCTGAACACATCTTGAGCGCTCCCGGTGTTGCATATAGCCGGCTAACTATATTTACACATTTGCTCTGTTTCGTCTCGTGTATAATCATTTCCCACTCGGTAATTTGAGGCTCTGGTACGCTACTCCACATTTACCATAAAACTTATTTTTACTCACGGCGCGAAGAAGGACACAGAGGTGGAGCAGAGAGGAGTGGTTCCCACCATGGCGGACTCTTGGAGCATATTTTTCGCCATTTGCACGTCAAAGATGTTCATTAACTTTACCTTGGATTTAGCCATTTTGGCGTAATCTTCCGTTCTCCCGAAGGTGATATACCATGTTCGACGTGTAGACCACGGGTATCTGTAAGAAAGGCGAAATGGCTCGAGGTGGAGTCACCAGCGTCCCTACACGGCGGCCATTTTGTAACAATACACGATTCTGGTACAGTCGGTGATAGCTGTCAGAAGGTGAGTAATCTACATGATCAAAAAACTGTTAACTCGCTGAACTATTGACAGATTTACAGACGGTTTTGTTTAATACAAACCGTAATAACGTGGCTGTGATTCGGGATGCTCGGACATGTTGAAATGGCAGCTTTTCTCTGAGGAAAGAAAAAGGCATAATGGTGCTGCACAGTCATTTCACCGATATTTTCGCGCGCAAGGGCTAACTGTGAGCCGCTTTGTGCGAGTTGTCAAAGCTGAGACTGCAATCGAGATTTTAATTTCTCATATGACAGCCTATTTTTTTGGGTAAGTGATAGTGTTTGTGGATGTGTCTGTGTCAATCAGCTATCTAACCTGGCCAACAGGCTCCCTGTGAGTGAGACCAAGTAGGGGAGAGTGGGGTAAGATGAGACATTTTTCATGTTTTGGGTCACTACATCAAATCAGTCCTAGTTTTGTCTCTAACTAGTGTATCTGCATATATTTCAAGATGTTGTGCATCCATGCAACCCAACAGAATGAGTGTAAACATAAATGTCTTGATGATATAGCATGCCAAAAAAGTGGTCTCCTATGGTCAACTTACCCAGTGTATGTATGGGGTAGGTTGACCATTGGAGCGGGGTAAGTTGAGCTGAACCCTCCCCAGCCCTCCCTCACTGTCTCTGTCCCGAAATAACAGCTACTTTTTCACATTCATGTGTATTTTTATCTACACTATTCAATTGGTACAGTAATTCTTTTTATCATGTCTTTAAGTGTTTCAGAACATTCACAGCTGTATTTTTGAAAAGAAAAAGTCAAACGTTTCAACAATCTGAACGTAAACTCTGATCCTCTCATCAGACTCCTTAACTTTCTCAGTTACCCCTGAACTACTATGATGACTTTATTAGTCCTCGAAGCTAAAATGGTGGACTTTTAGGTTTTTGACCTCATGTTGTAGCTCATAGATACCACAATTGATCTGAATTGATGTGTGATATGTGTTGTTATAATTATCCCTATAATAGAAATATTACAAATATAACATACGTGGAATGATGAAATGTTTTACAAATGATTTAATATAACTACCTTGTGTGTGTAGGCCTATAGCTTTTGCGCTACCTATCTGTTTAATGTTTATTTATGAAAGTCCATGGTTAAAAGTAGTGATGTGTCCTTCAGTGCCGAGGCTTCGAAGCGTGTGTCGAGTAATGAAGGGGGCGTTTCCGCGAAGCGCGTATCGAGGCTTGCTTCATGTAGGGGTGGAGCCAAAAATGATGACGTCCGAAGCCTCGCTACCCGGCTATACCACGTGACTGGTTCAAGAAACGGTTCACGGGTTTGGCGGATGATTTAACAGGCAGCGAAACGCAATGGAGTCCTGCCCCACTCACAATCCATAGACTCGAGACTTGTTGAAAAGTTGTTTTTAAATAAAAATAAATAAATATAAATGAATTGTTTATGTTTTATTTGTTGTCCCCGTAACAAAAGTACGAACAACAAACTAAGTAACACATTCACATCACAACCCTCTCGATAATTTATGTCCTCTTCCCCTTTTTGACACTGCAACTGTGTCTTAAAGACAAACACCATATTAATAACTTTATCATTTCTGTATTGTATCACAAACACACGGCATCACATCCATTCATTCATTGGATTCAAAGCTTCGCGCACCAAAGCCTCGGGGTGTCTTTCGTTTATCACTCTGTCTGTTTTACATTTATTGTCCACTTGATGGCGCAACAGAGCAAATGAAGCACGACCATGAAGCTTCGGCCCAGGAGGCGAGTAATTGGATGGAAAGCTTCGATGCTTCATGAGGCTTCATCTCGCCATCACTAGTTAAAAGTATTATTGAGTATGCAGGAGCATAACTAAAACTCTGAGAATAACAAACCAAACTGTTTGAAAATCGGTTTAAAATCAATCAATCCATTTAAATGCTACATGCACCGTAGACTTTGATGTTTTGAGTGGGCGAGCTGCCTCCGGCAAGATGGCCACCATGTGAGGACTTAGGTCTCCATTGGCTAACAGCGTGCGTGAGCCACCATGTTGGATTTGGAGGTAAGAAAACTTTCAGTGATACCAAAGTCAACTTTGTGCCTTTACATAAAACTCACAGGCATGTTCTGTGTTATTATAAAGTATAATTTGCCAAACTGTCTGTAGCCTAATCGAAGACCAGCTAGCTGACCATAAACCAGCTAGGCTAGTGAGCGTTAGCTCTTTCTACAGACGTTAAAGTTAGCCACCACAGCTAGCTTACCGTAAACCAATTGAGCTAGTGAGTGTTAGCTCTTTCTGCAGACGTTAGAGTTAGCCACAGCAGCAGGCTTACCGTAAACCAGCTGAACTAGTGAGTGTTAGCTCTTTCTACAGAGGTTAAAGTTAGCCACAACAGCTAGCTTACAGTAAACCAATTGAGCTAGTGAGTGTTAGCTCTTTCTACAGACGTTAAAGTTAGCCGCAACAGCTAGCTTACCATAAAACAATTGAGCTAGTGAGTGTTAGCTCTTTCTACAGATGTTAGCAGTAGCCATAGCAGCTATCTTTCCTGCATACAGGCTTACAAAAGCAGACTTTGGTAAATTTACAAATGTAACTCTCTCTGGTGTTTTGTTCTGGAAGATTGCCCTGACTGTGAGGATGAATACCCACCAGGTCCAGCTACAGCAAGGCGAGGTAGAGGAGGTCCAAAGGGCAGACCACCATAAGCCAGCAGAGGCTTGCAGAAGCAGAAATGTGGGGGGAGAGGTCAACGAAGAGACCAGGGTCTCTGTGCTTTGGTACTGGAGGATGTAGAGAGCATTAAGGCTCAGAGATTGGCAGACTATCTGGTATGAATGATGATTGTGATAATTTCACAGAATCAAAACGAGGTAAGAGAGAAATTGAAGTGACGACTGACTCAGTTTAATGCAGAGTGGAGAGTGCTGTGTGAGAGAAGAGGGAGGGGAAATACAGTTCTTCTACAATTCAGGAAAAGAAGTGGCTCTGTGAACTTTAGACTCTCAAACTCCAATGAGCAGAGGTAAGTAAAGCTGCAATGGTCCTGAAGATCAACTGAACCAACATTTATTCACCTCATACAAACCTCATTGATCACAGAAAGAGCTCAAACTTGTTTCTTTGTGTGTCTCATGAGGCAGTTTTGTATTTTGTTTCATGTTTTTGGGTGTCATGTAATATTTCTGAACACTGTAAAATATTTTTGCAGTTTCTCATGTTGTTCACTGTCTTTCAGAGGACAATTTTTAACCTCCATTTGACTGGAATGGCATCTAGGTAGTGTTTGTCCTGTTTTATCCTCTAAGGGAGATGCGTTTAGTACTTAGGAGTTTGTACTCAGTCTGTTTTAAGATGCTGTCAAGTTGTGATCTGCTAAAGAAGATATTAAACTTAAAGGCAGTCAGCACTCACTGTATTAATAAACACACTATACTGTACCCCCTCTATCTCTCTCTTTCGTTCTCTCTCTCTCTCTCTGTCATGATTTTTTTCTCTAATTTACAGAAAGCCTGATCCAGCTATAGGACTCACATCTGGGACCTGTAACACCTGTGACTGAACACATCATGGAAATCCTGCAGCCCACATAGATCCATGACCCAGACGGACCGGTAACATCATCCAGCAGAAACAGACACAATAAAGAAAAACAGGCGAGGTGATTTCAGTGACTCAGTTTGATGATTTTTATGATTTTTTTACCCACAATCAGAGACTTGACCACAATCTGAGCTGAGTCAGAAACATCAAAACAGTCGGACTAATAAATGTGATTATTATTGTTAGAGTGATGAAAAGCTCATAACAACATGTAGATCTGTCCAAAGTCTGATTCTAGATGTCTTTACAAACACACTGATCCAACAGAAGCAGACAGAAATATCCATCGATCACATGAACACAAATATTCAGCAGAGTTTTTGGTGAGACTGATCCACAAACATTTACAAACCAGAACATTTCAAGAGTTCAAGGATCTCAGTCCATGATTTTGGTCTGATGGACTCAAAATTCTCTTTAGTTCACTTCTATAAACTCAGCAGAGTCTCCATAAGACCTGGGTATCAGTCCGGCATGTAGAGGTTCAGTGAATGTGGTCTGGACTCTGTGGAGGAGAGTCATGGTTTTAGAGACGCTGTAGAAGGACAGAATACCTGCTCTGTGATCCAGGTACACTCCTACTCTGGAGGACCGATGACCGAAAATAGCAGTGTGTACTCTGTTGTGCGCAAATTGATATCTGTCTTTATCACAAAATAACATCCAAGATTTGTCATTTTCTCCAAATGAACAATCCTTTGAGTCTCCTGCCCTGCTGATAGTCTTGTATGCGACTGCTACATCAACCCCGTCCCCTCTCCAGTCCACCTCCCAGTAACAACGTCCAGTCAGACTCTCTCTACTCAGGACCTGATAATAACAATCAGTGAATCTGTCTGGGTGATCAGGATACAGCTGTTCTTCTGTAAATGTTGCTCTTCTGTTACCACCAGATAATAACAGATATCTGTTTACTGTGTTTGGATCCAGTGTGATTTTTTGGTAATATCTTAAGAAACCAGCTCTGGTCAGGGGTTCTGGTTCTGGTGGTTCTGACAGTAAAACATCCACTTCAGTCACTGCCTGTGAGATGTTTGTCCAAGTCTCTGTCAGAAGATCCTGGAGTTTATCACTGATCTCGGACACAGCTGCTGTCACCTCCTCAAAGTATCTCTGAGGACGGATGTTGATCCTGGATGAGTCTGCAGGTTGACCCGGTTCTGACAGTGAGGGGTAGCTGTGCAGAAACTGGTTGTGGTCCTCTGTGAGTGAGAGCTTCTGCAGATCAGCGTCTTTCCTCTTCAGCTCAGTGATCTCCTGCTCCAGTTTCTCCTGAATCTCTTTGACTCGACTCACTTCACGTTCCTGCTGGGATCTGACCTGCTGCTTTACATCATAGCGGCATTTCTGCATGAGACTGATCAGCTGGCTGAAGATCTCCTGGCTGTGGTCCACAGCTTTATCAGCAGAGCTGTTGATAGCCTCCACCTCCTGTTGGAGCAGCTTCACATCTTCTTCTCTGTCCTGGATTCTCTGCTGGATGTTTTCTCGACTCTTCTCCAGATCTTTCTGCCTCTCAGTAATTTCTGCTTCAGCTGAGACTGTGTCGTGGTCTTTGTGTTGGTCCACAGAGCAGAGATAACAGATAGATTGCTGATCAGTGCGGCAGAACATCTTCATAACCTCATCATGACGAGAGCAGATGTTCTCCTGGAGCTTCTTGGAGGGCTCCACCAGCTTGTGTTTCTTAAATGTAGGAGATTCAAAATGAGGCTGGAGGTGAATCTGACAGTAAGAAGCCAAACAGACCAGACAGGACATGACAGCTTTCAATTTTCTCCCACTGCAGACGTCACAGGCCACATCTTCAGGTCCAGCATCAGAGGGATCATCAGAAGCAGCTTGGAGTCCACTCTTCTTCAGTTCCTCCACTAAACCTGCTAACATGGTGTTTTTCTTCAGGACAGGCCTCGGTCTGAAAGTCTCTCTGCAGTGAGGACAGCTGCAGATCATCCTCTCATCCTCAGTATCCAAGTGGGTTTGAATACAGCTCATGCAGAAGTTGTGACCACAGGAAAGAGTCACCGGATCCTTCAGTAGATCCAAACAGATGGAACAAGAGAAAGATTCCTGGTCCAGCTGTACTCCTTTCTGCGCCATTTCAATGTTCACTGTCGACGACCGACTGAGTTTTATTTCCCGGTCTGATCTCTGATCTAAAGTCAGCTCAGTAAATGTCGGTTACACCCATCCTCAGACTTGGACTTGATCAGATCTGGGAGGGGTTATCAAGTTTTTCTACATTCCAGGAAGAGGAGCAGTGATGGGAACTCTGAACATTGGTCCTCCCTTTGGCAAAGGTTAAAACCTGATCATCAGGTCTTAAAGCTGTGAATCACTTTTTATGAACTCTTTCTTGAAATCTTTTTTTTTTTTTCAGATTAAAACACAATCTTTCCAAAATGCTGCTGAAACAGGGGTTTCAATAACTTCCTGCACAAATTGCATCAAAACAAACAGTTTTTTTTTCCCTGTGTCATCTCTCAAAAACCATAATATCAAGCCTCTTGCTGGGCCTCAGAAAACACTGGGAGAGTTTTCCTGAAAGTAGACTGCTTTGGAAACAAAAACCCAACCATATCTTCCCCTCATGGATCCTAATGTACTGCAGTAAATCAGATCATCACCTTAGCAAACGTAACGTGTCTCCAGATTCACCTGTTCACTAACATTAGAGCTTTGAAGGTTTCACAAGAACTGACTCCGGAATTATCAGCACATCAGTAACATATTTCCTTCAGCATCAGGACTCTGAAAAGACTGCTAATAATCTGAACCCACTTTAAGAAAAGCCGGTTTGGTAAGCGTACTCTTGCAACCGCTGCCTTCACCTGAAGAATTCCACAAGACGCTCCATGTTCCTCACTTTGGTTCAGATATCCAGCGGTTCTACCATTGGCACACAACCTTCAAACTAAGTAATCAGATCAGCTCAGAGTTCCTGAAGGCCCTCTATGTTGAGGGGCCTGTCACACACCAGACTTTGTTGAAGGGCCTTTACACTTCTCCTCTGCAGTTTTTTTTTTTTTTTGGTAAAGGTAAAGAAAACGACTCTAGCTGATGACAACTTTGTGTTACTGGCTTAGAAATGACCCTCAGACTTAAGTTTTTGAAGTTATCCAAGATGGGGTCCTTGATCCTTCTAGCAACCGCACAACCTGATTTGGACCTTCTGGATCTTTTGCCTGTCTGATGAGCTGGGTAACCAGCCTTTATGGTAGTCTGGTATCCCTGGACTTCCACCTTTCTGCACTGGGATGTCAAGGTAGCCAGTCTTTAGCAACAAGTCCCTCAGCTGCTGGGATGTTTTTAGAGAGAAGAGTAAAATGAAGTGTTTGTAATAGTGACTCATTTTGACAGCACTGCAGGAGGGCCCTCCATTTCCCAGCATCCTTTTGAAGGTTCAAAACACCGTCATGATTTTGACCCTATCACATCTTCCTAACCAAAGTGTCCATCAGAGAGGACACCCAGGTGACTTTAATCTGACTAATGAGCCTGAATGGCAGGAAAGAGATAAACTTTATTCTTATTTTCACCCAAGTTCACTGGGCTTTAATTTCATAAACAATCGCTGCCTTCGTCCTCGTCAGAAGGATCGACGGCTCTAATTGAAGCTCGCTGATTATCTGAGTCTGGAGAGCCGAGAGAGGGGAGGACAGAGACAGAGTGACTGTTAGCTGAACTGGCAGGTGGTAAAACAGCAATTATAAAACTAAACTTTGTTGCTTCTCAGAGCGCGTGTCTTATTTGTAACGAGTCAAGTGATAAAAGAGGAAAATAATTGGATTTTTTCCTTCTGCCGTTCTCGCCCTCCAAGTCTTAAATGTTTGGGGAAAAGGATCTTTGAACAAAGTTTATTTCATTCTAACCTTTGATTAACGCTTCTCCCACTCGAGGCCAGGCTGCAAAGGAAGCAAATTATTCTCAAGATCAAGCTTTTAGCCATCTCATTATCTGTTTGCCATCGCTCTTCAGTTTTTTCCTCCACTCTCCCGGACTTGAAATGATGCGTCTGTCCTCTGAAAGTGGATGTGGTGGCTTCCCTTTAGTGCTCATTTAAAGTCTGTTGTGTTTTTGTCTTTTACTGTCTGAACAACAACAAGGCGGCTGGATTTTTATCAGGCGCCAATTAGTGGAAGTGACCGACCTCGCTGACATGTCAGACACAGACTGACCCGCCCTCGGTGTTGGTGTCTGACTTCATGTTCAGTTTTTATTCTAGAAAAAGAGGCTGAAACCGATGTGAGGGACTATTCCTGGTCTTTAATGAAACTTTAAAAAGTTTGTAGACATCTGCCTGACCCAGACTTGACGTTGATACAGTGATTGAGACAGACAGAGTTTCTGACTAAAAAGGTTTGTTGTCTGTCTGGACGAAGGGACCGTGTCATGTAGAAAAAGTTTAATTACTGAGCGAAGGCAAAGATGGGAAGTTTCTTCAAGTCGGGGGGGTTGATCTGATTCAAAATTTGATGACTGCTCTAAACAGTCAAAGTTTGTATTTTTAGTTGTCTTAATCATTTATTAGTTTTGTAAAACCAGCGGCAGCTGAGGCACGAAAAAAAAGTAAACTTTCTTAAAACCTAAACTTTGAGGTTAAAGGCAGTTTTTCTCTCCCTGCAATATAACTTTGAATAATTTCTTAACACTAAAAACCCACACTGGGTCGACCGTTCCTAAAAAGTCCTGCAGTTCCTCTGACAGTACAAAAGCTGTTTACATGCATTAAGTATTTTAACTATTTATGTTTCTTTCTTATGCACCAAAAATGCTGAAACGTTAAAGAACATGAGACAGTAAATATATAAGAAAAAAAACAAGGGATTAGACAAAAACCAGAAGAATAAAATAATGAAAGAAAACTAACGACAATACAATAAAACACAATAAAAAAGGCAAATAAAAAATGTATAGAAACTAAAACAGGAAAATAGACAAACTAAAATGAAAAGTAAATAAATAAGACTTTAATTGAAAAAAAAAGAAAATAAAACACAAAATTAATTATAAGAAAGAAACAACAAAATAAAGTTTAATAAAAAAATAATGAATAAAAATAAAATAAAAATGAAAAAATCAAAGAAAGATAAAAAGAGGTAACAAAAATAAAAATAATGATGTAAAAAAGAAAGTAATGAAAAACTAATGAAAAAAAAGATATAAATTAAATAATAAAATAAAATAAATTAAAATTGGTCACATGCACATTAAGAGTTTCAGGTGTCAGATAATGGATGTTTATAAAAATGCCTACCAAAGCAGAGACCTTACAAGAATCATTGTTTTGCATTGGCTGAGAAATAAGCTTTCAGGCACAATAATGTCAAGTACCACATGTATGTGTTGTGCATGTACCAAGATGGTCATTTCTGCACTGTTGTGTGGACAGAGAATAATAAAAGTAACTCTGTGGTCATGATTCAGGTTTTTATTTACCCGATTATAAAATTTGTCTGAATAACTGTGTCCCCATCTAAGGGCTTTTTACATAATTATTATTGACTTTTCTCTTTATGGCAACACCCCCTTAAATCTGCAACCTGCTTTTTTCATATTTTATGTGAACCTGACATATTCAACAACCATGCTGCAAAACTGAAATAACGAAACAAATAAATTCTTCACACAAAATCCAATCCAATACAATAGCAGAACCTCTCTCTCCCTTTCTCTCTATCTCTCTGTCCTCCACCCCCCCACCCCACCCTCTCTGAACACTCGTCCGTCTCTGTTTCCTGCGGCGGCTTCAGATGCTGCTGCTGATACCATCCCGGCCGCTCTTTAATATTTCATCTGCAGCAATATGATGAGCGAGGCCCGGCCGTCTCACCTGCAGCTGCATGAAGAAACTCCAGAATACAGACATGACGAGTTTTATTATTCTTATTTGAGCGTTCTCACTCTGCCAGCTCCTGAATTATTAACGCCTCTGCTACCTGCAGCAAGGGCTGCCAAATATTCACCTCACATTCTGGAGCTTATTAATTAATTAATTACAATGCCCCAAATTATGGATTTTAATATTGTGAATAATTTATAATGAGGCTTCATTTTAACATTCCTAAAACAACAAATCAATGCGTGAAATAAGAGTCTGTCAGTAAGTGTGAGAGAACCCTTTCAAAGACTTCCCTGCCTGTTTTTATCTACCACACAGCAGTTCAATCACCGTTTTCTGTTTTATTTCCAGTAACGAACCGAGTGCCATGACCCTCTGCCTCAGTAAACATTAACTTTAAACATACGCCAAAGTCCCAGCATTTGGCTGCCATGACCCCAGCCGCGACTGCTGTAATTATTTTTCCTTTTTCTGAGCCGAACAAAGAAGAGAAGCCAAAACAACATCCATGTCTCAGAGATATGCAGACAAACACAGAGTGTTTGACGGAGCAGAGGTCAGACTTACAGTCTTCTCAGAGCAGTCAGAGTTCACTCGTGGGGAGTTTATTTGGTCGTGATCAACCGAATTACAAGTTACTGATGTGAAAGACATGAGTCAGGCAGATTTCAAATACAGGGTGAGGTTTAACATCTCCATACTGTAAGGATGATATAATGAAGTCTGGACCAAGACCCCCTCAAGTTATTTTAATAGCCACCCTGGAAACTTAAATACGAAAGTGAAATACACCTGTGATATCTGACAGCTGTGTCATCAGATCCACCAGGTGTCTCCGAACCACAGAGATTATAGGAACTGCTCGTCTACCTGTCCCTGAATTAGAAACAGGGCTGATGATAACTAATATGACAAATCATACTGTGATAAAAACTATTAAATACCAGTTCACAGTAGGGGGCAGTATTTTATGATTGTTGCTGCCCACTGTGAAACAGAGAGAAGAAGCAGCAGCAGTGAACTAGCTGTAGCAGCCGTCTAGAAGATACTCAGACACTGTAAAACTGATTAACTGTGAATTTTAAAACATGGTGACAGCTGATAAATGGAACATTTTTACTCTCTAAACACTCCTCAGGTTGTTTCTGTGAAAAATTGATAAAGTTCTATAGACACTCTTAAGAAAACCCTCAGTTTATCTGGATTAGAGGCTTCCACAGGACTGCTTCAGTTAATAATTGGCTCATTGTAGCGCCCCCTGCTGGCTCCAAGCTGCGACTCGGTCCTGTTACTTTGGTCAACAGGGCAAGTTTGATTTCTCCTCCAGATGAACATCAGACATAACGAGCTGCAGCCACATGACATCAAACCTGAGGCAGTATCCATGAGTCCGTTCAGAGAGAGCATCAAAGAGGAAGTGAGACGCACAGCTATCCTTCCTGTTACACAGCCGCTTTGAACTGTGGGTAATTGCTCCGGTTCTGTTTCCCTTTTGAAAAGCCTGAACAATTGGAGGTCAAGAGGCCGGCGGCTCAGAGGCCACAGCTCAAACATAATGACGCGCGCAGGCACTCGTCTCCAGACCGACCTGAGCCTTGACCCACCTCGACGTCTGTGACAGAGACGACAAAACGCAGAGTTTCCCACCTGGCTCTGTAATGAGAATTCTCATTATCCCAGCATTATCCCTGCGCTCTGTCTGCTCAACCTTTTGAAGGGAATCTGAACACAATCTGAACCTGTGTGGCCCTGAGGCCCTAGCACTTCATACACCCCGGCATGATTAAAACGCCTCTCGGTGTGGCGGCCGACTACAGCGAGCGTGACGCGCCTCAAAGCTAGATTAAAAGGCTGTTTGACTCGGCAGAGCCCTGGCTGCCACCTCAGGTGTGTTTTTAAGGTGAGAGGCTGTCTGTGAGGTTTTCAGCCCGCTGTTTATCCTCCTCCGGCTCGCCGAGAAGCCTGTCGAAGTGTCGCCTCGCTCACAGCAGAGCGGCATGGCTCTGAACTGGAGGGTTTCTCTTGATCTGAGAGCCAGAAAGCCCCGCATCAGCTCCGACAGCAGAGACTCAGAGCACAGAACCGAGTCTGATCTTTTCTCCTGTGTGTGAGTTTGTTTCACCATGACAAGGTGTGCACACCTGAACATGGCTTTGAGTTTACCCCAAAGTTCTCCTTCAGTTTTTCAGACAGCGGAAAATGTCGGTTTGTGGACTGAACTGACTGTAACTCAGAGTTTGAGCTGCTTTGATGCTGCCAAAATGACTAAATCAAGCTTCCTGTAGAATCCAGTATGCTCTCTGAAAGACCTGGATTTAAAGCTTTTGCTCCAGCCTCCTCCTGTAATTGTCCTTAGCCTCCCTGATCTTTACTTCCAAGTCCCTTTGGATTGTCCTCACCTCATTCAGACTACCATCTCTGGAGGCCCTCTTCTTGGCATTCAGGATGGCCCTGATGTCCTTTGTTACCCAAGGCTTGTTGTTAGAATAACAAAGGACAGTCTTGGTTGGGACAGTGTAGTCCACACAGAAGTTTGTGTAGTCCGTGATGTACTCTGTGAGCCCACTGATGTTCTGTCCGTAGGGCTCACAGAATGCCTGCCAGTCTGTCACTTCAGAGCAGCCCTGCAACATGACACAAGTGTCCTCTGACCATCCTCTCACTGTCTTTGAAGTCGCAGACATGCACGTATGACGATGCACGCTGTTGTCAGGTCAGTTTTTCTGAGGCAAATAATATGGGCAGAGTCACATGGCTAACAGTTCAATATCTGGGCTTCGGATGTGTTCCTTCTCCTTTATAGATCGGGACAGCTCCATCTGTAGTTAGAACTCTAAGATCAAAGTCAGAATCCTAACTTTGCCTGAAAATCTGACAGTCTTTTTGGAAATCCTGGACTCTGCATCCTCCTCTCCAAAGAGTAAAGTGTGTCCACCCAGCTTGTTCTCAGTCCAAATCTAGCATCCCTGATGACATGGGGATCATCAGAGTCCTTGTCATAGGCATCTTCCACATCTGAGAAGGCTCCATTACTGCTCAACAATATCTCCAGGTTTAGGAGCAACATCTGCGTCTATCCAGACAAAGACTTTTTCAGGGAAGACCTTTGTATGATCCCAAACCAAATTCTCACAACAGGGATTACAACAGCATGGCTCAGTAGGAGAAGAGTCTTGCTTAGAAACTGGACTGATGCAGTCCTGACTTGTCCCCCATTGAAAACATTTGGAGCATAATGACCCCAAAACCAGGGCCAAGGAGACCCTGAAGTGTTGAGCAGCTGAAATCCTCTATCAGGGAAGAATGAGACAACATTTGACTGTCAGACTCCAGATCCAGGTCTGCTGGTTTCACTAAGATCTACAGACCTGGTCTGCTGGGTTCACTAAGCTCTACAGAGTTTTGATCGGAATTCTAACATCGATACCATTTATAAATCTGAAACACAGCTGTTAAACATTTTAAAGGTCTGTCCACTGTGAGAGTAAAAACTCCATCACTCTGCTGCCTGATAGTAAATCTGACTTCAAACCTGACTAGAATTAGCATGAAAGCCACAGTGTAACAGACATGGGTATGAGCACTCCAATAAAGATCTATCAGCGTTATCATTTGTACTTTATATTTTTGTCTTTATTGAAACACTCTGTCAACACAAGAGGCACAAACGTGGTTACAATGAAGTGTTTGTAATGTTCCTGTTGTTTTACAGCAGCTCATCCTGCACTGCAGCGCTGATTCATGCCCCTGTGGGCGGGCTGGCTTGTGACCCCCTCCCTCTCCACCCAATTCCCTCTCCTCCCTCTCCTCCTCCTCGTCTGATTATTGAAACTGTCCTCTGGGTGAGAACGTAAAGCAATAACACAGAAAAGCTAATTCGGTTAACCAACAAGCACATTGGCCCCCGAACAAGAGAAAGGGCAAAATCTAATAGTCAGGTGGCAATATCTGAGCAGAATCACAGCATTAGTTTTCATCAGTGCCCCCCCCCCCAGCAGCTAGGTGGGGCTGCAAAACATGTCTGCAGAAATCTAATTGAGAGAAACTGCATTAACTCCCAGAATTGTTTGCACTGTTTTTATTTCTTTCTTTTTTTTCCCCCTGAAACTTCTGAATCGTGTTTGGAGAAAATGAGCAAGCGAGCGAGTCCAGGCATGAAAGAGGATAATCTAAAAAACTGGATGATGATGTGTCAGAGCCGTGTCTGTAATAGCATATATCAAACGGCTGATTTATGTTATTACAGGCTGGAAGATGGAGCGGGAAACAAACACGAACAAAAGCTTCACAGAACTCCATTAAAAAGAAAAAAACAGATTTTAAGGGTTGTTTTATATTTATTCGCTGCTGTTTGTGATCACTTTCTATTCATGTTTGCAGAAAGGCAGAGATATTGACAGTGTTTTTAGATCTTCCAGTGAGGGCTGATTTGTTTTTGGGAGAGAAAGAGACATTCAGCAGTCAGAAAAAGAGGAGAAAAACAGGACGACACCAATTTCTCCTGCCCGGCATAATTGGCTGTAATGGCGGGCTTGGAAACCCTACCACAGTTGCTAGACAACCATCTCCAAAGCTTCAATTTAAAAGCCGTCCAGCAAATAGATTTTTATCTGGGATGTTTGGTGCTCAAAGAGTGAAAGGCGGCCAAAATGTTCATTAACTCCTGTTTTAGTTTTCCGTTTTTCAGTTTTAGGAGCAGAAATGGATGAAGTCTGGCAGGAGGAGACGCTTGGAGGGCAGACAACCCAAACCAACAAACATGCAAACACACTAATTCAAAAGAGATGTGCGGTGGAAAAACCTTGTGCAACTGTTAGTACAAACCCCTGCAGAGAGATAACCCTGGACCCCTAGAAGGGTCAAAGTTCAGGGTTCACTTAACCTGATGTGGTTGCACAACTCAGACACAAGCTATTTTCAGTACTTTACTCTGGAGGAACCTCAACCACAATATTTCTAAATTACACCTTCATTTCTGTTGACTTAACGAGTTTTTTTTTTTTGCTCCATTCATTGGCGGCTCTGTTCAGCACTAGCTTAATATGTGACTAAGGCGCTATAATGTTAAACTTGGTTGGAGTTTTATGTCAAACTAGGGTTGCTTGGCCTATCCATTTTCTTTTCTTTTCACTGAATGAAACAAACATGCAAAGCTGACAGCGGTCTGCTGACAGACAGCCACTTCCTCTCAGATGTGCAGGACTGAGCAGGAGATAGGCTAGTTAAAGCAAAAGAGGAGAAGCTAACGTTAAACTGTGGATGCTGTCCAGAATGGCTCAATATTAGAGTAGGGATTTTCGCATCCCCAGTGTTGTCCAGCTCCTCGTCCTTCTATGGTCATCATATGATGACTTGTGTCATCTGTCAAGTCTGATTGTCGAGTAGCGGCACGAAATTACAGCGCTGTGATCACCTACTCTGACACAGTGACCGCATACAGGTAACCATTTACAATCACAGGACTGTTACTCCTAACCAATCAGGTATTGCTGTGGTCAGGAAACCAAGTAAAACAAAGCTGAGAGTGAAAACGGATCCAGAGGAAAACCAGGTGCACTTTCCTGTTAGTCCATTCTGTTGGCAGTTAAAGAAATAAATACAGAGAACAGAGAATCAGACACAAATATTTGCCCTGAGAGTTGACAAATAGTCCAAATAGTCTACCCTAAATCCTGAAACTCAGAATAGAGTGTTAGTTAGATAGATGGACTCAAAAATACTGAGAAACCATCACAATAATATCAGTCAGCTGATAAATTACAGTTAATTTTTGTTCAAACTATACAGAAAAATATCAAAAACAACAATTTACTTTTGCAGCAGAGTACACACTGACTATTTTTGTAGTTCTTCCTGGGCTTTTTCAACCCCTGATATTACAGTAGCCTTTGCCAATGAAGAACACACACGCATCCTTGTTTTTCATATTTTGTTGGAACATTATAACAGAAGAGGACAGAAAAAAGCAGCGTGCTAAAATGTTCCTTCAAAATACAGAAGACTAAGTGGAGTGAAAAAAAGGCATTTATAAAGGCATTTTAATTTGGATGAATTCGGAAATGCCCACATTGAAAGGCGTGTCCTTGTATGGAAGGTTGTATGTTTAGGTCTGGTCCGCACAAGGACCTAAAGACAAAGGCATACACACACACTGGTCCTGTTTAAAGTCACGGATTGGACCCAGAGGCAGGTCACCGGAAACTGCTCTGTTCAATAAGTTATTAATACTTGATGCTGGTGGCCGCTGTGCATTATTTAACAATAATGATAACGTCTGTTCCATTATAGATTAAAAGACCCCCCCCCCCCCACACACACACACACACACTCCTACTCCAAACCCCCCCTATTTTTTTAATCAGGCTTTCAAAAGACAAAAAAATAGCCAGCCAGCTGCTGCGAGGGCACAAACCACATGATGAGGACACGACTGACACCCTGAAGGCTGAACACACACACACACACACACACACACACACACACACACACACACACACACACACACACACACACAGAAGACCCAACTCTCTGCAGTGTGTGTTTATCGAATCAGCAGTAACACATGAAACTGTAATAACGTAGTGACTCTGACTTTTCACAGAAACCACCGTACATTTACATTGTATTTCTCTTTGGTAAACAGCTCTAATTTTTTAACTCAGTGGAGGAGTTATTGAGGTCGCGGTAGTACCAAGGTAGTGTAACTAATGTTCTTACCTGGTATCCATGAGCCTGATGTCCTCTGTCGATCTCCCACGTCATTCTTCCGCTTTCTCATGAACAAGACCCGAGTAACTTGAAGTCCTCCACTTGAGGCAGAATCTCATCCTGGACCCAGGAAGACCACTCCACCTTTTTCCTGCTGTGATCCATGGACTCAGATTTGGAGGCGCTGATTCTTATCCCAGCTGCTTCACACTCAGTTGTGAATTGATCCAGTGAGAGCTGAATGTCACAACCTGATGAACCAACAGGACCACGTCATCTGCAAAAAACAGTAACCCAATCCTGAGTCCACCAAAGTGGACCCCCTTAACACCTCGGCTGCACCGAGAAATTCTGTCCATAAAAGTTATGAGCAGGTTTGGTGATGAAGGGCAGCCTTAGAACAGTCCAACCCTCACTGGAAATGAGTCAGACTTACCAAAGGGCCAAACACAGGTTGTACAGGGAATAAACAGACCTTGTACCAGGGTGGCCAGTAACCCATAACCTTGGAACACCCCACACAGGACTCCTTGAGGGACAGGGTCAAATGCCCTCTCCAAGTCCACAAAGCACACATGGACTGGTTGGGTGAACTGCCATGCATCCTCAAGGATCCTGCCGAGAGTGTACAGCTGGTGCACAGTTCCACGACAAGGACAAAAAAACACATTGCTCCTCCTGGTTCAACTATCTGACGGACCCCCGTTCCAGGACCCCTGAATAGGCCTTACCAGGGAGGCTGAGGAATGTGATCCCTCTATAGTTGGAACAAATCCTGTGATCCCCCTTTCTTAAAAAGGGGGACCACTACCACTATGCAGAGGCACTGTCTCCGATGTCCATGAGATGCTGCAGAGTCGAGTCAGCCATGACATGACATTTGCAAATTTCCTTAAAATATCATGATTAAGGCTGTCAAAGTTAACGCGTTATTGTCGCGTTAACTCGAGTGACTTTTATCGCCAATAATTTTTTTGACGCACTATTAACGCAAGCCTTAGTCTGGCTTGACCAAACTATACACACACTGCGTGGATATTCTTGCCGTTGTAAAAGGGTAGAGGCACAGTTGGTGAGCTATGTGAGCCTCGGGGCACTCCGTAGTTTCGCGAATCAGGAAGTAGAGCACTGACCGATACCGCAGCAGACATAAACAAATTCACGTGAGCAGTAACTAGGATATAACGGATAAGAACACTATTTTGAACGGAAAGTTCAGCTACAAAGCCTTGCCAGATGGCTCTCTTGACAGGACAAAAGTCATTTGTGTTTCCTGTCGAGCTGAATTTAGTTACCACCGGAGTACGTCTAGTCTCAAATATCACTTGTCGGCCAAGTACACAGCTGATGCAGAGAGCCCCCCCCCCCCCCCCCGCATACCGATCGCATCCAATGACTGGACATATGAATTACCTTGTAGGACCACCATTACCATGAAAATCCATGATCTGTCTGCATGTTGATTCTTATGTTGATAAAAGTATAACAATTTGAAAAAGATCGATTTAGAATGGATCAAAAATATGCGATCAATTTGCGATTAATCATGATTAATTATGATCACAATTCGATTAATCGCGATTAAATATTTTAATCGATTGACAGCCCTAATCATGATACAATTTTGAAGCTTTATCACCCAACATGAGGCATTAAATCAAGAATACAACAGTCAGAGTTTGTTGTCTCTGAATCTTTATAGTAAATAATCCAATTTAAAAGCACAAACTCACATGATCATTAAACAGCACTCACTGGGCTACTGCATGGGTTTGCACAAATGTCTTTTTTTTTGTATTTGAATCGGATGCATCAGACAAACCTCAGGCCAATTATCAACCTGGAAAAGGAAACATACAAATTTGTCTAATGGAATATTCATGATCATTAATTTACTGCAGATGTCATATAA
The DNA here is from genome assembly GCA_962446985.1 of Xyrichtys novacula. Classification (NCBI taxonomy): domain Eukaryota; kingdom Metazoa; phylum Chordata; class Actinopteri; order Labriformes; family Labridae; genus Xyrichtys; species Xyrichtys novacula. The sequence goes on along the minus strand of OY660869.1, from coordinate 35,276,234 downwards.
TGCTGCTTTACTGTGATATTGTGCTCTCTAAACCCTAAAATCTAATGTTAGCATGTCGTGGCTCCAGAATCCTCTGTATAAATGACTTTTTTAATGATAAGTGGCTTTAATTCATGGATTTCCCTCACTGCCATCGACTCTTATCCATCAAACCTTATAAATGTAGTCTCCAGCAGATAAAACTGACCTGCGTACATTAAAACCCCTGCTGACCCTGACAGGAGAGTGAAGCTTTGAGTCGTGATGAAGCAGAGCTCAGCAGCCCTGCAGCTCCACTCTGAAAGATGATGAGCAGGAAATATGAAATGATTCTGATATCTTCTTCAAAGAGAAAATGGCTCTCCTCCTCCTCCTCCTCCTCCTCCTCCTCCCCCTCCTCCTCAGCAGTCAAGTGTCACAGATAGCAGGGGGAGCCGGCCGACTGCTAATGCTCTCTCTTAAGGCCAGATAGGCTCATTACACAGAAGCCAGACCGCAAGGAAAAAGGTACAGGAGAGAAAACATGTCAGGTCTGGCAGACATGTCGGCTCTGTCCCTTTCGTAAAAGTAAAAACCGACCTCTTCCTCTCACCTCCTTTAACCTCGGAGGGAAAAAAGCAGAGTGGAGGAAGCCCTCTGCAGCCTACGTGCAGGAACAGTAATTGGCCTTCATGAGAAGTGGGCGTCCTGCTAGCGGGAGGCTAATGTCAGCTTGGCCCTGATTTGTTCGCTGTTTTATTCCACCACAGGCTGAGAACTTGAATTCCTGCCCTCTGTACCAGTAAGAGGTTTCCTCGCAGGATTAACTGCAGCTGGCTTCATTATTAAAAAGCCCGAGTCCTGATCCAAAGCTGGGAAATGTTAGACTTATTAAAGTTATTAATACTGAGGACATGTCTTTACAACACCAATGAAGCCAAACAGGCTCAGAGACCTGCAGGGCAGCACGAATATGAAGAGGCCAGAGTGAAAACTTTCAGGGTGGAGAGTCAGGGAATCAAGAGTGATAACTTTTGATAAATAAAGCAACTTTCTGGGCAGAGGAGGCTGGCCTCCAGACACTGAAGTCACATCTGCTAAACAAAAAAGTAAATATTTACCTGGGAAAGTGCGTTCGGCGTTCCTGTGCGGCCCGTGATAGGTGACAAACATAGTCGTGTAACGGCCAGAGAACCACCTCTGCATACGTCTGCATCCATAACCTCAAACAACATCCAGGTAGAATCTGCAGTGTTTTTTGCAGCTGAATTAAGGACGTCTAGTAAACAGATAAAAATGCCATTGAATGGGCCAATTTTGGTCATTTTTTAATCATTCTGGAATACTTGAATCAAAATTACCCTTAAAATGCCTCTCTGTATGTTGAGAGTTGTGTCAGAGTGAAAAATTGTCATCACGGCATGTAAACATCAACAAAATTCATCTCAGCCTTTGTGATTCATTTCTCTATGTCCTTGTTCAACCCTTTTCAGAATAAAAGCACCGAAAAATTGAAGTAAATGTACAAACAGGAGGTCAAATCTGCGCAGGAGGTTTTTTTAGTCCCGTTTTGTGTTCTTACTGCTGCTGCATTATTGATACTGTGGTCATTTCACAGCAGCACAGAGTCCACTGTATGTGTTTTAAACCACTTTAACACAGTGACCATTAGCAGCCGGCGTTCCTAGCTGCTGTAGTAATTACAGAGGGAACAGCACGCAGGCCTCTAATGGAGGAACTGGCTGCACTTAAGTTGAACAAAGAGTTAGTGCTCGCTGCCCAGTGAGTTCCAGCAGAGTCGAGGGATTCATGCTGGTGATATTTGCAGGGTGTTTCACAAATTAACTCCTGGATTATTCCCCCATTAGTGCGATATCAGCCAACAGCAGGACTGGGGTTGGTTCTCTCTTTAAACACTGGCTGGAGGTCCACAGTCAGAGCTGTATCTGATTTCATGCTCTGCTGTTCAGCTGGGTTTTACATTTCTGCTTTTTTATCTGCAGGAGCAAACTTTTATCGCCTATGACAGAGCTGTAAAGGTTTGTGAAGTGATTACAGGCACCCGGCTTCCTTTAGGACAAACCTCAGACTCATGTGAGTGATAATGGGTATCACAACAGGAGATTCTGGGGGTCCACACCTGACAATAACAAACCATTATGGTATGATAGAGTACAGTCTGCTCTTATTGTGAAACATGGAAAAGTATGTTCTATTTACAGGAACTGCAAAGTAATGAAAGTAGACTGTTCTAATTTGTGGAAATTGAAGTCGGCAGGTCTAATGGCAGTACCTGTGATAATGAGGTTAATAATAAGGAAAGAAATGAAAATAGAAAAGCTCTGTTTCTCCTCTCTATGATGTTGTCAGACACTTCATTTTGTCATCATATGCCATATAGTAAAGGAGATATTATACGAAAGTGGCCTTTGCCTTTTCAGCGTATAAATGTAAATGAAGTGCCCTCTCGTTGCTCTTTCATTTGATTTAATGGAAGCAAATCTAGTTGCTGCTTAGTGAGTAATATGTGAACAGACTGCCCTCTGTTTGCTCTTCAGGAGATTAAATGCAAGCATTTTACACACTGGATGTATAAAATGTGAAAAAGATGTATAAAACATCTCTGGTTGGTAAATGTAAACAAATGCAGCAGATAAAATGTAAATTTATTGACCCCTATTGGTTGTTTCCTGAATAAAATGTAAAAAGAAATAGATACAAGTATTAAGTTGCCTTTCAAGTGTTTACATTGTAAACAAAGTACCCAGTAGTTGAGTTTCTGGTTAAATAAGATGTAAACAAAGTGCCTCTTTTTCACCTCGTTTGGTAAATAAAATACAAAATGCCATTGGGTTGCTCTGAAAGTGAGAAAAGTAGACAGAGTACCCTTTAGCTGTTTTTTTTTAAAGTTAATAAACAAAGTACCTCATGGTTCTGTACATAAATAAAATGTAAACAAAGTACTCTTTAGCTGTTTTTTAAGTCAATAAATTGTAAACAAAGTACCCTTTAGCTGTTTTTTTAAGTTAATAAACAAAGTACCTCATGGTTTTGTAGATAAATAAAATATAAACGGTTTACCCTTTAGCTGTTTAATAAGTCAATAAAATGTAAATTAAGTACCCAGTAGTACTCGCTGATAGTTAAATTATGACCAAATTGATTCTAGATGCTCTCCAAGTGGATCAAGATGTTGAAAAAATATGTCCTCAAAGTGCTCTTTTGGTGGATAAAATGTAAAAGGAGTGTCCAGTTGATATATATATATATATTTTTTTGTCATTATGCAAAGATTTTGTCTTAAGAAAATCAGTTTTCCATTGCATACAGCAGGGGTCCTTTTAATTATTTGTTCGCACCCGTCTGTAAATCAGAATCTAAAGGTTATCTGTAATTTCCCCTTCACCTCTCCACCTTTCTGTTGTCATCAGCATTTAATGAACTGAACTGAGAGAATCAAACAGAGAGAACTTCACAATAAAAACCCAGCGGGCAGAAGAGTCGCTATTTAATCTGTGACAAAAGATTATTTCATCCCCTTTTGTTTATCTGACCACAGCTTTCTCTTTCTGCGCCCGCCGCCTGCAGCCGTCCACGGGAAAAATAATCATGAAACAAAAAAGACAAAAAGGATGGAGTGCAGTTTGATTAAATCAGGACTGAATGGGATCCAGCGAGCGGCCATTGTTGCAGGCTGTTTAGAGAGTGTGTGTTTGTATGGGAGCGTTTAGGTGTGTAATGAGCCTGCTGTTTTATTCATTAGCTTAGCCACATCTGACACACACACAAACACTACCTCTGAATACAGGTGAAATGTAGCTTATAATATGCCTGCGGAATAGTGTATGCATGCTGTCTAAGTGTTAAACATATACTAACAAATACTGTTAAAATAAATTGAGGCTTATTCAATGAAAAACCATTTCCATGCGCTGATAGTAAATGGTGTGAGGGTCTTTGTTCCATGACAGGGGGGTTAATCCAAAGATCCAGAGATAATCTAATAAAGCACCTTTCACCCAAAACAGATTAAGACACTGCAGACTCTGAATATTGATGGTGATGAGTTCTCAGAGCCCTTTCTTTTTTTACTGAGTGTGGAAAACTGGAAAAGGAAGTGGCATAAGGCTGCACGAAAAAAACTGTGAGTTTTTTCGACCCTGCCATATATATTGGGATACTGAAAAATACAGGACTTTTCACCAGATGACCTGAACAGCACTTTATGCTGAAATCTTGAGGACAGTTAACCTGCTCTGATCTTACCTCTTTTAGTGAATGTTAGTAGAATGGCTTCTGTCTGTCTTAGAGATATTTTTAGCTTGATTTTATTGTTCTGGGACGTTATTGTGGAAACAGATGAACACAGAACACGTGTTTTGGTCGACGTCATCCTTCTTTTATCTGAAATGATTCCAGATAACTGACTTTCCTTAAGGCAACAAGTCTTAATTTTAAGTGGTTTTCTCTTGTTCGTTTCTCATTTTGCAATCGTTGTTGTTGTTCCCGGTGTTGTGCCAAGAAACACATGTCCGCTGAGAATTGCACGCACCTCGCAAAATGCGCACCACTTAAAGTAGAGTGGTCCAAGGAAATGTACAATTTAAAACCCATACAGGTCTTATTCGTGGGGCTAAACAGTGATGAGTAATTTTCCCAAAGTAATTCTCGGCGGATACTCGTTTCTCGTCACAACACTGGCAGAGCCAGCGACTCACTCCATGTGCAGGCCATGTGCGGGGGTGTGGTTTCCTCCTCTCTGATTTTGATTGACAGCTGGCAGGGTGGTCTGATTGGTAACTGAGTAGAGAACGAATGTGATTGGTGGATTGCTGCACAGCACATGCAGCTGCCCTTGAAATTAGATGAGTTCATTCGCCTCCAACATCGCAGGCTTTGCAGTGTGACTAACACGCACATGTACATTGCAATGACGATGCTCAAACGGTATACTGTGCAGCCCTAAAGTGGCGCATCCTCCTTAAAGGGAAGGTCGGCGTCTTTTCTGTGATATTGTCAGATACTAAGAATAACAATCTGAGTCCATCTGGGTCAAAAACAAGAGCTTTAACTTTGTCATGATGCTGTTTCTGCAGGAAGATGACAGAGGGAACATGAGAAACTGATACATTTTCATTTCTTTAGCTCCTTCTCTGCCATAGAAACACATCAGTCAGGCTGATGATATATTTTAATGTATTACACACACTTTGCCTTCAGACCTGCACATCTGTGGTCACTGAAGCATCAGCAGGAAAACACAGACAGCGAGCGTGCATGAGGAGGCAGCCGCTGGGATATTTGCTGATTGAGAGCTTTAGACCTACAAAGAAAGTGTAATTGAAAAGGCGAGTTTAGCCCGACAGCCTTTTGTGATATCTTTTTAATTAAGTTTCCTTTTCTAATGTGCGATGGGTGCGAGCGATAAGAGCGGCAGCGACACGCACAAGGTTTTGTTCATTAAAATGTGAATCTTGAAGAATGTAGTGCTAATTAAAATTCATCCAGATGAGAAAAGAGCTGCTGTGGATGCAGGGCGACACGGTGAAACACAGAGAGTCCAGTGCACAGGCGGCACACAGGGAAGGTACAAAGGCTGACACATACATGTGATTAATATGGATGCCATATGTTAGCACTCTATGTAGCAGCTGTTATTATTAAAGCGTGATATAAAACATGAGAGAGAACAATACCTGTCAGGTCTATAAGAGCTGTGCATTATATTAAAAACAAAACATCATCATGTTGGTTTAATGAGCCCAGAGTTTATCAAAAAGAAAACAATTTTTGTAGCTGGAGATGAGCAACGGTTACCATCGTCTGTGGTGAGCTCAGCTTAGAGTAAAGTCATGAATTAGTTCATATTGTTCACCCCTAAAAAAGAGGATAAGGGACAATAAAAAAACAAGATTTCAAATCAGATTTTTATTTTTTGTATTTTTGTAAAATTCTGAGATTTAAGTCAGGATTCTAACTTTGATCTCAGGATTTTGACACTGATCTTAAAATTCTGACTTTGATCTCAGTCTCTCTTGATGTGGTGAACCCCCTCCATCTTTCCCTGTGAGAGACTCCGCCTCTCTGAAGGTCCGTCTTGGACCCGGTCATGTTCCTAACCTGTTGGGGATGTTCCTCCAGCTGTTTTTTTTTAGCATTATAAAGTTTGTACCTGTTTGGTTGTTCCTCTATAAGAAGTGTTTTGTTGTTTTTCTAACATTTTTGTTTTAGACACCATCACTGTGTCCCTCACCTCCTCAGATTGAAGGATGTGATGTCCATGATTTCCAAAAAGACTGTCAGAGTTTGATATTTCAGGCCACTGGGCGACTCTCTTTTTTTGCTTCATTGTACAGTTTTAACCTGCATTTACAGCTGCGCCGTGGTATGCATCAAATTGAAATTAAGACTATATTTACCGTGAAACAACAAGATGGTTCAGTCAGTCACTTTTCGCTGACTACAGGAGGTGAATCAAGGAAACTAATCTAGCCTTAAGCTAAGATTTCAGTCCAAATACGTGATGAGCGTTAGAGTTTCACACAGTTATACGCCTTTTCCTGATGTTTATTCAGTCATGTCAGGATAATTGAGATTATCTGCAAAAGTCAAATGTAAAATAAAAACAGATTCATCAGATTTCTATGTGCACTGATGTTTTCCGTCTCTTTGAGACCAAGTTGAAACAGATTTGATGCAGTTGTTTCTTTCTCTGTCAATCAATGATTTGACAAACCAGTCAAAACCTTCAGACAGAATGGCATTGTGGGTAATGAAAACACTGAATTGTGTGCAGGTGTGAGTCTTGAAACTCAAGAGCCTGGTGTTTAGTTTGACAACAAGACCACGACAGTTAAAAATACCACAAGTGTCTTTGACAGCGAGCGCCAAAGAGAGGAGACGGCGTCTGTCTGAAAGCAGAGAGGTCTTTGTCTTCAGTCAAACAGAAAGAAGACGAAGAGGATCTGCATGAAAGGAAACCCTGAAGAGGTTTCTTAGCCCGGGAAAACGCTCTCCAGTTTCCTTTTTGCTACAGAGAGAGAAAGGCCAATCAGAGCCGAGAGGTTAAAGAATGAATCCAATGAAAAAAAGTCGCCATAAACACGACCATTTCTCCTGACAACGCTGATGGAGAGGCTGGAAGAAACAAATGAGCAGCTGTTTGGGCTGCGTTCACGCTCTCATCCTGTTTGCCTAAGTACTTTTCTCTTCTTTTAACGTCTATTCAGCCGCTGTAGAAACGGGCGTTCTGCCTTTTGTGCCGTGTTGATGACTTTGGAGGCGAGTTAATGAAGGGCGATGCTGAAGCAGAAAGCAGCAGATGAGAAGAAATAAAGACCAGAGAGGGTTTTTTTAAACACCAAATGCAGCCAAACGCAATTATGGGCTGTGGATTACTGCTTAGGGAGGAGTGTTGGTGTGTTTGTACGGCTGTTTCCAATGAAAGTTCTTATTAAGTTGGCTCAGTTTGTTAAAGTTTCTGTGCTCTACAGGGAGGAAGAGTCCATGCTGTCGCTGAAAGTTTAAATATTTAAACAGATTCCAATTTAGAAGTTTTCTTTTAATGATCTGATGTTCCCAAACATAAAAACAGCAGTCTTCCTTGTAATCCTGCGTACGCCGTGGCCTTTAGTTTGGATTATTTCAGAGCAGAACAGCTCTCCCAGCCTTTGAATTTGAGAAGCGGCACCATGAGTTTGTGATAGTAACTCCTGCTATCAGCAGCTTTTACGTCATCCTCTGGATTATAGAAAAAAATATGTTTAATTTAAAGAGGAAGATGTTTTTTTAAACTCTAGAAATCTGCTGATAGAAACCACAGTCTTTTTTCTGATCAGATCTGAGGAGCCGCTGCGCAAACCCAACAGCCAATCGGCACAACAGAAAACCAACAAATCTTTCATTTAAAAGGATTAAAAACTTTGATTTTACCTACAAGAGGCTTCAGAGGAATTGAACAGTTATTATCTGAAGGAATCATATGCTTATAAAACATGTCAATCCTCTGATAAAGACTTGGTCCAGTATTTGCTTTAACCGCATAAAGAACCAGGTTTTTGTATGAAGCGGGTTTGTATCAGAGGCAGACTTTTATTTTGAAAAGCCTCAGACCCCGAGTACTGTTATTATTCATATTTTTTTATAAAGTCAGCTCGGTCTCTTTACTTTGAAACTGCTGGTATTTATTTTGATATAAATATTTTTATTCCTGGATTTTGGTTGTTTAGTTTCCTACTTTTTTAATGATGCTTTTGTTTTCAAGTGTGGTACTTCTGGTTGATTGAAAGTTACAGAGCTACAGAATGAAAACAGTTTAAAAAAAAAATTTCAAATGTTGAGTTGATTACAATCCTAAAGAGGCACAAACTCTAATATTGTTCCTGGATTTAAAATAAATTTATTTCCAAGTGTCCAATCATCTCTCAGAGGGATGCTAAAGCTAGCACAGTGTTAAGGACAACTACTACTGTTTGTTGACAACTAGCTTCCGGTGAAATTTCCTTTCAAAATAAAGGCATCGGTCTTTGTTATATCATGGGAAGTAAAATAATAGCAAATAGAGATCACACCTTCAAAATAAGACGGACAATACCAACACATAATGTGGGTCATTTACACGTCTTCTTTTGGCTTCTAGACCAATCACAAGCTGTATTTGTGATGAAGGTTTCTCCCTTAAAATCAGACTTAAAATGGGGGTGGTCTTATATTTGAGTGAATACTTTCAAAGGGTAGTGCAGTGAGTAAGTAGACGACCATAACAGAACTGATTAAGATCGTTTTTTTTCCACTTTAGTCCATAAAATATAAATGTAATATTTTTGTTTAATCCTCCTCTGCAGCGGTTTAAGGGCAGCAGTCAGAGATTTTCAGCCTCCTACTGACTGTAATGATGAAACAGCTGATATTTACATGAAATTTACATAAATCCATCTTCCTTTTGTTCAACTAAAATATTCACACAGATAAAAAAGCAGACGGTGTCACTGAGGAGCGAAGAGTTCAGCCCCCTCAGAGATCACAGGTGCTCCCAGTAGACCTTAGTCCTGGATCTGGATCAGTGTGAGTGTGGATCTGGACTGTGGGCCGTCAGATGGTTTATTAACAGCTGGAAACTTTGCAGCATGTAGGAGGATCTTTCACGTGGTTGAGGTTTTTATGGATCTCTGTCAACAGGAATCCACATGAATAAAAATGGCGTCTTAAAGGGACAGCCACACGCCGTAGGGTTACGTTTGTAAGGGACATTTCTGGGGACAGATTAGGAAATCAAGACGGCGGGCTCTCTTCAGACATCATCACTCAGTTCTCCTCTTACTCCACTTTATTTTTTGAAGTAATGAAACACCTGCAGTGTGACATTAAAGTCATATTCTAATAAGAAGCCGGAGCAGCAGAGGGGAAGAGGGAGATAGGAAGCTGCAGAGTGAAAGCTGATTTGGTGAGGATGCCTCGCAGCGGTGCTCCTTCCTCCTCCTCCTCCTCCTCCTCCTCCTCCTCAGCAGCTCGTCAGGGTTTGATGTGGCAGAGCGAGGCGAGCGGCGGCGTTCAGCCTCTGTGAGAGAGAGACAGAGAGGAGCTCATTTCAGGGCCGACTAATTTCTCCATTATAGGTGCACAATTATCCCAGTGTGACTGCGAACACAGATAGGAGGATATCAGAGAGGTAAGAGGAAGGGACGAGCGAGGCCTTGTTATTGAGAGAGAGAGAGAAAGAGAGATGAGGGAAGGAGGAGCGCTTTAGAAGTTTCTCATCTCTTAATTGCGATCAGCGAGCAGAGTTTAGCAGATTAATCTGCTCAAGGACGTAAAGTGAGGCGGCTGTTTGTGAGCTTCAGACGCTCCGGATGTTTGACTGTGAAACGCTGCAGACAAACTGACAGTACAGGAAGAAACCTCAAAAAAAACGCTCTTTCACTTCAATTTCCCTTTTTAGGAGAGAAACAAACTCGCTCGTCTAGAAGCTAACAGTCAGGATCCGCCTGGACGCCATGATTATTTCAGTCAAAGCTACAACCTGTTTTTTTTTTTCTGATCTGCTCCATCCAAAGATTTCTCCACACGTGACTGACACATCTCATATTTCTCAGACTAATTACATGAACAGCGATAAATAGGATATGCCTTCCGTCTGTGTTTAATGTCTCAGTATGATCCGCTCAGTCAGAGTGTTTGTCTCTGCAGAAACAGCAGGATCAGACCTGTAGCTACTCCAGTACACTCCCTCATTCACCATCCATGCAGGCCTCCACATGCTGTTTATAACACAAGGCTCCACACTCGCATTTGTGAACAAGAAATACCAGAAATACCAAATATATTCATTTTCATAAACTTAAATAAGTATAATAATCAGGTATTTTTATGCACATTCAAACATCTTAACCTGAATACCATCAAAAGGGAGATGAGGTTCATAACCGGGACCCTTAAGTCCACGTAAGGAGGGCTCATGGAGAAACTGATGATATCAGGAGTTTCTTAGCCGGAGCTGCCTGAAAAAAGTCTAACAGAGAGCGTGGTACCCATAATGCTTCACAACAACCTGAAGACAAACTCAGGACTCAGACTGACGCAGAGTTAAGTCTGATTTGAAGTGTTTTCTGTTTCAAGATTGAGACCGTCATTTTCTAAGTCTGCTGGTTTGTGTTCTCACTGCGTCTCTTACGTTCGGTCTGATTTGTTGTAATGCTGCGCTGTTGTTTAAAGTCCCACTCCGATTGTTTTTTTTCTACTTAAAGTGTTCTCAGTGGTCGTTAAAATGTGATTATGAAGTTTTTAGCCAAAATCGCGTAGTTAGTAGCTCATTAGCAATTCGCCTCCGAGTCATGGGCGGAGACAGCGCTGCTCTTCACGCTCCTCTTCACGCTCCTCTTCACGTTAGCTCGCAGCCTCACGTTGCCAGTGTAGCAGAAGAAGCAGGTAACGGCTCTCAGATCATTCTACGATCATCCCCTGTACTTTTCAGAGTCTGACCTGCATAGTGGGGCTACGGGGGCGGAGCTTGTATTCGTGACATAGGAAATCTCACTGCATCAGAACCTGCCGTTTGGGTCTGTGAGAGATTCACAGATTTGAATCCATAAATACTCAGAAATACAATTTCACACTGAGTTTTTGGATGATCTGTCCTGTAGCATCAGAAAAATGAACATATGAAGATGTAGACAACAAGAAAAACTGGATTTTCATCGGCGCGGGTCTTTAGAGGTTCGCTTTAATGTTGTCTGGTGTCAGAGCGTACGTCAGTTTATTGGCGCCTTTTTTCACGAAGCTGCTGCTGACGCTGCTGCAGGGCTTCTCTCTCAGTGAACTCAGATCTGTGGAAGTTTCCGGGGGTGAGGACAGTTTGATGTGTTTTTGTGCTGAGTTTGATGTTTTTGCAGAGAGTGGAGATGAGCACGACTGGAGTGTGAGGATTCAGAACTCTTGAACTCTGAGCGTGAAAACTGTCTCCACCTGTTATGACTGAGCTGTATCCCTCACAAAGACAAAGGAGCTTCATTTACAGTGACATATTAACATTCGGTGAATGATATTTGACTGTTAAGGGTTATGATGGTTTAAGGTGGAGTTCAACTCGATGGTTTGTCTGCAAGAACAAAAAAGCACATGAGAGTGAGCTCCAGTCCAGAGTTTTTATTCAGTTTTATATTCAGCTGGTTTCTCTGGAGAGGACGAGAAAGGAGGAGCAAAAGTGGATTAAATTAAATACAAGAATGATCAATAATGTCATAATTTCCATCAATGATGTGAGAGCAAGTTAACTCAAAGACCCATCCTTTCTTCATTTATCGTTGAAAAGGACAACTTTCAACTGGACTTACTTGAGACGTTTCACCTAAAGACAAGTAAGTCCAGTTGTCCTTTCCAAAAGAGTGTTCGATTCATCAGACCTCAGGACAGTTCACAGACAAGTGATATTAACCCCATGCGGTGACTCCAATTGGAGACTGGGTTTGGACTGGGAGCTGAGAACAAGTCTGGTGGACCCTCTACTCTTTAGAGAGTCCAGGATTACCAGGAGGAAAGTCAGTCAGTACATATTCATGACACTCGAGAAAAACGGAATTATTGCTTTACTCCGATTAAGTCTTAATCGTTTGAGAACTCCGATTAAGACACCCAGATAAAGCGATTGGAATTCGATTTTCCTGCCACGCCCCCTGTAACGCCAGAACAAAACCCCCAGAGTAGAGGAGTAGCGTTGGCCTCATCTTTAGAAAAAGTGGTGCGTCCATCATGTCGGACAAAAACAACGTTGTACGATGCTCCATCTTCTTGTTTCTCCAAAATGCCCAACAGCAGTTGTAGACACTTCTGACGTTGTATGGGGTCGGAAACAGCACCGCTGAAAAGACCCATATCGCCCCCTAGTGTTGGGGAGGAGGACACGTTTACGTCAATAATTCGATTTTCTCAGCTGCATGTAAACGAGGACGAGGAGAGAAGTCTGCTTAAACTGTGCATGTAAACGCGTTACAGTTTTCCTCAGTCCACCTTACATGGGTTCAGGTCCAGAGAAGTCTCTGGTGTTCCTGGTCCTGGTTCTATGTGGTCTCCTCTTTCATGGTCCAGTTTAAACCTCATTAGAGGATGAACTGGTTTCTGAAGTGATTCTGAGCTCATGCGGTGATTTCCACTTCAGAGTCCTGTCTGTTTTTGATGCTCTGAAGATCACCTGTTTTTTTCTGCAGTTTTTGAGGATCATAAATCCTGAATGAAGAGTTTTTTACTGTGAATTTGGTTCGAACAGAGAAGAAGCTTCATCGACTCCTGCAGCTGCTTCCTCTCCTCACTTGTAGATTTCGAGGATTAAACTGCTGGTTTTTCCTTCTGCTTCCTGCTCCTTCTATTAGAGGACTCTCCCAGGATGCAATGCAACATTTGTCTCCATTAGTAATGTAGGTTATAAAGAGGGAGCTGTGCATTGTGGGTAAAGCCCCTATGAAAACTTCTTGAAATCCTCATACAGGGATCCAATTAAAGCAGAGCAGCAGAGTCAGAGGGAAGGAGATTCCCTCGCTGCTCCCTAACCGCTCGTCCTGCTGATTTCAGCAAACGGTATAAATCACAGCGTCTGAGCATCCATTGGCTCGAGCAGGCGTCACCACCCTGACTGCAGCTGGATAAAGGGGGCGGAGCTTTAATGATGATGCAGAAGAACTGATCCTCGCAGAAACAGCTGGACCTGAGAATTGTGAAACCACTAGATCAGAAATGATCATAAATATGATTAAAAGATGCTGCACTTCACTTCAGTGGCTGCTGTTTAATGTCTCTGCTGCAAAAATAACCACTTCTTAACTCCGCCTCCATTGCAGAATAACTCCGCCTACTTTTTAAAATAATTTTTTTTTAAACTTTTTTTTTTCTTAATACAAAAATAATAAAATAATACTGATAAAAATAAAACTACTAAAATAATAATGAAAACAATATTGATAAAACTACTAAAAAATAATAAAAATTATACTGATAAAACTACTAAAATTAATAATAACAGTGTCAATAAATAGAAACACTTTCTTCAATTAAAAAGACAGTTAAGTAAGTGAAAAATATGATGAATCATTATTGAGTAGTTGTGTTTGTAATAAGTATGAGGTATTAGGAAATTAACTCCGCCTACTTTAGAGTCACATGGTTCTGGATGATCACTGTGTCTCTCCACCTTTCATCCCTCTGCTGCTGTGGTAATAAGCAGCAGCTGGTATCAGTTAATGGAAGTATTTAAGAATTAACAATCTTAACAGCTGTTTGTGTTCATTGGTTTCCAAGTCCTGCAAAGATAAATACATAAAATACAATATATATTTATCAAAGAGTTCATGACTAATTCACAGCCATTTATAATGTCATTTAAATGAATATCATTGACGCATAAATGTCCATGTTGAATTTTTTTGCGTTGCTGTGAATGTTTAATTTTGGTGGAGATGGTGTGGATGCTGAGTTGTTTCTATAACATGACAATAACATTTTGTTGAGTTGAAGAATGTGTTGAATTTTGCTGCCATGATAAGGCAGTTACATGTTACTGCATTAATACTGATATTGTAGTTTGCTGCATTTCTGTGGAACTGTTGCACATCTTGCTTTCTTTGCATCAGAGTATTATTGATGGTTTATGTTGCATTAATGCACTTGTTACATTTTTCTCCCTCGATGTGGATGTTGCGCTTTGTTTACAGATATTGATGCTGCACTTTTTGCATTAATGTGACTTTTTGTATTTTTTTGCATCCATGTTAAAATTGCATTTTTGTTGCAATGGTGTGGACGCTGCATTGTTTGCATTGAAATGGATTCGCTGCATTGAAGTATGTGTTGGATTTTGCTGCAGTGATATGGCAGTTACATGTTACTGCATTAATGTGGATATTATATTGTCCTTTCTGATGTGCATTTTGCTTTTTTCTGCATGGATGATGATCATGTTTGTCGAGTTGCTGGTATGTATCAGTCTTTATTCAGATAAGAGTCCGCCCGTTGGGAGACACTTGGTTTGAAGTGCTCACCTGTCAGGTGGAGGATAAAATGTGTGTGATATATAAAGTCAGATATAATATAAAGTAAATCTTCCTCTGAGTTCACTGACATGATTTCGACTACAAACAGACTGTGAACCAACGCGATCTCCTCTCCCGGCTGACACTTTACTCAGGTTTCTCTTTTATCCTCTTGTCTCTGTACTTTCATCTCTTTGACTCAGAGGGTTTCAGGATTAAGAGGAATATTTTATCACTCAACTTTAAACTCTTAAAATCCCCAAGACGCGTCTTTGCTTCAAGTTTCTGCCACCTGGAGGGAATCCAGCCTGCTCGTGTCCAGTGATTATGTTCTGAATCTAAAGAGGACACTTCTCCAGCAGAGAGCCTGATTATGTTAAACCTGACCGCAAAGGTGTGTGTTCCTGTGTGTGAGTGTGAGTGTGTGGGTGGACCCCCTCCCCACTCCACCAGCTGACAGGTTCAGCCTCTCGCTGAAAGTCGAACCCTGAACAAGGACGAGGTTTTAATCTTCCTGCGTGTTACCATCGCTCTCTGATGAACAGATCTGCAGCGACGGCGTCACGGCGAGCTGCAGCCATGCATGGACGATCCTCTCTGAAACAATGTGTGTGTGTGTGTGTGTGTGTGTGTGTGTGTGTGTGTGTCAGCATGCCCTGCTGGGGGATTATTCTCAATCTTTGTCAAATATTTGTCCATGCTGAGTTGGACTGAGTTCACTCTCATCAGATATAAAAGCGTGGCACTCACAGAAAGACCCAAAATTTTCTGGTCTGTTTGTCGTTGTCCCATGAAGTCGGGGTGAGATTTGTGAACTCATAACAAAAACTGTTGTAAATTTAAGAGCTTAATTTTTTAATAAAATCGAATCAAACTTCAGTTTTATCGTTATCGAAGCAAAAAAGGAAATCCTCGTATTTTTCAGAGGAAACTTTACAGCTTTATTCTCATTCTGTAACTTTTATTTTGAAATCTCTTTTATTTTGAAGAGGCAGGTTTCATGAACTGATCTGCATCCAATCAGCAGGGGGAGCTCTTGGAGTTTTGGCTTCACTTTTTGGGAGCTGTCTGTGTTTTTATACAGTTTGCAGTAAAAACACTTTTGAATGCATCTTTGACCGACTGCAGTCGCTGATCTTTTCTTATTTGTGGTGTGTGTGTGTGTGTGTGTGTGTGTGTAGTGTACTGCGGCTGCCACACTATTAGACCTCTGAGGGGGGAACAGGATGTATCAATCTGCAGAACCAGTCGAGTCGGGGCGTGTCGCCGCCGAGTGATGGGACCGGTGGCGTGAACCCGTTGACAGGTCAATTATTCCCCCGGCTGAATTACAGCGTGTAATATCTAACCCGGCAGAGGGAGCACGGATGGAAACACCTCCAGGGTAAAATATGCCACTTCCTATATGTCGAACAACCCCCCCCTCCCCTCCTGAAATCAAAGTTCAGCCCCAGACTCCGTGTTCGTCTCTGTGAGGAACAAACACTCATCAGTCAGCGCGGTTATTGTTGTTTTTCTCCTTCTTCATACTGCTGATGGCTGCAGGCGGAAGGGTCAAAGGTCAGGGGAAAGAGAAAACACAAAGAGGAAACAGATTTACATGGAGACACACGATGGAGATCCAGCGCAGAGAACGAAAAAAGACGACTTCAGGTCTGACTCATGATCGACGGAGAGAGGACTGAAGAGAGAGGAGAGAAATCAGAGATTCATGAGAGCTGATAGACACGCCCACATATCCAAAATCACTCTCTGATTGGACGCTGTAGGGAGGAAAGATTCAAAGGGAAGTCTAGAAACACATTAGAGACACACCGCAGTGTATCAGCAGCCAGTATAAACCAATATAAAACCAGTATAAACCAGTATAACAGGATAACACGAGTTCATGATAATTAGTTATATATTCTCAGTTATCATCGTTTACCATCCTTTCATTTACTGTCCTGTAATTAAAGCTTCATGTTGTTAACAAGCTCCGGGTTTAAAAAGTGTCACATGACTCCCAGAAATGTTAAAAGATCATTTTAACCGTTTCAGAGACGTGATAAAATCATGAGAAGATTAAACCGTGAAGTTACAGGATAAAAGTCAGACTCTCACAAAAATAGAGTCATTAAATTAAGACGATAAAGTCATCATGTAATGATTATAAAGTGGTGTTTTTTTGGCTTTTATGTCGCTTTAATATGATATAAATACAAATAAATGATGAATAATTGCACATTTTGTAGAGTCTGAACAGGGAATAGAATAAAAACTGAGCAGGTGTAGGACCTCTCATTATCTCCTGAGCAAACTGTGGCCCTAAAAGACGCTCTGCAGGTTCATGAGGGAAATAAAGGACAAGGGTACGAACTTAGCTTAGATTGTGTTAACTGTAATGTAAAATTTAAAACACTTTATCATAAAAGCTTTAAATAAGGAAAAATTTACGTTTATTGATGAAATGAAAGTGAAAAACTGTTAAAAAAAAAAAGATGCACCATTTCAAGGAGGGTGGAGGCGGCCATGTTCAGGTCAGTCCGACCAGCTGGGAGGTGGAGCTGCTGTCACATGGTCTGGGAGGTGATAGCAGCACACCCACAAACACAGCCGCTTCCTCCATCCTCCATGCTCTTTATCCTCTGTCCTCTGATTGGTTAAGGTGGCACAGGTGAGCTCAATCGCCTCCTGCACCGTGTGTCCTCCTCAGAGCTGCAGGAAGGCGCTGCACCGAACTGTCACTTGTCGGTCGGTTTTGTGAGGATAAGAAAATCGGGTGAATTCATCTGGTGTCTGTTGAAAGACTCGGGTTCCTCCTCTGCTCTTCTTCTGCTCTCCTGTTGGCGCCTCTTTCAGCTCTAATCTGATCAAATCTGTTGAAGCTTTCAGAGAGTGTAAGACATCCATCTGCTTCACAGTCACACAACAGCCAGCTCTCTCTCCTCCGCGCTCTTCTTTCTCCCTCCCCCTGTTCTGCCTTTATGTTTTTCCACCTGAGCTGCGTCACCAAGGCCGGCGGAGACGCTGAGTTCATTTAACTCTGGTCATGTATTTAATGCTTCTTTAGAAAATCGAGAGTGAAAGCGCCATGAACAGGCGGCGGTGGAAGCTCAGATACTCCAGCGGCAGTTTTCTATGCACCCACATATTAAGGAGAGCGTGTGAATAACAAGCACCGAGAGATGAAGTGGGTCCTCTTGTGCTTCCCTTTCACTGCAAACACAAACCCGATGAATTCACCTCAATGTCTCATTTGAAAGTTCACTCGGAGGTCACAGCGGCTTTAAACTTCCTGAAGGACCTGATTTTAA
The DNA here is from genome assembly GCA_962446985.1 of Xyrichtys novacula. Lineage (NCBI taxonomy): Eukaryota > Metazoa > Chordata > Actinopteri > Labriformes > Labridae > Xyrichtys > Xyrichtys novacula. The sequence continues at coordinate 35,258,467 of OY660869.1, read as the reverse complement.
GCTGATATCAGAGCGCCACACTTTTTAGAGAAGTTCAGGCTGAGTTTTGGATGGAAACGATTGATAACTGGAAGGTTATTTAAAGCAATAATAACAGAGACTTATGATATCATTACCTTACTTTCACTCAAACGTAGTCCCAAAGCCTGAGAGACTTTGATTTAAGGAAGGGGAAAATACAGACTCCTGTTTGGTACTTGAAGTATATTAAGGTGGTATGGAGAGCAAAAGCAGGTGGACCGCCATCGACCTGATTTATTATCATAATCTTAGGAAACTCTAAACTCTGATGAAAAAAGTCCAACCCAAAAAAATCTGAATAAGAAAAGTCATATTGTGAAAAAACTTTTGGCTACAAACTTCACTAACCTCGACTTTTTACCCAATTATGAGAGTGTAAAACTGAGACTGACCAGAGAGAAACGAAGGAAATGTAATGAGTTCAATTTACTGTTAATAAACCTCAGTTTGGAATACGCTGACTCGGGTTAAATTAGTTTGAATAAAGCTTTCTGACTGTTTCTTAGAGTTTACTGACTTTCGAAACTGCTGAGTAAAGGCAAATGATCCGGTGAAAGGAAGCCTGTTTGTGAGTCACTATTTACAGTCAAACTGAGACTTTCAGAAGTAGGTGAACTACAAGACATACAGATGATTATTCACAGTGAATCTGACACTCACCGAATATAATTGAACATAAGGACAAAGCTATGCATGACTTACTCAATACAGTGAAACTGAGACTGAGGGTAAACGGTATACCAGTCTTCTGGCTTTACAGCGAAACTGAGACTAAAAAGATAAAGGTTAAACCCCTAGAGATAGGTCTCTGTGAAACTTTGGATTTACAACAAAACTTAATGACTGAGCTCTTTTTTACAGTGAAACTGAGATTCACTACAAATCTGTCAGCAGTCAACCACAGAGAGGTCTATCTTTATTAATGACTACAGTGAAACTGAGACTCACCGGAAAAGGTGAGCAGTCAAACAGCTGTGCAATTTTTTTTTACAGCAATACTGAGACTTACAGGGAAAAAATAATTAAAAGCCAGAGAGAGGCCTCTGTGCAACTCACAATTAACCATGAAACTGAGACCCAGCTGGGATAGTTTCACAGTAAGCCGGAGGGAAGCCTCAGTGTATCTTACAATTTACAGTGAAGCTGAGACACAACAGAAAAAGCTGAAGAGTCGGCCAATGTGACCTCTCTGTGTAACCCACGGTTTACAATGAAACTGAGACTTACTACAAATATGTCAGCAGTCAATCACAGCAAGGTCTGTCTTTATTAATGACTACAGTGAAACTGAGACTCACTGGAAAAGGTGAACAGTCGACCAGAGACAAAACTGTGCAATTTTCTTTTTACAGTGAAACTGAGACTTCCAGAGAAAAAGTGAACAATGGGCCAGAAAGAGGCCTCTCTGTGACTCAGAGTTAACAATGAATCTGAGACTCACCAAAAATAGGTCGACGGCCAGCCAAAGACAAGACTTTGTGGAACTCTCTTTTTACAGCCAAACTGAGACTCTAGGAGAAAAAGTGAACGATGGGCCGGAGAGAGGCCTCTGTGTGACTCAGAGTTAACAATGAAACTGAGACCCAGTTGGGATAGTTTCATTGTAAGCCAGAGGGAATTGTGTCTGATATTGACCTCCTGTTGATCTATGAACTCTAACCTCAAACATCAAACATTTTAAACATGGACGAGACAACGCGGTGACGCTCGGACGAGTCAAACAGTTAAATTTAATTCACCTCTGTTCAGACACACGGCGCCAAGAGTCTGTTTAACTGCAGTGAGGAGAAAACTGATCTCGCCGCTCTGACCCATTTATGTGTGAATGTATTTATTTCCCTCCATGACGGCAACAAATGAAGATTAATGACACACAAACCCTCATCATTACAGAGCGTGTGTTCAATCTGCTTTTTTACTGCAGAACAGAAGAACGTTTGTAACCATCAAACTCGTGGACAGTAATAATGCCGACTTTATATTCACATCTACACTGTAAAACCGTGAAGAAGGTCTTTGAGTCAGCGCTGTTTCATGATAATATATAAAGTCTGTTATGAACAATAACCAAAGACTAGAAAAAAAACTTCAGTATTTCCTCTCTCATTAAAAACTCGATCAGTAAACTCAGAATTGATAGAAATTCATCTGCTGTCAGTCCTTTAACCAAATCTGCCGACCTCGACCACGATGGTGTGTTTGCCTTTCAGCTCCTCCTGTCATAAACCAAGGCCCCTCTCAAGGGGGGTCCAGACTCTCAGTTTGGAAATCCCTAAATGTCTTTACAGGCACAGTCACTACTGTCCTGGTTCCAGTTTTTTATCTCATGATAAAGACTCGTCAAAGTCTCGTCTTCATCGTGGTAAACGGGTCGTAAACAGACATTCATGATCTTCATTTCCATTAACGAGGGTGACCATATTCTGAATCCCCCAAAAAGAGGACACGACTGCGCGGGGGGCGGAGTAACGGAGTCGCATGTTGCTAATTTTGAGAGTTTTTCGGATCTTTAAACTTCCATACAAAATCGCAGACATTTGAAGGATTTTATAAACTCCCCAGGACAAGGATGGACAACCCCCCCAAAAAGGGGACATGTCCGGGTAAAAGAGGATGTATGGTCACCCGACTTTAACAGAATTAACACTGTGCATGCACCAAAACAATCGACAAACATGCTAAAACAAGGCTTTTGTACCCTGGCACGCTACAATCTACTGAGCATGCTCAGTCAAGTTTCGGTGAAATCGACATGTAACCATGAATCGACCCCTCACCTCGTTATCTTGTGATGTTAGTCCAACTATGAGATTATCTTGATTTAGCCTGATTCCAGTCAAACTAATGTGGAAACACTCTGAAGGCTCATTATTTATTTTTAACATTAGAATTTATTTTTAACCTGTTTATTGGTCGGCTCCACCGTAAACCTTAAATCTTGGTTATTGAACTCGCAGGATTAAAAGCTGGTCTGCGCGGGGTACTGAGAGATTTCTGTGGGATGTTACAGGATTTCTGTTTTTACAGTGTGAAAATAAGAAGCGTCTAAAATTAGCCGACATTTGGCCTCGCGCTGGTAAAACGCCTCTTTAAGCGAACTCATCTGGGAGTGCGTTTTCTGCAGCGGCGTGCATGAAAAAAGAAAAACGCTCCATGACGAGCGATCAGGGACCTCCAGGAGCTGAGGCCTGCCGGGACTGATCCCAGAATGCTCTTCTGTGGGGGACAGTTATGAGAAGAAACGGTTGTTTTTTCCACCGCAGCGGGATATGAAGTCCAGCTGCTGACAGCGAGCGTGAGGGGACGCTTCTCTGGGAGAGAGGAGGAGGAGGAGGACGAGTCTTCTGGGTGTTTTGGGGGTCTGGATGGAGAGGCCCACTGTGAGTGTTTATGAGGGAGAATATAAATGAGCTCCTTCCCACGGGACGAGGAGCTGTGCCAATTATTTCTTCTTGGGAAAACACTCGCGGAAAGATGGAGGGAGGATAGAAGAAGAGAGGAGGAAAGATGAAAGAGGAGTTTTCCCTCTTTGTTCCCACTGATTCATCACAGAGAGCTTTCTCAGGATCACAGCAGTTTAGGAGGAAACAGCAGAAACAGCAGCAGACGACGACGCTCGGTGCTTCTATGACTCTGATGGGTGGAGGTGATGTATCCACACACTCACTCCCACTGAAGTGTCCTTGGGCAACACAACAACCAATACCAGTGCAAAGACCCTGACCTCCGACCTTTGAGCTCCAGAAGAAAGAGGGAACACTGAGGTCAGCCCTCCAAGGACAAAGCTGCAATAATCAAAAATGGTACGTTATTCAGATTGTACAAAAACACTCAAACGTTGACACAGAAAGAAAGAAAATTTAACGCAAAGGCGAGAAGTTGTTCAAGAGGAACAACCAAGAGGATTTCATCATCTGCTCCGGACCTGAGACCATTTAAGGTGGACTGAGGGGACGAGGAGAACTGTCCTGAGGTCTGATGGGTCCGAATCTGACCGTTTGGAAAGGACAACTGAACTGACCCCCAATTTCCACCACATCCAGAACAGCTACGACTGTTCTGTACGTATCCTCCGATCGTAGCTGATCGTAACCATTCAAGTTAACGTGTCAATTTCCACCGACTTCTTTCCGTTCCTCTGCGGATCGCCGGACTCCTCAGCTGATCACAAGAGTTCTATTTTTTCTGGACGCCGGAGCATGGCGGATAAATTCAGCACAGATTAACCCGTGCTGGAAAGTTTTTAGACGTCATTTCACCCCGATGACACCATGGATGAGGAGATGCTGATTCTAGAAGTCTAGAAGTAGATTTCCTCCTCTGGAAGGACACAATCTACTGTGTTTATGGTTAGCCTCTGTGGCCAAAGACAACTTGTTATCGTGCGATTGCACGTGACTCACAGGTTCTCTTGAGTTCTTGCGATTCCTGCTGTCAGTAATCCACCACAAAATTTGCCGGCGAAAATCGCTGCCGTTCCAGATGCGGTGGAAATCCCGGGTAACACTCTTTCGGGACAACTGGACTTACTTTGGTCGTCCTTTCAATGAAGAACTGGAAATCATAGATGCTGCATCCTCTGTTTTAAACAATATCTCCAGATTTAGGGGAAACATCTGCGTCCATCCAGACAAAGAGTTTTTCAGGGAAGACCTTCATATGATCCCAAACCACATTCTGACAACAGGAGAAGGGTCCTGCCGAGGAGCTGGACTGATGTGGTCCTGATTTACAGAGACCGGCTAACTGCTCTCTTTGTGTGAAATTCTCTATAGAAACAGCTCACATCCCCACAGCAGAGAGTATCAGGTGATCTACATTTAAATAAGCTCAGTCTGCTCTGTCACTGTCACCTGGAAATGATGTGAAAACATCACGCTGAGAAAAAAAAACAGTGAATCAATCTGTAATGTTAACCTGATTTCTGTGAAGATAGTGTTTTATTGAAGCTGGTGTAAATGTGATTTATGCTGTGTAGCGCGGTGAGTATGATCCCGCATCATTTATCTTCAAGTGTGACTATTTTCCATCCATTAATTCTGCAGAAAACAGTCTGGAGGCGAAGAATCACATCTGAGTGTATGGAAGCAGCCGCAGCAGTGGGGGGTTATGGGAAATAACGCAGGAGCAAAATGGTTCAATTAGACTGTCAGTTTATGTCTTCAATCAGAATCAGTTTTTCATCATGTGCATAGATTATGGGGGCGTAATGTCTCTACTGATGCTGCGAAACATGGAGGAGAAAATACAGCTGCACACACGCCCCTGCAGGACTGCAGACCTCACTCATACACTGGATGGTTAGAAACATTTTTCACCTTAAAGGTGTTGTAGTCAGGATCTGAGGAAGTTCCAGTTTTTAGGAGAAATCTTGAATGTAAACTCTACCCCTCCCAACCAGTTTTCCCCTCAGCTCCTCCTCTCCCTCTCTTAAGCCCCGCCCACAAACAGACGCTCCTGCTCGCTCGTATCGTTCCAGTTAAATTCAGATATAAAGCAGATAAATATTTCAGATCATTACAAATGGGGCCCAGTCAAGGTGAAAGTCAAAAGCATTGGTGCTACTGTAGATGCCAACAGACTACCAGCAAACACAATGTTTGCAGGACTTCTACAACTAGGATAAAGTGACATAGTCCAGGACCCGAGGGAGGAAAGTTTAGCGATGGCGCTACAACACTCTACAGTGTTCACATGGACATGTTTTGGAATAACGATCGGCATAAACCACCCCTCTCGATAGGAACACAATTTCTTCCTGATTGAGCCGAATTGGATCAGAATCTTCTGATCAACATGTTTACCAGTGGCGATTGCTCTAAGACTGCAAGGGAAGCTCGGCTTCCCTTAAAATGTCACCCCTCAAAAAAAAGAAAAAGTGGTGAAATACGTACTGCTGTGTGTACATTTCATTAACTAAATACGCACTAGAAAGCCTTCATCTTTTGTTCAGACACTGTGATAAGAAGCTGATAATCACAGGTAACCGGCATAACTTCGTTCTCATTCATCCTCGCAGCGCCTCAGCGCTTTAAACAGCCGGACGCTGGGCTTCTGCTGACTTCAATGTGGAAGCTCAAAGTGGGTTGTTCCAGCAGCGAAACTAGACGCTCATTGGATAAATGCTGGGCTTTGTCCCGCCCATCGGAAGCCCAGCTTCACTGGAGTTCTATGGCGAGAGGGCGGTCCCGACTTTCTCCCGGACTCCAAGCTTCTGCATCCATGATTGGATGAGCTGTCTGAGGCGAAATCCTTTTTTGATTGACAGCTAAACAAGCGAATCAGCGATCTCGAAGAATAAAACATCTACCAGAGCATTTTCCAAGTTATTCATTCCGCTGTTCTTAACTGCTCCGGAGACCTTACCGATCCTCAGCGACTTCTGTCTTTATTAAAAATGACTGCCGTTGTGTTTGGCGACTCTGTTCTGTTACATACTAATAAACAAATACAATTATGATGTAGGCCAGAAAAATGAGCTTCCCCTCCTTGAAAGACCAGCAGCCGCCACTGATGTTTACGTGACGCGTTGTTATTCCGATCGGCCTTTATTCTGATTATTTGTGCCAACGTAAACGCAGCTACTGAGAGTTTAAGGACATGTTCAGGCTTTAGAGCTACAGAGCTCAATAATAGTAATGTGCAAACACACCGTCCTGCTGCCGGAAATACTCATCCAAGCCCCAACTGTGGATTCATCCACCACAAAAATAAATAAAATAAAATAAAAAATACTCTATTTGAGCTGGTTTTAGTCACACACAAAGTTCCTGAAAACTTCCTGAATTACCCTGTGGATGGGAGCATGTGTGAACACCAACAGTTCTCCCCCCTTCACCAATACTCTCTCCATTTACTCCGTCCATGTCCTGTGATTTCCCATCCTTTCCTCCTCCCCTCAAACAGCTCGCACTTTCTTGGTCAAAGCTCCTGAAATTTTCCAGAGTGCCTCACAGTGAGCAGCTGCAGATGGTGCAAGATTGAAAGAGGAAAACTGACTGATTATCAGGTTTTACTCGTTTATTTTCTTTATTTATTTTGTTTTACTAGTTTATTTTGGTTTGATTTGGATAAAAATGTCTCCGTCCGGGTTTTTCCAGCTGCTTTGTTTACATGTGTGCGTGTCGTCCCTTCTGTGCCGTGCATCATGAACGCAGCGTCCCTCCTCAGATGAAACCTTCCTGTTTAGTCGAGCACTTAAATCGTGCACTCTGCGGCTCGACCTGCGTCCTTGCCCACACACTCGGTGGAAATGATTATATCACATTGCTAATTTATCGCCTGGGCTTTTAAAAGTTTGAGAAGCTTTTTATACTTACAAGTGGTGCACGGTGTTAGCAAACAGCCCTCACACACACACACAGACACACACACATGCACACGGTGAACATACAGAGCATTACCACGTATTATTACTAATTTATCAGCGCTGGAGTTGCTGCTTTTAAAAGTTTGAAAGGCGTCTTTTTTGAAGGTATTGTGTGTTTCTGCGAGCGGCAGCAGCCTCGGGCTTCACTTTGCAAAACAAGCTGCTCTCTCTGCGACCTCAACCTGCAATATTTACCCAGAATGCACCAAGTTTTCCACGATAACAAAAGTAATCTTGATCCAAATGTCAGGGGCAGCAGGCGGAGAGGAGAAGGCTGCAGGAGCCCGAGGCGAGCGGTTCTGGTGAAGAGGACGAGTGTCACCTTTAATGAAATGATGCTTTCTCATTAGCTCGCCGGCTGGAAGGTACGGCGGCCTCTTTGTGCAGGAAACGACCCGCTAAACGAACTCAGAGGCTGTTTTTGAAAGGAAACATCAGCTCTAAAACTGTGGACTCACCTGGGGCCTTTGACCTTTGACCTCTGCAGGTACACAGGAGGTTTCTGTTTGTGAAGAGCTGCATGAAGTCCCAGCGAGTCTGACATTTATTTCTCTTATTTGGATCTTAGTGGTGCAGGTAAGTGATGATAGGATTACAGATCCTGAAACAGTCGATCCTGATGTTGTGTCCTCAGTTAAAACAAACTCAAAATGAAGTCGTCCACGTTCCTCTTCATTTAGCTGCACCCGATTTCTCTGCCAGTCGAGCCTCCTCGGCTTCTATCGCTGACATTTCCCAAACAAAATGCATGGACGTATCCCACTCCAGAGTCTTTTCTACCAATCAAACAAGGGAACAATCTGCAGCTTTGAAATCCTAAGAACTTATTTGCAAAGTTTTTGACTTTAAACCCTCGACTCCATGAATGGAAGATCTGCAAAGACAGAGAGGCTACGATGTCCCCAAATGAAGAGAAATCTGCGCTAAACAAACTCACAAAAAGTGACATTTCTCCTTTCTCAAAAAGCAACACCTCGAGAAAACCAGGGAAGGTTCTAGCACATCAGAACCAGAGACTGTATTTACTATTGACCATTTGGTTCTGACTTCCATCAGTAAGTCGGAACCAAAAAGCTCTCTGAAAAGTTCTCTGTAATTTTGCATTTTTTCTCCATTTCCTGAAACCAACATTGCGCGGTAACGTTGTACACATTCGGCGGGAACGTTGGCCGAGAGTCGCTGTGATGACGCTCGACTCAAACAGCATATCCCCCGGTGATCTACACAATCTCTGTCCTCCCATAGGCTGTATCAAGTGTCAATCATAGAAAACATGAACCCCCTAATAACTTTTAAAAATGGAGCTGTACAGAAAAAAGAGGACTTGAGCACAAACCAGTCTCACAGTAACTACATGTCAACATCACAACCAGGGGGGAGAAACATTTATATTCTGTGTCATTCATTTATAAAGTTTGTCCACAGCTCCATAAGGAGGCGGGGTTTAGGACCTATACTGCAGCCCATCACCAGACGGCGCTGTTCTATAAGCAGTCTATGATCAGAACCCGTCCTGATTTGGTCTAAAACTCCTTCTGATGCTCACAAGAACCAGCTCCACCACACATCTGGATTTTTCGTCATGTTAGCCACGCTAAATGAATCCTGGGTGCAGTAAATCCGACTTTGGCTGCTGCGAACTTCAGTCTCCAGAACTGGACTAAAAACTGCAGTTCCATGAGTGTCCACTAGAGGCTGGCTGCAGATGCACCAAAAACCACATACACACTCATTTAAAAAACGTGTTTAGAGCGGGGCTCAAATGTTTGGACTTTACAACGACTTGGCTGTCAGACTGAGCATGCTCAGTCATGTAGTTGATGGTAGAGCCAAGTTTAGATGAGAACGACATGAATTTATTAACTTCAGTTTCATTCAAACCATAGAGAAGAAAGGGACGATAAAAATCCTTATCACATCTTCATAAGAGGAAAAACTGTCAAACTAAGAGTTAAAGTTTATTTAAATTCAGGCCTCAGATCAGAATATTTGGCCACCCTTTTTAAAATGTTAATTTAACGGATGACATTTGATGAAATTCAACTTTTTCAGCCGGAAAAATGTCAGCAATGTTCTTCAAAAGCTTACAGCAGTAATACAAGCTTCAAATATCAGCCGCTGCTCTGCTCTGCAGCTGTTCAGACCTCACACACACACACACACACACACACACACATATACACACACACACACACACACACACATATACACACACACACACACACACACACACACACACACACACACATCCTCAGGTAATCCCCGGGCTCAGCTCTGAGCTCTCGGTCTAATCGTGGACGAAGCCTCTCTGAGTGTCCACACCTCCACGGCTCGTTGAATCCTATTGGCTCAGGCAGCCAGAGCAAATAACCGTTTAACACACTCACACTGCCGTCCTGCGTGTGTGTGTGTGTGCGTGTGTGTGTGTGTGTGTGTGTGTGTGTGTGTGTGTACGATGTGACCAAACAATTGTCTCTTTTTATTTACTGGGAGGATGTGTTGATGTTAAAAGGCCAGTCTCCAGCTGCCATGCTGCTTTTCGTTTGACTCGCTCTTTATACAACGACCCCCTGCCCCTCACCGCCGTGGCCGCCACTGCCGCCACCACCACCACCACCACCGCTGCCTCGGACTGCTGCTGCCGAGCCGGCGGGTGGTTTGATTGAGTTTTACAGATGATACTGAGAGCATGCGGCTCTTCCCTCTTTCTCATTGTTGCAGAGGAGCAGAGTGTCGTGTTTTGTTCGCTGCAGATGAAGCGTCCTCCTTGCAGCGCTGGCAGAGAGCCGACGGGATATTTCTGAGGTCGGAGAGCGAGGAAGGGAAGAGAGAGAGGAGGCCTAGAGGAAAAGAACATATAATAGCAAGGATGAACTCTCTCAGCGGCTCAAACTCGTCACGTTAACGAAAAGGTTCAAGACTGATAAATGGTACGAATACGACAGCGCGGTTCTACTAACCGTCTGCAGACTCCGGCTGCCCAGGCTGGTGTTTGTGCGTCAGAGTTCTTGTGCAACGATTGGTCAACTTTGCACCAAATAATCAGGAAAGCTTTTTTAATCCCCAGCAGGAGATTCGGGCTGAACTTTGTAAATCCTGAAGTTGTGTTTGATTTAATTTTTACTGTCAGAAACATGAAAATAACCAAAATAACGATCTCTACTTCTGTTTTCATGCAACAGTGGTGATGATGGACTCACACAAAGAGTGTCATGTTGGAATATTCTGCTGAGTTTTTACCCGTGATGTCTTCTCACCTGCCTCATGTTATCTCACATGCATGCACACACTCAGTATGTTTCCATGACAGTTATCGCCTTAGTCCGATCAAGACCGGACGACTGAAGTGCATGTGAACACCTTAGTTTGAGGTCTCCGATTAAGACACCCAGATAATGGGATTGGAATTCGATTTTCTCTACCATGTAACCAGCGTAGTCGGAGTACGATCGGACAATGCATGTGCGCCACGCCCCCGTAACCCTGTAACAAAACCCCAGAGTAGAGGAGTAGCGTTGGTCTCATCTTTAGAAAAAGTAGCGCGTCCATCATGTCGGACAAAAACAACGCTGTACGATGCTCCATCTTCTTGTTTCTCCAAAATGCCCAGCAGCAGTTGTAGACACTTCTGACGTCTGACACCGACCTGCTGTTGTTGTTGACGGTTGTATGGGGTCGGAAACAGCGCCGCTGAAAAGACCCATATCGCCCCCTGGTGTCGGGGAGGAGGACACGTTCACGTCAATAATTTGGTTTTCTCAGCTGCATGTAAACGAGGACGAGGAGAGAAGTCGGATTCAGAGAAAAAGACGAATTATGAGGTTAATCCGATTAAACTGAGCGTGTAAACGACCTGAGTGATGCCTGTGCACCGTCTTTTGCTTGAATTGGACATGTGACACAAAAATGCAGTTGACTGGTTTGACTGGTTTGACTGGTTTGGGACTCTGACCTTCACTGTCTCTCTTGCACTCTTGTAAACCACAGCTGGAGGAGGAACCACCTGGAAGATCAGACCCAAGTGCACCAAACTGGACTGGAAGGTAAAAATAACCAGCTCAAGATGGCAGGAGTATCATCAGTAGTGAAGGTTTTTTTTCCCATAATGCACTGTGACAGCCTGTAATCACTGACCGCTCAGTGAGTAATTGAAGAGACTTTTCTGTCTGAGCTGCGTGATCCGATCTGAGTTTCAAACCTCCGCCGAGACCAAGAAGAAGAGCTCCTTGTAAAACGACACAGTCCTCAAAACCCCGAGCGTCGTCTGTCAGGCAGCAGAACACTGCGTACAGCAGTCAGCGCTTGTTCGTGTCACAGCGGCGGCTCTAAGGAACACGTCGGGCTGGCGTGCGCAGGGTGGAGGCTGACTGTGCCGCAAATACCAGCTGCCAATCGTGGCACTCCTGACCTTTTCTGTGATTCTTCAGCCTCGGAGGAGAGAAACTTACAGAGCAGCGCTGTTAAAAAAAGAAAAAGACTTTACCTTAAAAATGGAGTACAGAGAGGAAAGACGAGCGGAGAGAGAGAGAGAGGGAGGAGCGACGAACCAGGAGAGGAACGAGTCAATTCATCACTTTACAACTTCTGCAGAAATGACGCCGACGACAGGAGAGTCCAGAAAACTGAGTTCAGCAGAGTTCACTCAGAACCTTTAAAGAATTAAAACACGGTCATTTTAACGTCACAAACCGTCCTACAGGAGAGAGGACTCCAACAGGAAATACACTTCCTCCGACATGTAAAATTCCTCTTTCTGTCTTTTATTTTATTCTTTTTTTCTTTGTTTTGATTTCATTAGTTTTTGTCTCTTTAATGTTTTTTTATTTTCATTTAATCAGACTTTTTTTTCCTTTTCGCTCATTTTTTCTTATTTCGACCTCTTTTTATTTGTTTGTTTTTCATTTTTCTTTCTTTTACTGTCTTTGTGTCTCTATTTTTGTCATTATTCGGCTTTGCTTTTTTCTTTTCACTTTCTTTACTTCTTTTTTTAACTTTTATTTCATTTCTTTTTCTCTAGGACTTTCTTTTTTCTTTTTTCTTTTTTATTTTCATGCATATTTTTCTCTTTTTCTTTCTTTTTTCATTTTTCTTCCTTTTTATTCCTCTGCTCTGGGTTTTTCTTTTTTGCTCATCTCATTTCAGTCTCTGTTTATTTTTTTGTTACAACTTTTTTGTTTATTTTCTTTCTTTCTTTCTTTCTTTCTTTCTTTCTTTCTACCTCTTTATTTTTATTTTTGTTCAGAATTTTAAACAAGAAGTTCGATCTTCATGATGTTCCATCTATAGATCCATTTTTTTTGTCTATTATTTGTGTCAGAGCCCCTGAAAACCTCACTGTGGTGGATGCCTCCTCCCTCATGAGTTCCTCCTCTTCCTCCTCCTCTCTGATTACTCTTCCTCATGTTGTGGAAAAGTAAAACCATCTGTGACTAACGAAGTAAACTTCTCACCTGAGCGACGGGCCTCCTGAGCGCCGAGCTTCATCCATCCAGAGCCGGACGTCAGCGGGACAAACAAGATGGAGAGCGATGCTTCAGCTGCTGTGTGACAGGCATGACCGATGACGGACGAGTAAACGCCACACTCGCTCATTTTTACCTCAAACACACCCTGAGTTTCCTGTTCCTGCGCCGCTGCGAATCGATCTAATTTGTACCAAAAGTTGGCGTGAAAAAGAAAAGTTGTTGGACTGTGAAGCGCCGCAGGGATTTCTTTTTTACCTTTACTTCCTTTTTTTTCAGCTGTCAATCAAAGCAGGGCTGGAGGTGAAGGGGGTGGGATATTCTCCATCTTCTTCTTCTTCTTCTTCTTCTTCTTCTTTGGTTTTATTCCAACACAAACAATAACAACTCTCCATACATCTGAGAGCGACTCGTGGGAATAAGAAAACAAACTGAGCTCAGTGCCGGCGCCCTTCGGCCCTGCAGAGAAGACTTTCAGAGGACACAGCAAGTCTGGATTCAGACTCCCCTGCAGGTGTTTAGTCCTGGATCACAGTCTGCAGGAGGGATACGTGTTCTTACCTGCAGAGCGCTGTCTTTACATCAGCAACAGATGTGTGTGAGTCACTGATGGAAACAGATGCTCGGGATGTTTTATCTCTGCTGCCTTTACAGCACTCTGCATCAGGACTCTGAAGACCGTCTCACCGTGGAGACGAACTTTTCCATCAACAGGTTCATAACGAACACGAGACATCGATCCAACATCCCCAATTAACACGCTGCTATTGAACATCAGAGTCCAGTTCATAAACAAGAGGTTAAGAAATGACCTCTGGATGCCCTCTCATACAAAACACTGAAAAACACTAAACTGTGGATGCCCTTCTACCATTATGAGGGTTAAGAAATGACCTCTGGATGCCCTTCCAGTAAAATGAAGCTGAAAAGGTGCCTTATGGATGCCCTTTCAGTCAAATTAAGGTTTTAAAAAGTTGCTCACTCAAACAAAATATGTCTTGCCAATACAATCATGGTCCAAAAAGTGCCATCTGATTGCCCTTCCACTGATTTAAGGTTTTAAAAAGTTCTCTCTTTAATCCTTCTTAGTTAAATTATGGTGAAACATGACCTCTGGATGTCCTTCCAGTGATGTTTTGTTTTTATGCCCTGTAAGAAAAATGAGGAGGAAAGGTTCCCTCAGGGTGACAAATCAGTTCAATGGATGCTGTCTTATAAAGAGCATTGAAAAAAGTCACTCTGGATGTCCTTCCGGTAAAATCAGTGCTCTTCCTATAAATTTATGGTAAAAGCACCATCTGGATTTGAGATAAAATAAAGTTTTAAAAACATGTCCTCTTAAAGTGAAGGTGAAAAAGGCTCTAAAGGTATGATTAAAGAAGAGGTAAATGGATGCCCTACCTCTTAAAGGGATATTGTCCTGTTGATGAAGTTAGGTGCTGTTCTGAGCATTATTTGTGGCTATAGAGTGGCGTTTTGGTTGAGGGCGTGGCTCTCTGTATTACTATCCTGTAGTCGTTACTAAAGTTGGTATAACTAGAGAAGCAAGCGGACGGCAACATTCATCTCTGGAGGGGGGGTCTAACTCGGTGTTACGGTGAGTTTGACCCTATATTATGTTTACGCCAGAAGGTTTTAGCCCCTCCCCCTCAAACAGCCTCAGAACACCTCCGCCGTCAGCTTATGAAAGTGTGCATGTGGACTCTTTAGAGGAAACGTCCTTCAGTGCGTCAGCAGGTTTTCAGATTCTTCATCTTCAGGTTTGTTGACACTCATGTAACTTTTGCACCGATGAAAACTTAATTGTTGAAACAAAGCGCGGATTCATTCAAGGTGAGAACAAACGGCTTTATTTTTGCAGATGAGGCCGAAATGATGCCACACACACACACACACACACACACGGACGCACTTCCAGGTAAGCTGCTATTGTTCTACCTTCATCCTGTCACCGTCTCATCACGGCTCATTGTGTTGGAGACAAAACGGCGGAGGCCATTGATCAGTGAATCAGATTTCTGTCATGCACGCTGCAAACACAGATCCATTGTCTGTGTGAACAATGTGGCAGTGAATGACGAGCTGTGTTACTGATAGCAGCAGCACTGATAAACAACAGTCTGCATAACAATGGCTGCAGCACCCAGAATAACAACATAAAACTCAGTGACACGACAACAGCAAAGTTTGTGAGGGGGGAAATTAGCAGTCCGAGTGCAGCATTATAATTACCAAATACTCAGAGGCCGTAAAAATCCCATTCTCACCCTCTGAAAAAATAATTGCAGTATTATTTTCAGCCCTAATTAAGTGGCTCAGGCTTCTTACAAGGGTAAAAAATTAATCCCTTTTCTAAATCCTATATAATTTAATGTGAGAGAAATCAAATAAATAAGAGGCCGGGCTCTTCTCTGAGAGGGTTTGATACGGGTGATTAGGTGAGCGCGGCGTGAAGAAGCCCATTAGGATTGTATGGTGTCATCACAGCAGCTCCGGGCGTAATCCACTCCCCAACCCACCGCTATCGCCATCGCTCGCCATTTTCTCTCAGACTGCAGCGGCATAAGCAGGGGAGCGAAGAGGAGCAGCCATTGATTGATTTTTATCCCGTTAAGGAGATGGGAGGCGGATAAATGCCGAGGTAATGAGGGGCAATTAGCAGCCATGATAAGCTTTATTATGGAGTGAAAGTGTCCTCGTGTCAGAGACGCCACGGGAGGAGCAGAGACGCCGAGTTTTCCGGATAATGAGTGATCACCGTGTTTCTGTACATCACGCACACACTGAAAAAAACTGACAGGGGTTTGATTTTCTTTACGTCCTCAGCTGAACCTCGACATGTGAAACCAAAGAGCTGAGGAAACGTGGACATGAATGTTCAAGCCTGAACACCTCTTTAGTGAACTCTCCAGAGTTTGGCCTTGAGCAGAATTATCCGTTTCAGCATCGTGTGCTTTGAGGAGCTCGATGTTTGTATCCTCTAATATCTCTTGATGCTTCTTTCTGTCTTTTTTTTCCCGGTTTTTGGTGCTCCTGGAAATAACCTATGAAAACGCATGTAAAACCTCAACCCTGTCAAGCAGATTCAAGTTATAAATGCCTCTCCAATCACACGTAAAGCAACAATAATCAAACCTTTCCCTCCCAAATATGGCTGCCATAAGCTACGAAAATAACCACATTATTTCTCATTCTTTAGTCTGAAGTCTTTGAGTAAATACTGTTCTTCTGGGCTCCTGAGCAGCCAGCTCCGCCTTTATGATCACTGGAGGCAGAGTCACTGGTGTCCCTATCTTACTCCAGTATACCATTTTGGTACACTCTATGGTAGCTGATGGACGGTGAGTAATCTGCATGATCAAAATACTCTTAACGGGCTGAAATCTTGACAGATTTACAAATGGTTTAGTTTATTACAGATCTTAAAAACGTGACTGTGAGTCGGGATGTTTGGACATATTAAAATGACAGATTTACCTTAAGAAAAAAAGACTTTCAGTTGTTTGTTGTTTCACAGCTACCTGCGCGTAAGGGCTAACATTGAGTCGCTGTGCGTTGTCAAGGCAGACCACAATCTAGATTTTAATTTCTTGATTGACAAACTATTATTTTTTATTTAATCTAAGTGTCAGTCTTTGTGGATGTGCTTGTGTTTATCAGCTGTCTGAATTGGCTAACAGACTCGCTGTGACTATATAAATATCTGTATGTTATTGCTATATATTATGATAGTTATCCCTATACTAGAAATATTACTAATATAACATACATGTAATGATTAAATGTTTAATATATAAATGATGTAATATAACTGCATTGTGTGTGTAGGTCTATAGCTAGTGCTCTACCTATCTGCTTAACGTTTATTTATGTAAATCCATGGTTAAGATTATTTTTGAGTATGCAGGAACAAAACTAAAACTCTGAGGTTTGTTACAAACCAAACTGTTTGAAAATCGGTTTAAAATTAATCAATCTATGGTTATTTAAATGTTACATGAACCTAGACTGGAATGTCAAGAGTGGGTGAGTGGCCCGTAGCAACATGGCCGCCATGCGTGGACGTCGGTCTCCATTAGCTCAGAGCGTGTGTGAGTCATCTAGTGTTTAAATATAGATCTATGGTTTCTCGCGGTAAATATCCTCTAGTCTCGCGGTATCTCGCGGTATTTCGCGGTACCGCTTCGACCAGTAATAGTTGCGTGTTTTGGTGACGTCACGAGATCACATGTGTTGGCGCGACCAACTGAGTGGAGGAGGAGCCGCGGGGAAGCGGCGTTAGCGCCAAACTACAGGTTAGTGTGAGTTTAATCTTAACATTCTCACTTAAACAACAAACTTCTTTAAATGATTTCAATATATCATCCTGTAGGAGCCTTCTGCCGTGACTTCACCCGTGTTTTAAACCACGTGAAGAAGGTGTACCGCGTGTCGATTAACCGAGGACAGGTGAGCTTGTTATTGTTAGCGTGCTAGCGTTAGCTTAGCCGAGCCCATTCATCTCAATGTAAGCGGTTAGCTAAACTGTTGGTCACAAATCTGCTGTTTCTACAAATGAAAGAAGAATATCTTTGGATGAAAATATGTTTCTATTATCTTTCCTCAGCCATCCGTGGCAAGTTAAAGAGTCCTCACCTCTTTTATTTCTTATTTATTTTAATTTATTGTTTTTTAATATCCTGCCAATTGAACAACACTTTGTGCCACAGTCTGTGTGTGAAAAGTGCTTTAAAAATAAAGTTTGATTGATTGATTTTCTGTGTTTTTGTTGTTTATAATGTCAGCTGTGAACCTTCTGAATAAAGTGAAGCTGTGTAAAAACTCATTCTGAGAAACTTTAATCACGACTAATGTTTCTGATTATTGTCTCTATTTATCACTATCAATCATACTTGCTTAATGACATTATTCATTCTGTTCATTAATGATGCAAGAAGTATTTACTTCTTTATTGTTAAATGTTGAATTTATTTAAATGAACTATAGTTCAACTAGTACTTTAAATAAACTATGTGTACACAAGGATTTGCTGTTGATTAGCCATATATATATTGTGATCTATTTTACCTGTGGTTCTGATCCCCAGGCCACGTCCACAATCGATGTCAAGCTAAGGAGCAGGCCCAGAGTCTACGTCACCTCTCCTGTCAGGCCGGTAGGGGGCTCACTGGAGCCCACTGAAAACTCGTACACCAATTCATAGACTGTATGGTGAATGATTGTTGCATAAACCAAGCATATTTTGTTATTATTGTCTTGCTTGAATGGCCATTCCTTCACTTCATAAATCTGCACTTTGATTGTTTCTATAAATAATATTATTATTAAATAATATACCACATCATTAAAAAAAAAAAAAACAATACAATAATTTGGAGGAAATCCAGAGTAGTCCTGTTTGATGAAGTGGTCTGTTGGCACTAACCTGTCCTCTTGGAGTCACTTTAACACGATTCAGGTCTCACAGATGACTCAGGTGTGGTTTTAAACCTAGTTAATGTGTTTTAACAGGCAATCATAATTTGACCTTTTCATATTTTTCACATATTTTACATTTTAACGCATGTTAAGATTCACATCATAGATGAATTATTAAATATATAAGATTAGAGGAACATTGCAAACATTTGGCAGTATTTTAGGGCTGATAATTCTGACTTTAGCTGTATTTTTCAATCTGCAGGTAAAACAGGTGGAAAAAACACATCTCAGTCTGACATTTTTACACCTTACTCCTGAAAGCGTCTCCGTCTCTGTTTCCGCCTCTTTGTTCGAACCGTTTGTTGAGGTTAAAACTTTTCCTGTGAGGCAATTTCAATCTTGCATCCTCGCGAAATTTCCATCACAAATAAAGTTGATATTGAACTTGAACACTTCATATCTGTAAAATAAAAACTCTGTGTGGATGTTTTGCTGAGAGAGGAACACACCAGTTATTTTCTCTGATATGTATTTTGGAAGTGATACAAGGAAAAATGAACGGTTGTCAGAAAACTGATTCAGCAGCAGCAGAACAACAACAACAACAGGCGAGCTTTACTTCAGGAGGAAATATAATCTGAGGACGCAGGTGTATGTGACTGAGTGCTTTCCTTCTGTTTTGTTTTTCTCCTCTGATGCTTTATATGTTTTCATCCAACGCTGATCCCGACTCAAGGTGATAAACATGGAAATAAAAACCTGCTTTTGTATGTTTTCATTTCCTGTTTAGAGGCAGCGCTGGTTCTTTTCTGCGAACGCTCTCACAGCTGAAAAACCCAAGGGCACATCGCACAATAACCCGCCACTCAAAGTGTGTCTGACATCCCTCTAATGGCTAGAAAGCATTTATTCCACACAAGAGGAATTTTAATAAAGCTGCGAGGGGAGGAGTTTGAAAGAAAAAGGTGATTCATGCAGGCAGAAATCTGTTCAAGGTTATCCTCATTTCAAACAGCTGCTTCAATCAGTGCCAGGGAGAAAAAGTCAGCTCTGTCATGCACACACACACACACCAAACTTTTACACCTGTCCTATGCTCCGCATCACTTTTTCGAAACACTGCAAACTCTCAGAAACAAAAAAAACTTCATGTTATAGGGTCTAAATCTCTGCAGAATTACACGAACACTTGCCTATCTGCAGTTCCAGTAGCAGCCACTAGAGGCTGGCTTCAAGAGTGAGTCAACCCCCACAGAGCCCCGTGTTAAAATGTCCAAGTTTAGAGCGGAAACAAAAACAGATTTGGTCTTTATTCTCATGCTGATTCTTCATTTTCATGTTTCTGATTGGTCCAAACCCCTTGACAACCCCTTAACTTTTAATTTGTGTAACCTCAAATTTACTCAGTCTGTGCAAAGTAGTACAGTAGTACTAGAAGTCAGTATATCCATCATCAGTAAGTGTATATGTGAGCTTGGACTAATGATGAAGATGACTAAAGTGAAGACAAAAGTGTGCGCACATCCTGTCCCTGAGACCAGGTATATCCTAACAAAACTGACCAATGACATGTCAAAGCTCGCTCAGGTGGTCCAGTCCACTGCAGAACAGACTGACAGAGCTGTCAATCACAGTTTTATAACATGACAAAATAAACACCTGGACCAAAATCATCAGCTGATCCACCTTTAACGACATTCACCACATTTAGAAACATCAGTATAACCTCTCCTTTGGTTTTACAGTCTGACCCATGCCCCATCTGTTGACATGGAGGAGGCGGAGTTTAGGACTTATGCTACAGCCAGCCACCATGGGGGAGCGCTAATGTTTTTGGCTCCACTTTTGAGGAGCTGTCATTAACCCAACATTTTAAAATTATGAATAATGTGAAATATTCTAATTTTATTTTTACACACTGGACCTTTGAATAACTCAGATTTGAGCTATCTGATGTATTTATATATACATACAATAATATATGATTAATACATGAAACATGTTTAATAATTTGATTTTTTATTTAAGGGAGGAAAACAACAGCCATGTGTCACAGTGTAAAGATAGGCTGAAATGGGTTAACTACAGCGCCACCCTCTGGTCCAATTTCAGTCACTACAATCTTCAAAAAGACAGCCGTCTGTGATTAAGTCAGTAAAAAAAAAAAAAAAAAAGTAATTGAAGGTTTTTTTTTCTTCTTTTTTTCAAAATGAAGCTATTCCCAAATGTTGGATATTTCATACAAATCCCCAACAAATGACCACCTGGTGCCCCCAAAGAGACTTCTTTTAATAGAGGGACCCTCCACCTGAACCAGAGTCTCTGTATTAAAACAGGGACACAAAACATACAAAAAATAAACATGGGGACAAAAACAGGGACGGACAGACAGGCGCTTCATTTCCAGCGTCCAGCTGAGCCGCTGCCGCCGCTCTGACTTCAGCTTCTCTCACATTATTTTATGGCGCTCGGCTCGGCGGGGAGCAGAAAGCCTCTGAGCAAAACTGAACCTACTGCTGGATGGATTTCAGCTCCGAAAATATTACATTTCCTGTGTGCAGAGATGGAAATCAGTATTCTAACCCAAAGCAAAAATATGATTAATTGCTCCCTGCCCGAGTCCAGGCATGAGGATAATAAGGAGTTTCTCTTTTGGAGCTATTCAGCTCGGCTCGCGTGTGAGCAAATACGTTTTTTAATGTATGCACTACATTAGAAATACCCACAGAAAATTGAATTTGGATAGTTACATGTGTAAGTACCAGAGTGGTTTGAGATGAGGCTCAATGAGAGCAGAAAGAGAAAGAAAAGGCAAAAAGAGTCTGCAGCTCTTTGATACGCTCAACAAATAGCTGCACTGAGAGCTCCCATTTCTCTCTTTGGCTTTTAATGCACAAATGCCAAAGTCAGGGACGCTTTTCATTAGTTTCTGGCTCAGACTCACGCCGGAATAAATGCACCTTTTTCATTGTAATGTGTGTTAAATATTTCAGAGATTTTCAGTCCTCTTTCACAGAGCGGGAGGCAGATAGGGAGGAGGGAGAAACGTTGGCGTCTAAAAGAAAGAAACTGCTGAGGCGAGGGGTTGATCTGCTCAGCTGAATATCTCCCTCATTGTTGCTATCAGAGAGGAGGTAATATGTGTGCGTTTGGCTGTCAGAGCTGCGTGTTCAGGGCTGAGGATGAACTTCAGGCCTCCTGAAGACAGATTACACCCAAACCTGCTGCTGCTGCTCGGCTGTTTGTCTGCACTACCTCCGAGTATCTGAACCATCAGGACCAGCTGCTGGATCAGGATCCCCTGACGGATGAGGAAATGTAATATCTGATGGAGCTGCAGCTTCTGGTGCACATTATCATCAGAAAATAGTTTATACTGGATATAACATCCTTCACAGCAAAAGTAAAGAGATGGATAACACCAACCAGAGCTGGACTCATTTTAAAAATATAAAGAAGCACCAATGAGAGAACCAGGATCTGACGAAAGGTGTTTATCCTCAGATTTAAAGAAGATTTGAACACAAGAAAACAAGATGTAGAGAAACCTGTGCAATGAAATATTTCTGCAAGATGTCCGAAAACCTCCTGAGAAATCCCAGAGACCACGAGCGTCTTTCCCAACATGCCCAGGAACTCTGACAGCCTGAGGAAACCTCTGGAACAAACAAAGAGACAATTTTTGAGCTCCAGTAAAACGTTTGTGTGATCCCTGAGATTCATGAGAACTTTCACAACATCTACAGAAATATGAAAACGCACTGAGTGCAAGACGCCCAAATAACATTCAGGAGATGTTAGTGGAAAACAAAATACATACACAGGATGCTCAGGGACTGTCACAGGTGGAACTTCACAGAATTCTTCATCAAAGTTCTGCAAAAACAATTATTATTGAAAGTTTTTCCAAGATGCCAAGAAGTTCTCAGGAGGAAATCTGCAAAAGAAGCTTCAAAGATCCTGAAAAAACTCAAAAAAGCAATTCGTGTGAACGCGCCAAGTGCATCAAGATGCCAAATGAATTATTGCGATACATCTGCAAGATTCCCAGACACCTTAGCTGGACCGCAATCAACGTTTAGAGAGAGTAAGAAACATTAACGAGACTCCAGGGAGTTTTTGTCAGACGCAGACAGACCTTTGTGACGGGACTCTTTGACAAACTGAGATCCTGGGAAACTTTCCTGAGATGCAAAGAAACTTTTGAATGTTGTGAGAAACTCTTAACGGATCCTGAGAAACTTTCGCGAGGTACCGACATTTTTATTTTCTAGATTTCTGAAGGTTTTCACAGACTCTTGGAAAAGATTAAGTGAATTTCCTTCTGAGTTTGGTTTAATAGTTTTGGATATTTAGTCAGTGAGCTTGTGAAGAATTTCTCTCTTTTCCTCTTCGTCATTTCTCCATTATTTTGTGCCTTTTTTAAAATAATTTCCATGAGTGTAAAAAACACTTGCATGGGTAATTTGGTGCAGATTTTTGTCCATTACAGCAGAGCGCTCTACAGATGTCAGATAAATACTCACAACAGCCTCTTTATCTTCCTCTGATGACCCTCAAAGCTCGCTGTAGTGACACTGATTCATCTTGGCGACTCTGGTATTTCATATTTATGCTTTTATCGAAAAACTGGATGCCGTGAATAAACTAATTTACTTTCATGATAGATAAAGAAGTGACCAAATGCTTTCAAAGTTCAAGTCTATCCTGAAAAATGCCCCCCACACACCCACTCCACAGTTGATAAATGTTTCAGCAGAGCTCCTTCAGTAACAGTCGTTTATTTCTGCGGCTGTACGACTCCTTCATGGTCAGGAGTGAAAACAACATGCAGTCTCGGCTACCATGTATGTTTTCTGGATGTTGGTTCTGTGTGCTGGAGGCACCTTGAATCGCCATGCTTGGTGTATTATTCACACATTCGACCCCCAACCCAGAACAACAACTCGCTCCACCGCTCCTCACTCGCTCCGCCTGCTGCTCTGAGATTGGACGATTACAGGTCATGACACCGGCGGTTTGACGCTAACGTTCATCTCCTCTGAGGTCAGGAATAGACTCCGCCATGTCAACATACTGAGAATGTTTGACATTTCCTGCCGTCTTAGCTCAGATGACTTCTTTAACGCCGCCCACAGCACTAAATGACAGGTGAGGCCTGAGAGTCTGAAGGAGAAGAAAAAGGATTCAGCTCCTCATGCTTCACGTTCACACTGAAAGAAAACACAAACATGCTCATTTTAAATTTATTAGATCTGTGTGTCCTCGGCTCTTCTTCCACCAACCCTCTGCAGACCTTAGTGGACCCAGCAGACCAGGTCCTGGAGTCTGACGGCTAAATTCCACAGGATACAGAACGGTTCCGCTCTGCTCTGGAATGGCAGCCTAATCAAATACGCAAGCGTTATAATCAATGTGTGTGATTCCACACAATCCGTCCGCCGTCTGGCTCTTCTACGGATCAGCTCCGGTGGTCAGATCAGATACGCAAGCCTTCTATTTTTGCCCGACGCCGCAGCAAAACGCATCAATTCAGTGCAGCGCAGCACGGACAGCAGCAGAAGTTGTATACGGCTACAGAGTAAATTATCCGGTTAATTTTCGAAACAAGATAAAGTCAATATGTTGAACTGTTCTTCACATGATAATAGGAGAGCCCAGGATTGTGGGTGTGTATATACACCACCGATCTCATTCAATGTCTCACGGTGAAACATGCAAGATCTCGGAGCGGATTGGATTCCGTGGGAGCTGTATACTTGTGTATTTAATCTGCCTGCTGGTCCGGCCTGGGGCAGAGTGGAGGATTTCAGGATCTCCTTGGTCCTGTTTTTGGGGTCATGATGCTCCAAATGTTTTCAGTGGGGGACGAGTCAGGACTGCATCAGTCCAGTTTCTCAGCAGGACTCTTCTGCAGAACCATGCTGTTGTAATCCCTGTTGTCAGAATGTGGTTTGGGATCACATGAAGGTCTTCTCTGAAAAAGTCCTTGTCTGGATGGATGCAGATGTTGCTCCTTCATCTGGAGATATTGTTTAAAACTGAGGGTGCAGCATCTATGATTTCCAGTTCTTCGTTGAAAGGACAACTGGACTTACTTGAGACAAGAAGAGTGTTAGATTTTGATTCATCAGACTTCAGGACAGTTCACAGACAAGTCATTCTAAGCCCATGTGGTGACTCCGACTACAGAGTCCTAAACCTGTAGATATTGTTCAGCATGAATGGATCCTTCACAGATGTGGAAGATCCCCATGAATTCAGGCCTCCCAGTGTGTCGTTGTAAAAACCTGGGGTGCATCTCCAGGACTCGTGGATTTGGAGTTTCCTGAAGATTTCAGAGCATCAGGGATGCAGGTTGCGTCTTGGCGACATCTCTGTGTGTATGTGTGTGTGTTCCAGTTCCAGGTTGTTTATCTGTCTGATGCTGTAAAACAAGCTCTTTTAAAGGGTTTATGAAGAGGTCACGGTGCAGAAACCTCCTCAAGGCCCTCATTATCTTACACTCTGAACACTTAATTAAATTAATGCAAACAAAGTGAGACGTACTGCACCTTTAGCTCACCTCTGACGGTCAGCGCCTCGCAGGAGACGGTTTGTAATTCAGCCTTGTGTTCAACATAAACAGACATCTGTGTAAGCTAAAAATACCAGTGTGTATGAGGCTGTAGTGATGCATACATGTTGAGGAGGACTCACAGTAATAACACTCCTGCCCCCCCCCCCAACCTCTCTGTGTTTCATTATGTCTCCATCCTCCCGGCCTCCCTCTCTCTCCCTCTCTGTTCACAGCGTTATCTGCTCTCCACCAGGTTATTAGTTCCTTTGCCATTGCCATGGCAACAAAGCGCTGCGCCTGCCTGCCTCACCGCCGTCCATTATGTTTGAGAGAGAGAGAGAGAGAGAGAGAGAGAGAGAGAGAGGGAGATCAAAGCTGCTCGGTCACTACAGCGACGAGCGAGGATGAAACCAACAGCAAGTCTCTTTCTACTTCAGCCCCTTCTGTGTGTGTGTGTGTGTGTGTGTGTTTGGAGAGGGTGTGTCTTTTTGATGGAACTACACAGGCTGTAAATTTGAAGTGTGTTGAGGTTTGTGTATAAAAATCCTCAAATTTTTGCAGCAGTCATGTCTTTTAAAGGGGAATTCCTCCATTTTTAAACCTGGGTCACATTTTGGTGCCGACAGGTCCAAAAGAGATTCTGACTTTAAGTAAAACTCTTAAGAGATAGACATGTACCTTATTTGAGCACCAGGTAGCTCTGACAGACAGTGACGGAGAAAACATGGGTGTAGGTGACGTCCTGATCATTTACAGGGCTTGACTCTAACTTTTTTCCTAAGTTGAAAAAGTAAGGAGCACACAAAGAACTTTAGGGGCACAATGAAAACGGATCAAGTAATGTTTGTCTTATTGGTCGACATAAGTACTATTATTTAAAATAGATTATAGGTCTTTTGGTCACATGACATGGAAGCTATTGAAAAAAATGTTCAAAATTAGCCTTTAAATTTAACACAAAGATCTTATGAGGACCAGTTAGGAACATAAAAAAGTGTGTCTCATTGATCGACCTTAGTACTATTATTAGAAATCAATTTTAGGTCTTTTGGTCACATGACAGTGAAGCTATTGAAGGAAAACAGCCTTTTCTGAGAACATCAACCGGTAATTTATTGACGGTCCCTTATTCAACACCAACGTTGACAGTGAGGGTGTCGAGTAGATTTAACCGCGCTGCTGTTGTTATTCCCGCTTATGGCGAGTAAAGAAGACGCTGGTAGATCCTCAGTGAATGTCCGTCAGATATCCAACCTAAAACTATTTATGTTGGATATTCGCCGTATCTACATGAAAAAACTCTTGTTGCTTCGGCTAATTTTTTACGCGCACATGTGACCCCAAATACGTTCTACAATCGTCGCAAACGCGAGTGAAACTGTCGCACTGTCAAGGCCTATGATTTAGAACGATAGAGAACCTAAAGGGTCCCAGATTAGAACCCTGGGGGACACCTTTGGTCACCTTCGGAGTAGTAGATTTGTGAGTCCTGAGTTCAGTCTGGAGGACTGTACAGCTGTAGGAGTTGCTGGTCTACACCTGCCTTGATCAGTAACGCATCTTTGCAAGAGGAAGTCATTTAAAAAAGTTAGAATTGACCATTATTTCATATTTGTAAAACCCTTTATTCTTTATTGAGACTCTCTCTGAAATGTGGTCAGACCTCCCATGTGTGTGTCTGAATGTGTCTCGGCTGTACAGCACATTTCATGTCTGCCATTAAAAAGCTCTATAATCTGCTTTTCGCTGAGTAAAACGACACACTGAAAAGCCACAAATCCAATCCTGCAGCCTGTGATCCTGATTGTAGTGCTGATGGTTCTGTAGTGTATGTTTGGATGTAATGGGCTCATACTGGGCTCCGTATAGATTTTATGATTATGTGTGTGGGCTGCAAACATCCTGTGAACTGCTCCACGGTTTTTAATGCTGCAGCCAAAAACGGCCTGCCTCTCATTCAGCTCCATAACCTCTTGTATAGCTCAGTGACTCCTGGTTTTCTGCTCTATAGCTGCTGCACAATTATTATTCAGAAATATAACAAACCACAAATCCTTTGAGAGGCAGAGATTGAAGACTTTCTGAGAGCTGAAACCAGAAAGAACATTCGGTGCTCATCAGATCGAACCTGAGGGTCTTCACTTGATGTTAATTCAGGTCGAGTTGGTGTTATTCTCTTTGTTGAGATGGTAGCTAGCTTTAGGTTGTTGAAAATGAAGATTCTTATAGGAAAATGAGCATCTGAGTACATTTGAAGACTGAACTCGACATTTGACGGTGACTGCAGTTCACATTTCCAGCTGTCTTGTCTGTTGGTGAAGTCACGGCACGATTTAGCTCAAATGCAACACAGTGAAGCGACACCGAGTTAAAGCCAATTCTGACCTGGTTAGAGTTGGCAGACCTTAAAGTCCCACTCTGATCGTTTATTTTTTTAATACTTAAAGTGTTTTCAGTGGTTTTTAAATTGTGATTATGAAGTTTTTAGCCAAAATCACGTTACCTGTGTCATTTTCAAGGACTTTTCTTCAGCAGCGCTCCAGTAGTTCATTAGCAACTCACCTCTGAGTCGTAGGCGGAGACAGCGCTCCTCTTCATGCTAACTTGTAGGAGAAGCACGTAACATAGAAGTTATTCAGCTCTAATGTCTTTGGGGACATGGTGAAAGTTAATATCATAATTAGCTTTCTTAATAGCTTTGAAATCCACAAACACACATGCTTGTTCCGGGATTGTCCGCTCTATTTCTTCGAGTCTGGCCTTTAAAGCGGGGCTCCGGGGGCGGAGCTTGGATTTGTGATGTAGAAAATCTCACTGTATCTGAGCCTGTGTGTAGCATCAGAAAAATGAACATATGAACACGTTAGACAACAAGAAAAACATGATTTTCATCGGAGTGTTGTCCGATCAGTTGCTCCAGACTCCTCCGATTTCCTGACTTCAGGGTTAATCTTCCTGATTGTGCTTGGAGCAATGGCAGTAACTGAAAGTGCTGTGGAAACACGTGGAACACCTACAGTATGAGTTTCGATTGTTGTAATATATACAGAATAATTTCAGATACCTGTCGGCTGCATCCTGTTGATGGTGACTAACCTTTATTCCCTTATTACAGTCTTTGTGCTAAATATCCTTAAAAAATAGGCAAATTATTTTGTTCTAAGATGTAAAAAATTTAATATGTCTGTTTGGGATACGATGCAGGAGGAAAATCAGCTGTTAAACACGGGTACATTGACTTATTTACAAGTTAAACATAAAGATTAAAAGTCCATCCACAAAGCCAGACCAGCTGATTTTTGACTTTATTTCCAACAAACCTTTTTGTTGACTGTAAAGGCACGAGAGGTGCATTAAGTTTTTCCCATTTAAGTCCCAAAAT
Source organism: Xyrichtys novacula (assembly GCA_962446985.1). Taxonomy (NCBI): domain Eukaryota; kingdom Metazoa; phylum Chordata; class Actinopteri; order Labriformes; family Labridae; genus Xyrichtys; species Xyrichtys novacula. The sequence continues at coordinate 35,230,253 of OY660869.1, read as the reverse complement.
ACGGCGCATTTCCTTAAATATTTAAGCGCTCCTTTGAGTTGACTTGAATGCTCACTACATGGTTTAAAATATTCATACAGAAAACACAATACAAGCTGAAAACTGCGTCAGGAGTTCTGCATTTAGGATGCAGAGAGGGAAAAACAAAAGAGGCAGAATGAACTGAGCATGCAAACGGATAAAGGCGCCAAATATGGTCGAATGTGAGCAAATACGTTTCAGAAATTAAAAGATGAATGTTAGAGGAAGTGCAAACCCACTGAGCACGCTCAGAAACAGACTGAAAAGTCCTCAATCAAACAGGAATATCAGTTTGTACACCAGCCGTGTGTTTTTGTGTCATGATCGAGGGGAACTGAGGCCTCCCCTGAGCCGCCATGATGCTCGACACGACGCCACGGTGGATTAGAAAAGCGAGGAGGTTCAGCCAGGTTGAGCGAGAGGAAGAAACACATTAGTGAGCGACATTAAGAGAATAAATCGGGCATATGAAACGTGTCAGTTAAGACGAAAGAGGGGGAAAAATGTGGAAAGCTACTTAGAGCGGAGCTGCGGCACTTAGGCCCAATTAGGATGCATATTTTAAGTGGAGTTAAACCTGGTGAAATATTCATGATGTGCCCCACTGCTGCAGGAGGATGAGGAGGAGGTGATAGTGATGATAAGGTGGCAGGTTCGGCCTCTGGGGGGCGCCATGCTCCCATCGAGTGGCGTGAAGAAGGAGAGAGGAACACCGCTGCCTTCCCGCTTTCCCGCCCGCCTGCCCACTCAGCCTGCTGCAGAGCGAGCCGAGAGGAAGAGAAGATGAAGAGAGGAGGCAGGTATGATGGACAGACGGGCCGCGGGGGAGGGGAGGTCCTGCAGAGAGGAGCAGCTTCACCTCCTCCGTCAGCTGCAGAAACACAGAGTCACTCTTACCTCAGTCAGCGCTCATCTACAAAAACAACAAACCACAGGAGGAAAATCCACGACGACACTTCCTCCTGAAGTGAAACTGAAGCCGGTTTATTCTGCGTGACACAACAGACACGGCTGAGTTTCCACACGTGTGTCAATCCACCGCAGAGATGACTGACAGGACACGGGCCGTCTCCGTCAACTGTAATTAGTGAGGCGTGAAGCTCAGAGACGGAGTGATGGCAGTCACAAACTCAACCATGGAAGTTCACACAGAGAGGGTGACAAAGTCGAACACAGCTGAGATCCTCGGTGTGCTCTCCACCCACCCAAACTTTCCTTTAACACTCCACAGAATCTGATGTTAAAAAGCTGTGAGGGATTTTATCTGCAGAAAAGTGATGCAACTTTAAAAACACATGCGAAAAGTTCAACGTTCAGTCCTGGTTTCGGAGGATCTCATCTTTCAAATTTGGACTTTTGGTCTTTTCTGCGTCTCCAAGTCGATGAAAATGATCCGAATCTGGTGATTTTGTGAGGCTGAAAAAGATCAGAACGAAAACCTGAAAGGAGAAAGTGAATTTAATCCAGACTGAACATTTTAGAGCTGAATTTTGATTTTACTGTTTGACCCATCTTCCATCTGACTACATGGGGAGGCGGGGTTAAAGAACTGCACTGTAAACCAATCAGAAGAGGGCGCTCTAACTCCTCACCTTTTTCTAAAGTCCACTGTCAGAGCTCTGTGTCTGAACATGAGCTGGAAACAGGAGTGAATGTGATGGTAATGGAGATCTTTGAGAGAGGAGCAGGTCAGAAACACTCAATTATCTGCAGTTTATCTTTTACAACCGAGTCGGCTCACCTCCATCAGCTGTCAGCCATCGATCTCACAAGTGAAAGGATGTAAACACAGAGAGGGAGAAGAGGAGGAGGATAACTGGAGAAGATCAGGGTCCGACCACACAAAGAACATCTCCAACTGAAGTTCAGAGGTTTTGGAGAGTCAGGTGAGCCGCTAAGTCCTACATGAAGATCCAGTTTTATCTCCATGGTCCTCAGGTGAACCAGGTGGAGTTACAGCCATGTGAAGAGAGTCCGGAGGTGGGAGGAGCCAACATGAGTGCAGTGATAGACACGCCCTCTTTTCACATAACACTTCCTGATTGGTTGCTGCAGCAGCCCAGACTTCCCCGGCACAAATACACTCTGGACTTTTGAAGGAGTCTCAAACATTTGAGTCCAGATCCAGTGACTTACTCTCTCCAGTCTAAGTCCATGAACTGGTGGTCTACAGACGAACCTTCACTAAACCCAAACCCATCGGCTTTGACAAATGAGGTTTTCTTCATCTGTGACGGCTGGTTGGAGGATTTGAAACGATCCTTAAAGAGAACAAACCTGTCAGGAGTTTGACCCGTGTCCATATTTTCAGTCCTGACTGGTTTGACTCAGACGTGAGTTCATCTTTATTTCATTGAATTCAAACACTTTTTTTCCCCTAAACTGAGGTCTTGTCAGTCGGGGATGGGGCGAACTTTGTTTTAATGTTTTTTTTTTTTTTGTCTCTTTAACAAATTTATAAATTAAATATTTGAAAGTTACAGAAAAAAAACTGTTTCTGCATCATTTATAGAGCGGATTCACAGCTGATGTGACTCTAACACTCTGGAGGAAAGGAGGTCTCGTGTCTTTCCTTGTTTCCTCTCTCCTCTCTTTATCTCCTTGCATCCTCGTGATTTGGACTCAAACATTCTGTGAACTCTCACGTGAACGCAGGTTTTTTCGTCGGCGCTCGTCAGTAAATTTCATTTCTCAACATTGATTTTTGGATCGTCTGTGTTCTGCTCTCCACCTGATCCGACCCTGCACCGAGCGCGCTCTCCGAAGCCTCTTTGTGTTTCTGCTTGAGGGTTTTGATGGCGTGGAGGGCTGCTGGGGGCGTTGACCTCGCCGTGGCAGGTGTCTTCTGTGGCGTGGAGCAGACACTGAGCTCAGACAAGGGCAAAGACATTAAAAACTCCCCAAAAAAAAAAAAAAAACCTGCACGCTTTCTGAGGAAGTTTTCAAGGTTCCCTGTTAAAAGAGTTTATTCTCCGTCAGAGTGACTCGGCAGATCGCGCTCACATTAAGACCGCTAACCAGTATGTCCTTGGCCGCCTTCTGTGCAGGAAATGGCAGCCTGTTAAGAAAACTGGGGACTGTCAGAGCCAGTTAAACGCCACTTTGCTGGGATCCTTTATAAGGCGGGAAAAAAAGCCTTTTGTTCACTGGCTGTGCACCATTTTGGGTTTTATTAAAACATTTCTCTGCACAGCACAATTACTGTTAAAAGTGCTTCAGGGACGGAAAAGAGAATAAAAGTTAACAACCAAATTAACCCTTCGGCTGCTGGTGGCTGATCTGTATTTGATTCTCCCCCCTCAGCAGTGAGGACAAAAATAAAACTATTTCTACTTCAAAAATCCTTCAAATGAAAGTGTATTTAACGGTTTTCACAGACTGAAACTTGAAGAGGTTCTTTTGAGAAGGTCTGCCTCATTATGATCTAAATTCTTACTAATAAATTTGTTTTAGTTTGGTCAACCTGAGGAGCCGTTAAAGTCCCCTTTTTAGGCGCAATATCAAATACCTCAAGTCTTTTAATATCCTGGAATATGAGTTTTTTTAAACACTTTCAGCAAGATTTAAACTAAACATTATAAATGTGATGATGAAAAGACGACACAGTGTTTCTCAAGCCTGTTTTCTGCTTTTTTAGATTTTATGTTTCAGGAATTCAAATAATTATTATTATCAATAATCTGTTGTGATGATCCCTGTTGATCAGAATAATCATAACAATCAGCTAACTCACATTCCACCCAACAAACTAACACAAAACCCAGTCATCCAGACAAACAACCAGTCAGACAGGAAATACAAACCCACCAGGCAGACCGTCCATGAAACCGACCAGTTACTCAGCTGTCCAGCGTGTAACAACAATCCGACCGCTAACCGACAAACCAACTATCCCGCCAACCAGCGAATGAAAACCCCATGGTCAAACCAGGCAGTCAGCCAACCAACCAGTCAGCAAATCGGTTAAAGCCAACAAGTTGATTATCTGAAGAGCCAACAAGACCAGACAAACCAACCAGCCAGAAAGACAGACAATTATCTAACTACCAACCAAATAACTGGATAGCTAGTCGGCCAGTCAGTCAACAAACCAACCAACCAATTAGATAGTCAACAAACTAACCTGCCAGCTGGCCTGACCAACAACAAACTGACCAGGCAACCAATAAATTGCCAAACAGGACAACCAGGTATCTATCAAACCAATCAACCAACCAGATAACCAGTAAGCCATCCAACTTAACAGCCAACCAATTAAAATCCCCAAAAGCTGACCAATGAACCAACAAGGTAACCAGATACCCAAACAGTCAGCCAACTCACCAGTTAACCAATCTTTATCTTTAACACCAATTAAAACTGATGTTTTTTCATTACCCTCTAAAATCAGGTTTACAGTTTATTTTATTTCATTCAAACCAGAGACCCAATCAAAACCAATGATAAGAAGAAAACACTTAGCTAGTTACGGCTACAAGAATAACAGGCAGAAACCTCGAACAAGACCAAAAAAAAAAAAAAAAATATATATATATATATATATATATATAAATATATATATATATGATACTTGTTTTATATTTAAACAGAAAAATGTCAAAGATGTTTCTCATCAAAACTGAGAGATGAGTTTGTATAAAGCTGCATGAAGTGACACCTCAAACATTCAGAGGATCAACAATAAGACTCACTAATGAAGCAGTCGCCACAATAAATGTAATCAGTCTGTAAAACACTGAGTATTTGCTCATTAGCTTTCATTGAAGTCTCCACTGTTATGGCAGTTTTCCAGTCATGTGTCTATTATTAGGATTTGGACAGTATAGAAAACACTGGAGGAGCTGTGTTCAACGAGAGCAGGCTGAGAATCATCGAGTCTAATTAGAAGACATCATCGACAAAATCTCATTAAAAACAGCTGGAGGAAAAGCGCTGAAGCTCCTCTGACCGAGTCTACAGGACGGCCGTGTCCTCGCCTTCAATGTTGGCGAGCCGGTGACCGAGTCTCTGAAAACACCTCTCCGGCTGTGAGGAGTCTGGCAGTCCGCTGTTTCACCTGCAGAGACGCTTTCTGTTCGGCGGCAGACTGTTTAAAGGCGAGCGAGTCGAGCTGCAGAGAGCAAAAACAGGCCAGCAAGAACAAATGGAAACATGTGGAGATTTTAGGACGAGCGAGACCTTTAACTCGAGACAGAGAGGTGAAAATAAAAGTGCAGCATCAGGATGGAGAGACGTCACAGCTAAAGTAAAGCACTGTGGTCCCATCAGACGCTCATGTCCACCAGTCTGCAGATACATCTGGACTGATCTTCTCTGTAGGACAGAAAAGCTGCAGAAAAACACAAAGTTCATCCCTAAAATCTCACCAAGCGAGTGGATTTTCTGTTGTAAACACCTTTTCCCATTATCTAAGATCTATTCCAGTCATTACGGTAATGATAAACACCTCTGTGGTCGTACGAGCTGGAAGATTTATTCTCATTCAACCTTTAAGGACAGGGACAGAGGCGGGAAAACAGGTGGTAACCACGAACAGGAGACGGACAGGTGGGCAGCTTTTCAGTTAGTAACAGGACAGAGACAGGCAGACAGGGAAGAAGACAGTTAGTCAATAAGACAGCCAGACATGTAGTTAAACAAAGTGGAAGTAAGAGAGACAAAAAGACAGTAAGCCGATACTTTTGACGGGCTGGAAGACACTTATTAAGGAAGTAAGAGACGGAGAGTCAATTAGAAAAAGCAGGTCAGACAGAGGGGAAGGAGGAACAGTCAAGGAGCGTTAAAGTGGAGAGACGGACGAAAAGACAAAAAGAAGAGAGAGAGAGAGACGGAGAGACAAAGAGAGAAAGACAGACAGGCGGAGACAAAGAGAGAGAGAGAGAGAAAGAGAGAGAGACAGGCGGCTCCACATGTTTTCTGGAAGAGGCCGTTTAATCATGTTTCAGCAGCAGTTGGTGGTGAGCGAGCAGCAGATGCCTCGCCATCCGACGCCGATTAATCCTCTCGCTGGTCGTCAGCCGGCGGCCCTGAGCCTCGGCTGTCACCACAGCGACGGGCGGCGGTAACACAGGGACGGGGTGAAGGTGGGACATGGACGCGGGATGGTCGCTTCACCGGAGGGTATCTCTCTCTCTCTGTGTCCCTGCGGCAGTTTTCTGACCGTCTGTTTTCCTCTGCTGGTCTCTGCAGACCGCCGAGCGTCCAGCTGGGCGCTCGAGTGTTTGTCACCCTGGAGGTTTGGAGTTTTGTTTGGATTTGATGTTTTTAATAACTCAGCTTTAAAAAGGAGAGTTTCTTAGATCATGTACCTTTTTTATGCAGACTGCTCCTTTTTTTAGCTGAAATGAAACTTGGTGGAAAACAAAGTTAATCATCATCTTTCTGACGCTGATTCAGCTTCTCCACGATCTGCTCTTTTTCTTTGTTTACTCATGATAACAGATATTGGACCTCTGCTAAATCATGGCCCGTTTGTCCAGGAGAACTTACGTCTGCAGAAAACATGTCCTGTTATGTTTCTTCAGGACAAAACTCGCTCGTAAAAGACGAGAAATCTTCATTTCTCAGAGTTTCGTTTCCTCCTCTCGCTGATCTGTGTGTTCGTCTTGGAGTCAGCAGTCGTCGTCTCGCGGTTCAGCTGGGTGTTAATTGTGTCCCGGCTGCAGCGTTTGTCAGTCAGGTGATGCATGTTCTGCACCACTGCTGTGTAATAAGATGCAGAACAAGCCAATGTAAAGAGGACAAACACACACACACACACACACACAGCTGATGGTGTTGCATGTGATGGGGGCAGCAGCATCTGGAGGGCTGCAGAGGAGGTAATCTGTCAGCATACATATGTATGGACAGATATTCATAATGTTTCAGAGCCGCGGAGAAGAAGCAGCTGCTGTGTGACTGCTGCTGTTAATTCACTTCATCGATGCCAGAGAACAAACTCGCTGCTCAGTCCATCCGGGGGGTCAGAATGGAGCATGCTGGGACATTTTTGATTCAGTTTTAGGCTGTGTTCACAGCTCACCTGCACACTGGGGTTAAATGAACTCTGGTGTGTTCGTCCATTCGGTTCGCTTCATTTTCAAACAGCGAGGTTCATCTGGGTGAGGAGAAACAGAGCTCTGATTTTATCTCCGCTGTGAACAGATCTGCACAGATGTTAATCACGGTTCAGTCCAGGAACTCCTGTCTTTGTTTTAATCGTACTCTGACAGAAAATCCACTTTCTCAGCGCGACACAAACCCCGACCTTTACAGTGTTTGTTCAGGGACTTCCTGTTTTCACATGTTCGGGTGACCCGTGTTAAAAAAAACAACAACATGCAAAATCTAATTCAGGAGTCAAACCAAGAGTGAGACGTAAAAGTACCGTAAAAATATTGTAAATGAGCCAGAAAAGTACCGTAAATAAGCCGTAGAAGAACCATGAAAGGTACCGTAGAAGTACAGTAAATGAGCCGTAAAAGTACTGTAAAAATACAGTAACTGAGCTGTAAAAGTACCGTATAAGTACTGTAAATGAGCTGTGAAAGAACCGTAAAAGTAATGTAAATGCAAGACCTGTAAAAGTACTGTAAACGAGCCGTAAAAGTACAGTTAAAGTACTGTAAAATAACTGTAAAAGTACCATAAAAGTAACGTAAATGCAAGACCCATAAAAGAACCATAAAAGTACTGTAAAAGTACAGTTAAAGTACTGTAAAAGAGCTGTAAAAGTACCAAAAGAGTACTGTAAATGCAAGAACCATAAATGAGCTGTAAAAGATGATGATCCATGATACTCCATCCATCCATCCATCCATCCATCCATCCATCCATCCATCTTTTTTCTCCATCCATCACTTTCTTTGCACTGCTCCCTTCATTCATCCATCCATTGTCTTTAACCACCTTCCATTAATTCATTCATCCCTCCATCCTTGGCTCCATCTATGATTCCATGGTTGGATTTATGGCTTCATCCATGTATCGTTCCCTTGCTTCTTTCATCACTTCATCTCTTCCTTGAACCATCTGTCATCCATCTTTTCCTCCAAACATCTATCCTTCGCTCCACCCATCCCCCGGATAACGTCAGAGTTGTTGGTGTCCACCACAGAACCCCGCAGACCCGAGGACTCCTCAGTTTGAGTTTGAAGGAGATGCTGCGGCGCTCATGGGTCCAGATGGAGAGCATTAAACTGTTCAATCAGCCTGGTTGATTTTCCTGTTAACACTCTGACTCGGGCATCTGCAGCATCCTTCAGGGCGCAGTTTCCACTCCTGTTTTAGCAGCAGTTTGGTCTGCTTAAACTCCTGACTAATTCTCTCTCTTATTTGACTTTTGTTTTCTCCAAAAACCTCTAACTGTGAGCGAACTGGAGAGGAAATGTGCAAAAAAAACCAACATCTGGATCCAGAGGAGAACAAAAAAATGGAGCACCATCCCACTGCTCTTGACCTCAGAGATCTCCGACAGTTTCACACACCCGCGGACTGAAACGGTGTAATTCTGCAGCAGTCTGAAAGCGATTTCACCTCTGTGCTCTCCATGTGTGTGTTTTAAAGACTCAATTACACAGCAATCCCATTGGCTGTTAATCCTTGAAGCTCCATTCATTCAGTTTAGGATGAGAGAGCCCAGGATCAATACTGAACTATAGAGGCTCGGCCCGCTCCCATTAAGCTCTGTGTGCAGAATGAGCACTTATCCCACTCGGTGTGTGTGTGTGTGTGTGTGTGTGAGTCTTTAAACCTCACATACAGTCCTAAAGCCACTTTAATATTCAGTTCATGGTTTAAGCAGAGCCATTCTGTTGATGAGCTGTAATAAAGATGTCTTTTCAGAAACACCAAAGGAGGCGAGAGTTGGAACATTTATTTGTCCAACTTTTCTTCATCAAAGTGCTTCCATGATTCACAAGTCTTTAAAGGACTCGCAGAAGAAAGATGGCGCCCAGGAACCAGAAGAAAGTCCCCGTCGTCTTTTAAGGATCCAGGTTTCGGAGTATCAGGCCCCAACTACACGAACGTGGATATATTTCAAACCGCACATGTTTATGTCCGATTAGGCCTCCCTACCACACCAAAACGGGAGTTTGGAACACTCAAACCGGATAAATCTGAATCCGAAAAAACAAGTGGAGAAATAAAAAAACATTTACGGATCGATGACGTCAAACCGCAGCTCGCGCATGCGAATTAAAAAGAAAAACAACAACAACGATGGCGGACATACAGGGTATTCTTTACGTTTGTTTTGCCCTTTTGGGGCTAATTTCAGCCTTGACAGTGAACCTTGTTTTATACAATTACATCCACCAGTCAGCCAGCTCACAGAGGTCACATGGTCCGTCACATGGACCCGACGCACTAGCGTAGCTTCCGCAAACAATGGCTGACGCATCACGCTGTTACGATTCATCGGCCAATCAGGTAGCTTTGTTCCTGAATTATTTTTAGGATTGAGTTTGAAGGCTACGTGTGGACGCAGATATTTTTGAGAACTAACACGTGTGGACAGATACATTTATTTAGACCGGAGTACAAAAATATCCTGATAAATAAAAATCTATATACTCAACTCTCAACTCAACTCAACTTTATTTGTAGAGCACTTTAAAACAACCACAGCTGTACAAAGTGCTGTACATAACTAGACAAAACAACAAGATAAAAAACAATCAAGAAACAATTAAAACAATGGATAAAATAAAAGCAGAATTAATAATAAAATATAGCTTCAATGTTTTTAAAAACTAATTTAAAAACATAGAAACAAATAACTAAAAACAAACCATAAAACACTAAAACAGGAGCCGAGTCTCATGGAGGGTTAAAAGCCAATGAATAAAAATGGGTTTTAAGACGAGTTTTAAAAATGGACAGTGTGGGGGCTTGTCTAATTTGGAGGGGTAGCTTGTTCCATAAAATTGGGGCAGCAACAGAAAAAGATCTACTGTGTAGTCCGGGCCTCAGTGGTCCAGGTTTCATGGGCCAAAAGTGACCAAAAGTGAAGCTTCAGAGGAAGAAACCAAAGCGGTTTGACTTCCAGTGAATTTCCTGTAATCCTGAGAGATACCAACGCCTCCTTCTGTCTGTGGAGCGAATCCAAAGCTGAAAACAAGTGTGTGTTTTTTTTCTTCTTCTTCCTCTTCATGTCAAAGAATTCAGTCAACAATGTTTCACCGCTGACAGGATTACGCCGGAGCTCGGAGGTGTTACTGCTGAAAATTCCGAGCAGAAGCTGCAGGATGGATGGTTTTTCTGCGCAGGGCTGCACAGCATGGTTCTGGATGGGATGAATTAAGACTTAATCCTGGTGTATTTTCTGTAACGTTCAGGTTGGTTTCACACTTGATGTTTGCATTCAGAGGCACACCGGCTGCAAAATCTGTTGGAAACCTTTAAAGTATCAGAGCGAAGCAGGAAAACATCCACGGGTTTGAATTTCCTGTGGTTTTTTTTACCGTTTGTTGTAGGAGATGTTGAAAGAGAGGATCAAACCTCAACAGGAAGACGTTAACGTGTGATAAAACAAAACATCTAATCCATTTACAAACGGTGAACACAGAGCTTTCTCAGATAAACGCTCAGTCTATCAGGATGAGGTTTTAGGTCAGAGGTCTGCTTCGATGTAAACTGACCTGCTGAAGGTGATGAAGAGCGTAGATGTTCAGTGAAGGCGCTGACTGATGAAGAACTTTTTACACGACATGCAGAGAGACTTTCAGGCTGGAAAAGCATCTTCATCAGTGACGAATGTGTTTTCTGCCGCAAAGGTCACACTCCTGATGTTTCCAACAGATGTGGACATGTTGATTCTTCTCATGAAGAAGAGCGGACGCCACCAGTCTGGAAGATTTCATTTATTCATTCGTTCACATCATCGACATTCAGTATCATCGGTGCTGCAACATTTAACAATGCAGAATTTATGCACAGTTTGCTTTTGGCAAGATGCTCATTTGCATCACCTGTCCACAGGTGGCTTTAGTAAATTAATTAGAAATAAGGAAAATAAACTAAATATACAGTTTTAGTGAAAGGATTTATTTCTGTAAGCAGGAGTCTTTTCTATCAAATCTGCAAACTTCTAGACTGACTGACACAAAGGTGTATTTCTGTTTTCTTTAATGACCCATTCCCAGTTAAACGTGTGCGTGTAAATCAAACAGGAAGTCCACGCAGTCCTTTTCTACTTTCAGGATATTTGAGTCAGTAAATCTCACTGAGTGTATTCAGAAGATCGAACTTCAGCAAAGCTGACAGACTGTTTCCTCTGATTCAGTCACTTATGAAGAGGAGGTGGAGAAGGCCTCAGGTCTCCTTCATGTTGATTTTAAGAGAGTTTTAAGTTTTAAAAAAACGAGTTTATCAAGTCAGACGGATCGTGAATCTGAGGGACGGAAATCTGATCAAGTTTTAACCGTCAAAAACGCCGTCAGTGCAGTTTTGTTCCTGCACAACCTCCTCCTCCTCCTCCACCTCCTCCTCCTCTTCTTCATCTTCTTCTTCTTCTTCGTTGCTGTCACTGTTGTCATCGTCTCCGAACTCGTGCACTTTCTGGATCTGCCCACTAACTACCAAAAAGCATATGTGACTAGTTTGTCTGTCTTGTGCTACCGTAGAAATGCGGTTGTGGTTTCCATCTTCTTATGTTGGAGATAAAACTCGTTGCTCTGCAGATCTTCACAGTTTGATGCGAGGGTCTGCTGACTTTGACGACCTTTAGGATAAAAACTGGAATAAAAAAACTGATCTTAAAAGGTTTAAAGTTGTATTTCTTAGATTTATGAGCACAGTTTTACCTTTTGAAAGTCTAAACGTTGTGTGCAGTGAGCTTTTGCAGAGAGTGTTTTTGAGCTGAGCCTGCAGTCTGCTCCCTCCTCCTCCTCCTCCTCCTCCTCCTCCTCCTGCAGCACGTTCAGCAGCTAACCAGGTTAGGCCTCAATCGGATTATCAATTTCTGAGCTAAGTTGAAATCTACAGATTGCGGGCCGGAGCGAGAGTGACGGGCTAAGCAGCCGGCTGTCAGGACAGATTGATGGAGCCACTCATTCACAGCGACACGGGGCCCATTTATAAAGCAGTAATTGCTGCTGTGATATCGACACTCTTCCTGCTTCGACCTTAACCCCTGCCACCCTCCTCCTCCTCCTCCTCCTCCTCCCGCCGCCGCGTGCATCCACACACTCATCCAGCTCCTATATAATTGCTTCATCGGGTCTGAGAGCGGCGTTTTGTAAATCAAACTGTTGATTTTCTTTCTCCTCCGGAGTGTTCCCTCAGCTGCTTGTTAGCTCCTCATTGCTAAAAACGTCAGCGCTAACGGCTCATTTTGTCGGTTATTGAGCCCGTAAAGACGTCTTTTCTTCCAAACGTGTGACAGAAACCAGACAACAGGATGAGAAGGATTCCTCTCGTCTGTTTTTAAAACTATGAACAGAAGTGAAAACAAGGAGGAGCAGAGCGGGAACATGACGCTGCTCGGACACAAATCAGGACGCTGGAATCTCAAACCCAAGACGGTTTAACGTTAACACTGATGAGTTAAGCGTGATAGAGAGCTCCACCTTCTTCTACTCGTGTTTGGACAGCAACTCATTTTTTCATCCCTCATATTCACCATATTCAGACTCCTGACTGTGTATCATGTAAACCTGCAGAAATCCAAATGTTTTAATCAGGTAGAAACACAACAGTGACTCAAAAATATCCAAATTAGCAGAAATTCAACCACCTAAAAAGGAAGTAACCTGCTGCGAGTCCGCTGCTCCAGACCGCACTCCGCTGCTGCTACACCCGAAACACCAAAACCAGAATGCAACACATCCTGTGGGTACCAACAGAACCTCTGGATCTCCTGAAGTCTGCAACCATCGCCAACCTGACACTGACTTCCTCCGACATTCAGGAGTTCAATCAGAAAAGCAGGAAGTTAGAGAAAAAGAGTGAAATATTCCTTTAGTCTACATGAAATAAACGACTTTCTCCTTTTTCATTATTTTTAAGGACTATTTGATGTTTAAAATGAGGCTCAAAGAAACAAAAACTGACGCTGTGATAATTTCCACTCTCTCTCTTTAAGAAAACGAGGTTTTTATGAGTCCATGAGGTCCTGGATGGTTAAAATGGCAGACTGAGGAGATGGGAGTCGGAGAGGCGGAGGAGGAGGAGGAGGAGGAGGGAGGGTGGAGGAGGACTGGAGAGAGATTACCGAGCATGGTTTGGCAGCGCTCTGCTGTTCCTCGGAGCGACACACCGGCTCACACATTTAGTATTCTGACTCCACGCCGGCTCTGATCAGATGTGTTATCACACGCTGGAGTGCAGGAGATGGGATGCTAATTTAAACCTGCAGAGGGAGGGGGGGGGGGCAGAGCGAGGCGACGTGGATGAAAAGGTGAATTATACCCTCAGAGAGAGGATCTGCTGTTTGTAAGACTCTGATGTGTTTCTGCAGAAAAAGGTGAATTTGATCATAACTGGATTTGTCTTTGTTGAGTTTTGAGATTAAATATTTAAGGTTAAAGATGTGATTGAAGTTTGCTTCATGAGCTTTTAGTTTTATTTTTGAGATGACAGGAAGATTTTCATGAATTAGCGGTGAGACGGAAAAATGTGAAGAAACGAACAAAAGACAAAATAAAAGGTCAAGAATGAGGAAAAAAAAACAAGAAACGAAAAACATCATTTCAGAGCTTTAGCAGAATTTTTATTCATCCACATTGGGCTGCAAGTTTTTCTTTGACAGTTTCACGATTTATGTAAGAAAAACGGTTTTATCTCCTGGTCCTGATCCCAGCGAACACGTCCTTCAACTAATCCGTCTCCAAAAACAGGAAAATGCGTGACACACCTGTGTGCAGGAAGTAAAGTGGACTAAAGGGGCTTCAGGTTGATCTCATGGAGTTTGAATAATAATAATAATCTGAAGTATGAATTTATTGATTATAACCTGCTGCGTCTGTTTTAGAAACTAAAATTCAAGGTCAAGACGAGGCTGCATTCGCTCTGAACTTTTATCTCGAACATATCCGTGTATTTTCATCGATTTAGGCTGAAGTTGTGACCGCTCATGTGACCTTAACCTGACAAAGAAACCAGGTATTACAGTTAACAAAGACCCGTCCTCATATCGGACAGAGAGCGGGACTGTGGGGTAAATATTTGAGGATCTGGACTTTCTCCGGTCCTCCTGCTGAAGTGTAGTGTCTGTGAATTAGAGCCGCTTTTGTAATTCAGGGCTTTTCTGTCTCTTTCTGTCTCTTCTTCTTTCCTTTTCTTTCAGCTGGGCCTGTTGAGCCGGCCTGCCAGTTTTCATCCTCTTTCATTACTCCCTCCCATTATTCTCTAATTTCCTTCCCCTCGCTATTCGGGCACCTTTTGCACAAAGCAATCAGCCGGCGGTTAATGGCTGGGACTATCCCGCTCCGAGTGTCTGCTCTCCTCCTTTTTTTTTGGTTCTTTTTGAGGAAATAAGAGGAGACAAAAGCAGAAGCTGCTCTCGCCACCTTGGTCCTCGTCCTCCTCATGATCGCTCAGAAATGAGTCCGTGGAGTGGATGCTTTAGAAGAAGCGTTTTTGTTGTGTTTGTCGTCTCGCAGAGCTGAACCGCTCGGTTTCTCCTCTCTCAGTGATTTTGATTCATTCACTCCTCCACAGAGATGAGCAGCAGGTGGTCAGAACCATGATCCAAGGACGGGTAATGGATTAAAAACAAATTTAGCATAAGAACATGAGACGTGATTTATGTAAGACAAGCTGCTGATTCGCCGGAACGCCGTCGACACACCTCAGACTGTTCAGGATTACTTCTAACCACCAGAATCACCAAAAGAGACATAAGGAGGGCCAGGTGTCCGCAGCAAAATCCACATCCATCCGGCCAGAATCTTCAGAAATATGTCCGACCAGATTTCACTTAGTTGGTTCTGTCTTTGCCGGCTTAAAAGTCAGATAAGGACCAAATCCAGTAAAAGTAGGGTGACTGTATGTCCTCTTTTACTTGGACATGTCCTCTTTTTCGGGGGGCTGTCCAGCCTTGTCCGGCTTTGTCCGGGACGTTTATAAAATCCTTCAAATGTCCACGGTTTTGTACGGTAGTTTAGAGTCTGTGTCACGTGGACTTCTTGAGTTAGGAGAGCGTAAAAGACACTCGGTCCGATCTGAAAAACTCTCAAAATTAACTTTGTGCAACTCTGTGACTCCGCCCCCATGTAGTCGTGTCCTCTCCGGGATTCAGAATATGGTCACCCTAGTAACAGAGTTCGTGAAAACGGATCTACAGATATCTTCACGTCTACGACAAAGACCGTTGTTCTCCCTCAAGTAGTCTACAATATATCTGGCTATGTCAGAGCCGGGTTTGGATCCCCCTGTTCTCAGGGTCAGAATCAGAACCATCAAACATACTTAATAGAAATATCAGTATCTGTGTAGCGGTGTCAAATCTGTATTGGTATCCTAATGTGTATCAGTACCAGGATCAGCACTAGAATTCTGTCGTCGTCGTCACTAAATCAGTATCAGTACTTGTGTCATATTACTGCCCGTGTAAGAATCTGTATCAGTGTCTGACCTGAAACTCTCTACAGTTTGGTAACGACATTAGCATTAGCATTAGCGATTCTGCGTCACAAAGTATGAATAGAGCATTTGAAAGAGTCGTATCACCAATTCCCTTCAGACACTAAACTGGGATGAAGACGGGATTTAACAATCTGAATAAACGGATAGATTTAAACCCTTTTTAGAGACTTTTATATAAACACTTTACCGAGACTGGAGCGCTCTCAGATCCACCCGTGATGGTCCTTACACAAATCCATTTCCATCAAAGTTTCCTTCAATCAGGAGATTCATGTCTGGGTTTTTTCCTCCTGTATTGGAAATGACTCGTGGCGAGGAGAGAGCAGGTAAGACACGCATCTGAGAGCCGAGGTCAGGAGTCGAGTTTGCAGACGATGTGACGGGACTAAATCAGCTGTTTGTGGGTCACCTGCTCGACCAGCTGGACTAAACCAGCGAGCGGACCTCTCTGTACTTCATAATAGCCCCATGAGTCCTCCACATGAATCAGCGAACGGTTCCCCTCGCTCTTCCTGCTTCATCTTCATCGTCACTCACCTGATCTGAGGAGGAATTCGATCTCTTCAAGTCTTCATTCCGCTGCATTAACCTGTGAGGAGGAACCTTCCAGATCACACAGGATCTAATTGCTGCAGGCGTGCGTCGTTATCGTCCTCTTTTCTTCTTCTTCTTCTTCCTCTTCCTCTTCTTCGTCTCCCCTCCTCGCTCCCCTCGCTCACACAGTCCCGGTCTAATCCTCAGCGTTATTGTTGGCACATTTTCATTATCTTTGAGAGGGCTCGGCACTCACTGTGCTTTGATGAGTTTATGAACAGTGGCACCTCTAATCCGGAGGAAGATGCTCTTGAGAACGCGGTGATCAGTGCACATCATGGCGCCCACGGCCGGGGGACGCACTGATGTAATTTTACATTTGTAATAATAATCTGGGAAGTCTTTAATGCGATTCAAAGACAGGCTTGTCAAAAATAATACAGAGGAGTTTATATGAGGTGAGGGTCTGTGCGGGGGGAGGAGGGGGACGCGGCGTCTGTTTCTGCTGCTGCTGCTGGAGAAATGTACATTCAGTTGATTGGGAGTGTGCCGGCGGTAATTGAGGGCTTTGTTGTTGCCTGGTCCACAAATGGATTTCTCATTACAGTGAATGCAGCAGCATGTTCTCTGCAGTAAATGGTTGCCATAGGAGCAGTAATAACACGTAATGCTGCGTGACCCTCGGCTGGCTGGCCTCAGGCACTTTTAAGAGCTGTCAGAGCATGCACGCAATTAGACCGCCATCTATAATACAGATATTAAAGCCTGTGAGAGTCCGGTGGAAAGACCCCACTCGGATCAGAGTGGGAATAAACCTTCAGAGCTCTCAGGAAAACCTGGTCCAAGAGGGTCATCTTACTGAGCAAGCTAATTTGATTGACAGTTTGATTGACATCTTCCTGCTAGGGCTGCAGGATTAATCAATTTAAAATCGTAATCGGATTTTTTTGATTAAATGTTAAAAAAATTAAATTGGTCAAATCAGTATTCCTCTCTATCATATATCGGGCCTCCAGGCCACCATAGGCTCCTCCCCCTTCCTGTGGGAGCGCTGTCCAGTTCCCACACACACCAGTGTAAACAAACATGGCGTTTGCAAAAGAAGGCGATAATTTCTCGGACAAGAGCGAGTCGTGTTGAATTGGTACGACTTCACAGTTTCAGACGAAGAGTAAACCACTCCCCTCTGCAAAGTCTGTCTGAAGGCGGTATCAACCCGTCACCATGGAAACCAATTCAGGAGGAAACGCTAAAGTTTTCTGTCGTATCAGCGTTTCATCGACATGGAAACAGCGTTTTGGGTGATTGTAAATGGACCAAAACAACCTTTTTGCTCTGTACTCTTCTTCTGTCTTTTGTGCATTTCCTGTGCAGCGTTACAGCGCCACTTACTGGCTTGGCATATGAACTACATCGTATTCAGTGGTTTCGTTTTGTGAGATGGTTAAAAAAAACAAGTGAAGTTTGATGAAGTTGTCACTGAATAAAAATTCTAAAATCGAAACTTGAGTTTTCAGAGAAAAATACCAGGATTTTATTTTTGGCCAAAATCGTGCAACACTACTTCCTGCATTATGTGACCAATTCTTTTCAGACATCTTGACTGGGTAGCGAGCTGTGGTGGAAAATCTTTAACGTATTGAACAATGATCTGTGTTATTGCAAGAAAACTCCTTCAACAGGTGGGTCGTAGTCTCCTCAGACTTGGCCCAGACCTGCAAAGGTAGACTGTTGTGGTTTAGGGTGCCTGTGTTTAAATCTGAGCACGTTAACCCTAAAAACAAGGCTGTGTGTTTCCTCTTTATTCCCCGACACGAGGAGAAAAGCCTCTGCAGTGTTTTGTGTCCCTTTGTGCAGCGCTGCACTTTTAAACACCATAAATAGCTGAATGAAAACACTTGTCAACAAGCCGGGCGACACAACCTCCTCTCCTTTGACTCGACGCTTTCGTCAATTCTTTCTCTTTCTGCCAAATAAACACTTTCCCTGCAAATTGCTCGACATAATCAAATGTGTCTGAGTGGAGTAATCAGGGAGGGAGAGAAAGAGAAGGAAGGGGGCCTCTTTGTTGGTCTGCAGGTCTGATCTGTTGATGCTCAGGGCCGCTCTGATCCCCCGCTCTGATCCCCCTCTCTGTTATTGAATGTACGTACAGTCAAAGTGCTGAGCCCTCCCTCCCGTCAGCCATGTGTGTCTGTTTCTGCCGCCATCTGTCCTCTTAACTTTTCATGAGCGAGGCTGTTTCTGAAGCCCGGGAGCTCGGCGGAGAATAAACCTGAGGAGTGCTTGTTGAAATCTATAATTCACATCTTAACAATTTGTCCCAATGAGCTGCCGTAGCGTGTTCCCCCTCCTCCTGCTTCCTCTCACAATTACAGAACAAACGCTCTCTGAGTGGCTCGCTCTTTCGGGTTGCTTATTCATCCCTCAGGTTTTTTCCCTTCCTCCTTTTTGTTTCTTTGCTGGGTGCAGCTGTTCGCGCTGACTGTTGGTGGGCCGACTATAGTAATTAAGCACCAATTAGCCCACCTCCAGAGCTGTATTAACGAGGCTCGACAGCCCGCGGCCGGGGCAACAGGCTATAATCACCCAGCGGCCCCTCAGCGGGATAATGGTACGGCCGTGAACCGCTACTTACCCACTCGAGCCCTCGCCACATCAGATGAGGAGCGTGACTTTCTGCACGCTGTTGATCTCGGTACCTCCAGTCAGGCTGTTGAAGCACGCCGACTCCTCAGGAAATAAGCTCTTTGATCCTCTTTCTGTTGTGTTGTTGCACTTTTGTTTGCTCCGGCGGCCCGTAATTAGCCCTCCAAGTGTTTTAGAGGCTTTTGTGATGATGCAAAGCAGCTTGTACAGTAAACTGGAGTTCAGTTCTGCTGCTCTGCCACCAAGCGAGCGCAACAACTCATTTGGCTGATCTCTGACTTGTCGCAGTGTTCACTTTCTTTAAAGGGATATTCTGGCGTAAAATTAAGTTAAGGTCAAACTCACCGTAACAGCGAGTTAGACCCCCCCTCCAGAGCTGAATGTTGCCGACCGCTTACTTCTCTAGTTATACCAACTTTAGTAACGACCGCAGGATAGTAATACAGAGAGCCACGCCCTCAACCAAAACGCCACTCTATAGCCACAAATAATGCTCAGAACAGCACCTAACTTCATCAACAGGACATATACAGACCGAGGCGCTAAGACAGAAGAACTACAGCGTCTGTAAAATGATTAATATGGTGATTATTACTTCAAGGAAATGATGAAGAAATTATCATAAATGTTCTTCCTTGAGCTGCGGCACCCCGCTGTAGTCTGTAATGGACTGGCCTGAGGTCTCTCTACAAACAAGCGTCTGCTGGAAGAGAGTAGGTGAGCTGTATTGAAAAAGTTCTCCATCTCTAATTGACTCATGCTGGTTGTATCTTCACAACCCTGTTTCTGAACACATGACAGTGTAAATCTGAGCCTGTCACACCTTCAGAGGGTAGACCTGACCGGTAAGGAAGCACCGACCTCTCCTGCTCACCTGATGTACAAATGGGACAAACGACAAGTGAATCTCCACCAGGCCATTCATGTACATGTTCCAGACACGATCACAATAGTCTGGATTTCCATTTCCTGCTCCCCAGAGGATGAACCTTTTTGATTTAGCCTCTTCTTTAGTCGTGATGTTGGTGAATCTCTGAGAGCTTTAGTGTAACTTTGAACCCGAACTCTCAAAAGCTGGTTTTCCATCAACATTTCTGAGGATATTCATGCTCCCCAGAGGAGAAACTGGTGTACGTCTTTGACATCATCTGTTGCCGGACCGCAGTGACTCTGGTGAATCCGGTGTAATGCATGCTCCCCACAGGAGAACTTGGGCCCCCGTATAAAGGACCTCTCCTGTGGTGTGTCAGCTGTACTCCCTTATCTGTTTATCCGACCTTGATTTTAACCGTGTGTTAATTGTATTCTTGAAGAAGCTGCCTGCAGGGTTTTGCTGCATGTAATTTAAAGGATCATTTATCGCCTCGCCCACCAGGTCGAGTATCAGTGGATTGAACCTGTTGGGTCTGCTAGCCTCCTCAGGCGCTGTGACAGACACAGATTTGCTCTTAGTGAAAAGTGTGAGGAGGTCGAGCCTGCGGCGGCGGCAGCGGCAGAGCTCTCCACCTGCTCCCGTCAGCAGAAAGAAAACAACAGCTCCTCACCGACAGGAAGCAAACAGCCTTTCATTCGCTCCGGGGAGCAGGTGACCACCGGGTCTTCCTCTGCCAGCCGGGCGCTGTGTGTTTATGGAAGCTCCGACCTCCGACCCTGCAGATTGCATGCTTTCTGGGAGTGATTATTTGCCGATGAAGACATGCTTTTACATCCCCCCTGCCCCCGTCAGCCAGGAGGACGGACAGCAGCTGACAGACAGGGTCGACCTCGGCCGCTGAGAAGACGCAGCCCTGCAGAGATAATTGGCGAGCAGCGGGGTCATATTTGATGGAAACACACTTTGCAAATTTATCTGGAGGCAGCGGTGTCACAGTCAAACACTGTATTCAGAGCTTTCCTTTCTGTGTTCCTCCTCTTCTTCCCTCGGCTCAGGCCTGATACGCCCGAGCAGAACAAATCCCCCGCTTTGATTATGACAGCGCTCGAGAAATTGCCCGCCACGCCGGCCGAACTCATTATTCAGTCCACATTTCAGCATATGTGGTCGGTACTTCTGAGCACACAGTAAACAGACATCTCTCACTTTCAGTATCATGAAGCAAAACCTGAGATATACCGTAAACATGGAGGAAACGCACAGTGTCAGCCGCTGGTTCCGACTGAACGTGAAAATGACGTTTTTTTTAAGGTTACTGCTCTGACAGCGGACTTCAAAATATCGTCATATTCCGATAGAACTTTGAAAAAAAAATCTTACTTTTATACTTTTTCTCTTTTTCAGTCACTTCGACAACAAACTACCTTGATTGTATCACAGCGTACCGTTCTGTTAGCGTAGGAGTTCGTAACATCTACAGGTGAAAATGCAAATACCGTAATGACCCAAATATGAGAGCACCCTGATTAGGAGACGACCTCCGTTTTTTTCAGGATTCATTTTTGCTTTTATACTTGAATTAATTTGAATTTGGAATGATGATTAAAAACACATACCTGAAATAAAACCAGGTAAGCTGATGTTTCGATCATGAGCAAAATGAAAATGGTGGAAATCTGTTCATTAAGAGACTGGGACACTGACAGGATGAAGTGATATCACTGACCTTTGACCAACATTTAATCCAAATAATAATATATAATTATCATTATATACTGAGGGTCAAAAATGGGACTAAAATGAAACACCCCCCTGTAAGGAAAAATAATCTGGAATAATCTGAATCCATTCGAAACAGATGTGTTTTGTATTTCTACTCTGTCAGCAGACTCACCCACAGAGATGACACCATGTGACTAAAACTGATCCTGAAATCGTCCCTGATATTTATGGATCGGATCTGGTTACCTTATAATCAAGGTTGTTTTTTATTTGGGTCGGCATGGTAGATCAAAACCTGGAGAGATCTTCAGGCAAAGACTGTCTGAAGAAGATCTGTGAAGGAGGTAAAGATGGGCTGATGACTCCAGGTGTGTGGTGAATGTAAGAATATCACTAATCTGTAATTAAATGCAAAGGTGAACTAAATGAAATGAACTGATTGAACAGTTCTCAAATATGAGGCGAGCTCTGCACAGAAACCCACACCAAGAACATCCTTCAGACACTTTTTACCTGACGAGAGTATTTGAGTCCCGCCCCTGATACGGGGAACAGCTCCGCCCCTGATCTAGAGTTAGAAGAGTTGGAACGGATGAAAACGGAGAGAAAATGTGCACTTTTGACCTGGATGCAGCTTCTACCTACTTTTCTGCCCGATCAGCCAACTTTCTCACCATCGCGATTAAGTTTGGAGTAAAACAGACAGTTACAGTGAACTGATTTAAAGAATTTTGGGTAATTGTTCAGGTAAAAACAAAGACATTAAAGCCTGATATAACGAAAAGCTGAACCTAAAGGGAGGAGTTGTTTCTTTCAGCCTTTAAATCTCCATCTCCTGCCCTCTGCTGCTGCTGCTGCTGCTGCTGCTGCCTCTTAAATATCTTATCTCACCATTTCCATTCACACTCGGTGGTTTCCATTGAAGTAGGAAATCCATTCCCATACTGTGCTATTGTGTCATTGTGCCAGATGAATATAAATTGCATCAATTTCCAGTGATAAATGCAGAGACATTGTGCTGTGGATGCAGCATTAGTGAGTAATTGGGAGGAAATGTCAGGGACACATTACAATATGCAGCAGTATACTAATGTGTTTATGTCTTGGTATTCTGTCTGAGGCTGTTTCATACCCACGCTGAGAAACAGAAAACACAGCCAGGCTCCAAAATCCACCAACTATTCTTCCTGCTGCAGCTGGGGAAAAGTTTTTGACTAGATGTGGACATCATTAGGCTGAAGAGGAGATGATTGACAGCTCTCTTCTTCACTCAGACTCCTGCAGACTCTCCTCACACACCTGATTGGACAAACACACAAGGCCCAGCAGGTAATTACCGACTGTGCCGGGCCTTGAAACTCTTGCAGAAAATGACTTTACGGTGTGAAATCTATGGAGTTAATGCTGCAGCAAAACAACCTGCAAATGTGTGAACGGATCTACATCCAAAAATTCTTCAAACATGTAGATGTTGTGTAGTCACGACAACAAATTTGTGCTAATTTTAAATTTGTGTGTCCTCAGCTCTTCTTTCTCCAACCCTCTGTAGACCTTAGTGGACCCAGCAGACCAGGTTTTGGAGTCTGACAGTCAAATGTTGTCCCATTCTGGCCCGATAGAGGACTTCAGCTGCTCAACAGTTCAGGGTCTCCTTGGTCCTGGTTTTGGGGTCATGGTAGTCCAAATGTTTCCAATGGGGGACAAGTCAGGACCGCATCAGTTTCTCAGCAGGACTCTTCTCCTGTTGTCAGAATGTGGTTTGGGATCATCTGAAGGTCTTCCCTGAAAAAGTCTTTGTCTGGATGGACGCAGATGTCGCTCCTAAACCTGGAGATGTTGTTCAGCATTGATGGAGCCTTCACAGATGTGGAAGATACCCATGACATGGACTCTGGTGATCCCCAGACCATCAGGGATACTGCGCCGTGCTGTGGCGTCCGGCAAAATTAGAAGCCTTGCGAATCTGATAAAGCCGCCGGAGCTGATCTGCAGCGGAGCCGTACGGCCGATGGATTCTGTGGAATATTTGATCCGCCTGCCATGTTGAAGCGGAGTGCAGCCGTTCCGGATCCTGTGGGTTTTGCCCGTAAGGCGGAAACGTCTCAAGTAAGTCCAGTTGTCCTTTCCATGCGGTGATTTCCACCTCAGAGTCCTGTCTGTTTTTAATGCCCTGAAGATCAGGACCATCCAGTCCTGGTTTTGGTCCCTGGAAACTGTTGGATACTAACCTTATCTGCAGAAGAATACATGAGTGGAGCCCCCTGGTGGAGGTAGAGGATGCAGGTTTACAGTGGTGGGGTTCGGTCCCTCAGTTTTAATCTGGATCCTGATCCCCCTCCTCTGTGTAAAGCTTCAGTTTCTATAGACTCTAAGCATTACTCTAAAATCCCACTGGGACTGTTTGTCAGGCGTCTGCGTGGGTGTAGAATGTGATAACCCTTAATCACGGCATTGCAATTAACACAGCATGAAGTGGGGAAATACCTCCCACTGTGAGGGAGGTTTAGAAGTGTTTACATTAAAAAAGTGGTATGAGCAGCCTGCGGGTCTACTCCAGAGTGTTTACAGAGGGACTTCTCCATCAGACTGATGGATCAGCGATGTTACTGTACTCTTCTGTGCTGGGAAGGCCGATGATATCGGCTCAGTCTGTGGTGGTTCTGCTGTAGTTTTTGGATTACTTCTCAAAGTGATCCTCCAAACATCTCTGAAAAAAAACTGTCCACTTTCTGTCCTTAGTGATGCAGGTTTTCTGTGTTTTCCCTGAGGCTAACACAGCCGAGGTTTACATCGACTGCTTTACTCCCTGCTGCACTCAGAGGGATTAAAACCATTAACACAATTTATATCAAACATCCTCCATCAAGCCATTCATCTTCATCATCCCACCACCAACATCCTCCCCCTCTCCTCTTCTGCCTCAGCTCCATCCCTCCATCCCTCCCCGGGTCCACGGATAATCTAATTGAGGCCGCGGCTGTGGCCTGAGGATCGTTACCGCTCCGATGCTGCTGGACGCGGCGAGATCCGAGCTTCATTAGAATAAGATGGATTGACGTTTGTGAGGGAAAAGATAAAATAATTATGAAATTAAAGACAAGGGTGGGGGTGGCGGTGCTGAAGAAATGAGCTTTGATTGGGTGGAGGGTCAGTGAACTGCTGGAGAGCGTTAGCCAGCAGGCCTCCGCTCTTCAGTCTGTCCGAGTGGAACAGACAGGCCTCCGTGTTGGAGTGGAGGGTTTGAGAGGTAGAAAAGCGCTCTTTAAGTGCAGTCCATTTAGCATTTAGCATGGGTGGGGGTCACAAATGTAATGAACCAAATGTACCAAGATATCTGCGAGCCTCTCATTAAAATTAAAGCCCTCATTAAAGCTAATTGCCAATTTGAGGAAAATCTGGAGAATCTATTCGGCCAGCTCCCCACTCTCGATTTTACTTCCTGTCAGTCAAAAGAGGCAGAAAAGACCCCCGACTCCCTCTACCAGCAAAAGTCCTCGAACAGACTTCACAGACCTTTACCACAGAAAAATAAACTAGTGCATCATCAGTGTAACAGTGATATAACATACCAGGAAATGAGTGAACAGCTGATCAAGAGGAAACATGGAAAGGGAGAACTGGAGTGGTCCCAGGACTGAACCCTGGGGGACTCCACACAGCAGTGAGGTAGAGGAGGAAACATGATCGTTGATAATGACCTTGACTAATAACTGAAACCAGAAATACCAACCCAAGAACTAGACTCAGGACCCAGTTCAATGGGACCCTGGTTCTTAAAACCGGGAGCAGATTTTGTAGCTGAGTCTCTTGGATATCTGTTGAACCTCGCAGGGCTGACGGAGAAAAACAAAGCTATAAAAATCTGCTTTTTCTTTTCCAGACGTGAAAGTGGGCGAGCCAAACTGCTTCAGTATCTACAGGCTCTTTTTCAGATTTGTCAGTAATGACTAAAGAGTTTTTATACACGTAAAAAATTCCATCAACTCATCAATCAGTTTTAGAAAAAAGCATCGCACTTTCACGACCACGAGCTTTTACTTGCTTGTTTTTTTTAAGCTAACTTAGTAATTGGTCTCAGTGCTTAAGTATCCTTAAAGATGAGCCTCAGGGCATCATTCTGGGCCCCTTTTGTTTTCTATTCATGTGAAGAATCTGTGGTGAAGTGCATCAGATGCATCGTTCTATTTTCTTTATGCAGATGACACTGTTTTATGCTGTTCTGCTGTAGCTTTCATGCAGGCCGTTCAAAACTTCTAAATACGGAGAAAACTGAGATGATGTTGTTCACTGGCTCAAATGTTGATGTCGTGAACGAACCTGTAGGAGATAAAGATTGGAAACACTTACAGATACCCTTGTATTCAGATTGATGGTGAAAAAAAACAACTTTTTTCTACACTTTTTTTGATATTTTCATTGTTCTAAACTCTCATGCAAGTTTTTGACTCATGGCATATTGTTGGATTTTATTGTTTCCCTAAAACAGTATAACTCCTCCTCACATGTGGTCGCAGCAACTAAACCTGCCGACATCCAAACTACCAGGAAGGAGGAGGAGGAGGAGGAGGAGGAGGAGGGAAGCCTCCAGGAGCCTCTGCAGGAGAGTCATTAATTTCAGCAGAGCTCCTCCAGGCTAACTATTTACTCACAGGCGCGGAGTTGAGGCAAATACAGTACATACCCCACACACACACACACACACATACATACGCACACATACGCACACACCTGAGGCAGAGGTAGAATATCAATAGCTTGTGAAACACTTCAGTTTAGCTCTGAGCGAAAACAAGCCGCCGGCTGCTTCTGAACAAGCATCAAGCTGGTGTCAGCAAGCTCCACCTGCAGGAGCAAACCGGCCTGAAGGTCTCCACCGGCGCCGCCACCGCATATCGACCCATGATGGACCGTCAACAGAGTGACAGCTCGCTGCAGGTCGGACTGGCCTTCAATTCACAGTCGGATCCAGTAAAACAAAAGTTTACAGAGAGCAGAGAAGATCACCAGCAGACGGATTTAGGATTTACTCAACAGAATGGATGTTTACAGTGAGCGTGGTCAGCTACAGGCTGTGAGGCGCCTGTATGAACCTCTGACCTTCTCTACGACTCCAAGATCAGGTCCAGACTTTCTCCTGAGTGACACTTTAATCCAACCTGACCCCGCTCTGACTTCATTAAACTTCAACCTGGATATTCTTGGATATCTTAATGAACTGACGACCCTTTTTTCTGGAGACAGCGTGGAGATCAACCTTCCTAACGTGTCTGAGCCGTGATCCTGATACTCAGAGGATGAACCATCGTTAGAAATAAAGGAATTATTCAGAGAGAACGTGGGACTCCTGTTCAAACTGCTGCTCTGCATTTACAATGTCTAATGTCAACACATTTACCTGAATTAAAGCAGTGAACAGCACCATCCTCATCACACACACACACACACACACACACACGCTCTGGTCCAGGCCCTGCTCACGCTCTTATTAACACGTGTGTTTTTGTGTCTTAATTAGTCGTCGGTTTGTGAGATTTATAACCTCAGCCCGACAGCTCCGCTTACCTTGGCGAGCTTTTCGCTAAATTGGACGATTACTCACTCGGGTGGGTAAACATGACATGCAATAATTGGCGCTTGCAGATTTTACTTATTAGTATGATGTATCGATCCTTCAGCCACAGCAGGCCATGACCGAAATCTATGATCGCCGTTTCCTGTTTGTTATCTGTGGTGAAAGGTCAGACAGAGTGAGGGAGGGAGCGGCTGGGAGTGCTGCCGGTTAAGTCAGATTTTTGTCATTCCAGACTAGAGGAAGTCTCTACTTTTGCTCCAACATTATGACAGACTGTTTGTGTCCAATAAATCAATAACCTATCTTTAGCTTTGCATGACATTAGCTTTCAAACCTCGTTAGTTAACTTTAACATGAACACACCTGCTGGTTTATCTCCTATGACCCTGATCCACAGGCTCCTACAACTTCAGGTGGAACTAACAACACCAATAATGTCTCTGTTCCAGCGATTACTGCAAAGTGATCCTACTATCGGAGAAGTTATTGATCAGACAGGAATTGAAAAAGTCAGAAGGTCTGCTGTTTGAATACATCAGGTCAGTTAGTTTCATTCTGGGTCATGTTTTCTACCTCTGAGCGTTTTCTCCAGAGAAGGGTGTTGTAGTCAGGATCTGAGTTAGTTCCCGTTTTTAGGAGAAATCTTGAATGTAAACTCTACCCCTCCCAACCAGTTTTCCCCTCAGCTCCTCCTCTCCCCTCAAGCCCCGCCCACAAACAGACGCTCCTGCTCGCTCGTATCGTTCCAATTAAATTCAGATATAATGCAGATAAATACTTCAGATCATTACAAATGCGGCCCAGTCAAGGTGAAAGTCAAAAGCATTGGTGCTACTGTAGATGCCAACAGACTACCAGCAAACACAATGTTTGCAGGACTTCTACAACGAGGATAAAGTGACATAGTCCAGGACCCGAGGGAGGACAGTTTAGCGATGGCGCTACAACACGCTACAGCAGGTCCGTTTGACAAGAAACACTTCTGTTACAGACACTTGTCTTACTTTGTTAAAGCGGTTTACCTGTCCAGCAGAAAGGTTACAGGGTCACCAAGATCCCCAAGCGTCCCCCATCGTTTATGTTGACCCGGCTTTTTAGCTCTTGTCCGGTCTACCTCCGTTTTAAGCGCCCGTTATTCCTCCAGAGTCTCCGGTATTTACTTTGTTTTCTTGCTTGTGTCGGCAGTCGTGGCCAAAGGAGGATTCAGACAATTTTCCGAACTTTCTGGTTGGTTTCTACTAGTGGTGCAACGGATCACAAAACTCACGGATCGGATCGTTCCTCGGATCATTTTTCGGATCAGCAAAAAGCAAAAAAAAAAAAAAAAGGCAAAAAAACATAACTTTTGTCTGTTTATTAAACACGTCTACGGCAATGAATACACCGATAGCATTTGTAATCGCTTTAGCCCGGTCAGATTGTGCAGGAAGAGGCTGCTTAAACGCTGCGGTGATTAGCGGTTGTTGGGCAGCTTTTGGTTTATCTCCGGTCAGTACAACACCCGGGTGATGTTGCCTCAAATGCGTGAATAAGCTGGACGTGTTTCCACTTTCGTGTGGCTTTCTTAAGCCACAGTGCCTGCACACCGTCGCAGTTTTGTCCACTGACCTCTTTCCTTTACCATCATAAGTGACCGGGAAGCCAAAATGCTCCCATACAGGGGATTTAAGTCCCGCGGGGCGCTCGAGCTCCTCCTTTCCTCCGCTCGCCATGTCTGCCCTCCTCCTTTCTCCGCTAGGCATCAGCTTTGTGCAGACGGAGCAAAACTTTTTTTTTTTCAGAAATCAATCCGCGGATCACATGTGCGCCGAACCGAAGACGTTGATCCGTACGGATCACGGATCAGTGATGATCCGTTGCACCACTAGTTTCTACTGTCCGATATTGTAGCACGCTAACTTTGTTTGGGCTCCTGAACGACACGGGGGAGCAGCGTCTGCCTCACAACCAATCAGGTTAGAGGAGGTGGAGAACGGCTTTGTTTACAGTCAGAAAGAGCGGACCGCTCAAAAATGTTCAAATGTTGACGACACAGACATAAGAGAACACAGAGATATCGATATATTACCAAATGTCATCAATAACTAATAACTATTGACTGATATTAGAAGATTTTTTGTTTATACACAGCAAAAAAAGATGCTTCTTTAACGGACTCTACCCCACCTTTAACCTGCTGGACTCTGCTGGTCTTTTTCTATCGACAGATCAAACATGTGAGATTCTTAAATTATAAACTATGAGGAAGAAAAAGAAAACAGCGCTGTAATCGACCTCGGAGCTCTCCGACTTTAACAGTAAATGTAATCAGGAACTTTTCCATGCCTGACTCGAAGTCTAAAAAAAAACTGATCTCAGATCTGAACTCTCTTTGTTGGACCGGTTTCATGTCCTTTTGATGGATGGGAGGTTTTTGTCCTTTACTTTGAAAGGTAGACTGATATTCCTGCAGCAGCCTGTTGCACCTGGTCACCATGAAGCGTCATAAAAGAGAAAAGGTTTTTTCCCTCCTCTTCCTCGGCTGCTCCGGCTCTGGGAGATGAATGAAGGGGGAGAGGGGGAGGCGGTGGGGAAAGTCGGGACAGCTGGCAGCTTCGATTAAACGTGAAATGATGAAGAGGGGGACCGTGCTCGAGCAGCAGGGACAGCTCACCTGTCACGGCCCCTGTCGCCCCCGCTGCTGCCCCCGCCGCGGCCCCCGAGAAACGCCAGAAGGAGCGCCGAACAGGCTGATTCATGACCCTGCTGGCAGGAGGCTCTCCAAACAATTTAAGGATAAAGTATTGTCATTTTTAAAGCCCCGCTCGCTCGCTCTCTTCTGCTCGTTTAACGTCTGACACCACATCCTTTCTGCACACGCCTCACCTCTGCTCTTCTTCTGTGGTTAAGGACTTCCTGGGCTCGGTGGCGAGTGTTGACCGGATCATTTTGTCAGAGCGTAAAGTGGAACAGGCAGCATGGCTGTGACTCGGGAGAGCGGGCTGTTTGTCATCCCGGAGCTTTAGAGGCTCAGTGAACCAAAGCGTGGAAATGAAAACTCCTGTTTGAACGGGCGCCGTTATTGATGGCTTACACGTGTTGTCTGTTGTTTCTCCTGTGATGCCAGTCAAATACGGAGAATTTATCAGGGAAATGGGTCCGCAGTTTAACCAAAATCACTCAAAGAGGTAGGTACAGTGATACCTTAGATCACTGCGAGCCCTCACACCAGCTCCATTACTGCTCTGGTAGCTCGACGGGTTTGTTAACATAAAGAAAGCAAATTGGTGTGACTTTGAGCTATTTGTATGCAGATGTGTCTTTTGCATCATTTTTGTTTGCATCAAACAACAACCAGACAAGTGCAAATATCTCCACATCCTGAGCGGTGAGGGTTCAAATGGACGGACGTTAATTTGACACGAGGGCTCTTCATTAGACAGAGAGTCTGTTTTTGGAGATTTTCAGCCCATTAGTCGACAGAAACCACCACACTTCTGAATGTTTTAGAGACTCACAACAAAGACTGTGGATGTGGAGTGTTTAACAAGTAATGGGCCTCAGTAGCTTTTTTCCATTTTAATGAGAACAAGAGAAAACAGCCATTCAAGTGTCAAACAGTGATGAACAAATGCTTCTTTTTGTCATGTAAATCTGCTCGGATAACAGAGAGGGAAACATCAATATTTGTGAGGAGAGAGGGTGACTGTTGAAAGCCTGAACCTGGATCTGGATCTGGACTGGAGAGTCAGACTCTGGAAAAAGTCAGAATTCAGAAGAACGATCTGGAATTCTGTGGAAAAACGTCCAGAACTGTCAGGAAATTAGAGAATTTAACAAGAATTCGAAGAGGAAATATTGAAATCCTGCAGAATAGAAATCAGAACTTTAAGAATTTAAGAATTCTTCTAGAAAAAACAGTTTGAGGTTCTAGTATGAAAGGAGAATCTGTCATGATATGTACGGTTTAGTTATTTGAGTGCATTTCTCTTTGTATTTTCCAGATTGTTTCTGTTCCCTTGTCCAGTCTTGTGAGTTTTCAGTTTGTGTCTGAGCCTGTTTCCCTCCTGTTCTCTGTGCTTTATTCTTTAGATTAATTGTTGGTGTTTATTTCCTGTTTTATTTTGTAGGAGTTGATTTTTTGTATTTCTAGTTTTACTTCCCTAGTTTCCCCTCCTTTGTTTATCACTCGTCAGTCTGCCTCACCTGTTACTTGTTTCCCAGTGTGTGTATATAGTCCCTGTTTTCCCCTGTTTCTTTGTTGCTCACATTCCCTTGTCTCCTTTTGTTAGATTTTGCCTCTGGATTTTTTAGTTGGACATTTTGAAGAAAGTTTTTGTTGGTTTTTGAATTTACGTCTTTTTAAAAAAATCCTTTGTTTTGCTTTTTTTTGGGTCCTATTTGTCGGCTGTTTACATGTTGATAAATGCAGCAGGAATATTGCCCGGTGGATCATTTATTAAGTCTTAGCAGTTTCACTTTCAGCTCTGCGTGTTCGTAGACAGGCTAAAGCACACGCACTGAACCAAAAAGCTAACTTATTTTAAACTGAAGGTAAACAACTCGAATTTAGGCAGCAGGTGATGCTGGAGTTCCACCGCATACAGATCTGCTCTGGATCCGATCCGCTGCCGCACGCGGAGGAGAAGAGCTTGAGCTATGATGTATATTTCTTTTTCCTCTCATTTACAGGAAACCTGATCCAGCTGCAGGACTCACATCTGGGACATGTAAGACCACATGGATCCATGACCCAGACGGAGCGGTAACATGACATCCAGCAGAAACAGACACAATAAAGACAAACAGACGAGGTGATTTCAGTGACTCAGTTTGAGGATTTTTATGATTTTTTTACCCACAATCAGAGACTTGACCACAATCTGAGCTGAGTCAGAAACATCCAAACAGTCGGACTAATAAATGTGATTATTATTATTAGAGTGATTGAAAAGCTCATAACAACATGTAGATCTGTCCAAAGTCTGATTCTAGATGTCTTTACAAACACACTGATCCAACAGAAGTAGACAGAAATATCCATCGATCACATGAACACAAATATTCAGCAAACAGAGAAAGAAACAGATCATCTGAAGAGTTTTTGGGGACGACTGGAAAGACTTTAGACGCTTGGATTTGGGACAGGAAATAAAGGTCGTCCTTTTTCTGTGATTTTGACCTCACTTTTTTCTAAAGTCTCAGACCTTAACATCTGCACCAACTGAAGGTGATTTGAACAAACCATCATCTTGATGTTGTTGATATCAAACTTGAAGATTTTTCAACATGAGAAATACAAACAATCAAAGTTCTCCACAATCACTGTCCTTAAAGCTGCGACCAAATCAGCATCTTTAGAAAAGAATCAAAAAGCTGAAATGAAGAACTAAACCCAGAGTTTTTGGTGAGACTGATCCACAAACATTTACAAACCAGAACATTTCAAGAGTTCAAGGATCTCAGTCCATGATTTTGGTCTGATGGACTCAAAATTCTCTTTAGTTCACTTCTATAAACTCAGCAGAGTCTCCATCAGACCATAACCTCAGTCCAGCATGTAGAGGTTCAGTGAATGTGGTCTGGACTCTGTGGAGGAGAGTCATGGTTTCAGAGACGCTGTAGAAGGACAGAATACCTGCGCTGTGATCCAGGTACACTCCTACTCTGGAGGACGAAGGACCTGAGACATCAGTGAAGACGTTGTTGTGCACAAATTGATAACCGTCTTCATCACAGTCTAACCTCCAAGATTTGTCATTGTATCCAAATAAACAATCCTCTGATTCTCTGTCTCTCCTGATAGTCTTGTATGCGACTGCTACACCAACCTCGTCCCCTCTCCAGTCCACCTCCCAGTAACAACGTCCAGTCAGACTCTCTCTACTCAGGACCTGAAAATAATAATCAGTGAATCTGTCTGGATGATCAGGATAAGACTGTAGTTGTTTTGTCCATGTTGCTCTTCTGTTTCCATCAGATAATAACAGCCCTCTGTTTGCTGTGTTTGGATCCAGTGTGATTCTTCTTAAATATCTTAAGAAACCAGCTCTGGTCTTGGGTTCTGCTGGTCCTGGTGGTTCTAACAGTAAAACATCCACTTCAGTCACTGCCTGTGAGACGTTTGTCCACGTCTCTGTCAGAAGATCCTGGAGTTTCTCTCTGAGCTCTGACACAGCTGCTGTCACCTCCTCAAAGTATCTCTGAGGACGGATGTTGATTCTGGATGAGTCTGCAGGTTGACCCGGTTCTGACAGTGAGGGGTAGTTGTGCAGAAACTGGTTGTGGTCCTCTGTGAGTGAGAGCTTCTGCAGATCAGCGTCTTTCCTCTTCAGCTCAGTGATCTCCTGCTCCAGTTTCTCCTGAAGCTCTTTGACTCGACTCACTTCACGTTCCTGCTGGGATCTGACCTGCTGCTCCACCTCAGAGCGGCGTTTCTCCATCAGACGGATCAGCTGGCTGAAGATCTCCTGGCTGTGCTCCACAGCTTTATCAGCAGAGCCGTTGATAGCCTCCACCTCCTGTTGGAGCAGCTTCACATCTTCTTCTCTGTCCTGGATTCTCTGCTGGATGTTTTCTCGACTCTCCTCCAGATCTTTCTGCCTCTCTGTCCTTTCTGCTGCAGCTGAGACTGTGTCGTGACCTTTGTGTTGGTCCAAACAGCAGAGAGAACAGATAGACTGTTGATCAGTGCGGCAGAAGATCTTCATCACCTCATCATGACGAGAGCAGATGTTCTCCTGGAGCTTCTTGGAGGGCTCCACCAGCTTGTGTTTCTTAAATGTAGGAGATTCAAAATGAGGCTGGAGGTGAATCTGACAGTAAGAAGCCAAACAGACCAGACAGGACTTGACAGCTTTCAGTTTTCTCCCACTGCAGAAATCACAGGCCACATCTTCAGGTCCAGCCTCAGAGGGATCATCAGGAGCAGCTTGGAGTCCACTCTTCTTCACTTCCTCCACTAAACCTGCTAACATGGTGTTTTTCTTCAGGACAGGCCTCGGTCTGAAGGTCTCTCTGCACTGAGGACAGCTGTAGATCATCCTCTCATCCTCAGTATCCCAGTAGGATTGAATACAGCTCATGCAGAAGCTGTGTCCACAGGAAACAGTCATCGGATCCTTCAGAAGATCCAAACAGATGGAACAAGAGAAAGACTGACGGTCCAGATGAACTCCTTTCTGCGCCATTTCAACACTCACTGTCGACGACTGACTGACTGACTGAGTCTTATGTCCCGGTCTGAGCTCTTATCTAAAGTCCGCTCAGTATCAGTTACGCCCATCCTCGGACTTTGGACTTTGGACCTGATCAGATCTGGGAGGGTTATCAATTTTTACTACATTCCAGGAAGAGGAGCGGTGACTCTTAAACTCTAACAAGCAGAAGTTATTAAAGCTGCAGCATTTATTCCCCTCATATAACCCTCATGGATCACAGAAACACTTCCACTGTTTTATCCTCATATCCACACATATTTAAATATACAACACACATGAACAAACACACACACTCTCTCTCTCTCTCTCTCTTTCTTTTCTCCCTCTCTCTCTCTCTCTCTCTCTGGCTTGTTGACCTCTGATGGTTTTTCTCACTTGATTTCTTTCTTCATGTGTTTTTTGGTTTGTTCTCGTTGTTTATTCTCCGGTTACTCTTCTCATAATCCTTCTCTCTAATCTGTGTCTCCTCTTTCTCTGCCATCCAGAAAGGTGATCTTAGTCATCACCCCTCAGATTAAACCAGATTGAGCTCCTCATTCCTCCTCTTACTGAGGATCATCTAGACCTGTCATCTGTGAGAGACCACATGTCTCAGCTGGGTACTCTGGATGTTCTACACTGCACTACAATGCTAAGGCCTTTTACCAGACAAAAACAATAAATTGCTTTATTGCTCAGTTAATATATTACTAGTGTGCACTTGAGCCCACAGTTGTCACGGTGAGTTCTGTTACTTTGCTTGTCGCCTGGTTTTGTTATTGGAGTACGTTTTGTGTATTTTCACCGGTGTTCCTGTCCCCCTGTAGTCCAGTCTTGTTCGTTTTCAGTCTTTGACCCTGTTTCCTTCCTATCTCTGTGTTTTATTCTTTCGATCAGTTTTCAGTGTTTATTTCCTGTTTTATTTTGTAGGAGTTGATTCCTTGTTTTTCTAGTCTGGTTCTACTTCCTCAGTAGTCTGATGAGTCTCACCTGTGTCTCGTCTGACTCACCTGTTGCTCATTCCCCTGTGTGTTTATTGTCTTCCTCTCTGTCCTAGTTGGTTCACTATTGTGTGTTTGTGTTTGTTGTTGTTTTTTTCCACAGTGTCTTTTGATTCTTTGGATTTTGCTTCTTGTGTTTTTTGGACTTTTAGATTTGGATTTGTTTGGACATTTTCAGAGACAGTTTTGATTTGACTTAGTTCTGCATTTTTAGGTCCTTTTTATTTATTTTGTGTACCATCCATGACAGAATCCTGAGAAAGAAAAAGTCAAACCTGACCTTAAACTCTGAATTTTCTAAAAGTCAATATCCCAACAGTAAGATCGGGATTTAGAGAGAATTTTCAGTGAAGTTGTTTCTTTGAAAAGTTTAATATCCTGAGAAAAAAAATTGAAATCTCAGCAACTAACTTACTATTTAGTGAAAAAAAGACAAAGAACGAAGTCTGAATTCAGAAATTTCAGATTCTGGTTGAAAAAAAGGCGGAAAAAAGTCAGAACCCAAACACACCAAGGAGTCCTGGGAACCTGGTGTATTCTGATTTTAGTCTCCAGAAGTCTTGTAAAAAGATTTATTTTTAACTAGAAAAGCACTCAGAGAGCACAGACCTCCTCCCAGCAGCTCATGTCCCCCCTTAAACAAGAAACGCGCTGACCGGGATTTGAACTCAGGACCTTCTTGCTGTGAGGCGACAGTGCTAACTACTCCACCACTGTGCCGCCCATCTACACCACTGTGCCGCCCATTGGTTATCTTTCAGCATTGAAAATTCCAACGACACCCTTATTTTTGTGTGTTCTGGATCACAGTATCCAGAATTTTGTCCGGATCAGCACCAAAATGTAATGGGATCCTCCTGGGGCTGAGACGAAAATTTCAGGTCAATCCGTCTGTAACTTTCTCTGTAAAGTTGCTAACAGACAAACAAACAAACCAACGCTGCTGAAAACATAACCTCCTTGGCGGAGGTAAAAAGTGAAGATTTAGAAAAAAAGTCAAAATTCTGTTAAAATAAAGTTCTACAAAAATCTTTGTCGTGATCCGATTTCACCTGATTTATCAAATCATTTTCCTGAGGGAGATTTCTAACAGCTCAACCTCGAAATCGACTTCATGGAATAGAAACATCGAAACCTGTTAAAACTAAAACCAGACAACCGTTTCACCTGTTCCTCAGGTCGGCTCTGAATTAATCCAATAAAGTGAATCTGGACTGGAGAAACCTTCAGGATCTGGTCCGCACGCTCGCCATGCCTCGTTTGTTTTCTGCTTCCTGTGAAACCACTTGAAAAGCGTCTTCATTCAAACACAAACCAACAGCTCTCGTCTGTTTGATGGACAAATTCACCGTCAGCCGGGTGGTCACAGAGGACGGAGGCCGGGGACGTCTCCATCACAGACATAAAAGTGAGGGGAGATAACGAGCCACTGCCATGGCGAGGGTCTTAACGGACATACGAAGCTCCCAACGCCCAACCCCCTCTTCCTCCTCCTCCTCTTCTTTCTCCCCCTCCACCCGCCGGGAGGCCAGAGGAAGAGACGGCTTTCAGAGAGCTCCTTCATGTCAGCAAGCTCACATCAAAGAGCTGCTGAAAGGCATGCTGGGAGAGCGAGGGCACGCCTGCGCACACACACACTTACTCACATACACACGGGATGAATACAGGCCTGTGTCAGTGTGTAGTGTAGGTTACAGTGTCGTGTTGTAATGGCAGCAGCATCACACACACTCTGAGAAGAGAGCGCTACCTGCAGCGGTGTCACGGTCACTCAGGTTCAGAGGATTTCCTCGCCACCCCTCCCCTCGCTCCCTGCAGGGGAGCTCATTAGATCCGATCGTGCGGCGTTCACACCGTCCGTCATGAGACAGTGACAGGTCGAGGGGGAAGATCCAAGGTCTGTCAGCTCCCCTGCTACGCCCTCCAGCTGCACCATGAACACCAGAGCTCCAGGGGCCGAGGAACAGTGTAAAGAGCGAAGAA
This sequence comes from Xyrichtys novacula, assembly GCA_962446985.1. Taxonomy (NCBI): domain Eukaryota; kingdom Metazoa; phylum Chordata; class Actinopteri; order Labriformes; family Labridae; genus Xyrichtys; species Xyrichtys novacula. The sequence goes on along the minus strand of OY660869.1, from coordinate 35,193,146 downwards.
ATACAAGAAATAAATCGTAAAATCACGACAAATACTGGGCAGAACATCCTGGAGTGGTCGCAGTTTAGAGACAAAAGAACGGGGAACAGGAGAAGAAAGGCATGAATGACTTTTTCAAGGTTTGGAGATGGATCTGAACTGAATGAAACATGATTGGACTGTTTTTTTGGTTAAAGGTGGGTTAGTCAAGATCTGAGGAAGTTCCAGTCCAGCAAGCCCCGCCCACAAACAGACGCCCTGCTCGCTCGTATCGTTCCAATTAAATTCCGATATAATGCAGATAAATACTTCAGATCATTACAAATGGGGCCCAGTCAAGGTGAAAGTCAAAAGCATTGGTGCTACTGTAGATGCCAACAGACTACCAGCAAACACAATGTTTGCAGGACTTCTACAACGAGGATAAAGTGACATAGTCCAGGACCCGAGGGAGGACAGTTTAGCGATGGCGCTACAACACGCTACAGCAGGTCCGTTTGACAAGAAACACTTCTGTTACAGACACTTGTCTTACTTTGTTAAAGCGGTTTACCTGTCCAGCAGAAAGGTTACAGGGTCACCAAGATCCCCAAGCGTCCCCCATCGTTTATGTTGACCCGGCTTTTTAGCTCTTGTCCGGTCTACCTCCGTTTTAAGCGCCCGTTATTCCTCCAGAGTCTCCGGTATTTACTTTGTTTTCTTGCTTGTGTCGGCAGTCGTGGCCAAAGGAGGATTCAGACAATTTTCCGAACTTTCTGGTTGGTTTCTACTGTCCGATATTGTAGCACGCTAACTTTGTTTGGGCTCCTGAACGACACGGGGGAGCAGCGTCTGCCTCACAACCAATCAGGTTAGAGGAGGTGGAGAACGGCTTTGTTTACAGTCAGAAAGAGCGGACCGCTCAAAAATGTTCAAATGTTGACGACACAGACATAAGAGAACACAGAGATATCGATATATTACCAAATGTCATCAATAACTAATAACTATTGACTGATATTCAAAGATTTTTTGTTTATACACCTCAAAGAAAGATGCTTCTTTAACGGATTCCTGTCTACCCCACCTTTGACTCTGAATCAAAAACCACACCAAAGTTTCCCACAGTTGGTGAAGACAGTGAACAGTGGAGGGAGTTTCTGTCTGTGGACTGTAGGAGTTGGGGTAATTAAAGAGTCTGATTTCTGATCCTCATCATGACGCTAAAGGAAACACAAGATGACACACAAGTATATCTGTGTGTCGTCTACATAACGATGAAACCTTGTGGCACACCACAGGTGATATTAGAGGAGGAGGAAGAGTGGTTACCTGTGGTGAAGGGCATCAGTGTTCGAAAACAAGAATCATACGACACACAGGCGTCTAAGAACAAGATCATGACAACAACATCCACCATCTGAGCGCTTTCTTGCCTCCCTCCAGTCCCTGATCTGAACGCTGAAGTCCAGCTCTCTGTCATGGACATCGGTGTTGGATGGCTGAGCCTTCTCATCGTAGAGAGCAGTCTGTTCTTGACCAGTCCAGGTTTGTTCAGGGACTTTTCGAGCCTCAGGTGGAGCCCAGATTGTGCGCCGCTTATATAGCAAAACGCAAGCCCGACTTTTTGATCCTTTAGCTCGAGTCCAGAGAGTTTAAACGTTCTTTCAATGTCTCAGGATCCGGTATCTTCTTATTTCTCTTTCTGAGGACTTTATCCTCCGCCTTTTATTTCACCATCGCTGTATCTACTCGCTCTCCGCCGTGGCGCTGCGTTCACAAACATTTGATCAATGGCTTCTTTTGAAGTGATACGGTATAATTTAATAATTTATTACCTTGATTTATTTGACAGGTTCAATTGATTTGAATTAATTCGTCAGGCTGTGAACAAGCATTATTAAGGACACACATTACGCTGACAGAGATTTATGCCATAAATGAGGTGGCAGTCCTCATTATGCAAGTTTATAATCTATCACCTCTTTAAAATGCAATTATGTATTATTAGACTAATGGCAGAATACAATTCAGAGCCGAGCGGCAGAAAAGGTAATCATTCTGAGAGTGAAATCAAATGAATAGTGAGTATGGTTCAGAGGGAAAAAAGACTCACCAAAGTTTCCCATTACACATAAGTATGACTTGGTAATTATACGTGGGTAATGAGTCGACATTCCTGCATGTTTTGATTATGCTAGGAGGGAAAAAAAAAAAAAGAAAGCTCACCTCCGCTCCATTTGTCTTCTCATTAGCTTTAAATCTCTGTTAGCGCAGACTGACTTCCTTTCATAATTACACACACAGTCAGTCAGATCTGCAGCTGCCCGGGGAAATAACAACCAATGCATCAATAGAGTTAAAGTTTCACTCAGACAAACTTCCAGTCTTTGTCTTCTGAGCGGATCCTGGGACCTTTGACCCCCAGAGTCAGGCTGACATGGAACAAGACTGTAATGCTCATTAAACGGCAGAAAGCACAAATCAATAGATGGATATAAAAAAAAAATACAGAAGCAATAAATCGAGAAAGTCGAGTTTGACCTCCTGCTGGTCTCATGAAGATTTATTTACCCACAAAGTGACTTCACTCGGCTGTTTTAGACTCTCCGATGCCATTATTCTCATGAAGACCCACAGGTTACGATCACGATCCTCCTCAAGTTGTCTGTGATCCGTCTTACCATGTAGCAGCAGGGTTTGGATCTGTCTTCTGTCTCAGGTGCTTCACATGTTTGGGAATCAGGATCTTATTAGTGATCCGGATCATTTGGAAAATCCACGTCCCCAGATTCACGTAGATGTCAGCTGCAGCAGTATTCAGGCGAAGCAGAAATGACGACGTTAAAGAAAACTCGATCAGTGGCGTTGACGTTGAAGCTAAATTACTTCCTCCTTCACTTTAAGCATTTGTGATCATTTGCAGAATCACAGTATAAGATCAAATGAAAACCATGAAGACTTGTTTGCCGAATAGTTTTGTGAACGTAACATGAGTGAGTTAGAAATACCTAAATTACCATCTGATATCTCATGTAATAACTGTGATTTTTTTGAAGTCGAATGGCCGTGTTTTGGCACTGGGAGCATTTAATTAAGGTTTAAAAGAGATTATTTCCCAGTTTATCTGCAGGGACTTCCTTTTTTTTCACTTCTCTTTCTTTCCGATCTGTTATTCAAAGCTCTAACACCCACGGCAAACATCTTCGTCGCTCTCTTCTGACCAAACAGCCCTGACATCCAGCCCTCTTTCATCCTTTTCCCCGGATCAAATCACTGTGGAGGTAATAATATCAGTCTAATGTGTGTCAATGTGATGTATTAAAGGCCACTAAGCCCCCTCCGGCTGTGACAAACCACCAGGTACCATCACAAGTGGCTTCCCAGAAGTCCCTGCAGGCACAGCGAGGACCGATGTGGCTGTAATTTGGTTTTCCTGGCATTACTGGATATTGAAAATTCAATATCTGGTTTACACTGGGCCTCCTTTTTAAGTGCCAAAGAGCAGGCAGCCGTTTACACCTCAGAGGTAGGAGCCGTTGACCTGCGTTAATGTACAAGAAGTGGATTTATCAAGAGCAGGTTTGAAGAAAAGCAGGGAGGAAGCCCCGACAGGCAGGGATAAGTTGATTTGTGAAGTAGGATTGATTACGGTGTAATGTCGGTGTCTCTGCTCCATGCATTAATGTCCCCGGCTCCTCAAGTGGCTCAGCTTCCAGACGAGCACTTGTGTATTGATTTATTATGTTGTCTCGGTCTAATTACTGGGGAGGGAGGGCAGAAGATGAAGCTAAGGAGGAGGAAGAAGAAGAAGAAGAAGAAGAAGCTGCTCACCTCAAACAAACTTTGGGTCCAAGTTTCGGGGTTTAGATTCAGGAACCTGAAATACAAGCTCTGAATCAGAGGTATAAAACAGTTTTGGTTTCACTTTAGCAGACGACTCCAGACTGAAACGGATGCAACGCCTTCGTTTACAGCTGAGAGTTAGTTTGGGCTTCAACTGAGTGTTGTTGGTCTACGGGTTTAAAGGAAAGAGTAATATGTATGAAGACAAGCATAGTCCCATTACAGCTGCACAATTAATCAATTTTATATCATAATCTGAATTTTTGATTTTGACGATGTTAAAAAAAATTAAAATCGTCAAATCCTTGAGATCATGTCTCGCGCCTCCAGGCCACCGCAGGCTCCCCCTTCCTGCAGGAGCGCTCCCCAGTTCCCACACACACCAGTGTAAACAAACATGGCGTTTGTAAAAGAAGGCGGTAATTTCGTGGTTAAATAGGACAAGAGCGAGTCAGTCGTGTTGAATTGGTACGACTTCACAGCTTCCACTCCCAAACCACTCCCCGCTGCAAAGTCTGTCTGAAGGCGGTATCAACCCGTCACCACGGAAATGAATTCAGGAGGAAACGCTGAAGTTTTTCTGTCGTATCAGCGTTTCAGGTGACTGTAAACGCTACTTTTTAAAAACATGTCAGAGAGTGAATAAATCTGTAAACGACGACCATTTCATCTCCATGTGGATGTCTATCTGCATCTCTGGAAACGATCATGTGACACACAGCGTAACTCTTTTATGGCACCAAAACAACCTTTATACACATGCTCTGTACTCTTCTTCAGCGTTACAGCGCCACTTACTGGCTTGGCATATGCACTACATCATTTTCAGTGGTTTCATCTTGAGAGACGAGAGGAAAACTTTTTATTAAATTGAAGTTTGGTGAAGTTGACACTGAATAAAACTTTGAAATAAAAAAATTGAGTTTTCAGAGAAAAAAATCAGGATTTTGTTTTTCGCCAAAATCGTGCAGCTCTATGTCCCAATGTACCTTCATTTACATATGAAGTCCTCAAACATGCAGAGCTGATCCAGGTTGTGATGAATTATTTATCTAGAGGCTGACAGGTTGGACAGGTCAGGAGCTGGTCTCTGGACTGAACCCTATGACGGGGTTCTTCTTTTTTCATCACTTCCTGTCTTACCCATCAGCAGGACTAAGACCTCTTTGTCATGTTTGCAGAGCACCAGCAACTCCACAGAGAGTTTTCTCTTTACAGGACACCGGAGACATCAATGATCTAGGGTTTTCAGGACTGAGACCGGCTGTGCTCACAACCCCAGCAACAAGGGGACGAGAAACGGAGAGACACGGCGATCACCCAGGACAAAGAGACACTTCTCTCTCGTTACGTTGGTGAATATTTGATGGATGCCATCGGAAGTCATTAGAAACCGGCTCCCAGCTCTTGTACGGTGAGCGTCAGTCCTCTGAGGGTCTGGTGTGTAACCCTGTTTTTAGGCAGGCGTAGATCAGAGTTGCTGACTCCTTGTTGGGTTAAACTGCAGCAGCTCTCCCTCGGTGGAGCTTCATTCTCCTCCGCTGATGTGATGTTTGCTATTTAGTCATCTTAAGTTGGGATCAGAACCTTAAACATCCTCATGGCCCCCTGACGTCTTTGTCTGTTTGTTCCTGGATCCACTTTAAAAACCTGCGTCTGTAGTCTTTACATGACAGAACCTGATTATCTCCTTTTAGCATGAGGATAATCTCGACCAATTCAGCCGTAATCAGGCAGACATCTTGTCCTCTGCTGACCCAGAAGCCTTCTTCTTCTCCTTCTTTTTTAGCAAAGCACTTACAAAACATAAAAGCAGAGAGGTGGAGGAGCAGCGAAGACGCACATCTGATCAGCAGAGCGGCGCCTCGGGCGTATCAATCGCTAAATCCCTCTGAAAGAATAAGAGAAGAAAGAGCAGGGTGTTTTTTAGTAGACAGACAGAAAAGAGGTGTGAAAACAGAGAGAGAGAGAGGAAGAAAAACCTGTCAGGAATGTGAGCTGGCTGTGAGAAACAATGGCACTTTAATTGTTTCCTCAGGGATTAAGCGTTAGCCGTGGATTTCTGCGAGCCCCCGCCTCATTATAATGCATTTCCCCCCCAAAAAACAATCCCTGGCACTTGTTGACGTGGGCACCATGCCTCCATCTCCTCCTCCTCCTTCTTTCTTTTCTCTTCGCCCACCACCTCTCAATCCCTCTCCCTCGCTCGTCCTCCCTCTCGCAGCGGGCCTCGCTCGCTCCCTTGCTCGCTCGGCTTGGCACAGATGGGCGAATCCAGCAGATGTTTTATCAGACTGCTTTTTTTCCCTCTTCCTGTCTTTTCCCTCTTCTTCCTCACATTCGCTTGTCTCTCCTGCTGCAGAATGGATTTGGGTTAGGGAGTTAATGAGGTGATTTGCATCTGTCCAAAGCTGTTTGCTGTTGATTGTTTTGAGGGAAAAACAACCGGCAAAGAGGAGGGAAACTACTTTTTCTTCCTCTGAATGTACAAATTCACTCCATTCTTACTCCCAGCTCTACAGCAGACCGGTCAGCCGCCCAAAGCTTCGAAATAGGAGGCTTTATGTTCCCTCTGCGGTCATTCGTGAAAGCTGCCATCTTGCTTATTTCTGTCAGAAAAGCCAGCTGGCGTTCGAGGAAGAGAGTAAAAGTCTGCTTGGGTTGGCAGTCCGTCTAACCCGGACTTGATGCTGATTTTCCCAGAGATTTGACATCTTTAAGAGTCTCTGCACATTTGGAAATGAAGATACTCTTTCTGTGAACTTCAACAAACACCTCATTATGTTGATGACGTGCTGATGGTCCTTTCAAACCCTGAAGTCCCCTAAAGAAGTCAACCACGCCCCCCCTCAGGACTCTACCTTATTGCTGGGTTTATACACCAGGGTGTCTCTGGGCTCTGTGGTTGAACTGGTTACCAGCTCCATGAATCAACCAGGGGGTTCTAAGAGGGAGGATCTGGACTGGAGCAGGAGACAAACAAGTACGACACGGTTTGGTAAAACTGTGTAACTGCAGTTGTGGTGTACATCCCCTGACAAGATCCACAACGACTAGCTAAAGAAGCAAACTGCACTCCCTGAACACCTGGGACCTCCTCCAATCGAGGACCCCCACCCAGGACAGTCCTCATCATGAAGGACCCCAGAAGGAACCAGTTTCACACAACTATCAGCCTGTAACCTGCCTCAGCACACCATGGAGGCAGCCAAGATAAGGGGGCATCAGGAAGACATGAGCAGGAACTCCAGAGGAGCCGAGAACCAGCTCCTGATGGACGGAGGAGGTGCTCAAAACTGTGAGACCAGATACATGGACCAGACTCACTGATCCATCTCACCAGGATCTACAGCAATGATATCAGGATGTCTGTCAGACCAGATAAGTCCGGTCAGATGATACCGAAGGAAGGGAGGACGAGGGGACTGAACCACCAACGGACCACGAAGTAGATCTTCAGGATGTCTACAGATATCAGAAGAATCTCTCAGTCATGAGGAGGTCACAAGGAGATACCTCCACAGATTGAGGTAGGTCCTGAAGAGTACAGGAACATGATCCTAAAGCTCCTCAGAGTGCATGGAGGGTTTCATCCTGAATCCAGCACCCTGAGGGTCTACACCCAGAGGAAGGGGAGGCCGAGGCCTAGAGGGCGTCAGAACGACGGCCCCCGAAACCAAAGCGGCAAGATGAGGGTCCAGAGGAGCTGCTATGGAAGGACAAGCCCCAGCACGGCATGTACCAGCAACAGACTGAAGAGGTGGCTGATGGGAAAACGTACCAATGGCTGCCCAAGACCAAGCCCTAGAGGCTGGGGTCTACTGAACCAGACAGGACCCTGAGAGAGCTCCACAGTCTTCCCACAGGACTGCTGTTTGCTCTCCTTCGATGGACGTAGATCCTGCTGTCAGGGTTTTTGTCGGCGGGTGTCGGGTCAGGGTTTATCGGAGCCCCCCGTCCATAAACTGAGAGGAATCATCGAGTTTTAGTGAAATGCAGATTTGCTGAGAATTCTCTCTTTCCACATTACAGAGTCAGTTTGATCCATGGCTGTTATAAAAAGTATTGATCATTGCAGCTCTTATTCCAGCAGCCGCGTGCTTCAGCCCACCTGTGCCGGCGATATGATGACAAAGAGCCGAACAGACAGCTGCAGGCATGTTCTGTTTATATCCAGGCTCACATTACCAGGATGCATCTGCTCCTCTTTTGGGTTTTGTTCACATTTTTATATCTCGGACAGACTATCTGCAGGATGCTGGAAGCATTTCTCACATTTTTCACCATTCTTGCATCCGCTGCGGTGTAATTAATCTGCCTGACAGGTGTCTGCCGCGCAGGTACAAACAGCCAAATAATAGGGTCTGTTCAGGATGTGATGGCTCCCGCTGTTATGTGCAGGAAAAAAACAGACCAGCAGGTGTTTACTAAAAATGAAACCAGGAGGAATCAGCAGTTTACAGCAGATCAACTCAGCAGAGGGACTTTTTACTGATTATTCTTCTTCTGGCTCTGTTTTATTTGGGAGCACAGCTGAGGCCTGCTTCACATTCACTCTGAAAGAGAGGGCAGAGTGTTCGCAGAGCACGTCGGTGCTGCTGCTGCTGCTGCTGTATCAACATCAGACCAAGGATATATAACACACCTGGAGCATGCTTTCACTTAGAAAATCCACTTTAAGGAACCAGCAGAAGAGCAAAACATCAGATTCAAGAGACTTTTGAAACCTCTCGAGAAGATGTTCGGGTTTATTTTGAAAGGGAAATGATTGGAGTTTGTTTTCTTGAAGGAATCATTTCTGCCGTGACTTTATGTGACCGCAAAAACCTGCAGAATAATCTCAGTTACATCATCCTGGTTCTGAACTGAGTCACACGGGCGAATCTGTAAAGACGGCATCATGATTCCTAAAAAAGACATTAGTCGGTATGTTTATGAGGTTTAGAGATTAAATGACCCACTGGACACTTTTGTGAATATACAACCGTTTAAACTCTTTGGATAAATGAAACAAACTTCCCCCTGTCTCTCTCTCACCCTCGTTCCCTACTCTCTCTCCCTCCCCCTCCCTCTCCATACTCATTCTCTCTCGCCTTTCCCCCATCTTGTTCTCTCTCTCCCTCCCCTGTCCTCTCCCCCTCTCCCCTCTTCTCTCTACATTCCTCCCCAACCCAGCAGCGTCATGGTGTCTGTCTAGCATGAGGCTGGTCCTGCCCAAGGTTTCTGCCTGTTAAAAGGAAGTTTTTCCTTGCCACTGTAACTCATGTTAGTTGAGATGGGCCAAAACCATTTTAGGTTGGTTCTTGATCATCAAACAATGAGCGTGGTCCAGACCTGCTCTTGTTCCTTGAAAAGCGTCTTGAGATGACGACTGTTGTGAATTGGCGCTATATAAATAAAATTTGATTCGATTGATTGATTTGACTTCCTGCAGTTATTTCAAAGTAAAAGCCTTTCAGGAGGATGATGGGATTAAGCAACAGACAATCTCAAATGTTGGAAAAGGAAGCTAACCCAAAGTAGTAAAATGTGCAGTTCCTCTGCTGACCACTAGAGGCTGGTTTTGAAAGTAAGTTGATTAACATTCGTTCCTTTATTCAGATGCAGTCCTCTACAGCGACACGTCCAGACTTACTGTCTTTACAGCCCAAACTAATTCAATGAAGACTGAGAAAATAAAGTTATTTAAAAATGAAAATCTGCAAAAATTTACTCTTTTTCAAATTTTCCTCGATGTGAAGCATCAACGACTTAAATACAGAGAAACTACCAAACTCAGTCATTAATTTTTAAGGTGAAGTGATACTCCTTTATTCCTTCACAACATCACAGTAAATATTTACAAACCTAAACAGTGAAAAATGAATTCTAATCTTTTTAATTCATGCTCATGCAAATCAGTGCTAATAATGATCGATACGTGTTGTTATAAAGTTAAATACTGTGGTTTTAATCATGTGTTTGGTTTGTTCCTGCAGCTCCTAAGACTCCGAGCTCTTATTTTGAAAGGAAAAAGAGCTGCATCAGTAGAAAAAAGGAGCTGTGAGAACAACAGTATATTTTAACTCGCCTGGTTTAACCTGCTAACCTCCTTTATTCGGCGAGGAGCGGGGAGGATGAACTGCTCCTGTGAGAAACTGCAGCTCGATAACATTCATCAGCTCGATGTTCGGTTGTTCGTGTCTCTGATAACTCTTCTATGGACTGATGAGAAACTCCATCAACACTTTATGGAGGGAATTAAGACGAGTGCGTGTGTGTGAGCTGCTAACTCAGGTCGGGGGGAGTCAGCAGGGACCGGAGCAGCAGCTGTAAAAATAGTTTATAGGAGGAATTAGAGCCGATCATCATTAACCCGCGTCCAACACGGAGCGATAAAGAGGCGAGCGGAGAAGCTCGCTGAGGCTGTTTAACGGCGGCCAAGGCCGGACGCTCAGCTCTGGGGATTCTTTGGAAGAGTGATGAGAAGTTAAAGAAGGAGAGACTCAACCTGAGAGGAAGAGGAAGGAGTTCACCTGCAGCTCTGCATGTGTGTTCATCATTTCAGAGTCACAACATTTAAGTTTAAGACTTTATGTTTTTACACGCAGAACGTCTAAATACTAAAATCAGACTGAGATCTACTTTAGTCATGTTACAAAATATGCAGGATAGCATTTACAGATTAGAAGTTCAGTGTCGTTATAGTGTGCAATTACAATCCTGACGACGTCCAGTGATCCCGGGTTAAAGGTGGGGTAGTCAGGATCTGAGTTAGTTCCAGTATTTGGGAGAAATCTCTGCTCCAGCAAGCCCCGCCCACAAACAGATGCTCCTGCTCGCTCGTATCGTTCCAATTAAATTCAGATATAATGCAGATAAATACTTCAGATCATTACAAATGGGGCCCAGTCAAGGTGAAAGTCAAAAGCATTGGTGCTACTGTAGATGCCAACAGACTACCAGCAAACACAATGTTTGCAGGACTTCTACAACGAGGATAAAGTGACATAGTCCAGGACCCGAGGGAGGACAGTTTAGCGATGGCGCTACAACACGCTACAGCAGGTCCGTTTGACAAGAAACACTTCTGTTACAGACACTTGTCTTACTTTGTTAAAGCGGTTTACCTGTCCAGCAGAAAGGTTACAGGGTCACCAAGATCCCCAAGCGTCCCCCATCGTTCATGTTGACCCGGCTTTTTAGCTCTTGTCCGGTCTACCTCCGTTTTAAGCGCCCGTTATTCCTCCAGAGTCTCCGGTATTTACTTTGTTTTCTTGCTTGTGTCGGCAGTCGTGGCCAAAGGAGGATTCAGACAATTTTCCGAACTTTCTGGTTGGTTTCTACTGTCCGATATTGTAGCACGCTAACTTTGTTTGGGCTCCTGAACGACACGGGGGAGCAGCGTCTGCCTCACAACCAATCAGGTTAGAGGAGGTGGAGAACGTCTTTGTTTACAGTCAGAAAGAGCGGACCGCTCAAAAATGTTCAAATGTTGACGACACAGACAGAAGAGAACACAGAGATATCGATATATTACCAAATGTCATCAATAACTAATAACTATTGACTGATATTAGAAGATTTTTGTATATAGACCATCCTTCTTTAACAGATTCCTGCCTACCCTACCTTTAATGCAGCAGATTAGAGGAGTTTCCTGTCACCCTGGAAACAGAAATCATGGACGCTGCCTCTTTAACGTTGTCATCACTTAAGCGTCTGGTTTGAGGAGCTGTGCAGAGATCAGCAGCTTTAAGAAGCTCTAAGTGACTATGAAGCCTGTGCGCGGATTGCAGGACAGGATGTCGCTCCACTTTCCCTGTCGTAGATGGTTGGGCTCCAGTAAACCGTCATCATTCATGTTTACCACAGTGTCAACAGGCAGAGGTGTTGACGTCTTCTCTTCTTGAGGCTCTGACCAATCACAGCAGAGGTGTTCGAATATCCAAATATTGACGCGTTGAATTTCCTGCATGTCCTCAAACAGTAAACCTCAGCTGTAAAGAAGTCTCTGTTCTTCCTCTCTGTTGAGTTTCTGTTTCTTCTTCCTCTAAAGAAAAGAGGAACCCTTCGTTTCGGTGTCTATAAAAGCAGCGTATAAAGCTGCTGATTAGCTGCCTGGTTGTTAATTTCCAGCTGACACAGTTCAGCTCTTATTTGCAGCAGCCGCTCAGGCCTGCAATGACCGTTCCTCACACAATGAGGAAGTGACATTTTAATGTGGGGGATAGATCAAAAGCGCTAATGTTTTATTAGCGGGCTGCCATCGGCTGCAGGTGAAAGCTGCTTTTATTGGAGCCTCTCTCTCTCTCTCCTCCTCTCCTGTGCAGAAATAAATGAAGGTATTAACATTAAGCACCTCTCACATCCGAGCACAGGGTCCCTGCACGCCCATCGTCGTGTCCCCAGGTCAGAATTTACCCACAATGCCCTCAGCCAGGTGAAAGCATTCCTGGGATACAGCTGTTGTGCGCTCCCATTTCTGCGTGTTGTTAAAATGAATGCGAGGTGATGTCGGGGACGTGTTGGCCCTGCAGCCGGCGAAGGGACCAAAACAAAGAGACTAAAGTGTGAACACAGCGGGGGTCCGAATTCACACACTGCTGCTCTTTCATGCTCTTCGCTCATACGATCACACACACTTTCAGGAGGCACTGATGTGTGTGTGTGTTTTCACATCCAACCTGTTTGCTTTGGTCTGAACAAACTCAGGTGTGTTTGGTTCGGTTGGTTTATTGTGGTGTGAAATCCATCAGTCAGAACGGGCCGATGATGCCTGAAAACAAACTCCTGCTTTACCTTCACACAGAGAAGCTGCAGCCAACACGCAAAGGTCTGTGTGACTGCAGATAAAGCGCTTCAATCAGGAACCTTAAAACACCCACGCATTAGCATGTTTGAGCGAAAACTCGTTATATTTCCAGACTCGACCTTATTTCTCATGTTGTTTTCCCTCTTTCAGCTCTGGGGCCTCATATCAACATGTGTTCGCTAAAAGTTCTTATTTTTATCAAGACATAACTCTGATTGTTAATCTGAGCGCCTGAAGACCTGCTTCAGATCGGGTCTGTTTGTAGTCCATGCATGCAGGAGAAAGTCAATCCAATAGACGGACTTTAAAACGGCGCTCACACCGAGCACAGGAAAGATCATTTGTCCAAATGAATTACATGTTAAGTTAATGCAAAGACGCTCGTTCTACTCTGGCAGCACGAACGACACGAATTGGGCGAGAGTTGTTGAAGATATCTCAACTGAAGCTAACCAATCAGCATGAAGAGTCCCGGGTGACGTATGAAAACAGACCTGAAGATGTTGACTGGTGTGAAAATATAAACACACAGATGGACAGATGCTCTGCAGCTGGGGTAGAGCGTCTGTAATTGGAATCCTGGAGGGATATCCTGGAACCGACCCTCACCAACAGGTCGTCAGATTGGGTTCGAGTAACCTGAAAATACCGCTGGATCATCCGGGCGCAGCTATTGGAGGAGACCAAGACACGGCGACGCCTACATCTCCAACGTTTGTGGGCCTTCTTCAACGAAAACAAAGCAGCGATCCCCTGAACGCGGTTCACTCCTACCAGGCTTGATGGAGACTCCGCCCCTCTCTCATATCCACGACTTTTTAAATTAAAACAGGAATAAAAAGGAGCTCGCCTGGAGGAAAGAGAGTGAGGAGGTCATATTATCTAGTAAACCGTGAAAAACCGTTGTCTATCTCTTGATCCCGTCGGTTGACTTGTTAAGGATCACTGTTGAAATTAGCGAAAACGGTTTTTAAACGCTCTGTTGATGTGTGAATCACTTGCGCGAATGAAGCGAATAAATACTTTTCCTTCACGTGTCTAAATACGCATGAATGAAGCGAGTAGATGATTTTACTTCTGCTTTGTTTGAGCTCCATAAGATGGACTTCAGCTCCAGTTATACAAACGCACCGAGGGGAGACAATGAAGCTGTTCGTGCTAACCACTTCAGCAAGAACTCCTCTGTAAACAAAGGCCAGGACATGTCCACAGGGGGCGACAAAATCAACTCAATCCTGAAGTTTGAGTTTCACCTGTAACTTGTTAAAGTGTCAGAAGAGGTTAAAAAGTTGATCTGCTGAGAGGAACACAGAGAGCAGCTCTATAAACGTCGAGGAAATCTGCTCAGACAGAATCCTGACCTCTCCTCAGTTTATCAGACGAGCTTCAGGTCGCACCGACAGCCTGTCCCGTCTCGTCTCGGCTTATGGAGCTTGTAAACACAGTCAATAACTGCAGCGAAGTCCCAGCAGGGGAGAATCACAACGCTCCGCCTCGAAATGGTTCACCACCCGCCCAGCTGTGAGACGGATGTAAATATGTAAAGAGAGGAAGAAGAACGTCTGCTCCTGCAAACTAATTAAACATGTCTTCAAACCAGACACTGTGTAAATACTCTGAAGAAACACCGTCGAATCATCTGTCCGTGTACGAGATAACTGGGTCTGCCCTCCAACCAGAGGAAGCAGAATACCAACTTTTGGATCATCCTGATCACTTTAAACTTCGTCCAAATCCAGCATCCGGACTCTGGAGTGGAAATCATCGCATGGAAATGAAGAACTGGAAATCCTGGTCTCTTATTTTGGACCTGAGGTTGCACCGATGATCTCAGCCCTCGCCTTTGTTGTGGTTAAATAAAGAGCTGCGCGAGCTTCAGTGTCCAGATGTGAAGAGCGGCTCCCTCCAGCTGCTGACGACGACCTTCTTGTGTTTTGGATCTCACGCTGGCGCCGCAGATGCCTTTTGTTGCCGCCTCTTAACTCGGCCCTCCAGGAGCCTGACACTTAACAATCTGGAGCTCATAATGTGCAGCGAGGAGGAGCGCTCTTCTCCCAGCATGCACTCTGTGTTCCGGCCCGTGCCCTGGAGGGACGGGATAATGATTCATAAAGAGAGTCGTCTTTTTAAAAAAAACCTTTTCCCGAGCTGAGCTGCAGCTCCTGATAACGTGTCGGGGAAATTTAACTTTCGCTCGGTCGCTTGTTTCTTTCACTCTTTGCAAAACATGAAGATTTTTTTTTGTTAAATTTGATGGAAAAGCCGCGTCCACACTCGCAGGCGAATTGCTGAATGAGGCAGAAATTTTGATAATGGCGTGTGTTTTGTGCAGCACGGTGGAGACGATCGGTTTGGCGGCTCGGTGTTTTTCTCTGGGCAGCATGAAATGGCACGTTTCATCCTGCAGGCTTTGTAGCAGCGCAGATGTGCTGAGGTTTGAGCCGCTCTAACGTGCCGTGACAGAGGAGGAGGAGGAGGGGGAAAAGAAGAGAAAGAAAAGTGTCCTGTCCGTGAGAAGTTGATGACATGTTGGGCCGGCTTGTCTCGGAGACTGGCAGCTCCGAATTTGAAGCTGTCAGTTTGTTCTTTGACAGGAAGTCCAAACTGAGCGAGAGGCCGGGTTTGATTTCCTCGGAGTTTAGATCACCTCCACACTTACAGGTGTCATCAGCCGTCAGATCAAACCGGAGCAGGAAAACACATTCAAAGGTGTCTAAGTCATAACACAACATCTCATCTGCTCCTGGATCCATGTCAGTCTGACTCAAACATGACGCTGAATCCTGTCCCATATGTTGTACACAAATCTGTGCCAAACCCTGCACCAGGTATTGATTTATTAAAGCTGAGCTTCAGCAGCTGATCAATAAATCCCGCCCTTTGGGTGAAATAACTTAGAAAAGTGACTCGGTGTGCTGCGAGATTTGTGAATGATACCCCTGAGGAATCATTCGAGCAGGAATGAGATTATCTTTGTAACGTGTAACGTCTGCAGCGGCGGTCCAGAGGAATCTACGGGACGATGGAGCTCAGAAAAAAATGTTTTAGACTAAACTGCGTTCACACCACTACGTTTTCAGAAAAGCTTTCATTTACACTAACCCTGTATATATACGCCGTAGGGTCATGCCAAACCTGTAGGTGGCAGTGTAGCGAAAAGCTCAAGTCCATGTTATCCAATCAGAATCCCGCATAGCAGCAACAACAACGTCACTTCCTTTTTTTCGGCGCACATTCTGCCGTTGGCGACAAAATCTCAGTTTTCCTCGGTTTACATGCAGACCTGCAGGTTTCTGAAATCTCCACTCAGGTCGGAGTTTTTTTAAAAGCGAATTCTCCATCTGCGTCTAAACGAAGGGTGTAAACGATGGTTAATGTCTCAGGTTTTAAAAATAACCGGGTACGTATAAACAGGGCCTTAGTGACTCTGATGGGACGTGGTTTTAGTTCTGTCACAGTCCAAGAGGAGGATGGGGGGGTTTAAGGGGTTAACAAGAAAAACTGAACCCAGAAAAAAAGAGAGAGAGGGAAAAGTAGAGGTGAAGTTATTTTCAAATCAAGATAATCAACGACACACGTCCAAATATCCGAGCGACAGCTCAGTTTTATCGTCCTCTAAATTAAAAAAAAACTTTTCTGGTGGGGATGGAGTTTGTAGTTCCTGCAATTCTCCTGCAGGGGGAGAAAACCTGCATGAAAAAGTAACAAGGAAACAATAACTGAATATATAAATAATGAATATAATATATAAATGAATATATAAATAATATAAATATGTGTGAAAAAAGCCCTGAGTATAGAAACATAAATGAAAGATCTAGTGTCATGTTTCTACAGAGGCTCAGAGGGGACAAACTTGTCACAAACTGGAGAGTTGATGGTTGTGAGCTGATAGATGTTTATCAAGGAGAAAACCTGGAGGATCAAACTTTAGATGCATCTCAGGAGCTTCTTGTCCTCGAAGGCCACCGTCACAGGAGGGGTGAGTGAGGGAGCGTGTGAATATTTTTAAAATGTGACCCTCGTACTCTGATTTAACCCTCTTTGTTAATTATTCAGCACTTTAAAGTTGAAAATTGTCGTTTGAATCAAGATTAAATGTTTTTGTCGCCCACCTCTGTGCTGGAGGACTCCTTTCTTCTTCTTCTTCTTCTTCTCCTGCAGCAGATAAACTGCGATGTTTGATTTAGAGGTGTAAGAACGGCTCTGTGTGCGGAGATCTGCTTCTCTAAATGCAGAATAATAAAGGGCAGTAATGCTGCGTGAGCTTCCTTTCTTCTGACATTAATTCACTTCTTACAGAAAGCTCTTTAATGGGCTCTTATAGACTCCGCTGAGGACGTGAGCGCGCTCACTTTTGAGGGAGACATTAATCCATAAACTGGTACAGTATGTAATTTTACGCTTCAGACTCATTTCATGTCTGTGTGACTTTAATGGTTGGTGCAGATAAACAGGAGTGAGCGCTGCTTTTCTCAGAGCTTAGAAAGGTTTGAGTGGATCCAGAGTTGAAATCCAACTCTTTGGTAGTGACATAAAGAGAGATAAGAGCGAGGGATGATTAGGGATTTCGCTTTTGGTAATTAAAGGATGTCATTACTCTGAGGATCAGATTAAGATGAGAACTTTTTAAACCACTTCTGAGACTCTGAACTTTGGATTTAAGCTCGAGCGTTCGACAAACAGAAACACATCAGAGTTAAAATCGGCGCTGCGCTCAGATGAGCCTCGGCTGTTGAGAACTGAAGGACCTGCAGTGACTTTTATAGACTTTAGAAGGTCTCTGTACTCAGCCGTTAAGAAATGTCAGATGTTTAAAAATGAGGGACGCACACGTTCAGAGTTCAGCATGTCATTCTGCACGCTCTGAGGGTACGGCGGCGTAGTTTTGGAGCGTGCAGAACGACAGGAAACTACATGAACTCAGGACTCTGCGGTGTAACACTCAGACTCTTCGTAAAGTCGGTCCTCTCGTCAGATTTGTTGCAGTGATGAAAAGACAGAAAAACTCTGCCTATGTTTTAAATATTCCTCTGAATTCAGGAGAATCGACTCGGCTGTCTGATTAAAAAAATCTTTTTGAAGAGGCCTGACAGCCGCTCCAAAAATCCTCTCCGCTGCCAACTTCCTCACTCATTCCTGGTGAGCAAACAGCTGGATTTTTACATAAAAACCTGGACGGCTGCAGCTCTGACAGACTGCTGCAGCTCAGGAAATAAAAGCCCGAGCTTTGGAGCCTGTAGCATTCGCAGGTTTGACCAAACAGCTGCCAAACCCATGTGCCGCGGCGGCGGCGTTCGAGGCCAGCTTTTCCATTAGCGCTGGATGTAGAAGAGGCATAGCCCACGGTGAAGGCTGCTGTTGGCATCGCCACACGTACGCTCACCGTGTCCTGGACTCACTCAGGAAAACAGGAAAGTATGAAACAGGGAGTAATGTGGACGAGATCTGACAGGAGTCTGCAGCCAGACCGAGAAGACAGGATAGAATGATCGAGAAACAAACCAGATAAAGTTTGGAGGAAGATAACAAACCAGAAAACAAACTAAAAACATGAAAGTAAAGAATGAAAAATTACAACCGTCCACCGATCCGCTCATTCTGCTCTGACTTTAGGATGCAGACGCTAATTAAAGCAGCGCCGTTACAAGCCGGGCACCGAGGATCGATCCAGGCCGCACCGCCCTGCAGATGTGGGGGGGGGGTGTCTGTATGTCTGCCTCCATTTATTGAATTTCCACTTGTTTTACTGCACAGTGCTAAGCAGAGGCACGAACAGCCTGCAGCCGCGCAGCGCTAACCAGCAGCACACAGGACCACACACTCGCTCCGCCTCACCGCAGAGGGCATCCTCTCCGATTACTCTCATGATCAGGAGCTCCTCCCCAAATTAACCCTCGACCAATCTGATAGAAACACTAAAACAGCTCCTCTTTACCTCTGCAATGTGAAATACTGTGAGTGTCACAGGACAGTCTGTGGTCCAAAGAGGACCCGGACTTTCTGAGAGTTACTCAGTTAAACTCTCGCTGGACCTCCTTGTCTTTAGAAACCCTCTGTCAACAGTGAGGGAACCCAGGAGACCAGATTCTGGAAACTGGGGACCAGTCAGAGGAGCGTGCAGGGTCCATGATCTCCAAGAAGACTGTCAAATGTGATTATGAGTCTATGCGGTGATGTCCACTACAGAGTCCGTCTGTTTTATGGGACTGTGTTTGTTCCTGGTGGACTTTTAAAGCCTCTAATTCTCACAAACTACAAATCCGGATCATCCTTCATCACATCTGCAACTCTCCAACAGCTCCGGGTCAGAACCTCTGAAGTGAGGGAAACCCAGCTATCCTTACGGACGGGAGGTCTCACTCTGATAAAGACCTGTGAACAGGTCCTGAATGAAGGCTAAAACCTCCAGGATGTGGATTTGGAGCGAGGCAACAGTGTCGTGTATCACAGAGCAAAACATACAGGACGTGTCTCAGCTCCGTCGCAGCATCGTATCGCTCTACTAAAGATACGCGGCGAGTCGATTTTCGCCGCTCTACGCTTCCAACATGCGTCAACCTACACAGAGAAGATCGTTCTAGACAGGAAGTCAAGCACTAAAACCGTGCATGTCATCCGGTATTTCAAAATAAAACACCACATGTGAACTCCTGACTGTGTATCAGTTTGTGTCGATGAGAAATCCTTCCTGGTTCTGGATTTATCAGTAACACAGATTCTGATGGTCGATCCCTGATCCATGTGGACCCCAATAGAACTTTGACCTGCTAACTCTGTCTGAAGGAAACAGCAGAAAGGAACAGAGTTTACTTTATTAAACACCAGGAAACCTGCAGAAACACAAACTGTAAAATCACTTCAAGCTTTTTCACAGACAGTCGAGGATCAACAGTCACTGAATTATATCAGAGTTATCAGGAAATCGACCACAGAAAGAAAAACGACCTGTTGAGAGCCTGTTGTTTCCTCTATACTGAGACCAGCTGACGGGGGCTGAACTACGCCGCCGCTGCTGCGCTCCAAATACACTGATCCTGTGGGTGATAGACAACGCTGCTCTATGGAGTAAATACTGAATGAACTCAATAAGGATCCTGTTTGTTTTCGGCTTCAGAGAGCGACTCTGGGGGGTATTTTAGGATGGTTTTACTCTGGTGGGGTTGTTGCTTGTTTTGCACTTGTGTTTTTGTAAAATCAGTCTGAGGTGATCTCATAAGTTGGTTGGCGTGCTTTCGGGTGGGTAATGTTGATGTTTTAAATATTGTATATTATGTATGTTTTTATGTAGTTGCTGATTTCCCACCTTTTTAGGTAGCCATGTTCCTTCTGGCAGGGGGACTACCAATGGAAACTAGCCTTGTGGCTACAATTGGGTCCATTTACATTTAATCTTTTTAAAATGTTCATTAATGTACACTGTCCCTCTTTAACAAATAAAAAGGAAATAAATAAAATAAATCAGAGAGTGTGTTTTTTGTGTTGGTGTACGTTGACGCTGATGTGACCATGTTGGTGTAAAAGACGTTAGATCTTCTTATTCCTCCATCTTTAAAGTATAAAAATCAGACTTCTGTTATCTTGTGAGAGATTTTTTCCTGACTGTCCCTCCATAAGTGACTGAAACTCAAACTCAAACATGAAGACACGTCTGTAAAATCGTCTCGTCTCTTTGATTGTGAAGGAAAAGTTTGAAACTAACTCCATGATCTCCTCGTTTAAACCGCTGCAGGCTGTAGAGGAAAAGTCGGGCCTCACAGCCTGCTGTACCGATCGATGGCGAAGGCAGTGTTGGAGGTGGCCGACCAATCGGCTGCTTGATCTGCAGGCTGCTCCCGGCACCTTCATGCACTCGGGCTCGGCCGCTGACAGCCGCCTCCATCACTCCTGATGTGAGGCAGTAAAAAAATCGAGGCGGGCGTGCTCGCGGCGCCGATGCTTTGATTACCCCGAGGCCTGCAGCTGCCGCTCTGTCCAATTAGTGTTATGGATGAGCTTCGTCTCATCAGCCATCCCGCCTCCACTCTTTCCCTCCATGTCGGTCCCTGTGCTGACTGGCTGGACCCTGAGCAGAGGAGGGGGGGGGCAGCCACCGGACCTCAGGGACCTTATTGAGGAATTCATCCGGGAAAGACAATCCTCAGAGTCAGCTGGTTTTCGCAGGACTTGTCAGCTCAGAGCCATGTTTGAGAGAGAGACTGTAGACGTGATGTTTTAAGCCCGTTGAGGACAGAGTGAAATTGACACAGCGGCATGTTTCCACAGAAATATCCATCAAGAGCCAGAAGCCTCAGAGTCGATCTTATTAACTCGGTAATCCATCTGTTCCATGAATCATTAAGGCAGGAAAACCAGCGGGTCAAAAATACTCTGAAACACACAGACAAACAGAACATTCAGGAGGAGGACCGTGTCACACACGCTCAGAGGGAGAAACCCGTCTGATATGCAGGTTCCTGCCTTTAAAACAGAGTCTCTCTCTTTTTATACGGGGTCATGAAAATATCCAAACTCTGATCAGGATGTTCCTCTGAAAACATGAATTTACTCACCTTTATTTAGACGTCACTGAGACTTACGAGGTCTGCTGTGTGGGATTCAGTGATCCGTTATTCTCTCCCGCTGGTTCACATGGTAACAGGACTCAGGTACGGGGCGCTAACGGTCCTGTGAAAGTTGCGCACATATCTCTTTTTTTTTCTGGAGTATGTTGATTAATCTCGATATGAAAATAAACAAGCCTTTCTGGTTGGACGTAAACACTCCGTAGCTGCTAAGAGTTAGCATGAGGCTAACGAATTGAATGAAAACAGCAGCGTCACTTTGACAGCTCTGAGCAGAACGCTGAGGCCTGTTTCAGTCCAATTTAGTCATTTCTCAAAATTAGCGAGAAAATCGATCCTTAAACACATTAAACAGGTACGTTAGCGTATCAGGAAGTTTGATTTCACGCGATCACAGTTGGTCGGATTTGTTTACAGAATTTTTAAAAGTCCAGTTTTAGTCGGACGAGCGAAATAAATCAATAAACAACAAACTGAGTTTCATTCTTACAGAATTCACAATAACATTCAACTAAAGGTGTTGTAGTCAGGATCTGAGTTAGTTTCAGTTTTTAAGAGAAATCTTGAATGTAAACTCTACCCCTCCAACCAGTTTTCCCCTCAGCTCCTCCTCTCCCAGCAAGCCCCGCCCACAAACAGACGCTCCTGCTCGCTCGTATCGTTCCAGTTAAATTCAGATATAATGCAGATAAATACTTCAGATCATTACAAATGGGGCCCAGTCAAGGTGAAAGTCAAAAGCATTGGTGCTACTGTAGATGCCAACAGACTACCAGCAAACACAATGTTTGCAGGACTTCTACAACGAGGATAAAGTGACATAGTCCAGGACCCGAGGGAGGACAGTTTAGCGATGGCGCTACAACACGCTACAGCAGGTCCGTTTGACAAGAAACACTTCTGTTACAGACACTTGTCTTACTTTGTTAAAGCGGTTTACCTGTCCAGCAGAAAGGTTACAGGGTCACCAAGATCCCCAAGCGTCCCCCATCGTTTATGTTGACCCGGCTTTTTAGCTCTTGTCCGGTCTACCTCCGTTTTAAGCGCCCGTTATTCCTCCAGAGTCTCCGGTATTTACTTTGTTTTCTTGCTTGTGTCGGCAGTCGTGGCCAAAGGAGGATTTAGACAATTTTCCGAACTTTCTGGTTGGTTTCTACTGTCCGATATTGTAGCACGCTAACTTTGTTTGGGCTCCTGAACGACACGGGGGAGCAGCGTCTGCCTCACAACCAATCAGGTTAGAGGAGGTGGAGAACGGCTTTCTTTACAGTCAGAAAGAGCGGACCGCTCAAAAATGTTCAAATGTTGACGACACAGACATAAGAGAACACAGAGATATCGATATATTACCAAATAATCAATAACTAATAACTATTGACTGATATTAGAAGATGTTTTGTATAAAAACCACAAAATAAAAAGATGCTTCTTTAACAGATTCCTGTCTACTTCACCTTTAATCAATAATCCTAATTCATTACAGTATCATCAGCGTATAACAGTCTGTAACAGTCAGAAATCGAGAACAGAAGTGGTCCTGAAGTTGAACCCTGAGGTCCACCCTCGAGTTTCCTTCAGGGTATCCTCAGGACAGCTGCTGTCTCACTTTTGTTGAGATGAAACTTTCATTTGTGTTAATTTGAGGTAAAAAAAACGATCTTTAACCTCTCCCGGCTGCACAGCATCCCTCCAGTTTTTCTGCTTTAACGGTTTTTGCAGGTTCGACCTTCATGTGAACAAACAGAATAAATTAACTTTTGTTCGTGTTATCTAAAGGAGAAAGTGAGAAGAGTCAGATTTAGTCATAGCAGGTAAAAATAAAGTCTGATTTATGAGTGTGAATGAAACCAGTGAACCACAATCATCTCCCAGTTTGACCCAGCTTTAAAACCAGTCTGCAGAAACACTTGAACACAGCGTCAGTTAACAGGAGTGACTTCATTCTGCTTTTAAAACAGGAAACAGGAAGTGTGGTGTGTCGACGCAGGAGGCGGCGAAAGATGCCAGCCAGTGTCACCAGTATGATCCCAGTTTGTGTTTGACGGGCTGTGGTCCTGCTTCCATCTGCAGGAATAATCCCCAGACCGATCCACCTGTCACACAAACGAAGCCCCTCATCTTTTATTTATGAGCCTTTCATGAAAAGATGTCCTCCGTGTTTCTGACACCCATAAACCGCCGGGTATTCTGGGAGGCTTATCGCCGTGTCGTTAGAGAGAGGAGGTCCCGGGTGGAGTTCAGGCGAGGAGGTCAGCCCCGCTGAGCCACAGTCAGGGACACGACAGCGACACGAGGCGACGATTGGGTGTGCGGCGAGAAAGTGAGGACTTGGATGGAAAAAGCTTTTGTTTTTGCTCTTTTGTCACCTCGACTGATGTGACAGAAAAGAAATCTTCCTTGGGAGAAAAGTGTGAAGTAAGCGTCGTCTCGCCGGAGTGCGTGTGGACGCCAGACCAAGAAAAACAGAAGAAAGGTCAAAAACAAGCTGAGGGACGAGCTGCATGAGAAACAAACAGATCTGTGATTTTATTCTGTGTGTTTGAACTCATGTTCGCTGTTCACACCGTTAGAAAGACTGATCCGTAAAGGAAGCGACAATACCTTTGGGCTGGCCTGTTGACCAATCAGATACCCCCTTTTTTTAATGTAACGTCCAATCAGGAGAAACCAAAGATGAACATCTGCCAGTCTCAAAAACGAGGCGATAAAACTCATCCATGGTCTGTTTATTCTCAGAGATGTTGACACTAAGGACGTTCATCTTCACCACTGACGCCGCGCAAATTCACCCGTGATATCCGACGCTCCTTGAATGTACCGGCGAAGTCACATCGCAAACGTTTGTATCGGACCACAGATATGAATCAGTGAATTTTGGCATCTCTAGTCGGCACACTTACTGATGAACAGAGAGCTTTAGAAAGTCCAGGTCCAGGATGCTTTGAGACCAGGTTCAGGGATGTATCGCTGGTTTTCTTGACTCTTAGGTTGAATGTGGAGCGTCAAGGACCCTGCGCTCCTCTGGCAGCGTCTCCTAGTCATTCCAAAAGTCGGGACACACACTCTCATGGCGAGGCGTCTGTTCAGTCTATGGAACAGCCTGTCAGAGGACGTCAGAGAACCTTCATGTTTTTAAGAGCAGGCTGAAGACCTATCTTTAGTTTAGCTTTTAAAATAATATTCATTTATTTTATTTCCATTCTACTTAGACTAGATTTCTTATTTTGTCTTTATTTGTTTTTATTGTCACTGAGTTTGTCTGTGTTTTATTTTATTCAGATCTTAGTTTTTACTTGTTTTTATCCTTTCATCATTTTTAGGACCACCAGTGTTTCCTCTGAGGGAGCCCTCAGTCCCGGGAGCAGAGGTCAGCTGTGGTCGTGGGGGCCGGTCACAGTGTTCCTGGTGGAGGTCGATGTCTGACACATTCCTCCTCTGGCCCCGTGTCACTGTCCTGTGGCTGTGGGCCGCTCTCTGCTCCTGGTGCTGACGGCTCCTCTGATGGCGCTTTTCAACTGGTTCAACTATCTCAGCTGTTAGTGTGTGTGTGTGTGTGTGCGTGTATTTTTTGTTGTTGTTGTTTTTAATGGACTGTAAATTACTTTGTGTTACATCCTTTGAAAAGCAGTTAATAAATAAAGTTTGATTTGATTTGATGATGTGAAGGAAGTTTTCTGTTAGCGTCTGAACTAAATCCCCGAGTCTGAAGGAAACTTTTATGAGTTAGTTTAGAGTTTGTAAAACAGGGAACCGTGTTTAAGAGTGTAAAGGTTTGATTTGTGTTGATTTAAGGAAGTTCTGTGTGATTGATTTTCTATTTTTATTTTTATTTTAACTCTTAATTCATTTTATCTGACGTTATTCCAGCATCCATTTTCTGATTTGTCCTTAAAAAAAAATGTCTGAAGCCAACAGGACCACATCATCTGCAAAAAGCAGAGACAATATCCTGAGACCATCAAACCGGACCGGACTGAGAAATTCTGTCCATAAAAGTTATGAACAGGATCAGTGACAAAGGGAAGCTCTGACAGAGTCTAACCCTCAACGGAAACACGTCTAATCTTTTACCGGCTATTCGGCCCAATCTCCGGCACCGTACAGGGCGACCGGGCAGCCCTTATCGTGGTACCCGGTACACGTGGACTGGTTGGGCCAACTCCCACGTACCCTCCTGAAAAGGCGTCTTCATCTAGAGTTTTTCCAGGAGTAGATTTGTGGACTTTAGTGGACTCGTCTCGTCAAACTCTTGGAGAAAATCCAAGAGCGTCCTCGTCTTCTCAGAAACAACACCAACTTAGCATCCCAGGTCTTCAGGGGTTAACCCAGACAGCAGAACGAGTGAATAATTCAAACCCACGGTAGTAAATAAGTGTCTGTAGCAGCAGACTACTGTTGCAGGATAAAGAGTAATTATAGGAACTGCTAAGGTGTGTCTGAGGCATATGGCGGTGCTGCTCGCTGGGTGACGGTTGTTTTTCCGCTGGGTTTCGGGGAAGAAGGACGGCTGCCTTTGTTCTGGGATTTGTGACAACAATATGTGATTACTGCTGTTTTATTTATGCCCGCCTGTTCCCCGTATTTTCCAGCTTCCTTGTTTTTCTTCCCCGCAGAGGATCTCAGCTGCCGCCAAAGGCTCCGTCCCGGTCATTCATCATTTAGAGGTGCCAGTCAATAAATTATAGGAGTGAATGATTCATTCAGGCTCTAAGTGCAAGCAAATACTGTGTAAGCTGCTGTCCGTGTTCATGTTCAAAAGAGGAGCTTCCTCTTTAATTCATCAGTCTGTTTCTCACTCAAGACTCTCAGGATTTCTCTGGATGCTGCTCTACACTGTAAAAAAAAGAAACACGAACCCGTTTCGATGAAAGTCGGGTTTCTGGATCAGCTGCAGGGTCCTGCAACAGTTTCCACCAGATGTCCAAAAACACGTCTGCAAGTTACAAAACTAAGACATGAAAAATATTCTCTGTCTAATAAATGAAAATCTTAATTTAAGGACTTCACTGGGACAAAAAGTCAAGATTTTTTTATTCTTTTTATCAAACTATTTTATTATGAGTGTGACTTTTTACCTTATAGTTTAAAATGTAATCTCTGGATTTTTTTTTTCTCCTCATATTTTTATTTTTTATTCAAATTTTTATTAATTATTTAAGTTTTTGGTTTAATTAATTATGTAAAAACAGGTTTAAACATTTTTGTTTTTATCTTTTTAAAATGTTCAACAATAACGACTTTTTAATCTCAACACCGCGCCTTTTTACTTAAAATGTTTTTAATCTCATCATTATGACTTTTACTTAAATTGGCCTTTTTTGTGCTTCATGTTCTTTAGACTCAAAATATGTTTGTGTCATCATTTCCTGTTTGAATTTTACGATTTTTAAATATAAATCTGATCTTTTAGAGTTTTTCCTTAAATCGTGACAGACTTTTTAACCAGGTATTTTAATGTAGTCCAGGTATTTTAATGTAGTCCGGGTATTCTAATGTAGTCCAGGTATTCTAATGTAGTCCAGGTATTTTAATGTAGTCCAGGTATTTTAATGTAGTCCAGGTATTTTAATGTAGACCAGGTATTTTAATGTAGACCAGGTATTTTAATGTAGTCCAGGTATTTTAATGTAGTCCGGGTATTTTAATGTAGACCAGGTATTCTAATGTAGTCCAGGTATTTTAATGTAGTCCAGGTATTCTAATGTAGACCAGGTATTTTAATGTAGTCCAGGTATTTTAATGTAGTCCAGGTATTTTAATGTAGACCAGGTATTTTAATGTAGTCCAGGTATTTTAATGTAGACCAGGTATTCTAATGTAGTCCAGGTATTTTAATGTAGTCCAGGTATTTTAATGTAGTCCAGGTATTTTAATGTAGTCCGGGTAAATCTCGAGCAGCCAGCTCCGCGTTTTTCCGATGTCTCTTGTCGTCGAGATAAAAAACATGTTTTTTGATCTTCAAGTTTTCTAAAAATGATACTACTGTAAAATTTTATCATGATATAAAAGTATTAATGCTCTCTAACTTCTGATTTAAAGCCCTAAATAAAGTAACAACAAACACTCCTTGTCGTCTATTTCACAGCTGATCTTTTATAAAGTGAGTTTACTGTACAGAAGTGGGACGACTGTCTTTATTAAAAAGTACATTTTTTCAGTGCAGCTCTTTCTCTCCCTCCTCTCTTTTCTGATGGTTTTCAGCCTGTTACGTAACTCTGAACTCTCTGTTGTCTCCTCTGTTACAGAGAGCAGGAAGGGAAGATTCATTTTCATCTGTCACGGTCTTAATATCTGCCGCCGAACGCTCCGCAGAGCCGCTTGGAGGTGCCGCTCGGCGACAAGAGGCGACTTGTTTCGGTTCAGTGTTTGTGGAATAAAAGCAACAGGAAGACAGACAGGCGCTCTGCACCAGAGGCCATAATTATCCTGTTTGTTTCAAGGCCGTCGTTTTGTTTTATTCAAATCTCCGCAGGGCTGACGAGGCTTGGGAAAGGCTCATTTTACTGTCATGTCAGGTTTGTCAGCTGCAAAGACGCAGCTCTGCATTAAATATCTGGGCCCTTTTGTTACAGTGCAGAATGAACTGCAGAGACAACAGCCTTTCAACAGCCACCTTAAATCTCCACAAATGAGATGCAGATTTTTGGCTTCGAGCAGAAATATGTTTAATACTCTTCATCCCCGTGTGGAGACGAGTGAGGCGTCGTCTTCTGCTCTCATGCAGTGGCCGGTTTGGTTTTTGTTGTTTAATTAAGATATTCGTCTATTTTGAGTTTGTTGGTGTTTCCTGCTGATATCTGATTTTGTTTTTTCACGGTGGAGTTTGAACTTGATGTAGAGACGGACTGTGTTAATAGACGCTGGTTTACCAAAGTCCTCCTGAGCCCTAAACTGAAATCCTCTACAGAGTGTTTTTAGTTCAGAGCTGTCTGAGGGTCAAAGGTACGACTGGGCGATTATATGATCGTGATCGATGACTGTGATAAATTCCAGTTCAATCACGGTGATCAGCTGTGAGAATATTTACTCGATCAAACATGGAAATGTGCGTCACAACAGCCAATCAGAGTCGAGCTTTTCCTGCTCACTTCTGTAAGTTGTTGGAGAAGTAAACAGGAAGTAAACAGGAAGTAAACAGAATGACTGAACGCGGAGTTGAGGGCAGAGAAACAAATTACAGCCGTGACTTTGAGTCATCCTCCAAAGATGTTATTGTTGAGAAGTTATTGATCGTCGGTTGTTTGGCGGTGGTTTGAGTATCTCCAAGGTGACGTCCAGTAATTACGCCGATGTTTAAGGTACGTCGGCGGTCGGTGCCTCAAAAACCGGCAACACGACAGATCTGTTTAATCGTTTGAAGAAGTTCTTCCTGTTCGATTATTAATCTCTAGTTTCTTTAGTTCTTCCTACAGATGCTTTAAAAAAAAACAAAGACAATAATCGAGATCGGACGATAGGAAAAAATATATCGTGATGTTTTTTTTTTTGCCAAATGGCCCAGGCCGAGTCAAAGGTCATGGTCAGGGTGGTTCAGTGTTGGTTTAGGGTCTTGCTGCTGATGTGCAGAGATTTCTCTGAATATTCTGATCAAACCTCTAAACTCCTGCAGTCCTGAGTTGAGAAACGTTCTTTAACTGCTGGACGACTCGCTAACTTGTGAACGACTTTCTGAGCGCTGATGGAGGTCGCCGCCGCTCTCCCACCGCTGAAGAGACTCTGAAGACTTTGTGTCTGAAGTAACTCTGAGGAAGAACAAACTTTCCTCTCCTCCTCCTCCTCTTCATCCTGCTGCTGCTGACATGATTATTTCATGTTGGAAGGATTTTCCATCGAGTCCCGCTCGTTTCCTTCCTCCTCCTCCTCCTCCTCCTCCTCCTTCTTCTTCTTCTTCTTCTTCTTGTCCTCGCTCAGCGCTCCCTGTTTGCTCAGAATACCGTGGATCAGACGAGGAAGACTCTGGCGTCTCTGTATCTGGATTTTCAAAACTTTGAATGCTCCAAAAATGAGAACAGAGACTTTGGTGGAGCGGGTGATGATGTGAGCTAAATTCCTCTGAATCTAAAGAGAAATATCGGGGATGGAGATGAAGAAACTCTGATATGAAAATGAAACGTCAGTGGATTTAGAACGAGGTTTCAGCACTTTCAGCATGTTCTCCTGACTCGGTTCAAACTCTCGTTTTCCATAAACATGTTCACAGGCCCTCCAAACCCACCGATCCATCTTCGTCCTCCTCAGCAGCCGTAGGGGAGCGGGTGTCCTGTCCCGAGCACAGCAGGTTCTCCTCACACAGGTGATCCATCAGCTCCTGCAGGGCGGGGCTCTTCCCTCCTGCCTGCGCTCCAAGAGCCAATCAGCAACCTCCTCCCGAACCTCCAAACAGCTGTTCCTGTGCAATGAGAGGGCAGCGAGGAAGCCCCGGTACGAGCTAGAGACACTTTTAGTAACATCGAGCGGCTTAATATAGCAGCCAGGACAAACAGGAGAGGAGAGGACGGCGAGAACAGTGTGATCAGGACGCCGGGCGTATGACAGCGAGGACACACGGGGAGAGAGGAAGGACGGGGTGTTCCTAAAGACACGATCAGGCCCAGGGGAGGAGGTGGAGGTCTGGAGAGAAGAGGGACAGGATCCCTGCAGCAGGACTAAAGTTAAAACTCTGACACTCCTCCTCAGACAACACTCCCAGAGTGTGGACGGCCATCTTTGTCCCTAAACACATCGTTTTCTAACTTAATAGTTTGATTTATGTTCGTAACACCTCCACCAGGGTTTCATCGCCTGGACAGTACTCTGAATTTTGAGACGTGTAAAACAAACGGAGCTTTGTTGAGTAGATGGTAAACAGTGATATAGAAGAAGAATAGAATAGAATATTCCTTTATTGATCCCCCATGGGGGAAATTTTTTTGTCACAGCAGCATCACAGACAAGACAAAGAGTGCAAAAATGCAGTTATAACAATAAGGATTCTAATATTAAGAACTTAAATAGATGTAATAATGAAGAAAAAAATTAGAAGAGGGAAAAAAAAAAAAAAAAAAATAAATATATATATATATATGTATAATATATAATGAAATAATAATAAATAATATAAAAATATAAAAAAATATAAGTTACAGGTTAGAACATGCGGTGGTACAGCGGGAGGATAAACAGCTGTCTGTTTCAGTTTCAGATGATCCCAGCAGCCCCTGAACGCCTCACACTCCCACACAAACAAGCTGACACGGCGCTCACACGGGAGAACTCATCAGCGTCAGTGCTTGACTCAGCTACACCTGTAGCTGCTGACAACGCCATGTTAGCAAACTGGCTAACAAAGTGTGTGTGTGTGTGTGTGTGTGTGTGTGTGTGTCGCAGCTCGGACGGCGGCTCTCCACCTGTCAGCTCGACGAGACGAAACCAGAGGGGACGCCTTGTTTGAAGGGAAAACAAACCTGATTGGAACTTGCAAGGATGTCGCCAATGTAATTACGACTCCGGCGTGCACGGTGGCGGCCTGGCTCCCTGACAGAGAGGAGCATTGTGGGAATTATCTGCTCATGTAAAGCAGTATTAAACATTTAGAAGGTGCTGATTTGATTTCGCGGAGATGAAAAAAACGACGTTAACGGGAAACTGAATCAGTGCGTCTGAGGCGGCGAAAGTTCAAGTGACTGCAGGAGGAAGGTTAGCCGAGTGCTCCATGAATATTCACAGGAAACATCCCCCGGGGAGGACAGACCCAATTAACAAATCCCATTAATTACAAGACTATCACAACTGATTAGGATATGGCCGTCTGCTCTCGGCTCACTGTGGCCCACATTTTCTGCTTCATGGAGAAGAGTCGCAGAAAAAATAAAAATAAAACTACAGATTGCCACGTACGATCAGATGCTGCCTGAACGGCCTCGCTAACACGAGCTCGTTAATACAGAGACACCGCAGACTGTGACGAGGGAGAGGACAGCAGGAGATTAATGCCGGAGAGAGGACTCCGCCAGAGAGGAGAGGGAGGAGGACGCCGCGAAGCTCCCGGGAAACTTCCAGAAAACAGGCAAACGGAAACACGAACCACTCGGAGAACAAGGTCTCATTTTAGTCCTGAAAGTTGGCGCCGGCGTGCAGCATATAGTTGTTCAACTAGTCAATCAGAAATAAGTATACTGTTGAACACGGCGATGCTGTGCTGTAGTGGAGATCTACTTTGGTTTGTCTGTTGTCGCCTGAGGCTGAGGTTGGGGGTCCAGACTCAGCCCCCAGTGTCCCTCAGTCCAAAAAATCCACCCTTAAGGTCCTTACACACCGGCGAATTTGCAGAGCGAAGCGAAAAAGCGAGAGGAAAATGCAAATAATCGCCGGCCGAAAAATCGCTTTCGCCGATACACACCGGGCGCGAAGCGAATACGCGTATAACTTTTGCAAAGCGAATTAATAAATTTATTTGGTGAACTGCAGCTGCATGGGTCTGTGACATCACCAACAAGATGACCTTTGATTGGCCGGAGGTCTAGCAGGTCCAGATATTCGCCTGCGAATCTCCGAAAAATTCGACACAAGAGCGAAAAAATAAAAGTTGCTTTTCGCCCCGAGGAAAAATCGCCGCCGGTGTGGAAGCTTGCATTGACTTTATGCTGATTTAAAAAAAGACGAATAATTCGCCTGGTGTGTGAGGACCTTAAGACAGATCCTCAGTTCGTTGTGTTCTCGGTTGCATCCCAATCTTGGATGATTGAGACTTAATTATACTTTCATTTGACTCTTGAGGAAGGAGATGGGCGAGTTCCAAACCGCCATCCAGTGGTCCTGTACCGCAACTACCAGCCTGGACTCTCCCAGTAGTTGGATTCGTCTCTATGGAGCATTTTCTGACAGATACTTTAGTGACCGAGTCGACGCTGCACCGCTAAACGAACTCATCCTGTTACAGAAATTCACTGTTTGCATTTCCCCGACAGATTAGCTGCACATCGGGAAGAAACAGCACCAATGTTTGACATCCCAATCCTGGTGAAAAAGCGAACACTGCCATAAGCATGTTGATTTCTGCTCCGCTCTTGTATCGGCTTTATATTAAGCCCTGGATTTCATGTCTTGGATCTGATCAGGAGCTGAAGTTAATTTCTCCGCCGCGTGATAAAAAACCCTGAAAACTGCTCTGATGATGGCGTTAACATGCACAACACCCAGAGTGTAAACACTCAGCAGGTAAACAAGCACATCTGGAACCGCTGTTTGTCTTTTCTCCCCTCTATTGGCCGCCCGCCAGCGGCAGGAAGTCGAGGACCATGATCCAATAGAAATCCCAGCAGCAGGTCTCAGTCGACACATTTCAAACCCAGCAGCGGCTGATGGTGCAATTTGAAGCGAGCCGTTTGTTCAGTGGGGGGGTGGGGGTGTGTACTGGAGCAGGAACGGCGTTCATATAGAACAGAACACACATAATCATCATCACGCTGGTGAGCCAATAAAAAGCAGAGCGATTCTTTACTGAAGCTTAATCATTTTAATTATGAAGACAGAGCAGATCAATATGTTGTCTGTACATGCGCTCGCACACTGTGGGAAGTCAGATATCCAATTATGCTTATCTTATTGCTGTGATTAACAGAGAGCGGTCTGACCGCAGGGATCAGTCCTAAAGAGGCGCTCAGACCTTCAGCTCAGTCAGTTCGACACAAACGCGGCGCCGTGGTGAATGTCCCCCTCTCCGCCCTAACTTACCAACATCATAAAAATGACCTTTCTGGGGCCTTGCAGTAAAAACAAACTGTTTAAATGTCTAATACATAACTTTACAGTGTATTAAATGTAAACCAAGTGCCGTCTGTTCGCTGTTTAATTGGATAAAATGTGAAAGGTAATCCCTCTGGATGTCTGTCCAGTGGATAAAATGTCAACAACCTGCTCTCTGTTTCCTCTTTTATTTGATTAAATGTAAGTTAAGAATCCTCTTGTTCCTGTTAAAGCAGTTTAAATGTCATATAAGCGCCCTCCAGTGGTGTGTAAATGAAGTGACCTCCTGTTGAAATTTAACTTATAAAAAGTCAACTTGTGTACCATGGTAGTTCACTCTGCAGGACTAAATCTGAATATCATTTCAGTGTTAAAAATGTAAATAGAGTGCCATGTGATTTCTTTCTTGGTGGGTTTGATGTAAACAAAGACCCTTTAGTGGGTTTTTTAGTGAATAAAAGGAAATTAAAGTACCCTTTGTTTGCACTTTTAATGAATTTAATGTAAACAAAGGGTTCTTTTGTTGTCTTGTAAATAGGATGTCAACAGAGTTGGTTGCTTGTATAGTAAATAAAATATTAAAGTTATGACTGGCGCTGTATTAGTTGTAAAAATGTAAACAAAGCGCCCTCTGGTTACTCCCTTAGTGGATAAATTGTAAACAAAGTGCACTATAGTAGCTCTCTTAGTGGCTAAAATGTCGTTAAACTGCCCTCTTTTTGCACTTTGAGTAAATTAAATGTGAACAAAGCGCCCTCTGGTGGTTCCTTTCAGTGATTTAAATGTTTAAGTTCCTTCTGGTTGCTGTATTAGTTATTAAAATGTAAACAAAGCGCCCTCTGGTTGTTTTGTCCCATCTGGTGGATTACAAAGTGATTTAAATGTAAACAAAGCGCCCAACAAACACCTGAACTTGTTGACATGTTTGGATATTATCCTATCAGAGTCTTTTTCCAGATTATCCAGATTATTAGAACAGAGATTTGGATAAAACATCACGGTGAATAAGCAAAGAACTTTCAAAAGGATGGAAACGAAGGAAAATGTGCCATCAGGTCTGAACTTTGACCTCTTCAGACCATCAGAGACCAGGACTGGGTCTACACTGGGACATGTGTGGACTCTGTGTGAATAAACAAGTCCAAAGAAAAGCCGTTTTCTCCTCTTTCCCTCACATGCAGTAACCAAAAGCCAGCTGACTTCTACGCCGTCTTTTTGCAGGCTGGTGCTTGGGGACAGAAACATGCTTGGGAACAGACCAAAGCAGAGAAGAGGTCATGATAGCGAGAGGCAGAGATAACAAGACGCATGCAGGAATAGATGCTGACACCAAACCTTGTCTTGGCGGTGGACAACATGAAAGTCGGTCTCGTGTTTCTTTTCTGGTACATGTGTCCTGGTAGGATTGAAGAGCGTTGCATAACTCCACACATCCTCACGCTCGTAAAAATAACCGCTTCCCCTGTCGTCGTGAAGGCACCATCACAGGCTGCTCAGGTGATGCAGGATGGCCTCATGTTGGACGACTGTTTACACCTGAAGACGCTTTTTTTTTTACCGTCGGGTCTGTTTACAGATATTTGAGGGCGGCCATTACCGTCTCTTGTTTTTAAGGTGCTCATTTGCATCTTTTAAGACCTGCTTCTCTCATTTCCAATGTGTGATAATATCAGCACCTATTGTGTTGAAGCGCCTTTATTATCTCACCTGTGGTTAGGTTAGTTTTAAGCCTCTATTATCAGGAGCCAGTTTTGACTCGGAGCAGCTAAATTGCCTCCGCATAAAGCGGGTTAATTATGAACTACGATAAATACCTTTTTTATTGGTGTCAGAACAAACAGCGGATGTGAACGAGCTGGGCTCTGTTTCAGAATAGTGACACCTTTATAGATATAAAAGGACTGGAGTACGAGCATCAGCTGCACTTTCAGGTGGATTTTATTCAAATTTCCTCCAAAGTGACTCAGCTGCTCCTGCTCAGAGCCTCATTTAACTCGACTAAGTGTCGCTGACATGACCTCCATTCAGGAGGAGCTGGAGGAGTCTCTCCGCTCTGCTCTCGTTCTTTGATTCTCCGGCTCTGACTGTACAGTACATTTGCATGTTGGACTAAACGGTGTGAGCGGAGTACAGTGTTCATGATCCTGCTGCTGGCAGACTCGGCGTGGAGGCGGTAACGCTCCACGGTAAAATAATGCTAATCAGGCGGGTGGAGCTGACCGGCTCTCCGGCTGCTCGGTCCGGCCTAACAGGCAGAGAGGTAATACATTTTTAATTGCAAGTGTGATTATACGGCGTGAGGAACCTGCACCGGCTGATTAAATGCATTTGGGTTAATATTAGAGGCCA
The DNA here is from genome assembly GCA_962446985.1 of Xyrichtys novacula. Lineage (NCBI taxonomy): Eukaryota > Metazoa > Chordata > Actinopteri > Labriformes > Labridae > Xyrichtys > Xyrichtys novacula. The sequence goes on along the minus strand of OY660869.1, from coordinate 35,157,911 downwards.
ATCATTCGCAGTGACAAAGCCTCTGGAGGAGGGAAGGTAATTGCGGGAGGACAATTATAATCCCTCATATTGTAATAACTGAAAATAATGTCCTCCAGGAGGCTTTCTTTACCAAGCAGACAAAAGATAAATGATTGGATGGGTGCTCGTATGAACGCTGCTGGCAGCAAAAAAAAAAGGTGAGATTCATAAGAAACAATGATTGGATGTAACTCCACAATGCAGCAATATTAGAGGCAATAACATGGACCGGTTGTTGTTTTCTAATAAATACAGGCGTGTGGTCGTAGTGGAGTCCAGCCGTGGTCTGACAGTCCAGAGAAACAGACTTCGGTGGATTTTTATCCTCGTTTATTTAAATTAAAGAGTTAAAGGAAAATGGAGGATCACGGTTTGAGCAGTGGAAGTTAGTGAGAACCTCGTTTCTATGGCGATCATGGTCCTAAAGTGCGATCTCCACAAAGTGAAGAGAAAAAAGAACAGAAAAAATCAGTTCACCCTATCAGGAGCAGGGCTGCAAAAACATTGACCAATGAGAGCTATCCGTCCCAGACAGCTCTTATTGGTCAATCTCCTGCTCCGCCTCTCTAATAATAATCATAAAGTAGTACTTTCCCTGTGCAAAGCATGATGGGATGCCTGGCACCTTTTGACTTCATTTTGTCAAATCATCTGAGACGGCGTCGGCTAACTGGATGTGGAGCGAGTAACTTTGTGCCTTCGTAGCGGCGTTAATGACTCCACTCATCATTATCTTCCATATTTGGTCGTTAGCCTCCTCTGTGTGTTTCATTATAAGTCTGTAAATACTGTAATGTTCTCTGACAGTGGGACGGTGTTATGAAGGCAGCATGAGCGTCCTCTGACCGGCCCCTGCAGACTTGAGTGGTGCAGCCTGTGTCCTGCTGGTTAAATAAAGCTTCTTTTTTATTCGTTCAGTGAAACATTTAATAATGTGGTGTGTGTTGGACGGTTGAAAAAAGTGACGCCAAAGTATTTTGGACATGAAAACTGTCTGAAAAATATAAAATCAGACCAAAGAGGCGTTCAGACTTCTCCACAGTCTGTTTATTTGGGGTTCAGAGCGCTTCAGTCAGATTTCAGCCAAAGTACAGATCTCCTGGTAAGTCCTAACAGGTCATCAGACTGGGTGTCCATCAGCCCCACGGAGCTGGAAGCTGCAGAAAAGTTCATTCAGACTTGGTTATTACCTGTTGGCTCTAAATAATGGATGGACCTTGGTGGATTCTTCTTTTATTTCAGTGTCAGAGAGAAGAGTGTGTGTTGAGTAAAAACAGAGATGTGTTTGTTTTCAGGAGGCGAGGAAGCGGCCGCTGTAATAACCCTGCTGCTGACCTGCTGACTCCTAGTAGTCCTTCCCTACATCCCTGTGGCTCCCGGTGACGGTTGCTAAGTAACCGAACACTCGGGCCTGCTGCACACAGAGTTAGGGGTAGAAACAGGCAGGAAGCTTCCTGCAGCATGAGGAATATCTCATGTTTCCATCGTAATGAGGCTCCGGGATCGATACTGTCCTCTGTCTGGCTCATCATCGGGGAGCTCGCAGAGCTGCGGCGGCCGCTGTGCTGAAAGTCATTAAAAACTACATTTTCCATCAGAGCTCTCAGTTTAGATTCAGAGCAGATCACATGTGGGCCTTTTCCTCAGGCTGTTGGAAGACACAGTTATGGAAACGGCTAATTTCAGCTGACAGCTCATCTCAGGTGGATAATGGACAGAGCATGTAGGAGTGATGAGCTCAGTGTGGCTGAGGAGTGCTTTTATCACCACAAACACTCAGAAATAGTCCGGGTTTTTAGGGGGGTAGGTTTTAATATGGAGGACCTGATTCACAAAAGCTTCTGGAGCCACTAAACCCACAGAAAAACACGATCGAACACACAAACTCATGCAAAGGCTCACATGTGATCTGCAGCGTTAACTCTGTGAGTCTCTGCTGTTTGCACATATTCAGATGAGCGGTCGTTAGAGCTGCACAAATTTGATGCTTTTTCTGAAATCTTTGGGAATTTATTCAGGGACAACTTCACCAAACTTCACTTTAATACAAAGTTTTTCTATCATCTCTGCCCATCGCTGCACCAAAGACAGAAGAAGAGTACAGATCATGTGTTTAAAGGTTGTTTTGGCGCCATAAAAGAGTTACTCTGTGTGTCACATGATCGTTTCCACAGATGCAGATAGACATCCACATGGAGATGAAATGGTCGTCGTTTACAGATTTATTCACTCTCTGACCCGTTTTAAAAAGTACCGTTTACAGTCACCTGAAACGCCGATACGAGAAAAACTTTAGCGTTTCCTCCTGAATTTGTTTCCGTGGTGACGGGTTGATACTGACTTTACAGCGGGGACTGGTTTACTCTTCATCTGAAACTGTGAAGCTGGCCTGGAGGTGCAAGAATTGATAAAGAGGAAAATCGATTTTGATGATTTTAATTTTTTTAACATCTTCATAATCAAATAATCCAATCAGGATTTAAGATCCTGGCGATATATAATATATATATATACATAAACATATATATATATATATATATAATTAATCGTGCAGCCCGAGCCGTTGTGCACAAACTCTCTGCACTTGTGTTTTCTTAAGATGTCACATTTAAACTTTTTACAAAACATCAAAAATTCCAGACTTTTTGTGAAAATGCGTTTCTTGATGTAAATGTGTATATTATCAAATTTCAATGTTTCTCTGTCTTGACGCTGTTTAATTCGATAATTATGTTTGCTTTTACAAAAGGTTTCTGCAGACAGATGTTAAAATGTTTGTGACCCTGCGGGGCCACCGTACCTTCCCATGAGGCTCACCATCTTTGTGTCGACAGATTTAATTCATGGGGATGAAAACACTCAGTGCAGCTCCGTGCAGAAGAGACTGGAGATGCCGACAGTTTGTCCCCACAATCAGACACAACACACGAGCAAACTGGAGAAAAACGAACAGACTATCTACGCTGTGATGGGAGGCTCTCTGCGAAGCTCAGGCTGCACATGATAAAGTCCATTAAAAAAGAAAGAGCGATATTTCACAGGTGATGGAAAAGAAACAAAATCGACTAAACTCAAAGAAATGATTGTACTCTACCTGGTCCCTGAACACGTCCACCGTCTGTGATTACTGAATGAAAAGCAGCGATAATGATGGGAGTGTTTCCTTTAGCTCTCTAATTCCCGTGCATATCTTCAGTAAACAAGCTGCTGTGCGAGCTCCTCGCAGAATCCATGAGTCACCACAATATCCAGAGTGTGTATAACAGGGGTCATTAATGCCCTCCTGCTTTTACAATGTCTCCAGCCCCCCAGATTCAAATGAGGTGTAAAATACGAGCTGGCGGCAGCTGCGTCATCATAAACGAGGCAGAGAAGCCCCGCCGCACCGATTCACAGCCACGAGACGATGCATCACCTGCTCCAGATCTGCAACGCTTCATTAAAAACGCCGCAGACGCCAACGGAGCGAGCCCGAGGCCCTGGATCCAAATACCAACACTGTAAACCGATACTAATCCACTTTACTGCAGGAGTAGATCAGGACAGATTCACCATTACGAGAAGGCCGGCCTGCTGCCGACAGTGATGAAGACGTGACATGACAGGATGAGCATCATTATTTCCATGAATGCGGCGCAGTCAAAGCTGCGGCTCCGGCGCTTTAACAGGAAGTTAGACTTCTGATGTGTCAAAGTTAAGGACTAAGAGGCTACTGCATCACCAGCAGCCCCATGAGGCGTCCTGTCAGAACGAGAAGACTGGACTTTATTCATCCCAAAAGAAGATCTGAGTGCCAGACGACAGACTACCCCCCAAAAACACACGAGGAATTATGAATAAGACAGAAGAGCATCTGGATAAAAGACAATAAAGGGTGGAGAAGAGAGGAATGAGAGGAGAAGAAGACCCTAAAGAAGAAGAGTGAGGTTGAAGTTCAAAGACGTGTGGGACATCTGAAGCTCAGAGACGTCTCTGGACGAGGGCGGCCAGACGGGGGCGCTGACGTCTTCAGAGGAGGCGTGAACGGGCGTCCAGACTTCACTTAACATGAGTGGACTTTAACCTCAGCGGACTGTGGTAGTACCTTTAAAATAACTGAAGAGGTCACTTAGTCTCTTCTACTAAACACCAGCCTCTAACAGGACCAGGATCATGACAGTGTGAGTCCCACGGCAGAGGTTTATCCTCAGGGGACATTTGCATTTCTGTTTCTGTGTGAGGTGAAGAAGGTGAAATTAGGAGCCAAGTTAGAACAAAGTTTGTTTCCTGTGACTTTAGGTTTCATCCTCAGGAGACCTTCAATCTCCATGTTCTCTGTTTGCTGCCAAAACCAGAGGTTGAACTCCCGTGTAGGTCGAGCAGGAAAGGGTTTAACCTCTGACCCTTTTCTGGACATGTGTAAGGTCACTTTTAGACGGAAACGGTCTCCATAGAAAACAGAAAAGTGCCGTTTGGTTTTCAGTTTTTATGCTGAGTTTACACAAAAACGCTGTAATGTGCATGCCAGGTCGCTAGGTGGCGCATGTCGGTGTGACCGCGCATAGAACGCATACGTAGAACAACTTCCATTTAAATATTGATTATTTATAATTAATAAATAAAAAATAATAATATTTTTGTTAATAAATAAAAATTAATTATAATCAAATTAATTATTTGATGTAAATAATTCCGACTCCTCCTCTGCTGAGCAGTTTGATCCCTGAGGATTCTGTACAGGACGATATTGAGCTCCTGCCCGTTCAATAATAACGACAGCGAGACTCGAATGTCTATCATGGTTGTTGTTGTTATTTTCAAGGAAGCTGCGCATGGTTATGATGTCATAAACGTGAGCCGACGTGAGCCAGGACGTCACAGGTTTGACTGTTTTCAGCGTTTTTGTACTTTAGATGAAAGCGGGACGAGCAGAGCGTTTACAACATTTCCACTCTGGAGGTTTTCACTTTGTGACGTTTTCATCTCCTGAAAACGCAGCTGCCATCTAAACAGACCCTCCTAAACGAAACTGAAGTTTTCCGTCTTCTATGGAGACCGTTTCCGTCTAAAAGTGTCCTTAGAAGGTGATCGGGAGCTTAAAGTTACACCAGGTTTATGTTTTAACACTAAAATACAGCTGAGTTTAACCCCAGGGGACCATGAATATTGGCAGTAAGTTCTGCTAATGAAACATCTTTGTACAAAATCTAGTTTTGAATGTTTGTATTTGGCTTTTTTTGAGTTCTTAAGTTACAGGTAAGAGAGAGAAAGGGTTTATCCTCTGAGGAGATCCAGAGTTAGTTTGACTCTTGTTTTCAGTCGAGGAGGTTTTTCTGTGTTTGCAGAAGCAGCTGAGATTTTTGACGACAGTGAGTTTTAAAAAGAACCTTTAACACCGACTTTTGTGAGCTGCAAATTAACGCCTTTGCTGGAGGTACGGCGAGCTCCTGCGCCGCGTCTAACCGTCCTGATAAATTAGCATGTGACTGTAGCGGGTGAGGTGTTTAATTCAGGCACTTTCAGGAGCTGAGGATCTCCAGACTCTGAGAAGCACCTTCTGCAGTGTGACAGATGCTGACAGTTTGGTCCTCGTCCTCGGAGGGCTGAAACCTGCTCGGCCTGTAGAGCAGCTCTGTAACCTGACAGAGGGAGCCGGGACCGGCCTGACACCGCCGCCGCCGCGCTGACCATGCGTGACGCTCACACTGTTCATTTCGCCAGCCAGAGAATAATTGGACAAAGTCTTCATGTAAATTTCCTGAGGCCACAGAATTTAAGGTGGGATCTGTGCATTCATGCAGATGACAAGTTGAGCTCCTGGTTTTCTCCGGACTCTGAGTAATCTGAAGGAGAAAGAGGCGACGCCGAAGAACGGGCCGGAGGAGGAGGAGGAGGAGGAAGGTGACAGGAATTAAAGAGCCACATGTTGGGCTGAAAGAAAACAACAAACAGACGGCTTTAGAGGAGCTGCAGATCCCAGACAAGCATGTCGGAGCAAATCCGTGTTCAGCCAATAAATATCAGACGTGTCCCGATGTCTGCTGACAGGCAGAACAGGGCCGGCTGCAGCCGTGGAGGGGAAGATGAAGCAGTTGTTGAATTAGATATGCAGCCGAATGAAGGAGAATAATTAGGCGATCATCAAAAAGGGCACGATTTGTTAAAATTCTCGACACTAATGAAAAAAAAGTGATTGAAGCAGATTGTTTTGAGCGCCGTGAAAGCTGTGAGACACCGGGAGATGAGAGGAGAACGGGAAATGGAAATGTTTGTGAAGCTCAGACGGGGGCTGTTGTGCTGCTGCTGCTGATAATTCCCTCTGTCAGAGCGCTCCGGTCCACAAAAGAGGCGGATTTCTGAAAGTGAAACCAGAACAAAGATGGTGATTTTTTTTTTTTCTTTAAGTGCTCCTTGGAGACGACGTCAAACACGGTTAACGCACCACAGAGGTACATCCGTCTGATGGTGAGGTTTATACTCCGATTTAACTCTTCACGCTTTATTCCGACAGTCTGATATTTTCTATTTTCAAACTCAACCGGGAACAGACAGACATCGGGGTATTTGTCCGAACCGGGGCCGCGGTCTGAGACTACACGTCTTCTTGAGGACAGTACATGAGCTCATCATGTGACAGGCGTCAATAATGTTCTTATTTTGACGACCTGTAAACAAACACTCGCCAAGCGCTGTGCAGGTTTTCTGTTTTGGAGATCGAAGCTACACTGAGTTTGAACATATCATCAACATATAATCACTCGTATGTAATCCGGACGCCACTGTTATGACCACCTGACAACGTATCAGTTAGATTTACTAAACTACCTGTTCTTGGATATTTCTACGCCACTTCACGCTAGCTTGATAGTTTTTTCTTTTTTTTAAGAAAAATCGCTCTGACCTTTTATTTTTTTGGATATTTTTCCGGCTGTTTGGAAACTTTTCAACCAGCAGACCTGAATTCGAACCCTGCTTGTATCTGTCTGTATCTCGGGTTTATCCCCAGGAGACCATGTGTGCCGTGGCAAATATCAGAATTAAGTGTCAAAATAAAAGGATTTTAGTAACGAGGTGAGAAAGATGTCGGTGAGAACAGCTGAGACGTACAGTAAAAGAAGAAGAAGAAGAAGAAGAGCTGAATCACAGGATTAAAGATGTAAACACGCAGACCTTTAAACGTCCGTCACTTTAACGGAGCGGAGAGACAGCTGGCTCTGATCGCACGCCCGGCGTTTGATAGATTGGATGAATGACAGATTGATTACCTGTCCGTTTCAGGTCGCAGCCTCATCCATTACTGCACCTTGTTAAGATGACAGTGCATTAAGCGTTTATTCAGAAATACGTGTGTCCTCTCCTCCCTGGAGGCGCTCTCATTACCGAGACGTGTCTTTGAGATCTTCTGTTCTCTTCTGGCAGAAAGTGAAGGAGGAAAGAGCGAGAGCGAGGCCAGGACGAGGAAGTTACAGGCGTCTATTGTTCGTTTTCCTCCCGTTTCCCTGCATCTTTAAAGCGGAAAATCTGGTTGTTTCTCCGTCTGAACATAAGACGCCTTCAGCTGCAGAGCATGACGACTCATTAGAGCAACAACAACAGAAACGAAACAGGACGGACCGACCGACGGCCAACTTCTTTTGACTGCAAGACTTGATTTGTTTGGAGCTTCTGCAGCACAAACGCCCGGATTCTCAGATGAGCTCGGGGTTTTACAGCCAATCACAGGACAAATGAAAGGTTCTGGTAAACAGCCAATCCCAGGCGTCGGGGTTAGTTAAAATGAGGCGAAACCGACTTCACACCGCGACCACGGCAACAAACAAAACCTGCACCAATGAACAATAGCCAGCAGAGGCAGATGAAACACAGCGAAGCCGACAGTACATCTTAGAGAGAGAACAGACGCCAAAGTGCAAACAGACCGCCAAGCATCAGACGGAGAGGCCCCGAGTAACGAGGACAGGACCAGGACATCATAGCGCCGCAGAACACGGTCCTAATTGGAAGTCACTTGTACAAAATGCACCAACGCGAGGGCGACTGAAACAAAACTGGCCTTGAGAAACTTTGTCACCGCATGGTTTCCATCGGAGACGCCACACGAAGGGACAGCGAGGGAAGGTTCAGAGTTTTACAGTTTCCCCTGAGATGAACATTCGACAGAAAAAGTGTTCTCAAAAAGTCAAAAACCAAGAAAACTTCTGGGATTGCCGTGGGAGCTCACAAGTCCTCGGGGATAAATGTGCGGGGTCAAAGTCCACGAGCAGGACTGTAGGAAGATGTCCGTTCAAAAACTGCTGTCCCTGACCCCCAAACGAAAGTCTGTCCAACAAACCCCCCAGGGTCAAAGGGATATTCTGTGTAAAATTAATTTAGAGTCAAACCCACCGTAGCACCGAGTTAGACCCCGCCTCCAGAGATGAATGTTGTCGACCGCTTGCTTCTCTAGTTATACCAACTTTAGTAACGACCGCAGGATAGAAATACAGAGAGGTCTGAGGAGCCATAACTCACCTACTCTCTTCCAGCAGCCGCCTGTTTGTAGAGAGACCTCAGGCCAGTCCATTACGGACTACAGCGGGGTGTCGCAGCTCAAGGAAGAACATTTATGATCATTTCTTCATGGAAATACAATCAGACCGAGACGCTAAGACAGAAGAACTACCGCGTCTGTAAAATGATTAATATGGTGATTATTACTTTAAGGAAATGATAAAGAAATGATCATAAATGTTCTTCCTTGAGCTGCGGCACCCCACAACACTCCTTTGGAAAGGACAACTGGACTTACTTGGGACGTTTCGCCTAAGATGAAACGTCCCAAGTAAGTCCAGTTGTCCTTTTAACGAAGAACTGGAACCGAGGTCCAAAGGGGGTCCACAGGGTCTGCAGGTGAGTCATGTCAGACTGGTTTGCAGTGCGCGGCTCAGTTGTGTTAACCTCCTCCTGTTTGATGAAAACAGACTGACATGGCGTGATAAAGAAACTCCTCCTCTCCTGCATTATGTCATCGTTTGGCCCCGCCTCACGCGCTGAGATCCACTCTGTGTGTTTGTAGCGCCGCCCGCTCTGTTTGTGTGTTTGAATCTCTGTTTGTGTGTTTGTGTGTTTGTTGCCATGGGGAGTTTTTGTACAGCTGTTCGTCTGTTGCTCCCTGAAGAGAGGAGGCATTAACGCCAGAACACAACGACTGTATTTCCCTCCTCCTCCTCCTCCTCCTCCTCCTCCTCCTCCTAAAACTGTACTACTGTGAGCTCCCTGTCTGGTTGAGAGACACACTGAACCTTGTTGTGTTGTTTTTTTTTCTCTGTTCGACTTGTCTTCCACCTTCCAAAGGGGATTCAGACATATTTGATTTGAGCCGAAAATATTCACCACCTCCCCCTGAAAAAGCTCTTCAGTGCACCTGCTGTGATCATTTTGTGTTGTCTCTCCAAGGACCTCCTGTTTCTGGAAACCTGCCTCGACATGCTGCATGATTCAGAGCCAGGTTTCTCTTTTTTTTTCAACGACCAGAGAGTATTTTATTATTTTTTTTAAAGGCGGGTCATGTTTTAATGCGGTGGGATTGGAGGAAGTAGAGAAAGTGTGCAGATGGATGGGGAGTGGAGGTAAAGGAGGTGGGTGGGTGAGTCATCAAGCAGCAACCTTCATGTAAACGTGGGAAACAAAGAGCGAGGGATTACAGAGAGGAGTCGAAACCTGCGAGACTTTGGAGGGGAGGCTTGGCGGGCGGAGAAACAGAAGAAGAAACACCGGAGACTGGAGGAGGAGAAGAAGAAGAAGAGGCAAAAGATCGAAAAATGAAGATGAGGAGAGAACGAGCAGAAGAGAGGAGCGCAGAGGGAAAACAAAGAGAGACGATCTGTGGATCCAGGGGGTGAGCAGGGGCGGCTTTGACCCTGCTTCAATGAAAAAAGAAACTATGATTGGCTGTTTGTTTGGGGGCGGGACTTCTGTAGACCTGCGCTCCCAAAGACACTCCCTTTGGACATCATAGTCCTTCTGGTATCATAGGCTGGTACTGTGGACCCCCAGAACGGCGGTCTGTGGGGTTTTACCATAGACTGTATATACTGTGGACAACTTGGCTCCGCCTTCCGCCAGTTTACAGATTTGAAGCCGAAAAGTTCTTGGTATTTCCGCGTTTTTTCTCTTCTTCCTGAAACCGACATTGCGCAGTAGCGTTGTACACATTTGGCGGGAGAATCGCCGAGAGTCGCTGTGATGGCGCTCGGCTCAAATAGCGTATCCCCCGGTGAGCTACGCAATCTCTGTCCTCCCATAGGCTGTATCAGGTGTCAATCATCGAAAACATGAACCCCCTGGACTGTTCCAGTATGTTTCCAAAAGTCCAAAATTTTCTGAAACATTCCGGAATCTTACTGATCTTTTAGAATGTCTTTGATGTTACAGAATGTTATTTATCTTTTAGAATGTCTTTGATGTTATAGAATGTTATTGATCTTTTAGAATGTCTTTGATGTTACAGAATGTTCGGTGATATTCTAGAATGTTCTACATCCTCCAGAGCGTCACCACCACAGACTGTATTTACTCATTCAGCAGGAGAGTCGCTGTGATGACGCTCGGCTCAAACAGCGTATCCCCCGGTGATCTACTCAATCTCTGTCCTCCCATTGGCTGTATCAGGTGTCAATCATAGAAAACATGAACCCCCTAATAACTTCTAAAAATGGAGCTGTACAGAAAAAAGAGGACTTGAGCACAAACCAGTCTGACAGTAACTACATGTCAACATCACAACCAGGGGGGAGAAACATTTATCCATCCATTCTCAGAGTGGCTTCACCCAGAGAGGAGGCAGACGGCGTCTGTCTCGATACAGTCTCTGGGTTTCGCTCCGTCAGGATTCAGCCTCGATGACATCAGAACAGACCCCTCCCCTCGCTCACAGTCAGATGTCGTTTCACTCTGAATCTGGACGCTCTTCTTCCTCCTGTGTAGGACTGAGTCTCTCCGTCGTCAGCTTCACCTCTCACCCTGTACAACGGTCTAAACTGGTCTAAACTGGTCTAAACCGGTCTAAACCGGTCTAAACTGGTCTAAACCGGTCTAAACCGGTCTAAACTGGTCTAAACTGCTCTAAACCGGTCTAAACTGGTCTAAACCGGTCTAAACTGGTCTAAACTGGTCTAAACTGGTCTAAACTGGTCCAAACTGCTCTAAACTGGTCTAAACCGGTTGAAGATCACAGTTTTGAGCTTCGAACCGTCAGCAGCACAGTTTACTGAAAGAACAAACGACTGATGATTGTGATGACCAAAGTATTTGTCTTCCAGGACGCCCGCTGAGCTCTGCGCCGTTCTTCTAAAACTTCTCTCTGTTTTCTAAAACATCCACCAATTAAAGCTAAGAGTCAGAATCACCTGGAAAAAGCATCGCCGTCTCACCACCACCCCCTCTCCTCGCTCCCTCGGCGCCTCTGGGTGTCACGCTGAGCTGCAGCTGCTCTAATAAGCTCCCTCGCTCGCCTGCATCACTTCCGCATCGCTGTCGACTTCCTGCAGCGTCAGACGCCCGGGTGGCTCTGTCTCTCTAGGAATGAATTTTAGAGGTTCAGTGATGAGAGGTTTGAAGGAAGAGGATGAGAGAGTGAGAGAAAAAAGCTGAATGTTTCAGTGCAGAGGAAGGATGTGAGTTCAGCTCTGTTTACGGTGAAGTTATTAAAACACAAGAGCCGCGTGAAGCAGAGCTGGACAGTGTCCGACAGAGTCTCTGGAAGGAAACAAACTGTGAATGATGAATAACATCGTGAAGGTCTGACCTCTGGAGAAGAAGACCAAAAGGGTTAGAATGTTTCCAGCCGGGTCCAAAATGTGATCTGTTTGCTTCCAAATGTTTCCTGCTCGGTTTCAAATGTCCTCCTCCGGTGGGTGTTAATGGTTACCTGTCGGGTCGGAAATGTCCTCTGTTGTTTGGAAACGATTCCTTTCCTGCAGAACGCCTCATGAGTTTTTATTTTTATGCTCCTTTAGGAGGAGCTCGGTCCTCAGGAAATACTGAATATAAGTGGAACCCGTGCCTTTCACAGATTATTGTATCATCATTGAGTCAAACAGGGTCAGAGGTCATCAGCTCCTGCAGGTTACATCGACCGACTGTTGTGTCGTTCATAAACGATTCGTTCAAAAGAACTGAACTGCTGAGTGAACGACGTGAACTGAATCACTCTGAGACCTGATTCGCTCCTTTCCCAGTTCAGTTGAGCTCAGCCGCGAGTCTGGCGGTGGAAGAGTGGAACTACCACCTTTGACTCTTTGGCGAACGACACACAGCCAGCCAGCCAGCGAGCGGGTGGGCGGAGTCTCGTGATTTGCTCACAGCGAATGAACGACATGTAACAGTCAGACTGTGAACGAAACGAACGACTTCTGAACGACTGGATGCAGACAGAAGCGGGAGGGCAGTTTCAGACGATTTTAAGAAATACGATATTTGATATCTTTAAAAGTATCTGAATCCTCGCTACAGCTGACATCTTTATTTATTTTTAATCTCGCCACTTTTCTGCGATATAAAAGAACGACGACTCGCGCTCGTTTAGCGGCGTGCTGCTTGCTGCTGTGTTGTTTGCGAATGACAGCGACACACAGAGAGGTGAGTTTTTCAGGGCAGGGCAGTGATTCTTTCTTCAGGACTGAACGACACGTGTCACCCAGTGACAGCAGGGGCGGGGCTAATAAATGAACTCACCGCTGTGTCACTCACTCTTGTACTGCACCGACAGGACACGGCTCCGAATCACTGACTGATTCAGTGAACGAATCTTTTGAACGAATCTTTTGAACGAATCCTTTTAATGAAGTATTCTAAAGATTCAGTCAAAAGACCGGATCTTCCATCTCCATCATGGATCCTCTGTAAACTCTCCCTCTGAGCTCGGTCTTTGTCTGTGTTTGAATTGTCACAAACAGCTGTTGATGCAGATTACCACCACTGTGAAGCACCAGCAGCACCAGTACACCGCAGGAGCCGACAGATGTAACTGTTCTGGACCCGCTGTTCTGGGAAACGGGCCCTCAAAAACCAGTCCGTCGAACTGGGAGTGAACTGGACTCTGCAGGCGCGCTGGTTTATGTCTGTCAGAGTGATTCTGCTGCTGTACTGAGGTCAGAGAGAGCTGACTGACTGACTCCATGTTTACAGTGTGTGTGTGTGTGTGTGTGTGTGTGTGCGTGTGTGTGTGTGTGTGTGTGTGTGTGTGTGTGCAAATGAATGTTTTTAATTTGCTCTCCTGCTTCTGCTTAGCCAGCATCCAGAGCTGCCGCCTGTTTGAATACACAATGATGGATGAGAGGCTGCTACACACACACACACACACACACACACACACACACACACACACACGCACACAGATATTTGTTCCACACTTGTGAGGACTGTTTCTGAAATCATAAATATCTCTCTGATTTTAAACTTAAATCTGTCAGTCGGGTTTTTATCCGAACTCTGTAATGGAGTCGTGATTCTCCGACAGCCTCCTGAAGAAGTGCAGATCAAAAACCTCACTGACTCTAAAACCCGAGGTTTATCAGAGGGGTTCTGCTCTACTTCTGAGGACTCTTCAGTGATTTTTTTTGTTGCTTTTATTTGAAGCTCAGCCGTGATTTGCATACTGTTTTTACTGTCCGACATTGACGTATCACCCTTATTTACACATCCAGCAGTAATGGAGCAACATTATGATTCATTCACAGTCCTGTTTGTGTCCACCTGATGAATGGAAGTGCATTATTGATTGTCTTTTAGCTCCTTTTTGATCTCCAGCAGCTCCTGAGGGAAATATCTGGTTGGCGGCTGAAGCTCTGCTCTGTCGTTTAACTCTGCCGGTTCTTCTGAACAGAAACTATAAGAGTGAAAAGAGTGAACGAGAGCATGCTTGTGTCAAACTTTATCATTGATTTATGAATTTTGGTGTAAAATTGTACTAATTAATTATGCCTCAGACTCCCCTTTAATCTGTTTATGGGTCTGCCAAGGGGAGGGGCTAAAGGGTATATAAACATATTTTTCCATACCAAATATTTTAGAATTATTTTTGGAAAACAGTGTTTTCAAAGTGTGGAAATAGTCTGTAAACATAAATATTTTTCTATACTTCATTTTTCATTTTCTGTACTTTTTAAGACCTGGAAATTGATCAAGGGAGTGCTGGGTCTAGTGGCATCAAGGATGACTATCTGCCAGAGTTAGTCCTGCTAAAAACTGTCCTGAAAAAATCTGCCAGTAGGGGGAGCAAATTTGATACGATAAGTTCCTGAAATAAGAGTCTTTTAATTTACAGGTGTGATAGTCAGGATCTGAGGAAGTTCTTGAATGTAAACTCGACCCCTCGTCTGCCTCACAACCAATCAGGTTAGAGGAGGTGGAGAACGGCTTTGTTTACAGTCAGAAAGAGCGGACCGCTCCAAAATGTTCAAATGTTGACGACACAGACATAAGAGAACACAGAGATATCGATATATTACCAAATGTCATCAATAACTAATAACTATTGACTGATATTAGAAGATTTTTTGTATAAAAACCAAAAAATAAAAAGATGCTTCTTTAACAGATTCCTGTCTACTTCACCTTTAAGTCGGTTTTCTTCTTGTGGACCAGACTTCTTTCCTTAGACTAGAGATCAGCTGGACTCTCTCATATGAACACTGAGCCCCCCCCCCCATGGTCTCCTCTCTCTCTCTCTCTCTCTCTCTCTCTCTCTCTCTCTCTCTCTCTCTCTCTCTCTCTCTCTCTCTCTCTCTCAGGGTGAGTTCATGTTGTGGAGATCTGATCCTGATCCATCAGTCTGTATAAAACCATAATCGGCTCATAAACCTGAACTCTGGTTCGTCTCTCACATGCTGTCCTCCATCATGAACTCGTGACTCCATGAACTTGGACTGTGAACTTACTGTCGTTATCTCCTCTGGTGTTTACAGCCAGCTGTGGGCGTGTCTACGAACGTCTGCACCACACAGATGAAGCGGCGCCGCTTTTATCGGAATCATAAATCTAAAAGTCGGAATCATAACGAACTTTTTATTGGACTCACAAATCAGGACACAGATCAGAGTTTCCTGATCCTGGACCAGGACCCTGGAGTTCTGAGTTGATGTGGACTTAAAACTTTACAAAATGTGAAACAACTTTAAACACGTTTAAAATCCAGATTAAGTCTAAAGAGTCAGGGATTAACGGGATTAAAGTCGTTTTTACATGAAGTTTGTCTTTAAATCCAAATCTCTCTCTGTCTGTATCTCTAAGTTTGGACTGACAGAAGTGAGAGACGTGAGTTTGACCACAGAAATAAGTCTCATTTCTCTTTATGGTCAAAAATAAACTCTGACAGAGCGGTAACATGACATCCAGCAGAAACAGACACAATAAAGACAAACAGACGAGGTGATTTCAGTGACTCAGTTTGAGGATTTTTATGATTTTTTTTACCCACAATCAGAGACTTGACCACAATCTGAGCTGAGTCAGAAACATCCAAACAGTCGGACTAATAAATGTGATTATTATTATTAGAGTGATTGAAAAGCTCATAACAACATGTAGATCCGTCCAAAGTCTGATTCTAGATGTCTTTACAAACACACTGATCCAACAGAAGTCTCAGACCTTCAACATCTGCACCAACTGAAGGTGATTTGAACAAACCATCATCTTGATGTTGTTGATATCAAACTTGATGAAGATTTTTCAACATGAGAAATACAAACAATCAAAGTTCTCCACAATCACTGTCCTTAAAGCTGCGACCAAATCAGCATCTTTAGAAAAGAATCAAAAAGCTGAAATGAAGAACTAAACCCAGAGTTTTTGGTGA
Source organism: Xyrichtys novacula (assembly GCA_962446985.1). Taxonomy (NCBI): domain Eukaryota; kingdom Metazoa; phylum Chordata; class Actinopteri; order Labriformes; family Labridae; genus Xyrichtys; species Xyrichtys novacula. Next base: position 35,142,073 of record OY660869.1, on the reverse strand, counting down.
GACTGATCCACAAACATTTACAAACCAGAACATTTCAAGAGTTCAAGGATCTCAGTCCATGATTTTGGTCTGATGGACTCAAAATTCTCTTTAGTTCACTTCTATAAACTCAGCAGAGACTCCAGTAGACCAGTCGAACCTCAGTCCAGCATGTAGAGGTTCAGTGAATTTGGTCCGGACTCTGTGGAGGAGAGTCATGGTTTCAGAGACGCTGTAGAAGGACAGAATACCTGCTCTGTGATCCAGGTACACTCCTACTCTGGAGGACGGAGGACCTGAGACAGGAGTGCGGACTTTGTTGTGACCAAATTCATACCTGTCTTTAGAACAGACTAAACTCCAAGATTTGTCATTTTCTCCAAATAAACAACCCCCTTCTCTCCTGATAGTCTTGTATGCGACTGCTACCCTAACCCCGTACCCTCTCCAGTCCACCTCCCAGTAACAACGTCCAGTCAGACTCTCTCTACTCAGGACCTGAAGATAATAATTAGTGAATCTGTCTGGATGACGAGGATAAGACTGTGGTTGTTCTGTCCTTGTTGCTCTTCTGTTTCCATCAGATAATAACAGTCCTCTGTTTACTGTGTTTGGATCCAGTGTGATTCTTTGTGAACATCTTAAGAAACCAGCTCTGGTCTTGGGTTCTGCTGGTCCTGGTGGTTCTAACAGTAAAACATCCACATCGCTCACGGCCAGTGAGACGTTTGTCCACGTCTCTGTCAGAAGATCCTGGAGTTTCTCTCTGAGCTCTGACACAGCTGCTGTCACCTCCTCAAAGTATCTCAGAGGACGGATGTTGATTCTGGATGAGTCTGCAGGTTGACCCGGTTCTGACAGTGAGGGGTAGCTGTGCAGAAACTGGTTGTGGTCCTCTGTGAGTGAGAGCTTCTGCAGATCAGCGTCTTTCCTCTTCAGCTCAGTGATCTCCTGCTCCAGTTTCTCCTGAAGCTTTTTGACTCGACTCACTTCACGTTCCTGCTGGGATCTGACCTGCTGCTCCACCTCAGAGCGGCGTTTCTCCATCAGACGGATCAGCTGGCTGAAGATCTTCTGGCTGTGCTCCACAGCTTTATCAGCAGAGCCGTTGATAGCCTCCACCTCCTGTTGGAGCAGCTTCACATCTTCTTCTCTGTCCTGGATTCTCTGCTGGATGTTTTCTCGACTCTTCTTCAGATCTTTCTGCCTCTCAGTCCTTTCTGCTGCAGCTGAGACTGTGTCGTGACCTTTGTGTTGGTCCAAACAGCAGAGAGAACAGATGGACTTCTGATCAGTGCGGCAGAAGATCTTCATCACCTCATCATGACGAGAGCAGATGTTCTCCTGGAGCTTCTTGGAGGGCTCCACCAGCTTGTGTTTCTTAAATGTAGGAGATTCAAAATGAGGCTGGAGGTGAATCTGACAGTAAGAAGCCAGACATTGAAGACAGGACTTGACAGCTTTCAGTTTTCTCCCACTGCAGAAATCACAGGCCACATCTTCAGGTCCAGCCTCAGAGGAACCATCAGGAGCAGCTTGGAGTCCGCTCTTCTTCACTTCCTCCACTAAACCTGCTAACATGGTGTTTTTCTTCAGGACAGGCCTCGGTATGAAAGTCTCTCTGCACTGAGGACAGCTGTAGATCTTCTTCTCATCCTCTTTATCCCAGTAGGATTGAATACAGCTCATGCAGAAGCTGTGTCCACAGGAAACAGTCACCGGATCCTTCAGAAGATCCAAACAGATGGAACAAGAGAAAGACTCACGGTCCAGATGAACTCCTTTCTGCGCCATTTCAACACTCGCTGTCGACGACGACTGACTGAGTTTTATTTCCCGGTCTGAGCTCTTATCTAAAGTCAGCTCAGTTTATGTTGGTTACACCCATCTTCAGACTTTGGACCTGATCAGATCTGGGAGAGGTTATCAAGATTTTTTATGATCCAGGAAGAGGAGTGTCTCTGTGAACTTTAGACTCTCAAACTCCAACAAGCAGAAGTTCTTAAAGCTGCAGCCGTCCTGAAGATCAACTGAACCAACATTTATTCACCTCATAGAAACCTCATCGAGCAGAAACACACTTCAACTGTTTTAGAGCCACAGAGTTAAAGAGACAACACAGAGAAACACACTCTCTCTCTCTCTCTCTCCTCTCTCTCTGTCCCCTCAAGCCCCGCCCACAAACAGACGCTCCTGCTCGCTCGTATCGTTCCAGTTAAATTCAGATATAATGCAGATAAATACTTCAGATCATTACAAATGGGGCCCAGTCAAGGTGAAAGTCAAAAGCATTGGTGCTACTGTAGATGCCAACAGACTACCAGCAAACACAATGTTTGCAGGACTTCTACAACGAGGATAAAGTGACATAGTCCAGGACCCGAGGGAGGACAGTTTAGCGATGGCGCTACAACACGCTACAGCAGGTCCGTTTGACAAGAAACACTTCTGTTACAGACACATGTCTTACTTTGTTAAAGCGGTTTACCTGTCCAGCAGAAAGGTTACAGGGTCACCAAGATCCCCAAGCGTCCCCCATGGTTTATGTTGACCCGGCTTTTTAGCTCTTGTCCGGTCTACCTCCGTTTTAAGCGCCCGTTATTCCTCCAGAGTCTCCGGTATTTACTTTGTTTTCTTGCTTGTGTCGGCAGTCGTGGCCAAAGGAGGATTCAGACAATTTTCCGAACTTTCTGGTTGGTTTCTACTGTCCGATATTGTAGCACGCTAACTTTGTTTGGGCTCCTGAACGACACGGGGGAGCAGCGTCTGCCTCTTAACCAATCAGGTTAGAGGAGGTGGAGAACGGCTTTGTTTACAGTCAGAAAGAGCGGACCGCTCAAAAATGTTCAAATGTTGACGACACAGACATAAGTGAACACAGAGATATCGATATATTACCAAATGTGATCAATAACTAATAACTATTGACTGATATTAGAAGATTTTTGTATAAAAACCACAAAATAAAAAGATGCTTCTTTAACAGATTCCTGTCTACTTCACCTTTAAGTCGGTTTTCTTCTTCTTTCCTTAGACTAGAGATCAGCTGGACTCTCTCATATGAACACTGAGCCCCCCCCCCATGGTCTCCTCTCTCTCTCTCTCTCTCTCTCTCTCTCTCTCTCTCTCTCTCTCTCTCTCTCAGGGTGAGTTCATGTTGTGGAGATCTGATCCTGATCCATCAGTCTGTATAAAACCATAAACGGCTCATAAACCTGAACTCTGGTTCGTCTCTCACATGCTGTCCTCCATCATGAACTCGTGACTCCATGAACTTGGACTGTGAACTTACTGTCGTTATCTCCTCTGGTGTTTACAGCCAGCTGTGGGCGTGTCTACGAACGTCTGCACCACACAGATGAAGCAGCGCCGCTTTTATCGGAATAATAAATCTAAAAGTCGGAATCATAACGAACTTTTTATTGGACTCACAAATCAGGACACAGATCAGAGTTTCCTGATCCTGGACCAGGACCCTGGAGTTCTGAGTCGATGTGGACTTAAAACTTTCCAAAATGTGAAACAACTTTAAACACGTTTAAAATCCAGATTAACTCTAAAGAGTCAGGGATTAACGGGATTAAAGTCGTTTTTACATGCAGCGTCTGCCTCACAACCAATCAGGTTAGAGGAGGTGGAGAACGGCTTTGTTTACAGTCAGAAAGAGCGGACCGCTCAAAAATGTTCAGATGTTGACGACACAGACATAAGAGAACACAGAGATATCGATATATTACCAAATGTCATCAATAACTAATAACTATTGACTGATATTAAAAGATTTTTTGTTTATACACCACAAAATAAATGTTTCTTTAACACATTCCTGCCTACCCCACCTTTAAGTAGCTCGATAAGTAAATTTTTCGCTCATTACAAGTAACTAAAGTCATATTTTGTCAGTAGTTTCCTAAAACACTGTCTATCTTGGTTTTTTCATGTAAATTCACCTTCAGGAAGTTTATTTATTCACTTTTTTCTCCCTGGATCTAGAATTCTGCAGCGTGTGCAGAGAGGTTGTGGTCAGCGGCTGATCAGATGATGTTGTCCATACAGACGGAGGTTCATCATGTTGCTGCAGTGTTTTAATTGGACACAGAAGTCAAACATCAGCTGATCCTGAAGTCAGCTGACAGCTCAGCTGATTACCTTCCTCTCTCATAATCGGCAAATGTCAGGTTGAGCTTTCTATTTCAGCTGCTTCGGCCTGCCCTGCTCCTCCTTTTATGCTGAGTTTGACCTATTAACAAAAATGTATATTAATAACAAAATATAAAATCAAAAATTTTCATAAAGTCAGCTGCTATTTTTGTAACTTCTCTGGAGTTTGTGCACAAAGTTTAATATATTTTATAACTGAAAGGTCCTCACAGGTATAGAGAAACACACAGTCTGGTGTCGCTGAACCTCCACCTGATACTGACTCAGCTCATGGTGAGGATGGTGAGGAGGAAGACCAGGATGCTGCTAATGAGAGTCACCATGACGACCATTATGAAGATGATGACAAAGGTGACAGTAAAGATGATGATAATGATGATGATGATGATGATGATGACACTGATAGCGGTGATAACAGCAGCTCTGATGACAATAATAGATGATGCTGAAGGTCGGGTTGAACATTATGGAACAATGGCGGCGCAGACATCCATAACAATGAGGAGGATTTCTTCATCCCTCTCTTTCCGACTGTTATTGTTATTCTCGGCCTTATTCCTCCGTCTATTGTCAGTCTGTGCTTTAAAACACGTTTTCTAATTATCGTTTATTTTTTCACTCAGCTTAATGTCGATTCGTCAGATCATCTCCTCCATTTTTCTAACCTCTCCTGTAATTGTGTGTCATTAAGAAAACAATTCAACACAAATTCGAAGATTAAAATCTTAATGGTGGCGGCGGCGGCGGCAGCGAGTCCTCGAGCAGAGCAAAGAATCAAGAAACTGTTCCTGCACCGCCTTCAGAAGTATGAGACGTTCATCCTGCGTCATCCGGTTAATGAACTCCTGACCTCTGAGCAGACATGCAGACAGTTATTGACTTTTACAGCTCATGCATGGAAGGTAGATCAGACTGATGCAAAACATACAACAAGTCCACTCGATCTTCTCCCTGAGGATCGGAGTCCAACTCTGAGAAACTCAAATTCTGCCAAATTTTAGTTTTTTTGTCGTATTTTCAATCCAAACATCTCCAAAAACCTGATTCCATAAAAATCATCCATTTGTTTGCTTCTGCTTATTCAGGGTCAGGTTCCTCTGTCAGCTTATCAAGCAGATCAACCCACACGCTTTTCTCCAGTATTTTCAAGCTCTTCCTTGGAGGGGGTTTGAGGTGTTTCCAGGTCGGGTGGGTTATGCAATCCCTCCAGCAAGCTCCAGGTTGCCCTGAGGTCTCCCCCCAGATTGACATGCTTGGAAAACCTCGAGATACCCAGGAGGCATCTGGATCAGATGTCTGAACCGTCTCAGCAGGTTTCTTTCCACATGAAGGAGAAGCAGCTTTATTCAGAGCTCCAAAAACGCTCATTTCAGCCGCTTGTATTCACACACGGACTCCACGGGAAAGAGCAAGACGTTAGGAGAGGGTTAACCCCGAGATCAGCTGCTAAACTGAAGGCTCAGTCTTCAGGATCTTCTCCCTCTTCATGACCATGATGCTGCACCAACAGATAGACCAGACCCCGAGATCTTGGACTAGTTTACTCATGTCAAGGTCTTATTTTCCAAGGAGGAGGTAGAGGCCGCAGATTTGGAGGATATAAATCATGTTCAGAGTAAAATAAGCCGATCCTGCAGCCGTCAGGAGTCTCCGTACAGTCTGAGTTTTTCAGGAAGACGGTTTTGTAAGTGAATGATTTGTCTGAGGACAGTCTGCGGATGAAATGTGTCGTACTTGGTGTCAATTAGGCAAAAATGTAGGCGGGGAAAGTTGTGGTTAGTTTGACAGTTTCTGAGAACAGAGTGGTCGACGTCGGGATATTTGAGGTTTTGACAGCGGTGAAGTCGTGTCCTCTCCAGCTGAGTTTCCACGGAGTGTCTGACTTTTCACCGACTTTTTTCACCGTCATGGTCACGGACCTAAAGGGCCGTCTGAGTTCTTGGGTTTGTTTTCATGCAGAAGTCAGAGGGACAGGCGGGGCGTCATCGCTGACTGTTTTCCAAAGAGCGATGATGACGGTGCGATAAGAAGGATGATAATGGCGTCAATGATGGTCGGAGGTTCTCATCCTCGTCTCTTTGTTTTGAGTCTTTTCTCTCTCTCTCTCTCGATGATTACAGTTTGAGAATTAAAGACAAAACGACGCTGAAGTTAACAGCCATGACGGTGATAATAGTGATGATCAGACGATGAAGATGTAGATGCTGATGATCTCATTATCCTTCAGGCTGCCGTTTATCTCCTCCTCCTCCTCCTCCTCCTCTCATGGCTTCACGTTTCCACCTGACCTCTGATAGATTTCAGTTCGGCTTCCTGTCGATGCTCTTCCTCCTCCACATTCATCATGTTTCTGATATTAAATTCTCCGCTGTGGTTTTATATTCTCCTCCATCGACTCCGTTTAGAGCCGGCGTTTAATCTCAGCGGCTCATCAATTCTTAATGTGATCAAATCCAAATAGAAACTAAAGACCGAGACGTCAGGTTTCAGCTCAGGATACTGGAGGTCACACATTCATCATCGTCAACATCATCATCATCATCATCACTTACACTGTTTTCCTGCTTCCTCTGTCCTTCACGCCTTTCATTTCTTCTTTTACCTCCTTCCTTCACCTTTTCCTCGTCTGATCTTAAAGAAACTCACCTGGTTAGTGAAGGTGAGAAAGCAGCTACGGCTAAGATGAAGTTGAAGTTGGTGGGCAGTAACAGCGGGACAATGAAGAGGTCTGCAGTTCTACAAGTGTCCACTAGAGGCCTGTACCAAAACTGAGTCAATCCTCATGGATCGACATGTAAAAATATCAAACTTCAGAGCAGGATAAACGTGTCTAAGAGCTAAAGTGTGCGTCAGAGTCGACCATGTCTGCAGAAGACTGTATCCTCCTTACCCCCGATCTCCACCTTCATCCTGATCGTCTCCTAAAAGGTCGTATCCTCCGATCGTAGCTGATCGTAACCATTCAAGTTAACGTGTCAATTTACACCGACTTCTTTCTGTTCCTCTGCGGATCGCCGGACTCCTCAGCTGATCACAAGAGTTCTATTTTTTCTGGACGCCGGAGCATGGCGGATAAATTCAGCACAGATTAACCCGTGCTGGAAAGGAAGTCGGGGACAGACACAAAATAAAACATCTGTAATCTGACACAAAATTCGCCTCACCAACGGATCTGATAGGATTTGATAGGATAGTGAAAATCGCTGCAGTTCCAGATCTGAGCTGTTCCAGATGCCATGAAAATTGGGGGTCAGTTTCCTGTTTCCAGGAACCGAGCCGACCGACGTCCACTCTGGCTAAAACACTTTCTGTTGACATGTAACTCATACGAACTCACTTCAAAAATACTAAAATTTCCCTTTAAGTGACAGACGGGAGAAAATATCTGACTAATATTTGACTTTTCAGAGTTAACGTGTTCACAGAGCAGCCGAGAAGTCAGAGGTTCAAACTCCAGATGATAAAAACCTCCTGAAATCTCTGGATGTGTAAATCTAGTGTGTTCACTTTATCTGACCAAAGGTTCGATAATCTCCAGGTATAATAACTCCGCCTTTTTCAGCATCGATCGAGCTGATCGATCATCGCGGCGCATGGATCATTAAAACCATCCTTTCTTCTCTTCACCTCGCTCCATCATCATCATCTGCCCTCCTGCTGCTTCCCTTTTACCCTCCCTGCTTTGTGATCCCCAACACACACACACACACACACACACACACACACACACACACACACACACACACACACACACACACACACACACACACACACACACACACACACACACACTCTCACAGCGTCCTGTAACACACTGCTGGTCCGTTGGAGCGCTCACAGCCTGAGGAGTAATAATAAGTGTGTAAAGCAGCAGTGAGAGTGTTTAAACACACTTTTTAAAAACACACCATCCTCGCTCTGCATTTCCTCCTGCTGAAGCCTGATAAAAAAAACCCTTTAAATTCACAAACTTCTTTTACATTTGGCTCATTTGGATGGATCTGTCAGTGAGGGGAGATCACTTCAGAATATCAACGAGTGGAAATCCTCCAGAGCTGCTCCTCTGTAAATTCAGCCGAGGCCTGTTAGCAGGACAAACATCAACGCTGCGAACAGGGAGGAGAGTGAAGCGGGAAAAATCGGACGACTGCGCTCATTTCCAAGAGAGATTTGGGGGCAACTTTAGGAGGATTAGATTATTCCAAAACATGCCGACAGATTCTGAGAGGAAACCAGAAACTCTCTGTTAGTTTTACTGAGTTATTGTGCAGAAATCTGTCTGAACTAATCAACTTTAGCATCACAGACACACTAATAACCAAACAAGAGTTAAAAATACTCAAACCAACGACTCCTGACTCTGCTTTGACTTGAGCACTGAGGACTATTTATTGACAAGTAATGCTTTCATAGTAATACTAGTTCTTCATATTTGGCCCTGATAATTAATGCTGACAACTTTGTTCACCCGTCTGCACGGTCAGGTGTCCTCTTGTTCAGCCATTATACCTGCTAAGATAGTAAACCTTGTTTCTGTGACGGAGAGTCCAGATGTGTCGCCGTTCCTGCTGAGCCTGGGCCTCGTAACATCGCCTCAGTTTGTTCAGGATTTAGTTTTATGAAGAGAATTTTAGAATTTAATGTCTCTGCTGCAGCAGTTTAATGTGTAAAGCTGGTTAAAATCATTGGGATTAAGAGAGAGCTAAAGCGGGGTGTCATCAGCATATGAGTAAAAAAAGTACTTTACACTGTGTCTGCAGATAAAATGTCCCAAAGGTAACATATTAATGATATTATTATTATTATTATTATTATCATTTGTATTTTATATAATAATAATAATAATAATAATAATAATAATAATAATAATAATAATAATAATAATTATTATTATTATTATTATTATCATTTGTATTTTATATAATAATAATAATAACAATAATAATAATAATTATTATTATTTATATTTTTATTTTATAATCATTATTATTATTATTATTTTTTTATATATAATAATAATAATAATAATAATAATAATGATTATAAAATAAAAATATTAATAATAATAATAATATTATTTTTATTATTACTCTTGTTATTAATAATTTAATGTATTAATTTATTATTATTATTATTATTTATTGTTGTTGTTATTATTCATATTAATTTTGGTTTATTTTTGTTATTAATTTTATTGTTATTATCAATATAATTATTTGTTATTTGTTATTTTTACATATATTTTTATAAATATTATTATAAATATTATTTATTATTGTCATCATCATTATCGTTATTATCAATAATAATAATAGCTTTATTGTTATTATCAATAATATTGATATCTTTTTTTAATATTGTTTTTATTTTATTACTACTACTAGTAGTCAAAGTAGCAGTCTTAGTGGTACTAGTAGTATTAGTATTAAAGCAGCTGGGCCACAGAAGTTTATGAGTTTGAGACATCTGCAGTGATTACTACAAAAGAGGCGGAGCTTAGGTTTACCTGAAATCCAATTGGCTGTTTTACTTGCCTCCCTTAAATCCAAAATGCTGATTAGCTAGTCGTGATATCAGGGGACAATCTGGATTGAGTTTCATGAGGTGTTCGCATTTCAGTGTGGAACATTTTCTTTGTTTAATCGTCTTTTTTAAAAAAGATTAGGTTCAGCACATTTCAAGGACACTCCTCTCTATTGGGTTTCTAATTAAAATTGATCATTTTATACAAGAATAGAGCCAACCCTCCAAAAGTCAGTGCCCCAGTCTGGGCAGGCCTGCCAAAGAAGTCTGGATGTGTCACCAAGAATAAATGGAGGATCTCCTCTTTACAGAAAATAAGAATAAAGGATTAAAAACAGCGCGGCGATGCCGTTGACTCAAAGACATCAGGGCTGTTAGTTAAATGGTGGTAATTAGTATAACTGGAGTAACATGCAAACCTGCTCAAGCTTTGAAGCATTAAGAAGAGACTCGAGTCGATTCACGTCACCGACATGAAAAAAGATTAATCAGGAGTTTGTGGAGCTGTGTGTGTGTGTGTGTGTGTGTGTGTGAGAGAGAGTGCCAGATATGCATGTTGGTTTATGCATTTAAACAGAGAGAGGCTGCTTACATAGCAAACTGTGTGTGTGTGTGTGTGTGTGTGTGCAGGACAGTATGTAAGGATATGCATGATTCTGAGCAGATCTGTGGCTGAATTTGTACTGCAACTCTGTCAGTATTTGCATGTGAATAAGATAGAGAGTGTGTGTGTTTACAGATGTGTGTGTGTTTGTGTGTGTTTGTGTGTGGCGGAGCGGCGCAGCGCTGGGCTGCATTTCAGTGATAAGCTGTGATGAGTGAGCGCATACAGAGCGAGGAGGGGGGCTGGAGTGTGACATCCAGCCAGGGGGCTTATTGATGGGGGGGGGACCGGCACCCATCTCAACCCCTCCACCCGTCACCCCCCTGCAGCCCACACCTCCACCCACCCACCCACCCACTCACCCACTCTCCATTTCTGAGTGGAGCAATGAGAACTGCTGCACGGTGGCTGACTCCGCCTGATGCCTCGCAGCTCGTCACCATCGCTGCTCTTACAGCGCCGCGGGGAGGGGGGTCAGAATGGAATCCGTCATCAGATACGCCTCCTAGTTCCCCTCTTGATGCTGGAATTGAACACCTCGCCTCTTGCAGATTGTGAGAGTCTAACCGGCTGCTGCACGCGTGGCTGGGCCGCCGCTGGATGGATCCACCGTTCGGATTAAGGCGTTAACCTGCTTCCCGCTCCAACGCTGCCACCTTCACCGCCGCCGACAGATGACAGGCCGGAGGATGGAGCAACCAGGCATGATACCACTCCGGACCACCGCCACCATGTGGTTATGGAGTTAAATGGCCCGTCGCTGGTGGCGGTGGAGAAGCTGGATTCTGGGAACGGAGGCAGTGATGGAGAGAAATCAAGTTCAGAATAAAGTTTGAGAAACTTCAGTTTTCGACTCTTTCGGCTCACAGTTTTGGTTTGTGGCATTTCTTCTCTCTGCTGTATGTGAGAGTTACTGCTTCCTACGGTGGCCCTGAAGGACATTTCACAAAGACAGTCCATAAAAACTCACAGGAAACAGAACGACGTTTCACAAACCGACAACATTTCAAACACAAACAAGGCAGGAACCAAAGGCTGGATAACTGCAGTTCCTTCAGTGTCCACCGGGGGTGTTTCCGTTAGAGTCCACATCTATTTACTAAAGCCAGGAACAAACTTAAGATCTGGATCACAGAGCTTCATTTGTGTTCGTATTTGTCGTGTTCTCCGGTTTCATGATTTCTGTTTCTGCTTCGTATCATCGGATCATGTGTGTAAATAAATCAGAAATGTCTTCAGTTTTCGACACAGAGGTGAGAAGTGAAGGTGTGGAGACTTCTCCTCTCAGTCACAGAGTTTAAAACTTCAGATCTGTGTCTGATGAACTCTGAGTGTCTGATGATCTGCCCGACAGGCTGGAACTTCATTTCTTTGCTCTGATTTCTGCAGGGAAGCTTCACTGCTCCCATTCTGCACACACACCACCAGACTGATCCACATACAGGGGGCTTCCCAGTAAAACCAGTCAGACATCTACAGTTGTCTTTTTCTGAGTTCCTGTAAACTTCTGATTTTCGTTGACAATCGTCGAACTCTTCATTGACAGATTCTTCAAACTCTCCGACGTACGTCAGGATGTCTTTAAAATCCTCTAAACTTCAAATCTGAGCGTTTATAAAAGTATTCATGGATGGAGGTGTTCCAGCAGGTTGGATCGCTCCTTAATTATTTATCCTGATCAGCATTATTAACCAAACGTGTGTGAAGACCTCTTGGACCACAAACTCCTGGAAGAAACTTCCTCCAACATCGTGGTTCACGCCGCCGCTGCATCGCTCTGAGGTGAAGTCATTCTTCCTCTTCAGGTTCCTCCTCGCAGTAAACTCCGCTCCTTCACTTCTCCAGGCGAGTTTTTAGCTCCATGTCTGAATGAATCATCACAAACCGGAGCTGCACCTGAGTTATACCTGCTGCATTCACACATGGACTCCCCAGGACCTCATCCTGAGGGGCTGACGGAAAAAAAAACATCCTTAGATGGAGACGGGAAAACAGAATCACCGTGTAGAGAGGCTCCTGTGAACAACTGAAAATAAGAACCACATTTAAGATTTTCAACTTCTGCTTTAAAGTCATTTTCTCAGCAGATTAAAGTCGTCAAAATCATTTTATTTTCTTAAAAAATAACATTTTACTTCAATTTACTCTCAGGACAAAATGATTTTACTGACTTCATCCTCTAAATACTGAAACTTTATTCTAAAAATGAAGGTTTTAACTAAGACTTTATTCTTAACTACGACTTAAAAAATGATTTAACTGAGAATTTATTTTCAGAATAAATATTTAAACTTAGACTTTATTTATTAAAAGGACTAACTTTATCGTCATGAAGAAAATGATTGAACTACGACTTTGTTCTTCAAGATTGCATATGTTTGCGCGGCGCTCTTGGTTGAGCTTGAACTGTTGACCACGCTGTTCAACACTGCCCCCTAAAACCGTTAGCAGTACTGCAGCTTTTGGTCCTCGTTAGCCCCCCAGATAATGTTCAAGATCAGGGAGAAAATGATCGTAGAGAGTGGGCAGAAGGCTTTGATGGACACTGAACATGAATTTATGATTCGACAGTGTCACCTTCACTCGTTGGCGCCAGAATTATGGCGCCATCAATGTTGAGAAGAAGGAAGCTGGAGCATGAAGACTCAGCACTTTCCAAACCTTCACCAGCGCTCTGGTTTAAAGCTTAGAAATTCACTGGATCTCCATCGATCCCACGTGACACCATTAATATTGTTTACAGTTTCTCAGGAACTACAGCGTGGATCTCTACGGGATAAAAAGTGTTTAAAAGTTGACCCTTTTGGCGATTTATCGAGGGTTTCCAGACATTTCTACACCTGCCACAAGGTTTACAATCCAGCCACAAAAACAGGTGTTTGATCAGAGACGTTTGATGGTAAATCTGCAGTGATATACCGGTGAAAACAGGATTATTGATCAGATTGTTGTGATTAAAAAAGATCGCTTAATGCGGCTAATGTCTTCCGGGTTTGACGGTAGTGTCCAATAAGAGACAAGAAAGTTCCCTGCTTGTCTGCAAAATCAGAAATAATGGTCCTCAATGTTCGGAAACAAGCGAAGAAGAGATTGTGAGCAGAATGATGTGGTCCTCTGTCTCATCCCAGGAGTGGCAGAAACAACTGTAAATAGTAAAAAACTCCTGGAAGAATGAGTGTAAATATGTCAATAGTTTCTGTTGTGTGTTTGTTCCAGTCCCAATATTTCTTCTCCTGATAGACAAGACTTGAGAGAATGATGTTCAGGTGAGAAAAGGCTTGGTCACTGTTGATTTATGTGTTTTTAAAGCAAAGTTCTGCTTGTAATTGTTTTCCGTTTTTGTTTTCTGGTTGACTTTGATGGTTCTGAATCTACTGTCACATTCATTTTACATAATTTTTGCTCCATAGACTGACAGCTGAGGTTGTCCTGAAAAAGAGTTGTGTATGTATTTGCTGTGCTTGAAAGGGTCGAGTTACTACATAGACCAGGCGGACCGAAAATAGCAAAATATAGCTGGGGATTCGAAGGGTTAAACGGCAACTTTCAGCGAAGTGGATCTTTGGTTCTGATGGTGGAGTGTGTGTAAATCTGCAGACCCGCATAAACTCTGACTCTGTTTATCGTGAAACCTGCCGTTGGACAGGAGGACATGTGTAAGAATTATGCAGCGTACTCTCCAGGCAGTGATCGAGCAGGCGGCGATCATGTCAGATCCAAAATCGATGCGGGGTCGTGTTTAGCAGCAGCTACTTGATTGGCTAACGAGAGTCAAAAGCTTTGTCACTCAAAGGTCAGCCTCCCTCCGCGGAGCTCCTTCCAGTTTGCCTCCAGGCTTTAATTGGGAGCAGTGGGGCGAGTGATGTATAACAGCAGCTGCACTAACACACACACACAGCTGTTTTACACCTTTATTACTCCAGGGGGGACCGCACGCCGCTAACAGCCCTGCAACACAAGTCAAATACCTGCAGGATCTGACTTATTACCTGTACTCTGTGTGTTTAAAGGAACATTCCCAAAAATATGGACAAACATTTACACAGAGGTGAGATACATCGCCGTAACCCTGACCTTTACAAACTCTCGTTAAAACACTAATTTTCAATAATCGAGTCGATGATAAAGTCTAAGAGTTTATACCACCAGACTACAAACCCCGCCCTCGGTTTCTGGGTTATATTTGAGTCTTTTTTTTGGTCCCATTTCTCCTCTCTGAGGCAGACCTCTGACTTTGAGTCCTTCAGAGAGCGAACATGGCCGAGGTTCCTCCTCTGACTCCTGATAGGATCTCTCTTCATTAGGGAGTGATTATCCGCTCACTCAGCTCTGCTTTCATGTGTTAATATCATGTTAATTCACTATTAATATTCCAAAGTCGCTCAAATTTGACTTACAGTCTGTTCAAAGTTTAATTCAATCTCCTCAGTAGTTTTTATGTTTAAACTCGTGACCCCGACAGTCGGCTCATTTACAGCGCCGCGCCGATAATTAGATTTGAACCAGATTGAACAGAAACTCAGACAGCCGCAGTGTAACATCTATAATCTGATTAATAATGTCAGAGAGGTTATAATCAGATTAACACAGAGGCAGATCTCGGCGCGGGCCTTTCTTCTTCTCTGATTGTTGTTTCAGTGGAGGTCGGAGGTCAGCTCATGGGAGAAATGAGGTTTTCTCAGAGTTCTGACTCACAGGACTCGGCTTCGATTTTACAATCAGAGGAAATTAATTTAACAGTTTGTATCCTGAGAAAAAGTGAGTTTGGTTTAAGGGTTCAGTTCATTCTTCACTTCTCCAACCTCTTTCATTAAGAGCAGTTTTTTTTAATCAATAAATGCAGCTGCAGTTCCTTCAGCATCCACTTGAGGCTGCCTCCGAAAGTGAGTCGTTCGCCGTAGAGCTCCATAGTAACACGCCCATTTTTGCAGAAGGATAAAGCAGATTCTTGTTTTGATGACTGACTCACTCGTGTCTGCAGAGTCCAGGGCTGCAGTTCTAACCCCGAGTTTCCACCGCATCTGGAATGGCTCCGGATGGCGGCAATTTTTACCGTCCGCCGATTCCTATAGGATACGTTTGTGAGGAAAATTATGTTATCCCAATAAAATTATGTTTGTTTTTATCAGTTTGGCATTAAAATACATTCAGATTTATTAGTCACCAAGTGTCAACCTTAGTGTCTCCTTTAAAGCTAAAGGTAGATTCTGTGGTTTCTACCAAACTATGAAGATTTTCACTTCTATGCTTTAAACACTTGGCGGTATAATCTGTATTTTTATTCATCTATGGACACCATGAGGAAATGAGGCATTAACTGTTCAACTAAGTGAACTAAGGGAGTTCTGTGCGTGTCACGGTCAAGCCCCCAACTAAATATAAATAAATGAAATTTTAGTTATTCCAAATGCACAGGGGACCAATCAGAGTAAAGTATGGATGTTCTTTCAGAGTCAAGTTCCTGCATTGGATTTATATTATGATCTGACATCTAAATATATATTAAAGTACTAATGTGTGAATATAAGAAGACCACCCACTAAAATAAAGCAGTGAAATCAGCAGAGGCAATAAACGGGACCCTTACCACTCCTAAACTCCTGACCCCAGTATATGAAGACTGTACATTATCGACTGTATGTTTGCACATTAAAGAAAGATATCATTTGAATTGCAGGAGTGCTGGACTGCAGCAGCAGTACCAGCGTCACAGTCCATCAGTAGACATCAAAAGAGCGAGCGTTCCTACAAACACACATTTGTGTGTCCACATGTCCTTGAATAATAACAGCATCAATATTCAATGTTTCCATTACTGCCGGCGGCGGCGGCGGCGGCGGCGGCGAGCGCCGAGTCTCAGAGGCAACAGTGGTGTCCTGAGAGGGCGAGAGAAAAACACTGTTACATTTAATTTCATGGAAAGTGCTCGTGTGATTTTTTTTCTTTTCCATTTTCATTTAGGCTGACGGAGGACGGAGGACGGAGGACGCCGCGTGTTTGAATGATAAAAGCGAACAGGAGGAAACTGACGGACCAGATCAGAGTGTGAGTTTGAGGTTTTTATCACTCATTAGTTTCTCTGCTTTATTCGACAAACTGAAACCACTCGAACATGAGCTTCACTTTCATGATTCTACAGCTGGACTTTGGAGGACTCTTCATCTCAGAGAAAATGTCCTGACTGTGGACGCTGACTGCATCATCCTTTTCTGAGGTGTCTGTTCAGTCTTACTGAGTCATGGAGGAGATTCTGGGCCAAAGAAAACTGGGTTTGCCTCATTTATTTTCTCAGCATAGGTCACTCTGACAGCACCCCTACAAGTATTACATAACCCTCCACGCTGCAGCGGCTCATTCATAACGCAGTATGAAAATTACATGACTACATTTGTTTCTCTCCAGCACAGAGCCGCAGTGACGCACGAGTCTAATGACTTAAGAAGATACTGACTGTGTTACCTGACAAAACAGCAACTGTGCTGAGTAAGTCAGCTGATTCTGAAGAGGGAAACACAGGAGCAGCTTTTCAGCACCTCGGACAGTTCCTCAGATCATCGACTTTGTCTCTAAAAGTGCATTTACGACATGTAGGAGCATGGTATCGGTCTGATCTTACAAACACAACAATATCATGTTTGATACAAAGTTTGGACCGTTCCTGTCTTCTGTCCGCCATGTTTACTTCATCAGTTTTTTGGTTGTCATGCCTCTCAATGCATCATGCCATTGTTTAGCTAGGCAGGCGTACCTAAGACATCGACAAGGGAACCTGTTGGCATAGAGTTGATGATGTTGATGGACCAGATTCTCATCGAAAACTGGTGTAGGTACCAGATGTGTCCAAGGTGCTAGATAGGCTAGATTGTGCTTCATTTAATAAGTCAGATGCGCTCGGTTAAAAACCCCTCGTGGTTTTCTTTATTTCCCTTTGTTCATTAAATTGACCTCAAAATTTTCTCTCTATATAAAACAGAGAATCACAACCTACTGTACAGTAATTTTTAGATGCTTTAATTGTAGATGTTAATTTTTCTAAAAGAAAAAGAAAACAGATCTATGCAGGATCTCTGCTTATCAATAGATAGTTTTGCTTTAACTGCACATTTCCTAAAAGAGACAGTAGTATGTAGGCGGCTTTCATTAGTTAGATAAGTAGCGATTGATTGGTTCCTAAAATTCGTCCACGTTTTCTCCAAAGAACTAAAATCCCCATGAAACCTAATCTGGCGAAGACCGCTTCTGTAATCTCCGGACCAACTACAGTCTTCTACGTCATCTGAACCAACTTCCAGCCAATCATAAAGTTCCTGCCCCCCCTCTAAGAGACCTGAGCCATTCAGACCGAAACCATGTTTTTTAACCGGGCTGGTTTTCTTTGAAAGCTGGTGTTCTTGGCTTACTGTGTATTTGCTCTTTAGTGCTTCTGCAGACAGCCTCTAGTGGACTTTAAGGGAACTGCAGTTTTTAACATGTTTTGAATCTACCTAATGTTATTTGTTTTTATCAGTTTGGCATTAAAATACATTCAGATTTATTAGTTATCAGGCAACATCAGCCTCCAAACTATGAAGAGTTTCACATTAGTTAGATAAGTAGCGATTGATTGGTTCGTAAAATTCGTCCACGTTTTCTCCAAAGATCTACAATCCCCATGAAACCTAATCTGGCGAAGACCGCTTCTGTAATCTCCGGACCAACTACAGTCTTCTACGTCATCCGAACCAACGACCAGCCAATCATAAAGTGTGATGTTATCAGTAGGCGCCGGGCCTCGAGCCGATCGGGTGGCCCGAACACCTGGTACCTACTCCGGTTCTGGATTCCCATCCCTAACCGGACTCAGTAATTCACTCTAGGATGGTCATCTCAGTGTCTTCAGCAGCGTGATCTGCACTCAGCTGATACTGCCTCAGTTTCACCTTCTAGTTCGGTTTTAATCTAATAATATTCTTGGTAAACTGAGTCGTTTAGAAAATGACAAACTGCCTGAACTTTAAAAACTGGAGGTACACAATATTTATCCTGATGGGAAATAGCTACACCGGTAACAGATAAGGACCAAAGGTGTCTGTAAGTCGTGTAAAGAGGTTGTCAAAGATGTAAACAGGGGACAAGCGTGGCGCTCACGATAAACCAAAACACTCCTACAGCCGGGAGGTTTTTAATAATCTCTCCAAATTTGATTTTTCAGTCTGTTTTTATCTAAAGCTGCCTCCTGAGTTTCATTATTCATTCATCAGTCTTCTGAGGGGTGAGTGGGGGTGTATTAGGAGGGTTGGTAATCATAAACCATGTCAGGATAAATACACGAGTGCATTCACTTTGCAAATGAGGCAGCTCTCTCCCTCTCCGCCTCCCTCTGCCTCTCTCTGTGCTAATGTTTGCTCGGCCCGGCTGATTGATGACACGCTGATCTGCAGCCTCTCATCAGTGTGAATATGAGGAGCTTCACATTCTGACCACAGCAAATAAAGTAAATAAAGCAGAGCCGAGCTGTCACTTCAGCTCTGATAGCATCGTTCAATATGCTGCAGGAGGAGGAGGAGGAGGAGGAGGAGAGGAGGAGGGTAATTTCAGCTCATTTCAGCCGGGGAGGCTTCACTTCTGAAATGAAAAAGTATCAGCATGAGTGAGACTGAAAAATAAAGATGATTCTACCAAAGCAAAGGAGTCGCACAGCGTGTCCCAGTTACACCCCCCACTATCAATACAAGTACCGATACTGAAGTATGTTACTGTGAAAAGTACGACAGAGAGAGAGGAGCTCTGCGGAGACTTCAGCACAGAGTCTGATCACAGTTTTCCTCTCTCTATATTCCCCATGAGCCACTTTACAGTGTTTCAGTTCATAATATCAAGTGTTACGCAGATGACACCCTGATGTATCGATGATCAGAATATTTAGACCACAGAAACGCAGATTCTGATTCTGTTATTATTAACTATAATAGACGGTTTTCAGCCTTCAGTAGAGAGTATTTTCTTCACCAGGTCAAAACTCAACACGACCTGTTCCTCTCTGAGTTTGACTCGTCTTAAACCCCAGAGAGGACGGCCTCAATGATCTCTCTGACCTTTTACTACAGCTGTGGTCAAAAGTTTAGAGAATGACACAAATATAAATTTTCACAAAGTCTGCTGCTTCAGGGTTTTAAGATCTTTTTGTCAGACGTTTTTATGTTATCCATCCATCCGTTTTCTACCGCTTACTTCCGTTCCTGGGGTCGCAGGGGGGCTGGAGCCTATCCCAGCATCTTCGGGCGAAGGCAGGGGACACCGTGGACAAGTCGCCAGTTCATCGAGACATATAGGCTGACATATAGAGACAAACGACCATTCACGCTCACATTCACACCTATGGGCCTAACCTCACTTCTGCATGTTTTTGGGATGTGGGAGGAAACCGAAGTAAACCCACGCAGACACGGGGAGAACATGCAAACTCCACACAGAAACACCCTGAGCTGGATTCAAACCCAGGACCTTCTTGCTGTGAGGCTACAGTGCTAACCACTACACCACTGTGCCGCCCTATTTTATGTTTTACTAAAGTATAATTACAAGCATTTCATCAATTCTACGTTTTGGTTTGTCCACGTCTTGAGGACTGACCACAAGTTCTCTCTGGGATTAAGGTCTGGGGAGGTTCCCGACCACAGACCCAAAATTTTTAGTTTTTTTTTTCCTCAAGCTACTCAGTTATCACTTTAGCCTCATGGTAAGGCGCTCCATCATTGTTCGTCACCAAACCGATCTTTGATGGTTGGAGAAGTTGCTCTCCGAGGATGTCCTGATTCTTTATTCATGACTGTGTTCGTGGGCAAAATAGTGAGTGAGCCCACTCCCACACATGAAGAGTCTCAGGATGCATTACTGCTGTAATGACACAGGACTGATGGTGGCGCTCACCTTTTCTTCACAGCTGTACTTCCTCAGATGGGTCTCCTCTGGTCAGTCCATGAGTTAGACTTGGACACGAAGAACGATCATTACTGAGATTTTTATTTATTTTATTTTTACTCTTTTAGTGATAAAAACACTTTCAGTGTCTGTGATGACAAAGACGTGAGTTCAAGTTTGGATTTTGTTCAAAGTTAATAAAAGTGTTGAAGTTTCTGATCCACAGATTAGGTCCAGATCTACAAAGGACCTTCCTTAAGTTGTCTGTGATCCGTCTTACCATATCTCTGCATGACAGGACGGTGTCTGACTGGACCTGAAGCGGTCCTGGTCTCTCACTCATGCTGTGTCCTTCTGTCCTTCTTTGCTTCGACGCTCTAAAGTTCATGGTGTTGGACTTTAACGTCTGCTGTGAGAAACTTGAACATCATAAACCTTCTCTTCTGTTTGGTTTTCAGTAAAAGTCATGACTTAATTCTTCAGTTCTGTGGCCCCTCTTGTCTCCTGCAGCACTTCAGTTACTCTAACAGGATCTGCAGAACAGTAGAGCTCTTTAATCAACCAGGAGCACGAGTGTTTTTCCTGAAGCAGGTGTGTCCAATGGCAGCCGGGCTATCAGGAGTCCAGCAGTACGGATTCGCTGGCTCTGCTTTGGTATTTTCTCTGCTTTGCTGCCGCCGCCGCCGCCGGGCTCAGATGTTCGCAGCTCGGATTTCTTTGTGTGCCGAGATGTGTCTCAGGGTTTTTCAGCTCGTCTCCGCCTGCAGGTGAAGTGTCGGGGCCGTTCTCCCTTTTTACGGCGCCATCAGCATTACATGAGGTGTGTTTGTGAAGCGTGGGATTTTTCAGCCTTGTGTTTCTGTTTCACCTCCAGCCCGAACCGCTGCTCACAAATTATTCATGCGGTGTCACGTCAAGGAGCTGCTGCTGCTGCTGCTGCAGCGTCTGCCTGCGGGGACAGCGCCAGTGTGTGAGCCGGAGTATCATGTATATTATGCAAGCCGGGGCATTGTGTGAGACTGTGTGTTATGCCTGTGTGTGTGTGTGTGTGTGTT
The DNA here is from genome assembly GCA_962446985.1 of Xyrichtys novacula. Lineage (NCBI taxonomy): Eukaryota > Metazoa > Chordata > Actinopteri > Labriformes > Labridae > Xyrichtys > Xyrichtys novacula. The sequence goes on along the minus strand of OY660869.1, from coordinate 35,120,851 downwards.
GTAATTCCCACTCCAAATCAAAGTCCCTGACAGCTGCCTTAATGCCGACTGCCTCTCAGGTGATGAAGGGCCCGCTTCTCGTCGCTACGGATACCTCCATCACCGCCAAACTCCCCCTCCCTCCTCCTCCTCCCTGTTGACGGCGAATCAATCACTCCGTCCGCTCGCCACTCGGTATCCCTGACACCGGCATGTATAATTAAAGTTTATTCCCCCGGACCTCCCAGCTCAGCTCCTTCTGCACCGGCGCATAAGAAGAAGATAAATATGAAGCCGGCGTTCATATTTCAAAATATCTGAGTGGAAGTGGGGACACCGAGCTCCGGCAGCCGAGCCTCTGATTGGTCGGAATGATCCCTCTGATAAATAGGTTTTATTAAAGGAAGACTGCCACCTTGACTTCTGAATATTCATCTTTTCTTCATGTGCAGAAACACCTTTGAAAAGTCTGTCAGGTTTTCATTTCAAGCAGAAATAGTCTTAGAAGGAGAAATACCAGAGATGGGTTTGAAGGCTGTAAAAGGTTTGTGTCCCTGGGTTATCAGAGAAGATTTCAACTATTTCAAAGTTTGTTGGAAGTTTTAACTTTGAGGATCCGCCAGATGAAGAAGATTTAAGGAAATTTAACTTCTTCTGATTTGGATAATGACATACGACCGGTGTTCATGCAGAGATCGATCCATCTGTCTGTTGGAGGAAATCTTTAGTTTGAGAAAGGAGCTGGAGAGACAAAACTTGAAGTTCTCCTTTCACTGAGCCGACCTTGAACGCCTCACAACCTGCTCTAAAGCAGTGGTCCCCAAATGAAGCATAGTGGTAGTTCAGGCAGGTCACGGAGTCAAGCTGAAGGCTACAGTCAGCTGATCTTAAACCAGCCCTCAGTCAGCTGACAGCTCAGGTGATCGCCCTCCTCACATCCTATTGGCTAATGTCAAAATGGCGCCCTATTTAAACTGCTCCTCCTGCCTACTCTGCCTGCTGCAGCCACTCTGCACACACCTCCACCCCAGCTCCTCCTGTTCATGTCGTGTCTGATGTATTGTCACTGATGCTTGCTCTAATCTGTGCGGGGATTTTAATGTATTTATCTTAATCGTTTTTATTTGCTGCTGCTTCTCTGTCTTTGGTTTTTCATGTCTGCATGAAAGGGAGGGGAGGAGCTCTTCCCTCTTATAGCCGTGGTGTTCCATGCAAGCTCATGGAAGGGCAGGGAACTCTCAGAACAGAGAAATACCGCCAATGAAGAAATGTTTCCTTGTAGTAAATAATTTTGACTAAAGTGATCCTGACTGAACCTTTTTGTACCAGGGTCCAGTTTCAGGCAGGAAACTTCTTCCAAGGACCGAGTAGAGGCCCGGAGGTTCCAATAACAAAAACCTTAATCAGTGTGTACAGAGTATGTAATCTGGATACAACAATGACATTTTATATGAGGCACTTCTCATCACACTTTAACATCAACTCACCATAACACAGAATCAACCCTTCCTCTCTCCACTGAACTCTGTTTATGACTCATTTTTGCGACGGCTAGCTTCTGTCGCTGATGCAGGAAAATGACGTGTCGATGAGTCAAGCATGAAAGTGAGGCGATGGTGGAAGTGATGGTCTTTCAAAATAAGATACTGGGTGGATAGATGAAAAGGATGAAAAGAAAAAAAGTTTAATCATCTTTTTTTTTTTTGTGGCCCAGTACTAACTGATCCACGGACTGGTACCGGTCCGGGGCCCGGTGGTTGGGGACCTCTGCTCTAAAGAGTTTTTTCAAGCTGCAGAGTTTTCATGTTTGCTTCATTTGACGCTCCGTTTTCAGACATGGAGGTTCTGCTCCACTTTGAAAGCCGATTGAACTTGACCCCTAGACCCCTCTAACCCCCCTGTAGTTTCAAACCTGTCGATCTTTTTCAGAAACTTTATTTAGTGTGTGCAACATTGATTAATTAACATAACACGACTAACGATCCTAAATTCAGGGTTTTGAATTCTGCAGAAGCAGATTAATAAGGACAAAGACGAAACAAAAGGAGCAGAAGAAGAGTGAACCATGTTTCTGAGGCTCTGGAGTCGAGATTGTTTGTTTGTCTTCTTCGTTTTTGGACGATAAGTCTTCCTGCAGCAGAAGCTCAGAAAACTTTGAGTTTAGTTCAAAGAAAAACACTTTTTATTTACCTGAACTTTCCTGTTTGTCATCCTCAAACATCTTAAAGCCAAAGCAGCTCAAAGTTTCTTTGTCTTAATGATGTTTTCGGCGTCTCAGGCGACACTGAGGGCTCGCAGCTGAGATGGGAGGAGGTGAAACACAGGAAAATAAGTGTTGGTTTGCAGATTCGCGGAGCCTTTGAGAGTTCAGAGAGAGACGGCAGCGTCAGGTGAGAGAGAGAGAGAGAGAGCGAGAGAGAGAGAGAGAGAGCGAGCTTTGATGGATATTTAACACACAGAGGCTGAGCCGGGTTAATCCCACTTTTTGTTCGACGAGTTCAGAGCTGACGACTCGGCCGATAGCGTCAGCCGAGAGGAAACTTCAAAGGTCGCCGACTCGGACGCCTCCTGATCCGCCTGCAGAGACGATAACGCGCACAAAGACTCTGAAAGGATGGCGAGGACAATGACCCGCTGTGACCCTCGACAGAAACGCGCAGATAGAGGATGAAAGCTGAATGCATGATATTTAAAGTCAAAGCGCTCAGTCAGGTCTTCATTCGCTGTCAGAGGACACGTTTGTTTCAGCAGCAGAAGAAGTCCGAGTTTAAGACCGTGAGGAGAGGAAGAAATGAAGAGAGCGGCTGCTGATAATCCATGACGTCTGTGTGGAAATCTCCTCTAACCTTTAACATCTAAACATGAACAAAAGACAAACATAAAAACATAAAGACGAACTTTTGAGTCTTTGTAAATCAAAGTCACTCCTGCTGTAACTGTTCGCAGGAGCTGCTGCTGTTTTTCTCTGTATATTAATTGATTATTAATATTTCTTGGCTCTCTGCGTGTCAATAAGAAGTGACGTGTTAGAAAATCAGAAAATAACAAATAATCACCAAATAATCTGTTTGCCGTAACCGTAACATGAAGGAGTGGTTTCTAAAAATGGTTCCTTACCTACAATCACCACTCACGCCTCTTATTATAGATTAGCTCCTTAGCTAAGTGCAGCCACCAGAGGGCGCCACTCACACTCAAGAATTACTGCATCAAGGAGGAGGAGGAGTTTACGGTGATGATGGAGAGGATATTGATGAGATATCTGTCATCAGAGGCAGCGTTTCAGACGGTGGCGCTCTATGAGACAGTCTTTGATCTTCACTTTCGGTTACACTCCCCCTGTGGCGGTCAGTGGTACTGCAGCATTTTGTTTAGTTTCTGCAGAATCTTTAAAACTCTGAGTGGAAACATCAGCTGTGGAGATATGAAACACGGAGAAGATGTTCCTTCGATCTAAACCTTCAATCTGAGTTTTTAACTTTCATAGTTTTCTCGCAGAGTTCAAACCTCGGAGTTTCTCGTCGGATCGGGTCTGAAAACAGAAACTGCTTCGGTTCGTCTTTCCTTCGTTTCGCACTTTCTTCATTATATCGAAGTGTTTCTGTGTCACTGAGCTGCTGCTGCTGCTGGAGGCCGTAACTCTGCCTCATTTCCCTCCGCCTGTCCGTCAACTTTACACACACACACACACACACACACACACACACCCCGTGTCGAGTGTATTGCCCCGGTCATGATTTTTGCAAATGAAGCTTGGCTGCAAATCACGGCGCCTCGTCCTGAATCAGCAGCTCTTTCATAAATGCTGATTTCCTCTCGCTGCAGGTTCTCACAGATCTGACGGCGGCGTACCCGACGGCCTCGAGTTCCAGCTCAGACTTCAGGAGGAGATTTCTTTACGCCGCGCTGAAAAGCACTAACGAAAGCTGCACAATTACAAAAACACGTCTAAACAATCATTTAGACGAGACTGAACGTGTACTTTGGTCTCTACCTGCTGATGTAAGCGATCGCGCTCGTTGATTGGCTGAGGCCCGCTGAAGTGCTTTTTCCCTGCAGATCTGCAGCGGTGGAGGAGGAGGAGGAGGAGGTGGAGGAGGAGGAAGAGGAGGATGAGCGGCACAAGTCTCTCTGCTGGGAAGCTCTTGTCTGTTAATTAGCGGTGAGCAGATGGAAGAAAGTCCACATCTCGCTGGGGATCAATTCTAACTGAGAAGCAGCAGCAGCAGCAGCAGCAGCAGCAGCAGCAGCAGCACCCTCGGTTTATTTATTTCTTAGCTCAGCAGCGGCGGCGGGGCAGTGTCACCTCCCAAATGTGCGAGGAGGAACTCAGGAGAGTTTGGAGAAGCCGTCTTAGACACACAGAAGACGTGGGGAGCGCCTTCGTTCGCAGAGATTTCCTCCGAGACCCCGGAGGAGCGGCGTTCAGCTTCTGTTGAGTGTTGAGTTTAGTTACTTATCATTACTTTGTTTACAGCCATCTGTTTACACACACACACACATCCTCCTCATCTTATCTGCCCGTGTCTCTCTGCGCTCTGTACGCCGCCAGCCGTAACCCACCGGCCTCCTGCCAGAACTGAAGCCTCGTCGACAGCTGCGGCGGCGGCTGCGGCGGCGGCGGAGGATTTTCTCCACAAAGCGAAATTAGCTGCAAACAAAAAGTGTCTTTGTTGGAGGTTTTTGTAAAGGCATCTGCAGAATCATCGCCCCATTCTGCGAGAAATTCACTCCATTTAGTAATTTACCGACAGAGTAAGAGCGGAGACGAGGAGAGCGGGAGGGGAAATCAGCTCGTTTTAAACAGAGACCCCCTGATGTTCAACATCAACAACGTGGTCTCACATGTTTTAGAAACCAGCTTTTCTAAATGTCATCAGACGCTCTTCTCACTCTCAAAGACCCGTTCATCCTCGACCTGTCTTCTCCGTATCTCAGACAGAAAACAAAGTCGTGTAAGTTAACACCCACATTTACCAGCGGAAACCCCCCCAACGATACCAACCCCAAATCTACACCCCAGGCTGAACGGCGGTGAAAAAGCTGTCAGTGCCGATCATTTATGTCATTGTTTTAACCGTTTAAGTTTAATTGGTGGAATTTTTTTCCACCGGCTTCTTTCCGGCCCCCTGCGGTTCAGCAGACTTCGGAGCCGATCGACAGATTTCTATTTTTCCGGAGCATGGCGGATAAATTCAGCACAGATTAACCCGTGCTGGAAAGGAAGTCGGGCACAGACACAAAATAAAACATCCGGCTTCTTTTCAAAATAAAACACTCAGGAGGATCGTATTTCACACCATGCATGGTTTGTTTAGTAAATTAAGATAAATATTGTACTCACTCATAGTTAATTCCCAGTCTCCACTGAAGAGTCTGATCTGCCGGTCTGGACAGAGTGGACAATCTACTGCTTATACGTCTATGTGTCTGTCTTTATAGAGACAACTCGTTATCCTGCGATCTTATGTAAATGCGTGGATTCTTGTGAGTCATCGCGATTCCCGCTGTGTGAAATTTCGCACAAAATTTGCCTCACAAACGCATCCAGTAGGAATTGGCGTATGACGAAAATCGCCGCCGTTCCGCAGCGGTGGAAATTCGGGGTTCGCCTGTGATAAGATTAAAAAATTGAGCAGCACTGAGAGGAAAAAGACCTCTGAATATTTCTCAGTATTTGTCTCTGTAAGTTGTTTTCGGTGCCGTTACAACGATCAATCGGGGTTCAAACAGGCTGATGGTTTTTGATGTAAAAACGTTGATTCGTCCGATCACGCCCCCTGGTGTCCGACTGAGGTGTCTGAGGAATACTGGTGAAAGTATGTCACAGTAAAAAAAAGGAGTTTAGATTGAAGAAATACTGAAGATGTCAGATTTGACATTTCTACAGAACCAAACAAAAGTAATCTCCATGTTTGTGGTTTTATAAACTTCAGGTGTGTTCAGGTCGGACACTCAGACAGAAGTGTCTCTAAAAATGACGGTGAGCCGTCGTTTCTCATGAGAACTACCCGGTGGTTTTAATTTCCGAGAAGGCGAGCGGCAGATTTCTATTTCTGGTCTCATTAATTTAAACGAGTTTACGGTGATTCGGAGTCTCCGGCGAATAAATCAGAGTCTTCTTAAAGGTTTGCAGGAGGTCGAGTGATTGTTACTGGAGGAGGTTGGAGAGGAAGAGGAGAGTCTCTTTCCTAAAGCACGCGACAAGCTAATTGAACTGTGTGTGTGTGTGTGTGTGTGTGAGAGTGATGGGACCTGACAGTGCTCTTATATAAGACAGGAAAACAGCTCCCTGTCCTGATCCCGCTGAGCTGATTGGATTTGATTAAAAACTTGTCGTGATTACGAAACAGAGAAGAAGAAGAAGAAGAAGAAGAAGAAGAAGAAGAAAGTGGGACAGAAAAGGAAAATGTCAAAAGTGTCAGCTGATCGGCAACGAAGAGGACGAGGAGAAAAGAAGGATGAATTTACAAAGGAAACGGCAGACTCTGAACTTCTCCATGTAAACAGATGAGACATGAACGTTGGAAACTTGTGAAACTTCTGCAGATGTTCGTGAGCGTTTCCTGATCTGAAGGTGACGTCAGATCTTCAGGAGCAGATTCTGAAAACATGAGAGTTGGTTTTATCAGATGTTAGGACCAGATGAGGAGGATCACATGGTCAGGTTTAAGATCCAATCAGAGCTCGTCTTTTGTTTGTTTGTTCTTGTGCGGTGACGGAGGTGAAGAGGAGGTGTGAGAGACTTGAGGACAGGTCGGGGTCAGTCGAACTGAGAGGAGCAGAAATATGAGCCGACCCTGATCGTCAGAGAAAAGAGGAGCAGCAGGAGAGGAAGGAAGGAAGGAAGGAAGGAAGGAAGGAAGGAAGCACGGTGGTCGATTTATGACCTCATAGTCAGCTGTTGACACTCAGTCCCCGCCCTCTTCAATTAGGAGCCACTCAGCTGGAAAAATAGGGGGGGGCAGTGAGGCACAGGAGGTAAAAGGACAAGAAGAGGAGGAGGAGGAGGAGGAGGAGGGGTCTGCAGCATCCAGCCAGCTGAAGGTCCCCGGAGCCCCCCGCCGTGTCCCTCGCCATATGTTTTCACTTAGTCAATCATGTCGACACTTGTGAAACAATCCACCGGTGACGACCTGGTGCCATCACGCCACCAGCTCCGTCTCCTGTTTCCTTTTCCCTTTTACCGTCTCGTATCAGTGATGAAGACGGCAGCGTCATCGTCAAAAACAGAAAAATGTTTATCAGGTTCAGTTTCAGTCAAATTCACCAAACGGGCAGAATCTCATCTAAAGATATCACACGACAAAAACGAAAAGCTTCTTGACTCTTTGAAGAAAAACTCTGATCTCTGGAAAAAAGAGGATATCAATATTGAAGCTGGAACGATATGACGACAAATCTAACCAATCACAGGCGTCCTTTCTTAGAGACTCTTCAGGTTAATCTCAGAGAGACTAACCTGATGAGTCAGCACACGGCGGTTACACCCAACCTCAACTGTAGATCTGAAGGGAAGGAAACAAGGAAGTGAGAGTGGAGAGTGGAGTGAGCTGTGAGAGAGAGGAGGGAGGAGGAATCCAGTTTGTCTACAATCCAGGAAGAGGAGTGTCTCTGTGAACTTTAGACTCTCAAACTCCAACAAGCAGAAGTTCTTAAAGCTGCAGCCGTCCTGAAGATCAACTGAACCAACATTTATTCACCTCATAGAAACCTCATCGAGCAGAAACACACTTCAACTGTTTTAGAGCCACAGAGTTAAAGAGACAACACAGAGAAACACTCTCTCTCTCTCCCTCTCTCTCTCTCTCTCCCTCCCTCCCTCTCTCTCTCTCTCTCTCTCTCTCTCTCTCTCTCTCTCTCTCTCTCTCTGTCTCTCTCTCTCTCTGTCTCTCTCTCTCTCTCTCTGTCTCTCTCTCCCTCTCTCTCTCTCTCTCTCTCTCTCCCCCTCTCTCTGTCTCTCTCTCTCTCTCTCTCTCTCTCTCTCTCTCTCTCTCTCTCTCTCTCTCTCCCTCTGTCTCTCTCCCTCTCTCCCTCTGTCTCTCTCTCTCTCTCTCTCTCTCTGCGGATCGCCGGACTCCTCAGCTGATCACAAGAGTTCTATTTTTTTTTCTGGACGCCGGAGCATGGCGGATAAATTCAGCACAGATTAACCCGTGCTGGAAAGGAAGTCGGGCACAGACTTCAAAATAAAACATCCGGCTTCTTTTCAAAATAAAACACTCCGTGTTTCAGGAGGATCGTATTTCACACCATGCAAACGGGCGGAGACGAACAAGTGAAAGGTTTTTAGACGTCATTTCACCCCGATGACACCATGGATGAGGAGATGCTGATTCTAGAAGTCTAGAAGTAGATTTCCTCCTCTGGAAGGACACAATCTACTGCTTATATGTCTATGTGGCTAAAGACAACGATTGAACGTGAATCCGCGGGATCTTGAGATCTGGCAATTCCTGCTGTCCGTAATCTGCCACGAAATTTGCCTCTCCAACAGATCCGGTAGGAATTGACGTACGGTGAAAATTGCCGCTGTTGTGGTGGAAATCTTGGGTAAAACTGACTGTTAGGTGTATTTATAAGAGAGGCCTCCCTCCACCTTTAATGAACCCGACAGATACATCCTGTTTTTATTAATTACAAAGGTAAAGATGCTGACAGCTCATCTTTAAGAGCAAACTGCAAAGAGCCGCAAAACATGAACATTACTCTGTGAGTCAGACCTAAAGAGAGTAGATGCTGCAGCAAATGATGCCAAACTGTGTGATCTATTCCTCTCCTGAGATTCAGTTTGTATTCGGTATGAATCTAAATGAATCTCCAATTAAGCTGATTGATCAAAACCAATCACTTTATCTTCCTTATTAAAACGAAACCATCAAATGTTTCTTCTTGGGATTAAAAACAGGAAGATTTGCTCCTTCAGAGAGGCTCCTCAAGTTCATTTGAAAAACAGACTTCACTCGGTTAAAACCTATTTCAGCATATTTCTTCTGTTCCAGTCAATAAGGACAAAGCAGCAGCAAGATCATCAAAACAGAGCAAATAGAAAAACACGGCAGGGCAGCGGAAAAAAAAAGGGCTGAGGCGGCAAAATGAGTCACACACAAACAGCTCGGAGGAGTGAAGTCATTTCACTCGTGTTGTTTCTGAAAGCTTCTGCAGATAAAGTGCCGTACAAGAACACATCCAGGAATGTAAGAAGAAGAAGAAGTTATAGAGGAGCAGAAGCCAGAGAATAAAAATATCCCCCGAGATGGAGCTCGGTCTCTGAGGTTTCATTTACGGAGCACTTCTAGAACAAAGAGGGACGCGTTTCTACGCTTTAAAAGCCCCGAGAGTTTCAGCAAACACCAAAGATGAATCCACATGTGAGGGTTCGAAGGACCGCAGAGACCTGAAGGTTATTTAAGGGTTAAAAAGATCCAGGATGTGAGCGACTGGAAAACATGATCCACCAAAGGAGTTTGTCGTCAGGTGAGGAACGGACGAGCGGGTCAGGAGGCTGGTTCTGCAGGTTCGATCCGACTCAGACCGATCCGATAACTGGTCCCACAGAAGTTTGTTACAGAACTGAAAACATCGAACATCTATCTACAAACATCTACTCTTTTCAGCAGCAGGGATGTTGGAGACGAAGAGGCTTTCCACCGCAACATTTGGAGACGATTCTTCACTGAAACTTACTGTCGTGTCGCTCCAAAGACATCTCTATAAAATTGAAGGTATATCGGCCAAGTTGATTTAAAGAGTAAAAGTGTGTTTTCATCCCTCTGTAAAGGTTTCACCGTGTCACCAGCCTGTCTCTGCTGAAACTCCACCTTCACTGTTTTAGAGTAACTCATTAGATTTGACTCATAGACGTTAAAAACCGAACCCTCCTGCAGTTTCACGATCTGAGTGTCGACTCCATGCGTCACTTTTCACAGATTTTTTTTTCTTCTTTTTGGCTCAAACTCCAAAACTGTGAAAGTAACGTCCGCAGAAACAGCTCGGTTTATGAACCGCGAGTTTCCCTCTTGAGACGACAGCCTGAGGGAACAAATTATCCGTCTGCAGATGACCGCGGGGCTGCTGCAGGACGGGGTTTATTTACGGGCTGGAAATGATGAAGAAAGGAGGAAAATACGGACAGACTATTACTGACCTGAGCAGATGTTGCTCCTAAACCTGGAGATATTGTTCTATGATTTCCAACTCTTCCTTTCCAAAAGAGGGTCAGGAATCTCCTCTTACCTTTAGTCCACCTTAACCCATGAAGACCTGAATCCTGAGGGCCGTTTTGAGAAGACCCCCGAGATCCTGAGGTTTTGTTTGAGGTTGTTCACACTCCTTTCAGCCGTAGACTGGAGGTCCACCAGCTCTCTCATTTTCAGGGAGAAGTTGACCTCAATCCTTCCTCTCATCCTCAAACCCGATCTTAGGCGACCTTAAGTGCCTTAAAAAGGCGCCCTAACAAATATAATGTATTATTGTTATTATTATAATTTTTATTATCTTGTGGCCCAGAAGGTTCAGAACAGAGGTCGTCAACGTCATCATTTCTGTCAACATCTCTACCTTCACTAAGGCTGGATGTTTCTCCTCCAAAGCTGCTCTCTGCCTCCGTCATTCTTTACTTTCCTCACGAAGCAGGTAGCAAGATTCGAGCCTGAATTCGATCGCTTTGTTAGCCAATCAGAGGCAGGAAGGTATGATGATTTGATTCTCCACGACTCCAGAAATGGAGTAGGAATAGTTAAAATGTGTACATGCTGTCCCGGTTTAAACGGGTTCACTGGATTCAGGGGTCTGAGACTGAACAGAAACCAGGACGTGGATCTGCTCTTCAGTGTCTCTGCAGGAACTCTCAGATCCGTCCTGACACAGTTTGAAGCTCCAACAGTCGTTCAGGGCAGATTTCAGGGCGGCTCCAGCGTCTGATGAGACGTGTAATTATCTGCAGCTACTGCGTGTACAAACAAATCTTCACTTTTATAATCTTATTAGGAGATTAGGAGGCCTCGGCAACGGGCTTAGGCACGGCTGTCTGCTGGGGGGTCGATTATAAAATAACTTATTCACTCCTCAATGGATTTTAGTTTCACTTCCTCGCTCCAAAACTTGGTTCAGAGACATCCTGGAGCAACATGTTCGACTGGCGCACAAACACACACACATTAAGGTTTCAGGTTTTGAACAACACAAAGACAGGGTGGGATGAAGTTTGCTGCGTGGATGTATTCAAATGACAATCCAATCACACAGCGAGGAGGAGGAGGAGGAGGAGGAAAAAACGAGGCAGAAAAACGGAGTGTTTTGTTCACCGTTTTGAAATAATCCCATTAAAACAGCAATTTGTTCCACTTCTAACAGCATGTCTGTTATTGTGCTGCGATAATGTACCACAGGAAGAGAGAGGCAACAACAAAGAGGGCGAGGGGAGGCGTGAAAAGACAAAATGGAGGAAGAAGTTGTAAAAGAGGCAGGATGGGAGGAGGAGGAGGAGGAGGAGGAGGAGATGATGAGGTTTGGTTTCTGTTCCTCTGTTTGTTCCCTGAAAAGTGAGCAGAGCGGGTCGTCAGTCATAAAACATCGGAAAAATCTGGATGTAGATTTACAGAAACATCCTCGGTCCATGAACATGAGAGAGATATCAGAGCCCATATAAGGAGGTGTGGATGTGTGCTTCCTGTGGACAGGTGAGCACGCCGCAGAGAACGTTATCAGTGCGTTAATTTTGGTTAAAGGTGGTGTAGTCAGGATCTGAGGAAGTTCCTGTTTTTAGGAGAAATCTAGAATGTAAACTCTACCCTCCCAACCAGTTTTCCCCTCAGCTCCTCCTCTCCCCTCAAGCCCCGCCCACAAACAGACGCTCCTGCTCGCTCGTATCGTTCCAATTAAATTCAGATATAATGCAGATAAATACTTCAGATCATTACAAATGGGGCCCAGTCAAGGTGAAAGTCAAAAGCATTGGTGCTACTGTAGATGCCAACAGACTACCAGCAAACACAATGTTTGCAGGACTTCTACAACAAGGATAAAGTGACATAGTCCAGGACCCGAGGGAGGACAGTTTAGCGATGGCGCTACAACACGCTACAGCAGGTCCGTTTGACAAGAAACACTTCAGTTACAGACACTTGTCTTACTTTGTTAAAGCGGTTTACCTGTCCAGCAGAAAGGTTACAGGGTCACCAAGATCCCCAAGCGTCCCCCATCGTTTATGTTGACCCGGCTTTTTAGCTCTTGTCCGGTCTACCTCCGTTTTAAGCGCCCGTTATTCCTCCAGAGTCTCCAGTATTTACTTTGTTTTCTTGCTTGTGTCGGCAGTCGTGGCCAAAGGAGGATTCAGACAATTTTCCGAACTTTCTGGTTGGTTTCTACTGTCCGATATTGTAGCACGCTAACTTTGTTTGGGCTCCTGAACGACACGGGGGAGCAGCGTCTGCCTCACAACCAATCAGGTTAGAGGAGGCGGAGAACGGCTTTGTTTACAGTCAGAAAGAGCGGACCGCTCAAAAATGTTCAAATGTTGACGACACAGACATAAGAGAACACAGAGATATCGATATATTACCAAATGTCATCAATAACTAATAACTATTGACTGATATTAAAAGATTTTTGTATAAAAACCACAAAATAAAAAGTTGCTTCTTTAACAGATTCCTGTCTACTTCACCTTTAAGTCGGTTTTCTTCTCGTGGACCAGACTTCTTTCCTTAGACTAGAGATCAGCTGGACTCTCTCATATGAACACTGAGTTCTTGTTGCTGATGTGGATCTGTGTGAGTCTGAGTGTGTTTGTTTTTTGCTGCCATTCTTGGTCAGGACCCCCCCTGAAAAAGAGATTGATGATCTCAACAGGACTAGTCTGGTTACATCAAATCAAAAAGACACACAACCTGCCTCCTGTCTTTGTCCTCTACAGAAAACCTGATCCAGCTGCAGGACTCACATCTGGGACATGTAAGACCACATGGATCCATGACCCAGACGGAGCGGTAACATGACATCCATCAGAAACAGACACAATAAAGACAAACAGACGAGGTGATTTCAGTGACTCAGTTTGAGGATTTTTATGATTTTTTTACCCACAATCAGAGACTTGACCACAATCTGAGCTGAGTCAGAAACATCCAAACAGTCGGACTAATAAATGTGATTATTATTATTAGAGTGATTGAAAAGCTCATAACAACATGTAGATCTGTCCAAAGTCTGATTCTAGATGTCTTTACAAACACACTGATCCAACAGAAGCAGACAGAAATATCCATCGATCACATGAACACAAATATTCAGCAAACAGAGAAAGAAACAGATCATCTGAAGAGTTTTTGGGGACGACTGGAAAGACTTTAGACGCTTGGATTTGGGACAGGAAATAAGGTCGTCCTTTTTCTGTGATTTTGACCTCACTTTTTTCTAAAGTCTCAGACCTTCAACATCTTCACCAACTGAAGGTGATTTGAACAAACCATCATCTTGATGTTGTTGATATCAAACTTGATGAAGATTTTTCAACATGAGAAATACAAACAATCAAAGTTCTCCACAATCACTGTCCTTAAAGCTGCGACCAAATCAGCATCTTTAGAAAAGAATCAAAAAGCTGAAATGAAGAACTAAACCCAGAGTTTTTGGTGAGACTGATCCACAAACATTTACAGACCAGAACATTTCAAGAGTTCAAGGATCTCAGTCCATGATTTTGGTCTGATGGACTCAAAATTCTCTTTACTTCACTTCAATAAACTCAGCAGAGGCTCCATCACTGCAGCCTAACCACAGTCCAGCATGTAGCGGCTGAGTGAATGTGGTCTGGACTCTGTGGAGGAGAGTCATGGTTTCAGAGACGCTGTAGAAGGACAGAATACCTGCTCTGTGATCCAGGTACACTCCTACTCTGGAGGACGGAGGAACTGAGACCTGAGTGAGGACATTGTTGTGACTAAATTCATACCTGTCTTTATAACAGACTAAAGTCCAAGATTTGTCATTGTATCCAAATAAACAATCCCATGAGTCCCCGTCTCTCCTGATAGTCTTGTATGCGACTGCTACCCAAACCCTGTACCCTCTCCAGTCCACCTCCCAGTAACAACGTCCAGTCAGACTCTCTCTACTCAGGACCTGAGCCCAACCAGTGAATCTGTCTGGATGATCAGGATAAGACTGTTGTTGTTTTGTCCTTGTTGCTCTTCTGTTTCCATCAGATAATAACAGTCGTCTGTTTACTGTGTTTGGATCCAGTGTGATTCTTTGTGAATATCTTAAGAAATCAGCTCTGGTCTTGGGTTCTGCTGGTCCTGGTGGTTCTAACAGTAAAACATCCACTTTAGTCACGGCCAGTGAGACGTTTGTCCACGTCTCTGTCAGAAGATCCTGGAGTTTCTCTCTGACCTCTGACACAGCTGCTGTCACCTCCTCAAAGTATCTCTGAGGACGGATGTTGATTCTGGATGAGTCTGCAGGTTGACCCGGTTCTGACAGTGAGGGGTAGCTGTGCAGAAACTGGTTGTGGTCCTCTGTGAGTGAGAGCTTCTGCAGATCAGCGTCTTTCCTCTTCAGCTCAGTGATCTCCTGCTCCAGTTTCTCCTGAAGCTCTTTGACTCGACTCACTTCACGTTCCTGCTGGGATCTGACCTGCTGCTCCACCTCAGAGCGGCGTTTCTCCATCAGACGGATCAGCTGGCTGAAGATCTCCTGGCTGTGGTCCACAGCTTTATCAGCAGAGCCGTTGATGGCCTCCACCTCCTGTTGGAGCAGCTTCACATCTTCTTCTCTGTCCTGGATTCTCTGCTGGATGTTTTCTCGACTCTCCTCCAGATCTTTCTGCCTCTCAGTCCTTTCTGCTGCAGCTGAGACTGTGTCGTGACCTTTGTGTTGGTCCAAACGGCAGAGAGAACAGATGGACTTCTGATCAGTGCGGCAGAAGATCTTCATCACCTCATCATGATGAGAGCAGATGTTCTCCTGGAGCTTCTTGGAGGGCTCCACCAGCTTGTGTTTCGCATAGGCAGGAGATTCATAATGAGGCTGGAGGTGTTTTTTACAAAATGAGATCAAACAGAACAAACAGGACTTGACAGCTTTCAGTTTTCTCTTACTGCAGACGTCACAGGCCACATCTTCAGGTCCAGCATCAGAGGAACCATCAGGAGCAGCTTGGAGTCCGCTCTTCTTCACTTCCTCCACTAAACCTGCTAACATGGTGCTTTTCTTCAGGACAGGCCTCGGTACGAAGGTCTCTCTGCACTGAGGACAGCTGTAGATCTTCTTCTCATCCTCTTTATCCCAGTAGGATTGAATACAGCTCATGCAGAAGCTGTGTCCACAGGAAACAGTCACCGGATCCTTCAGAAGATCCAAACAGATGGAACAAGAGAAAGACTCACGGTCCAGATGAACTCCTTTCTGCGCCATTTCAACACTCGCTGTCGACGACGACTGACTGAGTTTAATTTCCTGAGAAGTGAAACTAGTCTGAGCTCTGATCTCAACGACAGGTGTGAGTCAGCAGGATCAGCTCAGCACACGACGGTTACACCCAACTTTTGGACTGTAGATCTGAAGGGGAGGGAGCAAGGAAGGGAAGGAAACAAGGAAGTGAGAGTGCAGAGTAGAGAGTGCTGTGTGAGAGAGGAGGGAGGGGGGGATCCGGTTTGTCTACAATCCAGAAGGAGGAGCGTCTCTGTGAACTTTAGACTCTCAAACTCCAACAAGCAGAAGTTCTTAAAGCTGCAGCCGTCCTGAAGATCAACTGAACCAACATTTATTCACCTCATAGAAACCTCATCGAGCAGAAACACACTTCAACTGTTTTAGAGCCACAGAGTTAAAGAGACAACACAGAGAAACACTCTCTCTCTCTGTCTCTCTATCTCTCTGTCTCTCTCTCTCACAGATTCACCCGTGCTGGAAAGGAAGTCGGGCACAGACACAAAATAAAACATCCGGCTTCTTTTCAAAATAAAACACTCCGTGTTTCAGGAGGATCGTATTTCACACCATGCAAACGGGCGGAGACGAACAAGTGAAAGGTTTTTAGACGTCATTTCACCCCGATGACACCATGGATGAGGAGATGCTGATTCTAGAAGTCTAGAAGTAGATTTCCTCCTCTGGAAGGACACAATCTACTGCTTATATGTCTATGTGTCTGTCTTTATAGAGACAACTCGTTATCGTGAGATTGAACCTGAATCTGCGGGACAGGAGTGTTTTTTCACACACGTGTTCTCCACAGACTTTAGGAGCTGTAATCGCGCAGGTTTAAGTGTTAAAGGTGTTTTTTCTATGACTCTTGAGTGTGTGTGCCGGTGTTAAAGTGGGTCTGCATGTACAGTATGTGTCTGCTGCTCCAGCTCTGCTCGTGAACAGATGGTTCAGGCTATTTTTGTTGATGCTGTTTAACCTTTACTCAAAATAAATGAAAACAGACGCGGCCATCTGTTAGCAGCTTTAACACCATCGGCTCTGTCGCTGAAAAACCCCCAAAATCTCAAAAACACTTCTTCATCATCAGGGCCCAGACTTCAGCTGCTGGAGGGACACAAAGAAGAACCAGTACTTCCCCTCGGATCATCCCGGAGCGTCCGGTCTGGGTCATTTTTAGGACTTCGAGATGTAAAAAGCAGAGACTGTTTGATGCAAAGACATGAACCTAGACTAATTTAAGCCCGTCAACGCCAAACCAGCAAACACGCCGGCTCCTGTCAGTCACTCCGAGCTTCTGCGTTGGTTGATAAGTAAATCATCTCTAGCGTGAAATTAACTTTCAAGTTTCCCTGATGTTCAAAGATTGCAGAAAAAATGATCGATGCAAACTTCAGTCAGAGGACAGATACTCGCAGGAAGACCTGACGAAGCTGGTTTTTACGATGTCGGCGTGTCAGCGGGTTTGATGGTTATTTTGATGACATCCACAGTCAGAGTTCCTCTTCCTCTTTGTCAGTTAGACTCCTTGTTTTGTAGAAAATTTGAATAGTGTGTGAATTCAAATGCAGTCCTAAAGGTAGAGGAGTTTCTATTCATGCGTTTGTTTCCTCCTGGTTTTATGTCTTTTGTTTCATGTTTTTAGTTTTAGGAGAGACAGTTTTGGTTGCTGGTTGATTTCTGCGAGGTCGTCTTTGGGTCACTTTATGTCGCGCTGAGCCACCCCAAACACCTGCACCTGGATCTTTGACTAGCTTCACTTCTACAAGATTAATGTCACGCTCACACCAAGCGTGAGTGAAATCATCTACTCGCTTCATTCGCGTGAATCTAGAGGCGTGAATTAGGAGTATTTACTCGCTTCATTTGCGCATCAGCAGGAATTTCCCTGCTAATTCAACCAGCGGGATCAAGTGATTGACTAATCCGACCTCCTCACTCACTTGCCTCCAGGGAAGTTCATTTTTATTCCAGTTTCTGTGATTGAAAGACAAGGTATCATATAATTCGGGGCACCCACACATCAACCCGATCAGTTTGTCCTCCAATTTAGATACCAGTGAACAACCGTCCTCAAGTTGAAACATTTTCATCTCCGCCCAATTCGTGTCATTCGCGCGAATAGTAGCGTCTGATCGCGTCTTTGCATTGACTTAACATGTAATTCATTCGCGCGAATAGTAGCGTCTGATCGCGTCTTTGCATTGACTTAACATGTAATTCATTCGCGCGAATAGTAGTAGCATCTTATCGCGTCTTTGCATTGACTTAACATGTAATTCATTCGCGCGAATAGTGGTAGCGTCTAATTGCATCTTTGCATTGACTTAACATGTAATTCATTTGCGCGAATAGTAGCGTCTGATCGCGTCTTTGCATTGACTTAACATGTAATTCATTCGCGCGAAAAGTAGTAGCATCTTATCGCATCTTTGCATTGACTTAACATGTAATTCATTCGCGCGAATAGTAATAGCGTCTAATCGCGTCTTTGCATTGACTTAACATGTAATTCATTCGCGCGAATAGTAATAGCGTCTAATCGCGTCTTTGCATTGACTTAACATGTAATTCATTCGCGCGAATAGTGGTAGCGTCTAATCGCGTCTTTGCATTGACTTAACATGTAATTCATTCGCGCGAATAGTAGTAGCATCTAATCGCGTCTTTGCATTGACTTAACATGTAATTCATTCACGCGAATAGTGGTAGCGTCTAATCACGTCTTTGCATTGACTTAACATGTAGTTCATTCGCGCGAATAGTGGTAGCGTCTAATTGCGTCTTTGCATTGACTTAACATGTAATTCATTCGCGCGAATAGTAGTAGTGTCTAATCACGTCTTTGCATTGACTTAACATGTAATTCATTCGCGCGAGTAGTGGTAGCGTCTGATCGTGTCTTTGCATTGACTTAACATGTAATTCATTCGCGCGAATAGTAGCGTCTGATCGCGTCTTTGCATTGACTTAACATGTAATTCATTCGCGCGAATAGTAGTGTCTGATCGCGTCTTTGCATTGCCTTAACATGTAATTCATTCGCGCGAATAGTAGTAGCATCTAATCCTGTCTTTGCATAGACTTAACATGTAATTCGCATGAATAATTTTACTCGTGCTTTGTGTGTGGAGACAGTTAACCCACCTTTAGTACTACAAGTCTCACTTAAGGACCTCGGACTGTGTGCTGCTTAACCAGCAACCATGCAGGTTAAATTCTTTCGATGGGCTTTTAGTAAATATCAAACAGAGGTTTTCCTGTTGTTATTCTGGTATTAAAAAAAAAAAACAGTTTGTTTTCTGTAAGTTTATGTTTTCTCTCTCGAAAAGCAGAAGGAGAAAAAAAAAGACTTTTTTCTCTGCTCTGAACAGAGAAAACCAGATTTCCATGTCAGAGCACAAACACAGATGATTGCCCAGGAGCTGTAAATGCAGTTGCATGTTTGCGTGCACGAGTGTGTGTGTGTGTGTGTGTGTTTGGGCGTTGTGGGGGTTTTACATTAAACTAGACCTCCAGTGCCTGTCAATGCCGATCATCAGCCCTCCTTCAGATCAGTCCAGAGTAATTTGATTATTATGAGCTCCTCGGGGTTTTTCCAGCGATCACTGATTTACTTAAAGGAAAGAAAAAAAAGATTTCAATTTCTTTCTCCCTGAAGGAGGCGTTCAGTCTAATTTAATAACGAGCAGAGCAAGCCGCCGCCCGACGATGATGGCGGTCTGTGAGAGAAAAGTGAGGAGGCGGGCTCTGAGGCTGCAGTGACGTATCTCACACCTTTATCTGAGCGTCAGGTGGATGTTTGACCGAACTTCAACTAAAAATGGAGATTTCTTCTGCTTCCCAGACCCTTTTATTTATAAATATAAACATATATTTCACTCTTGGCTCGAACAGGACATCCTTTGCTTTTAGAGACTGCCCCCTGAGGTTGGAAATGTAAACGCAGGACTGTTGGACTCGCAGTTTTACTCAATCTTGTGTTACTTTCTTGTTTTCAGTCACATCAGTTTTACGTACTAAGTCATCAGAGATGATCTTTAGCAATAAAGAGGAAGTCGCTCCTCCCTGATCAAACCCATCATCATCTTCCCTCTGTGAGAACGTTTTAAGACACCATATTAGCGTTAAGGATGGATTATAGATCATTATTAACAACTGTTCAGAGACGCACGCGGCTAAACGAGTAATCCACCTGATATAAAACCTCCACCTGGCTTTGCAGATGTCTGACTGACGGAGAGATTTCCACTCTTCTTCATTTTTCGGTTAAATTGGGTTCGACCCGTGAACACGCCGGCGCTCGGTGAGTCATTTTGTATCATCTGTTAAATGAAAATAATGTAAGCTAACAGTCTGTCCTCCAAGCTTCGCTGTTAGCTCGTAATCGTTTACTTTCAAAGAAGTGGAAAAATGACCCTGGAAACCATCAAGACCGGGCCAAGAACCAAAACGTTTGTGCGTTTGATTACAGATCAGTGGATTTTGGACTTCTTGTCTTGGACTGAGAGGCAGGTTTTGAGCTGATGTGGGATTTGGCTTGGTTAAATCTCGGAGCAGGTCCACTTCAGACCCCCAAAAGGAGCCGAGTCGTGGTTTGTAGACTCTGTTTCTGCAGAATCCGGGGGTTTCTGTCTGAACAGCGTTACACTTTGAGTCCTTGAGGCGACGGAGAGACTTCAGAAGCCTTGACAGTAAACTTGGTCCTCCAGTGTCTGCCTGCAACGTCTTCCAACAGAGGGGGTTGTTGGGGCCCCTCCAGGGTCCCGCAGGCACAGGAACGAAGCCCACCCTTGGCCAAGCACTGATTAGCATTTGATGACGGCTTTGTCCCCGGAGCACTTTAGACGGCTGACCTAGTTCAGCCTCCTCCTCGGTGGCGGACGGAGACGCTCGGTCCTCTGGCCTCAAAAACCAAGTGGCCCTGAACATCTTAATCCTCTGAGCACAAACAGCAGCTGGAACACAAGGCTGCTCTGGATCGTGGTCTGAGCCGAGGTCAGGGCAGGAGCGCTCTTTGCGGCTCCCTCTGTTTGTGCTTTTGACAATGATTATGTACTTTCACCTTTGATTCTGCTCTGAAATTGCTTTTGGTAATTTGGCGCCGACAGCAGCTGTACTTTCTGTGGATGTGTTCCTGGAAGGAGTGCAAAACATTCAGAGCTCAGACTGCAAAAACGTTTATCATAAGCAGAGAGGGAAAATGCAGAGTAAACAAGTAAAACTTAAATACGCTGGAAGAACAGAATCCTTCTTCTTTAAACTATCGCCATGAAAAAAACAAGGAAAAGCACATTTCTTATAATTAAAGTAGAGAGTATCAACAAAGTCTCAAAAACATCTTTCACTGCAAAAACAGCGAAACTCAAATTCATAATTTAAAAACTTTAATTTAAACTTTTTCAAGTTTAATGAAGAAAAATAAAAATTAAACATAACAGAAACAAGAGCACCATTCTCATGATGTTTAAATGTATGACTATATATTTAAAGGGATATTCCAGCGTAAAATTAACACCGAGTTAGACCCCCCCTCCAGAGATGAATGTTGCCGACCTCTTGCTTCTCTAGTTTTACCAACTTTAGTAATGACCGCAGGATAGAAATACAGAGAGCCACGCCCCCAACCAAAACGCCACTCTATAGCCACAGATAATGCTCAGAACAGCACCTAACTTCATCAACAGGACATATAGGGTCACAGACATAGTACTAGACACCAAACATCATATAATTTTACTCTGCAGACGCGGTAGTTCTTCTGCCTTAACGTCTCGCTCTGATCGTATTTCTATGAATTAATGATCATAAATGTTCTTCCTTGAGCTGCGAAACTCCGCTGCGCTCGGTGATCGACTTGTGCGGTCGTTACTAAAGTTGGTATAATGAATGAATGCATGAATGTCTACCTCAGTGTTACGGTGTGTTTGACCCTAAATTAATATTTACGCTGGATTATCCCTTTAATATGACTTGTCCTTTAACTGTCCTGAGGTCTGATTGATCAAAATCTAACACTCTTTTGGAAAGGACAACTGGACTCAAGTTGATCGAAACGTCTCAAGTAAGTCCAGTTGTCCTTTCAACAAAGATCTGTAAATCATAGATGCTGCATCCTCAGTTTTAAACAAGATCTCCAGGTTTAGGAGGAACATCTGCGTCCATCCAGACAAAGAGTTTTTCAGGGAAGACCTTCATATGATCCCAAACCACATTCAGACAACAGGGATTACATCAGGAGAAGAGTCCTGCTGAGAACCTGGACTGATGCGGTCCTGACTTGTCCCCCAAAAACCAGACCAAGGAGACCCTGAACTGTTGAGCAGCTGAAATCCTCTATCAGGCAGGAACTTTCCAAACTCCAGAACCTGGTCTTCTGGGTTCCTAAAGGACAGTTTGTCCTCACCTGACTCTCCCTCTGTAAGAGTAAAGAGGACTGTTACAGTATCTGGTTAAAGTGACGGAGGGAATAATCCCGTCACTGAGTCGGAGCGTCGAACGCTGAGTGAGATCCTGTTTGGGCGTTTCTGCTCCACGTCTGTTTAGACGGCGGTACATCAGACAGGATGTGATCATCCGTGCGACTGCAGCGCTCCGTGTTTGTCTCCATATGCTCTTGTGCTCCTCATGCATGAATCGGATGTGACCGTGCATGAATGCCTCATCAGCTCTAATACAATTGCCTCTGTTAGCGTTGTTCTCCCGTTGCGAGTTTCTCAGCTCTTCCCGGGCGCACGCCACACTGAAGACTTCCTCCCCTGTGGCTCTCTGGGTATTGTTACAGTCAGAGGAAACCAGGCGTTTGATTGGCTGTCTGAATGATTGTCTGTGGAGGTTTAGAGTGAGTAATCATGTTCATGTAAATAAATAAGTCACAGTTTTGTGTTGCATGTCAGACTAAAAACATACGTCTGTGTCCTCCTTCTGAAAACGGACGGTTGATCATTTCACTGATTGGGACAAAATACGCGGAATCATGGAGGCCGCCTTAATACTCTCATTTATATGACGATTAATGGACTTTACATTAATGTCCAAAAACAAAGACCGGCCTGAAGAGGACGACATGTCCAACCCACCTCTGCAGAGTCCCCACATGAACAAGGATTTGTCTGATTGGACATTTTTGACTCTTTTCTGCATAAACTTTCCCTGTTTACATGTTTTTGTGATTTTAATGACCTGATAAAGTCTGAATTTAAAAGCAAATTCAAAACATATCTTATTAGTTTTACTTTTAACTAAATTTTATATCATTAATTTTGTTTGTGTTTTAGCATTTATCTCTTTCTAGTTTGAATGACAGATCGTCTTTTAGTGATCTTATTTTAGACGCCTTGGGCGAGACGTCCAGTTGTCCTTTCCGAAAGAGTGTTAGATTTTGATTCATCAGACCTCAGAACAGTTAACAGACAAGTCATATTAAAGGGATATTCCGGCATAAAATAAATTCAGGGTCAAACCCACAGTAACACTGAGTTAGACCCCCCCTCCAGAGATGAATGTTGTCGACCGCTTCCTTCTCTAGTTATACCAACTTTAGTAACGACCACAGGATAGCATAAATGATCATAAATGTTCTTCCTTGAGCTGCGGCACCCCGCTGTAGTCCGTAATGGACTGGCCTGAGGTCTCTCTAAACAAGCGGCTGCTGGAAGAGAGTAGGTGAGTTGTGTTTAGTCTCTTTGCTGAAGAAATGAGTCAAAGTTAAAAAGATGTTTGGTGTCTAGTACTATGTCTGTGACCCTATATGTCCTGTTGATGAAGTTAGGTGCTGTTCTGAGCATTATTTGTGGCTATAGAGTGGCGTTTTGGTTGAGGGCGTGGCTCT
Source organism: Xyrichtys novacula (assembly GCA_962446985.1). NCBI lineage: Eukaryota > Metazoa > Chordata > Actinopteri > Labriformes > Labridae > Xyrichtys > Xyrichtys novacula. The sequence continues at coordinate 35,097,612 of OY660869.1, read as the reverse complement.
CTGTATTTCTATTGTGGTCGTTACTAAAGTTGGTATAACTAGAGAAGCAAGTCTATTATATTAATATTCCTAATATCCTTTTAAGCCGATGCGGTGGGTCCTGTTGCTCCTAAACTTGTAGATCTTGTTCAGCATTCATGTCTAATTTTCATCAGACCACAGGAAAGATTTCCGGTCTGCCTGAGTCTGTATTCATCCCGTTTCTACCTGCTTTACATGATCCGGTTTTATCCTGTATTTGTATTTCAGTGATGAGCTGTCTTTACAGATTGACTTTTGGCTCATGCAGTGATTTCCACTACAGAGTCCAGCCTGTTTTGGATGCAGATCAGAGTGTTTGATGCGGATCTAAAGAAGTGCATCAGGCCTGAAACTCCTGAACGCTGCGCGGACCTCTTCCTCTCCCCCCTGAAGGATGTCTGATCAGATCGTGATGTTGTTGTTGATTGTTGGTGTTGTAGGTTGTCATATCAGACCAATCCTTCACCGCGTCCTCTGCTGAGTACCGTTCACGGTTAACGACAGCAGAAGAAGAAGAAGAATAGAAAACGGTTTGTTCTTTAACTTTAGGTAAACTCGGTCCGGATTTGAGTTCCTCCTCCTCTCTGCTGTTTGTGTTGTCAGAGCGTTTTAAATCTGACGACAGTTGTGTTTGTTCACAGTCCAACAAACTTTACAGAACAGTGAATTCATGTGCTCTCATCGTATTTACCCAGGCTGTGTTTGCTAACAGTGCTAAGCTAACCACACATGATCAAACACACACACACACACGCACGCGCACACACACATTTCAATCCCTCTGAGTGAGTCAGTCGAATCAGACAAACGCAACAACAAAAGTCAGCGAGTCGGAAACAAACACGAGGAGCATGTGAAAGCAGCTCTCAGTCTCTGTCTCCTCCGAGTCCTGTGATGGAGTTATTATCAGACACACTCTCCAACCATCACCTCCACCTCTTCAAAGCAGCAGTTTCTCCCTCATCATGGGCAGAGAGTGTTTATGTAGACGTCTGAGAGACCCTCACCGTGTCACAGAGCGTCTCACCAAAAACAGATCATCCACTCATCAACACCAAACGGATGTAATTGAATAGAGATCTATGTGCGCTATCATTCATGAGTTCACAGAGACCCTGATCTCTGTTTACAGGCTCTGCATAGAAATGAAATCTGTGGACTCTGGATTTTAGTGTCAGACCACAGCAGTCATTTGAGGATGTTTTTAGGGTGCCAGCTGGTATTTCAACCACCAGTTTATTTGATTTTAGTGTTGTGGGTCAAAAACCTCCATCTGGAAACCTCCTTTTTACCCGCTGCTGCAGAAAGGCTCAAAATAATGAAAGACAAAGTCCAACAATTTAAGAGTTAAAGGGAACAGAGAAAATAACCCTGAATCTTCACCGACCAACAGAAGTGATGTTCAGTTCATGGTTTCACCAGTTTTACTCAAACATCTTTAAATAACCTCTCGACCAATCCTGGATATTTTCCCTCTACCTTTGGAGAGAAGACGTTTGACCCCAGACGGCTGATAAAAACTTTAATCTGCTGTTAAATTTCCCTCGTCTAAAAAAACCCTGAAGGACGCGGGTCACAGGTGTGGAGACGAACAAAAACAGCAAAAACAGAAATAAATCAAACCAAATGAGCTCTGAGGGTGTGAGTGATCAAACGCAGAAGTCTCTAAAATTTTCACTTTTTCAGAAAAAAACAACTAAACAGGAGAGTTCGTCCTCCTCAGTCGACGCAGATGATCACAGGTGCTTCAGTCTGGATCTGGATCTCTGATTCAGATCAGTTTTACCGTGGCGGTCCTTAAACCATACCTGCCAACACTCTTGTATCTCAGACCTCTCTCCTCTATCGTCATTTCTCCAGAATCTCCTCTAGTTCGATGGTCCACGTTCATCTCTATATTTGTCCAAAGTTTCCTGAAGGTAGTCCGGTGTTTCTGCTGAGCCTCACAGACTCTGGTTTGGTTCTTTGACAGTTGGGGATGATTCAGGTCGGTTTCAGCTGTAAAATATATTTAAACAGTGTTTGTTGGAAAATGAAACAAAGCTGAGATCTAATATTTACGTTGATCGTCTTTCACCGTCTCAGAGTGATGCGTTCAGGGCAGCCTCAGATAAAAAAGCGCTGTATTTCACACACAGATGTTCAGAGAGACTCAAACAGGAGAGAACATGGAGACCAGAGGAGGACTTTAATATCAGAGGACTAAAGAAGTTCAAGACATATCGTAGATATCATTATTTTATGACCTTTTATTATTGTTCAAACAAAAAAGTGTTCAGCTTCACTTCTACTTATTTGGATGAGTACTGTATTTTTGCGCACCATCAATAAACGTCTATTTGCGTCTATTTTCATACATAAGGTTCAGCGGATGATAAATCGCATTAATCCAAACAAAACAGTCAGACAAGTCAAACTTTATTTCACTCATTCAGCCAAAAGGATTTTAAGTGCTCCTTATAGTGCGAAAAATGTCGTAATTTAATTACAAATACTCTCATAATGAGCTCAAATCCACAGTACAAAGTAACTCCAAAACTGCTGCAAAGATCTCTCAGATTTTATAACCTTAACGTTGTCAGGTATGAGTTTAAGTTTCCTGTAAATGAAGACGAGCAGGAAAAGATGAAGATATTTCTGCAGAAATCACATTTATTATTTACAGGTTTGGAGTAAAATCCACAAAAATATGAAAACATTCGTATCGTCTTCCTGCGGACTCGTGTTTGAAACATGTTCTAATACTGGAGAAATTTGAGTGACCTTTGACCTTTGACCTTCTGTCCAGTTCCTTCTCGACTGTTGATGTCGTTTTTTTTTACTGTTTTAAAGTAAAAAACAAACTTTGTGTGTTTTTGTGTTTTTGTGCAGCAGAAACACGTGCAGCCTCCTGCCTGCAGCGTCAGTCTCTGCTGTCGGCCTCACTCCTTCACGACCCCGCCCCCCTCAGAGTGTCGGGGTAGCAGGTGGTGCACCGGGTGTCCTGATGTTGTTGGCTGGCCTCTGCCTTCTCCTTTGACCGGGTTCATCACTGCACACCGCCGACCCTGTGGAGTCACTCGGGGTCAGGCGGGTTTAATCACACCCAGCTGGGTTCACCGACTGAAGCAGAAACGCTTCAGGAGCTGAGAGCCGCCGCCCGCCGCCCCGCCCCCTCTGAGGGTTAGGAGCGTTTGGAGGCTCCTGAAAGGGAAATACTGCACAGACAATTAGAGATGAAATCCTCCAGATCTTCTCATCTGAACCAGATGATCGGTTTCCGGTCAAGATGGTCAATAATCTTGTTTTCAGCTGCTTCAACAAAACATGTCTGTGGTCACCGATCAGTTCAGAGAGGGACTCAACAGGCGGAGAGAGAGAGAAGACGAAAAAAATCAGACTCTTAAATGTGTTTGTGACTGAAGGAACATCTCTTAGAGTCGAACAGAAGGTGGCACTAGTCTATAAAAACTGTTTCTTTTGAGTTTTTTACGTCTTAAAAGAAGAAAAGTTCTTGAGCCCCTTTTCACAGGATCAGCACCACGGACAGCACCGCTTTCAAAAACTGAAAATAAAACTTTTTAAGTTCATATATTTGTTGTGTCTAAGATCTAAAGTGGATCTCTGTTTCTTCAACATGCTGTGCAACAAGAGAATAAGATATCAGGAGGAGAGAGGAAGAGGAGGAGGAGGAGGAGGAGGAAGAGGAGGCAGGTGTGTGTGTCTATGAGCGCCTGAAAAGCCAAGGGACAGAAGGAACATGATGATCAGCAAAACCTGAGCCAAATCTGTTACTGTGAAGTAAAGTTGTGATGCAGATGTCCAATCATGGGTAATTATTTTCAATAACTGTCAGATCAGTTTGAGTAATAATGATAGTGAATATGATTTTTGCTGTAAACAAGCGGACCTACAGCTGGACCTACAACACCAGGGGGTTGGAAGACAGAGAGACACAGTGACCATCCTCCAGTTTTTGTGAGTCGAACAAAAAAAGTTTTTCATATTTGAACTTTTACCCCCGACCTCCACCTTCATCCTGATCGTCTACTAAAAGGTCATATCCGCCTTAGGCGAAACGTCTCAACTAAGTCCAGTTGTCCTTTCTACAAAGAGTGTGAAGTAGATTTCCTCCTCTGGAAGGACAATCTACTGCTCTTTAGGGCCTGACCGATATGGACTTTTTGGGGCCGATGACGATTATTAGGGGGGAAAAAATCCGATTAGCGATCAATTGGCCGATTTTTAAAACTTTTTATGGAATTCCAAAAAATACATATTTACTGTAGATCTAGAGTTTACTGGATATACTGTAGATATACTGTAGGCTACTGCTCTTCATGCCGACAGGAAGACCGACCGATCAAACTCGGACCAGAAAAGCGTTTTTAACTCCCCCCCGCTGATCGGTATGAGTTTTGGCTCATTACCGATCAGTCTCAAACGGGCTCAAATTAGCCGATTTAATCGGGTTGCCGATAAATCGTCGGACCCTACTGCTTACATGTCTGTGTGTCTGTCTCCATAGAGACGACTCCTTATCGCGAGATTGCACGAGAATCCACAGGTTCTTGTAAGTTTTTACAATTCCTGCTGTCCGTAATCCGCTATGAAATTCGCCTCGCCAACAGATCAGGTAGGAATTGGCGGATGGCGAATATCGCTGCCGCTCTGGATCGGAGCGGTTCCGGATGTGGAGAAAATTAGAGGTCAGAGTTCGAAGCTCCGGCCTGGTTAATGGATCTGCACAGTTCACTCTTAAACATGTTTTCAACAGAGATCCTCTTAACTCTAAAAACACAGAAACAGTCGACCAACCACTTTCAAAGAGGAGTTTCCTTTTTCGGTTCTGCAGGAGGACTCCAACACTTTTGTTTGTAAGTTTCATCTTTAGTTGAAGGACCATCCTCTCCTCCAGAAACATCACCTCTCTCCCGCTCTCTTTAAAGCGCTCAGACTTTATTCGTGCGTCTGTATCCGGACAGATCCTGCAGGAGTTGCTGGTCTCCCTTGGTGGTCGATGGCGTCAGGTTGGTCCGACTGTTTTAGAGTGAAGATGAGATGAGGATATCAAATATGGATTCATGGACCTTCTTATCGTGTGTGTGAAGAGGATGTTACATAACGCTCGGCTGCCAATCATTGAACCTCATACTGCTGTAATCAATTCAACACCTCCCTTCAATTATTCAACCCGCCTCCATCGCAGCAGGTTGCACTTAGAGCACGTCACCGGGCCTCCCGCCGCCACTCTCTCTCCTCACCGCCACACAGTCATTAACCAGAGCGCTGAACCGGAAAACGGCGGCGACTGGGACGGAAGAGAGGAAGGAGCCGCCGCGGGGAGGACAGGCGGGGGCTTCAGCATCCCGGGAATCCTGTTTCCGGTCTCTTTCCCCTCAACGCCCCCACCCCCACCCCCCCGACGGTCACATCCCCAGGCCCAATCACAGCCTCTTGAATAATTCAGCATGTTCATCAGCTGTAATCTGATTATTCACCGCCCTCTGAAATATAAATAATGAAGGAGCAGAGCGAGGAGATTTCCATATCCTACCTCCGATTCAGACGAGGACGGACGGACAGACACTGACATGGGCGGAGTGATGTGGAAGTGACAGCCGCCGACCTTCAACATCCTCCTCTGAGTTTATGAGAAATCTTAGAGCTTCAGGAAACTCTCGCTGACAGTTCAAGTTTGACTTTAAATCATGACGCCGCAGAAACACTTTTATTTATCCACCATGAACATCCGAGATTAAACGGACTCCTGCGATCAAAGGTCAATGTTTTCTTCTTCTTCTGTGGTTTTTAACGCTCTCTGTGATCACGGTGTAACCTCGGTCCACCTCTGTGAAGAACCTGTTGGCTGTGCTGTGGGCTGAGGTCTGCAGAGAGACGAAGAAGACGAGATTCTGGGCGGTGAGTGTTCACTTTCACTTTATTAAAACTCCAGAGAGTTTAAAAACAGTTTCAAGTTTTAAAAGAGTCAAAATGTAAACAAAATGATTTGAAACAGCTGAACTGACGACCACAGAGGTCACAGGTCAAAAGTGTGGAACTGGTCTGCAGAGCTAGAGCCACCGAAATATGAACGCATCAAATTCATGTATTCATTTTAGCTCAAACAGAAAGGAGAGCACCAAATATCTGTCAGTACTGAAGTACCTGAGAGCTGAAGCAGAGCCGGCCCGAGGTGTGAGCGAACTGAGCGCCTGCTTAGGGCCAGTAGGGGGCCCCCAAGAGCAATCAAAAATACATAAATACATTTAAATATTTCTTATTTTTTGCATGTATGAGTGATGGTTTCTGTCTGATCAAATATATTATTGTCAAAATAAAATAAAGTAAAAATATTTCAGTGCTGCTGCTGATGTAGGTCTATGATTCTTACTGCCGACATGTCAAAGCTCCGCCCACCGTTATGAACCTCCTGCTGTTTGATGTGCGCTGAGCATCTAAAGTTTAGGTGGTTGTGGAGTAAAACAATGTCACAAAAAAAGCAGAAAAAAGAAAGAGGAAGAAGAGAAAAGACGCCAAAATAAAGGTTTGTTTGCATGTCAGGGATTGTTAATCAGAGAGATTTGTGAAGGTGTGTGAACGATCAACAATCAATATTATTGACAGAAATAGAGGGCCCCAAAATCACATTTTCAGGGTTCAGGGCCCCGTTGAGGCTCTGAGCTGAAGGATCTGCCTCCCACACTAGTTTTAGAAATCTGTCTTTAGTTTTAATTTGATCCATTTATCTCATGTTTGCTTTAAACTTTTGATGCTGCCGTTTATTTCATTAATTATTATTATTATTTCTCTTCTCTGTAATTGTCTAAATGTAATATCACCCCCGGGAGAGGGGTGGAAATGATAATGGAATCAAATTAAACAGAATAAAAAAAAAAAATCCGTCTTTCTGCTCTTTGAAGGTTCATCCTTTTTGCTCTTAAAGTTGTTGATTTTATTCCGTAAATCTCCGATCCTCTCCCTCCCTCCTTCTCTGTCGTTCTCACCTGTTCCTCCCGTTTTCAGCCTCCGTCTCTCACTTCCTTCCTCGGCCTTATTTTCCATTCTTGCTGGGTTTCCCTCCTCTCGTTTCCTCGTTAGTATTCAAAGCAGCGTCTGAATAATTCCCATTGAAATAATTGATTTTCCTCTTTTTTTTGTGCTGCACTGCTCAGTAAATAATGGATGGCTTCATCATCTGGGGCTGTGCGGCCCTGCAGGCTGAGTGACGGCAGGCACCAACAAACACACACCAGCATATATACACACACCTCTGTACACTCACTGTTAAAGTGTGTGTGTGCTGACTGCTGAAGGGCCTTCAGTACATTAAAGTAATATGATGTCAATAATGAGTTTTATACATTTGTTCTTCAGAAACTCTTCACCTCCGTTTGTTTATTTCAGTTCAGAGAGTTTGGAGAGTCTCCTGGTTTCTGTTTTTTTTTCACATCAGTGATACTGACCAATCAGATCCCAGCAGGTTCTGAGTCTTTGTATGGAGAGCAAAAGCAGGTGTGATGATCCGACTGCTGCTATCTCAGGTTACTCTGAGAATGAAATCTTACCATCAGAGTCGTGTTGGAAAAGACGTTAAATAAGTAGATCGGCTCACTTCCTGTAACCCTGACTGGGGTTCAGATCAGGAGGTTGACTTTGATGGATTTTGACAGGAGACCTTCTCTAACCTTTGTGGCAAAGAGAGAGAGCAACGTCTGAAGGAAAACCTCTGATTTACGGGTCCAAAGAGAGAATGAAACTGAAGATACAGGAGGCTAGAACACAGGCGGGTCCATGGTAGGGTGGGCTGGACCGGGCCGAGGAGGACGGGTTGGCTGATATCAACGTGTCCTAACCCCTAATCTCCACCTTCATCCTGATCGTCTCCTAAAAGGTCGTATCCTCCGATCGTAGCTGATCGTAACCATTCAAGTTAACGTGTCAATTTACACCGACTTCTTTCCGTTCCTCTGCGGATCGCTGGACTCCTCAGCTGATCACAAGAGTTCTATTTTTTCTGGACGCCGGAGCATGGCAGATAAATTCAGCACAGATTAACCCGTGCTGGAAAGGAAGTCGGGCACAGACACAAAATAAAACATCCGGCTTCTTTTCAAAATAAAACACTCCGTGTTTCAGGAGGATCGTATTTCACACCATGCAAACGGGCGGAGACGAACAAGTGAAAGGTTTTTAGACGTCATTTCACCCCGATGACACCATGGATGAGGAGATGCTGATTCTAGAAGTCTAGAAGTAGATTTCCTCCTCTGGAAGGACACAATCTACTGCTTATATGTCTATGTGTCTGTCTTTATAGAGACAACTTGTTATCGCAGGATTGAACGTGAATCTGCGGGTTCTTGTGAGTTCTCGTGTTCCTGCTGTCCGTAATCCGCCACCAAATTCGCCTCAGAAACAGATCCAGTAGGAATTGGGGGATGATGAAAATCGCCGCCGTTCCGGATGCGGTGGAAATCCCGGGTTAGTGTGACCCAGAACACACTTGAAGAATTGTGTGTCCTGTCATGCGTGCAAACCTCTTTGAATCCACCAGGGGGAGCTGAGGAGTCCTGTTCTGGTTATATTTACTTTAAAACCTCCTGAATGTGTAAAACGTCAAAATGAAGACGTTATGAAACAGTTTAGAGTCGAACAGTTGAGTGAAAATCTGAGTTAGACCCTTTTGGAGCAAAGACCGGTTCTCCAGGTCAGGAATTTCAACGACGCTCTGAACTCTCAAAGCCGATTATGGACCAAACGCTCAGGCCCTGGTGGTTATTGGTGAACAATTACAACTTTTTGTCCAGTTCAATTAAAAAATAAAAACATCTGAACATCTGTTTTATTCTCCTCCAAAGTCTCTGCAGCTCAAACGGTCAGAAGACGAGAGAAAAAGTTAACGACAGTAAATTTAGTCGATTTTTAACACAGGATATAAAAATCTAATTTTTTTGAGCAGATACATAAATCTGTTGTGAATCATAGAAAAGTGAGGCTCAGTTCTGACTAGGAGTAGAAGGGTCCAAACCCGGGTCCACACTGAGGACTCTGGTTACGGTGAGGAGACCGGAGTGCAGGGTTATCGAGGTTCTGACTCGTCCGAATCGACTGGATCTGTTAAACTCGACCTAAACTCGACGACGGTGTTTGAACTCTGGTCCAGAACGAAGCTCAGTGACCCAGTTTGGATCCCGGTCTGAACAGAGGACCTCTGGGATCTGCAGCTCTGGTTCCCGGCTCTCTCCTGGTCGTGTCTGAAGTATTAAAGTGTTTGTCTTTGAGCGGCTCCGACACTTTCAGCCTGTATTTTATCACCCAAACATACCGTTAACCAGAAAGTGAAAATGTCTCTGTATTCAGGGGCTTTGACGCTCCACTAAAACCTTGAATTTTCCATTTATCCCCCATGACTGCATGCAGCTGCTGTAATCCTGCTTCCAGCTTTGGTACACAGTTTATTTGTGCGGAGGCTTACTTCCTTTTTTTTTTTCTTCCTCAAACCCTTTGAACAACTTTTGAAAAGCAAATCCAATCCCTCAAAACGACCTGCCACCATCACTCAGCTAAAACACGTCTGCATTCAGCAGAAAGATTTGAGTGAAAAGATGCTGCTGTGCTTCAAAGAGCCGTAAAACCTTTAATGGGACTCTTTCTCGGCGTTCATTCAGGTTACATAACAACCCGCTTTCTCTGCTCTGCTGGAAAACTATTAGGAGGAAAACTCTGTGAGCAGGAGGAGCAGGAGGAGGAGGAGGAGTGAAGCAGCATGTGACCCTGACCTCTCTTTTAGACGTCAGCTGACACCAGGTTCGGTGAAGAAGTCCTGCGTAATGAGACTGACACTCCTTATTGACAGCCTGAGGAGATAACGTGGAAACTTTTGGCATTAATCCTGTTAAAACCTCCAGAAAAGTGTGTTTTTGGCCGCGTCAGATCATCCTGCTCTTAAGTCTGCTTCTCAAACTCTCGGCTCAGACAGAAATCGATTCTTCCCTCACAGTAAGCGCGCCAATAAAAGTGCAAAGTCTTGTTCAGATGTCGTTCCCCAAAGTTGATGTCCATCGGAAATCTGTGCGGAGATTTACTCTGCTAACTTTGTTTTCTCTGGACCTGGTCACACATTTATGAAGCGAGAGTGCGGTTCAAGAAGACGTGGAAAAAGAGCAAACTGTGATCTGTGTTTTTCTGGTTTTAACAAAGTTATTTTTACAAAAGAAGCCAGGAGAGAAATGAGAAGGAGGGAAATGAACACCGACTAAATCTGAGGAAATGAGACGAAGAGACACACTCCAGTTCATGAAGCTGCGATTAAAGGGTTAAATGATCCTAAAACTGAGCTTCTCTGTCCTCCTGCTGTTTGCTCATTTCTCTGGAGGAAGATTTGGATTTTTGTTTTTGCACAAATGTTCGATCCTCAAACACGGTGTGAGCGCGGAGCTTCCTGTTCAACTTTAAAACCTTGAAGTGACGAGGAGAGTGCACGGCGCAGCTCTGTGCAGCAGAGAGCTTTTCAACACCAGAGTAAACTTTACAGACGTTTCTGAGTTTGAATTTTATCACAGCAGAAACTAACAGATAAACGTCATAATTAGTAAGTTAACTTTAATTTTATTCACAGAAAATAAAATACGTCTGATAAATTTAACCCTTCATGTGTCGATAATATCTTTAAAGAAGAAAACTGTTGAAGTTATTTATTCTCAGAAGTTAAACTCTTTATTTTAATTTAGAAAATCTCACGTGGTGTAAGGATACTGAACAGTGCCCCGTGTGGTTAGTAGGAGAACTGTTTGTTTTTAAAGGGTTTAATGGCGCCATCTGCTGGTAAACACTAAAAACTACAAATGAGAAATCTGTCTTTCAAATCAAATTTTCATCATAAGACAAGAGAGAGAATTTTCTTAAAGGACCGAAGATTAAATTTATGGTTTTGTGAAGTTAAACATTTCTCAGTGTTTTTACTTCGATTACATGGAGAGTCACCGGCGAACTACGGTGGCCCTGAGGTTCAAAACACGACGGTAAATCAGAAATCACAATACAAAATAAAAAAATACAATGGTTAATGTCGTATTTTCTGATTTGCTGTTGTATTTTGCACCTCAGGGCCACCATAGAGAACAGACAGAGTTAGAATTTCAAAATAAAATAGAGATTATTTCTGATAAACGACGTGTCAAATAGATTATTAATCATTAAAGACCTGTAAATAAAATTCCTGCCTGCATTAGATGGTTTAGAGAATCGGTGTTCCTCTGAATCCTCAGTCTTTCCTCACAGTGTGGCTCACAGACGACTTCAAACTAGAAACTGAGAGAATAAACTTCTATAAATGTTAATTAAGGTGACAAATGATGTGAACAGAAAAGCTAATTTTGTGATGAATCTGTTTATAATCTGTCTTTTTTGGAAATAATTGGAGTTTCTGTGTAAAGGCCGATAAAAGGGAAACTGTTTTCATTAGCTGTAGTTTTTAACGAGATTATAAATCTGATTACAGGATAAATTTGTGTTTTTTTTCTTCTTCTTTGACACAAAATAAAGTCCGATCTGAAAGTCTGAGCTGCAGGTTTTTCCAGACCGTGACGGATCTCTTCATAAATGAGCGTTTGTGTCCACGCCTGGCGGTAAACCACTCTGTACATCCTCCACAATGACATACCGACAGAGCATAAAGTACCGGTGTGTCAGCGCTGAATGTCAGCAGGTCAAAGGTCATCACAATATAGCCTGGGCGAGCAATTACTGATGAATGAAGTCTGAGCGTGAAGGTCGTCCGGGTCGGCGCCGCACAGAGGGGACCGTGTTTCCAGCTGACCCCCGAGAGGCTTAAAAAGCGTTATGTGATGTTTTTTTTCTTCACCTCCGTTATTATCGCTGCGAACCGGCAGTTAGGGAACATTTGAGCTTTTATCGCAGGACCATCAGCGGCGCATTCAGCTCACGGCGGCGCTGAGCGGATCCTGCAGCGAGTCCTGACCCGTGCTCACCTGTAAACACTTCACTCCAATCACTGCGAGGATCCTGCCCGCTGTTTTCAGCAGCGTGGACAGACCCGATCATAACTGCAACATCTTTTTTTTTTTGTCGTGTAAGTCCATCATCGCGCGGCGGTGAAACTTCTCCCTCTGGACTTTTATAAACTTCTTCCCCCGTTTGGCTCGAGGCCGCGCTCGCCAGCAGCGAGGTGCATCGACGGCCAGGCGAGTGTGTCATCCTCCGGCGCCACGCAGGAGGGTTTCACAGGAGAGCAGCGGAGCTCTTCAAAATGAGCCCAAACACACAGAAAAGAGGCTTCAGCAGGCAGATGGCTCTGATTGGAAATCTAGTTTGAGATGAAAATACATCTAACTGTGCAGCGATGCAGTCAGTCTCTATCTCCGTCTCTGTCTGTCTCTTATAATCCCTGAGTGCACACTGTGCTGCTTACAACTGTCAATTTATTAATAAAGTTTAACTCTCAACTTTTCTCCTCCTGTGGAAGAAGCAAGAGTGTTCAAGTCTGACAGAAAGACGGAGAGACAGAGAGAGAGAGAGAGACGGAGAGAAAGAGAGAGAGAGAGAGAGACAGAGAAAGACGGAGAGAGAGAGAGGGGGGAAAATACAAATCCAGAACTTCAAATCAAAGTGCATCATGGTCAATAACTTCAAGTCTGTTCACCCTGAGACGACCCTGAATTCACTCAGAATTAATAACCTCGATTTAGTCCCCCTAAATTAGATTATTTATCCATTTATTTTCATTAATTTTTCCTCTGGTTTCTTTTATTTTATGAGTTTCCTCGATCAGTTTCTTTTAAAAGCCTTTTTTTAAATTTGGTTTTCAGCTTTTTTATGTCCGTTTTTCTAAAAATTATTATTTTTCAGAGGTCGTTTTTCTTTCTTTTTTTTTTTCAGTGGGGGTTTTGTGCTTTTTGCTTTTCCACATTTACAACAAAAACTGCAAAGTTAAAAAATTTGGTGTTTATAGTTCATGTATGTAAATTTTAAAATCACGAGGTTAACATAAGTTAATATAATCGTAGAAAATAAAATGTAAACTGATTGAAACGGTTAATTCTGAAATGACAAATCCACTGTTCTACTGAATGCCTGCAATAGAGGGGGCGGGGCCAAAATATCAAGCTCTGAAATAGCCAATCAGAAGACAGTGAGCTCATGGAGGGGGGCGGGCCTTAAAGAAACAGCAGCTAAAGTGTTTTTTCTTTTAATCTGAAAATCATGAAAATCTTTTAAAAATGAATCAGAGAGGAAGTAAAGATAATACCCCCTCTTTAACTGATGCTGAATTTCTAAAAACTTTTATTTCCTTTTTCTGAGTTTGTCAAAATAAAAGTATTTCTCTTTCTTCTGCTGTTTTGAATCTTTATTTTTTGTGGATGTTTCTGTCGTGTTTCTGAAACTGTTTAATATTTGTCTTTTTTTAATACTGAGGTTATGTCAAATAAAGATCATGAACTCTGACTTATTGAAGGTCGAAGACTTTTATTACCGACCCTGAGCCTCAACGACGTCAGTTCACCTGCAGGTCAAATTAGCCGTGCTCATAAATGTTCCCATTCACCCACAAATGATTATTAAGATGGTTCATAATAGAAAAATCAACCTCCTGCAGAGTCGCATGAATAAAGAGACATTTGTAGTTTGGGCTCTGATGAGAACTTGTTGGTTTTGTAAGAAATCCCCGGTGGACAATTGGAGAACTGCAGATTTTAGCAGTCCTGAAGTTGTCAATTAGTAGTAATCAGAAAAGTCGTACCCAGACGTCACTTTCTGTTTCCTGATGAATCTACAGATTGTCTTAAATTAAAGTAAAAGACATGAACCATCCGAATCACCTCACTTCAGGTCCGCAGAGATGTTCTGTTGAGCTCAGTTGATATCCTCTCATGTTTACTCTGATGTTTGAGCGTCCACATACTTTTGGACATGTAGTCCTGTTACTGAGAAAGAAAGTCGAATATTGGAGAGAGATCCTCCGACTGAAGCTGGTCCTCCACGAAGGTCAGGGGGTCACTGAAATTATTTAAACTCGCCCTCTGAGGAGCATGAATATTCACACAAAGTTTCACGGTCGACAGTTTCCACAGCGTGGAGCGACTTAATTCAGGACCCGGCGTCTGCAGCGGGTCGAGCCGTGCCGCAGGAATACAGAGCGGAGCTGAGCGGCGTTCATTAGGCTGCAGCTAGCTCTGCCGTTTGCTACAGGCCATGTTTAGCCTCTCTAAACTGATCCCGCTTTGTCTGTGGCCGATGTTAAACTTGTGTTATTACAGCTGGGGGGGTTCATTAAATCAAGGGCTCTTCACTCGATTGTTCTGCAGAAACTGTTTGGATTCAATAATACAAAGCTTTTTCTATTTGCTGTCCATCTCATCTCCACCGTAGATTACAGGAGCGCAGGTGAAGCTGCAGAAGCTGACGCACTGCCAGCAGCATACAGATCAGTGTGTGTGTGTGTGTGTGTGTGTGTGTGTGTGTGTGTGTGGATTATTGTCTGAAACACTCAGGAGACAATTAAAGCCTCAGAGGAGAGCTCTGCATGTCTGTCTCTTCATTCCTGTCATCCTTCTGCTGCAGTTTCAGAGTCCAATAACGGGAGCTGCTGAAGTCTGAAGGCTCTGCACAAAAACTGTGTGAGCACAAAGCATCATGGGTAAGACACGTTGACTCACAGCTGAGCTCTGCGTGATTTTTTCAGCGTGTTACCGAACTTTAAAGCTACAGTGGGTAACTTCTACGTGTCTGTAAATATCCGTTTCACCAACGCCGCTACAAGAGGAGATGATACAACATTGACTAACCCCCAATTTTCACCGCACCTGGAACGACCGCGATCTTCATCGTCCGCCAATTCCTACCGGATCCATTTGTGTGGCGAATTTCGTGGCGGGTTACAAACAGCAGGAATCATGAGAACTCACAAGAACCCGCAGATTTACGTTCAATCGCACAATGACAAGTTGTCTCTCTAAAGACAGACACATAGACATATAAGCAGTAGATTGTGTCCTTCCAGAGGAGGAAATCTACTTCTAGACTTCTAGAATCAGCATCTCCTCATCCATGGTGTCATCGGGGTGAAATGACGTCTAAAAACCTTTCACTTGTTCGGATGTTTTATTTTGAAGTCTGTGCCCGACTTCCTTTCCAGCACGGGTTAATCTGTGCTGAATTTATCCGCCATGCTCCGGCGTCCAGAAAAAATAGAACTCTTGTGATCAGCTGAGGAGTCCGGCGATCCGCAGAGGAACGGAAAGAAGTCGGTGTAAATTGACACGTTAACTTGAATGGTTACGATCAGCTACGATCGGAGGATACGACCTTTTAGGAGACGATCAGGAGGAAGGTGGAGATCGGGGGTCAGCCATTTGGCTCCTCTACCATCTCGCAGTAATTTTCAGTATTTGGTGTCGAGGGTCGACATTTCTGCGCTGGCACACAGGAAATGATACATTCTACTCGGCTTTATCTGACAACGAAGGAGAGGAGAGGAGAGCAACGTGGCGGAGAACTCAAAGAAGTGACCAAGAGGTTCAGAAGTGGATCCTACTAAAAAGAAAGACTTCAGACGGTCTGTTGGCGAAGGAAGAGAGTGACAGACGGAGGAGACTAACGCAGATTTACATCAGTGTCGGAGAGCCCTGAAGGAGAAGACTGGACTGAAGTCACGATCTTAAAAACGTATGTATGTGGTTTCTGAATAAGGACACCGGTAAGACATCGCAAATGTAGAAAAAAAAAAAAAAAGTTTAGAAATGCAAAATAATGAAACTTTAAACCTGCAATCAAAGAAACAATCAAAGATACAATCAAAGATACAGTCGTCACCAATTCACTTGAGATTCTGCAAATAACCAGGATTTAAAAACTGTTTGACTCAAGACAACGAGAGGTCAAATGTTGGAGATTTTAACGTTGTTGCTGCTCTAATTACAGACGAATCAAGTTACTTTGTTAAGATCTGAGATTTAGAGAGACGTCCATGTCTGCTCTGCTGTCTGTGCACGGGTTGCAGGACAGGATGAGACTCCTCTTTTGTCTATCAGGGACGGTTGGAGTCCAGAATCTCCTCATGCTGCTAACTTTCACTGTCACAGTGAGACAGCTGATCTTCGCGCAGCTTCGATTGGTGGTTATTTTTGTGACTGTAGCTTTAAATCAACCACGCGGCAGATGAAATGAATACCGTCCAATCAGAGAGAGGCTGAAAAAAACCCACATATCTCGCTCCTCTTTTCCTGGCTGGAATAAAAAGCTTCTACAGCGAGCGCTAACTGACACCCAGCTTGATCGTGATTAACATGTGTTTCATATTTCACACAGCTTCTGGTGGAAAGAGGGGGTGCTGATGTGTGTGAGTGTGTGTGTGTGTGAGTGTGTGAGTGTGTGTGTGTGTGTTATGAAGCCCAGAGATCAATGCAGTGTTTGATCTGCATGTATCTGAGTGAAGTGAGCTTCCACAGGGCTTCCAGAGCTACCAGCCCGGGGGGAAGCTCGGTGATACGGGCAAAATCTCACTCTGCTGCACCACAGCACCCTCAAAACACACACTCACACACTCACACACACACACACACACACAGCGTTTCATCTGCTTTGCTGTTTCATCTCATCCCCATGCACACACACACACACACACAGAGTCAGAGTCAGAGGAGCTGGCTGCAGCAGCATCACGTCCATCATGTTCCTGCAGGAACAAAGGCTGAACTCAGTGAGGAGCATCTGAAGCTGCTTTTGATTCGGAGATGTCTTCACTCTGAAGGTTCGGGTTTTAATTTGAGATCATTCTTCTGAAATCCAAACTGTCATACATTTGCAAAGTCAGGCCGCTCAGTTACACAACAGGAAAGGTCAAGAGGTCAGACGTAAACTCTTGACACAGATTGTTTGTTTGAGTTTTTAAAGTTTTCAGACGACGGTGGACGAGAACCGCCACGGCTGCAAATGAAGAGGAACGCAAAAATAAAAAAGAAACCACAGCTGAGGTTACCGACACAAAAAAAAAGAAAAGTTACTTACTGCGAAAATAAAAGGATGCACCGGTGTTTTATGATCTAGGCACAGAAGACGACGGCGAGAAGACGAGCAAAGAAGTTTGTGTAAATGTTATTGTTTAGTTTTAATGAGTCATGTGGTTAGACCATGTAGCGCCTGAGTCCACATGAAGTTGAACTGGAGGATGTCGGTGTAGCGTTAGCTTCAGTTCAACTTACATGGTCTAAAATGACACATTAAAAAGTTTACGAACTGAAACTAAACAATAACATTTCCACGAACTTCTTTTCTCGTCTTCTCGCCGTCGTCTTCTGTGCCTAGATCGTAAAACACCGATGCATCATCCTTCTTGGTCCCTGACAGCTCACTTCACTTCTGTTGTGGCTTTTTTTATTTGCTTCCTTTTATTTTCAGATTTGGTAACTTTTAAACTTTTTTTTATTTTCCATCACTACTTCTTTTTGCGTCGTTAACTTCTGTTGTGCCTTTTCTCTAATCTGCACTGTTTCTTTTTTATTTGCAGCGGGCTTTGGTTTCTTTTTTTTGCATCAGTAACTTCCGTTGCGTCTTCATTTATTTGCATTCTTTTTTTTATTTGCAGCAGTGGCGGTTCTCGGCCACCGTGTAAGACTCTGTTTGTCTACACAATTTATGAAGCGAAGACTCGATAAATGAATGTGGACTTTGGCTTTTGTATTATCCAGCCCCAAGCTGATGGCAGGTGAGTATACCTGTGTTCACGTTAACATGCTCTGATCTGCTCTGCATGATCAGTGAGGAAACCACATCAGCGTTTCAACAAACCTCACTTTTTCACCGCCCACATGAACGCCGACGAAACCGTGTGAAAACGTCGTCAAAACATTAGGGTCCACCCCAAACTAGAGGGGTCATCTCCACTAATGTGAAACAGAGGTAAATACACACACACATTAACACACACACAGATATACACACACACACCTGAGTGCTGAAAGGTGTGTGAACACAGCAGGAGATCCTGTTGGACCGACGGCCAAATATAGACTCAGAGTATGAAACACACAATCCAACAACAAGCTCAACACTGGTGATCGTACACACACACACACACACACATACACACACACACACACACAAACACACACACACACACACACACACACACACACACACACACACACAAAATACACACACACAAACACACCCTGAACATATACAGCGTGTTACACACATGTATTCACACCATAACTGCGCACCACAGCAACATGAGATCAATCAGATTCACACACACACACACACATCAGAACTTGTGTGACATGCATTTGCTCACACACCAGGCAACATGCACTCCTGCTGGCATCCTGAATATTTAGAGAACCATCAAACACACACACACACACACACACACACACACACACACACACACACACACACACGCTGGACCAAAGCGCACACGTGGACGTACATGCGCGCTCATCTCACAGTCTCCCGGCGCCGCTTGCAGCTTGTCAGCGCAGAGCCGGCGTCCCATGATACAGACAGGTCCAGATGGTGCTGTCATGGCTGTCACCGAACCGCATCTCCCAGAATACACCTGTGACAGCTGAAACATGTGTGCCCAGTCACAGCGGCGCCGCTACAGAGACTAATTATCACCAGCAGTCCAGCCGCCGCCACGTACACGGGGCCCGTGCCTCGCCGTCACCTTACAAGGTTGCTGAGACCAGGCGACAAATCAGCAGTGTCGTTAACGTATGTCAGCTCGCAGAGGGATGGACGGTTACCATGGAGACGTCGCCACCATACCGGGGTTAACTGTGCAGCCTCTTAATAGTATCTCAAGGACACGCTAACTCAAAATTCAACGTACACGGCGTCAGACGTTGTCCTCCTGTCATCAACGAATCTTCACCCAGCTCTCAAATACTTGATTCTGATTGGTCGGAACTCCGTCACAACCATGTAGTCAGCTGCAAATATGACTTGACCCCAAAAAAATACTAACAAAGGTTTCTCAGCTGTTTTTTTTTATGGTATTAGATGACCTTCATAACAAACTCAAAGTTTATCAAAGTTTGACCACGAGTAAGGCGTCATTTTCAAGATGGCGTCCATGATGGTAGGAAGCCCGTGGAGACGCCCCAGGTGAATAGGGTAAAATTTTTAACAAACAGATATCAGCATGAAACTTTCCAAGTTTATAACTTACATTAGGACAAATATTTTTATAGTTATAAAAAAAAAGTTATATTAAAGTTTTTTATATTACAAGAAAACTAAACGATGGATAAAGTCCCTTTTAAAATTCTTGTTTTATTTTGTTGACAAACCAACTTGTAGTTTGTCGCTAACGCCGCTTCCCTACTGATCCACCTCAGACTAGTCGAAGTGATACCGCGAGATACCGCGAGATGGGATGGTATTTACCGCAAGAGACAACTGATGTATGGACATAGAGGCGGAGCTGTCTGCTCAGTCTTTACCTGGGCTACAGGTAGTGATGTCCAGATGAAGCTTCCTGAAGCCATGAGTCTTAATTCCAGCTCGTTGTTTTGCCCTGAGGTTCTTTACTGAAGCTTCATTCGATGCTCACTAGAGTTGAACTGAGACAGCCGAGTCATTCAGAGAGATTTTAAATGTTTTCACAGAGCGGATTAAGGATGATAGAAATGAATGGATGGATATTATCACCATATAGAGTCGTGTTTAATCCCTGAACAACAACAATAAAGTCTACAGTGTTTGATTTAACTCTGCTCTCCCTTTTTAGTCCTAATCAATATTTTCTATCCCTTTGATTGTTATTTTCGTTTGTGCTTTTCAGTGTTTAGGGAGGCAGTGGGAGGGGGGCAGGGAGTGGAGGGGGTCATCAGTTTTTTCTCTTTTTTACTCGCCCCGTTAAACTACTCCTACTACTTCTACTACTGATGGAAAAAATAAAAACTAGCACCAAGACCAAAGAACAGTGTACTTCGGTTAAAGGTGTGAATTTATGGAACGCCCTTGACGATGAATTAAAAACGTGTCAGACTATTCACAGATTCAAATCGTTGTTTAAAAGCAAGGTGATCGAAAATTATAGAAAAAATGATTGAGGTTACGGATTAATTTATATTCTGGATTTAATTTGATCATTATTAATTTTATTTATTTTTTTCTTTCTTCTGAGTCATCTTTTATTCTTTGTTTTGTTGATGTGTTTTGTTTTTGTTTTCTATCTAACATGTGGAGTAAGATGTTTTGAATATTTTCATTTAGTAAGAAGGATAGGCGATAATAAGCTTTTGCTTCAGCCTATGCCTTTTCGGTCCAGTTTTCTTTTCTTGTAATTTACTGTATATATTGAATGGATATGACCAGATCAAAATAAACTTCAAACTACTACTGCTACTACTACCACCGCTGATTATAATCCAAACTCTGCAACGAAGCGCAAACCAAACCACCGCCAAATAAAACACTCCACAAAGAGCTGCGTTTTTGTTGTGCTTTTATTTTGAAAAACTACACGCAAAATGAACATGTCACGTTACCTGTGTAGGGCAAGGCCTCGTTTGTAATAGGCCTCGTGAATTTCATACTCGGTACACCCCCTGAAGCCTCCAAGCTTCGAACGCCCCATCATCACAGCTACAGGTGTCTCTTCACTTTTGGTCATTTTGGTGCAGTAAGATTTTTTTTCCGTTTCCTGTAATTCAGAACATCCTCAACGAGATGAGAGCTGCAACAGTTTGGGGGAAAGTACCACTTAGAAAACTGAAAATGTATTTTTTTTTTTTTGTCAATCCAGTGAATCAGTGCGAAACTCTAATTTTCTCGGAGTCGTGAGGAACGGGCTTCAGTAAGAGAAAAAGTGGAAACTGAAGAGGTTCATCCAGAGTGGATTGTGTGATTGTGAGCAGCTGACTGATGCGAGCTGAGACCTGGGAGCAGACGCCACTCAGCCAGCCGCCACTTCTCCACGTTTCCCTCTTTTCAACAACTTTTAATGCGACTCCTGAGAGAGCGGAAATCTGGAGCTAAACGCCGAAGACAAAGTATGCAAATGAGTAATTAGTTCAATAACACTTCCCCAAAACATCAGCCCTTAAGCAACTGCTCTGCATCTATTATAACAATTACCATATGTATCTGCGTGGAGATGGATCTGCTGCCGCCGCCTTCATAAGACCGCAGAGAAGGGACGAGCGAACGGCGTGCTAATGGGAGACAAAGAAAGGGTAAAAACACATGCAGCCCAGCGTGACAATCAACTCAGACAAGAAGAAGAAGAAGAAGAAGAAGAAGAAGAAGAAGAAGAAGAAGAAGAAGAAAGCTGCATCTGTGGGAGATCAACCTTGACGGAGAGAGAAATATCAATTAGACGCTCACTTAATGGACAGGTCCTTCACGTCTCTACGGCAACACAGAGATTCACCTGCACTTTAAAAATAACCGTCACCTGCTGAACCTGAAGGATGGAGGACTAATGAAAACTACAACAGTCATACTGTCGACTGTTTGGTTTGGAGGTCCATCCATTACTGAGCTCGACCGGGTCAGTACCGTCCATTTATTCGATCTAGTGGTTAATTCGACACTTTCCACTGATACACAGTGATTTTAATCTGCAGGTAAACACGAACACTGACATGTAACGCTCTTCTCTTTGGACTTCTTCTTCTTCTTCTTCTTCTCTTTGCTTCCATCTGTGATTAAGGTTTCCTGCTCTCAGAATAAATTAAAGGTTAACGAGAAGAACAAAACTCCTCACTGTGGTTTACTGGTGATAACGAAAACTCAGGCCCTCCTCACACGAGGCGTCGGCACCAAAACATGCATCGCTGTTTACACATCATATTGTACGTAGGCTTAGTGCATTTACACGACAACGCAAAATCCTGTAGTACATACGCCCGGCCTAAAGGTGACACTGTGAAATTACCATAAAGCACCAAAAACAGAGAGAGCGCATACATAAATACATGCTGTGTTTGACGACGTGGGTTGGGGGTCGGGGAGGGGGAAGGGTGGTGTGAGGTCGCCGTCTTTTCAGGACTTATCTATTTACACCAACGACGGCATGAAGACGAATACCCAGATACCCAGTTTTCAAAAAATCAATCAATCAATAAAATCAATCAATCAAATTTTATTCATATAGCGCCAATTCACAACAGTCGTCATCTCAAGACGCTTTTCAAAGAACAAGAGCAGGTCTAGACCCCAGGGAGGGGGAGGGAGAGAGAGTAGAGAACGAGGGTGAGAGAGAGAGAGACAGGGGGCAGCAGAAACAACAACAACAACAGCAACAGCTCATGTAATGGTGAAGAAAAAAGAATTCAGTTTACAGGGTTAGGAATGGAGATAAAGACGGTGAAAACTCTCAGAAACACTTACAGACTTTTAAACAAACAGATGTGTCGATCGATTAAAGAGAGAAAATAACCCAAACAGCAAGAACGCTGTTTGAACAGGAGGAACAGAACGCGACACACAGTTCAACAGCAAGGAGGGGGATGAAGCAATGCGCACGCTCACCAGTCAGGAGGAGTCGTGCAGAGTCATGGACAAATACGCGTCTCCGTGTGTCAATATCACCTGATCGATAGTTTATCTTACCGGTGTCTAACAAATTCGTACTCATAAATTAAAATATGCCCTCTGAAGGTTGATACGACACGTTTGTGTTATCAGATTTTAACTGGAAACACTTTTATATTCCCGTCATTAGGCGGGTCCATTTATGAAAAAAACCCTCATTAGTCTGTTTCTCCGTCTTCAGCCTGACACCGCTGCTGCAGAAGTCTTATTGGATCACACTGAGCTGAACTTCCCTTCGTTTGATCCTTTGTTATCAATAATCATGATTATTTGCACTTCAGGTCTTAACTCCTTTATGTTGCTTCAGGAACAGGCACCATCGTTAAATAATAATAATATTAATAAATTTTATTTAACGCACTTTCACAGGTGATCAAAGATCGAAAAGTAAACACAATTTCAAATAAAGAGGATTTTAAGACCAAACGGGGTCGAGGGTTAAAGAAGACACAGGTAGAGTTCAGAGGTTAAAAGCTCATTTAAGAAGCTGTTTTTAGGAGTGATTTGACAGTATGGGGGTGTGTACAGTCTCGTTGTTGTGGAGAAAACTTTTCTGTAAACTTTGAAAAAAGTAAAAAGTTCTTCTTTGAGTCGGTAACTTCTCTCACATGTTGGTGTTCAGTGTGTGAACTCTGTTATCTTTTGATAAAGTCCGTCTATTTCTCTATTTCTCACGGCGTAGAACAGAGTATTGTGATCCCACCCGTGTTCACACCCTTCCTGATGATTTGTCACGCTCTTAATTACAGGTGAAAACGCCACATCCACGCCGCCTCAGGCTCTCTGCAGTCGCGCTTTAATCTGCTGAGCAGTTGACTGCCTGTAAAGCTGAGTTATTATTTGTTTACGGCGGAGAAAGTGCACATTGATCATGAGCTCAGTGAAAGTGCAGCCGGCTCTCAAACTGACAGAAGCGCTTACCTCAGCAGAAAGACGGGGAGCGACGGCTTTTCGGGGGGCAGAGCGGCCCGATCACGTCCTGCTTCTGTTGGGGTGACAAACCCCCGCCATTAACCTCTCTCTGCATTAATAGCAGACTAATTAGTCCCTCATCTTCAATCCATAACGTCGAGTCAAGAAAGTGGCGTTAATTCAGATCTAATTAGGCTTTTGCAACAGCATTACAGCGCTCTGATATGGCGAGGAGTGAGAACGGGAGGCACGGTGGAGAAGTTTCAGAGCCGCTAAACTGAGCTGAGGCCATCAGAGAGTGAGTGTCTGAAGACTGAAGTTAAAGAGCGAGAGAGAGAGAGACGCCAAACTGTCAGGGAGACGCTGAGACGACACTTCAAGAAAAACATGTTTGCAGATAAATATTCAATTTAAAGAGTATTTCACACATGGAAACTTTCTTCAGGATCTTTATTCTGCAGCTTTTTTCAGACTCACTGATGCAGCGACATGTTAATATTTAATTTAGGAGGTTTTAAGAAGTTAGTCGTAGATCTACTCTGAGTTTAATCTCACCTTTTCTCTCGGAGAGAGTTTGATCAGATTCAGAGTTTAAACTTTAGAAAACTTACTGAAGTTCAGAAATTAGATTTGGGTTTCTGAGCTTTAGTTCTGGTACTATTGAGTTTTGACTGAAGCACAGTCCTGTTTTCTTCACTGATGAAAAGGTAAATTAGTCTTTGAGCTTTGCTGGTTATTGCAGTACAGACAGATTTGTAGATTCAGTCTTTCACTCTGGATTATAGTCACATATTTAAAGGTGGTGTAGTCAGGATCTGAGTTAGTTCCAGTTTTTAGTAGAAATCTTGAATGTAAACTCTACCCCTCCCAACCAGTTTTCCCCTCAGCTCCTCCTCTCCCCTCAAGCCCCGCCCACAAACAGACACTCAAAGTCAAGGTGAAAGTCAAAAGCATTGGTGCTACTGTAGATGCCAACAGACTACCAGCAAACACAATGTTTGCAGGACTTCTACAACGAGGATAAAGTGACATAGTCCAGGACCCGAGGGAGGACAGTTTAGCGATGGCGCTACAACACGCTACAGCAGGTCCGTTTGACAAGAAACACTTCTGTTACAGACACTTGTCTTACTTTGTTAAAGCAGTTTACCTGTCCAGCAGAAAGGTTACAGGGTCACCAAGATCCCCAAGCGTCCCCCATCGTTTATGTTGACCCGGCTTTTTAGCTCTTGTCCGGTCTACCTCCGTTTTAAGCGCCCGTTATTCCTCCAGAGTCTCCGGTATTTACTTTGTTTTCTTGCTTGTGTCGGCAGTCGTGGCCAAAGGAGGATTCAGACAATTTTCCGAACTTTCTGGTTGGTTTCTACTGTCCGATATTGTAGCACGCTAACTTTGTTTGGGCTCCTGAACGACACGGGGGAGCAGCGTCTGCCTCACAACCAATCAGGTTAGAGGAGGTGGAGAACGGCTTTGTTTACAGTCAGAAAGAGCGGACCGCTCAAAAATGTTCAAATGTTGACGACACAGACAGAAGAGAACACAGAGATATCGATATATTACCAAATGTCATCAATAACTAATAACTATTGACTGATATTAGAAGATTTTTTGTTTTAAAACCACAAAATAAAAAGATGCTTCTTTAACAGATTCCTCTCTACTTCACCTTTAAGACGTCACTCTAACATCAGTGTGAAAGTGGGCGTTACCTTCAATACGGGGTCAGAATCAGCTGATCCGTCAGATGAAACTATTTACCAACACAGATGTAATGAAACGAGCTGAAACCTGCATTATCCCTCATGGCCAGCAGGGGGAGACTCTCTGGTCCCATTTCTTGGTTGATTTACTCCCTCAGTGGACGGTTTTAGTCCCTCTATCCAGTTTGAAGTCTTATTTAATCTGGTAACACACATCTCTGGAATAATCTGACGTATTATTTTGAGGACAACCATGACTGAAAGCTAATTCTTTAGCCGGTTTACAGACAGACTTTAGCTTTTACACATTTATTCCACTTATTCTTATTTATTTTAACCTTTACTTGTAATAATCCTCTAAATGGATCTGAGCAGAGGACACTTCCTCTCACCCTCCTGTCTTTGTCCCTAAGCAGCACCTGTAGATCCCTGTGCGGTCTTGATGTCGTGGCAGAGTCGGTCTCTGTTAAAGTGTCTGTTAATGATGAGCTGCGGTGATGGGGTCGAGCGCTCATCCAAATCAATACCGCCCGGCCCTTCCTGTGCTAATGATTAAAGGCGATCGCCCGACACATCCAAGAAAACACACAGCAGCACAATAAAACCGGCGAGTATCGAGCGCTAAATCAAAGCGCCTTGACACGGCGGAACCAACTGCGGATCCGCTCCGGTTAGCGTTACATGCGGCCGTATCTTTGGTGGGGAGTGAATGTGATTGAATGTGTTTTCTCCCTTTCAGAGGCCATTAGCAGAGCGATAGTGATCAGTGAGGTTTACATAACGCCGGCTCACAGAGTGGAGGCTGCTGCTGCTGATCTAACGGCCCACAGGAAGGAGAAGAAGAAGAAGAAGAGAAGAAGAAGAAGAAGAAGAAGAAGAAGAAGAAGAAGAAGCCATTAGCAAATTAGCAAGTCCATCCTTGTCAGCGCTATTAGTCCCAACCTTTATTTCTCTGCTAACAAACTTACTGAGACACACTAAATGAGGGCCGCTATGAACTCTGGGATAGAACCATGAGACTCGTCAACGATCCTCGGATCGTTTTATATCTCCAGAGCGAGTTTATACAGTCGCTGATTCGAGGGAGGGACGTCAAACAAAGAGGTGATCCTAAAGACCGCTCACTAACTTTAAAATCAGTTCAGACTTGTTTCTTAATCCAGATTAACACCCGAGGGAAAACCTCAGACCAGAACAGGAGACGCAGAGTCAGCGTTTGTAGGGGGAAGTTGATCGTCCTCAACTGGCGTCTAAAAATATAAACCAGAATGAGAGAGAGAGCAGATGTGAGTGTGATATCGATAAACTGATGCTGGACCAGGATTGAAGGGATCGATCGATCATTTTAACATCTGTATTTAGAAGTAAATATATAAATAAGTAAATTCATAATTAAACTGTAGCCTCGCTCACAAGGCGGTCAGTTTCTCGTTAAAGGGGAGGAGCTGGTCAGTTTCTACTGTGGCCAAACACTAACGAGTAACATTTCACTTAATTAAAGGTGGAGAAGAGAGGAATCTGTTAAAGAAGCATCTTTTTATTTTGTGGTTTTTATACAAAAATCTTTGAATATCAGTCAATAGTTATTAGTTATTGATTATTTGGTAATATATCGATATCTCTGTGTTCTCTTATGTCTGTGTCGTCAACATTTGAACATTTTTGAGCGGTCCGCTCTTTCTGACTGTAAACAAAGCCGTTCTCCACCTATATTGAGTTTGAATAAAATCCATGAAGAAGAAGAACGCTGCAGAGAAAACTGAGCGACTTATAAACCAGTGAAGCTAAAAGGATTCAGAGCTCCCTGTCAGTGTCAGGGCTGAGGTTTGTTAGGGTCAGCGAAGGGTTAACAGTGCTGCTTCAGTGACCTCTGTTACTGACGACAACTGTGTGGATTAACATCAAGTGTTACAGTAATACTTGGTCGTCATTGTAGCGTCATTTACGCTGGTTTCCACATCATATTGCTGTTGCTGAGGCGAATGTCATGGTGGATTACGGACAGCAGGAAATCACAACAACCTGCGGATTCACGTTCAATCACACGATAACGAGTTCTCTCTATAAAGATCAGCTGAGGAGTCCGGCGATCCGCAGAGGAACGGAAAGAAGTCGGTGTAAATTGACACGTTAATTTGAATGGTTACGATCAGCTACGATCGGAGGATACGACCTTTTAGGAGACGATCAGGATGAAGGTGGAGGTCGGGGTTACAGTGCAGATATTTTCGGTTTTCAGAGGTGACATCAATGACAGTCAAAGTCATCAACCCTCAGATTAGACCAGATTAAGATCCTCATTCCTCTTATTTAGGATCATCTAGACCTGACATCTGGGAGAGACCACGGCTCAGCTGGGAACACTGGAGAAGATCACCTTAGTGGACATCAGAGAAAGAGGAGACACAGATTAGAGAAAGAATGATGAGAAGAGAAAACAGAGAATAAACGACATGAGCAAACCAGAGAGAGAGAGAGAGAGACAGAGAGAGAGAGAGAGAGAGAGAGAGAGAGAGAGAGAGAGAGAGAGAGAGAGAGAGACAGAGAGAGAGACAGAGAGAGAGAGAGAGAGAGAGAGAGACAGAGAGAGAGACAGAGAGAGAGAGAGAGAGAGAGAGAGAGACAGAGAGAGAGACAGAGAGAGAGAGAGAGAGAGAGAGAGAGAGAGAGAGAGAGACAGAGAGAGAGAGAGAGAGAGACAGAGAGAGAGAGAGAGAGAGAGAGAGAGAGACAGAGAGAGAGAGAGAGAGAGAGAGAGAGAGACAGAGAGAGAGAGAGAGAGAGAGAGAGAGAGAGACAGAGAGAGAGACAGAGACAGAGAGAGAGACAGAGAGAGAGAGAGAGAGAGAGACAGAGAGAGAGACAGAGACAGAGAGAGAGACAGAGAGAGAGAGAGAGAGAGAGACAGAGAGAGAGAGAGAGAGACAGACAGAGAGACAGAGAGACAGAGAGAGAGAGAGAGAGAGAGACAGAGAGAGAGAGAGAGAGAGACAGAGAGAGAGAGAGAGAGCGAGAGAGAGAGAGTTTCTCTGTGTTGTCTCTTTAACTCTGTGGCTCTAAAACAGTTGAAGTGTGTTTCTGCTCGATGAGGTTTCTATGAGGTGAATAAATGTTGGTTCAGTTGATCTTCAGGACGGCTGCAGCTTTAAGAACTTCTGCTTGTTGGAGTTTGAGAGTCTAAAGTTCACAGAGACACTCCTCTTCCTGGATTATGAAAATCTTGATAACCCCTCCCAGATCTGATCAGGTCCAAAGTCTGAAGATGGGTGTAACCAACATAAACTGAGCTGACTTTAGATCAGAGCTCAGACCGGGAAATAAAACTCAGTCAGTCGTCGTCGACAGTGAGTGTTGAAATGGCGCAGAAAGGAGTTCATCTGGACCGTGAGTCTTTCTCTTGTTCCATCTGTTTGGATCTTCTGAAGGATCCGGTGACTGTTTCCTGTGGACACAGCTTCTGCATGAGCTGTATTCAATCCTACTGGGATAAAGAGGTTGAGAAGAAGATCTACAGCTGTCCTCAGTGCAGAGAGACTTTCAGACCGAGGCCTGTCCTGAAGAAAAACACCATGTTAGCAGGTTTAGTGGAGGAAGTGAAGAAGAGCGGACTCCAAGCTGCTCCTGATGGTTCCTCTGAGGCTGGACCTGAAGATGTGGCCTGTGACGTCTGCAGTGGGAGAAAACTGAAAGCTGTCAAGTCCTGTCTGGTCTGTTTGGCTTCTTACTGCCTGGTTCACCTCCAGCCTCATTTTGAATCTCCTACATTTAAGAAACACAAGCTGGTGGAG
The DNA here is from genome assembly GCA_962446985.1 of Xyrichtys novacula. NCBI lineage: Eukaryota > Metazoa > Chordata > Actinopteri > Labriformes > Labridae > Xyrichtys > Xyrichtys novacula. The sequence goes on along the minus strand of OY660869.1, from coordinate 35,068,643 downwards.
CCCTCCAAGAAGCTCCAGGAGAACATCTGCTCTCGTCATGATGAGGTGATGAAGATCTTCTGCCGCACTGATCAGAAGTCCATCTGTTCTCTCTGCCGTTTGGACCAACACAAAGGCCACGACACAGTCTCAGCTGCAGCAGAAAGGACTGAGAGGCAGAAAGATCTGGAGGAGAGTCGAGGAAACATCCAGCAGAGAATCCAGGACAGAGAAGAAGATGTGAAGCTGCTCCAACAGGAGGTGGAGACTATCAACGGCTCTGCTGATAAAGCTGTGGACCACAGCCAGGAGATCTTCAGCCAGCTGATCCGTCTGATGGAGAAACGCAGCTCTGAGGTGGAGCAGCAGGTCAGATCCCAGCAGGAACGTGAAGTGAGTCGAGTCAAAGAGCTTCAGGAGAAACTGGAGCAGGAGATCACTGAGCTGAAGAGGAAAGACGCTGATCTGCAGAAGCTCTCACTCACAGAGGACCACAACCAGTTTCTGCACAGCTACCCCTCACTGTCAGAACCGGGTCAACCTGCAGACTCATCCAGGATCAACATCCGTCCTCTGAGATACTTTGAGGAGGTGACAGCAGCTGTGTCAGAGGTCAGAGAGAAACTCCAGGATCTTCTGACAGAGACGTGGGCAAACGTCTCACAGGCAGTGACTGAAGTGGATGTTTTACTGTCAGAACCACCAGGACCAGCAGAACCCAAGACCAGAGCTGGTTTCTTAAGATATTCAAGAAGAATCACACTGGATCCAAACACAGCAAACAGACGACTGTTATTATCTGATGGAAACAGAAGAGTAACAAAGACGGAACAACAACAGTCTTATCCTAAACATCCAGACAGATTCACTTTTTGGGATCAGGTCCTGAGTAGAGAGAGTCTGACTGGACGTTGTTACTGGGAGGTGGACTGGAGAGGGGGCGGGGTTGATGTAGCAGTCGCATACAAGACTATCAGGAGAGCAGGGAGATCAGATGATTGTTTATTTGGAAACAATGACAAATCTTGGAGGTTAGTCTGTTCTAAATACAGTTATCAATTTGTGCACAACAAAGTCGTCACTGTTGTCTCAGTTCCTCCGTCCTCCAGAGTAGGAGTGTACCTGGATCACAGAGCAGGTATTCTGTCCTTCTACAGCGTCTCTGAAACCATGACTCTCCTCCACAGAGTCCAGACCACATTCACTGAACCTCTACATGCTGGACTGTGGTTAGGCTGGTCTGATGGAGCCTCTGCTGAGTTTATAGAAGTGAACTAAAGAGAATTTTGAGTCCATCAGACCAAAATCATGGACTGAGATCCTTGAACTCTTGAAATGTTCTGGTTTGTAAATGTTTGTGGATCAGTCTCACCAAAAACTCTGGGTTTAGTTCTTCATTTCAGCTTTTTGATTCTTTTCTAAAGATGCTGATTTGGTCGCAGCTTTAAGGACAGTGATTGTGGAGAACTTTGATTGTTTGTATTTCTCATGTTGAAAAATCTTCATCAAGTTTGATATCAACAACATCAAGATGATGGTTTGTTCAAATCACCTTCAGTTGGTGCAGATGTTGAAGGTCTGAGACTTTAGAAAAAAGTGAGGTCAAAATCACAGTGTCATGGGCTACTTCCAAGCAGTATAAACACTCCCCAATAAACTCTCAGACGCAGTTGATTCACCTCTTCAAGTTTACTGAGGAATCTTGTGAAACTGAAATGATACAGTAACATATAAAACAATGAGTTACGGCTTACACACAGACAGTAGAGCTAAGCTACATTAGCTTTAGCCGTTATAATCACAAACGAGTTAGAGTGCCGCTAGCAACGAAAAACATGAAGCTAACTACGTGTAGCATTAGCGATTAGCGCCATAGCCGTTTTAACAACTTAATTACACTTAAACAACCTTCATCTTAATACAACAACGTATGAACACTTACAGACGTTGCATGGACTAGAGGGATGAAAACGGAGGAAAGGAGAGGAGCTTAGAACTGAACAGCTGACGGACCTCGCAAATCTGCGCTCAATAACTTCCTGTTTCTCGGTAACTCGCCGGCTACGTGTTGCCATGGCAACGTGATGTAAACAACTCACACTAGAGCGCAAAAACACTTCAGTAAGACGCATTCAAGCAGCACAACACACAGAAAAAGGACGACCTTATTTCCTGTCCCAAATCCAAGCGTCTAAAGTCTTTCCAGTCGTCCCCAAAAACTCTTCAGATGATCTGTTTCTTTCTCTGTTTGCTGAATATTTGTGTTCATGTGATCGATGGATATTTCTGTCTGCTTCTGTTGGATCAGTGTGTTTGTAAAGACATCTAGAATCAGACTTTGGACAGATCTACATGTTGTTATGAGCTTTTCAATCACTCTAATAATAATAATCACATTTATTAGTCCGACTGTTTGGATGTTTCTGACTCAGCTCAGATTGTGGTCAAGTCTCTGATTGTGGGTAAAAAAATCATAAAAATCCTCAAACTGAGTCACTGAAATCACCTCGTCTGTTTGTCTTTATTGTGTCTGTTTCTGCTGGATGTCATGTTACCGCTCCGTCAGAGTTTATTTTTGACCATCAAAGAGAAATGAGACTTATTTCTGTGGTCAAACTCACGTCTCTCACTTCTGTCAGTCCAAACTGAGAGATACAGACAGAGAGAGATTTGGATTTAAAGACAAACTTCATGTAAAAACGACTTTAATCCCGTTAATCCCTGACTCTTTAGAGTTAATCTGGATTTTAAACGTGTTTAAAGTTGTTTCACATTTTGTAAAGTTTTAAGTCCACATCAACTCAGAACTCCAGGGTCCTGGTCCAGGATCAGGAAACTCTGATCTGTGTCCTGATTTGTGAGTCCAATAAAAAGTTCGTTATGATTCCGACTTTCAGATTTATTATTCCGATAAAAGCGGCGCTGCTTCATCTGTGTGGTGCAGACGTTGGTAGACACGCCCACAGCTGGCTGTAAACACCAGAGGAGATAACGACAGTAAGTTCACAGTCCAAGTTCATGGAGTCACGAGTTCATGATGGAGGACAGCATGTGAGAGACGAACCAGAGTTCAGGTTTATGAGCCGATTATGGTTTTATACAGACTGATGGATCAGGATCAGATCAACATGAACTCACCCTGAGAGAGAGAGAGAGAGAGAGAGAGAGAGAGAGAGGGAGGGTCAGTTTTCATATGAGAGAGTCCAGCTGATCTCTAGTCTAAGGAAAGAAGTCTGGTCCACAAGAAGAAAACCGACTTAAAGGTGAAGTAGACAGGAATCTGTTAAAGAAACATCTTTTTATTTTGTGGTTTTTATACAAAAAATCTTCTAATATCAGTCAATAGTTATTAGTTATTGATGACATTTGGTAATATATCGATATCTCTGTGTTCTCTTATGTCTGTGTCGTCAACATTTGAACATTTTTGAGCGGTCTGCTCTTTCTGACTGTAAACAAAGCCGTTCTCCACCTCCTCTAACCTGATTGGTTGTGAGGCAGACGCTGCTCCCCCGTGTCGTTCAGGAGCCCAAACAAAGTTAGCGTGCTACAATATCGGACAGTAGAAACCAACCAGAAAGTTCGGAAAATTGTCTGAATCCTCCTTTGGCCACGACTGCCGACACAAGCAAGAAAACAAAGTAAATACCGGAGACTCTGGAGGAATAACGGGCGCTTAAAACGGAGGTAGACCGGACAAGAGCTAAAAAGCCGGGTCAACATAAACGATGGGGGACGCTTGGGGATCTTGGTGACCCTGTAACCTTTCTGCTGGACAGGTAAACCGCTTTAACAAAGTAAGACAAGTGTCTGTAACAGAAGTGTTTCTTGTCAAACGGACCTGCTGTAGCGTGTTGTAGCGCCATCGCTAAACTGTCCTCCCTCGGGTCCTGGACTATGTCACTTTATCCTCGTTGTAGAAGTCCTGCAAACATTGTGTTTGCTGGTAGTCTGTTGGCATCTACAGTAGCACCAATGCTTTTGACTTTCACCTTGACTGGGCCCCATTTGTAATGATCTGAAGTATTTATCTGCATTATATCTGAATTTAATCGGAACGATACGAGCGAGCAGGAGCGTCTGTTTGTGGGCGGGGCTTGATGGGAGAGGAGGATCTGAGGGGAAAACTGGTTGGGAGGGGTAGAGTTTACATTCAAGATTTCTCCTAAAAACTGGAACTTCCTCAGATCCTGACTACAACACCTTTAACTCCATGAGGGGAGAATCACCTCCATCGTTTACCTTCTTCTCCAGTGTTCTTGGCGTGTTCCTCCATGATTTCTTGAGGATCAGCTGTTTCCTTGTGGTCGTTCAGATGTAACACAGCTGCACGAACATATTTCATCCTGACTTTACCTGTTTTTTTTCTGCCTGTAAATGTTGTGTTTAGCTGATGTGAGAATGGAGGCAGGATGATCAGACCTGGACTGGGTCAGAGAAGAGACTCACTGTGGATAAAAACCTTCAATATTAAAGAAAGATACGCACTTCCAAGAACAGAGACGATGTCTGCACATCCGTCTGTTTCCAAGTGTTAAAAACTCTCATCTCGGTCTCTCATCATGTTATAAATTCACACTTTAACTCCAGTGTAGAGCAGAGAGTCTTCATACTTTAAGGACAAACCTGAAAAGTTCTGGAGCAGAGCTGCTCATTTCAAAGATGATTTATGATTATTTTTTAATCCTCACAAAGTTAATCAACACTTCCTGAGTTTTGACGGCTTCTCACTCTCGTTACGGAGAAAACTCACAAAGGAAACTTGCTGACTCGCCGACTCGTTCTCACGCCTGTCGTTCTCGATAATTGTACGACTCTGCAGGTTTTTCAACGCTGGAGCGATCTGTTCTCACCGCCTCTGGGTGGAAAATGGTCAGTCTTTGTTTATGATCTGTGGGGGGATTTCTCCGGGTTTGGAGCGAGCGGCACGTCTGTGGAGATGGTCCTGATCTCCACAGAAATCCACATTTGTACTGATGGTTTTAGTCACAACAGTGAATTCCTCTGTTCATACTCATCTCCAACATGACAGCTTCTGTTATCAGTCCTCAGACATCCACCTCACAGACCAGAGGGTGGCGTCTCAGAGACCGCGTCTGTGTTTTCACTGATTTTATCAAGATTCAGGTTTTTCCCGAGAACATTAAACAGACAGGAAGACCAGGACCGGATCTGAGCTCGGAGGAGGAACTTTGACTCTCACAGCTCAGAGATGGTCCCAGTTTAAGAGGTTTGCCCCCATAACAGGACCCTCAAGATTAAAACCTTCTTCTGTGTCGATTTACACCAGATCTGAATTTAACTCTGATGCCTGTTCGTGTATTAATGATGAAGGTTAAATGAAATTCACAGTTATTTACTGTCATCATGATCCTGTTTTTTTTAATCACTCATCATTTCTTTAATCTTAAGTTTAGATTAAACCAAAACCACGTGGATGAACCTCGAGGAGTCTTGTGGATCAGATCTCTGGATCCTGTCTGTTAAATGATGATGTCGGACAGTCTGAGGGACATTAAAACCTGGACGGCTCTCCGTTTTCTGAAATTAAACGAGAGTAAGACTGAAGTGATCGTCTTTGGACCCCAGAGCAGATCTGTCCACCTTTGAGTCCTTCTTCAAAGACTCTCTAAGAAAATCTGGAGGTTATGATGGACGGAGGTTTGAAAATGGATCTACAGATAAAGTCAGTTTTTTATCATCTTCGTCTTTTAAACAAAGTTAAGTCTTTTGCTTTTATCAAAACTCGTCTTGATTATTGTAGTGCTCTTTATTTTGGTGTCAGTCAAACTTCTCTTCATCGTTTACAGCTCCTTCAAAATGCTGCAGCTCATGTTTTATCTAGCTGTCGTAAATATGACCACATTTCCCCGATTTTAGCACCTGCCGTGAGCCTGCTTATTTATTTACTTCTTTATCCCCTTGCATTAATGTATTTCTGCTCGCTTTATCTTGTTCTTTTTGTTATTTGTTTTTATGTATCATTGTACGGCACTTTGGCTACCCTTGTGGTTATTTTAAATGTGCTATAGAAATAAAGTTGATTGATTGATTGATTTTAGCCTCTCTTCACTGGCTTCTTGTGTGTTTTAAACCCTTTATTTCATCGCGGACTCTCAACCTTCTGACTGTCCGTGGGTCAAGATTAAAGTTCAGGGGTGACCGGTCTTTTTCCATCTCTGCGCTCTGAACGCTCTTCCTCTTTATGTCCGACTGTCTGAAGTTTGAACACGCACTTTAACTCCTGAGAACTCGGCCTTTTAAACGTGTTTTTACTGAACCATCTCCGTCCTCCTGTTTTTAACATGTTCCTGTGTCTTGTTTCTGTTTTTATTGTTCTTAATTTCTACCGTGCAGCAGTTTAATCAGCGTTTTGTTGTTTTTAAATGTGCTTCATAAATAAACTGTGATTGGATTAAATCCACCGATACCACAAATCAAACTCTTGTACTTGAATTGCAGTAAAAGAGGAAGTTTGAAGTGTTCAGTTGTGTCTGTAAATCTCAGAGGTGACGCTCTGATCTGGTCCATCCATGTAGACAATAAGAGCTTTAACCTTCGACCTCCTCTGATTGGCTGGACTCTCCAGTCTGCTGGTATGTGGGCGTGCCGAGCATTACGATCCTGCTCTGCCCTTTGACCTTTCACTGTCGTCAGAGTGATGACAGACCGCAGGACTCCTCCTCCTCCCGTCTTTAAACGCGGCGGTCAGGCGGGGCCTCGCTCTGACTCCTCTCAGCTTGAATCAGGATTTAATTCGACGTTCCCTCGTATTAAAAAACTTGTCAATCAGTCGAGGCGCTGGCAGCAGTCTGCTGTTTGAAACGTGAAAATGACTCCCTGAGGCTTCGTTTGAGATGAAACAACTGAAGATGATGTTTTTCTCCTCTGTTGTGCGCCTCTTATTGATTTATTTCTCTGCGTTTTGTTTCATCACACGCGTGCCGCTGAGCCGGACTGAAAACCGGCTTTGAAGACGACACATATTGGCATATGGTTAGGGACGGTTTAATTTAATTTGTGTGGTATCTTACAGGTCCCCTGATTACCACTGTTTGGGAGTTAATTGGTGTCACTCGGTCCTCTGAGGAGAACAGAAGGCAAAGTGACGCTGGCGCGCACACACCGCCGCCGCCGCCGCCGTCGTCTCTTTTGGTTTTATTGAGCAGCTTTGTCTCTTCATTCATCAAACATGTCAGATCAGCCAAATTAAAACCAAACGCTCGCCGTTTTTCTCTCATCCCGAGCTCCCACTACCTGTTTTCTGATGCTGACGCAGGACCGTGTCGGCCAGATCCGCCCGCCAACAGAAAACGCTCGCTCCCTCTCTTCAGCCTCCTCTCTTCAGCTCCCTCTCTCTCCTTCTTCTTCTTTTTGACTCGGCTCCAGTTCGCCTCGTTTGTGGTCACATTTGAAACCGGACCGCGTTGGTTCGCAGTCAAACTGGCAAAGCGGAGCGGGCGCCGACTCCAGCAATCAGCACTCGGCGATCAAAAGTAAAAAGATGGCACGACTCCTTTATCACCGCGTGGCTCTTCTTTGAAACGAGGTGGTCGTCCGGGTCTGAAGTCACCGCCAGCCCATTAGCGAAAACGGACGATCAGCAGATCCAACGCTCGGCTAATGACGAGCGGAGAGCTTTCCAGGAGAGAGGCGAGCGGATCAGAGTGTCTGCGGCAGAAAACACCGACACATCAGACAGAAGAGGAGCGTGACTCGGGTCCAGGATGGGGAGGTTTCTTTACACTCATCTAAAGACGGAGACAAACACGTGTACTACAGGAAGAAAAACATAAACACACGCCGTAATTAGAGCGCCGCAGAAACCAGCGTTAGGCCTTGATGCAAATTAACAAACTGTAATTTGTGTTTCAGGATTAATGAAAATGTGAGAAACCGCTTTTTTAACCTTCGGAGAATTCGTCCCGAGGCTAAAGCCAGAGGAGGCTGATATCTCATTAGAACCGGCTCATCAGCATGAACCGCAACGCCGCCGCCGCTGCTCTCACGCTCTTCACTCTTCGCCATCAGGCCACGGGGAGGGTACATGCGATGGTTATCGGGGTTGGAGACGTCCGTCAGGGTCAGAGTGTGAACACTGAGATGATCCTGAAGATGAAATAAAAACACGACTCTGCAGTTTCTTAAACGCTCTCGATGAGTTTCCCGCTCCTGATTGGTTTGGAGAGGTTTCAGCGGATCTTTGTCGGGCGGCCTGTCAGAACCAATCAGCTGCAGACACTGAGAGTCAAACTGCTGCAGACGGACGGGCTTCTGCGCCGGCAGCTGCATCAAGATTCAGGACGGCGCTCCGGAGAGACAGGGGAGGAGAGAGGGGAGGTTTTCAATCCAAAGTGGCAGGCGGAGCTGTTTCTTCCAAAAGGAGGTCAGAGGTCACAGAGTCCGCGGGTCTTCTCCTTCAGGTTTCCCTCGACGATGACGGTGGCGGCGGTGGCGGCAGCAGCAGGAGTTCAGTGACACGACTCCTCCTGTGGGGTCTCTCCGTGTTCCTCCTCCTGCCTTTAAGAAATCCATCTCCTCCTCCTCCTCCTCCTCCTCCTCCTCCTCCTCCTCATCTCGAGTCCTGCTGGGAGTCAGATCACTTCCTCTGCCGTAGACACGATCCGCCGTTCCTCCAGAGCCGCGCCGCCACCCGCCTACGAGCGTACATGTTTAATGACGGTACATGACTTATGCATTTACGCTGTTTGGCAGCACGCCGTGACACCCCGTGTTCGTACCCAGAACCCCCTGCTCCTCAGTTTGGCTAAAGTAAACAGCCCCCCAGCTCCCACACACACACACACACACACACACACACTCCTGTTTCAGTCGCTGCTACACTGTAAAAGTCTCCATGTTGGAAGAGGGCGTGTCACATGACCACGGAGTTAAGACCAGGCGATTATATGATCGTGATGAATGTCAGTGCGATCGCGGTGATCAGCTGTGAGATTATTTACTCGATCAAACGTGGCGGAAATTTGTGTGACAACAGCCAATCAGAGTCGAGCTTTTCCTGCTCACTTCTGTAGGTTTTAAACAGGAAGTAAACAGAATAACCGAACGTGGAGCAGAACGCAGTGAAATAGATGTCAGCTGTGACTTTGAGTCATCCTCTGAAGACGCCGTTGTTGAGAATTTATTCAGCGTCGGTTGTGTGGCGGTGGTTTGGGTATCTCCAAAGTGACGCTGAGGGATTAAGCCGATGTTTCAGGTATGTCGGTGGTCAGTGCCTCAAAAAAACGGCTGTTTAATCTGTTAAATCATTTAAAGAAGTTCTTCCTGATTGGTTATGAGGAAAAAATGAAAATGTGGGCGGAGTCTGTACAACCTGTCACTGCTGAGGGCACAAGTAGCATTAGCAGTTTAAGCTAAAACTAGCAGTACAGCTACCAGACCAAAGTAATCAATCAATCGTATCATCTATGTCAGCGGTTCTCAACTGGTCTCACTCTGGGACCCACATTTTCCCATGATCCTTCAGTCACGACCCATTTTTATACAATTCAAACCAAGCAGATTTATTTATTTAAAAAAAAACATTAGCAATTCATAAGAAAAGAGTACTGTTTGCAGATTTAACGGCTGCTAAAAAGATGTTGATAAAGAGATGGAAACCACCACATGTACTGAATGTGTATCAGTGGAAATTACTATTTTATGAAATCCTGTCATTAGAAATCTCCAGTGCGCGTGCACAAAAGGCAAAAACAGAAACAATACAGAATCTGGAAGCGGCAGCTGAGAGAGTTCAACTGTTGTTTTTAGGCCGCCTTTTTCCTTTTTGTTTTGTTAAATAAGCTACCATGTATGTACTGTAAATTTTGTTTCTGTTGTTGTTTCTTTCCCCCCTTTTCTCTCTTTTTAGGGGGGGGGGGGGGGGGGGGGTTGATGTTGCTCCGGGGACAAGGGTGGGGGGAATGGGTATGGAAATAATGAGAGAAAGCAAAAAGAAATAAATAAAAAAAAGTTGATCACAAAAAATACAAAAAAACATTAAAGACTCAAATCTTTAACAAAAATACAGCGTTTTTACTGATTAAAGTGCATTTCAGAGCACATGAACTGAAGACGACAACGACTGAAGATACATATACAGAAAATATCAAACGGCACAAAATGGAGACGAGAAAAATGAAAAATCTGACTTATTTGGATCTCAGATCATATTCAGAAGAACCTGAGGAGGACAAAAGTGGATAAATATCAAATTAAACAAAATAAAAACATGTAATTTTCCTGCAGTCACGCCACTTTAATGAGAAACTGAGGAGGACCACGACATAACGTGTGCTATCTTTCAAAATAAAAGACATGTCAAACATCAGATACGAATTAAATATTTACTTTTTTGACCAGCTGTTCCCGACCCATCCAGAACGTGTCCGTGACCCACTTATGGGTCAGAACCCACCAGTTGAGAACCGCTGATCTACGTTAACATCCTCTAATGTTTACGATTTAAAGCGTCTTCATCATCCCTGAGGAGGAGGTTCGTTTATTTTGGGTCAGAAACACTCAGACTGTAAACTAGTTCACTGTTTTATTTAGTATTCATCAATATTTGTTGTTCTGTTCAGTTAAAATGATTTTTATATTTTCTAAGTTTATCTTATCAGTTTGCTTTGTTATTTAAATTTTATGTCAATAAAATGTTGAACTAATCTCGAGTTTTCCTCTCGAGGAAAAAATCGTGATAATAATCGAGATCGGACACTTTGACAGAATATATCATGATCACTTTTTTTCCCAGATGGCCCAGGCCTACGTGGATCTGTCCGTCACAGGAAGGTCAGCAGTCCTGGCTGGTTGGATAAATTATTCACACTATAATATTGATGAATCGTCCGGTCCCTCACACACTCCGGAAAAATACCAACTCCCAATCTCAGTGAACCACAGTGGAGCCTCTCAGAGTCTAATAAGTCAAACTGCAGGCCGAGCAGGCAGCGCATGAATACCAAATGCAGCCTAATTGATTACCTAATTTATGCAATAACCAGTATTTTTTAATTATAGTTATTTATTGCCCAAATGTTTACTGGGCAGGGCTGATTCATGGGCGCCGCGTTGAGCCACGGGTCAGGCTCGGTGGACCCTGTTTATAACGCTGACAGCAAAATTATCACAGCTCCACTTCATCATCGCTGGAGAGCGGCCGCAGAGTCCGGGAGAAGCCGGGGACCATGATCCAGAATCTCAATGCGATCATCAGGAAACACAGATGATATTTCTCCTTGCATAAAACGCTGTGTGGTTTTCCTAATGAAGGTTTGCTGCAGATCCTCGCTCCCTTTAAACACACGTGAGTTAAAGCCGCAGATCTCTCTCTGTACTCCTGCTGATGGCGGATCCATCACAGGTGTATTTTTACCACACTGACCTTATCTCTGTTGTAATCCAGCTGAAGTGCCGATGTGTGAATCATTTTGAAAAGAAGACGCTGCGGCGCCCACTTATTGACACCAGAATGATGAAATGATTCTCCTCTCTCTTTATATTTGTCCTGCTGCAAACCGCCTGTCCTCTTTTCACCACATCCTCTGTTTTTACTCCAAACACTCACCGCTGCCTGAGCCGCAGGAGGAGTCACTGAGATCAGTAAGAACACGTGTGATTGGAAAAGAAAGGCTCTCCAAATATATATACAAATAGTTAAAAAGATCATGGCGTAGAACCCAAGTCTGTCCTGCACCTTAGAACCAAGTTTTGACCCTCTGTTAGCACTTTGAGAAGGTGAAAAAAGTCCCAACTTTTCAAGAATGTCCTCACTTGGCAGGTAAAAACGCTGGTCCCCGCATGAATAAAAACTGAAGTGTGTGGTCCTCCCATTAATAGCAATACAAGTACGCTTTTCCTTACATTTCCCGCCATTGAAAATGTACTAAGAAAAATAACAGTCCTCACATTGATAGAAATTTAAGTGCATTCCCAGTAAGAATGTCAGAATAGCAGGCCTCATATTAAAGTAATAATATTTCTGCTAATACATTTTAATGAATATCCCTTTTTTTCAAAGTTCCCCAATTCACAGGTCCAAAGAAATGTCCTCCCTTGAATAGAAAAATGAGAACACTCCCTAAAATGTCCTCACTTTGTGGGTAAATAATGGGTCCTCATATAGATCCACATTCGAGTAAATGATCACACACTCACAGGTGGAGTCAGGGGGCAGTAAGTCTCTGGCAACAGTTGGCGCTGCTGCATATGAAAAGAGTGTGAGTGTGTGTGTGTGTGTGTGTGTGTGTGTGTGTGTGTGTGTGTATAATATGCACTGGTAAAAGTGGTGATAACGGTAACAAACGTTTTGAGACTTCTCTCATTTGTCAGCAGAAATGTTCCTGCAGACGTCCAGATAAAATCACCTTCAGAGTAAATATTCAGAGATTAAAACAGATAATAGGGACATTAAATTCGTCTTAACCAGAAGAATCAATGATGATGTTTACTTTTGCAGTAGCCAATCAGAGAAAAGCTTTCATCCCTGACTTCCTCTGAACCGGCAAACAGCTGAAAATAACATCTAAGATCTCCTGTAACAGCAGTAAAGAAATAGGGATGCCCCGTTACGATATTCATCAGCAAAAAAAATGAAAATCAGATTATATCAGCATCTGAAATCTTTGATACAAGCAGTCCATTCCAGACTCCGCTCCAGCATTTCTATCTCGCAGCGCCCGGATCTGGTGTGCAGAGCCCATGTGATCGCGACAACAGTGTGTACTAAGGTACGAACAAAGTAGAGAGGAGGAGGAGCGATGTTGGCAAAACTTGTCAAGAACAAGTTAATGCTAATATTAGATCAATACATGTATCTGCCAATACTGAAGGCTGCAGTATCGGTATCGTATTGGGAGTAAAAAAAGTGGTAGAGCTTCAGAGGTCGTCACCAAACATGAAACCTGGTCTGTGAACTTGTTTTGATAATTAACTTTATTTGTATAATTTTCATGAAAACAACCGTCATTGGCGAAGTCGAACACCTGCAGGACAGCGGACAGCGCCCCCTGCTGAAACAAAGGCAGCGTCCTTTTGTCTGAGAGTGAAAACGGGCGTTTCCTCGTAACCACGACTTTTGGAGTGTCTGCAGATATGTTTGTCGCTTTAATCCGAGGGCAGTTTTAACATGTTTTTGGATATCAGTCGGTTTCTCTTGCGTTGATAACGGAGAAGATCGACTCGCATGCATACGTGGAAAAAACGCAGCCTCGTCTAACGAGGGGGGCGTGTGTTTCACCAGGGATTGGGATCTTTTGGGATGGAGTAGTCCTCAAATCTGGACCTGAAAATGTCTTGTCGATAAAGTCCATCATCAGGTCTTATGATGAATCAACAAATTTTCATTAAATCTTTGCGTCACAAACCCCCGTTAAAATCACATTTATGACGGTTTTTGCTTCTGGCATTTCTCCGAACACAAGACGGCGCCGTCAAATGTTCTGGCCCTCTTGATAAATGTGACCCGAGGACAAACCTGGATGCCAACCCCTGATATCATATTTAGACCCCTATATTGTAGTTCTCATGGAAGAGCAGGAGTACAGATCTACGTTGATATATTTCCGCCACAGAAAACACATTATAAAGTTTATAGTCAGACTCACGTCTTCTTCTCTTAGAAACAACATTATTAGAGTCTAAACTTCGTCTTAAATCACAAACTAACCAAACTGTGAAACCCTGTGAGATGTCACGTTGTTATAACCGTGTTAAATCTAAAATCATGACAGAACAAAATAAAAGCTCGTCACTAAATCTCAGCTGTTTTTCGTCATTTCATAGTTTTTTTCTTTTGTCTCATTTTAAACCCACTTCCTGTTCACTTCCCTGTTTCTGTGAAACTTCAGACCCCTGAACTCGGCGGGTTCCATCAGGACTCGGCGGTCTAGATGGAGTTTGCGAGGAGAAGCTCCTTTTTGTGAGGCGATCAAACAAAAAGACTAAGTTGAAATGAATTCTGTATTTTTGCAGTGTTTGCTTCTAAATTCCCCAAAATGCATTGCAAACAGGTTTCCGGCGCGGGGTTTTCTCCCACACTCCTTTCCCATGGTGCACCTCACTTAGAGAACATGAATAGTTGATGTGCAAAAGAACAACAATTGTTACTTAAGTCTCCATATAATATTTAAGGGACAAGCGCGGCGGGTCGGCAGCGGCGGCGGCCTTGTAACTGCGAGCACGGAGGAGTTTCGTGCAATTAACTGCCGGGGGAAAAGAGGAATAAAGAACAGAAATGTTTTTTTTTTTGAAGGAGGAGGAGAAGAAGAAAAATAAATATATGATGCGATTGTTCGAACTGCTCCCTTTCCCCTGAATTTAATTGGAGCTTCTGAGAAGTGTGCAGAAATAAAAGAGGAGTCGTTAAACGTGTTCGGAGCCGACAGATTGCCTCATATCCATGCGGCGTCTCAGCCCACATTAAGGATGGCCTCGGCGTCTTCTTCCTGTCTCTGAAGGCTGCTGAAGCCTTGGCAGCAGCTGCTTTTGTTTATTCTGCACCTAACATGTCCTCCCCCAAAAGTTTACCCTTGATCAACAAGCATATTAGGTTATGCTAATATTAGTCGTCATTAGAAATCCGCTCACGGCGCTGGTTGCTTCTCCGCTCACTGACTCATTTGTTTTGATTACTCCGTGTTCCTCCCAGTGCGTTAGCGAGCGGCGGTGGCTCCGCTGGGCAGCGTGGGCGCGTTAACAAAGGTGAAGGGTTAAATTCTGCACATCTATATTATTCCTGTTAGCTTTCAGCTAATGTGCAACTCCCACCTCCAGCTCTTAAACATGACAGGGGTGCACTAATGGACAGCTGGAGGGCTTTAATGTACTGAAGAGCGACGCACAGCCGGCAGCGACGGCCTCCGTATCTGTGCGGAGAAAAGAAAAAAAACAAACACTGATGGAGTGAAAGAAGCCATTACACTGAAACACTGGGAAACATACAGCCTGGATCCATCAGAACACGCTGTTACACTGAAGGATTCTGGGAAAATGGATAAAAACTGAAAACTGAAAACTGAAGAAAAGGACTAAAAGACTAAAAGAGGAGTCTCTCTGTCCTAATTCTGCTCTGAGGCGTCACGTCAGGTCTGCAGTTTTTCTTCGCAGAGGAACTTAAATCTTCTCCAAAGAGCCGTGACCTAAACCTGATCCAACACCTTTGGCAGAAGTGAGACAGACTCTCCGCCAGAAACGACCTCCAGACATCCGTGCTGGACCGACCCTCTCTTATCGTGGTCGAATGCCCTCAGCCAGGACTGGCAGCAGGTGGAGGAGGATCTGAAACCAAGAGATGAGGAGCTGGAGGGTAAAGATGTCACACCCTGAACCTGGTTCTTATGGGAGCGTCCAAACAGGAGCTGCCAAAGATCAACAGGAGGACAGATGGTTATGGGCCGGTCTACGGCAGCAGACCCTCAGAGATCCTTTTCAAACCCTGAACTAGGGATGGGAATCGAGATCCGGTTCTTGTTGAGAACCGGTTCCAAATGGTTCAATCCATCGACATCATTTACATTTTATCTTAACGATTCCCTTAACGATTCCTTTCTTCCGGGTGCGTTTAAAAACGGTCTCGCGAGTGCCAGTCCACGTGAACGGGAACAGAGAAAGACTCTCCAAGAATGGACAGTACGAAAAGTCGACAGAAACGATCTAAAGCGTGGCTTCACAAAGAAAGACGACAACAGTGAGACGTTTGTTGTCAGCAGCTGCTGCTCCGTCTCGGCACGGCATGGAAGGCACGAATGTTAGGGTGACCATTTGTCTTCTTTAACAACGTATGGAGTTTTTAAAATCCTTCAAATGTCCGTAAACTGTATTCATTTACTATAAAAGAGTGCAGAGCATCAGCGCTCTCTGCAGCTCCGTCTTTGGGAATTCAGAAAATGCGTTTAACTGAGTTAGAAGCAGATGAAAACACTCATGACCCGACCAAAAAACCTAAAAATGTCGCACACAAGTCTGCGCCGCAAAATAGTGTCCACTTCTTAGGGATTCATTCAGACTGTACAACTCTTCTGTAAACAGTAGATGACTTTTAGATTGACATGACAAATGAGACGACAGATAATTGATTTTCCCTTCAGGAATCAATAAAGTTATTCTTCTTCTTAACGTATGTCCCGTGTTCATGTAAACACGGTGCGTCATGCCAGAAATGCACAAATAGTATTTTTGTTTGATTATTTTCAGACTCTCACTGACATCTTTTTCTGTTATCAGAGACTCGATAAAATTTTGATTTACAGGTGAAAACCTGTAGTTAATTTTTTCTTGATCGAAGAAAGGCATTGATAAGGGAATCGTTAAAGAATTGAATCGATCATGGCATCGATATCGATAAAATCTTATCAATTCCCATCCTTGACGGCTGAGGCTGGAGGAAGAAGAGTTGATCATTTTGGACGGTCTTCGAAAATTAACAGTCAGATAAATCTGTCGAACCTTTGCGGCGCAGCGTCCTGAGAGGTCGGTTCTCCTGGATCAGGGTGGAGTAACAGACTCCTTCGGCTCACTCACACTTCCTTCCTGCAGAAGATCGAAGGTCGGCTGATACCGTCTTTATCTGAGAGCTCCACATCCTGTTCACCTCCAGCGGAGCTCCTGCAGGAAGCTCAGGCTTGACCCCTCCAGATTAAAGTGTCCGCCGCTGCTCCACGCCGCCGCACCTTCAGGGGAGAGAAAGTTGTTCTCTCTCCGGCAAATATTGATCGGTGTATCAGAGATCACAGGCAGTCAACACGCCGACGCACACCAGCAGGGCGGCTTCTCGCTTTATCTGGGATCTTCTCGCTGACAAAAGAGCTCACGGCGAGCTCGTTAAAACGGCCCGTAGAATAAGGAGGGCGGCGCCGCTCGTCCCCGAGATGGAAGATGAATCTGAGCCTAATGACCTTCACTGACAGCCGTAATTCTATCAGGACCCAATCAGCTGCAGCAATTAGGCGCTCTTTGTGAGCCGGGGAAAGGGTGTGTGGATCCTAACCGGGGTCAATTAGAGAGGATGGAGCCGCCGCCTGACTCCCACTACATCACTCTGTCTGTCAGCGGCCCCGCACACTCCCCTTCCCCTTTAATCACGTAATATAAATGTATCTCTGCGGCCCTGCCGTCATCTCTCCGTCTCTTCCTCTTCGTCCCTCGGCGGCGGCTTCATCGCGGTCAGCCGGCTTTATTTTAATCCTCGTCTTCCTCTCCTGTTCAAAAGCTTCCTGTGGCGTCCTGCGGGTTATCAGCGTCAGATTCTCATCGTTCCCCGTCTTTGTTGTCACGTCTCTGCTCTTCGACACGTGGTCTGTTGCTATGGTCCTTTCAAATATCAAAGTGTGGTCGTCCTCTGACCTCTGACCCCTGAGTACTCTGACCCGTGTGTTTCAGTCTCTCTCTCTCTTCGTCTCTTAAAGGTTTTAAATAATATTTTTAGTCCTTGAGCGACTCTGACCAGAGATAATGGAGAGTGAAGCCCCCTCTGAAGATGTCAGAGTCATGGAGGTTATTTTTAAAGCAGGTTCAGTTCATGATTGATCCCAGATCAGTGAACTCGGGGCTTTAAAGGGACATTTCACGATTTTTGAAGTTGGTAATTATGAGTTAGAGATCACTGTAAGTGTTTAATCAGCTTTATGAGAAACAACCAATGCTAGAGTTTCCTACAGACGAGGTTTACTCTGCTAAATGTGGATCATTTTAACAGACGTACCTGGGATTTCCACCACATCTGGAACGGCGAAGTTTTTCGACGAACGCCAATTCCTACCGGATCTGTTTGTGAGGCGAATTTCACTTCAGAAATCTACTTCTAGACTTCTAGAATCAGCATCTCCTCATCCATGGTGTCATCGGGGTGAAATGACGTCTAAAAACCTTTCACTTGTTCGTCTCCGCCCGTTTGCATGGTGTGAAATACGATCCTCCTGAAACACGGAGTGTTTTATTTTGAAAAGAAGCCGGATGTTTTATTTTGTGTCTGTGCCCGACTTCCTTTCCAGCACGGGTTAATCTGTGCTGAATTTATCCGCCATGCTCCGGCGTCCAGAAAAAATAGAACTCTTGTGATCAGCTGAGGAGTCCGGCGATCCGCAGAGGAACGGAAAGAAGTCGGTGTAAATTGACACGTTAACTTGAATGGTTACGATCAGCTACGATCGGAGGATACGGTTCTGGATGCAGTGGAAATTGGGGGTCAGACCCAAACAGAAGTTCTGCTCAGAACTTTTCCTGATTCACTTTATTTTACCGTTAGAAGTCACAGATTTTTTTTTTAAGTTTTAATTAAATTTGTGTCTGTTGTCATTTTCCTTTCCTCTCTCTTTTTGTCTTCTGTGTAGTTTACTTCCTCCTCCTCTTTTTTCTTCTTCTTCTTTCTTCTTCATCTTTGTCTTCTTTTTTCTACTTTTATTACTTTGTTTATGTTTCTTTAAGTCCCTCCTCCTTTTCTCCTCATTACAAATCTCTCTCTATTCTTTCTTGTATTCTCATTCTCATTCGCTTTCTCATCTCTTCCTCATCTTCCTCTTATTTCCTCTATCCTCTTTTTCTTATCCCCCCTCTCTCTCTCTCTCTCTCTTTATTCTCCATCCTCTCTCTCTTTCCTCTTCTTCTACAGAAAGAAAAAGTTTAAAAACGGTTTTCGTTTCGTTTCCTTCACACAGTCTGATGTTCTTCTTCATGGATTCTGGTCCTCCAGCCTTATTCGATGGGAAACACAAACACGTGATCCTCCGCTGATACCAGCACCTCTGGATGTAAACCTCTACTGAGCGTCCCCACCGATGATGGATTGTCAGATGAACAGATGGTCCCTGAAGGCAACACGAGGCTGAGAGGAGCTGAATAAACCAACGTCAGTGAATCTCCACGTCTCTCCTGCAGGACGCTCTTGTGCACGCCTCCATCTGCAGCGACGGCGAGCTCATCTCACATCCAACTGTACGAGTGTACTTCAGGGGGGGGGGGGGCTGAGGGCGCTTCTACCCAACAATTACCAGCAGAGGAGCATTCTGGGAATTATTTCTTTTTCCTACACCCGTCACGTTGAACTCATCTGCTATTTTCAGGAGACACCTGACACGACATGTGACACGCTCACCTGTGGTCGCTGACAAGTGGTGGTTTTACTCTGTGATGTCATTAGAGGGTGCATTGTGGGAAAACGCTGAAGACAAGCAGAACAGTGGTTTCAAGAGGTCAGGTCACATGACGTGAAAGACCTTCAGCTGTTTTTTTTCTTCTGCAGCGCTGCTCCTATGAGGGATTCGAGCTGTCTGTGTATGTGTGTGTGAGTGTGTGTGTGTGTGTGTGTGTGTTTCCGTGTGTGTGCGCTCATGTTTTGTTTACCTGGAACACTTCAAAAACAGCTAGCGTGCAGAGAGGTAAATAGCAAAGAAGAGGTAATTGCACACAAGGGGCGAGTGTGTCTGTATTAAAGATGGAGTGCAAATGAGAGACAGCGTGTGTGTGTGTGTGTGTGTGTGTGTGTGTGTGTGTGTGTGTGTGTGTGTGTGTGTGTGTGTGTGTGTGTGTGTGTGCAGTGGTGTGTTGAGCATGTGCACAGAGCTGTATGTTTCCCTCCACCACAGAGTTAGCACAGGTGTCAAAAAAATCAGTAATTAGCAAACAAACAAACAAACAAAGAAAAGAGCGAAGAAGTGAAGGAAGTGAAGGAAGTAAAGGGAGGAGGCGAGGAGGAGTGATGACGGTCGCCAGAGGAGGGATCACATGACCAACAGGCGTGAGGAGAAGTGATGACTGAAAGTTTTATTTTGGTTTATAACACCCTGACTGCAGAATAACATCATGTTTTCATCTTGATGTAGAAACTGAACAATTACATGTTTTATCTTGATATGCAAGATAAAGGTTTAATTAAATATAAACATAATATTTAAAATGATCAAGTGGTTGAATATCTTCCTTTTCACTCTTCGATATCTACAGTGCAGGATCACATGTGCTTTAGGACATACAAACAGCAGAAAAATAACATGGTCCATAAGATACGCAAACAGCAGACTGACATCTTTAGTGAGATCAACAAGCTGCACAATAAACTGTTTCATTATTAAATATATTTCACATTAAAAGTCCATTTTACTTTAAAATTGTTGCATTTCTCACTTTTCTGATACTATAAGAGCAAATTGCTTCATGATTTTTGTTTTTACAGTTTCAGAAACGTGAGAAATGCAACCATGTCAAAGTAAAACTGTAGGACTTTTATTGTGAAATCTCTCGATATTGATGCAGTAAAACTGAATAATTCTCAGTGTGTCAGTATTCAGAGATGTTTTCTACTCTTGTACATTAACCATTGACAGAAATTAAGGGTTAGTAACGTTAATTGTCATTACATGTGGAGTTAACAAATTCTTCTTTTAGTGTTTCTAGCATCTTATTTTGAAAAGCCGTAGTCCTAATGGTGCCTGGGATCATTGAATGCACATACCGTGAAGGTTAGAATACTCGGGTTTTAATTTTAGTGTCCGCTGGTTTGACCGCACTTCTGATTTGCACTTCAGGGCCACCGTATTAGCAAACAGCAGGATAACACTTCATAACATTCAAACAGCAGGAAAAACATGATTTCTTATGATATTAAAATCTATAAGATAAATTATTTATCAAATATGCAAACTGTTAAATAAGTTTCTACTACTCTGCAGAACGCTTTGAAATATGCAAACGACAGAATTGCATTTAGTTTGATATGCAGACAAACTTTCTTTAATTCTTTCATTTAATTAAAAGTTAAAAAAAAAGATTTATCATTTCAAAGTTTATTAAAAAATTCACTAAAACAAAGAGTTCAAGGCTCTTTTACTGATGAGTCTCAGTTACATTGTGAATAATAAGTCTTCATTCTGGCTTAAATATTAACGGATCAAACCTTTAAAAAAAACATATTTTTTAATTTTCTTGCACAAAGAATTCTTGATTTACTGAATTTCATTTAATGCAGAGAAGAAAAAAAATGTAAAAGTCTGTCTTAGAGGAAAAAAACGTTATATTGTCTATATTGCAAAGATTGATCTAGGATAGACCTGTATGCAGATATCTGTTGACATATAGAGAAAAACGTATTAACTGTTTTATTTTTATATATCCTTTAGATTTATCTAAAAAATAGTGAGCAGGGTTCATGCTGTTGTAAACAACTACACAACCAGATCAGATCCCTCAGAAACTGATTTAATTTGTGACAGTTGAGGATTAATTTGAGTGAAACTGACTGTGCTGTTAAAGGCGAGGGCAGCCTCAGATGGTCATGGCGGTTTTTAAACGGATTCAGCTGATCCGAGTGTTGGTGGTTCTGTGCTCTGTAACACCAACACTTAAGAGCTTCATTTACACACAATCACTTTAAAATTTCGTTTAATCGACTATTTTACGTTGAGGTTTTGAAAGTTTGAGAGATCAGAACCATCAGCCTGATCTTATTTTATCGAATGTGTTTCAAGTTTTTTTCTCAGTACTTGGTCTTGAAAGTCTTCGGGTAAATCATCATCAGATCATCCGTCCTCTGATGGGGGTTTTTGGAGGACTGTGTCCCGCCTGCTTTTGCTCTCAATACCTGATAAGTCTAGACAACTCCAACTTCAATCAGACAAAAGGCAAATAAACTTCCCAAAGTGGAAATCTCGACCCTCTGAGAGCCAGTTCTGCATTTTCACCGAGCGTTTGAAAAAGAGATGAGTGTTGAGGGAGAATTTTGGCCTTGGGTAAGTTCACAGGAGCAGGACAGTCATAAGATTTATCTTTGGGAACCACTTTAAAAGAACTATTTACACCGACACTTTCTAATGGGGTCATAAAAATCAAAACATCCCCATAAGAGGGTCAGATGGCTCGATATTTCCTGGCCGTTTGGCTTTAGGATCCTTTGAGCAGATATTTTGATTTGGCCGCGGTTCAGAGGAAAAGGTCAGCAGGTCAACGACATCAGTATAAATCCTCGATAAATCAGGAGTCCATCATCCAACTCCAGGCCTCAGCCCAAGTGTTTCTTCCCGCTTCTCTTACATGATTTCTCCCGCAGGTTTCCCTGACGGCGAGTATTTTGTGATATTTTGAATGTTGGGTCTCGGGGTTTTGTTGCACTGACTTCCTGTGGTTTTATTCTGTGTGTATAAACAACCTGCAGCAGGTGGACCAGCACCTTAAAACTCTGACATTTATTATCTCTGTAAGAGCTGGCAGCCGCTCGCTGAGGGTCAGCTCCACCGCCGCTGCTGACAGCACATAATATACAGGAAGTTAGCCTCTCTGAGTGTGTGTGTGTGTGTGTGTGTGTGTGTGTGTGTGTGAGTGTGTGCTCTCAGACATCTTCACCCGATGATGCGCCTGAGGAGAGGAAAAATAAAGATATCAAACATAAAGTCAAAGCAGCTCAGAGGTAGACTGTTCCTGAAATAACCTCAAAGCCCTCCTGAAGGCGTCCACTTGGCCCCGCCCACTCTCACTCAGTATAAGAGGTTGGCAAGAACTAATAGTGCATCATTTTTAATTGCCCCTGCATGCAATTTCCTGACAGATGCAATCAAGGCTAATTAGTTACTGACAGCATTATCAAGTTTCCGTCTCGTACAAAGGGCCGATCCTTAACGCCACCGCCAAATTAAAGTGTTGTGAGCTAACGAGCACGTAGAGGCGCCAATTAAAACACAAAGGATGGCTCCGGCTCTGGCTCTGTCCCCGAGGCTTCACATGAAAGCTCAGCTGTGCTCCGAGACTCGGCTGGAAGGAGGAAGGGGCTCCGAGACATGAAGCGGTGAGGGGGCCCCACCAGCTCAGGACAGGGTCTCAGTGACGGAAATATTCCAGAGGCTAATTGGCTCGAATAAACGACCTGTTCGAGACGAGACCCTCAACATACAGAGTAACAAATGGAGCCTCACAGAGATAAAGCCCGCCCCCTCCATGTTAACTGATGGGTCATGGCTCTAACTATAAAATCAAAGAATTTTCTCGGACGTGGTTTCTGAAAGGGTCGCTGAAATCTAAAACTAAGTGTTTGTAACACACAATCAAGGCTTTTACGGTAGTCAGGCAATTTCCTGTCTTTACCCCAACTCCCCCACTTTCTTTAAAATCAGGAGTGCAACCCCCCAATCTCCACCTTCATCCTGATCGTCTCCTAAAAGTTCGTATCCTCCGATCGTAGCTGATCGTAACCATTCAAGTTAACGTGTCAATTTACACCGACTTCTTTCCGTTCCTCTGCGGATCGCCGGACTCCTCAGCTGATCACAAGAGTTCTATTTTTCCTGGACGCCGGAGCATGGCGGATAAATTCAGCACAGATTAACCCGTGCTGGAAAGGAAGTCGGGCACAGACACAAAATAAAACATCCGGCTTCTTTTCAAAATAAAACACTCCGTGTTTCAGGAGGATCGTATTTCACACCATGCAAACGGGCGGAGACGAACAAGTGAAAGGTTTTTAGACGTCATTTCACCCCGATGACACCATGGATGAGGAGATGCTGATTCTAGAAGTCTAGAAGTAGATTTCCTCCTCTGGAAGGACTCTGCAATCTACTGCTTATATGTCTATGTGTCTGTCTGTATAGAGACAACTCGTTATCGTGAGATTGAACGTGAATCTGCGGGTTCTTGTGAGTTCTTGTGATTCCTGCTGTCTGTTATCTGCCACAAAATTCGCCTCACAAACGATAATATAACTAAACGATAAGATAACTTCGGCAAAGAATTTAATTTAGTTACAGGAAAAGAGCCGAAATATTGACTATAGATAAATGTTTGCAGTCACTTAGTTTTTGTCCCACTTCATGTGTTACTTTGAGCAGTTTTATCTCTTTCTTAGACACATGCTAAACTGCAGTGAGCTTTGGTTACCGCTGAACTAGATCACTCGATTGTAGCTACATGATTTATGTCAAAGTTGATGTTATCTGTCTCTGCTTGAGTATTTTTAATAACTATTAGATTTGAAAATATTTGAAGTACACTTACTGATCATATATCGACTTGAATTATTGATTACGTTTGATATTGTTGAAATAGTTGTAAAACAGTTTTCAGCTTCACTGAGTGTTTTTCAGGTTTCTGATGCTCTTGTTTTATTCATGTAAACGTGGTCATTCTTACAGAGCGTGCTCACTTTAGCCTTCAGATCAGTTTTGTATGTTGACACTGGCCTCCAGCCTCGAGTTAGTTCGACTTCTTCTGATAGAAACACCTCAAACATTAAAAAAGTAGAGCTGTTGGCCCACCCACCATGAACAGATACTCTTACTCTGGTTTGAGTACAACTACATGATACTCTTGGTCTTTCTTGGCGTACAGTCCTCCCTCAGCCCGCCCTGGACGCCTGCTCATGGCTCTTCTTCGTACCTTTGGTTCCTCACACGGTTGTCAGCTTTGTTTTGAACCCAGAAAACATCATTTAGTTCAATTCTTCTTTGGCCCTGACATCTGAAACATTTGAGGATAAAAGTTTGAACCCTCCCCTCGCACACCTGAGTGCTTCATAAATCTTCTTGACTCTGACGCTCTCTGTAGTCATATAAACATCCGCTGCTGCTGCAGCATTCTTGTTCTCGCCGCTTTTATCGCACCATTTTAATCACTCTGCTGTTTTATCGCCGCACAAATAGACTGAGCCCGAGTGGAAGGAGGAGAACACAACGACCCGGCGAATGCAGCAGTGAACGCTAACGGGCCTCTCACAGAGACCTTTAAATCTGTGGAAAAATACATGACTTCATCCATAAAATCATCCCTCACTCCTCTCAGCCGCAGCCATTAGTGCTAATTCAGCTCTCAGCTTCCCATCACAGCTCGCACTAACTGCACCTCCTGCCCCAGAGCTCCGACTCAAACAAACAGTCCGGGTTTACCGGGAAAAAAACTACACACACACACACACACACACAAAGAGCCCTGAGAGCGGTGTGGCTGTCAGTCGGAGTGTTTTGCATGATGTATGAGGCTGGGACGAGCGCGCACCTCGCTGTGACTCTAAATAATTAAGGGAAAAAATGAAAGCTTCAAACGTTGTCATTGCAGAGGTAGCGTGACTCACCGGTTAATCAATGCTAACAGGGAGAGTCAGGGGACCAAACAGATCAATTCCCCCGACGGAGGGAGGAAAGCTAGCTTCAAGCGTGACACTGATAGACTGACAGAGAGCAGAGGGATGGAGGGATGAAACACAAAGAGCAGGATGATAAACAGAGGCCAGATACTGAAGAGAAAATGCAGGTGGTGCAACATGTGCAATCAAAGCTGCATATTGTTTTAACTCAATGAAAAAAAAAACGGAGAGGAGACAATGAAAGCTCGGAGGCCGGCCTTTGTGTCCAAACTAATAACTGGTTGTATCTGATACAAAGCTGGCATCTGCTACTGCAGTTTTTTTTTTCAGTATCATTATCCTCACATTGTTCTGTATGTATTAACAGAGGATTAGAGCCGCATACCAACAGTTGGTTAAATCATTCCTTTAAAGTTACCCACGCTTTCACAAACAGACGCGACCAAACAGAGACTCTTCTACAGACGCGTTTGAAAGTTAAAGAAGTCGGAGAATCTTTGAATTCACTCTCTTTTCTTTTGTATCGACTTACCTGGCTGCCTTAAATACTTGCTCCTGATTGGTCAAACCCCATGCTGCGTTTGAGT
Source organism: Xyrichtys novacula (assembly GCA_962446985.1). Taxonomy (NCBI): domain Eukaryota; kingdom Metazoa; phylum Chordata; class Actinopteri; order Labriformes; family Labridae; genus Xyrichtys; species Xyrichtys novacula. Next base: position 35,043,020 of record OY660869.1, on the reverse strand, counting down.
TACCTCAGAAGTCAGATGTCGGAGCTGAAAATGACGTCACACCCGAGTTCCCAGCGTTTCAGTCACCAAGTCGGAAAAAAGCTAAATCGGAGGCCTGAAAAGAGATGGCTACGTTTACCAAAGTTATTTTAGCGCTCGCCTTATATTCGGACAAGGAAAGTGCTAAAATAACTTTCGTATATTTAGCCATCTTGTTTCCGCATCTGATTTAGCTTTTTTCCAACTTGCATGGAGATTCATTCCTCCTTCTTCAGAGCGTCACGCACAGTCATGCTTTGTTGATTATGGCATCAGCTGATCAGCTGTCCGATCAATATTCAGACTATCTAACCAATTATTCCTGTCAGATGGAAATCTGATAAAAATCTCAGAATTGATCAAAATGGATTTACTGATTTTATGAGAGTTATGATCAATGTTTAGTTCTTCATAAACAGGTGAAACTCTTGAATCCCAGCTTACCGACTGTTCAGGAACAAACAGCATGTTGAAAATCCGTCTCAAGGATCCCCGTTCGGACGGTTTTAAGGTCCAGAAGCATCATGAAGACGCAGGCCGGTCCAATCAGAAAGTCTGTTGGTCAGTAAACGTCTGCGAAAGCTGCCTTCGTGGAGTTATCACAGTGACATCTTTAAACCACGATACCGGCGTTAGAACCCAGCAGAGAACTAACTGGTCTGATCGCCTTCGCTTGAGGTGAAAACGTGGCTTTCAACAACAGGAAGCTCCTGAGATGAAGAAGAAGCACGACTGTTTATTGGTCAAAGTTTAATACCGAGGATTTTGTATGACTCTGTACGCCAAGAGTCACGGCTAAACCCAAATACAGACTCGAACCAGGTCATGCATGAAAAAGTGCAGCTGTGGTCCAAGTTCAAGAGGAGCGAGGTGACCCCTCATGGAGAGGTTAGCTGGTCTGGGGTCTTGGTGGCGAGACGTCCATGAAGATTAGGAGAAACGAAACTGAAGAGACTGACTGCTGGTGGAACTTCTTAAAGAGCCGGCATGATTACCTGATGGTAGACAGGTGTGTTGACTGTTTTACCACTAATCTCTGAGACTCGCCCCGTAGTCCATCAGCAGTAGATTTAACGTGACATATCCCGCCGCCTGACCACACGCCGTGACATCTACTGTCAGAGTTCTAGGACAGGACTTAGGGGGCGGGTTTTTGGACTTACAAAGAGAGCAAGAGGACGGGTAGAGTGACAGAAAAATTGACTCAAGTAACTGAAACGCGCCACTCAGAAACGCCTGTGGAACTTGGCGGTAAAAATACGTCAGGTATACTCCGGTGAAACTCTGGAGATTCTCCCTCAAAATCGGGGTAAACTGCACAGATGTGGGTGTTTCCCTTCGTGAGCTCATACCCGCCTCTCTTTGTCTCTCACGTGTTCATCTCATGCCGCCACTCTGCGTTCTCCCCCCCGACACGCCTCCGCCAGGCCGTGAGAAACATCTTCTGAGCGGATCACCGGAGGGCTGCTGAGCTCGGCTCTTAATTCCTCCGACAGCGGCGTCACTGTGATACCTCCAAGAGGCGAATCCCCGTCTCTGTTCTCAAACCCGACAATCTCCACAGCGCCCCGCGTCTGACTCGAATACCATCTGAGAGTTTAAAAGGGAGGCTGCGGAGAAAGAGAGGAGCGAGAATCAGAGGCGTGTGGTATTTGTTTGACAGGTACATGTCTCTATAGGCCAGTGCCTTTCCAATTTAAGAGGCCCTTAAGCTGGGAGCAGCAGCTTCACATTATTCTCTGCGAAGAGAAAAAAACGCCGCTCGCTCTCCCCCCCGTCTCCTCCTGCTTTCAGAACGGGCCCTGCCGACCCTTCAAGGACGCTTTGCTGCAAGTGTTTCATCATTTGGTTGAATTTTAATTATTTTCCAGGCTTGTTAAGTCCCGCAGCGGCGGCGTTGAGCGCTGGCTGTGAAGGAAAAGGAAGTGATGTGACAAAAGGTATGAAGGGAAGGCCGCGGGGACGATGCAGGATGACAAAATATTTCATTAGCCTCTGAAATGTTGGCTCACTCAAACGTCTTTAGACGCTGTGTGAGGTTGACCGGACCCAGGACCTCGTCTCTGCTCCCATTTGCAGGACAAATCTTGAGATAATTAGGAAATCCCAGCTGTTGGTAAAGGGTCATTCCGCTGTTTCTTTTTATTAACTACAGCTCTGACGACCTTCAGGGTTACTGTTGGTTTCCTTTATTACCTTCAGTTTTTTTATGAAGAAAGATATTCATCCATTTGTTCCACTTGGTTATTCCACCAAATTAACATCATTTTAAAAAAATTAATTTCCCTGCAGGCGAGGCTGTTGAGAGAGAAAATACATTTTTGTGTTAATTAAAAAAAAAGATAAATCTTAACTATTTTTACCGCTGGTGTAATAAAGATAAATAAATGTCCTTTTTAAGGTAAAACAAAAAGAAAAATGCAAAAACTACTGACGGTAAAAATGTCATTTATTAAGTGAGGCAAGAGCAGAGGGGCTGTAAGCTGACATTTCCTACAGTGTCCAGCAGGGGGCGATTCAGCTTGTTGCACAAAGACAGTCTTAGTTGATTCATTTTCAAAGCAAACATTTTTCTGATGAGTTTAAAGGGATATTCTGGCGTAAAACTGCTGCTTGTTTGTAGCCAGACCTCAGGCCAGTCCATTACAGACTACAGCGGGGTGCCGCAGCTCAAGGAAGAACATTTATGATCATTTCTTTATCATTTCCTTGAAGTGATAATCATCATATCAATCATTTTACAGACGCAGTAGTTCTTCTGCCTTAGCGTCTCGGTCTGATTGTATTTCCATGAAATAATCATAAATGTTAATTAATGCTGCTGGAAGAGAGTAGGTGAGTTGTGTTTAGTCTCTTTGCTAAGAAATTAGTCAAAGTTAAAAAGATGTTGTGTCTAGTACTATGTCTGTGACCCTATATGTCCTGTTGATGAAGTTAGGTGCTGTTCTGAGCATTATTTGTGGCTATAGAGTGGCGTTTTGGTTGAGGGCGTGGCTCTCTGTATTGCTATCCTGCGCTCGTTACTAAAGTTGGTATAACTAGAGAAGTAAACGGTCGACAACATTCATCTCTGGAGGGGGGGGTCTAACTCGGTGTTACGGTGGGTTTTCTAAATTAATTTTAGGCCGGAATATCCCTTTAAGACATGATCACTGAGCTGGAGCGTGCTCAAACACAGAGATGATCCTGACCATAATTTGACCAGTCGTCTCCACACTCTGTTTGCAGTCTAACCCTTTCATTACCTCGGTTTAATTGTCATTGCTTATTTACCCATGAACACCCCCATCTTCATTAACCAAATCCAACTCCACCACCAACTTAGCCACTCTGAAATTAAAACCCCGCCGCCTCCCGGGACACGTGGGGTTTCGTTCCCGGAGGACTCTCATCTGAACTCCTTAAAGCCTCGAAAGTTTAATCCTCATGAAATGAGCCTCAAGCTCCAGTATCACCCTCTGAGTTAGCCAATCAAAGGCTTCACACAGCACCAGCCGGCCTCTCCCATCAGGTGACATCAGCATCAGAGAGGCCTGTGGTGTCCGTCCCACCGTCCAGACGCCGGTTTGAGCTGCTTTTTCTGCCTCATTAGGAGTCAGGTCACAACACAGCCGAGCTGGAGTCTGGCCATTAGCCCGGCCGCGGTTAATGGCTACTTAGCCGAAGCAATTGAACATTACAGGACAAGAGAGGAGGTGTTATGACTGCGGTGTATGAGTCTGTTATGTAGCACCGTGAGCCTTCCAGATCTACTTTACAATTATTTGTTCTGTGAGAAGTCGGCTGCAGGGAGGAGAAATCCATCTCTGATGATGAGTAATGCCAAATCAGCATTCCCCGCACAGAAGCTTATTTCATTTCTTCTTTCTTTCATTTAGGGCCCCACATATCTATCTATCCATGCTGAGTAGACATCTCAAAATCTCCAAACCAATTTGGCATTATCTCGATCACAGGCGACCCCTTAAATTTGCATCAGTGGAGTGGGTTTGGCAAGCAATTACCCCGATGCAGGACATCGGTAATTTGATGAGAATCTGCTCTGACAAGTCTGGACGCAGCGGAGGAGGCGTCCCCTCGGGGAGGTGGGAGGGAGAGCAGCGGAGTGGCTGCAAAGAGCCAGCGCGCAGCTCTGCAGGAGAAAACATGAGCATTATTGCAGCGGTGATATAACACAGAGCGCCGGGGAGGCCCTCAAATCAAGTCCTCGAGTCACGGATACATGCAAACACTCGGCAGACATGTCAAAACATACAGTGAGAGGCAGCTCAGCTCGCAGTTCTGCTCATTTTCAGGCACAACATCCTGCTCCACTCAAACCTGCTCCTATGAAGTTATTCTTATAATGGGACGATAACGCAAAGACGATTATTCATTTATTCTGTTAGTCACTTTCAAACCATCATCGTGTGAAAAGTCTCCAGTCTCCAGTGATATTTTTAACATCCTCATGATCAGATTAAGCAGTTCTGGCAAGTCATCAGATTATTAGTGAAGATTTCCAGTTTATGGTACTGACCCAAAACTCAGATTATACAACTTTTCTGAAAATTTGACGATGTAAAACGGTTGGTGTTGTCTCTGTTAAATCTCTCCACCAACTTTTTTAGTTCCTCAACACAGAGACAAAGGAGGGGCTGAGAGCTGAGCTGCAAAACCAAGCAAGCCAATAAACCTAACTCGTAAAATCACTTAAGAAGCAATTTCACTTTAAAGATTCATGTCAGGCTCCAAGCGGTAAGACACGGGGGGCTGCAAGCTGAGCTGTCTTGCAGATAAATGTTATTCTGTAGATGTCCTGTAAGTATAGACTGAGTTATATGACTTGATAAAACTCAGTTTTTACTTTGAAAATCAGTGTTAGACCCTCTTTGGGGGGGCTGTGAACTGAGCAGCTGCTGATGTCTTTGTGTGAGGCCAGATTACTTGTGGAGGTCTTCTCCTTTAAAATTTTAGCTGATGAACGACTTGTTGATGCTAAAACCTGTCTGTCACATGTCGAGGCTGGTAGCTGAGCTGCAGTCAGACGTGTTTGGCTCAGCTGTTAAATAACACACCTTATTTATACTGATAAAGCTACTTTTCAAAACAGTTTTAATTTAGAAGTTTGTGTCTGATGCTCTTTGGTGAAGATATGGGGGCTGAGAGCTGAGCTGCTGCGAGAAAAAAAAACTGTCGTGAAATTAAAGTCTTTCCTTCAGTTCAATCTCAACTCTGGTTGAACATGTTTTTGGTAAATTAGAGCAGTGATGGCGCTTCAAACAGACCAAACTACCCAAACAAAGATGACCTGTGTTTGATTTTGGTGAACTGACCCTTTAAATGTCAATACAATCATGATGGAAGTGTTCTTCGAAGGCATCAGAGCAGCTTTACCTTCATCAGAGGTGAAGTCTATGAGAGGTTTACGGACCTGCGGATAATCCTGCATCAGGCAACAGTAAGAATAACACGAGTTGTGCAGAGAAACGAGAGTCTAACTGTGATATTGAATGATATTTACTGACATTTATTCAATCTCAAAAACTTCTGCTGGACCTTGTGCAAAATACCACAAACTCTTCAGATAAAAGTCACCGAGTCAATCAGTCGCTCAGATTGTTTTCCAAAGTTTTAAATCGTTTTAACTGAGGGGCATTTGTATTGATTTCACAAAGGCCAGGCTAAGTACCCTGCTGAAGTTCTTCCTCTCTTCTCGTCTGAATTTTCAACACAACAAATTGTAATAATTCAGGGGCAGACACTTTGCACAAGACTCTGCAAAGAGGTTGCAAAAAGAGTTGTTTAAACTTTAATTAAACATCTGAGGATAAAAAATATTCTCCTCAACCAAGTCGGATTGAGTTTTCTTTCTTTTTTTTAACCCTTTTGAGTATTTTTACAGAGACTCAGACCAGATATAAAACCCAGAGTTACTGTCTTATGTCATCATTAAGTGTCCTCAACTTTACCTCCATCCCAAACAGAATAAATACGTTTTTGGTCTCTGCGTTATTGTCATATATTTCTCACTAAAAGATCTACAAAAACAGACAGTTTGTTTTCCTGTCTTTGAAAGTGACAGCCACAGATCCTGTTTTAAAGTGACATGAAGAGACAAATAAATGTTGGCTTGTAGTCTGAAAATATTTTTTAGGACCGATTACAACAGGATGAAATTTCCTTTGATTATAAAACAGAATTTCTTCAAGAGAGGGAGTAAACTAGATTTCTGCAGAGCTGTAAAATACAAGAAGTCTCCTTTGTGTGGCGCTGCATGATGTTTCTGTGGAGTATCGTGAAGCTTGTGAGAGCATCAAACGTCAGAAGAAGTCCTTCATGACATTTAGCCCACTGCCTTTTTGGTTTTAACACCGTGTAAAGGCAGCTGTCAAATAAGTGCAGAGGAGTTTAAAAAGAGGAAGAGTTCCTCTGAAATGTCGGGGAGGAGAGGAGAGGAGAGGAGGAGAGGTTTTCAGAGGATCCTGCAGCAGAGAGTCGGAGGAGGTGTAGCAGTCCTTAAAGGGCCGAGCAGCTGACAGGAGCCAAAATGAGCTCTTTTCAGGTCCTGCAGGGTGACAGCCAGGACTGAGGTGACGGAAACCTTACTGAGAGACTTCACTGTTGAAAACGGCCCCCAGTCTGTCTTTTAGAGTCTCTGGTTTCAAACTGAGCCGGTGCTGCAGCAGACCCCCCCCACACCCCCAGACTTTGGTTAAGCGTGTTTCTCCTCCAGAGTTCAGGCGCTCAGACAGGTAGAGCGCTGGATTCCTGCTGATAGCAGGTGCTGCTGTCCTCTCCTCTCTGTTAAGTGCCTCTTCCTCTGCTCCTCCATTTTCATATTTCCACACATGGCTGCCTTGACATTTAGTGCGGAGAATGGACTGTTTTCAGGGACTCTCGGGGGAGCGCTCTATTACTTTGTCCTGTCAGAAAAAGATGTCATGAAAGGAAGGTGATGTCAGTTCCGCAGGGTTGTTTATTGAATTTACGGCGCCATTATTTCGCCACTCAGCATGATTGTATTCATATTATACCCCATCCCACCAAGGTCCCTGGCACACCACTCGCCTTGTGACCTTGCGCTCGGGGCCCCTGGGGGGCCGGGTTTAACCAGAGAGACACAGACCCTTCAGCTTTCAGTTTTGATGGACAGTCAAATAAAGCTGGGAGCTCAATGACACACCAATCAGACCGTGTCAGACCCAGAGGAGAGCGGCGGCGGCCGCGGTGGCTGCAGCAACATGGGCAACAGAGGAGGGGGGGGGCTGCTCTAGACCGCCAGCTCAACAAAGACCGACTGACTTATGCCCTCACACAGAGGCCCTCGCTGGGGTCACGTGGTCTGGAATTGAAGCATTGATCAGCGGCGAGGATGACACCCTGAGTGTGTTGTTGTTGTCTGACCACCAATCACAGGAAAGAAGGTCAGTCCCGCAGCGACACTGGGGGGTCATGGTTCCCGTGTTACTCCGCAGCTCTTCACCAAACAGGCGTCTGATTCCTGCAAAAATGGCGTGTTTGCTAAAGACAGTGATGTAGTTTAAGGAACAGCTGAGTCGGATTTAAATAACCACGTAAACGAAGCTCAGAAGAATAAATAAACGGTAAAAATACCAGAGAAAATTTACTGCGTCAGCTCGGACCCTGTACCAGGAAACAGAAACACACAGTCCTGAATCAAAGTCTAGTCTGAAGTATTCATTTACCACCACCCAAAGTCTTCACCCCATGACCACAAAGTTTGGACGCCATCTGAACTTCATAAAAACAGAATTTGATGTTTTGCAAAAGAAGTTAAAGTCAGTATTTCAGTAACTAAACGACAACAAACCAAACGTTGGTACTGGATTGTTTCCTGTATATTCAATGTTTATCCTCAGTTTAACATCAGCAGCATGTCCTGTAGGTGATGAAATCCACTCATTCTTGGATTATTGACCGTTAGCTCACAGTCTCTCACAGAGTGATCAACCTCTTCCATCTTTTCCTTCTGAGAGACTCAAACTGACACTGACATTGATTACATTACAGTAGTCTACAGACTATTTTTGATGTTCAAATTGGAAACAGGAAAACCACACCCTGTGATTTTTTGTTTTTTTGTCAAAATTGTTTATAGTCGCACTTTTTTACCATTTCTCTGGAAAATGACTCACAGACGAAAACAAACAGGATCTGACATCAGATTTTTTCGTCGGATCAGACTTCTCTCCTCGTCCTCGTTTACATGCAGCTGAGAAAACTGAATTATTGACGTGAACGCGTCCTGCTCCTCAAAACTAGGGGGCGATATGGGTCTTTTCAGCGGCGCTGTTTCCGACCCCATCCAACCGTCAACAACGACAGCAGGTCGGTGTCAGACGTCAGAAGTGTCTACAACTGCTGCTGGGCATTTTGGAGAAACAAGAAGATGGAGCATCGTACAGCGTTGTTTTTGTCCGACATGATGGACGCGCTACTTTTTCTAAAGATGAGACGAACGCTACTCCTCTACTCTGGGGTTTTTGTTCAGGGGTTACAGGGCGTACCCACACATACATTGTCCGATCATACTCCGACTACGCTGGTTACATGGGAGAGAAAATCGAATTCCAATCGTATTATCTGGGTGTCTTAATCAGAGTTCTCAAGGTGTTTACATGCACTTCAGTTGTCCGGTCTTCATCGGAATACGGCAATTATTTGGTTTTCTCGAGTGTCACGTAAACGTACTGACTGATGGAACGTGGTCGACACGGATAGATATGATTTAGTCCCATGTTGGTCGGTACTTCCAACAAAGCCAGACGTGTCCAGCATCAATCAAGGCTAACCCCTACGAAGAAATAACGCTGATGATCTCTCCATCTCTTGAAAAAGCGCCTCGTGAACTTCAAAGAAGCAGGACGCCAAAATGCTGGAGGACTGCTTTCAAAAAAGGGGCGGCTAACAGCGTGGTATTTCTGCTGTGAACATTGTGCCCCTTCTTGTGATCCTACAGCATAAAAATCTCCAAATTTAGAGGGAAAAACTTTCAAGCTAACAGCCGCAGTATAAAAGGACTCTCTCTGGTGTTACTGGTGTATTTTTTCCAGCCAAACTGCGGTGATAAATCGCCGCTCTGCTCTGTTCCAGTCACACACACACACACACACACACACACACTCTATCTCAGCGCCATATTCTCCCTGACAAACCAGCACGGACACATTATCAAATGGCAGCTATAGGCCACAGTTATTTAAAGGTTGTCATGTAATTACTGCTCGGCAGCAGCAGCAGCCCTCATCTGACGCTCTCAGGCTGCATTCGGGGTCAACATGGGAAAATAGCGGCTGATTTTAGCGAGCGCTCTCTGTCCACTATCACACACTCGCTAATGGGTTTTATGGACGAGACCTGAGCGCTGCAATACAGCCACAAAGCTTCAAAGAGTTCTCCATCTAATGCACTCATCTGCTGTAAAATGGTAACATGCAATTATGGATGCCAAAACGGTGCCTCCATCCATGTCCATTTGTGGTTCACATCACACACAGGAAATCATCTCTGTTTGGTAATTAGCCTAATTAGCATTTCTCCTTGGCAGGTTGTTGGTGGTGTTGTGTTCAAAGTCGAGCTGACGTGTTGATAATGATAACGTGACAGATTCATCCCCTCGATGTTTCATCAGTCACACAAATGTCCTTCCAAAACTGCACTTCTATCCTGTGAATAACAAACATTTACATTCAGCTCCGTCTTTATCATTCTGGGTGCTCGTCTTTTATTACTGACACTATCAGGCTCATGTCGTTTTAAAAAGGTCATTATTAACCGCTGAATTTGGAGTATGATGAACTTTTGACGGGGGGATACGAGGACACACACACGAGGACATCTGAAGAGTTTTATATTCTGGTGTAAAATTAGTTAGGGTCAAACACACAGTTACACCGAGTTAGACACCCCCTCCAGAGATGAATGTTGCCGACCGCTTGCTTCTCTGAGGGGGGGGCAACTTGCAGATAGAGATACATAGAGCCCCGCACTCAACCAAAACGCCACTCTATAGCCACAAATAATTCTCAGAACAGCACCTAACTTCATCAACAGGACATATAGGGTCACAGCCATAGTACTAGACACCAAACATCTTTTTAACTTTGACTCATTTCTTTAGCAAAGGGACTAAACACAACTCACCTACTCTCTTCCAGCAGACGCTTGTTTGTAGCGAGACCTCAGGCCAGTCCATTACGGACGGATTACGGGCGTTTTGGTTGAGTGCGTGGCTCTCTGTATCGCTGTTGTGCGATCGTTACTAAAGTTGGTATAACTAGAGAAGTAAGCGGTCGGCAACATTCATCTCTGGAGGGGGGGTCTAACTCGGCGTTATGGTGTGTTTGACCCTAAATTAATTTCATGTCATAATATCCCTTTAAAAGTAAATATCATGAACATTTTTGGAAGAAGAGTCGCTCCATTTCTGACGTGACTGATCGGCGAACAGAGACAGAAACTTCCTGCTCTGGTCTCCATCGGCTTTTACTCTCTAAGCTGTCTAGGTCAGATTCAGGGTCCAAAATATATAGTCCTATTTCATCATGGCCGTTTTAATTAAAGTAGCACCAGTTAATGCAATGAGGATGGCTCTGTAGCATGGCAACAGAGGATGAGGCTCCTAGAGACCTGGCCTTTAAGAGCTTGTTCTTCATCTATCCAACTAGAAAGACTAATTCTGCATTAAAACCTCATATTAACCATTTCCTGCCCTCTGCTCAGAGAGGTCCCTTCAGAGGACTACACAGTGAGCTCACCAGTACAATAAAAAACTCCATTAACCCGAAACCCGAACCCTGACCCCACTCGCCCTCCTCGCCAGACGCCGTTAATGATGTTACTGCTGTCATACATTGAAAACATGGAGCTGGGGTTAAACAATGGCAGCATGGATCCCAGTGATAACTAACCTTAAAGGTACAGAAGAAGAATGATGCTCCCCTGCTCACCCCTGCTATGGTGGCCCTGGAGGACAAGAAGCTCCTGTGATGCAGGATAAGAGGTGAAGTTATAAACCATCTATGAACCTCCTTTGATACACAAAGACACAAAAGTTAAAAACTATCTTAACCCTTCGTGTCTTGTGAAGGACTCTGAGGAGGTCTTGAGGAGGTCCTACTTCTCATCAGGTTGGGCAAAAAAAAGATCCTTGGAGTCCTGGAAATCGTGGATTCTGCTGTCAAACATGTCTTGATTTGATGATAATCCAACACTTATTATGTTTCCTCTTCTGTTCTCACTACGGAAAGAAGGAAAGAAGCTGGTGGAAATTGACACGTTAACTTGAATGGTTACGATCAGCTACGATCAACAGATACGGCCTTTTTGTAACCATTCCGGATGCGGTGAAAATTGGGGTTAACGTTTACTGTTCCGAGCCGCAGAAGTTTCCCAGTTTTCCTTCTTTGGACCACTTTCAGTCGTTTTGGAGATGCTCGGACCCTCATTAGGTCACTTACATTCTCACACTCCCCAGTTTTCCTGCATCCATCGTCTTTGAGGATCAACAGTTCACCTGTTGCCTCACATGTCCCACCCCCTGACAGGAGCCGTTTTACCGAGATAATCAGTGATGGTGTTTTTGTGTTTGTACTGCGATGACTGATCATGTCCTGTGTCATTTATGAGTGTAAATCAAACCTTTAGGGCCGTTTGAAAGTGAAAGGAAAGAAAAAAAAAATTGACAGAAACCATCTGCCTTCAGGGAATACAGCACACCTCCTCAGACTGTATCTCAGCTCATTATTTTCTTAATGTGACTCTGCAGGACAGAAACGGCTGTAGTTTCAATAAAACCTGATGTAAAGAGTCCGTCTTCTGAGGGAGTTGTATGGATGGAGATTCAGTTCAATAGTTGAGAGGAAGCTTTGATGATTTGTAGAAAGAAATCCTTTGTGCTGATCTTGTTTTCCCTGCAGGGGTGAAACATTAAAGTGTCTCAGCGTACGTTAACTCCTTCTCTTTCCTGCTAATGTTTCACAACCGCAGACAAAATTGACTTTCTAATGCCAGCCTTTTTACGACGGCACCGGTTTGAATGAATGTTTCTTCATTAAGAAGTTAAAGCCTCCTTGGTATACATTATGTAAGCCAGCACTCAATACACCTCAGGTGTGCACTTAATTCTGCTCTCCTCCAACCTCACCAATAGCATCATTAAAACTCCATTAAACATAATAAAGGAAGGAGAACTTGCTCGGAATCGCTGAGAGCCAAAATATACGGCGTACTTCTCCGGGGTGCTGCTGGGAAAATGACAAATTCTGAGTCTGGCGGTTCCAAATGAAAACAAATGAAGAAATGCAAATCACTGCGCGGTATCCCCGCTGAACAATATTACATGGATTTGGAGCGAGACTCACAAACAGGAAATGATCAGATAAATGTGATTGATGAAACAGGGATGTGCGCTCTAGCATTACGTGAGTTACTGCTTGGTTTTTATTCTTTCTTTCCTCATGTTGAATTTAAATAAAGTTCTTCTTTTCTTAATGTAGTAACTCAGGGTTGAGTCCTGTCCGACAGGACAGCTGAAAACGCAGATTTTAACCCAACGACTGTAACCCCCAATTTCCACCACATCCGGAACAGCTACCAAAAGACTGTATCCTCCGATCGTAGCTGATCGCAACCATTCAAGTTAACGTGTCAATTTCCACCGACTTCTTTCCGTTCCTCTGCGGATCGCCGGACTCCTCAGCTGATCGCAAGAGTTCTATTTTTCCTGGACGCTGGGGCATGGCGGATAAATTCAGCACAGATTAACCCGTGCTGGAAAGGAAGTCGGGCACAGACACAAAATAAAACATCCGGCTTCTTTTCAAAATAAAACACTCCGTGTTTCAGGAGAATCGTATTTCACACCATGCAAACGGGCGGAGACGAACAAGTGAAAGGTTTTTGGACGTCATTTCACCCCGATGACACCATGGATGAGGAGATGCTGATTCTAGAAGTCTAGAAGTAGATTTCCTCCTCTGGAAGCCACAATCTACTGCTTATATGTCTATGTGTCTGTCTTTAGAGAGACAACTTGTTATTGCATGATTGAATGTGATCCGCGGGTCCTTGTGAGTTCTTGAAATTCGCCACGAAATTCGCCTCACCAACAGATCCAGTAGGAATTGGCTGATGGCAAAAAAAATTGTTGGAGTCACTGCATGGGCTAAATATCACTTGTCCTTGAATTGTCTTAAGGTCTTATAAATCAAAATCTAACACTCTTTTGGAAAGGACAACTGGATTTAGTTGATCGAAACATCTCAAGTAAGTCCAGTTGTCCTTTCAACAAAGAACTGGAAATCATAGATGCTGCATCCTCTGCATTTTTTAACAACATCTCCAGGTTGAGGAGGGACATCTGCTGCCATCCAGACAAAGGCTTTTTCAGGGAAGACCTTAATATGATCCCAAACCACATTCTGACAACAGGGATTACAACAAACCATCAGAATCTGAGTAAATCAATATTTACAAAGTACAAAAACTTTTTAGGAATTTGGAAAACTTGAAACTAAAGTTTGTGAGAGTCCAAAAAGTGTTGAACCATCTAATGAAGGCTCTAATGATGTTCACTTGAACGCAGCTCCTCCTCTTTGGTGAAGTCCTCACAGAGGGTCACTGAGGAAACTGAACACTTTTTACAAAGTCTGATTGAATTACTGCTGAAGAGGCGAGAGGTTTCAGTCGATTTCTGCATCTCTGGGGTAAATTCAAACATTCAGTGCATGTATGTTATGCAAAATGCTTTCCACCTGATGTAGAAACATGCAGTATGCAATGCACAGCGTTAGGAGATAACTGCCTAGCTAAAAGCTCGGTATCGCCCTGGGCTCCCTGGCGGGTCAATGAATAGTTGAAGAGTTGGGAATGTCTGTGTTCAGTTTTGATGCACTTATTAGATATCCCGTGCTTGGTTCCTGGTCTCCCAGAGGCTCCGGACCGTAATTTTCCACCGTCTGAGCGATGAATAAACAGAAGAATGAAGGGTGCAGGATTTATGTATTTCCAGTGGGGGGCTCATTAGCGGTGACAGCGCTGGTCCTGTGAGAGTTTTCTGATTACAAAAGATCACCGTTCGAAGAAACATAAATAATAAAGACAGAAAGTGCTTTTATGGTTGTTGCTTCCTGTCAAAACTCATCTCCAGCCCATAAAAACTTTAGGAGCTGCAGAGAAACCTGCCAGGAAGTGTTGACGGCGGTGACAGCGAGCCGCTCTGAGGTCTGTGTCGCCGTACGGAGGAGAAAAAGTTGAATCAGGGATGAAATAGGATGTCCTTCACTTCATTCCCTGCTACAGATAAAATAATAAATAATACCTCAACTGCTCCTAGTCCACTCAGGAAACATGACTTCTCGTATCACCGGGCGTGACAGACATGACAGGCGGAGCGGTTAAGCTGACACTCAGCAGTCCGCTCTGTCATGTCCAGAGCAGGAGGAGGTCAGGCGTCCTGACAGCCGCCGGACACGACGAGCCGCCCAGCCTGACGAGTCACCTTCTCTCCACCTCGCTAAACTACCAACTTCCTCAGACAACTCCGGCCGGACGCCGCTGAAGACGTCACCATGGCGACCAGAAGTCAGAAGCTGACAGTGGAGGAGGGGGGGTGACACATAAAGGAAGAGAGAGTCAATTAAATCTAATAGGAAACAAGAGAGTGCCGGGGTCAGGCAGGAGTGTGTGTGTGTGTGTGTGTGTGTGTGTGTGAGGACCAATTAGACTTCAGGAGACAGAGACATTTCATCTGCAGCTCACTCTTTGTCTCAGGGTGAGTGTTTTTAAGGTCCAGGATTAGATTCAGGCTAAATTTAAACTTAAAAAAAAAACCGCTCCTGACCCGTTTTCAGCCTCATCGATAAAACTACATCATAAATAAATCAATCTAATCAATGTTAATAAAACAATGTGGAGCTGAGGAGACTAAACATGAGAGACACTTGAACCTAAGAGGACACATCTACTGTAACTTATAAAGTTTTTAGATCTTTAGGTTTTTGTGTTTTTTTTACCACAATAAAAATAACCTAAAATTGTGTTTTTTCTTGCACTCAGTGGTTGAGTCTCTTTAAGGCGTGCTCACTTTAACACAATCAGCAGTCCTGTAGACTTTAACATATGACTTTTCTCTCTGATAGTTCAAGCTCCTCCTCGTCCTAGATGGTACTCTTGCATAGGGCTCTCAAGTCTCACGCATTTGGCGTGTGACACATGCACACCCGCCTGTTCACACGCCACACATTGTATTTCTCATTTAAATTAACATGGTGATGTCCACTAGTGTTGTAGTACTCAAGATCAGTCTTGGTCTCGAGACCTTTTTTTGAGGGTCTTGGGTCATTTTCACTCGGTCTTGTCTTGGTCTCGGTCCTCTCTGGTCTCGATAATGTCTTGGTCTCAGTTGGTGCGGTCTTGACTACAACACTAACATCCACCAAGTTGCACCTCTTTAACAACGGAACAGGTAGGAATCAAGTCAGTTCCCCCGAGAGTTCAGAAGCTGTGTGCCACACACAAGCCAATCAAATAAGGCTTATCTACCGAACAGCCAATCAAAAAGTAGCATTGCTGTATTCGGGTAGATTTTGATATCCTACAAAAGAAGACGGACACTCGCCAAAATGAAGCCAAAGTCCACCTGTACTTTTTCTGTGAAAAAGCATTACTCATATATTCTTTTTTTTAAGTTCTGATACTCATGACAGTGTAATTCTGATGTACCGAAGGAGTAAGTATCTCCATGTTTGTGAAACATACCGAAGTACATTTCATCTAAATGCTCCACAGCCCTCATTTTAACAAATCTCCTCCACAACAAGTCACTTTAGGACTTTATTCTCATTAACTAATAACTTTAATCTCATAATTTTTTTTCTTAATGTGGCCCATATACTCCGTTGTATTTATAAGATTATTACACTAATTCATTATCTTCAATCACAAAAATCTCTCTCTAAGCTTAGTTAAACTTAGTTGACAGCCCTACCTGTAAACCAGGTACATCCTGAGCAGCCAGTCCCGCTGTTAGCTAACAGTTGTCTCTCGCGGTAAATACCATCCTATCTCGCGGGAACTTGCAACATCTCGCGATATCTTGCACGATCTCGCGGTACCGTGTCGACCAGTCATAGTTGAGTGTTTTGGTGACGTCATGCGGTCACATGTGTTGGCGCGAGGAGGCGGCGTTAGCGACGATCTACAGGTTAGCTTAAGCTAAATCACGACGTTTTTTACTTTAACAACAAACGTCTTTTAATGCTTTTATACACCGAATTGTTGGAGCCTTCTACCATGCCTTTAACGGTGTGAAGAACGTGTTGTGTGTCGATCAACCGAGGACGAGTGAGTTTGTTATTGTTAGCGTGCTAGCGTTAGCTTAGCCGAGCTCATTCATCTCAATGTAAGCGGTTAGCTAAACTGTTTGGTCACAAATCTGCTGTTTCTACAAATGAAAGAAGAATATCTGTAATTACATTCAGATGGAAATATGTTTCTGTTATCATCTGTATTATTGGATGTTTATATTGTCAACTGTGAACCTACTGAATAAAGTCAGGTTGTGTAAAAACTCACAACTTTAATGTATTTGATTATTATATATCTGTGTAAATATCAATTAAACATGCTAAATGACATTATTCATGCTGTTCAGTGATAATGTAAGTAGTATTTACTTCTTTAATAATAAATATTGAATTTATGTAAATGAACTATAGCTCAACTAGACTAGTGCTTTAAATGTATTATGTGTACATGTACATGTATATGTTTGAATAGTGATTAATTTTAACTGTGTTTCTGATCCTCAGGTCAGGTCCACAATAGATGGCGAGCTAAGGAGCAGGCCTACAGCCTTCATCGACCCCCAGTCTCATATGCACCTCTCCTCCCAGGCCGGTAGGGAGCTCACTGGAGCCCACTGAAACTCGTACACCCATTCATTCAATCATCACCCCTCAATTCACTCCCATTTCCCCTGAAAACTTTAATGGCCACATCTTCACAGTACATATCTGCACTTTTTCTGTAAATAATATACCACATCATTCAAAAACAGTTTCCGCCTCCTGTCCAGTCTCTTATCCAACTCTCTCCTTGAGGGAACCATAGTCTTCTGATTACTAGTCCATCACCAAATGTTATTGTGTTAATCATCAAATAGATATTATAGATATGATACCAATATATATATATATATATCACCGGCCACTTTATTAGATACACCATGCTAGTAACGGGTTGGACCCCCTTTTGCCTTCAGAACTGCCTCAATTATTCGTGGCATAGATTCAACAAGATGCTGGAAGCATTCCTCAGAGAGCTTGGTTCATATTGACATGATGGCATCACACAGTTGCCGCAGATTTGTCGGCTGCACATCCATGATGTGAATCTCCCGTTCCACCACATCCCAAAGATGCTCTATTGGCTTGAGATCTGGTGACTGTGGAGGCCATTTGAGTACAGTGAACTCATTGTCATGTTCAAGAAACCAGTCTGAGATGATTCCAGCTTTATGAAATGGCGCATTATCCTGCTGAAAGTAGCCATCAGAAGTTGGGTACATTGTGGTCATAAAGGGATGGACATGGTCAGCAACAGTACTCAGGTAGGCTTTGGCGTTGCAACGATGCTCGATTGGTACCAAGGGGCCCAAAGAGTGCCAAGAAAATATTCCCCACACCATGACACCACCACCACCAGCCTGAACCGTTGATACAAGGCAGGATGGATCCATGCTTTCATGTTGTTGACGCCAAATTCTGACCCTACCATCCGAATGTCGCAGCAGAAATCGAGACTCATCAGACCAGGCAACATTTTTCCAATCTTCTATTGTCCAATTTCGATGAGCTTGTGCAAATTGTAGCCTCAGTTTCCTGTTCTTAGCTGAAAGGAGTGGCACCCGGCGTGGTCTTCTGCTGCTGTAGCCCATCTGCCTCAAAGTTCGACGTACTGTGCGTTCAGAGATGCTCTTCTGCCTACCTTGGTTGTAACGGGTGGTTATTTGAGTCACTGTTGCCTTTCTATCAGCTCGAACCAGTCTGGCCATTCTCCTCTGACCTCTGGCATCAACAAGGCATTTCCGCCCACAGAACTGCCGCTCACTGGATATTTTTTCTTTTTCGGACCATTCTCTGTAAACCCTAGAGATGGTTGTGCGTGAAAATCCCAGTAGATCAGCAGTTTCTGAAATACTCAGACCAGCCCTTCTGGCACCAACAACCATGCCACGTTCAAAGTCACTCAAATCACCTTTCTTCCCCATACTGATGCTCGGTTTGAACTGCAGGAGATTGTCTTGACCATGTCTACATGCCTAAATGCGCTAAGTTGCCACCATGTGATTGGCTGATTAGAAATTAAGTGTTAACGAGCAGTTGGACAGGTGTACTTAATAAAGTGGCCAGTGAGTGTATATATAGATATAAACCAATACTCATTAGTCTGTGTACCCACTTACATCTGACACAGTTTCTACACATCTACAACATGTTGTCTGTAATCATGGGGCTTACAAATTTTAAAGGTTGCACAATTTTGGGTGTCTTTTCTCCCGGCAGCAGAACAAGACGACACATAAACAACTATGCAGATGAACACATGTGCAGTCTATCCTCCAAACAGCCATCAAACCTACATAGAGCAGCCAGTACTCAAGTCCGAGTCTGCACTGCATGAATCCTAAAGACTTGAGTTCTACTCGGGTCCGACTAAAGCCTCTATTCATATATTTGGGCTCAGTCATTTTCCTCCTCTGCTACTTCCGTAAATGTCAGTCGCTGAACTTTTTTGTGATATTCCTCCAAAGACACTCTGCAGCATCCTTCTGGAAACTATCCTGACGTTTATTTTCCTTTTTTTAAGAGTTAGAGTCTGATTGCAAATCAAGATAAGTGCACACCCACTCGGGTCGCTCAGAAAGACATTTTTAATCCAGCTGACTTTGCATTGAGACATCGGTGGATGACAGTTTTCGCTGTACCATGTAACTTTTCCCTTCCACTGTCTCTCCGTGAAGCCACTTAAGATTCCTCTTTAACTTTGAGGCATGATCTGTTTGTCGATTGGCCCCGGCAGCTCTGAAAATGTATTTCAGATGTAAATCCTGATAAGTTTGTTCAGCAGAATATGAAAATCTACCTGTTCCCGGCAGTTTAGTTTTTATTGAAGCCACAGGGGAAATAGGTTTGTTAACAGCAGCAGTGAGGGGGAGTAGAGATTACAGAGCAAACAGTGAGGAGAAAAAAAAGTGTGATGAAGACGAGGAATACAAATAAAATCATGATAAAGTGTGTGTCGTTATATGAAAGTGATAAAATATTAATGAAACATTGTGAAACTGTGGGAGAAGAGAATGAATTATTGATTCTGACTCTGCTAGTTAAAGTCTGACGGTGTGAAACTGTGTGGACTGAAACGGATACAGTAAATAGATTCCCCCAATTTTCAGAGGTGGACAAATAACACAGAGCTTACTTTACGCACTCACTCTGTACATACTGATGCATGAGCATGGTGTGAATTCTCACACTGTGAACTTTAAATCTGGACTGATCGTTGATAAGCTCCAAGTTTCCTCCTAAAACCCACACAGACTAAAGCTCAAGTGAGACAGAAAGATAGTTTTAATGGTTCAAGTACCTGCAGAGAGATGGCGGCTGAAATCAGGGCTGGGCACCCATCAGCGTGAAATTAGGCAGATTTTAGATCTGGGCTAAATCACTGGATTACATTCTAGAGACGGTGTGAAACATTCACAGCGTCTTTAGTCGCAGGTTTTGCAGAGACTGGGAATCCTGAGAGGGACCTGTCTCAGACCCTACAGAGCTCTGGAGGCAGTTAGACCTCCGTTTAGATCTCAGCTGTAAAAAGAAACCACACAAATCTGACTAGCATTTGCCATTTACACAAACTATCAGTGGGTTAAAAACTCAAACTGCAGATTTTATAATGAAAATGTACTTTTAATTGTAATATATAACTGTCTTTATAAAGCGCCTCTGAAGACAAAAGTTTTCCACAAACAGGAAGTCCTACTGAGATGTAAAACCAGTTTTTCAAGAGACACCTTTACAATACTCTAACATTTGGTGAGAGACATGAGTGTGTACGATTTAATTTAATTTATTATTATTATTATTAAAGTACAGCAAAAAAAGAGCAACAAATACAAGACTAAAATCATTCAAGAACAAAAGAGAAGAGGAAGAATCAAAAGTGATAAAACGACGAGGAGCAGCGAAATAAAAATCAACAAACCAACACATACATGAATTAGTGAATAAAAGTCATCTAGGACCGAGAAAGACCTCTTGAACAAAAGCATCAATATATAAGATAACTTGTGATTTAACCCTGCTTGGAAGTCCACATCATGTGCAGAGAAAGAAAAACCTGGTTGGTTTATGAGCATTGTGTCAGTCTGGCAGCCTCTCCCTCACCTTCCTGACTCATGCTTCCTTCAGCACATCTTTTGTATAATTATTTCTGCCGCCCTCTTAAGATGACGGTTGTGTATCAACATGCACGGCTAAAACCTGGCTGTTACTGCGCATCAGTTCAACAAAGACAGGTGTGTAACACGTGAGCTGCTTTTGAACCTCTGAAGTCATACGGATGGCTGTGGTATTGTGGCCCTCCTTGATATTCACAGCCTCAGATTGGGCCTCATTGACTTCCATTCATTCTGACGGGGTCTCTGAATGAACCCCGCACAGCAGCCACATGCAGAAGAAATAAGAGCGAGACAGTCAGCCACCATACCTCCACTATTCCCTCCTCATTGAAAAGCACCTTGGGATAATGACGGAGGTGCTTTAAGTGGCTCGGTGGTCAAGAGGAAGTGGGGTCTATCGCGGTCGCTATGGCAACCAAAGCAGAGGAGAACATCAGACAGACGCAGATGTCTTGTCTCTCTCCCTCTCTCGCTCTCTGCGCTCGCTCGGCCTCGTTAGGAAACAATCTGCAGCGGTTTTTACTTGAGAGGCAGAAAGAGGAACATTGTGTCTGAGCTGATGATGGAGAAGAATTTTTCCACATCGGCTCGAGCCGCAGCAATTATCGGCAATTTCATCATCTATGAATTCATGAACTGTACGGAAATCCATTCGTCTCACTGCCACACAGGAGACAGAAGGAGCTTTAATTGCTGTCCTGTGCCACTAAAATGAGCCTCGCTCATGTCCGGGGATTAAATGAAGGTGGGTGGGGGGTGAGGAGAAGGGGGGAAAAAAACGAGAGTTCATTCTGCTTTTGTTATTTCGCCTCTCAGTGAGCATGGCCGAGGACATTTTTACCAGAGATGGTCGTCATCAGGAGGGAAAACAGGCCAGGACGCCATAAGGAAACACTGCGACTGAGGCTGGGTTGAAGCTCCTCTGCTCTCAGTATGACCAGAAAAAAAAGTTACTACACCAGACAGCCAGTCAGAAAAACAGACAGTGTGGAAATATACATATATATATATACAGCTATCGATACCACCTCCGAAATGGGATCACCATCAGCCACCTCTTTTACATGGACGACATCAAGCTGTACACCAAGAGCGAGCAAGAAATCGACTCACTCATCCACACAACCAGGACTGGAGAAGTGTGGCCGAATGGTGATGGAAAGAGTGAAGATAGTCCATACAGAGGGCACTACACTCCCAGAGGGCAGAATAGCGGATGTGGAGGAGAACTACAAATACCTTGGCATACCACATGCAAATGGAAACCACGAAGAGGCCACAAGGAAAGCAGCAATGGCCACATACCTGAAGGGAATAAGGCAGGTCCTAAAGAGTTAGCTCAATGGCAGAAACAAAGTTTGGACAGTTAACAGCTATGCCCTGCCAGTGGTCAGATACCAAGCTCGAATAATAAGCTGGCCAAAGGAGGAAATTCAGGCCACAGATGTTAAAACTCAGTAGTTGCTCACCATGCACGGGGGGTTCCACCCCAAGTCCAGTATCCAGAGGCTATACACTAAGCACAAAGAAGGCAGCAGAGGGTGTGTGAGCATCAGAGCCACTATCCAAGATGAAACATCCAAGCTCCATGACTATGTCAGGAAGATGGCCCACAGAGATGGAGCACTTAGTGAGTGTCTCAGACAATGGAAACTGACAAGGAAGGAGGAACAGGTGGAACCATCATGGGAGGAAAAACCCCTGCATGGGTTGTACCACCGACAGATAGCTGAAGTGGCTGATATGAGCAAATCCTACCAATGGCTGGACTGAAGGACAAGCACTAATCATGGCGGCACAAGAACAGGCCTTGAGCACCAGAGCAATAGAGGTCCAGATCTACCATAACGGGCAAGATCCCAGGTGCAGGCTGTGAAAAGATGGCCCAGAAACAGTCCCATACCTAACAAGGATGTAAGATGCTGGCAGGAAAAGCATACATAGAACGCCATAACCAAGTAGCCGGTATAATGTACAGGAACAGCTGTGCAGACTATGAACTGGAAACCCCAAGGTCAAAATGGGGTTTCCACGGTGATGGAAAACGACCGAGCCAAGATCCTGTGGGACTTTCAGATACAGACCGACAAAATGGTAATGGCCAACCAACCAGACATTGTAATCGTACACAAACAGCAGAGTAAAGCCATTGTGGTAGATGTCGCCATCTCAAGCGATACCAACATCAGGAAGATGGAACACGAGGAACTAGAGAAATACCAAGGGCTCAAAGAGGAGACAGAGAAAGCCTGGAAGGTGAACGCAACAGTGGTGCCTGTGGTCATCGGGTTGGTCAAAGACAAATAAACATTAATTATTAGCTCATGACAACTGACTATTTATTCATTTTAATATGATTATGACTAACTTTTGTTTTAACTAAAGCAAATTTGTTTTACTGAGAGGTGACACTCCAAGGTTAACACTCTGCTTATTTAGCCCCTCCCATCCTTGCTCTCTCTCTCTCACACACACACACACACACACACACACACACACACAAGGAAGAGTTTTTAAGGATTAACTGATTAACTAAGGAAGGGTTTTTAAGGAGTAATTCACAGCTTTAAGATCTGATGATCAGGTTCTAACTTGCCAAAGAGAGGAACAACATTCAAAGTTCCCATGACTGCTCCTCTTCCTGGAATGTAGAAAAACTTGATAACCCCTCCCAGCTCTGTCAGATCTACAGTCAGAGGATGGGTGTAACCAACGTATACTGAGCTGACTCGAGATAAAAGCTCAGACCGGGAACTTAAACTCAGTCAGTCAGTCATCGACAGTGAGTGTTGAAATGGCGCAGAAAGGAGTTCAGGTGGACTGTGAATCTTTCTCTTGTTCCATCTGTTTGGATCTACTGAAGGATCCGGTGACTGTTTCCTGTGGACACAGCTTCTGCATGAGCTGTATTCAAACCCACTGGGATACTGAGGATGAGAAGAAGATCTACAGCTGTCCTCAGTGCAGACGGACCTTCAGACGGAG
The DNA here is from genome assembly GCA_962446985.1 of Xyrichtys novacula. Classification (NCBI taxonomy): domain Eukaryota; kingdom Metazoa; phylum Chordata; class Actinopteri; order Labriformes; family Labridae; genus Xyrichtys; species Xyrichtys novacula. The sequence goes on along the minus strand of OY660869.1, from coordinate 35,019,553 downwards.
GCCTATCCTGAAGAAAAGCACCTTGTTAGCAGGTTTAGTGGAGGAAGTGAAGAAGAGCAGACTCAAAGCTGCTTCTGATGATCCCTCTGAGGCTGGACCTGAAGATGTGGCCTGTGATTCCTGCAGTGGGAGAAAACAGAAAGCTGTCAAGTCCTGTCTTCAATGTCTTGCTTCTTACTGTCAGATTCACCTCCAGCCTCATTTTGAATCTCCTACATTTAAGAAACACAAGCTGGTGGAGCCCTCCAAGAATCTCCAGGAGAACATCTGCTCTTGTCATGGTGAGGTGATGAAGATCTTCTGCCGCACTGATCAACAGTCTATCTGTCACCTCTGCTCTGTGGACCAACACAAAGGTCACGACACAGTCTCAGCTGCAGCAGAAAGGACCGAGAGGCAGAAAGGTCTGAAGGAGAGTCGACAAAACATCCAGCAGAGAATCCAGGACAGAGAAGAAGATGTGAAGCTGCTCCAACAGGAGGTGGAGGCTATCAACAGCTCTGCTAAGAAAGTAGTGAAGCACAGCCAGGAGATCTTCAGCCAGCTGATCTGTCTCATGAAGAAACGCCGCTCTGACGTGAAGCAGCAGGTCAGATCCCAGCAGAAACGTGAAGTGAGTCGAGTCAAAGAGCTTCAGAAGAAGCTGGAGCAGGAGATCACTGAGCTGAAGAGGAAAGACGCTGATCTGCAGAAGCTCTCACTCACAGAGGACCACAACCAGTTTCTGCATAGCTACCCCTCACTGTCAGAACCGGGTCAACCTGCAGACTCATCCAGAATCAACATCCGTCCTCAGAGATACTTTGAGGAGGTGACAGCAGCTGTGTCAGAGCTCAGAGAGAAACTCCAGGATCTTCTGACAGAGACGTGGACAAACGTCTCACAGGCAGTGACTGATGTGGATGTTTCACTGCCTGAACTATCAGGCAGTGAACTACCAGAACCACCAGAACCAGAACCCAAGACCAGAGCTGATTTCTTAAAATATTCACAAAAAATCACACTGGATCCAAATACAGTACACAGAGAGCTGTTATTATCTGATGGAAACAGAAGAGCAACATCTACAGGAAAACAACAGTCTTATCCTGAACATCCAGACAGATTTACTTATTATCTTCAGGTCCTGAGTAGAGAGAGTCTGACTGGACGTTGTTACTGGGAGGTTGAGCGGAGCGGGAATGTGGTTAGTGTAGCAGTCGCATACAAGACTATCGGCAGAGAAGGGGGCTCATGGAATTGTAGATTTGGATTCAATAACAAATCTTGGATCTTAGACTTTTATAAAGGTGGTTCTAAATTTGTGCACAACAAAGTCATCACTCCTGTCTCAGGTCCTCCGTCCTCCAGAGTAGGAGTGTACCTGGATCACAGTGCAGGTATTCTGTCCTTCTACAGCGTCTCTGAAACCATGACTCTCCTCCACAGAGTCCGGACCACATTCACTGAACCGCTACATGCTGCACTTTACCTGTTTTTCAGCTCTGCTGAGTTTATTGAACTGAAATAAAAACCTGAGTTTATTCAGATCAGAGACGAGTGACATGCAGGGGTGGAAAGAGACTAAAAAAATTTCTACTCAAGTCAAAGTCGACTTACTTTACTGACATTTGACTCAAGTACAAGTCAAACCACTAGTCTGAGAATCTACTCCAGTCAAAGTTTAAAGAACTTCATTTAAGTTTGACTTCAAGAACTGAGTACTAACCTTTAACCCGTGGTGGTGGGGGATTTCATTATTGTGATTTAACTAAAAGCAAGAACGTGTGAAGAGATTTAGACTGTGCAGCTTTTCAGAGTGACTCAACTGAATATTTGGGATTATTTCTTGTTTTAAGTTGTTCTATTGTACAGAGTTGCTGGTTCTCATGTGCTTTATTGATTAGATTAGATTAAAATAGATCACATTTTGCAGGACTTTTTGTCAGAATTGTATTTTGTAGATAATCCCTGTAAAATACATTAATGTGTGGTTGTGCTGAGAGGCGTGTTACACTTTAAAAAAAAAAAAATCTCAAATCCTAGCAGGTGGTTTTTTACTAATCCGTTAGAAGTTTTACATTTTTTATTAATACAAGTAACTCATCTTTTAGGATTGAAATATCTCAAAACAAGACGCCATTCTGGACTTGTCATAGAACTGTCTAATTTATTTTGTCTAATTAGACATTTCTGTTCAAAAGAAGACACAATAACAGTCTGTATTATTTGAGTGTTTGCTATGGGTGATAAATGCAATGTGAAGTATATTTTATTGTAAGGAGAACATTGCAGAAACAAGAAGTTGAAGATTTCTTGTCGTATTTCTCGTGAAGATGAGCTTTTGTGTACCATCTTCTTTCTTGAGATACTCCTGTATTTTTGCCTGTTCTTCGAACTGTCATTAAAATAGATATAAAACTATTAAGAAATGCAAAATGATGGAATTTAAAATGTGATCAAAAAATGTAATAAACTGATTAAATAATAATATTGAAACATGAGTCCTTTGACCTCACAACTTAAAACACTAAAGTAATAAAAAAAACAATTTCACTGATATCTAAATCTATAAGACATAACTCGTACCAAAAGTGTCCACAGGGGGTGTCAAAAGCAACACAATGTCCAAAGTGTTTCCCAGGTGCTCTTTGAAAATAAATCAAATACAAATTAATATATTGATTATCATTTTGGTGCTTGATGGTGAATAAAATTATTATTTAGACGTGATCATGCTAAAAAAAACCCCAAAAAATCCCATTTATTTTCTATCTTTATCTGCCAACAGGTATTGGGGCAACATTCAGGTAAAAAAAGATACTGAGAATAAAAATCTATAGATTATTACAAAATTTAATTCATTATCAATTTTCATTATAGGACAAGATAAAAGTCATTATGTCACAAGCTTGGAGTCATAAATGTAATGGGTTAAAGTCAAAATATGACAAGTTTTAAGTTTGATCTTGTGACATAACAGTCATTAGATAACAAGATTAAAGTTAAGTGTGTATCGCCAGATAAATGTCATCATAAAACAAGTTGAATGTTGTTTTCTCTTAGAGAAAGAAGTCAAATGAAAGTTAATGTTTATCTTGTGGGTAAGTCATTATATTACAAGTGAAAAGTCATTTAATATATAAAGATAAAAGCATTTCTATAACAATTTTAAAGGCAATTTTTCAGTTAGAGGTTAAAAGTCATGATTTAACACGTTTTAAGTCATTATTAATGGGAGTCATAAGTCGTTGTATGACGACTTAAGTGAAAACGCATTTTGAGTTTTATGTCATTATGTAACAGGATTAGATATGAAATGATGACTTAAAGGTCATAAAACCAAGATAAAGTCATTTACTGCATGATTGAAGTAGACATGAATTACTACATGAAAGTCATTTTATTATAATATTACAGTCATTATTTATTAGGAGATTAAAGTCTCAAAACAAAGATGAATATGAAAAAAATGCAGATAAATTACAGATTAAGGTGCCTTGATGCTTATATTTAATAAAACACAGGATTTCACTATTGAACACAACAGGCTTCATGGGGACACTTCACACACTAGATCAATGTGCCTTGTGGGGACCAGATGTGTCTGAATCTGCTCTTCTAACCATAGTGAGAAACTGACTCAAAGTGCATTATGGGGACATCATAAGTGTTCACAATACACTGATAACTAATCAATAAGAGAATGTCAGAGCAGGTTAAAATTCCAGCAGCATCTTTAAAGAAGAGAAAAGAAGAATGATCAAATAAACTACATGTATATAAATAAATTATATTGATTGTTAAGAAGTTAAAAGGTTTTAAAGCAGCTGAGATGCTTTTGTCAGTTTGTGTCTTAGCCTACGGCATTTTTTTGAAAGCTAGTTTTGTACAGTGAAGCTTAATCTGATATAGAGGAATAACTAGTTTATCTTGATGTATTACATTAGGAACTTACCTATCTCTATTTTAGTTTGAATTTGTGTCCTTTATTTTAAATTATAACTGTATTAAAATATCCGAGACATTTTAGCAGAGTTATCCTAGTGTATATATCCTAGCCTGAGATGGGTTTCTACGACCCATTCTTTCCAACTTCTCCCAGTCATTGTCTGTCCCCTTCTCCAGTAAGGTAAATATCTGCTCCTCACAATAGCAATATTTAGAACTAAGGGCTTCTTGGATAAGAGGCGAAACGTCTTCTCAACAGGATGGGTGTAACCAACATATACGGAACAGACTTGGGATCAGAGCTCAGACCAGGACTAATCTGACTCCATGAGCATGGTCAATATTGGGATACTCTTGTATTTTTGCCTGTTCTTCAAAATGCCATCAGTATCGATATGAAACTATTAAGAAATGCAAAATGGTGGAATTTTAAATGTGATTAAAAATGTAATAAACTGATTAAATATTGAAACACGAGTCCTTTGACTTCACAACTTAAAACACTAAAGTAATAAAAAAAACAATTTCACTGATATCTAAATCTGTAAGACATAACTCATACCAAATGTGTCCACAGGGGGCGTCAAAAGCAACACAATGTCCAAAGTGTTTCCCAGGTGCTCTTTGAAAATAAATAAAATACAGATTAATATATTGATGATCATTTTTGTGCTTGATGGTGAATAAAATTATTATTTAGACGACGTGATCATGTTAAAAAAAACATTTATTTTCTATCTTTATCTGCCAACAGGTATTGGGGCAACATTCAGGTAAAAAAAGATACTGAGAATAAAAATCTATAGATTATTACAAAATTTAATTCATTATCAATTGTCATTATAGGACAAGATAAAAGTCATTATGTCACAAGCTTAGAGTCATAAATGTAATGGGTTAAAGTCAAAATATGACAAGTTTTAAGTTTGATCTTGTGACATAACAGTCATTAGATAACAAGATTAAAGTTAAGTGTGTATCACCAGATAAATGTCATCATAAAACAAGTTGAATGTTGTTTTCTTTTAGAGAAAAAAGTCAAATTAAAGTTAGTGTTTATCTTGTGGGTAAGTCATTATACTACAAGTGAAAAGTCATTTAATATATAAAGATAAAAGCATTTCTTAAACAATTTTAAAGGCATTTTTTCAGTTAGAGGTAAAAAGTCATGATTTAACATGTTTTAAGTCATTATATATTAGGAGTCATAAGTCGTTGTATGACAAGACTTAAGTGAAAACGCATTTTGAGTTTTATGTCATTATGTAACAGGATTAGATATGAAATGATGACTTAAAGGTCATAAAACCAAGATAAAGTCATTTACTGCATGACTGAAGTAGACATGAATTACTACGTGAAAGTCATTTTATTATAATATTACAGTCATTATTTATTAGGAGAGAAAAGTCCCTAAAAACAAAGATTTAAGCCTAATACAGTTTGAGATAAAAGCTGAAACAGGACTGAAGTTTTAAAACCTAAAAAATGAGACGTGAGTCTGGTCCTGTTCGAGGTAACTGTCTGTTAAAGGAATTTCTTCTTCTTCACTGTAAATCTGTCCCGTCTTCAGGTTGGGTCTTTGTAACACATCAAACAATAAGCGTGGTCTAGATCATATGAAAAAGCGTATGATTTGGCCCTATATAAAAAGTTAACTGATCACATAACCATTTTTTTTTGTACTTAAAGCGATTTAAATTAAATCTTTTTGGATAACTGATAAACTGTGTTGTTGAGTTCTCACCCCTGCCCTGATAGCCGTGGCGTGAATCTCGGCCGTGTGGCACTAAATTAGTATTTCCTCTGACTGTGGCGGCAGCATCGGAGGCAGTGATGGAGGCTGTTAAGCGGCGGCCTGGAAGTCATTATCCCAAAAGACAATCAGACTGTCAGGCGGACGGCCACTCGAGCTCTGAGGGTTGAATTTTAAAACTAAACACGACCCGCGTCTCTCTAAGGCGGCGCTGCCTTGGCCGACTCTTTCTGATGGTCGTCAGAGTCGTATCATAACCTCCTGTCAGACTGTGATCTGAGCGCAGCCCTGCCTCGCTCTGTCATCTCTAAGAATGAAAAGAAAGGTAAAAAAGCGCCGCTCCCCCTCCTCTAATGGGCCCTGATGACGGTTCACCTTTTGAGCCTAACGCGGCCTGAGAGCGGCAGGTACATCCCTCCCTCCACCGCTCTTTCTCTCGAACCTGCGAGCTGATAATGGCGTCTCCCATCCAGGATTCATCTCTCGTTTTTAACTTTCCCCCCAAATGCAAATCCACTCTGTCACATCTTTTTGACGCCCCCTCCTCCCTCTATCTCTCTCTCTCTGCTCCTCTTTTTCTTTTTTCCTGCAGAAGCATAGCAGAGGATTAGCAACCATCCGTGACTGATGGGGAGAAGATACGCCATCAGAATAAGTTAGAAGACGACGCTCTCTCCTCCTCCTCCTCCTCCTCCTCCTCTTCTCTCCTCTCTCCTCCTCTGGTTTCTTTGTGTGTGAAGTGAGACAGAGAAGAAAAAGAAGTGGAGATGCTCACGCTCTCTGAAGTGTCATCCTCTCTGCTCGTCTTATGAAACAGGAATAAGTGGCTGGTTGAAGTGGAGGAGACTCTGTTGGGCTGAATCTAATCCGATGCATGTTTCTCGGGCTGGATGTGACGCCACATCACCTGCACTGCAGCCCCGGGCCTTCATTACTGTCACCATCTGACTCCCTCCCAGTGTGTGTGTGTGTGTGTGTGTGTGAGTGGTTTTATGCCAACATGTGGAAATGAAATGGTTATGAATTCCCCCAACACCTGTGCTCATAATGCGGTATGAATGCTTCCCAGGTTTGGAGCAAATGGACAGAGTAATAACATCTCTTTTTGCCAATTCTGGGGGAAATTAGTGACCCCAGCTTCCAGCTGTTATTTTTTTTTCTCTGACACAAACCACATCCAGTCACAGCTCTACTGTGTATGCCATACATACAGCGGAATAATAATAAGATTAATCCAGTAAAAGAGTAAAAACTGGAGAAAAAAGGACGAGTGTGGAATGACTGTTTGGCTAAGTTTGTCACGTAATCAGGTCCGACTCTGACCCTTTAGTTTGTTCTCCTGACTCTCGTCTCTTAATATTTACAGTCTGTCTTTCATAATCATAATAATAATAATTATACATTTTATTTATAGGCACTTTTCAGGACACTTGAGGGGATATTCTGGCATAAAATGAATTTAGGGTCAAACACACTGTAACACAGAGTTAGACCCCCCCTCCAGAGATGAGTGTTGACGACCGCAGGATAGCAATACAGAGAGGTCTGAGGAGCCATAAACAAACCTCAACCAAAACGCCACTCTATAGCCACAAACAATGCTCAGAACAGCACCTAACTTCATCAACAGGACATTATGAATTGTAAATAAAAAGAGACAGAATAGAAATCTGCTGATGGGATAAAATCCTGGAAGTGTCCTCGTTTTTTAAGGCCCAAATCCGTACCACTTCTTAGACTCATCACAGCTGATGGTTTAATATACACGACCCTCATTACCCACAAACCCCTCTGTCACCCAGGATGCCTGTTTCTTGCTTCCTTCTTTATTGTCTCTCCTCTGGGTGTTTCCCTTCTCCTCCAGGACCGAGCCAAGCTGAAAAAAACTACGTTTGATTGGTCCGCTGCTTTGGGATTGGGACTCACTGCTGTCACATGACCTGCTGAGTCTGCAGAGTTTTTTTTCAACACACACACACACACACACACACACACAGAAATGATGACCTCTCCAGAGACGGGTCTGACCCCATTACAACACTGTTCCCTCTCTTCTATCTCGACCTTAATTTGGAGTAATAATTGAGCTCTGGTCAATTATTGATCAACTGAATAAATTATCTCGCTAATTCAGATGAGATTACTTTTAACACTTATTTTAATTCTTCTATTTATTTGGAAACAACAACATTTATTATGTACATTTTTTGACGCCATATGCTGACGTTTGGACAGAGGAGCTGTTCATTTGATGATCTGGATCCAAACCCTAACCCGCTTTTATTTTGAAGAGTAGGCTACTTCAAATAGATGATGAAGTAGAGGTCTAAATGGAAACAGGAAGTAAAAATGTTTAACCAAGCGCTAACGCTGAATTTGGATAAAGAAAAAACAAATATTTCAGTTTTTTTAAAGTGCAGACTCATTTCTGAGAGAGCTTCTGTTGTTCTGCTGCTTTTTCTTCATTTTCAAACACGTGGTCACTTAGAAAGGAGTCAAGTCAACATGCAGAAGTTTTGGTCCGAGGTAGTTTGCTTTAATGGCCCCTCCCACCACCTTCACTGTGCAGAGGAGGCCTTAAAGAAGATTTGACCTGCGACCTGCAGTTTTACCTCTTTTTTTTAACCTTAGTTCAGTTTTTTCCTGATCTTGCTGAAAGTGTCACCTGGCTCATGATGTTGGATAAAGAGTGCCGCCTCTCCTCGCTTCAGGAAGGGATCAAACCGTCACTAAGCAGGGTTGGTGACCGTAGCGCTGACGACTCCACCGCCACCGCCACCTCCCCAGGAGAAATCAGCGACTGGAAGCAGCCCCTGTAATTACCGGCCGCTCTGCTGCGCGCTGATTGATGCCTCTTGATGAAGTAGTTCAGTGATTGAAGAGTAACGATGCTCCGGAAAAATCTATAAGAGGCCTTTTACTGCTACTGGAGAGGAGAGCAGGGATTGGCCGTCCTCCATTTTGCTGGTTAATCAGACGGCGGTTTGAAGCCATCTCACGGCAGGAGAACGATCATCCTGGCTCATCAGTCAGATCGATCAATCACCTGATGGAAGGAGGGCAAACAGGCGGCGTATGGAGCCGCTCACCTGCTGTCATCGCCCCCCCAACTCACAGGCGTTCAAAGTGGCGAATGAATCCAGGTCATCAGAGTGCTTCTGCGTTTAATACTGCCATATTTCAACAGCGCCGTGTCTGCAGAAGTGCAGCTTTCTGCAGAAGGCTGATGGTCGCTCTTACAGGGAACTGGGGGTCAGAATCCACGGTCTCCTCCATCTGGTGCTTAAAAGTTCTTCAAACCTTTGAGGAATCATTAGACAAATACGTCACCAAGGCTTTGTCCGAGCTTTTTGCAGGGGGCTGATGGTCGCTCTTAAAGGAGACTCAGGGTCAGAACCAACGAGTATGCAATCCACGGTCTCCTCCATCTGGTGCTCAAAAGCTCTTCAGACCTTTGAGGAATCATTAGACAAATACGTCACCAAGGCTTTGTCCGAGCTTTCTGTAGCAGCGTGGCATCCTCTAAGAAAACTCAGAGACACGACGGCTCTGAAGCTCTTTTCTATCATCCTTATATTTAGGGTTAGGTTTGTTGGACATCATCTTTCTGGCATCCCCCCAAAAACACCTGGAATCTCCACCACCTGTTTCTCTGTCTTTAGGGTTTCTATTCCACAAGACCTCAAACTTTGTGTCCGATCAAAAGACTTTTGTTTAACGCTTTAAAGTCCAGAGTGTGTTTAAAGTACGTCTGTGTGGAAGAGCTACATCAGAAAACACCCAGTATGTTTGAAATGTGAGCAAACAGTGGCACAGGTTGAAGGAACATCTTGACTCCTCCGTTTTTTTTTTTTGCGTTGGCATTTCGAAGTGAACTCGGGAGGCTTTACGTCTGAACGGAGCGTCAGCGCGCCCTCCTGCCTCCTCTCAGCCTCGGCTTCCTTAATCAACATGGCAGCTGTGTTTCTGCCTCCTCTCCTCTCCTCTCCTCCCTCTGCTCCCTTCCTCTCTTCTCCTTCTCCTCCTCATAATCACATGCAAGACGACCATGACAGGTAGGCATTTGCAGGAGATTAGGGCTGTAGTTTTTTGGCATTAAGGTGAATTAATCCAGAAATGAATATGGAAAATGCGGGTAATTACCGACTCGGAGGCGCTCTGGGACATTTTAGGGACATGTCAAAGTATTCTCTCTTCCTGCTGTCTTCTTTACTCTTCATAACATTCATTTCTTCTCCCCCGCTGTTCGTTCTTCTTCTCTGGTAATAGCACAGTGACCCCCGAGCTTGCAGAGAGCGAGCGAGTGAGCGTCTGGTTGAAAGCATTGATTATCACGGCACAGTCCTTGATGGAGCAGTTTGGCTTGATGCGTGTAATTGTGGTGTAATTAAACATTGACACTGGGGCTCTAACCGAGGCCTGTCAAACTCTCTGACCTTCTCAGCGGCTCGGAGAGGTGAGCGCACCATTTACTCCTGCTGGAGGGAGACAAATGAGGAGGTTTGCTGTCTCTGTGTGAGATGAGTTCCCAGCGGTGAGTCTATATGGTGTGGATAAGCTCGTGTACAGTCTCTGATTCATGTCATAGTGGGAGATCTCTTCAAATAAACCCCTTCAGGTTATCTTTTCTGGACGCTGTTGCTCATCTAAAGTAGAAACACCACTGACAGTAAAAAAACACAGTTGTTTCTTATAATAAACTGGAAAACCACGACACAAGCCATTCAAATGATTACTGGAGATAGTTAATGGGTATGATTTTACCAAATCTTTACCCATAAATCAAGATTATCTTACTCTGACTTTTATCTGCACATGGTATCCCCTGATTTCAGGAAGTAAAAGTGAGGTTTTGGCTTTGTGTAGAATATCCATAAATACATCTCATGAAACATGCAGACCGTTCCCTGTACTGCTATGTGAAGAAAGTAACCTCTAGAAACCGGCAGTAGATTTGAGAGTCGAGTCTGAGTCCATCTATAACTAAAAAGGTCCAAAAAGATCATCTTTAATGATCCCAGTCCACACCTGTACCCCACCTTCTACTTCTGGACTCTCCAGGTAGGTTGCAGCACCGGGGAATAACGGGTTCCTGTGTCTCAAATCTTTAATTTATGTCTCTTTCTCTCATCTCGTTAATTTCAGGAGGGCTGCATCCCTCTGAAAGATCTTTAGTTTTTGCCGTCTCAGAGTCTGTTGGATCCTTTTTTTCTGGTCCACTTTGTCTGAGGAAAAGACACTGCCTAACACCTGTGCACACCTGATATGGGGTGTTGATCTCTCCCTCTTTACACAAATGTAGATCAGCTGACATCCAAGTTTATTCAGAGTGGAGTTTAAGAGCGTACACAACGATGACAATGTGGTCAAAATACTCTCTGGTGTAGACGGATGATATTTTTGTAAATAACTCGACTGAGATGACTGTCGGTGACTTTCTCTTCTCTTCAGCTCCAGATAACTATCCCAGACAAAGTCTTGGAGGAGTCTTTTAAGTGACTTTTAATTTATGCTTTTGTTCTTTCGTCGTCTCCTTTTCCCAGCAGCAGAGAGAAAAACCTGATTCCACTGGGATCCAAACTTTCGTCTTACAGAGAGGAACAAGTACAACCAGGAGTCATTTATTCACGATCCATACCTGCTTATCTTGTTCAGGGTCGCAGCTCTTTGGTCTTGTGCTGCAGGGTAAGGGTTGGTTAGCTCGATACAAAAACAACTCAGGGTCAAATGGAGCTTGAGTTGAATGGAGTATTTTTCATGGTTTGGGATCCTTCGATGTGAAAAAATAGTTGCGTGCTCTTTCTGCGGTCTTGCTGCTCTATTGTTGTAGTCCTATTGTTTGTGACTGTTCTAGTTTCCACAAGAAGTTTGTCAACAAAGAGTCTTTGCTGAAAAGACTGAACACGTCATTTCCCTTGAGAAGAAATCAAAGAACTTTGGGTCCATTTAACATAACATGCATGTTATTGGACTAAGAAGAATCATAGCACTTAAGAAAACCCACGTAGATGCAACAAGAACAAGCAAAACCTTCACAAGATCTCACCTGAAAGACAGAGACTGTGTCACTGAAGTCACTTCACATCTGAGCTGACAGAAATAACATGAGGAGTTCCCCAGGGCTCTATCCTGGGGCCTTATTTGTTTGATATCTATATGCTCCCACTTGTCATTTAAAAAAAATAATGAACTAAGTCATTAAAACTCTGCATTGACTCACAGATATACATCTCGATGCCACCGACCCTAACCTCAAATTTCCACCGCATCTGGAATGGCTACGAAAAGGTCGTATCCACCGATCGTAGCTGATCGTAAACATTCAATGTTTACGAAAATGTTCTGCAGATGAATGAAGATAAAAGTGAGACAGAGAAGACAGATAAAAGTTCTGAGAGCCAAGTCTGCTTTCTACGTGTCACTAATCCATAAAATAAGACGGAATCAATAATCAGTGGGTTGATTTCTGAGCATCAGGCGATGTGGTGGAAAAAAGGTGAAAAAAAACACTCATGACTCATAGTCCTGTAAAATAACCACCAAACCCTAAAAGTGGAGGATTAAATAGGAAAGTTTTCTGTCTGTTTTGATGTGGTCTTACTCTCCTCCTCTTCTCCATCATCAGAATTTTATTCTCCATCTGTTTCTTCTTTTGTCTGCAGCGGTTTCACCAAAACACTGAGTATCACCTGAAGTGGAATTGAAATCTAAAATGTAAATGAATTTTCCTGCGTGAGTGTGTGTGTGTGTTTGTGTATGTGTATGTGTGTGTGTGTGTGTGTGTGTGTGTGTGTGTGTGTGTGTGTGTGTGTGTGTATGTGTATGTGTGTGTGTGTGTGTGTGTGTGCGCGCGCTGTGTTTTGTAGCGTCAGAGAGAAACACATCAGGAGGTAAAGGGGCACAACGCCTCGCTGTCGCAGCAGAATCATTTCCTCGTGCATTTACATGCAAATTCGCCCCTCTGCTGCCTCTCTGCAGCCACAATGGAGCTCAGCAAATCATTGTCTCATCACAGAGAGATGGATTTCATCCCCGGGCCGTGTGGACGTGGAGGGAAACTGGGCTGAATTCATATGTCGAGCTCTCTGCGGCGGCTGCCACCGAGCCAGACTCCTCGTCCTCCATCATGGAGGAAGGCAAACAGCCCAGGCCCTTTAGCATTTGTGCAAATGTCAGAGAAAAGGACAGATCTCAGGAATTAACGGCAGCAGAGGTGGAGGAAGCTGAAAAACCTCCTCCTGAAGAAATAGATGGACTCGTGGTGCCAGGCGCCGGCTTCTCCTCCACAGAGAGAAAGATTAATGTGAAGCTCAGAGCGCAAAGTTACACCGTCATGGCGACCGTTAGGAAACTCTGAGCTGGAAATGAGCTCATGAAGCCGTCAACAGCAAATACACACCATATAAATATGTACTTATGCAACTTCTATTATCATCAGCCACCTTTGAGCTACATGGACACGGTTAGGTTTTTATACCGCGGCTGAATTTAAAGTTTTTCTTATTTTGGTCATAATGATTTTGGCACCAGAATCGGATAAACCAGATTTCCAGGACTTTCATCTCTGCATCACTGTAATGTCAATGCTAAAAAAAAAAAGAAAATATCAGGATATGCTGGTGTAGAGGTTGTGACGGAGTGCGAAGCAAAGACTTTCACAGCAGGCAGAAAAATCGGTGTCTTTCCTTTATGTTTGTAAGAGTTTATGATGTTTATGTTTATTCTGAGCACATAAATTCAGAAAATAATGTTTTTATTTTTCTGTTTCTGCTCTCTGACTTTGCTGTTCCTCGCTCTCTCTTACTGTCGGTAATTATTGTTAAAAATATGACGGTAAATGTATCTCTAACTCGCTCTGAAGTGACCTGACCAGATGATCACAGCCGGTCGGGTCGGACTGACCCACACAGTAAAATTGGTGCTGATGATTGTTTTATTGAAAAACTCTGATTCGTTTGTTTTTCTCTGTGACCACTCATGAAACAAAGTGGAGGGCCTCGCTGATATTCACTAATATTTGTGATAAAACAACCTAAACTGTGTTGTCTGAGCTTTAAGCTTTAAACTCCCTGAACTAAAACAGAGAATAACAGAAAGAAGAGCCTGATTTACTCACTAAGACAACGTTTGTTCATCCCATCAAATTACAGGTTCTGCAGCTGATCATCTGAGAAGAACTGTGTGAAGGACATCAGGTGTGAAGACTGTAGAGATGGTGGTATTTAAATTAAGTTTAGCAGGTTTCCTGTGTTTATGCCGTGGAAAGTTGAGACAGGAAGTAGACCGACAGCAGTGTCTGTACATGGACTACAAATAAAGGCCACGATATGAGTAGATGTTCTAAAATAGCTCTAACCCAAACTTCAACAGGAACCTTTTGAAGCTCTAACCTGAACTTGAGCAGGAACCTTTTGAAGTTGTAACTGAACCTCAGTGGGAACCTTTTGAAGCTTGAACCTGAACTTTAGCAGGAACCTTTTAAAGTTGTAACTGAACCTCAGCGGGAACCTTTTGAAGCTTGAACCTGAACTTTAGCAGGAACCTTTTACCTAAACTCCAGCAGCTGTTTTGAGTTAGTACAGAAACTTTTCGAAAAGCATACTCACAGTGATTTAAATAAAACTTTATTATAATAATCCTGTAGAACAATGGGTCAGCAGAGATGTTACGTCTCACACTCTCACTCCCACATGCGTGAAGTGAGGAGCCTTTGGAGGGTTAGAGTTGAACCTGAATGGAAGTAAGCCAGGTGCATTGTGGGGAAACCAGCAGAGAAAAGTCCACAGAGAAGTCCTCTGCCAAGTTTCTGTCAGACTGATACCAGAGCAGACAAACACGGCTCCCTTCAGTCCAGTTTTGATTTTTCTGAACTGCATCTGGAGTCTCTGGCGTGTGGGTTCAAAGAGCCGGGTCCTCGCTAATCTTTGGTGATTTCTGTGTTATCTTCAGCCGGCCGTGGGGGGGTTGGCAGGCGGCGAGGGAGCGTCTCTTATAGAGTGGAAAAGTCTCCTCATTAGCCCGACCGTCCAAAGAAACATCAAATCATCTCATATCTATTGAGTTATGTTATCTCCAAAATGAGATGTTTTCCAGAAACAAAGAGTTTGACCCACAGATGGGATCTGTGTTTGGACCCGTGACTGATGGCTTCTTCTAATTACTCCCAATCTCCTTCTCTGTTCGTCTGTCTGTCCGTCTCTTTCTTTTGTCTCCAGCCTGCCTGTTGACTTCTGAAGGTCTGAGTTCAGCCTTCAGTCACTCAGTCGTCTCTGTTTTTTTTCACTCATTCATTAAAATTTAAAATTACAGAACTCAAATAAAGCTCAAATAGATCGGACGCCAAATTGCAGCTTAATTGGATTCTTCATTATCAGAACAAAACAGGTCCATGAAAACAGAGCAGAAGATTCGTACTTAGATTATTGCGTATGATCTGTGGATCCTCACAGGGAGGACTTTCATGTAAATCTGGTCTTTTTTTAAGGTCACATCTCGCAGGAAGCATGATAGTTACGAGCCGTGCATCATATAGAGGTGAGTCTCCAGCTCAAACCTCTTGCAAAGTCAAAAGTTGACTGGCTCAAATTTGGTGGCACAACATCCATCCATTGTCTGATCCGGAGTCAGGTCCCAGGGGTAGCAGCCTAACCCCCAGTTTTCACTGCATCCGGAATGAATGTCGCCATCCGCCAGTTTCTACCAGATCCATCAGTGAGGTGAATTTCATGGCGGATTACTGACAGCGGTAATCGCGAGAACTCACAAGAACCCACGGATTACCATGCAATCACGCGATAACGAGTTGTCTCCATAAAGACAGACACATAGACATATAAGCAGTAGATTGTGTCCTTCCAGGGAAGGAAATCTACTTCTAGAATCAGCATCTCCTCATCCATGGTGTCATCGGGGTGAAATGACGTCTAAAAACCTTTCACTTGTTCGTCTCCGCCCGTTTGCATGGTGTGAAATACGATCCTCCTGAAACACGGAGTGTTTTATTTTGAAAAGAAGCCGGATGTTTTATTTTGTGTCTTTGCCCGACTTCCTTTCCAGCACGGGTTAATCTGTGCTGAATTTATCCAGCGGCTCCAGAAAAATAGAACTCTTGTGATCAGCCGAGGAGTCCGGCGATCCACAGAGGAACGGAAAGAAGTCGGTGGAAATTGACACGTTAACTTGAATGGTTACGATCAGCTACGATCGGCCTTTTCATAGTCATTCTGGATGCTGTGGAAATTGGGGGTAAGCGAGGAAGCCCAGACTTCCCTCCCTCACTTCTTCCAACTCTTCTCGAGGTGTTACCAGGCCAGCTGAGGGACATAGTCTCTCCAGCGTACGACTGGTGCCACAGCTCGGTCCACATAGCCGTTAGTAAGTCGGACTTGTTTCAGGCAGGGGTTGGAGTATTTATTTATATTCTCCACTTTTTCCTTTATTGCATTGAGTCACTTTTTTCCCCTAGATCTCGTAGAGGTGTCCATGAGTGTCCACCTTTGACAGCATACTATAGGTGCTGTCAGAACCTCTCATTATTTAGTCTGGTTGTATTTTGTATCTTTGAAGCCTGTAGACTGAACAGCTGATGGATGTTCTGCAGGTGAAAGAGCATATTAGTGTGTTGCATTTGTAAATGTTGCAGAAACAAGCTGTGGAGAATCATTTCTGGGTGGAGCGAACACTTGGGTATTTGGTTAGAGTCTCTCAAAATTAGCTCAATTCTTCAGCAAACTGTCTGCAGAAAACTGTGGCCTAGCTTGCATGCTTGGATGTTTCTGAGGACCGTCTGAGGATCCTCTATTTGGTCTTTGTCCACTAAAACTCAGGAAGCATTTTTATTCAAAGTCTGCTGTCATGAAAACACGTAGAAGCCGAGCAGCGGGCAGAAAGGTTGGTGATGTTTCACCTCTCTTTATCGGAGCCTCCGGGTCTCTGACTCTGTTTGAAGGGTCAGAGTTCTGTTACAGGAAATCCACACAGCCTGAGCAGTGACAGCAGGCTGTTAGCGGCGGCTTCATCCCTCCATCTGTGTCCACTCTCACGATGCGCTTAGGTCAAGTTTGATTTCATCCTCATGCACACACACAGTCGCTGCAGAGACGCAGTCAATGGCGATTAAAATCTGTGATCTCAGGCTCCCTCCATCTGTTAGATTTACAAAAAGTATACAGTTAAACAATCTAATAAGAATTCAAGATGTTAAACACTAAAGGAATCTTAATCCTGAGCAATGAAGCTTACAAATAATGCTCACTTTTTATGACTCGATTGAAAAAGTTGAATATTCGCTTGTAAATTAAATCAAAGTTTAAGTAAAACATGCAGAACTGGAAATGAGCATGAGACATCTAATCAAAATCTACGCTCAAGTTTTTTTAACACCTGATTTAACCTGGTCTGGATCTTTCAGAATCTGAAGACGTAATTGGCACGTCCACTCATCAATCCACCATTTTTAATCTGTGATATCTCAAACAAAAATATACAACAATAATAATCGACGCAAAGGTAGATACATGTTTGAGCATGTGTCAGAGAATCATACCGAGGATGGTGAACCCGCCCAGGGAGCGTTCATATGCAGGAAATACTGATAAGAAATACAGACTGGAGAAGGTTGTACACATGATATTTAAGATGTTATTTACACCAGAGTCTTTTATTTTTAATATTTTTTAGCCTCACAGTAACTAAAGAAATGCGCACGAACAAACAGAGTAATTAAATATTTGTTTCTGTGTATATTTAACAGTGGACAGATGGTCACGTCTTCAAAAATCAAAACACATTCTTAAATCTTAAATTTGTCTGATTTTCATCATCTCACAGATTAACACGTTTTAGAGTATATTCTTTTCTTTCAGCTCTCTTTGATTTAGTCATTAAAGCTGCATCATGTTTGTCGTGAAAAATCCCCTTTTATTCAAATATATCATTAAGTTTTTTAACTGATTATTACACAGATAAGCGAGTACTTGTCCACTGGGCCTGTTTTATTTTCTTTTTGCATGTGTTATTTTTAAGCTTCAGTTTTCTTTTCCGTCATTTAGTTTTGCTGCACTTTATTCCACTTTCTGATGTGTTGTAGAAACCGTCATTACTGAGAAACCCAGCAGCGAAATGAAGAAGCTGTTTCCCAGCAGCAGCTGTGTTAAACCACACATTGTTCAAATTGCCTCCAGTGAAAATAGCTGTTATTATATTTCTTCTGGGTCTATTTGTCGCTTTGTTATCTGCCAACGATTTTGATCATTTCTTTTTTTTTATTTTTCTTTTTTAATGAAATGAAGAAGCTGCAGGAACGAGTATTCAGACTCGATCAAACTGGAGCTGCAGCTCTGACCTGATAAAACTCAAATTTAATATTCATCCAAGAAATCCCAGTGGGACCAGCGTGGTCTCTTGGGCTTCAAAGCAGACGGGAGGAAGAGGAGAGGACGAAGAGTGTGAAGAGAAGAGACAGGTACCAGTCAAGGTGTGAAGGGTACAATAGGAGAGGGGAGATATAAACTCCATGTCTTTGAAGGTTTTTAATTTGGGTCAAGAAAAAGGTGAAAAAACAAGAAGATGAAGAAAAGAGGAAGAGTTGATCGAGCAAGGAAGGGTTAACGAAGGGTGTTTAAGGAGACAAGGAGGGAGGCTGGGGAGAAGTGGAAAAGAAAGGAAGGAAACAAGGAGGTGAGGAAAAAAGGTTTTAAAGAGATAACGGTAAAAGACTCGCACATGCACACTGGAGTACAGAAACCCCTCCTGAAGCAGACTCTCTTATATGAACCTCCGTTTATCAAATGAAGGGAATGTAAGGCGGCAGGTGGAGCAGAGACAGGAGGCAGTAATCCAGTTTCAGGTGCAGCTGAGTTAACATAAACCAGGTCTCTGTGAGCTAATCTGGGATGAATCATTCACTTACATTCAATAAGAGCCGATCTGGAAAACCTCAAAGACGCCCAGACCTGAATGAAGCAGCCTTAGATGTTGCCATAGCAACCTCTGGGTGTTCGTTTTCTACACAAAACAAATGTTGTCAGTGTTACACATACAAATCAGCGAGTTAAAGAAGAAAATGACCACGCAAATGTTGAAGAAGAAGGTTCAAGAGCTGTTATCAAACAGGACTGATGGTGTCAGGTGTTCTGTTGTAAAGTTGGACTTTTTAATGCAGGACTCTGTGGAGATGGACTCACTTCTGAGCAGCACCAAGTGGACAAAAAAGGAACTGCAGCTTCTGCACTCCCACGCCGGCTCCCCAAATATCTAAAGGTGAAGTTCTTCAAGAAAGTCTAGTAAGAACTTTTCCAAAGAGCCTCAACGGTTTTGAAGATTCATCATTTCTTTTCTTCAGACTCGTCTTCGGCCGTTCACTCCATCTTTGCTCCCATGATTCGGTTTTTCTTTCTTTTTTACATTCTTACTCTCTTATTTTTCCTGTGTTTCTCTCACTTTTTTGTCTTTCTTTCTCTCCTTCCTACTTCCATTATTTCTTCTTTTCTTTTCATTTGTTTTTTTTCTTTCTTTCTATATTTCTTTCTTTCCCTTTCTCTTGTTTTTTTCTTACTTTTTCATTTTCTTTGTTCCTCCTTCTTTCTTACTTTTATTTTTCCTTCCTTCCTGTCTTCCTTGCTTCCTGCCTTCCTTCCTTCTTTCTTTCTTTTTTTAGTTCATTCTGTCATTCTTCCTTCCTTCCTTCCTTCCTTCCCTTCTTCCTCCCTTCCTTTCTTCCTCATTTCCTTCCTTCCCTTCTTCCTCCCTTCCTTTCTTCCTCATTTCCTTCCTTCCCTTCTTCCTTCCTTCCTTTCTTCCTTCCTGTGGAGGTCTCTTAATCCTCCCCAGTAGTAATAAGGAATTGTAATTCACTCTCTCTCTCTTTCTCCTCTGTATCAACCTCACTCTCTCACTCCCCCCTCTCCCCTCCACTGTCCCAGCAGCAGGGAAGGCGGTGTGGACGATGATGGCGGAGGAGGAGTGGATGATGATGGCGGAGGAGGCGGAGCAGCACGGACAGGCCGACATGCTGCCAGTCGCCCCTCATTAGGGCGCCGCTCCGTCTTGCTCCTGCAGATCAATGGTCGGCCTAATGAAAGCCAAGCGCTGCCTCGGTGTGACACGCTGCGAGGAGGAGGGAGGGAGGTTTGAGCACCGGCCAATAAGACGGCAGCGTTCCTCAGGCCCTGCGTATGAAGCCAATAATGCAGCTATTATTAACCTGATCCGCTGCGGTCTGACCTGATTTGAGATTCATCAATTGAAGAACTAATCAATGAAACCCTGATTAACCTGCACACAGACGGAGGTACCGCACTGATCAGGCTGCAGACTCTGACATGTATATTTTATTATCCACCTGTTTCAGTGCAGAAACGCATTTCTATTCCACTGACAGCATCACTTTGAAGATATTATTGATGGAAAATGTTGTCGGCTTTAAGAGGAATCAGCTTCCAAAAATCAATCAAATCCTCGTTGGCAGTTTACAGACAGTTTTATTTACTTCAGTCAGCCGTGGAGGATAAATCAAACTCTTTACTGAAGAAAAACTGCCAAACCGCCACGGAGAAATCCTCACTCAAAGGTTAAAATCCCGGCCAGGTGGAAGGAGAGTGAGATGCAGGAGAGACTTCTACACGTTACGTAAATTTCCTCTTACCTCTCTAGATCCTGCAGTAATGATCACCTGCAGGAACCACAGACAAACAGGAATATGAATATTTCAAGACATGTCAGAAGATGAAAAAAGAGCAGAGGTTATGTTTGAATTCATGTTCCTGAAGACTACGCCAGGACTCTGCAACAGAAAACTTTCCGCTCTCTCTCCACTTTGTCTCTGCGGTACGAACACCTTTCTTCCTGAACTGTCCGGCAGCAGCAGCAGTTTAATTTTTCCCAACAGTTCCTGTGGGGATGAGCAGCAGCAGCAGTAAAGCAGGAAGGCCATAAAACCCTGGAAAGGACATTTCTGTAATTCACTGGAACGTTATGATTCCCCGCTGAGGTCCAGGAAGTTCTGTTTAACTGCTGCCCGCTGAGCTGAATCCACCGTCTGATTTACAGCCCTTCATTTATCCTGTTTGTCTTTAAATGGAAATCCAATAAATGACCGACTGTGACGGTAGAAACACCCGGTCACTGCAGCAGTATTTAATCAAACAGGGACGAGATCTGAAACTCAGGTACACTTAGACCAGCTCCCTCCTAGAGGTCCATAATCTAAAAAAAAAGTGAATTATTCTGCTGCTGTTGCTTTTAACAAATAGAGCACCGGGCAGGTGTTTCACAGAGGCTGGGAGTTTAGGGTTTGTTTTATTTGTGACTAAAAGTTTTCTCATCCCTGATCCAAGAGTTTGTCCTCGGACGATTATCTCCAGTTTAGGAGGGCGACACACTACGAGATGATCAGGCCAGTGTCCATGAGAAACTGCTGGGAGAACCAATGAGGATGCTCGGCTCAAGTTTTCTGCAGGCAATGTCAAATCAATTGTGTAATTTAGCGACTTTTGAGAGACCTTGACCCAAGCAAACCTCGATTTGTGACAGTATTTAAGAGGACTCTTCAATGTAAACTCCACCCCTCCCAACCAGTTTTCCCCTCAGCTCCTCCTCTCCCCTCAAGCCCCGCCCACAAACAGACGCTCCTGCTTGCTCGTATCGTTCCAATTAAATTCAGATATAATGCAGATAAATACTTCAGATCATTACAAATGGGGCCCAGTCAAGGTGAAAGTCAAAAGCATTGGTGCTACTGTAGATGCCAACAGACTACCAGCAAACACAATGTTTGCAGGACTTCTACAACGAGGATAAAGTGACATAGTCCAGGACCCGAGGGAGGACAGTTTAGTGATGGCGCTACAACACGCTACAGCAGGTCCGTTTGACAAGAAACACTTCTGTTACAGACACTTGTCTTACTTTGTTAAAGCGGTTTACCTGTCCAGCAGAAAGGTTACAGGGTCACCAAGATCCCCAAGCGTCCCCCATCGTTTATGTTGACCCGGCTTTTTAGCTCTTGTCCGGTCTACCTCTGTTTTAAGCGCCCGTTATTCCTCCAGAGTCTCCGGTATTTACTTTGTTTTCTTGCTTGTGTCGGCAGTCGTGGCCAAAGGAGGATTCAGACAATTTTCCGAACTTTCTGGTTGGTTTCTACTGTCCGATATTGTAGCACGCTAACTTTGTTTGGGCTCCTGAACGACACGGGGGAGCAGCGTCTGCCTCACAACCAATCAGGTCAGAGGAGGTGGAGAATGACTGCTCAAAAATGTTAAAATGTTGACTACACAGACATAAGAGAACACAGCGATATCATTATATATCCAAATGTCATCAATAACTAATAACTATTGACTGATATTAAAAGCTTTTTTTGTATAGACACCACAAAAAAAAATGCTTCTTTAACAGATTCCTGCCTGCCACACCTTTAAGCCTCAAGCTCTGAGGTGTCTGAGAATTACTGAAACCAAACAGCAGACTCGACTCTGCAGGAAGCTGTAGCCTAGCTTGTGTGCCGGTTCTCCCAGCAGTCTCTCAATTAAAGATCGGAGTTGACCAGCATCCATGAAACTCTTAAAATCAATATTCTTTCAAAGTCTTAAAATCGCTCTTCAGAAACTGATGGTTATTCACTTCCTTGTATGAGTTTCAAAAGCAGCAGAAAATAGGAGTGCAGATTTAGTCTTCATCAGTGCTGAAAAGCCTTTTAGCGATTTTTCTCCGGTTTAGACGAGACAGCGTGATGCATTGTTGAGACTCATTTACAGTGACAGATTTTTTTTTTGCAGGTACCATATTTACAAGCAGTTTAAAAAACAACCTTCACTTTTGTGAGTTTGACAGCGTGCACGTTCAAAAGCAGCCGTGCCTGTCTTCTTTTTTTTTCCTCTACAGCAGCAGAGTGTCCTTGCAGAGAGGAGGACGCTCGCTGTTCAGCTTCTCCATAAATCTTCAGGTGCAACGGAGCTCAATTAGCGACGGCGACGGCAACACCGCGCTCTGAAATGTCATCGTCTTTTGTTGCTGCCAGACAATTACTGTTAAATATCTTTTATTGTTGTTTGTGTGTGTTAGAGCCAGTTCTCATTAGGGATTCAAAGGCAAAAGAGCAGACGGTGTCATTAAAAAGGGCTGAAGTAATTAGCCATCCACCTACTGCTCACTAATCAAAGCTGCTGAAATGTCGGAGTGTTTTTAGAAAGAGGTGGGCAGAC
Source organism: Xyrichtys novacula (assembly GCA_962446985.1). Classification (NCBI taxonomy): domain Eukaryota; kingdom Metazoa; phylum Chordata; class Actinopteri; order Labriformes; family Labridae; genus Xyrichtys; species Xyrichtys novacula. The sequence continues at coordinate 34,996,666 of OY660869.1, read as the reverse complement.
AGGGAGTGAGGGGGTCGAGGTCGTTTCTGCATCAGGGGTTTTCTAGACTTAAGCGGCATGTGCAGGATCCTGAATTTAATCTTATCCAGCATTTTTGGGACAAACAAGAACACCTGTGTGTTTTTTTTTAACCTGACTGACCCACTTTGGATGTGAGGTAAACCCTGCAGCAGGTTCTTCAAGAAAGCCCAAAACCAGACGGGGGCCTTTAGTCCAACACAGAGAAAACTGGATTCAGAGGAGCTGCTCAAATAAAGCAACATTTCATTGGCCAACAAAACGACTGAAAGTTTTATACTGTCTGCATGATTTTATATTTTGTACCAAGACCTCCTGAGCAGAAATCCATCTGGGTTTGAGAAGAAGAAGAAGCTTGAGTGAAGGTCGACTTTGACCTCTAACAGAACAAATCCAAGAGCATGTAGGGATTTTACAGCTGCATAAAGGACGGTTTGCGGTTCTTCATGTTTCTGCGTTCATAAGTCGGCAAAAATACCCAAATAACCGATCCAGTGGAGCTCTTCTAATGAAGTACAGAGCGTATCCTTCCAACCTTAACTCTCTGCTGTCATTATAACTCGAGCTTTCATGCGGATCAGCCCTTCATTTGGTACTACAGTGTTTGATACAAAGGCCTGCCTCTAAAACATTTCATAAAGAATAGTTGTAAATACTTGAGGATTCACGGTAAGTCAGTCTAAATTTGAGTGGATCCCAAAGTCTAAGAGGTCTTAAACGTCTTCCTGGATAAAGATCTTCATTGCAGTCAGCAGGATTTAGTTTTTCCTCCTGAAACCAGTTGAGCCTACAGCAGTGCAGAAACTTGTGAGGTTCCGATGAACCCCTGATACCAACTCACCAAGACTCGTGGTCTCTGGTGAAGCCCAGATGTAAAATGAGCACAATTACGGGCTCTCAAGTCTCACGCATTTGGCATGTGACACACGCATTCCCACCCGTTCACACACCACACACTGTATTTTTCAAGCATTTAAATGACCACAGTGACGTCCACCAAGTTGCACTTCTTTTAAAATGGAACAGGTAGCGATTAAGTGAGTTTCCCCGAGAGTTCAGAAGCTGCGTGCCACACGCAAGCCAATCAAATAAAGTATATCTACCAAACAGCCAATCAAAAAGAAGCATTGCTGTATCCGGGTAGATTTTGATTCCGCGCGTCATATTCCGACAAATTCTGTCTTCTGATTCTGGCCAGAGTCTAATTCTTAGTCCAAGTTGTTGTTAAACTGTAATTCATTTATGTTTATTTGTTAGCCATATAAATTTTGTTTTGTTGTAATTAGTGACAGGGATGGAACTTATCTGAGCGTGCTCCGTGCAGCACTGCAGTTTCTTGCTCCTCCAAAGTCTATCTGATCGTCTTGGTTTCGCTGTACTTCATTGATCCGGACAGGCATTAGCTGTATTTTGAGTTGCCCACATAAAACATCATAAAAGCCTCAAACTGGAAAAAAATGAAACGCAGAATAATTGGAAATCAAGAAAACATACAAAATTAAAGCCGCTTCAGCTGGTTTCACCAACATCCACTCATTTATCATGCAGGAGGCTTCATCCCTCCTGCTGCTCAGCGTCTCCGCTCCCATTGATTTCTCTTCATATCTTCAAATCTGAAAGCCTCTGTGGCCCCCGAATCATTTATAGCAGGATCTGAGCATGCTCAGAGCAGCAGGAGGAGCTGCAAACAAGTTTGTCCCAATTAATATAAAATGGCATTATGAAGTATTCACTATTCACCGCACTAATGTGCACAGTGCCACGTCTTGGCAGTTACTGTCTGGCTGTGAGCAGCCTCTCCGCTGCTGCTGCTGCTGCTGCTGTTGACTGTTTATTATCAGGATTGTCAGAAATGAACGAACATTAGCAGCAGATATCGACGCTGAAAGCCTTTATGAATCAGTCTGCATTGATTTTAACTTGGATACGGGGTCAAAGGTCAACAGCAATGAGGAAAATGCTCCGCCCAGACCTCCAGACTGAGCAGCATTCAGTAGTTGGTTTCGACTCGACTCTGTATGAAGATACAAATTTGAGGGAATCTAGATGAATATAGATGTGCCACACCTTCTGTCGTTCCCCGACTCGTCCATTTGTCTCCATTAGAGTCTGCAGAGGAAATTAAGCTGTGCATCTGTTGCGGGTCATGTTTGGATCTGTTAGCAACAACATCACGGCTCGTCTCAGCATATCAGGATGTACGGAGCTTTATCAACGACAAAACTACGAGGAGCATCAGGAGAGAGGAGCAAACTTCTGTCCGAGTTTACAGGCTTGAAAAATGACGAACAGAGCGGAGAGTACTGACTGATATGAGGCATCGAGTCTTTTTGTGGATCTACAGACTGCGTAAAGCTCATTTTTTATTGTTAACAGAATAGACGTGTTTTACCATGAGACGTGGTATCTCATTCAGGTCTCTGAGGTCTTGATTTTGTCGTCCCCGTATGAACCTGCTGTGTCTTCATCATCTGTAGAGAGTCCTGGTCAGAGCAGCTATGAATCATCTGAGTAACTTATTCCAGGTCTCTCTCCGTGTCCTGGTCTGACCATCCTGACTGAGGGGTTTTGGTGCTAACGCTCTCTAACATCTCAGACCAAACTGAAGTTCCTCCAGTTTCCACTTGAAGAATGAAAGGGATTCACATCGGGACCCCTTGTTTTGGTCTCTTCTTTTTTTTATTTCCAACAGTAATTCCTCCTAGAAGTAATGTCTTGAAGACACGAGCGGAAAAGGCCTGGTGTTCATGTAGGAACTCCATGGGGATGTTTTCAGATGCTAAAGCTCATGCTGGATGACGACACATGAAAAATATGGCTTTAACAAAACACCTGCATAACCAAAGGCTGGCTAATTTATACAAGGAGCCAAAGTTTTCATCAAGATGTGACAAAACTAAGAAAATTGATCACTATCCACTGAGAACCTGGGTTCGATAGCCTCGTCCATTCCTGTGAATGCCAGACAGGGTTTAAAACATGAACTTGGAGCTTCCAGAAAGAGAAGCGACAGTCTGTCACCACAGAGGAACTTTGTACGAGAACAAAATGAGTGTTTTAATGAGTGAGCCGAAGTTTTTAACAAGGAACCTACCAAAAACAGAGAGCACTGCTGAGGATGATGATGATGAAGAACATGGAGGTTTCCTTCTCATCCCTGAAACTCCATTTACATGCAGAAGGGAGCTGAAAACAGAAAAACAGTACAGAATAACCCGTACTTTCAAAGATGTCTGCAAACATGGGGGTGGAGCCTACACACAATCAGGGGTGTGGCTGTTTTTCAAGTGGGTGGTTCTATAATTAGGGATGAAAACATACTAACTGTGTCTTTAATGAAGGTTCACTTTGTTCAGGAAACGCTTCTGTCTGATGTGTTGCTTTCTGACGAAGAATATACAAACCAGAGTCCGTGTGTCCCTCCCTTCCAGATCGATTTCAGCTCGTCTTGGTGCTTGTTCAATATTTTGCCATCAATAAGCTTCCATATGGATTTGTCAGATAGCTGTGGATGGATAGAGAGAGTGAAGAGAATGCTATGAACTCTGGGAAACGTGTCTCTTTGCTCAACGGAGGCTGTCAGAGCAGAGAGAGAGAGCGAGAGAGTCGAGAGAGTCGTTCTGCTTCAGCGACGGGAAAATGCCACCGAGCTGCTCCGCTTCCCCGCTCATAAATACTCTCAAGGACCGCGGCTTTACAACAAGTCAATAGCTTCTGTTAGCAACACACACACACGCACACGAAACGCACACTGACAGAAATACACACATACAAGCCCCAACCCGCTGCACGTACACACAAATAAAAAACACACATCAGCAAAATACGCAGATGCATGCTGTCAAAGTATAAATCAACAATCACAGCACTACATAAACACAAGTGCCAGGCCAGCAGAAAGGGCTGCTGGGATAAATGCGGAGGCCGGGGCTGACGGAGCGGGAGGTAAATCTGTCTGGAAGGAGGGAAGGAAGGGAGGATGGAGGGCAGATTAAAACACAGAGTGTCGTTTAAAAGAGCTGTTCCCTCTGCTGCACCCGCAAACTTCGGTGTCACAACTTCTTCAAACGTCCCGTCAGCAGAAGAGACGCCGGCAGGAAAACGGAAATACAGAAATACTTTAAATGATCCGAACCGTACTCCACCTGAGGATTCTCATCTGAGAATCTGGAGAAATAAAGGGACAAGGACCAAAACCAGGACTGGATGGTCTCTGGAGTGGGAATCACCACATGGAAAGGACAACTGGACTTAAGGTGAAACGTCTCAAGTAAGTCCAGTTGTCCTTTCATGGAAGAATTGGAAATCACAGATGCTGCGTCCTTGGTTTTAAAGAGTACAGGGTCCAAATCCAGCATCCCTGATGGTCTGGGGATCATCAGAGTCCATGTCATCTGTGAAGGCTCCATTAATGCTGAACAAGATCTCCAGGTTTAGGAGGAATATCTGCGTCCACCCAGACAAAAAGTTTTTCAGGGAAGACCTTCATATGATCCCAAACCACATTCTGACAACAGGAGAAGAGTCCTGCTGAGAAACTGGACTTATGTAGTCTTGACTTGTCCCCCATTTGAAACACTTCGAGCATCATGACCCCAAAACCAGGACCAAGGAGACCCTGAACTGTTGAGCAGCTGAAATCCTCTCTCAGGGAAGAACGGGTCAGACTCCAGAATCCGGTCTCCTAAATGTTAATGTTCATCAATATCGAGCCTTGATGGTTTCCACTCTTCATGGCGGATCAGGACTCCACCCCAGGTTCGGACTTGGTAGTTGGATTTACTAAATGTCTGTCAACACAGAAACTTGCTCTGAATTTCAGGTTCTGTTCATGCTGATTTGGGTCTCTGAAGAAAACTGATTTTAGTTTAGAAATCCGATCAATAAGCTGCACAAACATCCCTCACTGGGGATGAAATTTACCACTTGATGGCAGTGGAAGCATCAGTCAGAGTTTCATCCTTTATCAGTGTCCTTCAGCTCATTACCAGAGGAGGGTATGTGTCCGCCGGAGAAACAAACCGCCGCTGGTTCAATTCCCCCGGCCCCGCGGATCGCCTCCAACACAGCGTGGCCTCCGTACTGGTTTTATTTACAGCTCGGTGTGTCCCCTGCGGTGTGGAGCGGCTGACGGGTGGAGGAGGGCGACGGTTGAGTCTGAAGACAAAGAGAAATGAAAACCGCTGCCCGACTCTAGCTGTTATTTTTAGCCAAAGCAGCCATAATTACCCGGGCAACGTCTAACAAAATTGTTCAGGCTCGGCTGGGCAATTAGGCCAGGCGGAGCCGCTAATGGAGAGAGAATTACACAGACCTTTCCCCCATTAGCCCCCATTTACAGCAGGAAATTTACTGGGAGTGTATGGACCAGCCGTGACTTCCAAACCAGATTACTGCTCTGAAACCACTCCGCCTCCACCCCGCCCGCCCGCAGCCCCTCCTTTAAACCTCTTTTCCTCATCTCACCATGATAATCCATCCGTTTAAAGTCGAGGAAGAGCTTCTTTATGTGCTGTGGAGAAAGAGTCAGGAAATTAGTTTAGACCATCACGGGAAAGTGTTTGAATAAAAACACAATAATTTACTTCATTGTGACAAAATGAGCTTCAAATAGACGAACAAACAGCTGCATTTAAAAGCCTCTCTAACCACAGAACCAGGCTGAGTGCAGATCCTCCGATACAGCAGCGGGGTCAGCGGTTCACACAGTAACATGGAATAATCTATGCCCCGGTCTGGAGCTGATTATTGATGCTGCACTTACGGTTTTAATCGGCTGTGAGCTCGTATCAATCTCTATGAAGAGATGCAACTTGGAGCTCGATTTAAACGATGTCGAATTAAAGACAATTTCTTATTTCTACGAGAAAACGCCTTTCTCACTCCAAAATATGGAATACCTATGTTGGTCCAGCGTAGTCATTTCACAAAAAGTTTCTGAAATTGTGACCGTATGTTTCTTTTCTGCGGTCAGACTTCAGCTCACATGACTGGGAGGACATCATTTTTATTTTCGGTGGAAATTACTGTATTTTCAGATATCTTGTGGCTTTAGCTTCATTTTGGTTGTTGCGTTAACTTACATTACCACTTATCTGGGATTTACATTTAGATGTGTGCTCAACAGTAAGCTTTATAACTCATTATAATCATATATCAGAAAACGATAAGATAAACCCTTAACTCATCCCGCGGTGGGGAAGTTTGCAGGTTTGTCATTGATAGCGTCTGTAGCAACAACAAACACCTATTGTTGTGACAATATAGTTGAGAAAATTGAAAGAAATTATGTTGAAATGAAAAAAAAAAAAAGAAAAAAAACATTGTCACGATAAAACAAACAGATACTATGAAAACAAAGTAAAAATGAGAGAAGTTGTGAAATAACTGTGAAATAACTAAGCTAAAAGCATGTAAAAAACACTCAACCCAACCCGTGAAACCCTCAAATATTTGCCTGTGACTCCACCCTGCCTCATAGTGTCCTCTTCTTGGAGATTCAGAACATGGTCACCCTACGTTTTGGAGTGAGACTGCGTTGATTTGAAAGCGTCTATCTTCTTGACCTCGTACTTCCACCCTCGTGAACGTCTGTTTTCTTTAATTACTAAATCATGTGACATCCTTGGCTCTTGACTCTTCCACTGACAGTTTTTTAACGTATAAATATTTCATCAATAAAGTCATAGAAGGAAGTCCAGATCCTCCGTTTGATAACCTCAGATGCTCCTGCAGATAATAAATATGCTGTAGTCTCCTGTTATAGTGACCGATCGTGACTTTTGGAGACTTTGGTCAATAGATGAGGGTCTGAGTTTGATTCCTGCTGCATCAACAAACCCCCCTCTCTCGTCTCCACCTGCTCCTCCCCGTTAGCAGTGGAGCTTCTTCATCGGTTAATGGAGTCAGGAGTGTGATGCGGCGACACAAGATACGTCACCGAGTCAGAGTCTGCAGGCTGATACCTGTGGACCTTCAGAACCGCCGCATTAATACTGAGGGGATTAAAGATGGAGGAGAGGCTGCTCCTCCACAAGTGGAAAAGATGAATTTCAAACACGTAGCCTCCACCCTCCTCCTCCTCCTCTTTCTTCAGCTCAAGCTTAAAGAAATATCAAACGCACAAAAAGAAGTATTAACAAGGCAAAAAGTTCTTGATCCTTTTTATAAGATGAGAAAAGCAAAAAGCAAAGCAGCCGAGCCGATTTCCATTCCAACATGAATTCCAGTGCGGGTGAATTTCCAATGTCGGCAGCCATTAAGGCCTGTCAAATCAAATATGACACCGGGGGAAGGAGAGAGAAATATTCAAATCATCTTTCAAATCTTTTTCCAGAGCTGCCTCTGTGAGAGGCGCCGCTGTCTCTCCGCTGACAGCCCCGACAATTAATTTATGTCTTACAGATTATTCCATAAACCACTTCTGACCCCGGGGACGTGCTCCGGCACACAAACACAGGTAGGAAACAGACGAGCACACGTGTCACGGTCTTGAAAGAGCCTGCTGAAGGGGGCGGGGCACCTCAGCTCCAGGTGTCAATCATCAGAAACTGCCTCACGTATACATTCAGGATATATGTGGATATACGCCGGAGCAGGTGATGTCTCTTTTAAAGCTTAATCAAAGGTATCAAGGTTCGAACGTGAAGAGCTCTTTATTAAATCACAAACAATAAAAAAGATGCAAACAGACAAACTGCGGCAGATTTCAGCGTTTTTATTTATTTTTTTATTCTGTCTGCTCCACTGACTGAGAGTTTCTCTTTGGATTCAGAATAATCAGGGCTGTCAATCTTCATGTGCACACTCATGAATACCAGTCCCATATGGTCGTATCTGCAGCTAATTTCATATTGAAAACATTGATTGGCTGGAGTAATTGAAGAGGATTCACAAATCAGAGCCGAGATCAGCGATGGTGCGAATATTTCAGAACCATCAGCTGCTAAATGAGAAAGTTCTGACTCCGACATGAAGAGAAAACAGAAATTAAAAAAGAGGAGTGGACTGGAAGAAAAGCCGTTATCGAGGATACTGCTAAGACGTGGATGAGTTTGAAGCAGAACTTTATTGATTGACAACATTTAACAACAACAACAGCCTGAGATGAGGCTGGGATTCACAACCGCCCTGGAGCTGCTGCTGGATTTAACCACAGCTTTGATTTTTGCATTTTGTTGATCAATGTGAGCAAAGAAAAACTCAGAACTGTTTTAAGATTAACCGAAGACACTCCTGCCTCTAAATGAACAAAGATGAGCGATCAGTGAAGACCCCAACCATGAAGTGTTTTCAATCATTTTATGTCAATGTCTGGATGAGTTAAGTCCAAGTCAGCTGTGGGAGGATCCTAAAACTGGCGCTGGTCAAACCCACAAACAGAAAAAGAGGAAAACAAGGATGAACCTGTACGCTCTGCCTCCCCCACTCCTCTGAAGAGACCTGATAGAAACCAAGGAGGACAGAGAGGTTTTGGGGAGAAGACAAATACAGAAGAGTCAAACTAAGATCTGGTCTGGTCTGGACTGGACGCTCCACCTGCCCCCACTTCCATCCATGAAAAGAAGAGGGCAAAAGGGGGTCAGGAAATAGTCCAGAGTCTGAATAAGAAGCTGGTTTTGTGCTGAAGACAGAACGTCTACCTCCCCTCAAAGAGAGGAGAGTCTGTAACTTGTGAGTACTACTGATTACTGTAATCTGCCATGACATTCGCCTCACCAACAGACTCTATGACGTGGAAACCAGCGTAAAGGACGCTACAATGACGACCAAGTATTACTGTAACACTTGATGTTAATTCACACAGTTGTCGTCAGTAACAGAGGTCACTGAAGCAGCCCTGAAAGCGCTGTTAACCCTTCGCTGACCCTAACAAACCTCAGCCCTGACACTAGCCACGTTTACATGCAGACTTTTTTCTCATTCGGATTATAATCATTCCGATTGAAGCTCCCAGGCGAACTGTTTACATGGAAGCGATCTATTCTGATCTGGTGTTTACATGTGCCACGGCATTCAATCGGAACAGCTATTTACAGACACGTGATACCTTCAAACATCACGTGATTGATTGATCACGTGATCTCCGACGCAGACCAGTGCATCGTGCTCTGCTTGGAAGCCGCCATCATGTTTCCATGTGAGTCATACGTCACTGCTTGTTTATATCAGGACAGAGCATGCGCAGACAGAACCCAGCCTGACAACTTTCCGATTCACCGTTTACATGACAGGATTTTGCTTTTAATCGGAATGGGAAAAGGAAAATTCTACCCCTGTGAATCGGAATGAAATTCCATTCGGAATGGGCCTGTTTATTCCGAATGAGGTGTTTATATGGAGCATTTTCATTCCGATTGGGCTTCTAATCCGATTATATTCGGAATATTTGGCTCCATGTAAACGTAGCTACTGACAGGGAGCTCTGAATCCTTTTAGCTTCACTGGTTTATAAGTCGCTCAGTTTTCTCTGCAGCGTTCTTCTTCTTCATGGATTTTATTCAAAGTGTTTCTCTGTGTTGTATCTTTAACTCTGTGGCTCTGAAACAGTTGAAGTGTGTTTCTGCTCGCTGAGGTTTCTATGAGGTGAATAAATGTTGGTTCAGTTGATCTTCAGGACGGCTGCAGCTTTAAGAACTTCTGCTTGTTGGAGTTTGAGAGTCTAAAGTTCACAGAGACACTCCTCTTTCTGGATTGTAGACAAACCGGATCCCCCTCCCTCCTCTCTCACACAGCACTCTCTACTCTGCACTCTCACTTCCTTGTTTCCTTCCCTCCCTTGCTCCCTCCCCTTCAGATCTACAGCCTAAAGGTTGGGTGTAACCGCTGTGTGCTGAGGTCATATCCTGCTGACTCACACATGTTGTTGAGATCAGAGCTCAGACTAGTTTGACTTCTCAGGAAATAAAACTCAGTCAGTCGTCGTCGACAGCGAGTGTTGAAATGGCGCAGAAAGGAGTTCATCTGGACCGTGAGTCTTTCTCTTGTTCCATCTGTTTGGATCTTCTGAAGGATCCGGTGACTGTTTCCTGTGGACACAGCTTCTGCATGAGCTGTATTCAATCCTACTGGGATACTGAGGATGAGAAGAAGATCTACAGCTGTCCTCAGTGCAGAGAGACTTTCACACCGAGGCCTGTCCCAATAAAAAACACCATGTTAGCAGGTTTAGTGGAGGAAGTGAAGAAGAGCGGACTCCAAGCTGCTCCTGATGGTTCCTCTGAGGCTGGACCTGAAGATGTGGCCTGTGACGTCTGCAGTGGGAGAAAACTGAAAGCTGTCAAGTCCTGTCTTCAATGTCTGGCTTCTTACTGTCAGATTCACCTCCAGCCTCATTTTGAATCTCCTACATTTAAGAAACACAAGCTGGTGGAGCCCTCCAAGAAGCTTCAGGAGAACATCTGCTCTCGTCATGATAAGATGATGAAGATCTTCTGCCGCACTGATCAACAGTCTATCTGTTCTCTCTGCTGTTTGGACCAACACAAAGGCCACGACACAGTCTCAGCTGCAGCAGAAAGGACTGAGAGGCAGAAAGATCTGGAGGAGAGTCGAGAAAACATCCAGCAGAGAATCCAGGACAGAGAAGAAGATGTGAAGCTGCTCCAACAGGAGGTGGAGGCTATCAACAGCTCTGCTGATAAAGCTGTGGAGCACAGCCAGGAGATCTTCAGCCAGCTGATCCGTCTGATGAAGAAACGCCGCTCTGAGGTGGAGCAGCAGGTCAGATCCCAGCAGGAACGTGAAGTGAGTCGAGTCAAAGAGCTTCAGGAGAAACTGGAGCAGGAGATCACTGAGCTGAAGAGGAAAGACGCTGATCTGCAGAAGCTCTCACTCACAGAGGACCACAACCAGTTTCTGCACAGCTACCCCTCACTGTCAGAACCGGGTCAACCTGCAGACTCATCCAGAATCTACATCCGTCCTCTGAGATACTTTGAGGAGGTGACAGCAGCTGTGTCAGAGCTCAGAGAGAAACTCCAGGATCTTCTGACAGAGACGTGGACAAACGTCTCACAGGCTGTGACTGAAGTGGATGTTTTACTGTCAGAACCACCAGGACCAGCAGAACCCAAGACCAGAGCTGGTTTCTTAAGATATTCACAAAGAATCACACTGGATCCAAACACAGCACACAGACGACTGTTATTATCTGATGGAAACAGAAGAGCAACAAGGACAGAGGAAGAACAGTCTTATCCTGATCATCCAGACAGATTCACTGGTTATTATCAGGTCCTGAGTAGAGAGAGTCTGACTGGACGTTGTTACTGGGAGGTTGACTGGAGAGGGGACGGGGTTGGTGTAGCAGTCGCATACAAGACTATCAGGAGAGACGGAAGATCATGGGATTGTTTATTTGGAAACAATGACAAATCTTGGAGTTTAGACTGTTTTACAGACAGTTATCTATTTTTTCACAACAAAGTCCTCACTCCTGTCTCAGGTCCTCAGTCCTCCAGAGTAGGAGTGTACCTGGATCACAGCGCAGGTATTCTGTCCTTCTACAGCGTCTCTGAAACCATGACTCTCCTCCACAGAGTCCAGACCACATTCACTCAGCCGCTACATGCTGGACTGATGCCCTGGTCTGATGGAGACTCTGCTGAGTTTATAGAAGTGAACTAAAGAGAATTTTGAGTCCATCAGACCAAAATCATGGACTGAGATCCTTGAACTCTTGAAATGTTCTGGTTTGTAAATGTTTGTGGATCAGTCTCACCAAAAACTCTGGGTTAAGTTCTTCATTTCAGCTTTTTGATTCTTTTCTAAAGATGCTGATTTGGTCGCAGCTTTAAGGACAGTGATTGTGGAGAACTTTGATTGTTTGTATTTCTCATGTTGAAAAATCTTCATACAGTTTGATATCAACAACATCAAGATGATGGTTTGTTCAAATCACCTTCAGTTGGTGCAGATGTTGAAGGTCTGAGACTTTAGAAAAAAGTGAGGTCAAAATCACAGAAAAAGGACGACCTTATTTCCTGTCCCAAATCCAAGCGTCTAAAGTCTTTCCAGTCGTCCCCAAAAACTCTTCAGATGATCTGTTTCTTTCTCTGTTTGCTGAATATTTGTGTTCATGTGATCGATGGATATTTCTGTCTGCTTCTGTTGGATCAGTGTGTTTGTAAAGACATCTAGAATCAGACTTTGGACAGATCTACATGTTGTTATGAGCTTTTCAATCACTCTAATAATAATAATCACATTTATTAGTCTGACTGTTTGGATGTTTCTGACTCAGCTCAGATTGTGGTCAAGTCTCTGATTGTGGGTAAAAAAATCATAAAAATCCTCAAACTGAGTCACTGAAATCACCTCGTCTGTTTGTCTTTATTGTGTCTGTTTCTGCTGGATGTCATGTTACCGCTCCGTCTGGGTCATGGATCCATGTGGTCTTACATGTCCCAGATGTGAGTCCTGCAGCTGGATCAGGTTTTCTGTAGAGGACAAAGACAGGAGGCAGGTTGTGTGTCTTTTTGATTTGATGTAACCAGACTAGTCCTGTTGAGATCATCAATCTCTTTTTCAGGGGGGGGTCCTGACCAAGAATGGCAGCAAAAAACAAACACACTCAGACTCACACAGATCCACATCAGCAACAAGAACTCAGTGTTCATATGAGAGAGTCCAGCTGATCTCTAGTCTAAGGAAAGAAGTCTGGACCACGAGAAGAAAACCGACTTAAAGGTGGAGTAGACAGGAATCTGTTAAAGAAGCATCTTTTTATTTTGTGGTTTTTATACAAAAAATCTTTAAATATCAGTCAATAGTTATTAGTTATTGATGACATTTGGTAATATATCGATATCTCTTAATTGGAACGATACGAGCGAGCAGGAGCGTCTGTTTGTGGGCGGGGCTTGAGGGGAGAGGAGGAGCTGAGGGTAAAACTGGTTGTGAGGGGTAGAGTTTACATTCAAGATTTCTCCTAAAAACTGGAACTAACTCAGATCCTGACTACACCACCTTTAACTCCTAATATGCAAACTCTGTCCATTCACTCCTAAAGATGACGACTGAAGGCGACTCTAACTGTCCTCTTTACTGTTCAGACAGATCGTTATTTTGAAGGTGATTATATATTTACACTTTAAAGATAATCAGCTCTAGATTCAGACCTGACTGCTCGTCTTTACTCCTCTGCTAACAGGAGCTCATTTTCCTCGGTTTGTTTTCTGAGCTTCATTAAACTGGTGCCAGATTAGTCCTCAGTGGGACAGTGGCGGTGAGAGACACGGGCGCCTCGCCTCCGACCTGCCGAGGTGCAAGCAATTAAGGAGCAGGAAGACAGAGTCTGTGAAGAGCGCCAACGCCAAAGCTCAAGACACCTAACCCACTTCAACTCCTCCAGCTCTTTAATAAAGAAACTTCTGTAAACTGTCAAAATGATAATAGCTCAGGCCACCCTCGGTAATTGCAATTAGAGGAGGTAAAGTGGGATAGTGCTGCACACACACACACACACACACACACACACAGATTCATCCTCTCTGCAGAAAGACTGAATAACAAAGAAGGAAATCATTTAGATTCTGATGAATTTTCTTTAAGTAAAAATGAACAAAGAGGTAAACCACCCGAGTTTGTTTCTAAAGAAGTCAATAAATCAAATATAATCCCAGAGGAGAAAGAAAGAGAAATAAAAAGAGAGAAAATACAGAGAAGACAGAAAAAAAACAACATGGTAAATAAATATTTAAAGACGTTTCAGGAACAACAACGACAAAGAGAAGTGAAAGGAAGAGAGAGGAAACGATGCAAACAAGTGAAAACAGCAGAGAAGTTAGAAAAGAAAGAAAACATTTTGGGAAGAAGCTGAATCTGTTTATTATTTCTCAACGTTTAATAAAATTAGCTCAATTTTTGAGACGAGTTCTTGTTAGTCAAGTTTTTCCAGGTTTTGTAATTTAGTCGTATTTTTTCTGTTCCTGTTCTTGTTTTTCACAGTTCGTTTAATTTGTTCAGTTTTTAGTGTTTCCTGTTTTATTTTGAAGGAGTCAGCCCCTCTGTATCTGGTCTAGATTTCCCTCCTTTGTCTCACCTGTTGCTGGTTTCTCTGTCTTCCCCTCCGTCCTTGTTGGTTCGTGGTCCAAGCCGCCTTTTCCTGTCTATTTTCAGAGTTTTTCCTGATTCAGGAATTTTTTGGATTTTGAGTTTTTGTCGTTCCTTTATTTTTTATTAAACCTTTTTTTTTTCAGTGAAGTCTGTCTTTGGGTCCTTTTCCTTTTGTTAAAACTGTCACGTGACAAAAATAAATAATGAAACTGCACATTTTTAACCAAACAAACGCAGAGATTTTAATGATGGATGTTTAATATAAAACTAAAAGTTACAGGAAAAGACCCGACAAGTAAAGAGAAGAGGAGGATGAAGAGGATGAAGACATAGAAATGAGTAAAACCAGATTAACCTTCAAGTTGTCATCAGAATAATCTGTTTTTTCTTTTTAGTAATAACCGAGGGTGTACCACAAGGGTCCGTTTTAGGCCCACTACATTTATCCTAATATTATCGATTCTCCTTTAAACAAAGTGTTAAAAACGGTTTTATGCAGATGACACAATTTTGTACCGCTTAGCAGAATCGATAACCTACGATCTTTAAACTTGTTTCACAAACTCTCAAAACTGAATTAATGTTTTTCTGCAGATTAAAGGACGTCGATAATCCAAACAAAGAGAATCAAACCAAGAGAGATAAAAAGTACTTTTGATTTCAGTCAGTGATAGCGCCCCCTCTAGACGAATCACCTCCTGCATACTATCTTTGTGACTGACTTCATGGAGTCCTCTGCTTCAACTGAACTCATATCTGTCTGTATCTGAGGGTCGTCGGAGAGGAAGAGGAGGAAGAAGAAGAAGAAAAAAACTCTTCGTTTGATGTCTTATCAGCGGCTTCGCCTGGATATCGATCAGCAGATCAGCGCAGGTGTAATCTTCCTCCTACCAACACGCAAACACGCAGAGGTTGTGTCTTTCCCCTCGTCTCGGTTCGACTAATCCGTTTAAGATCAGACTTTGAGTTTTACACCTTCAGATCAGTATCTACACACACACACACACACGTGTTGAAACGGTGTATCAGGTGATTGGGAGTCGTGTTGCTGTCGAAATCTTCAGATCAGCCCCGAGCTCCGAGCTTCAGTCTCTGATTCATGAATTCATGTGGCTTTTATTGCCTGATTCAATATGCAGCATAAAAATCCAAAAAGACAATAAATGAAGATGGAGTTTTATTTGCATCTCTTCCTGCAGGGTCTAAATTTAAAGGATCAGTGAATCAAATCATTAAAATAAAACCGCCTCTCTGTCGAGCGTGAAGGAAGGAGTTAATTACTCCGATTTCGAGGTTTCAGGGCGATTTCAGTCTCCTATAGACGCCGGGACCAGAACTCTTCTTCCGCTCCGGAGCATCCACGGCTTGTTTGTGCATGGATTAACAGCAAAGGAAAGGCAAATCAAATAAAATGAAGTATTAATATGCAATATGCATAATTGACAAGCCATCGCTCCGAGTGCTGCTCAAAAACTTGCAACAAGGTAGTAAAGTAAACAAGCAGAGGAGTGAAACCCGGCAGCCTGAACGAGGGGAAACAACCGTCTGATGTTCAACGCTGCTCTATATTCATGTGGGTGTCAGACTCAGGGGGTCTTCTCATGGTTTTCAGGAACACCTGAACCTGCAGGGTCAGATCTACCTGTGCAGGAGGCATCAGCCAGGAACTCCCTGGACAGGTGTGAGGGAAGTGTCTGCAGTAGAAGTCAGAGTTTGTGAATCATGAACTCAGTCTCTGCAGGTTCTTCGGACTGAAAGACACTCAGAGGTCAGAGATACATAAACAGGATCACCTGCAGTAACAGGGAGGGGTCTGCACACAGACAGTGAACCTCTTCAACAACCTGCCCAACTTCAGTACTTCGGTCTGAACCAGGACCCGAACCGGTGATCCTTTACCCTCAATTTCCACCACATCCTGAACGGCTATGAAAAGGTCGTATCCTCCGATCGTAGCTGATCGTAACCATTCAAGTTAACGTGTCAATTTACACCGACTTCTTTCCGTTCCTCTGCCGATCGCCGGACTCCACAGCTAGATGGACTCAGATGTTGCTCCTAAACCTTGAAATATTGTCTAAAACTGAGGATGCAGCATCTATGATTTCCAACTCCTTGTTGAAAGGACAGTTGGACTTACTTGAGACGTTTCGCCTGAGGCAAAACATCTCAAGTAAGTCCAACTGTCCTTTCCAAAAGAGTCATACCTCCAATCTCCACCTTCATCCTGATCGTCTCCTAAAAGGTCGTATCCTCCGATCGTAGCTGATCGTAACCATTCAAGTTAACGTGTCAATTTACACCGACTTCTTTCCGTTCCTCTGCGGATCGCCGGACTCCTCAGCTGATCACAAGAGTTCTATTTTTTCTGGACGCCGGAGCATGGCGGATAAATTCAGCACAGATTAACCCGTGCTGGAAAGGAAGTCAGGCACAGACACAAAATAAAACATCCGGCTTCTTTTCAAAATAAAACACTCCGTGTTTCAGGAGGATCGTATTTCACACCATGCAAACGGGCGGAGACGAACAAGTGAAAGGTTTTTAGACGTCATTTCACCCCGATGACACCATGGATGAGGAGATGCTGATTCTAGAAGTCTAGAAGTAGATTTCCTCCTCTGGAAGGACACAATCTACTGCTTATATGTCTATGTGTCTGTCTTTATAGAGATATCTTGTTATCGCGAGACTCCAAATTTAGATTTTGGATTTTTCTCCCATTTTTTAAAAAGATATTGAACCTTAAATCACAGAAATGATCAGTGACCTTCTGGAGTCGTGGAGTTTTGTCTTTTTATCGCCTCAGGACCTCCAGGTGGGCCGTGGTCTCAAACAGGATCCTTCGTCCTTTCCTTCAAAACGTCTACCAGGTCAGGTCAGGTCTGGAACATGACAGCAGCCTCTCCACCCGGTCTGCTCCACCTTCAGCCCTCTGCAGACTCCTCCTCCTCCTGCAGACTCCATTAGCTCTGCTGTCATTCAGGCGGCTGTGATGTGAGATTAGACGGCGGTGCGGCGCCCTCAGAGGTCACAGCGCTCTCACTCAGATAGAGAGAGCTCTAAAACCAGACCAACAAAGAGACTTCAGGTACACCTGGTCTCAGATCTGACCCCTGTACCAGACCAGATCTTTGTGAGCTCTCGGTGAAGGAAGACTAACCGAGATGCAGCTGAGTTCGAGATTAGAAGACCGTCTCTAAGCAGTGTGATGTTCCTTCTTGCACGATGTCAGGGATGTTTTTGCATGAACGCGTCCGTTTGTAATAATCAATCTTTGCATAATTATTAGCTCTGTATCTGATCACCTTACGGCAGGATGGATCTGGGGTTTTCGCCCGTAAATCGACTCCTGAAGATCTTCTGTATTTGTAGATGAAGTGATTGTGTTGGTAGAGAAGCTGCAGGTCACTCTGTAACAGATGATAACGGAGATCAGGTGTTTGTGGATGATCAGCTGATGTGATCTTCTGTGCGGCGTTGAGGTGAACGCCCTGACTACCTCCTACTTCCTGTCGTCCTCATGTGGCTGAAGATTAAACAGAAGAAGAAGAAGAAGAAGCTTCCATTGCTGCGTCTGACTGCACAACAGAGCCAAACCTGTCACCCCCGTCTCACCTCCACCCTCCACCCACCGCCCACCTCTCCCCAGCGAGGCGCCTTCACTCTGATGCGGCGAGGACGGATCCGTGAGCCGCCCTGGTGGTAAAGCAGGCGTGTTAAATTTTGCATGGATTCTCTTTGAAGTGTCAGGAGATAAAACGGAGGAGCTCACCCGTGTTTTTACGTGTTCATTGTGTTCAGGGATGAAGAAGAGGAGGATGAGATCTTCTCTTCTTCATTTTTTCAGACGACTGTGAAGAAAAGAGACTCTGGACCGGTTTAGGGTCCGACCTAAAGTTCAAGAGTACGTCCACTGGTCAGATATTTAACTCAGATCTGTCGTACTCTGAGTCGTCAGCTGACGGAGGAACATGTTGATTTTTCTGAAAGTCCAGAGTTAAAAAAAATACTCAGACCAGAGATCAAGTTAGAGCTGAAATTGACCAAGTTTTGGATCTGGACTTGTCTTTGTTACTCCAGAGTGATCCAAAAAGTTTGTTTTTAATCTAAACAGGATTAAATTAAAGTTCTTAAAGGAACAGTGTGAAGAAACCTGGATTAAAATGTAAATTTAATATGAATAAATGACCTTTATCATCATCTTTGTTTCTTCTCTTTGATAACTTTGTTAATTCAGGGGTGAGTAAGAGAGCATCTTCACTATAAAATCCACTTCCAGTTAAAAATAAAGTTTCCATTTTGCACCGATGAAAACAGTAAGAGACGCATGTTTGTTTACACGACCTGGACTTATTTACAGTGTATTACTTTTGCATTGATTTCTCTTATTTCTATGCAACAGCTGCTGAGGGTCCAAGAAATCACAGGGTGTTTAAAGCTTCATGTTGTTGTTTTGAACCAATAAGGCGTACCAAAATCTGAAAGAGGGGCGTCAACATTTGCCGCCGCCATTTTGGCAGGAAGGAACTCTTAGCGTCACTATAGAGAGACACGTAAACAGTGATTCTTTCATGTTCGTTATGGACTTACATTGGTGCGATAACAGGAGAGCTTGTTGAGGGAAAGGTTTGGACAAAGTACGTTTTTCTGTGACATTTTGTCTCACGACCTCCAGTTTGTTTGAAGGTCATCCTGTTTTTTATTTTCTCTTTTTTAAACACTTTATTGCAGGCTCATTCATTACATACATGTTCATGTCATATAAAGCATATGAAATATACTTGTTTATTTCAGCCAGAATTTTTTTCTTCTTTTTTATAACACTCATAAATAAGTCATAATACTTAAAGAGAAAAAAACATTCTCTGTTGAATAAGAAATAAAATTTATTCACACGAGACAAAAAATACATACTTCCCCATGTAAAATTGCTTTTAATTTAAAAGGAATTGAATCAACCTAAAAGACACATACTTCTGGTATATTGGCTTTTATTTTGAAAGGCTTTAAACAACTTCCAGCCCGCTCAGTGGAGGTCTGCAGCCAGATTGTCTTGGATGTTTTTTTTTTTGCTTTTTTTGATGGTGAAACAGTAAATATGTGACGAATCTGGAGAAACTGAAAAAGACCTTCATCATATTTTTCTTCTTCTGCTTCAGGAAAGTCGAATCTTTCAGCGAGGATACTCTTCTCCTCTCAAACACCGGGCCTTCAGCGTGATGAAGCTTTAAGAGAAGACTCCTGAAAGCCAAATGACTCTGCAAGCTTGCACAAAAAGACAGACTGAACTTGAGTTCTGGGCAAACTTAAGTGGATTAGGGTATTATGATTGAAAACGTCGGGATAAGTTGTTGAGCTCGGCAATATTTTGCAGCGAAAAGTGAAAGATTAGTTATTTGCAGAGTTGAGGCTCCGTGTCTGCATCCTCAGCCTCCCGCCTTGATCATGGCTGACTGCCGCCGAGAGATTTCTGCAGGGAGAGTAAGTGACAACAACGTCAAAGGCCTCGAAGCAGCAGAGTGACACCTTCAGGACCCCCTCCCCGCTCAAAAACATGAAAAAAAATCCCCCCTCCTCCACCAAATCTCCCCACCTGAATCCACAGAGGGTTTGCATTCCAGTTGCTGGATCGTTAGCCGGGGGTATTAGGCATCTTGCCTCGGCCTTGCATCATCAGCTCCCGTCTTAAAGTTTTGACGCTCCGTCTTTCCTCTCCTCTCTTTCTCTCTCTCCGGCATGTAGATTATTCTCATCAGCTTCTCCAACATCCTTCGGAGGAAAACAAAGAGGAGGACGGTGGGAGACCGAGGAAGGAGCATCAGAGACGCTTTCTTTTCAAGTGCAAGGTGACCCTGATGGAGATGCAATCATACATGATGCCAACACGGAGCTCCTTGACCCAGGAGGATGCAAACACAAAGGATTATGGGGGAATTACCTGAGAGAATGAACAGAAAATAACTCTCATTCCTGTCTGGTGTAACATAAAAAACAACATAATTGAGTCTGAGATGAAGTGAAGCAGCCGTGTGTCAGCGCCGAGAGGAAACTGAAGTCACACCGAAGTGGATTTATCGTGTGTTCCTGTCGTGTTTCACTCCACAGCTCTCCTGGAGTTTCTCCACCTCAATCACAGACTCATTACTTTAGATTCTGCAGAACTCAGACGTCAATCCTCAAAGAAAATAACCCCTTAATTACAAGTTTAGAGACCTGTCACAAATCTATACGCTGAATAATTAAAATTATGTGTTGTTTTAATAAAATGGTGGATTCTGAGGTTTATTATAAAGATAACAGATCATAAAGTAAGAGATGTAAATAAATCTGAATTTACAGTTTCACTTCTCTGAAACTCTGATTTCTCTTTCTCACAGGAGAATCATGTTCACATAAATCAGCAGTTTATTGATTATTCTGCTTTATATACAAGAATTCACACATTAAACAACCTGAATGTATCTCCTCCTAATATCAGTCCAGAAGCGTTGACCTTATTTTTGATAACATGATGGATGTGTTTTAATGAAAGGATAAGAACTCAGTCAACTCCTCTCTTACTGCACCGTCAGAAACAGAAACAAAGTCAGTGCATTTTTTGCATGACTGCCTCAATTTGCACTGTTTATTCTGCCTTCATAACTCTGCACTTCTGCCTTGTGGTCATATTTATAGACTGTTTTTATTTATTCGTTATTTGTTGTAAGTATTGTCTCAGTATTTGTATTTGTAGAATGTGTTCTGTGTCTCATTGATTCTGGTTTTTGAATTTCCCTCATGGATTATTAATAAAGAATCTATATAACTATCTCTCTCTGTCAGACAACCATGACGATGCAAAAATACGACCGTTTGGACGATCATGCGTGTAACCCCCAAATCTCCACCACATACAGAACGGCGGTGAAAAGGCCGTCGGCGCTGATCGGCACAAATCAAGTTAATGTCTCAAATTCCATTGGCTTCCTCCCAGACCTGTATGGTTCATCAGGCTTTGTAGCCGCGTAAACTCAGCACGGAAAGGAAGACATGGAAAAGGAAAAACATGATGTGTTGTAGTTGGATCGTATTTCACACCATGTAAACTTAGTTAGTTTCATAGATAAAGGTAAATATTGCACTTTGCCATGGTCGATTCCCAATCTCCACAAACGTGTCTGATCTCCTGGTCTAGATTTCCTCCTCTGGAAGGACACAATCTACTGCTTATATGTCTATGTGTCTGTCTTTAGAGAGACAATGATCGTTTTTGGGTTCCTGTGAGTGATTTCCACTGTCCAAGATTCGCCACGAAATTCGCCTCACAAACGCATCCGGTAAGAATTAGCAGATGGTGAAAATTGCCGCAGTTGCGCACGTTGTAGAATTTGGAGTTAAGAGACACATCAGTGGAGTTACCAAGTGGGACTGAAAACCTCTGCTCTACTATTTTCTTGAGCGAAGAGAGAAAAGAAGAAAGAGTAAACAGGATAAGATGGAGAGAGAGATGTGAGAACGAGGATTTGAGTTCCTCTCTGATAGGTTAGACTGTCCGCTCTACCTCCACCCTCTCCGCCCTGGTTTGTCCAAACTCTCCATATTTTAGACAAACTGAAACATGCTGAATCACCACTGTCCTCGTGTGTCATTTCCACATGTGGTTCACGGAGGTTCTGGTATCTGAGTCCCTGTGTGCGCCGGCCTCTCTCCGCTGCTGTCGTTGTTGTTTCTGCTCGTCCTCACTCGTCCTCTCGCTGTTTGTCTCAGACTTTACAAAACTCCGTCCTTTGTGTTGTGACCATAACTGACCATGACGGGATCAAACACGGCGGCGCCTGTGTTTCCACGAATCACAGCGTATTTGGAGAGTATTGTGCGCTTACTTACTGACATCTCAGCGGTTTGATTCTTCAACATTTATTGTAGTGGGATGAGAATAAAGCGGCGTTGGCGGCGGCGGCTGTGAGCTTTTTCGGTTCAGGGTGAGATAAAGGTTTCCTTTGATACCGTGACAGTCGTGACTCTGTGGCTGCAGCGCTGCTCTGGGTCGGGCGTCTGCAGGGAAAAGCTCTGACTTCTCTTTAATATCGTTTCTAAAGAAACCACTCGCAGCTCCCCGCCGCCGCGCATATTTTGAGCGCTCGGGGTTTAGAGCGGCAGAGGTTAAATCTGTTTCAACCTTTTAAATGAAGAGCGCCGCTCCTGGAAAGCGTTTCAGTATCAACAGTCGGTGCGACCCGAGCCGCCCTGAGTGCAACATGACATCACTTTGATTGACAGGTGACCGACATAAGAGGCGTCCAGGTGGACTCGTACCTGCGACCCCAGCCGCCCCCTGTCAGTCAGCGGGAGCTCCTCCGTGTGTCTCTGTTATAGTGTCAGATTAGTCCAGGCAGCAGAGACAGGAGGACCGTCAGCCGAGACCACGTCAGCGGGTTCAGAGGAGACCCTAAAAAAATAACAGAGTGAAGAAACGGCACAGATCCGAACCCGGGACTGGGTTTGAAGGGAGCGTCTAAAAGAAGATCTTAGGAGACGTTTGAGCATGACAGCGATTTTTAGGAGGAAGTCTGTTTAGTTTTGGGGTTTCCTGTCAGCGAATCTAAACCAGTAGAAATGTCTCTCTTTTTATACCATGAAGACCTGAACCCTGTCTGAGACCCGCCTCTGAAGTCCTGAGGGCAGCTTTGAGAAGAACCTCAGATCCTGAGGTTTTCTGAGTGCTGAGGATTATAAAAAAGCTGATGTCTCAGCCTCTTTAGCAGATAGAAACAAAATTCTAAAAGTACTGGAGAGCGAACCCTTTACCCCGACCTTCACCAGTTTACTGAAAACCTTGAACAAACTCAAATGAAATAAAGCAGCTGTATAAATAAAAGTAAAAACTCTGCACTGGAGAAGAACAAACTGTTTGATTTCTATAAAACAAGAAGCAGTCATGATAAAGTTTAATACAAATGAAAATATAAAAAATAAAGTGTTAAAGGGAAAACAGCTGCTCTAGTGTAGTGACAGGACAAAAGCAGAATTAAAAACTAAGAAATAAATAAGTGTCTGACTGTTCATCTCTGTGCTCACCTAAAGTCCTGCAACACTCACAGAAAACACTGATAGTTTGAGACAAAGACCTCGATATGAAGAGGTTGTTCACATAGACTGGAGGTCCACCAGCTCTCTTCCTCTTCCTCCTCTCATCCTCAAATCCTGATCTTAAGGCCCAGAAGGTCCAAAATCAAGGTCGTCATCATTTCTGTCAGTATCTCTACCTTCACAGCATGAATCTGATCGCTTTATTAGCCGATCAGAGGCAGACGGGTATGATGATTTGATTCGCCACGACTTCAGAAATGATTGAAAAACTACAGAATGTTGTAAAATGACGTGTCTGCGCTCCTGGCCTAAAGGGTAGAAACGTGCACCAGCGCCGCCGGCGTGGAAGGTTGAAATACGTTCACGCTTCTCCGGGTTTAAATGGGTTAAAGCGCCTTAGAGTTTCCATTCAGACTTCTTCTCCTTCCAACTTCAGTTTGAGAAACTTTCCCTAAACTATCGTTATCGTCTGTTTCACCCTTCAGCCTCACCTTTTCCTGACGTGGTTAAAGAACGTTTCAATGTCTGTTTTTAGAGTTTCCTGCAGTGTTTGCTTTAAAGGATTATATTTCATGATTAAAGTGAAACAGTCGACTTGAATTATTTACCAAAACGTGAAGTTTCAGAGAGATTCTGAGGGCTACAACTAAACGTAAGTCTGAGAAAACTCTGCGATAAAACATGAAGGTGAAGGATGGTGGCCTCCGTGAAGAGGATCTGCTCCTTTATAGATGTTAAAACGTTCATTTAGAGACGAGTCTGTCCACAAAATAAGAGTTTAAAAGAAGAGTCTGTTACCAAAATAAAAGAGGAAAAGAAGTGTTTGTTACCAAAATAAAAGAGTTTAAAAGAAGTGTTTGTTACAGAAGTAAAAGACAGAAGAGAAAAATCGGTTACCAAAATAAAAGAGGAGATAAATAGTCTGCCACAAAATAAACAGGATAAGAAAAGACTGTTACCAAAATAAAAGAGGAAAAGTAGAGTCTGTTTCTAAAAATCTAACAGGAAAAAAAGGGTTTGTTACCAAAATAAAAGAGGAAAAGAGGGTCTGTTACCAAAATAAAAGAGGAAATTAATAGTCTGCCACCAAAATAAAAGGAAAAGAAGAGTTTGTCACCAAAATAAAAGGAAAAGAATAGTCTGTTTCCAAAATAAAACAGGATAAGAGTCTGATTCCAAAATAAAAGACAGAAAAGGAGAGTCTGCCACCAAAATAAAACAGGAAAAGAATAATCTGTTCCCAAAATAAGAGAGTAAAAGAAGAGTTTGTCAAGAAAAGAAGTTAAAGATGTGTTTGAAATTTATCGTTCATCACCAAAATAAAAGATAGAAAAG
Source organism: Xyrichtys novacula (assembly GCA_962446985.1). Taxonomy (NCBI): domain Eukaryota; kingdom Metazoa; phylum Chordata; class Actinopteri; order Labriformes; family Labridae; genus Xyrichtys; species Xyrichtys novacula. The sequence continues at coordinate 34,972,183 of OY660869.1, read as the reverse complement.
AAGAGTCTGTTATCAAAATAAAAGTTTAAAAGAAGAGTCTGTTACCAAAATAAAAGAGGATGAGATGAGTCTGTTACCAAAATAAAAGAGGAAAAGAAGTGTTTGTTACCAAAATAAAAGAGTTTAAAAGAAGTGTTTGTTACAGAAGTAAAAGACAGAAGAGAAAAATCAGTTACCAAAATAAAAGAGGAGATAAATCGTCTGCCACAAAATAGACAGGATAAGAAAAGACTGTTACCAAAATAAAAGAGGAAAAGTAGAGTCTGTTTCTAAAAATCAAACAGGAAAAAAAGGGTTTGTTACCAAAATAAAAGAGGAAAAGAAGGTCTGTTACCAAAATAAAAGAGGAAATTAATAGTCTGCCATCAAAATAAAAGGCAAAGAAGAGTTTGTCACCAAAATATAAGAGGAAAAGAATAGTCTGTTACCAAAATAAGAGGGTAAAAGAAGAGTTTGTCAAGAAAAGAAGTTAAAGATGTGTTTGAAATTTATCGTTTGTCACCAAAATAAAAGATAGAAAAGAAGAGTCTGTTATCAAAATAAAAGTTTAAAAGAATAATCTGTTACCAAAATAAAAGAGGAAATTAATAATCTGCCACCAAATTAAAACCGGTTAAGTGGAGTCTTTGACAAATGCTGCTGAATATCAAACACTTTTCCTCCAAAACTGAAGAGATGCATGTTTGTTTGTTTTTTTCATGTTTCACTCAGTTTGAAGCAAAAGTATAAGAGAGGATAAAGAGGAAGTCATAAGTTTGGAGCTCAGAGAAATCTAATATTCCAGCAGACATCATATGAACTTTGTGTTTGTCTTAACTCTCCGTCCATACAGACTGCAAACAAGGAAACAGTCCTCAAACACAGGACTCATGATCTCCCCTTAGAGGACGCTGATGCAGGATCTGAGAGACGAGGTGAGGATCGATGCAAAGTTAGCCGCGGCTTTACGCTTCACAACAATAACAGCTTTATTTCTCCTGTGTAATGTGAACAGAAGTCAATACGGTGGACTGACTTCAGATAACAAAGGTTTAGAGCAGCTGGAGAGGCCGAATCGAAGATCCTCCTCACTTACATTTAATAATTAAGTTTACATTACCTTCTTAAAACTCACAGTTTATCTCCTACCCAGTGCTCAGAAAAATGAACGAAGTTGCGTATAAATGTGTTTTGATTGGCTCCTGTGTGGTTGAGCATTTTTGTTTAAAAAAAAAAGATGGAAGTCTTGATAAAAAAAATAGTCTTGTGTAAACGATGAAAAAAAGAATTTTTATATCACTGCAGCACAACAAGACTCCGGTATCACCTGAATGCTAAACATGTTGCAGCTAGCGTGAAGGCTAACATTTAGAGTAAAGCGACCCACACCCAACCTTTATCGGCGACCTGAAGTATCACCTTCTCTGTCCTCAGGTCAAATATTTATATGCGATTAATTGTGATTCATTAATTACAAAGTGTCTGATTAATTAGATTAATTTCTTTAATCGAGTCCCAGCTCTAGTTTGGATGCATTTTGCAGGTATCTTTATTGGCCCAGGCATTAGTAGACGATCACATTCATGAAACATCTGTGTGATCTGATTGTTACGAAGCCTCGTTTGTTTGTTTCCTCTCCTCACACTCTCGCCTTCAGATTAACAAAGCCATGACTTATTCACGTGGAGCAGCGCACACAAAGCACCTTAAATATTTCAGGAGGCGTTTTGCAGAGATGAAAGCTCGCGTTGGTCCGAGGCTTGTTTTGGCTGGAGGGAGATCTGTTCTTCAACTTCAGCCCACCTGTCTGAGGTGAAGCTCTGTCCTCCCCGTGGCGTCGGCTCACCGCAGAGCGGAGGAGAAACTCCTGAATGAACAGAGAGAGAGAACAAAACAAACAAAGAAAGCCCAGAGTGACCCCGGGCAGAGAGGCTGATCATAGACAACACAACCCGACCATCTCCAGAACTTTTTCAAAGGCGGCTGATGAAAAATGGATGTTTAAGAGATGCTTTCAAGTGCAGGAGCCTCTGAGATGGATCAACAGCGAGGTGTTTGATGTTAATGCTGCTGTTAGTCTGTAAAAGTGCAGAGGAGAGACAGAGCACACAGATGTTGATTGTTCTACCAACATGGCCGCGGGAAATTCTCTGCATTTGAAAGCCGTGAGGGGGTTCGGCTGTGACAAACGGAGACGGTGTTAAATTCATGTCTCGTTTTACTGGTTTGAAAGAGGAGAGCATCGAAGACGAGAGCGGAGCGAGGAAACGAAGGTGGAGGAACGACTCTGTGCATCCGTGTTTTTAAAGGGAGGAGAGAGAGACTCGTTCAGGACGACAGACGAGACCCTGACCCCTGATCAGTCAGCCCGTCTCTACCTGAATGAACTCTCGCTCTGATGGAAGATCAACACGCTAAGTATGATGTCCTGGATGGATTTCAGACGCCATCAGCTCTTTAAACATTCATCTGTTTAAACATTTATCCCAGAGTAGATCTAATGAACGTGGACTGAATGATGGTCCAGGTTCTGGTGTTCAGGTCTGAGGGATGTGGTGCGACTGTTAAAGTTCTGGTTGAGGATCTGAGGAGCAGTTGGAAAAAAACTGAGCCGTTGAGGTGATAACTCCGCCCCCTGATTCTGTATCGCCCTCCTCACGACACACCCCCTCTGGCAGAAGATCCTACGCTAGCTTCAAATAGGATTCACCATGTCGGATTGTTAGTGACTAGTGTCAGTAAACGCCAGCTCTGCTAGCGAGCGCCGTCTGCAGCTGCCTGGACAGCTACCGTGTTGACATGTCAGAGACTAATCAGAGTTATTTATGTAACATGAGCCACGATAAAAGGAGATAAAAATGACCTGTTCAACTAAAACTCTGCTGTCTCAGCGTCTGTTTTCTCCACCGCTCCAAGGATGACCCGATGGTTATTCACGTTAGATTCCTCACTTGGTCACATGTCCTCTTTGACTCCGCCCTTTCTTCTGTCGGCGTTTTCTTCCCGCTTTCGGCGGTTGGGCGAGCAGAAGCTGCTACGCTTCTTTCAGCCGCTCAGAGCTCCGAGGAGGGCCGGGAGAGTGGGAGGGGACGAGTTGGAGGGGTGTGTTGAATACAGCGAGGTGATTGGATGGAGAGGCGGTTGACCAATAGGAGCTGTCCAGGACGGATGGCTCCCATTGGTCAATATTTTTGCAGCCCTGCAGCTGATAGGGTGAACGGATTTTCCCGTTCTTTTTTCTCTTCACTTTGTGGAGATCGCACTATAGGACCATGATCGCCATGGAAACGAGGTTCATGATAATTACTAATCTGTCCAACCATCAACCATGACTTTAATACACCCGTGGGCTGCGACTCTGGAGTCTCTGATTTCAGGTCAGCGATGGTTTTCTGGACCTTCACCTTTAGTTGAATCCGTTTTCGTTCAAACTCAAACACGTTGACAGTTTCGCTCGAATGATGCGATGGCGCCGTTGGTCTTCATGTTCTGCAGCTCCTCCTTCCTGCTCCTCCACAGACTCTCCATCCATTTAGACATTTCTGCCGTGGCCCCTTTAATATTAACGAGGATGGGGAAAAGCACGTTGAAAACAAAAGCTGCATTATTCCAGAGGAAATTCATATCATGAAATATTTAGTGTTGTTTTATTTGACAGAGGAGCTGAAAGGAAAGAAACACGCAGTGCAAATGCACACATGCTTTTTCTTCCCATGATTCCACTGGGGTCTCCTGCCAGGCCGTCTGCTGGAGCGTTCTCCTTTTAGCCTGTAGCGCATGGCCTGTCTGCGATAAAGGAGAAAAAAAGCCTTTTAAAGTTGTATTTGGCGTCCTGGCGCTCCCCAGTCAGCAGGCAGCAGACTTCTTATGAGATTAGACGTTTTTAGGCAGCCAGTCAGTCGACTTCTCCCGCTCTTCTGTCTCTGCTCAGGCTAAGTTTGGCCGCCGTGACCCCGAGGGGTTTCAGAGCCCCCGGTCCTTCTCGCTATCTGCCGCCGCTGCTCTGAAGGCGTGCCAGCACGGTCTCTGGGTGGGGGAGTGGTTACTGGAGAAGAGGGTCAATGGGAGGATCAGCTGCTTGAAAAACTCATGAAGGAAGACGAACAAACTCATGAAGATGAAGCTGTTGTAGAGCTGAACGACTGTTTCTGCAGCTAAACGTCGAGAAATCTTTGACTGCTCCAAACTGGGATGGAGTGAGACCGCCTCAGGCCACACCTCTTTTCTCTCTGTGTCATTAATGAGCGCCACCTGAAGGATGAAGGATGTCACCAAAACAGAGAAGAAGATTGATGCGTGAAGCAAACATTAGATGTCGTACAGCTGTCATGTCATTAGACTTCATACAAAGTTTATAAGAACCCAAACTCCTGCTGCGTCTGTGGAGAATCCTGCGAGTCTTCTGGGGGAGGGGTCAGATCCCTGAACAATGGAGAGTGGCTGAAGGGGTGTGACTCTCTGTGGAGGAAAACTCTGCAGCCGTTCCTTAGTCAGTCACCTAGGAATCGAAGGAGAGAGGAAGAGGAGAACCATCCGTAATATCACCAATGCAGCAGAACGGGCCTCAAGAGAGGAGATCCATGGAGTCTTGGTAGCTGGTTAGCTGTCTGGACACAAGCGTGGGGATTGATCGCCCCCCGGCTGGTTCACCTGGAAGAGGGTATATGATGTTGAAAGACCCGAAATGCCCAATGACTCCAGGAACATCACTGATGATATGTCCAGACCTGAATCAGTAGATGTATGAACACAGCAGATGTAAAATGACCCAAAGCCCTCCTTCCTGAGACACAACCTGTATTTATGAGGCATTAGACTGAGACTGAACCTGCAGCTGCAGATCTTCACAGAATTAGTACATAAAAAAATGACTCTTAAAGCCTCAGTTTCTCAGTGTATACAGTCTATAAATCAGAGCTCTTCACTCACTCCTCAGCAGACTGACTCAGCAGAAGCTCCTCCTCCTCGTTTCTCTGCCTGTTTAAAGTCCCACTCCGATCGTTTTTTTCTACTTAACATGTTCTCAGTGGTCTTTAAATTATGATTATGAAGTTTTCAGCCAAAATTGCGTAGTTAGTTGCTATCCGCTAACACACACACGATTGTTACGTGATCATCCTCTCTACTTCTCTGGGGGCGGGGCTTGGATTTGTGATGTAAGAACTCTCACTGTATCTGAACCTGCTGTTTGGGTCTGTCAGAGATTCACAGAGATTTGAATACAGAAATACTCAGAAATGTAACTTTGCACTTATTTCTCACAGATCTGTCCTGTAGATCTGTCCTGAGGGAAACCCCAGTTTCCACCGTGGAGTCCTGCCTCTTCCTAGGCGTAAATATCACGCAGGACTTAAAATGGGAGCGTAAGATCTCAGCCCTGGTGAAAAAGGCCCCACGTGAGGATGTACTTCCTCTGCCAGCTCAAGAAATTTGGGCTGCCGAAGTCTACACTGTCTCGGTTTTACACCTCCATCATCAAGTCCATCCTCACTTGTTTCCCCGCCTCAGTGGCCAGGGACAGGACAAAGCTGCTGCAGGTGATTCTGATCGGCGCCCCCTTGCCCTCCGTTAAGTCCCTGCATGACACCAGGGCTCTGAAAGGAGCCAATAAGATCATGGCTAGCCCCTCACACCCAGGTCATTGCCTCTGCACTTTATTACTTAATGGTTGATAATACTCCTCACTTGTTATGTTTATGTTTTGTTGCACTGTTCCTGTCCCTCCAACTGTCCATTTGTGTGTCTTATTATGTCTTTTCTTGCATAAATGCCGATAAATGTTTTTTGATTCTGAAGAAAAACAGGATTTTCGTCTGAGTGGGTCTTTAAACCCTGTGCCTGGGGGCCTCCTGATTCGTACTCGTCTACCAGAACCTTGATTAAAAGACAAGTAGGACGTGTTGAGACCATCCTGCAGGACCTTTAAAGCCTGAATGTGACACAGTCGTTGAACTTTGTTCTAGTATTTTCTAAGAGGGGTCATTAAGGTTTAAAAAGTTCATCCTCTCTCAGGCAGGAATCTAATCAGAGGATTTCTCCTGCACCTGCTCATTAGATTTCTACATTTTTATTTTTTTTAGCCTGATGGTTCTGCTCGGTTCTCTCTCTCCGCTGACCCTGAATCAGCTCCGGTAAAATCTCTCCAGGAGTTGTTTCAGTGTCTCACATGAGCTTCTCGTCCTCCTGCTGCAAAGGAGCATAAAAAAACAAACAAACCAAAGAAAGATCTTTGTTGGAGAGAGTCTTCTGGCAGAAAATACAGCTCATTTAGGTTATTAGTTACTGCTGGTGTAAGTAATCTTATTCTAAACAGAGAGCTGAGCGGGGAGCCCTCAGCTAGTCCATTAGCACAGCACTGAGGGAGAAAAATGTGGCAGTGTTGGTGGGAAAACTCCGACTGCAGCAACTTGTGTGGATTTGAATAATAAGCTTTTATTACGGAGGAGAGAAAACGGCGTCTTTGTGTGTCTGAATTCATCTTCATTACGGCGGCGGCGCTCAGAAAGCTGCCATAACTCAAGAATAATGATGTTTGTGTGTGTTTTTAAAAAGTGTTATTAAGATGAAGTTAAAGTGGATCCTTCTGCTGATCACAGACCTGAATGTGGATCACAGAGCTCAGCACTACCTGGACCTGCGAGTTCATGTCGTTAAAACCTCATTAACTCTGCGCTCGTTGTTGCCGCCTGCTGCTCTACGGTTTCCGTTTGCAGCCACGGCGGCGGCGGCGCTCTGCCTTCCATCCCACCTCCCTCCGACCTCTCTGATTGGCCGGCCTCGCTTTGAAGCCTCACCAATTAAATCCATCGTCCTGGCGGCGAGGGCACTCCCCCCTGTAGGTTAATTATGTCATTACCCGCTTGTTGGTGAGATTGTTTGATGAAATATGAGCGTAATAAAAATACATGGCCAGAGGCGATATTAAAATGAGGCCCAGAGCTGGGAGAGATCAGATCAGCTCCTCTGCGCTGTCAGCTTCATCATTCACATCACGAGGTGAATGTTCGCGCTGATACGGGCGGGCAGGAACACAAATAAGAGGCTCCCAGCTCTCAGACACACACAGATTGGGACTGGAGGGGACCGCTCATTCATCCCAAAATGTTATTTCTATGCAAATGAAAGGGGCAGGAATTAGAGACAGGGAAGTGAAGATGGTCACAAGTCTCGCCGGTTACCATGGGGACCGAAATCTCATATCATCAGAGTCAAGTGGGGCATGAAGCAGATGAGCGGAGAGCCAAGAGGGCAGAAGAAAGACGGGGAGTACTTTGAAGAGAAGTCAGATTCACAGAGGGGGAGTTTCTGAACAACGGCGCCGACGAGTTAAAATCCATGACAGAGCGGTCCAACATGGAGGACGCTGTGATTTTGGTGCAGGTTAGGAAAAAGGTGGAGTGAAGGTTCGATCAGGTCTAATAGTCTGAGTTTAAGCTGCTCTTCAGGAGGTTCAGGGTCTCACAAACCTGGAGACTGATCAGGTAATTATCTGAGGGTTGTGTTACGGCGGGGATGGAGGTTCAGGGCGCACGCTCCCCTCAGCTCATCCTGGTCCAGGTGCCAAGGGAGCACTTTCTAAACCACCAATCATAGTCCTATAAATCAGAGTCTTATTGATCATCTGCATTAAAATAATACTGATCAGGTTGTTCAACAGGTTCAAACTGGTGTTTGTGTCGTTCATGAACGATTCATTCAAAAGGACTGCTGAGTGAACGACGTGAACTGAATCACTCTGAGACCTGATTTGTTCCTTTTTCACTTCAGTTGAACTCAGCCTGATGTGACGGTCGGGAGCGGAACTGCCGCCTTTGACTCTTTAGCTAACGACACACAGCCAGCGAGCGAGCGAGCGGGCGGAGTCTCATGATTTTCTCACAGTGAATAAACGAAATTTATCAGTCAGTCTGTGAACGAAACGAACGACTTCCAAATGACTTGAGTCAGGCAGAGGAGGAAGAGTTGTAGTGTTGTTCATGAACTGCGGAGCAGCGGTTCGTTCACTGAGGCTGAGATAAAACAGGTCATTATGGCGCCTTTACATTAAAACACGTGTTTAAACTTTCCTGTAAGAAGGATTTGATTTCACTTGATTTAAAGAAATATGATATTTGATATCTTTAAAAGTTTCTGAATCCTCGCTACAGCTGACATCTTTATTTATTTTTAATCTCGCCACTTTTCTGCGAAATAAAAGAACGACGACTCACGCTCGTTTAGCGGCGTGCTGCTCGCTGCTGTGTTGTTTCCGACAGGATGGGGACTCCAGAGCACTGACTGATTCAGTGAACAAATCTTTTTTAACGAATCCTTTTAATGAACGGATTCTAAAGATTCAGTGTAGTCAAAAGAACGGTTCTTCCCATCACTAGTACAAACTGTAGACGGTTTAAACTTTGGACAACTTGGCTCCGCCTCCCGTCAAGATACAGATTTGAGGTCGTACTGCTCTCTGTATTTCTGGAATTTTCTCCACTTGCGCAGTGGTGTCTTACGCAATCAGCAGGAGAGTCACTGTGATGACCCTCGGCTCAAACAGCGTATCCCCCGGGTGAGCTACTCAATCTCTGTCCTCCCATAGGCTGTATCAGGTGTCAATCATCGAAAACATGAACCCCCTAATAACTTTTAAAAATGGAGCTGTACAGAAAAAAGAGGACTTGAGCAAAAACCAGTCTGACAGTAACTACATGTCAACATCACAACCAGGGGGGAGAAACATTTATATTCTGTGTCATTAGTTTCTAAGTTTTGCTGGAGGGGGTGGGATTTATGACCTATACTGCAGCCCGTCACCAGAGGGTGCTGTTCTCATGGATTCTTCACCCAGTGAGGAGACAGACGGCGTTCACTGTAGATACGGTCTATGTTTGATGTTCTGATCTGTTCTCCTCCGTCCTAACAGCCTGTTCAGGTGTTCACAGAGTTAATCTCCAAGTTAATGTCGTTTCCACACCTGGATAACTCGCTGAATGAACCCCCCCGGCCCTCTGACTTCAGGAACACTCCTCCCCTGTTGGCAGCCTGGATCTTAAAGACTCTGTTGGTGTCAGCCCATCACACAGCTGCGGCCCCGCTCCTCCTCCTCCTCCTCCTCCTCCTCCGTGAGTGTTGTGTAACCTGGTGTAGGGCACCATCTTCTCCGAGTAAAAAGCCTTCATCACATCTCACCTTTTCACCCACCTCGTCATCCTCCGGGTGACATCAGCACATTCGCCGAGTATCTCTGCAAACCGTTTGAATGCGGCTATTAAAATCATGAAACATTAACGGCGCTGAGAGCAATTACGTCTCTCTATAGCCAGAGGGCTTCGCTCATTTATTATGCATCTGTTGCCCCCCCACCACCCCACCCCCACGTCCGGCTCTCAAACTGCGGGGCAGGTTAGAGCCCGAGTGTTGCCGACTGAGATCCTGCCACTATTAAGAGAATTAAATCCAGCTAAGAGGGCCTCTCAGAGAGAACATAAATTCTCCATTATCTCCCCTTCTTGGTGGCCTCCTCCATCCCTCTTCTCCAGCTGATTTTTACTGCAGCGCTCTCATTTACCCCCAGATCTCGTCTGCTGGAGACTCTTAAACCCCCGCCGGATAAAAATAAGATCTGTTGAGCGAGCGCTTCAGTCCCCACTCTTTTTGTCTTCCTCTAATGTTTTGTTTGTGGCACACAACTTAGAAAAAGCATTAACATAAAAGCCCGCTGCGCCTGCAGAGGTCGATGATGCTGCAGCTGTGGGAAGTGATGCGCTGACAGATTGTATAGCTTTTTATTTCCTAATTTGTCATATTTTATGGCTTCTGAACTCGAGCTTCTCTTTATGCTTCATATGAGAGAAGAGCTGATCTGCACAAAGGCCTGAAATGAAAGCTGAAAATGTTTGTTTACGGCCAAACTCTCCAGCTTCTGTGCCCCAGAAATAATGGATTAGATGTGCTTTTATAATGCATGATGTTGTATAACAACAAGTATACCTTTAACAAGGCTGATCAAATATACAGAACGCACACAATCACTGTATCTATTTTACATTAGAGGTCTGAAAGTGCTGCAGTCTGGACCCATTAAGGATGAATAGTGTGTTTGTGGTGAGGTCACGAACGGGGGCTCTCATGTAAAATGGATACAGATGTCATGAACCGCTCTGACACTCGGGCCGCAGGCATGAAACGCCGTCATGAACGTCATAAATACACACGCACGGCGCTTTATTTATAAAGCCACATGTCCACACGTTGTTCTCATGAAGACTAACTTAATGAAATCCAACCTCAGAGTGAGCCAGGACCGAAAATAGACTCCCATAATGTCACATGGTGTTACATGTTCAGGACGGTTCAGCACCACGGACAGCGCCGTCCAAACTCCACTCAGTGATTCTTCCTGAAACTAATCTGTAGATTTTAATTCCTCAGTCTGAACAAACGGATTCACATTAATCAGAAAACAGACCAAACAGAAACAACAGAGGGGATTTCAAGAAACACGCCAAAGATAGAGGCGAGACACGACCTCTGACGGGGCGTTCACACCGAGAACGAGTAAAATCATTCACGTGAATAAGCACTCGACAATTCTCTTTAATCTTCTTGGTCTCCTCACTATCGGTCACTTCGTGTTTGGTCTGTGTACGTTGTTTATGTTTATCATGTGTATGTTGTCAGTGTTCTACTGTCTCAGTCATGTTGTTTGTACGTTTAACATTATTGCTTCAACCTGCCAATGGGACTAAGGATGGAAATTTGCTGTTTGGCTCTAATCCCACATATTTACATGTAAATGTTCATCAATATGTACTGTTCCCATTTTTAAAAATAAATAAATAGAAATAGAAATCACATGTAAAGTCAATGCAAAGACACGATAAGACACTCATACTACTCTGGTGGCGCGAATGATGCGAATTGAACGAGTCATTCGCGCGAATCATGCGAATTCGTGAGAGTTGAAGATATATCAACTCAAGGGAATATCCGTGTCACGATAACCAATCAGCACAAAGATTCCGGGGTTGATGTATGAAAACGGACGTGAAGATGTTGACTGGTGTGAAAATATAAACACAAATTCTTTCACTCACAGTAGACAGGTGAACTGGAGCTCTGCAGCTGGGATAGAGCGCCTGTGATCGGTATCCTGAAGGGATATCCTGGCACCGACCCTCACCAACAACTGGAAATGGGCCTAATCTGGGCGCAATTGGCAAGGATCACTGCTAAAATTAGCATAAACAGCTATCCACGGCTTTTGAACAGTCTGTTGATGTGCGATTCGTGTGAACGGACTAAATGATTCTCGCGAATAAAGCGAGTCATTCGTGTGAATGAAGCGAGTCGATGATTTTACCTGAGTTTAGTGTGAACGCTTCAATAGAACCTCTAAAAGACTCCTTTACAGAGACTCCTCATGGCAGGGATTGGAAACTGCTGGTCTTTGAGGCGTTCATGGTCCCCAAACTCTTCCTCTGGTCCACCCTAATCCAACAAAGTTACTGTTACATCATAAATTATTATTATTTTACTACTTTTTCAGTTTCATGCACATTAAGCCACCAAGTCCTGAGCAATTGTGTTAAAAATACAATTCTATTACAAATACACAGCATGTTTTGTTGCGAGTGTCGAAGGTTAAAGGTGTCTGCACATGCTCAGATTAGCTCTTATAATGGAGTTTAATGGGAAAGCCACTAGGCTGCATGGTGAGCGAGTTAAACGCCAAAGCAGGACAGCTGTTCATCACTGATAGTCGATGTGGAGGACTTTGTTCACTGGTGTGTGGAGGAGCAGATTAGTGAGTTATCAAACCACACCTATGATCCGTTATGTGACTAAGCACGGTGTTTAGCTGCATTTTTAGGGCGTTTATGAAAGTGCAGAGGACAGTCAGGTAGCTGTTTTCACCGATTGAACAATGAAACATTTTACGTTACAGAAGATTTGTGGAAAAAGTGAAAAAAAATCTAGAAACGGAAAAATTAAAGGTGCATTTTCAGAAATCTGGTTCTTTTTTCTTGCAGTCCTCAAACTCTTAAACGGTTCTCCTGTAAGATGACGGCACTAACAGAGGAGTCAAGAAAACTACAAAAGGACACCTTAAGACTGACAGCTTTGACCCAGAAACAGACATGTGCACTTTAGGGTAGATTGAAAGGAAAGTAAGGGGAACCTTAAAGATCATTTGAACACTGAAATAAACTCTGATTGCTTGGAAAGAAAAAGAAAACATATTTACAGCAACAAAAAAGTCCTTAAAACCTTAAAAAAAAGACGATCAGGTTCATGATAGAGGAGCAAAATAAAGACCTCAGCAGCTTTACTCTTCCTTTCTTTAGATGTGTTGTAAATATGTAAAGACATGATCCAATCAGGGCAAAAAAATCTGAATTTTCCTCCATCGCTCCGCCTGTCATCAGACTTTTCAATCCAGAGACGTGCAACGACAAAGTGCAGATCCATGTCTCTTATCAGCGGGGTTGCTGCTTTTCAAAGCAACTGTATAATCATTAATTCATCACATGTAGAAGTAAAGCATCATCTGCAGGGATATCAGTCAGCTCCATCAATAAACATCAGGTGATTAATGTTTTACTTTAAAGGGAAAGGATTTGACGGAGTTCTTCTTCGCTGTGATGGATCAAATAAAAAGAGCAAACACGGGGGGAATTAAAACGTCTTAAAGTATAACTCATCAAATTAAACACAGAGTCATTAATTAAGACAAAGTTTGCAAACACATCTTTGATACGCTTCGTGGATTACCGTGCAGACCTGCAGAAAGAGACGGGAACGAAGCCGAGAGACTGGTCCTCTTCAGAGAACCGTGTCCCCGTCCACATTTGTGTTTACATAAGAGGACATATGTGTGTGTGTGTGTGTGTTTGATTTACAGCACATATAATTGGGACATCTGGCTATTTATAATCACGCTTCTTCTGTGTTCACTTGAAGATGCATCATGGGCCCAGAGCAATAATGCTCTCAGGGGTCAATCATACGTTGTTATAGGCTGAGAGGCCTCTCGATTCTCAGAAATAACAAGAGGAGCCGCTCAGCGTTGGCTTTTTCATTTTTCATATGTCAAAGCTCTCAGAACATGGAAGCTCCAGTTTCATCTTTCTCTGTATGAAACCAGAAATCCTGCAGAGCACAGAATCAGGAGGACTTCTGTCTGAAGGGTCTGTGCAGAATGATGCTCGTGTGGTTTAATCTGCTCGCCTGAACCACCTGACAGTTTCCATGAGCTGTGTCCGAACCAAAGGAACCCCCATCAGAACCAAGTGTTTAAACCGTGGACTTGTTCGGGTGTCTCAGCTCTTTATTTTTTCATGCACAGAAGATGAATTCTCAGATTTCTGCATACAACAGCACAACATGAAGGGGTGAGGCTGTGTTGACTGACAGGTGGATGTATTGAGGCTAATAACCTCCCTGTAGCTGTAACCTCTCTGTTCGTAACTCCGTGGACCAAAAGTCAGTGTGTTTACAGTCACAGTTTAATCGGATTAAACTCATAATTCGTTTTTTTCTTCATTGAATCGAACTTCTCTCCTCATCCTCGTTTACATGCAGCTGAGAAAGTTGAATTACTGACGTGAACGTGTGCTCCTCCCCAACACTAGAGGGCGATATGGGAGATATTGGAGAAACAAGAAGATGGAGCATCGTACAGCGTTGTTTTTGTCCGACATGATGGACGCGCTATTTTTTCTAAAGATGAGACGCACGCTACTCCTCTACTCTGGGGTTTTTGTTCCGTGGTTACGGGGCGTGGCGAACACGCACATGCACTGTACGAACATACTCTGACTACGCTGGTTACATGGAAGAGAAAATCGAATTCCAATCGCATTATCTGGAAGTTCTCAAACTCTGATTATCGTCGGACTAAAGTGTTTACATGCCCTTCAGTCGTCCGGTCTTCATCGGAGTAAGGCGATAATTCGGTTTTCTCGAGTGTCATGGAAACAGACTGAGTGAAGCCGATGGCGGCCATTATCGGACTTTAAACAAGTTTTCAGAAACCAGAAAGTGACGTGACGGAGACTGCCTCCATGTTTTGGACACCGCGTGGCCAAAATTAGCTTGAGTATGTCTTTTTGTTCCAGGATGTAACACCAATGGTGATAAATAAGTTTGTAACAAGGCCAACAGGAGTTTTATGATCATGTGACCCACCCACTATACCGACTGTCCAGCAGGGGGCGCTGGTTTAGGTATGGTACTAGATTCCTGTATGAGCCGACAGCAGACCAGCCTTCTTCCTGGTGGTCCAGTTTTCTTTAGTAGGTCATACAGAGACATCAATATTAAAGTGAGACAGTGAAACCCTCCTCACCGTCGCTCATGCTCCTCATAACGCCTCATAGTCAGTCATGAAATATGGATTGAGTAATTATAACCCGGGTTAATCTACGACCCTTTCAAGGATTAAAACCATCAGAGCTACATGTGAGTCCTGCTAAGATATCACCATGAATTATTAAGACTTACAGCATTATGAACCTGCTGTTATGTTACCTTTCTGCAGACAGGTTAGAGGAGGTCTGAACCAGAAGATGGACCTGCTTTATTTATTAAAGGTACAGTCCGTAGAAACAGGAATACTCTGAGCTATATTGTTGTCAGTTCCCAGATTTTAATTCTTCGGGGTCTACGAGGTCAAAATACTGTCGCATCGGTTTGATAATTCGTCACAGTCGTTCAAGTGTTGCATTTTCCTTTTACAGCTCAGTCCAGAACATTGAAGTCACCGTTTCTCTCCTCAAGACATTTAAAAATAACAACAAGACTTTAGTCTGACAGTTAAAGGGATATTCCAGCGCAAAATTAATTTAGGGTCAAACCCACGGTAACTCAGAGTTAGACCCCCCCTCCAGAGATGGATGTTGTCGACCGCTTGAGTCTCTAGTTATACCAACTTTAGTAAAGACCACAGGCTACATATAAGCAGGGGTCTAACTGTTTGACCCTAAATTAATTTTATGCCGGAATATCCCTTTAATAATTCAAGAATCAGCACGTTTAGATATTTACAGAGAAGTGAGTTATTCCAGGAGACACCATGAAGACCTTCTGCTCGGTGGTGAAACTCTGGAGCCTCCAGACCTGCTGAGGCAGCAGGTGACAGTCAGGCGGTTATCCTCCCCCCTCTCTTCTGATAGTCTCTGATAATTGATTCATTACCACTCTTAACCCCCCCTCAGCTATGACGCCGCCCCACCCACCCCTGAACCAGCTCTAATATGATATGAGAACAGATGAAGTAACCAGCGCTGCTCCTACAGACGGAGCCGGAGCTGTTTAAGGCGATTACACTGGGAGTGTTTCTCTCTCTCTCTCTCTCTCTCTCTCTCTCTCTCTCTCTCTCTCTTTCGGCGCTCTCTCCTAACCCTGGTCATCAGCCGTCAAAGCCCGGCAGTGAGGCAGCAGTCGGCGGGGGGAGAAGGGAGGTGAGGGGGAAACACGGAGGGGCACAATGCTGATGATGAAGGATCAGCTGATTAGGCACTTGCTGTGTAATCTTAAATAAAAAAGGATATGAAATCACTTGCTTTACAGCCGTGGAAGTGATTTTCCTCACAATGGGGGCTACCTTCGGCTAATCAGCTTTGTGCCACAGAAAAGCCACTGAATATATTTGGCCCTTTGTACTGCGGTGATAATGTGAGCGAGGCGAAGCTCCAGATCCTTTGAACACAGCGCCCCCCTCCTCCCTCTCCTCCCTCCCTCCCTCCCTCCCTCCCTCGTCTCCCTCGGTTATCGGCTTCCTCACAATTTCTCCAGTATTTCTTTCTTCCTCTGCAGCAGAAGGAAACTCCTGCTTTTAATTTGTCCAGGGGTAATTTGACTGCGAGGTGTGCCGGAGAGGATTGATCGAGTAAAATCAAGACTATTGACTCCCCTTGTGCCAAAACACATTCATTCACCCTCGCTGCTGACTCCTTCCTTCCTCTGCCAGGCTGCAGACACTAACTGACACACAGGCGGCCGAGGCGAGGAGGAGGAGGAGGAGGAGGAAGAGCTGAGGTCAGGGCGGTCGCTGTCCTGCGGTCCGATGGATCGGTCAGAGCGGCGTGTTTCCGTCTGATGTGAGCTGCAGCAGCAGAAATCTGAGCACCAACAATTAATGAACTGTTGGGCCGTTCAGATGATCTACACCGCGGGCAGGCGGGGCGGGCCGGGGCTGAAGACCGGGTCCAGAGTCCAGAGTTTCCCTGATGTAGAAGTTAAATCAGCCCGTGACGGCAGACGTTCAGACACGAGTTATAGACTCTGAGCTGAAGTTAAACCTGCAAAAAAAAGTCCAAATAAAAGAAGTTAAGCTGACGTTACTTTTCCTATAGGTGTGAAACTTTTTCGGTCTGCTCGTACTTTCAGGAGGAGAAGAAGAAGAAGAGGAGAGAGAGAGTGTGATAGGACGAGGAAACAGATGTCTACTGGCCACAAAGGAAACAAGTATTCAGGATAAATAATGAAAAACACCCAGTGAGGAGTACGATGACACAGATGGTGTGGTTGCAGCTGTGATAAACTCTCCCAGCATGCATCTGTTCTTTTTCAACTTTATCACAACAGCAACAAGCGCCCAAATCCTCCATCCTCCAAAACCTCTGCCGGCTCCTCCAGCTCCTCTGACTCACCGCAGCTTCGTGTTCGAGCTTCGTGTTCGACGGAGTTTACAAAGTTTTTAAAGAACCTGTTTCCATGGAGGAGACGCGGCTCATTAGAGTTCAGCCAAAACAACATCCAGTCTGAGTTTGGAGGATTTCACTGAGTAGGCAGGAGCCTCTTTACCACAATGGGAACTCAAAGGGTCCAGAACAAGTTAGTGTTGTGAAGCAGTCCTCCTCCTCCTCATCTTCCTCCTCCTCTAAAGTACAGGAACACTCAGGGTTTTAGGTGGGCAGCAGAGTTCAGACCATCAGGAGCATTTAAGGACATTTATCCAAATCAGACCAGTTTAATGATGACCTGAGTTATTAATGTCTCAAACTGTGTCCACATCCACAGACAGGAAAATCAGGTCTGTCATTAACAGACTCATGCAGGCTGGATCCTCTCATTTCTGTTTACTGTATCAGTCACTGTGTAAATACTGTATTTAATCTAATGCATCATATTCATCATTTTTTTAGTATCTTACATATTATTGTAAAATTATATAATTCCCAAAGCTGACAACTTAAAGGTGGAGATTCATTAGAGTTAAAAAAAAAAAACTTTAAATCTTCCCACAGGAGGAAATTCATCATTTACTGCAGCATACAGACGTACAAAGAGGAGTTCAAGTATGAAGCTATTTAGAAAAAAGAGAAAAAAAGAGAGAAAAGAGAAAAGATATGTACATGAGTCAAACTTACATGTGGACACAGTATAAATAATGATGTGGTTTATTGTTTTATTGGTTTATTGGTTTATTGGTTTATTGCACGCTGAACTTTCTAGAGTCTGACAGCTGCAGGAAAGAATGACCTGTGATACCTGTACTACATAAAACCTGATAAATACTGCAGAGGTAGAGCGGTCGTCCAATGACCGGAAGGTTGGCAGTTCGATTCCCCCCTATCCCAAGTCTGTCCGTTGTGTCCTTGGGCAAGACACTTAACCCACCTTGCTCCCAGTGTGTGTCCTCCACTGGTGTGTGATTGTGAGTGTTGGGTGGTGGTGGTCGGAGAGGCCGTAGGTGCAAAATGGCAGCCATGTTTCCGTCAGTCTACCCCAGGGCAGCTGTGACTACTGAGGTTTTATATAGGGTTTAAATATTGGTTGTAAAACATTTGGTTAAAATGTGTCAGCAGCACTTTGTAAATAGTTAATATTTGGTTTATAAACCATTTATAAACTTTACTTAGATGGTTATTGTAAAGTTAGAGTTAGGTTTTTAAAAGTGTAAAATTTACAATCTATTAATGGTCTTTATGCTATTTATTAATGATTATTAAACATTAATAAACTATCTGCTTACCATTTATAAATGGTCTATTTACCATTTATAAGTTATGGTTATTGTAAAGTGTTACCATATCATGGTATAACATTGAATCATAAAGTATCCAATCATATATTTATCAAAACATATTATAACATGTTGTATCGTGTTGGATCGTATCTTGTCGTATCCTACTGTATTGTATCAAACTAAGTCGTATTATATCTTATAGTATCACATTGTACTGAACTGTTGTATTGAATAATTTCATACAGTTTGTTATGGCTACTCTGGACTTTAAGAAAGAAACATCCCAGAGTAGTTTGTGAGGAGGAGGTCTACAACTCCCTAAATAATAAACACTCACTGAGATATTTCAGTCTGAAAAAAGGGATCTTGAATTTATTAATTATTTATTGAAGCAAATAAACAAAAATATTCTCCTGGTTGACTTTAAATAACAACAAAATAAAAACTTAATTCAGTGGTAGATAAACTGTTTCACTCCTCAAAAGAAACCAGCTGTCGTCACTCCCTGATCACAGGAGGAGGGACGTGAGCGGCAAAGAAATGATCGTTCATTCACAATAATCATCATCCTCAGCATTTCAGAATAATTCAAATCATTATAAAAAGAATCAGTAGACTCCAACACAAACATGGTAACTCTGAGCTCCTGTCTCTTTCATATACAGTCTGTTATATCTCATATATGATCATCTCCGTCATGACCGGTGGAGAACAGGTTGTAGTAGAGACGGTTTCGTTGTTCTCGTTGCTCCACTCCCACACCACCGCTCCTCCGACTGAAGCAAAGTTGCGTCACTTGAGTTTGTTTTTGGGTCAAAAACGTTAAACATATGGAGCAGAGCTGAAGTTAGAGTGTAAACAGAGCTGATCTAAACGAGGGAAATCTGTAACGAGGACCAATTAGAGACAAAAACTCTGTTCTTCTGTGTTTGCTTTAGGTTAGAACAGGTTCAGAAATGACTCAGTGATCCTGTTTCTGCTCCAGCTGACAAAGACCACGTCAGGGTCTCACAGCATCTTTAATTACTGTTAATATTCTCTTTTCAATAATCTCAAGTATTTATTAGTTTTGTGGGTGAAAGTTTCCTCTCACGGCTGAAGAAATTCAATCCTCCGTCTATCCTCACAATCAAAGATGGTCTCCGGTCTTTATTAAAAACAGATCTGCTCTCAGGAGAAATCAGCAGATTTGGGTCGTATTCGCCCGCAGGCTGACTGACACTAGATTGAGTCGGTAGTCCTGATGAGAGTCATCATCGCCGCTCTTGTTCCTGTTAGCTGCTGCTGCTGCTCTTCGCCGGTTTCTGTGTTCAGGAAAACTTCTCCGGTCTGGCTGAAGTGTCGGCGCGCCGCCGCCGTGCTGCTGCTGCTGCACCAACAACACGAACACGAACACGAACACGTCTTTCTGCTTTCGCTCATTAGGACATTGGCACACACCGAGCCCTTGGGCCTCTGGGTAATGAAGGACCCCACGGACTTGTGGGTAATTGGGCAGCTAGAGTGGAGTACAGGTGAATGCTGGCTTGTCTGAGAGTTCTGGTTGGCCAATCAGCTGGCACCTCCACTGCAGCCAAGTGAACAGCGGGCGGCGGCCTCCAGGGACGTGAAAGTCTGTGAGAACGCTGCAGGAAAGTTTTTGAAAGCAGTGATGCTGAACTGCTGCGAAAACAAAAGTCGTCCGTACCTGTCCTCCTCCTCCTCCTCCTCCTCCTCCTCCTCTTCTCCAGCTAAACGCCCTCCTGCTCCACTCGCACAACAACAACGTGGACGTCTTACAGATGGCCGTTCAGCGACAGAACAAGCCTGACTCTGCTGCTTTGGTGGCGAGCCAGTTCCTGATGTTGTTGTGGAGAGCTCCGCCGGCGAGCGCTGCGGTTTGTTTAGCCTCCAGGGAACGGGCCGGGGTGAAACCGACCAGGAGCGCTCCGGGACTGAATACTCAATTAAGGCCGGCTTGTCTAAAGAAATCGCCGCAGAGATCCCGAGTGCTGACAAACCGGCCTCCCCGCGGTGACAGCTTAATCATAGTTGTGCAGAAACTGTCCGACACTCTGCGTAGGTTCACTCACAGATCCGGAGAGGGAGCGAGCCGGCGGTGGCGTGCTGGGAGTTTGTTGTGATTTGTCATCCTGCTTCTGCCCGTGTTTGGAGCTCGCTCTAATGACCACACGAGCCCCGT
Organism: Xyrichtys novacula; assembly: GCA_962446985.1. Lineage (NCBI taxonomy): Eukaryota > Metazoa > Chordata > Actinopteri > Labriformes > Labridae > Xyrichtys > Xyrichtys novacula. The sequence continues at coordinate 34,952,066 of OY660869.1, read as the reverse complement.
GACAGAGGCCCCGTTTGAGCCGGGGCCGGGGATCCATCATTCTCTTCTTCGTGGCTCATTGGCTCGCAGCCCTCCTCCCCCCTCCTCCCCCAGTCCAGGACTAACTCCCCCGCCGCCGCCGTCGCCGAGAGGAGCAAATAAACGTGACAGCGGGTTTACAGGAGGCCGGGTCGCCTGGGAGGAGAGCCGACGGTAACGGACAACACGGCGCCTCGGGTTCAGTTTGTCTCTACGACTCGACGCCTGCAGCTGCGGTACGCTGACGGTCTGATGTCCTGCTTAGCTGCTCCGTCACCTCCGTCACCTCCGTCACCGCAGACCTGAAGAGTTTTCAGCTGCTCAGGTAAAACACAGGAACAGGTGAGAACCGCAGGAAGTCAGTCTGCTTTCAGACGTGACTGAGCAAAGATTACAGAGGCTCCACAGCTGGGTTTATACGTGGAGTTGTGGTCAAAATTATTCACTCCCTCTATGACATTTTGAGTTTTTTTTCCCAAAATTTCCCCAAGTCAGATTAATGATTTTTTTACATCCTGGTTTTATTTTGGATCCTGACATTAGTCTGCACACAGAAACAAAACTATTTCACAAAAAACAAAAATTAAAGAGTATATTTGGAAAAGCTGTGTAAAAAAATCATTAATCTGTTGAACAGCATTTGGGGAAATTTGGGGAAAAAAAATAAAATTTCATAGGCGGGCGAATAATTTTGACCCCAAGTAAACACAAAGAGAAAATGCAGATATTCTAACATTATTTTAATTTAGTTTTAGTTTATTTTATCCTTTACTTTTATCACATTTTTACGTCATTTAGATATTTTAATATTATTTTAATTCCTACTATCTCTTAGTCTTTTTAGCTCCAGAGTTTCCTCGTGGGGGCCCTCCACACTAGGAGGTATGTCTGGTCCGCCCCCGGGGGGCGCGGTCCTTGGGATCGTCCAGGTCCGGACGGTTAGGGGGCTCTGCACTATGTGCAGGGTGCACCCGGGCTGTCTGGGTCAGGGGGTCTCGGGGGCGGTGCTCCCTGTGGGAGTGGGCTGTGGCTCCTCTCGGTGTGGACGGCTCCCATAGGTGGTCTTTCCTTACCAGAATCATCAGTGCCTTGCCATGTTTTTACTGACAGTTACTGTGTGGGTGTGTGGATACGTGTGTGCGTGTATGTGTGTGTGGGGTGGGCTGCTGTGCATGCCTGTATGTGCTGCTGTGGGTGGGAAGGGACGGGTTTTATGCCTACTTAAGTGCCCTATATTTACTGTTGTTTGTTTTTTGTTTTTTTTAACGTTGTTTGTTTTTACCTTTTTGTAAAGCACTTTGTGTTGCTGCTTAAAAGCATGAAAGGTGATATATAAATAAAGTTTGATTGATTGATTGATTGACCACAAGTGTACATACAGTGATGCCAGTAACACATTACTTAGCGGCGCACTACTCTGATATGTCCACTTTCTCAGTAACAAGTAACCTAGCACGTCTGTAACTAAATTTAAGTTAGATGTCCGAGTCATTGTGTGCGTTACTTTTTTCTCGTTTCCCTTAAACAAAAGATCGATTTGTTTTAGTCTGGGAGGAGAGACGTCAGTCAAGGAGGCCACAAGTCACGTTTTCAGGGTGAGGACCACTCACATGAACACACGAGGCAGCCGCGACAAAACGAACATAAACAACGCCAGAGGGAGGAGAGAGATGAGCGTTCTCAAGCTGGAAATACAGACACTATTTTAAAGACTCTCTTTATTTTAGAAAACTGTTTTGTCAGTCAAGAAAGTCTATCTTTATTAAAAAATAATAATAATTCTCGACACACAGCGTGTGCTCTTCTTTGTGTGCTCCTTACTTTTTCAACTGTGAAATAAGTTAGAGTCAAGCCCTGTACAACAAACAAACAAAAACACATGCTCACCTTTTCTCTTTTTTCTTTTGTCCTGATCCTCCTTTCTCCTCGTTTGCTGCTCAAGTCAAACAGTGTATGTGTATGAACATCATCTCAGCTCTCATGCTGCAGGTACCTGACATGACGTGACTGTGATCTGACCGCCTGTCATCAAAACTGAGATTTATTAAATCTGGGAATTATGTATCTCTTCTTCTTCTTCTTCTTCTCCTGAAAGTACGAGCAGACCCTAAAAAAGTTTTACACCTATAGGAGAAGTAACGTCAGAGTACGAAAACAAGCAGATTTATAAGAAAGTACAGTGCTGGGGGAAATATCAGACTTTTAGAGTTCTGATGGAGCTACACATGGGCAGGAAAAGAGCACATTGCTGATCACAGTCAGTATTTATAAAGTAAACTTTTCCCACATTAACTCCTCATCTGTGTTTGCTATAAGTCTGAAGTTTGACTGTTGTCACAGAGTCGAGGTGAGCTCAGGCCAGGTCAGGGTTTCAAAGAACCGTTTCATGGTCCAGGTTTTAGTATGAGATGAAAAAAGGTTGTTTTTTATGAAGGCAGAGGTGAGTTTGGGTTCATGCAGGGTGAATATTTCTGTGAACTCGCGATCTAAGTGGAAATAAACGGCTTTGAAAGGTTCTGAAGGCTTTTTTGTTCCTATTAATACTCTTTTTTTTTGCTCCATTTCATCCCTCTCTTCTGTGTGTGTGTGTGTGTGTGTGTGTGGAAGATAATTATTCTGCCATTTCAGCCGCGCTCTCTCAAAAGAGAGATTTTGATCTCAAGAGACCATTCAGGATGAAGAAAAGGTCAAAACTGACCAAAAAAAGCGTTCACACCAGGCCGGATGGGAGAATTTTCCACGTCCTCGTCCCACGTCGAGATGCGAACCATCCGAAAAGAAGTGAAGGATTGTGGGAGAGAGCTGTAAATATGACGAGGTGATTCCTGGGGAAGCGAGAATGATAAGTTAGCACACCGAGGGAGAAAGAGATGGAGTGGCTAACAAAGCGGTAAAATATGGACAATGAGGAGGGCTTGGTGAGCTGCGCCACATCAAGATATGCATGAGGCATAAATCAATATTTATTGCACATAAAGGAGCAATTTTTCCACCATGAATGATTCAACTTCCCAAAGACGGCTGCAGTCGGGCCGCATTATCGCGTTTTTATTCAAACTGATAAATAAGGAATTACACGAGCCGCTGCGTGGATGTGGATTCAACGCCATACCTGAGCGGATGTTTACAAACTGCAGGTTGTTATTATCGCCGTATCGCGTTTCCACAATCACAGTTTGGCTCTGAATATTTCATGTTCCTGCGACTTGAGGAGCGAAACACGAGGAATAAAGGAGTTTATTTGTGGAGCGATAACTCCTCCTCAGGTTTTTTTTATTTCATTTTTGAATTTACAGCCTCTTTTTTTTTGTTTCCCTGAAATTATAAATCGCTCACAGCCAAACATGTTGACTTGTTTATTCACGCGAAGATCATCAATCAGCTTTTTTATTGTTTCCACTTCCACGCTGGAGGAAACAGTTAAAAAATGATGGATGGAGCTCCAACAGTTGAACCTGTCTGATTTTCTGCTCCAGTCTGAAGAAAGCAGCGGCTGCACATTTTTATGCACAGTCAACTTTAATGAGTTCACAGAATTGATTTTTCTTTTTGACACTGTTTGACTGGAAGAAAAATACACTTTTGGGCACAAACAGAACACCGTGCTCCTAACAAACAGGGCGAGACACACAGAAGGATGTCTGGACTGACTTTCATTTGAACTATTGTTCGGTTTATCGAACTGAGAGCACTTTAAAATGTCGGGTTTATTACGCTAAAACACTCAGGTTTGAACATTTGGTTCTGTGTTGAGACCAAAGCGGTGATAATATGACAATCTTCTGTCTGAGTTATCAGGTTAAACACACTGACATAGAGGAGGATCTACACAAGTTTTTTACATCATGTTTTACATCATGCATCATTTACATCATGTTTTTTTGTAGTGGCATAAATAAAAAGTGACATTTGTGAGACTATACAGTGTTTTGTAAATAATTTTACAAAAAACGCCTGGGCCATTGCCTGCATTTTGATGTAAATAGAGGTAAATTACTATGTTCTTTGTTAAAAATTTGCATATGTTTTGAAGTTTACAATTTTTATTTGAAGTTTAAGTTTTAAAAACAGTTCATCACACATATTTGTGGTTTTCACAGTAAAAATTTTACTTTTTTCCACTCGGATTTTATGTTTTGTGTGTGAATTTGGGTCCATTGTGTAAATACAGTATGTCAAAATGATAAAAAAAATAAATGTAAATTCACACAGGTGAGGTTGTGCTGAAAAAAATGATACCAGGCAAGGCAAGGTAAAAAGTTTTAAGAGGAAATATAAAGGTAAAATCTAAAGTAGTCAAAAACGGCCAATAGTGACTCACAGACTCCATAGGGTTAAATCAGGCAGACCTGCTTTGGTGGAGCTCAAACTCCAGCAGCGATGTTGGTTGGTGACACAAAACCTGCAGCCAGCCTCTAGTGGACACTTGAGGAACTGCAGGATTTTGCGCTTTCTCATTTTTTCTGTGCTGTACAGCGTCTCTTTGGGCCAAATCATAGACTGTATCTAGAATAGACGCCGTCTGCCTCCTCGCTGGGTGAAGCCACGCTGAGAACAGCGCCCTCTGGTGACGGTCTGCAGTATAGGTCCTAAACCCCGCCTCCTTATGGAGCTGTGGACAAACTTTATAAATGAATGACACAGAATATAAATGTTTCTCCCCCCTGGTTGTGATGTTGACATGTAGTTACTGTCAGACTGGTTTGTGCTCAAGTCCTCTTTTTTCTGTACAGCTCCATTTTTAAAAGTTATTAGGGGGTTCATGTTTTCTATGATTGACACCTGATACAGCCTATGGGAGGACAGGGATTGTGTAGCTCACTCAGGGGATACGCTGTTTGAGCCGAGCGTCATCACAGCGACTCTCCCGCCAAATGTGTACAATGTTACTGCGCAAGTGGTGGTTACAGGAAGTGGAGAAAATCAAGGAAATAACGAGAGCTTTTCCGTTTTATAAATAAGTATAACGATGAGAGGCGGAGCCAAGCTGTCCGTAGTAAATACAGTCTATGAGCCGAACAGACCAGCATGTGTGTAACCCCCAATTTTCACCGCATCCGGAACGGCTCTGATCCAGAACGGCGGCGAGTTTTGCTGTCCGCCAATTCCTACCAGATCTAAAACCTGCGGATTCATGTTCAATCGCGCGATTACGAGTTGTCTCTATAAAGACAGACACATAGACATATAAGCAGTAGATTGTGTCCTTCCAGAGGAGGAAATCTACTTCTAGACTTCTAGAATCAGCATCTCCTCATCCATGGTGTCATCGGGGTGAAATGACGTCTAAAAAACCTTTCACTTGTTCTTCCCCAAGGTTGTTCGTCTGTGCCCGACTTCCTTTCCAGCACGGGTTAATCTGTGCTGAATTTATCCGCCATGCTCCGGCGTCCATAAAAAATAGAACTCTTGTGATCAGCTGAGGAGTCCGGCGATCCGCAGAGGAACGGAAAGAAGTCGGTGTAAATTGACACGTTAACTTGAATGGTTACGATCAGCTACGATCGGAGGATACGGCCTTTTAGGAGACGATCAGGATGAAGGTGGAGGTTGGGGGTCATGTGCTCCCACATTAGGTCTGTTAATTAAAGTGATTTTAAGAAAGAATTTTGGTAAATAACGAGGATAACCTGAATTATTTCTGAAGAAGGAGAAGAGGACAGTGATAGAAATCCATCAGATGGGTGTGGAGATCATTATTTAATTTCACTTTGGCAGGAAAATAATAACTAGCAGGGGTCGTTTATTAAAGGTAAGTTCTTAAAGGTTGTAGATTGATCCTTTAATTTAAATACAGGTGTATCTAATGACGATCGGCGTGTTTTCTCAGAGTGACAGAGACAGATATGAAGTGGACTGACAGGCAGAGCGGCAGAGTTTGTGTCGGCCCACATGGATGTTAAAAAAAGGCTGATGGTGTGTTTAATTCCCCTTTGGGGGGAAAAATCCCCTAATGATGCAATCATCCAGGAGCCTGCCTCCCGCCAATCACCTGTCAAATTATGAAAAGCGCTGTTTGTGGTTTTAATCTCGCTGAATGCCATTCAACAATTTTCTGTGCAGAACATTAGAGCGTAACATGAATTAATCAGAGGGGGAAGAAATCAATCGAGCCCTGACATTTCGAACTGCGCAGTACGACTCCTCAAACACACACACACACACACACACACACACACACACACACACACACACACACACACACACACACACACACACACACACACACACACACACACACTCTCCCAGGGCCCATTCATTCTCACTGATTTGATTACAATCCTGCAGACTGGGGATGCAGAACTTTGCAAAAGTGAAGGAAAGGATTTTTCACCAGCCAATCAGATTTCCTGCGTTCACAGAGAAGCTGACGGTGTGAGTTTGAGGCGGTCGGTGCGAAAATGTAGTTCTGATAAAAAGTGAGTTTGGATTTCAGAGGAAGACCCCCTCTTTACAAACCATGACTTTGTGGGGGGTCATGTGTTAAAAGTCTTCAGTGTGTAAACAAATGAGATGTTGGTGCTGCCCTCTCTGGACAGGCGGTGTCATTACACCGATGGTTCTGTTCGGACTTTAACCCTTAAAACTCCAAGCTGTATTTTGCTATTTTCGGTCTGCCTGGTCTGCCAACCTCAACTGTCAGTTTACGGAGCAAAAATGATGTAAAATAAATGTGACAGTAGATTCAGAACCGTCAAAGTCAACCAGAAAACAAAAAAACAGAAGTTAATCCCAACAGAGCTTTGTTCAGAAAACACATAAAACTACAGTGACCAAACCTTTTCTCACCTGAACATCATTCTCTCAAGTCTTGACTATCAGGAGAAGAAATATTGGGATTGGAACAAACACACAACAGAAACTATTGACATATTTACACTCATTCTTCCAGGAGTTTTTGACTATTTACAGTTTCTGCCACTCCTGGGAGGAGACAGAGGACCACATCATACTGCTCAGAATCTCTTCTTTGCTTGTTTCCAAACATTGAGGACCATTATTTCTTATTTTACAGACAAGCAGGGAACTTTCTTGTCTCTTATTGGACACTACCGTCAAGGGAACAATAGAAGAAGAATATGAGACCATGTCATTGGTCAAAAGTTTGACAGAAATTTAGCGATAGTGATCTTTTTTTTATCACAACAATCTGATCAATAATCATGTTTTCACCGTATATCACTGCAGATTTACCATCAAACGTCTCTGATCAAACACCTGTTTTTGTGTCTGGATTGTAAACCTTGTTGCAGGTGTAGAAATGTCTGGAAACCCTCGATAGATCGCCAAAAGGGTAAACTTTTGAACACTTTTCATCCCGTAGAGATACACGGTATAGTTCCTGAGAAACTGTGAACAATATTAATGGCGTCACGTGGGATCAACGGCGATCCAGCAGAGTTTTAAGTGTAAAGTTCAGAAGTTGCTAAATTTATCGTTTGTATAGAAGATAAAACATCGAGATCATTCAAAGGTTTACGATCTCGACCATCAGTCACACTCTGATCATTTCGGCTCGCTGTCAAAGGTCAAAGACGCTCTGATGTTTGTTGCCGTCTGTCACTCACTCGTCGTGTTCCCGTGTCCTCCGCCTCTCCACCATGACGCCGGCTGAAAGCTGCAGGAGAACCTCTGCGGGTTCTCGGTGTCATGATGAAATTGGTTGAAAGACAACAAATTTAACCGTGTTTGTCCGTCTGTCGTGCACAATATCTCAGGGACACTGAACGGATTAGCACGTTCATTTTTCTTCATTCCAGCGCGGTAATCTTGTTCAGGCCCGTCTGCAGATGATGACACTTCCCTTTAGGGATGTCGAGGAAAATGTTGTTTTAAATTTGAAACAGGATGAAATCATTTCAGGTTTTTTCCCTCGTTTGAGTAAATAAACGAGGATTTCTTCAGGCTCCATGTTGGACGAACAGGATCTGCGGTTTCTCTTCGACATCAGAGACTTTGACAGATTCAGGAAGTTGATGCATCTCATTTTTTGCTGCATTCTAATGGCTCTGATTGGCCCAGTGGGACGCCGCCACGAGTCGAAAACAAGAAGTCATATTTGTCAGTGATTGGCCCAGACAGGGGGGACGACATGTTTACTGCAGCCCAACTCTTTTCATCCAAATATCTGCAGAAGAGAAATAATTCATGTGTTGTGCTCGAACTGATGCACACATTAATAAACGCTTACAGAGTCCTTCTGCTTGACATCAGGATGTTCCTGCCGCTGAGGGATGGTACAGTTTGTACTGAAGGGGATTTTTGATGCTTTGTACTCAGAGGAGGAGACTAGCTAAAAATTTAACCATTGGGAGGAAAGAAAGGGACGTTTTCTGGTGGAGAATATGTACGACCACTCTGAAGTAAAAGTTAGTCCTTTTTAAGCGAAGGAATTCTGTGATCTGAAGCATAAAAAAAAAGGGCAAAGACACGTATTTATTTACAAAGAGATCTGGAAGTGAGGACTGAATGACAGTACGAGCGGTTAAAGGGAGAAAATAGAAGCAGATATTAATCGAAGGAAAGAAGTGAAGACTGAATGAACGGGAGAATCACAGATCAGCTAACAAAACCTGATTCACCGGTTTCTCTTCAGAAGATTTTTGAAGCTCAGAGATGGTGGCTGCTGCAAATACTGACGACTTATAAGACTGTGATATACAAGTTTGACTGGATGGCTTCATATCTTACATCACTACTACGCAGACGATACTCAACTCTCCTTGTAATTCTAGGGTGACCTTATGTCCTTTTTTTTAGGGTCTGTCCGCCTGTCCGGGGGATTTATAAAATCCTTCAAACGTCCAGGAAAGTTTAGAGTTTGTGTCGTGTGAATTTACCGAGTTAGAAGCACTTAAAAAACACTCGACCCGACCCGGAAAACTCTCAAAATTTATGACTCACCACTTCACGACTCTGCCCCACGTAGTTGTGTCGTCTTTTTGGGAATTCAGAATATGGTCACCCTAGTAACTCCCATCCCTACCTGACAGAGCACACAGCACAGCTCCTGACGACTGCACCTCCTTACTGGCAGGCAGCTTGTGGGTGTTAGTTTTTACACAGCTCTGTACTGAGACTGTGTCTGAGGCTAGCTGTTAGCACCGACATTAGCTCTCTTTTATAGTTTAACAACATCTGATTGGACTTGAAGAACTTTATGGCAGTTTTGTGTCGTTTCCTTGAGTGCAGATCTTTGCTCGTTGGACTTCCTCTCAGATGAGGTGTAAAATGAGAGTTTAATGTGGGTTTGGACTTGGGAGAAGACTGGCGTTGGGGGCCCACATGGAAAACAAGACCAAACGTAGTCTCTAGGGCCAAAGAGACTGGACGTAGACTTAGCGATAGTTACCTACTAGCTTCTGGTGAAGCTTTCGAAGGACAAATGATGGTCGAAATACGCACTCCTTTCTAAAAAGCTCTCTCCTGATTGGTCCGAAGTAAAGCGTTTTTGTACATATGTATATCACAGATGTTTACTTTTGCAGCATCTCGTTAAAAGGCAGTTAAAGATCGTTTCCAACCGTTTGAACCATGTGGATTTAAAACTGAAGCGGCTCTTAGAACATAACAGATGACCTTTCATATTAAAGAGGAATCAATCAGGCGGATTAAGAGAGACATCAATAATGTAATATCTAAGAGGGGAAAGGGCAGAAAACAACAGAGAGGAATAATCAAGATGGAGTTGTGTATGGCATACATGGAGGACCTGAACTCTGTGACTCGACATGATAAATCACCCAGGATTCATTGGGACGTCAACAAAGTGTCCCAGGGCCTCCGAGCTGCGGCTGCTGCATTAACAGTAGATGGATGGAGATGTACGGAGTCCTGGTGTACACAGTCTTCTGCTCTTTGCTCTTCAGCCCGCCATCCATCATGATTCTGAACTCATACGCTGCCAACCGCGTGTACACACATCCATCAGGGACGCACTCAGAAGACTAAAGACAGGAAATCAGTTATCTGGCGTGTCAAACGAGGGAGAGCTGCATCTTAAAGAAAGAGAAATGAATAAATGGATGAATATTTAAAGCTCCCATAGGCCTCCGTCTCCTGATGAATATCATCTTTATACGCTGCTTTATAGAGGTAGACCGTCACTGTGGATAAAAGTTTCCACGTCGGATGAACCGCATGAACTCCCACCTGCTGCTTCGTCTCTTAGCCCAAAGTGAAGACGATGGTCTCCATCACCCGACAGCCGGCCGAAGTGGAGCAATCAGGGCCAATCAAACGGCGTCGTCCTTTAAACAAATGATGGGAAAGGTCAGCGGGCTGTAAATATAATTGATCAGATGGCGGTTCCTCCTCAGCGTGAAGGTTAGCTGATGCTGACATTTGTTAGGATAATTTCTGGCCTGGGATTAAAGCTGCGCTGTGACATTTACACTCAGGTCGGAGTCGCTTCACTAAGACAGATGCACCTCGAGTTTCCGTGTCAGTAAAAGGATCTATTATAGAAAACTCGAATGTCTTTGTGTGTCACAGAGGACCAGTCAGATTGAGTTTTATTTAATAAACTACTTTAGTGACACACGACTCAAAAATCACTGAAACACATGTGACCAACACTCAGTGACCAACGCTCAGTGACCAACACTCAGTGAGGTTCCACTTCGGTGCAGATATTCGTGGTCCCCACAGGATGAATCCCGATGACTTTGTTGATCCTTGTGTCGGTCTGTCACGTTTTAACGTCCCAAAGATATCAAAGTAAAAACCAGAGGAGACCTCATCAGGCCTCTTTGTTTTACCTGTGAGCACGTTTACCTGAAAAACACGGAGCGGTGTCGGTTTCTCCGTTCGTTCGTGCGTCCTGATACCAGCAGAGCGGGGGTGTTTCTGCATGATGAGCTGCATGTGTCTGTCTCTGCAGGGAGGAAGGAGAAGAAGAAGAGGAGGAGGGAGAGGAAGAGGGAGAGGAAGAGGGGTGTTCTCCTCATCCAGAAATAATCCAATTCCACGGGAGGATGAACCAAACCTCCACCCTGCCGCTCTCAACTTCACCACCATGAAAAGAGCTTTAGAGTCAGAGGGTGCTGAGGAAAGACCCCAGAGACTGTGTGTGTGTGTGTGTGTGTGTGTGTGTGTGTGTGTGTGTGTGTGTGTGTGTGTGTGTGTGTGTGTGTGTGTGTTATAACATGATGCCAACAGCAGGAAATTCCCCCCTGCAAAGATTTACCTCACAGCCGCGCTTTTAAAACAGGAAACAGAGAAAGACGGAACAGTTTCCTCATCGAGATGCTCTCTCACACACACTTTCACACACACTTTCACACACACTTTCACACACACCGACACACACACTCTCACACATCCATACAGATGAGCAGACTGATGCAACAGCTTGTTATGACTCAATAAAAATGGAAGTTGTTTGCGTTTCTGAAACACCAGGAAACAGGAGTGTTAGTGCTCTGAATCAGTAAAAACCTGTGATTGTGTTTCTGAGTTTCACGCTGATTTGATCTTCATTACTGAGCCGTTCAAACTTACAATTAGTCAGAAATGAACACATAAATCTGCAGTTTGAACCTCCCTGGGTTACCTAAGATCAGGTAACACCTCAAACTACTAAAAATAAGTGTAAGAAAAACTTCCTCCACTCCTGAAAGACCCTCAGATTCAGAACGATTAGTATCATGAGGAGCAGTGTTGCTCATGAACGCGTCCAATGAACGATCGTTCATGAACTCGTTTTGGGCGAACATGAAAGCATCATTCTTTATTTGCGCATGAACCCGTTGGTGTTGAACACGCTCATTCTGGCGTCTGTGAGCGGCGTTCTAAACTCCGTTCACACGTGTGTCAGATGTCCCGTGTCTTCCTGGTGAAACCTCAGCTAACACACGCCATAAACAGGCCTTCATATTTAGTGGAAAGCCACCAAATCTGGCAACCGCAGGCAGCCTGTCTATTGCTCCACTAAAAATGTCAGTCGTCATGACAACAGTAAACATGAAGGACGAGGGAGGTCGCACTAGCTGACCAGAGCATTTAAGTGTTTTATGTAAAAGTCGGCACCGACACAGACGGTAAAAATCGAACCTTTTCGTTTAACTTTGTCCGCCTGTTTTGAGGAAGCAAGTCCGAACATCGACAACGTTTTTAACAAACCTTAAACGGATATCATATCATAATATCATATCATTATTGTTCTTGTTATTTCCAGTCTTTGTTCTGGTTCCTCTTTAGTCTGACTGAAATTAAATTTGATGTGAATTTTTTCAGGTCAGTTTTGTATTAAAATCATCAGGCCTACAGTCCTGTTGTTGTGATCCTAATAAAGAGTCTAAAAACCGTCAAACAGCAGGTTTTCCTCACGTTTATGAAAATATACTCTAGACATGAACGTTCCTACTAATGAGGACTGAACTAAACATCAGAGAAACGCCGTTATTCTGAGGACTGTCCTCTCTGTTGTAAATCTGGTTAGATTAGGATTAAAAATGGACATGAAGATTAATCTGACGGAGTTTCAGTGTTAAAACGGCTAAAATAGTTGCTGTCTGTGGTTCTATATGGGCTCCGTAAAAAATCTTGACAAATAAACGCTGACAGAAAAGTACTGGAGAAAAAAACTGAATTAGTTCATATTTGAAAACCATGAACTTAAGTCCCAAATGTAGGATTATAAAGGATAAACTGAACTAGTTCATTTTAAAATGTGTGAACTGAACTTTAAACTAGTTTAGGTAGAAAATATGATAGATGCTGAATGTTTTTATCGCTCATTAAACAATCTTCATGTTTTGAGTCTCACCTGTCTTTCCAAAGACAGAATTGTCTTCACTTACAGACGATGTCTTCGTCTGAGTCTCTCAAACTTTCCCTCATTAGTTTCTTTAAACTTCGATCTAATCTGACGGCTAACAGCTTTTAGAAAATTACTCCTCTTATCCAGAGACTCTTCAGGTGAAATCTCTCGCTCAGCTCTAAAAAAAGAAGTCAAAGTGATCCTGACTTGTTCCCGGTTCACCTTAGCAGTTATTTCCAAGGCGGTGACAAAGTTAAAAACAGAACAACAAACAGGGATCGTCTCTGCGGCTAATTACCAGGTTCCTCTAAAAAAAGGCTGATTGGACGCGATGAATGGCCGCCTGCGGGGCCCGCTGTCTGGGGTGATGGATGGGTGACACCGACTCCCCGCGGCAATGGCAGACACTGAGCCGAGCTGAGCTGAGCTGAGCCGAGCGGAGGGGGGTCGGTGTCATCCTGAGGACAGCGGGATGGTAAACAGGTCTGTAGGACAGCCATGGCCTCTGGTTCTGCTGAGGCGGAGATGTGGAGCACTGAGAGCGTCACCACCTCCCCGGATCCTGCACCGCTGCTCGCACAGGAACATTTTTACAGCTTTTAAAGTTTGAGCCAGGAGGCTTAGTGGGAGTTTAAAGGGACACTGTGCAAGTTTTACCTACAGGGTATAAAGATATGTCTGAAAAAGTGTCTCTGCTCGCTCCTTACTCAACTCAGAACTCGGTTAGACATCAGAGTTCCTGCCGTCTGTCCTCGGCTCTGTCGTTTCTGAAGACGTCCCCTGTCAACAATCATTACCTGTGTTAGAAATGTACCTTTTTTTTTTATACATGCAGAAGCAGATTTTTGATGGTTTTGTGCTGCATCTGTGTGCTACATTAAAATAACACCAAACCAGGTGCTAAATAGGTGTCCCTTCAGATCTAGATTTACATATACGGGTCTTTTTAGACGATCTGGCAGCGATCATGGGCCTCATCTGCTGGACTCCTGCTGCTAATGAAAAAATCATATGGTATATAACTTAATGACAGCTGACTGAAATGACTCTAAAGAAGAAATAAGTTTGAGGATAAGGCTGCAGACGATTTTATTGGCCAAGTGCAGCTGCTGGTATCAAACACCGGAGCTGTAACTGGTCCAAGGTGATGTGGAGGTCACATTAAACCTTCTCTTTCTAATTAGGGTTCATCCTCTCAGGACCCTGGCCCACACGGACCCGCTTTCATCAGTACAAACACTCTCGGATGTTTAACTCTAACATTACCATTATGTGAAAAACACCATCTGTCTCTTTAATTTCAATGAGAGCTCCACGGAGACGCAGCGGGGATCAAACAATGGAGTCTGAAAACTGCTGCAACACACGGCAATGTCATCCAGCAATCAGAGCGCACAATCAGGCGCTGGAAGAATACCTCCAGGAACCTGGGCGCTCTGCTGTTTGCTTTGGGATCAATACCATGGCCAAAGAAATGAAATTACAGTTGCTGCTCTCTCGTGTTGTTTTCCTGATGCATAGACAGGCGGAGTGATGCTCAGCCTTCAGTCTTATGAAATATTTACTCCACTCAGGTGATATGTTGACTGACGAAAAATGGCAGCAACAAAATACCCGCGCAAAAAAAGAGTGTCCAACAAAGACGCTTTTATCGCACGACTGAGGGACACAACAGAGGTACATGTTCTGCCCTGTGCAGCGTGATTGGCCAGTTGGGTCTATGATGTCCAATGAAGGCGCCAAAGATCCAGACTGAAATACTCAATGGGTCGTGAAAACAAACTGAGACAAGTGTTCGGATCAGTGCCTCTCAAAATTAGCTGAACCACGTGGCGTCATCTGCATAAAACCGTAGCCTAGCATGCTGCCGATCGTAGCTTATCACAGCTTGTTCAGGCTGACAAACTGACTGCTGACATGTAAAAATACTGAAATATCCCTTTAATGTCCAACAATTACAAAGAGTCAATTAGGTTGAAGACAGACCCTTAAAGGTGGAGAAGGCAGGATTTAATTAAAGAAGCATCTTTTTTGTGGTGTATTTACAAAAAATCTTCTAATATCAGTCAATAGTTATTAGTTATTGATTATTTGGTAATATAAGGATATCTCTGTGTTCTCTTATGTCTGTGTCGTCAACATTTGAACATTATTGAGCGGTCCGCTCTTTCTGACTGTAAACAAAGCCGTTCTCCACCTCCTCTAACCTGATTGGTTGTGAGGCAGACGCTGCTCCCCCGTGTCGTTCAGGAGCCCAAACAAAGTTAGCGTGCTACAATATCGGACAGTAGAAACCAACCAGAAAGTTCGGAAAATCGTCTGAATCCTCCTTTGGCCACGACTGCCGACACAAGCAAGAAAACAAAGTAAATACCGGAGACTCTGGAGGAATAACGGGCGCTTAAAACGGAGGTAGACCGGACAAGAGCTAAAAAGCCGGGTCAACATAAACGATGGGGGACGCTTGGGGATCTTGGTAAGAGACGGTCTTGGTAAACCGCTTTAACGAAGTAAGACAAGTGTCTGTAACAGAGGTGTTTCTTGTCAAACGGACCTGCTGTAGCGTGTTGTAGCGCCATCGCTAAACTGTCCTCCCTCGGGTCCTGGACTATGTCACTTTATCCTCGTTGTAGAAGTCCTGCAAACATTGTGTTTGCTGGTAGTCTGTTGGCATCTACAGTAGCACCAATGCTTTTGACTTTCACCTTGACTGGGCCCCATTTGTAATGATCTGAAGGATTTATCTGCATTATATCTGAATTTAATCGGAACGATACGAG
This sequence comes from Xyrichtys novacula, assembly GCA_962446985.1. Taxonomy (NCBI): domain Eukaryota; kingdom Metazoa; phylum Chordata; class Actinopteri; order Labriformes; family Labridae; genus Xyrichtys; species Xyrichtys novacula. Next base: position 34,936,505 of record OY660869.1, on the reverse strand, counting down.
CGAGCAGGAGCGTCTGTTTGTGGGCGGGGCTTGAGGGGAGAGGAGGAGCTGAGGGGAAAACTGTTTGGGAGGGGTAGAGTTTACATTCAAGATTTCTCCTAAAAACTGGAACTTCATCAGATCCTGACTACAACACCTTTAAGGAAAAGATCAGCTGACTTTCAGTTGAATTTGTTGGTTTATTCCTTGATTTTCAGCAGTATTACTAAAACTAAAAACAGTCTGGATTAAACCTGTCGTCTTAGTCCGGACCACAATAACATGTCCTCCTGCTGTAACTTGTGATTTTCGGCCTTGACGTCCATCTTAATTGGCTTGTTTTTCATTATTTCACGCCGATACAGAAAGAACCGTTTCTGTCAAAGCTGTAAAATAAAACCACAAACACTTTGTTCCAGGTTTTTTGATGTAAAAGTGTTTTATTTGCATATGAATTCAACCAAAACTCATTATCCGCTCTCTCTCCTCCTCTGGTTGATTATGGAGCACTTTGGCTCTAACTGACAGGCCTAATTTGCTCTCTTTCACAGCCGATCCAGCGGATGTTTGTTTAGTTCTAAAGTGCGGCTCTTTGCTGCAGTGAAGTCTCTCGCATCTTAACTGCAGGAGAGTATCGGTGACAGCGGCTGAGAAACGGATCGCCCCCTCCGTTCGGGACACACGGCGGGTCCTGCTCCTCCAGCACCGGGGCCACTGACGCCTCTTTTGAAGTCGAGCGTAGGAAAAACCTTTAAAAATGATTGCTTTCATGCTAAAGGCCTCTAAACGGCGTGATGGGCAAGCAGCGATCGTCTGCTCTGGTCTGAAGCTCAGGGCAAGGCATCAATAAACAATGAGGCTGGATGTGAGGAAGAGGAGTTCTTCATTAGCTGTCGCAGCGGCAGCCTCCTCTCCCTCTTTTATCTCAGATGAGTCACTCTCCATCTCTGGGTGTTTCAATCTGACGGGTCGGCCCAGTCGCCCTCCCCCTCCCTCCCTCCCCCGCCCTCCCCCGTCCGCCTGCCTTTCATGTTTTAAATCCACACTCTTGTTCTGGATGTGTCACCTCCAGTCATTCGCCGGCTTTTTTCAACCAACTCTCCCTCTCAATTAAACATCCTCCTCCCCCTCTTCTTCTTCTTTTCCTTCTTCTTCTTCTTCTTTTTCTTCTTCAGGCCCCGGCACAGAATCAGATGAGGGAGGGGGGCTGCAGGAGAATTAAATCCAAATGTGTCTTGCATATTATCCACAGACTCATGAGAGCCGAGCGGTGATGACCTGCTGGAGCCAATTAAAAGGCAGAGAGTTGTCTCCTTGATGTGAACTATCACTGCTGTGCCATCTTACCTTCAGGCTGTGTGATATCGGCTGTTTGATGGGACAACTGAGCTGATCCCTGCTCGTCTTTGTCAAGTCAAGTCGTTTTTTAGGCAGGATGGTTCCTCGGGAAACTTTGTTTTTCTGCTCTCTGATCATATATGCCCTCCTCTTCTTGTCTTCTATCTAACCATAAATGAATTAAAAGGGATATTCCGGCATAAAATTAATTCAGAGTCAAACACAACGTAAACCCGAGTTACATACCTCTGAATACGGTCTGAACACAGCAGGTACAGCAGGTGTTGAAATCCGACACAATCGTAGAGGTGACCAAACTGCAGTTCCTCAGACAACCACTAGGGGCTGGCTGCAACAGCAAAGGACTCTGTTAAAAAAATAATAATAATAATAAAAATATCTGCAGCATGATTAGAGGTAGCATCGGTGGGATATTTTTTTTAAAGTTTCATGAACAAACAACAGCAGGAAGCGGCGTTCCGTCAACGGTAGCAAAGTGGCATCTTACGAGCGATTAACCATGATTTACTGATTTTTCTCTACACAGGGGCATATGCTGCGTTCCAGTTACCTTGGAAATCGGATGGCTGTGCTGGGAATGACAGCAGTAATGGTGAATAACAGCAAGGTTTCCATGGAAACATTTACTTTAACTTAGCAGTTGTGTGAGGGTTCAGGTCAGATTGACATGTGTTGTTGTCGGTACGCACAAAAACCAGGAGACAGAAGTTCAGGAAGAGGTTCTGATAAATCTTTCTGAAGTTCAGAAACAAAGATGAGATGATTGAAACGTGCTCACCTGTGCTCAGCTGAGTTTATTACTGAAACAGTATCCTGCCATCTTGGTACATGTGTGTTCATTCTTAGGGGCGTGGCCGAGTTGACTGACAGGTGGACCCAGCTGATCGAAAGTCAGGTTTTGATCCTGATTCATCACTGGTCTCAATCCCAGTTTAAACTCGGACAGCTGATGTTTGACACATGTGGACTGACAGAGGGAACATCGAGGAGAGTAAGGCTGAGAAGAAATGTCATGAAACTGATCTGGTTTAGGTTCGGGTTCGATAAGGACGGGTCAACAGAAGCTGTGACCAAAACAAACAAACCCAAGGCTGACTTATCATCTAAACATCTCCTCTTATACCGACCAAAAGCCTCGGTCTGGTATGTCTTATTGTCCAAAAGCTGATTCACTCTTGAAGCTGAAAAGCATTCCTGCGTCCCTCAGCTTTGTCTGGCAGGCAGTTCACCTCTCAAACATTCCTCACACTCAGAATCGAGCATTTCTTCTTTTTATCACAGTAAGTGCTAAAGCTGCACTCACACAGCGTCTGCTTTAAACTCAGTCTGGACTCAACAACCTCATACATTGAGGCGTCAAACTGCAGTTCAGAGTGTGTCCTCTGGGGGCAGGATCTTTAGGTGAGTCCACCCTTGTCAGGTCACGTGTTCAGACGCCCTGTGAGTGCAGCTCCATCTAATGATTGAAGACCCTCTGAGGTGACGTACCAGAGCATGTAGTTGACGCGTATTTCCATAATCAAACACCATAAAACGATAATTTTTACAAATAATAATGACGAAATCAAGACCCGATGTAAACACGGTCAAAAACTATGGTGCTCTCAAAGACCCACAGCTGCACTATTTACCCAAGAAAAACCTGCAGGTCTCACATTACATGTGTCCTCCAATAGGAGAGCTGCAGTCGTAATCGGCTTAAATTAAACTTTAAAGTAAAACTAAACATCTGTTCAGTCTCTCAGAATTCTAATCAGGGTAAATAACAAAAATCTAGAATTATCCGTCAGATTTTATAGATTTACGCATGTAGAAAAGCTCTGATGGAAGCTCCTAATTTACAACATTATGCAACGATCACTTTTGGCGATGAACGAAACAGACTAAGTCTGTATGAGGAAGTGAATTTTCATGATCAGGGCAACATTTTCAGCGGACGCTCTTCAAATGTGCACATCAGGCAGCTACAGTTTTATTCCAGCAATGACGGCCTGTTTTATAACCGCTGACTGGAGGAGTTGAAACTTAAGTTGCGTCATTTATGCGACAGATATTATCCAGATTTAAAAATAGTTTCATGTTTATTCCCAGGTTGAAGAAAAAAGATGTGCAGACGAGTGTGCAGACATGTGCGAGTTTTTGGTCTGTTTTCACAAAGATTTAATATAAATATGTTAAAAAAATGTGAAATTTCCAAAAAGGGGTTTTGTACAGAAGTTTTGAGTTTGTGTAGCGTGGACTTACGCATAAAAAAACACTTGACCCGACCAGAAAAACCCTAAATATTTTGCGTGACTCCTCCCCGCGTAGTAGTGTCCTCAGAATATGGTCCCCCTAGTTCACCTGGTTAAATGATGAAATCTCGTACTCGTAGGTGAGCATGTTCAAAGCGATTTCATCACTTTACGTTTTAAATCACAAACAAAACTCACCCGCCAATCAAAGCTGGTTTCTCTTCGTTTTCCCGTCTGTATAATTTATGTACCTGCAACTTTTTTAATCACCGCTCTCATCTGTTATTAATGCCACCGCCATAAAAATCATGGTCATTATCATTACTGTCGCTGTGTCAGAGCAGGTTTAACATTCAGGACCGACTGCACGCCGCCACCGCCGCCGCCGCCGCCGCTGCTGCTGCCAATAAAGCAGCAGACATCAGGATGGAGGGCTTGTATCTGTGAAGACACGGACATCTGGCTGAGTTTCAGAGGCCGTCCTCTGCAGCAGAGACGAGGAGGGAAAGACTCCCGTGATAATACATCAGTGAGGATCCTCAGCAGCCATATGCTGCCTTTAAAAGGCGCCTCTTTTACCCGCTTTGCATCACGATGGGGATGTTTAAAGAGGACTGGCAGGGTACTTAAAGTGCTCATTAACAGAGGCACGTCCAACATGTTTGGAGAGGACCTGCATTTCCTCACCGGGACCTTAAATTACTACAACATCCACCACCGCCGCTCCCCCTCCCCTCTCCTCCCCCTCCAAACTGCTGACCACAGGCTCCCTCGCCGTTTGTCTCCTCTCTGACATTTTGAAGAGTTGTGCCGCCGCTGTTAACCGGCACCGCTTTATGACAACTGAGGGAGGAAAAGACGCCACATCTGCAGAAAAACGACAAGAGCCGATACTCATTAGTGTCTGGACCAGTGCCATGGTTTAATGAAAGGAGGAGGAGGAGGAGGGTGGCAGGGCGAGCAATCAGATGGCACCTTTTTCCTGATGGTGATGGATGGTGAGAGGGAGGCAGAGTTCCAGTAACACTCGTCCCCTGGAGGGCCGCTGATGTAAAAGTTTGAACGCACTTCAGAAACGTCGTAGAGCCGCGGCGGGGAAGACGTGCTCGGTTGTGACAGATGTTGACAGGCTGAGTGAAGGTCCTCCAGGGCAGACAGCTGAGCACAGTCATGTGACCCCACCGCTGAGACGCTTACAGCGAAACCTGAGGATAGCAATGTCAGTGGTTCGTCCACTATGAGACGGACTCTGAAACTAATCAACCTTCTGAAAAGACCCATATCGCCCCCTGGTTTTTGGGGAGGAGGACACGTTCACGTCAAAAATTTGATTTTCTCAGCTGCATGTAAACGAGCTGTACAGAAAAAAGACAAACCAGTCTGACAGTAACTACATGTCAACATCACAACCAGGGGGGAGAAACATTTATATTCTGTGTCATTCATTTATAAAGTTTGTCCACAGCTCCATAAGGAGGCGGGGTTTATGACCTATACTGCAGCCAGTCACCAGAGGGTGCTGTTCTTGGAGTGGCTTCACCCAGCGAGGAGGCAGACGGCGTCCGTTCTATGTACAGTCTATGATGTAAACGCACTGACTGAGTGTGAACTTATCTGAAGTCTGGAGATATTTGGACCTCCTGAGAGACTCGATCGCTGCTCCTTATTTATTCAGAGTAAATGATCATTTGTGGGTCATTTTAGCAGAATTCAGGAAATTTAGGTTCAAAATTTTTTGTTTGAGTCTTTAGAAAGTCCTAAAAACTTTACTCTTTTTCACCTCCACGCACAGAAAATCACTGACGTGTATGCAGCACTGTCACAGATTAATCTCTCTTATTTCTGTTTGTTGTAACTTTACATTTAATCGATTTTTATTGACACACAGCCTGAGCAGTTTATGCAAAAGTTTCTTCTTGTTTTTTATTGCAGCTCCATCCTCAGGCATCTGGCATCAACCTCAAACACCAGCCGCTCACAAACTACAACCAACCTTTAATAACTTTTCAGGTTTCCTGTAAAGACTGAAACAAACGTGGTTTAGCTCAAGTTAGGATTTATTTTGTGCTATTTGAAAAGAATACGTAGGTCTACATGTAACTCGGGTCAGAGAAAGAAACAAAAAGTTAAAATAATAAGAATAATCTATACAATAGATAATGTTGTGTTGAAATAATTTATTGTAAATATGTTTTTAAATGTAATCAAATTGTGACACTTTAAATCAGATTCCATGATATCAGCGGAATTTGGTCAAATCACGTTTAATCACGTTTCAAATCTCGCGCGAGCGCTCCCAGCCAATGGTAGCACACATGCAGTGATTGTAAACAGGAAGTAGGAGACAGGCGGGAGGGAGACGCTGAATATATGACTGAACAGAGTTAAACTTTATTAAAATAACCACAGAAACATCATTTAAAAGGTTTTAATGAATTAAACTCCTTCTTAAATAACCAGAAGGACCGCTCGGACTGAAGCACGGACAATTTCAGATGATACAGACCGTGGATTGGTGAGTGAGATAATCTACCTGTAGATTATAATGACTGAGTCATGTCACGGAGTTTGGTTTTAAAGTTTTTTTGTTAAAATGGCGCAGATGTGTTCATACATTTAAGTTTATGTTAAGTTTACATGGAAATAACAATAAAATATCTTTATAAAAATCAAGATGTTTAAACGTTTGTTCTGACCTAATCCAGGATTCACCTTCAACAATCTAAACGTTTCTCCTCACCCATCATCATCATCATCATCATCATCATCACCATCATAATCACCTGTGGCCTTAATGATCAGGTAGGACCAACTGAAGTTTCCCATTAAAATATTTATGAATTGACTTTTTAAAAGAATCAAACAAACAAAAAGACTCCAAAGACTCCAGATTTAGTTTTTCTTTTGTTTGTGGACCGGACATAAAAACAGTGTTTTAGAGAAAAAAACAACAACAGTATTTTATTGAAAAAGAGCGTGGTTGTTGTGATTATTTATTTCGTTGTTTTAATTTTCCAACACAATAATTTTAAGTAACTTTATCTGAGTCTCCTGAATTTGAATTTTGACATCAGTTGGTTTCTACCTGTTCTAGAGTCTTCTGAGTTTGTTTATTATTATTATACCTTATGTCACAAATGAGTTTATTCTATAACTACAGATGAACTATATACGTAGACGTCACAGGTTTAATTAAATACACAAATGAAACTAGATAAGACCACATTTATACTGACTGATGGTCCAGCACTAATACTACTTATTATGACAGAGTAGGTCATAATTAGTATTTATTATTTCTTAAATTTCATTCTATGTTACTTTGTTGTTAGATTTTAAACCTCCAGTGTTTCCTAAACTTGAGTTTTAAAATCACGTTTCCTCTGTTTCCACAAAATCAAGCCCTTTTTAAATTCATGCATTTTAATCCTGTTTCTGTTTAGATCGTTTAGATGGTGTGGTGAGAATAAAGGGTTGGGCTGGGGTAGATTTGGGGCTTTCTTTGTTTCTTTTATTCCTTTTTCTGTGTAAAGCACTTTGTGCTACATGGTTGTATATGAAAAGTGATATATAAATGATTAAATCATCATGATTAAATCATATGTATATGTGTATATACATATATATATACACACACACACACACACACATATATATGCATGTGTTTATAAATATTAATGTTTTCACGTGCTGATCTTATAAACAGGGTCGTCTTAGCCAGCTGCATGTTGTTTAAATTCATGAATTAAAAACAAACACTGGGTTGTGACGTGGATTTCTGGTCATGTCTGATATTAAACTGTATTATTCTGCACATCATATATCCACTATCATGAAGGTGTCATGAATTCAGCTCTTATTTCCAGCTGTGGGTCTTGTTTGCTAACTCGCCCTGCCTCTTTCAGGCCTGTTGCTCTGTTTCTCTGTCAGGACTGGTTCACTGACCTTTTGACACCAACATGGTTTGATCCCTGAATGTGAGTCTATCCATTCAAATTAAGTAGATCTACTAAAAATAAAATAAAAAAACCTCCATGACGGCTGAAAGCAGCAGCGACAGGATTTGATGTTATCCAAACAGAGTTCAGCTCATCATTTTAATGCCTTTTGTAGTAAAAAGGGTTTAAGTGCCGCAGCTCAATACGCTGCTGCAAAACTCTGCAATTTCTCATGAAAAATGAATTCCCTGCTCTCCACTGAAGTCTTTTCAGTTTCCATTCGACTTTGGCCGTTTCTCTCGGCGGTAAATACTCCGCCCCCGATGCTTTCTGGACCAAAACACTTTGCTCGCCCATCGACTCGGCCTCTTCTCTTTTCTCCTCCAATTCTATAACCCCCTCTCGCTCCTTCCCATCCTCTCCATCCCATCAATTGGAAATCTCTCAGCATCACACCTCAGACACCCAATCCCGGGCAGACAACTCCACCGAGTATTAAACAAACATAAGCAGAGAATGGAGTGGCTGCTGGAGAGGTAGATGGTCGGGGTGATAGGATTGCCAGACAGAAGGAGCAGAGAATCACAAGTGCCCTGAATTGTAGGTCTGAAACTGCCAGAGAGAGAGAAAAAAAAGACCTTAACATGATGACACTGAAGCAAAGAGACATCTCAGAGTGTGAGGAAAATAATGGCCGCAGAAATGGAAAACAAAAAAACGAGGAGGAGGAGGAGGAGGAAGGACAGACATCTCCTCGGATCCCTTTAAATTCACAGGAATTGGAATTACTAAATCATGAAAAGAATTAATTGAAAACATTCCCTCTCTGTTGCTGGATGATGAAAATGTTTCAGTGACTTGACATCATCGCGTTAAGCCGGTGTCGTTCCCCCCGTGGTTCGACGGGTTTACCTTCAGACGGGCTCGGCCGGTCGGTGGACACGGGAGAATTTCAGCAGATATCAAAGGCAGGCCGGGTGTAAATAATGGAGATTTAAAAGTCCAAAATGTTCTCTGCCTGCGCCCGCTGCATACCGCTTCCTTCATTACCCGGGCTGGATTTATTTTCCGAGAGGTCTCGTTGAGTTTCTGTTGATGAAATTGTTCTCACAAGAGGGCAAAGTGAGGCAGACATGCTGCTTTTAACCACATGCTGCTTTCCTCCCGCCCGGGGAATTTCCCCTCCGACTGCTGCGCCGAATTCTCTTTCTTCTGCATTTTAGGCTTTAAAAGGCAGAAAAACAGACTTTTAGCCAGCAGATATGCGAGCCCTCCGTCCTCACGCTGTCAGTTTGTGTCTCCGGCACGTCCGCGGATCACAGCGCGGCGCCGAGGTTAACTGGACACCGAACAACAGATCATCTGAGGCCTCTTTCTCTTTTTTCGACAGGACTTTGATGTTTTATTCATCACTTGTTAAAACCTCTCATCCACTTTCTGATGTTTGCCTCCTTATATCCTGATCCAAATTCAAGATTGTACATCAAAGCTTCGCTAAGTCGCTTCTATCAAAACTTTGGAGGCACTGACTTAAGTCTTTTTACACGGGTGTTTAAAACGGTCCTGGTCCGGTTCTCAGTCTGGTCACGCCGTGATCCTTTTCTGTAAACCTTTGCAGTAAATATTGTCTGAATCCTCCATGAATGATTCTGAGGAGTCGTATGAAGCGCAAGATAAGGTCAGGTCCTCTAAATCATGACTGTGCAGCTTTGATACACAATGTTAGACAGAGAAGTCTTTAAGCCCCGCCCACCACACCTGTATCTACCTGATGTTTCACTTCCAGAGCAGGTTAGACATCAGACTGAATGCATGTACGGCTGCATGATTAATAGATTCGATATCGTAATCAGATTATTTGATTATGACAATGTAAAAAAAATTAAAATCTTCAAATCGATTTTCCTCTCTATCGTGTCTCGCGCCTCCATAGGCTCCTCCCTCTTCCTGCAGAAGTGCCCCCCAGTTCCCACACACACCAGTGTAAACAAACATGGCTTTTGCAAAGAAGGCGATAATTTCGTGGTTAAATAGGACAAGAGCGAGTCAGTCGTGTTGAATTGGTACGACCTCACAGTTTCAGATGAAGAGTAAACCACTCCCCGCTGCAAAGTCTGTCTGAAGGCGGGATCAACCCGTCACCATGGAAACGAATTCAGGAGGAAACGCTAAAGTTTTTTGTCATATCGGCGTTTCAGGTGACTGTAAACGGTACTTTTTGAAAACGGGTCAGAGAGTGAATAAATCTGTAAACGACGACCATTTCATCTCTGTGTGGATGTCTATCTGCATCTCTGGAAACGATCATGTGATACACAGAGTAACTCTTTTATGGCGCCAAAAACAACCTTTATACACATGCTCTGTACTCTTCTTCTGTCTTTTGTGCATTTCCTGTGCAGCGTTACAGCGCCACTTACTGGCTTGGCATACGTACTTTATTGTTTTCAGTGGTTTCGTTTGAAGAGATGATAAAAAACTTTTTATCAAAGTGAAGTTTGGGGAAGTTGTCGGTGAATAAAAAATAGAAATCAAGTTTTTAGAGAAAAAAATCGTGCAGCTCTAAATGTTCGTGTTTCTGTTTTTCTTTATTTCTGCAGAAAACTGAGATCGTCTTTTTAACAGTTGTGTAAATTCTCCATCTTCCACTGATCCCTGCTGACCGGGACATCACTTGGACTTTTCAGGACTTCCTGTATGACTGCTCCACAGTCATGTTAACCTGAGGATGGTCAGGTCAGCAGCTCCTCCTCAGATCAGTGCACCTGTATGTTGAGCTGGTCGGTGGTAGTTTGGTGATTTTCTGATCCTGTTTTATTAACTCTTTGTTTTAGCTTGATGCAGATTTTTACAGAGTTTTGTTTTTACACAAACTGTAAAACTCTGTTAATATTTGATCAGGACAAATCCTACATGTTGCATATTTCACGAGTCTAGAGGGTTTTAAATTCATTATTTTTCCATTCATGGATTAGATCTTGAGCTCTGCCTCGGCGTATAGATTTTTACACCGTTTCTTAGTCTGCTTCCTCGTATCCATGTCTGTGAAGCTCTTCATTTCAGTGTGCGACGGAGATAAAGACGACTTGACTCATTGCTTATTGCTGCAGCGAGGGTAATGTGTGCAAAATGTGTTTGATTCTCATCCCTTCAGTGCCCCCATCTTTACAAAATCACATCTCTAAGTCGAGGCGAAGCACAATTCGAATAAAAGAGGCGATCCATCGTGCTTTAAATAGGCAGGGAAAAGCCGAAAGTACGGCGCTAGAAATCATCCGGTCAATTAGCAAACCTGCAGGACAGGAAGAGCCGCGGGTTTCCGAGGATGTGCGTAAGGTCCGAGAGCAAGCAAACTAGACGGATGAATCAGTTCAGCATAGTTTACATGTTTATATATCACCATCAGGAGGCAGTCTGTGTATTTGTGGAATATACAGAGAGGCTGCAGAGGACAGCGTTTGTGCAGAATTGGGTTTTAAAGTTTGATATTGTTGTGCTTGAGTCCCCGTTTGCTGTGGATGAAACCAGTGTCTGTGTCTGAGCAGGAATCTGTTCCTCTCCCTGTATTGTAAAGCTCCACTGAGGCTGACTGGGAGAAATGACAGTGAGAGCCTGCTGAGAGATTTTCCGGGCGTATGGGTCCATTTTCTGGTTCAGATCAGGTTAGCGCTGTTGTAAAATTGAGTTTATTTGGGCGTAAAAAACTCCAAACATGAGCCTGTGAAGGCAGCACATCCCTCTGCTTGTATATTGAGCCGCTCTTGCCGACAGCATCCCCGCTTCTCCTCCGGCTTCTGTGCGGTTTCTTTAGATTCACTCGCATTCACAGATATTGATTGAAGCGCCTTTAGCCAGGAGGATATTGTATGCGAGTTTTTAAATGGAGCAGCGAATGTCTTCAAGGTTTTCTGTTTGAATTCATCCTCGCCGTCTCTGGGGTTCACACGGGGCCACATTTTCTCTCTCATTATCCGGAGCTGTGTGTACCGCTCTAAATACTTTCTAAGTGCAATCTGAGGCAGGCCCTTAAATGTTTTATGAGTTAAACCTCTCTGTAGTTCCCATCTCTGCTCGGCCTGATATGCATTTGTGCAGAGCTGTCAGAGTCGGGCCACTTAGCTCTCAGTCAGCCTCCTGCAAACATGGCGGTATCTCCCTCCGCTTTAGATACTGCGAATAATGAAAGGGGGAGCCGGCCCTTTCAAAGAGCACTTCAGAGCTCTTTTCCTTACAAAACGGCTCTCTCCAACTCTTCGCTGAATACAATCGCTTTGAGGGTAAAATAGAAATGTTCCTCCCAGAGCGGCGGCGGTGGCAGCGGCGACCTCGCTCGCTCACATCCACGTTCCAAAGTCACAGCTCATCACCGAGAGGGAGATAGAGAGAGGAGTCCGGAAACTTCTCCCTCTGCAGCTGGATATTTTCTGTACTTTCAGAGCGAAGGCTGTAAAACTGAGGCGGTCCTGCAGGTTTAGTGCAGGCGGTCAAACTGGAATAAAAACTATTTATGGGTGAAAAACCTGCTTCGTTTCACAGAAATGTGAGTAACTCAGAGAAAAGGCGTCGAAGCAGCATTTTAGTTCAACTTTGTCTGTGTGAGTCTGAGCATATGGCCGACTTGGAAGAGGACGAGTCACAGCACAGACTGTCATTGACTGTAAACCCATGAGATTAAGTGTTAATAATCTGCATTTGCATTAGTGTAATTCAAAGAAACCCTTTTATTTACATTAATTATGTTTATTTTTGCAGTAAAACAGCCTCTCTCTGGATTTAAGTCTGACTGAAGCCTGTAAGAGAGACACTCTGACTCCCCGTGGTAAAGACAGGACAAATTTGAACTTTAAGTTTTTACTTTTTCAGATGGGATGGTGAAAGAAGACTCACTTCACAAACCAGAAAATATCATAAATTTGGATTTTTAGGTGTATGGAAAAGGATTAGGGCCATTGGAAAAAAAAGTCCAATATAATTTCTTTTAAACTATTATTCTGAGAAAAAAGTTGGAATTCAGATTTTTTTTTCATAATAATATAAATAAATATATGACCTTGATATATTTATCTGTTTATTTCCCCAGTGGCCCTAATCCTCGTCCTTACAGGTGTGTTCATGTAAGTGTCCGAATCCAAACCACAGAGAAAGTCACTGAAGAGTATTTAAACAAAACTGACTGTAAACTCGATCGACTCGGCTGTAAAAACAGTAAAATTTTAACACAAGAACTGATGGGGATTCTTTGACTTTAGGAGACGGCCTCATGTGGACACTAGAGGAACTGCAGGTGAAATACCAAGACTCTGAGACGACGTTTACACGTGCCCTGCTATTTTCTTAAAGGGACATTTCACCTTCTCCGTTTACAAAAAACTGAGCTCACACCGCTACGTTTTCAGAAAAGTTTTCATTTACACTAACCCGTGTATAAATGCTGTCAAGAGCATGCCAAACCTGTAGGTGGCAGTGTAGCAAGAAACTCAAGCCCATGTTAGCCAATCAGAATCCTGCATAGCAGCAACAACAACAACATCTTGTTAACTTGTGTTAGCAAATGCAAACAAATATAAAGAGATTACACCAGCATAAATGCTACTGCTATTCTGCATGCGTCCATGATCACCGTAGATTGTAAACAACGTCACATTAAACCCAATCTGCTGTCGGCTACCTGAATCTCTATTTACCTCGGTTTTTCTCTGTTTACATGCAAACAGAGTTTTCCAAAATCTCCACTCTGGCCGGAGTTTTTGAAAAGCATCATTTTCAAGGGCGGATTTTCTGTTTGCGTCTTAACGAAGGGTACAAACGATGGTTAATGTCTCAGTTTTTAAAAACAACCAGGTACATATAAACGGGGCCTGAATCGCCACGGTACACGCTCAGGTACACGCTCAGGTAAAGTCAGTGATTAAACAAAAGATTAAAAAAGAATTCTTAAAAAAGACACTCATTCATTAAAAAGTCCTAAAAAATTGATATTTCGATGTTGTGATACAGACATAAAACCAGATTTAAGGACCTCATAGAGACTTAAGTAAGTTGTTAAGATGGAGATTGTTTGGAGTTGGTCTTTATCGCCCTTCTCCCCACTCCGTCCTCCTCCCTCTCCACCTTTCATACTCCATCAGCGCACCAAGCCTCGGACAAATCACAGAAAGGCGATCCCGCGATCAATCTCCAATCAGCAGTGCTATATAGGTAATCACCAGAATCTTCAGAAAGAGAAGAAAGCCAATTTTCACGGCCTATGTATCAGTGTGTGGGATCCCCTCATTGATTGGTGTGTGACTACAGGCCTGCAGCAGCTTCAGCAGCAGCAGCCTTGAGAGGAGGAGGAGGAGGAGGAGGAGGAGGAGGAGAGGAGGAGGCAGACTGTTTGTTTATGAGGATCAGGTATTTTCTGCAGCAGATGGCAGCCAGAGGGGCTCAATTTCACATCAGAGCTGTCGTGTCCAAGCAAAGGTGTCCAATTGTACATCATCATCATCATCAGAAAGAGAGCTGCTCACGTGGAGCTTTGGTTTGTATAATATCATACAAACCTCGAATTAAGAGGAGCGCCTGATATTTCAGTGAAGCATGTGTTGGCTGTGCTGCCCAGAGTCAGATGAGAGGATCAATATCAGTTTCAGAAGCTGTTGTCCAGTAAAGAAATGGCCTTTATGGTTCTGTTACTGCTGTCAAAGTTGGTGAAGTTTGCTCTTAACTCCAGAAAGAGTTCTGCACATGTGTGTGAGTTCATGTTGGGATGAAGATGGAGTAAAATACCTCAAATTAAAACTCTGAACCCCAGTTAGTTTCACTTTCTAACATGTCATCTGTAAGAATATTAGTCGAGGAGGTTTTCGAAGTTCCCCGTTATCCTTCCAGATCATGCAGACCTGCTCATCATACCTGAAGGATCAAACTAGTCCAGGTGCTGGACCAGATCACCTTTCCTTCCTCCTCCATCCTTATTAACTTTAAACCATCAGAGTCACTAATACAGTCAGTCCTCTGGCTCCATCATGCTGTAGGTTCATCTGGATCGCTCCTGCAGACGTCCTGCTGCGTCTCAGCTCCATCAGTCTCTCCTCCGTCTGTCACTCTCTCTCTGATTCTCCCTCAATCCTCAAATATGTCCGATTTTATTTGTGCAGATCGGTTTAGCGTCTGCTGTTGGCAAACTTTGCATCAAACGGAGTTATCTTTACAGACGTTGTTTACAAAAATAACCTGATTACTCGAGGAGAGATGGAGAGAAGAATAAACCATATGTATATAGATATATACAGTATATATATGCAGAGTTCACCCCCTCCTGTGTCTCACCCGTGAATGTCGGCTTGATTTTATCCCCACTACTGTCTTGTTTTATTCCCTTTTCTGTCCCTCCACGTTGTTTTTATCTCATTTTTATGAGACTCTGTAAGTCGGGTGAAGAAAAGTCTCATAAAAATCAAGTTTGTTTTTTATTGCTGTTTATTCAGAGAGTATCTACGGCACCACATTTTTGAAGACTGAGACCCCTGCTGTAATCCTCTGTGCAGAAAAATGAAGCTCACAGACTTATAAAAGACTGCAGTTCCTCTAACGTCCACTTGGGGCTGTCTCCAGTTGTTGCATTATTTAAATGTGAACGTAAACAGCAGAAATAGGAGAATCAACAGCCTGGTAGCGGACTAGTTTGGTGTTTAAAGCTCAGTTTTCAATCATGGAGACTTAAAGAGAGTCTGTTTTGATAGTATTGGAGCAAAGACATGGATGTGAGAGGATCATAAGACCCTCTATGAAGTTAGATTAACTTTTGCATTTGGAAATCACAATCTTTTGGACTTTTTGGAGGGTGACAACTAGTCTCGGATTATATCTCGGGAATAGGACTGTGCTTAAATAACATCTGGTACAGCAAACTTTAACTCACATGATGGTTTTCATTCTGAAGAGCAGGCAGCATTTTAAACATTAGGTAGAAAAAATACACACTGACAAGCACTTGTATTAATTATAGGCACAAACCCTGGGGATGCTTCATTAAAATTTCTGCAAAGGAAATTAACCCAAACTGCGGTAGGAGATGAATCCAGCTCAGACAGAGCTCCGAAAACGACTTCTCCAAAGAAAAGCAGAGAGCCGGGGAGGAAACTGAGAAAGTGTTCAGACCCAGAAGACTACACCGGCTGAATGTAGATGACAATAGCCTTTGTTTATATAGGAATTAGATTTAACAGAATAAATTACCTTCTGCTGGAAGCTTGCAGCTCGGTGAACATGAGGCTCACACTCGGCTGTCTCTCCGAGTCTGACTCATTAACCCAACTGAAACGGAAAGCACGAAATCAAGCAGCCAGCTCCCTTTGAAACACAACAGCGTGCACACACACACACACACACACACACACACGCACAGTAATCTCCCCTCCATGAATTAGAGATGGGCTTATGAACTTATAATGTGAGCAGTGACAGCCGAGCCCCACGGATGGTGTTTCTGTCTGTTAATGAGGGGGGGGGGACCAGGACCGGGCCGTGTACGACAGCATGCTCACAACACACACACACACACACACACACAGTGAGATGGAGGGATGACACGACAACAACAACAACAACAACAACAGAAGATGTCATTAACGGCGAAGAGTCGGTGTGAAATAAAGAGTCGGGGTTACAATCTTTAGATTCTGCCGCAGTACAGTCACCAACCGGGTCAGACCGAGGCCAGAACACGTCCTACCCACTTTGAGATCCACTTTTCAGGCCTTTCAGCAGATTAAGAGAAAACTCTGACAAACTGTGCTGAAATGTACCATCCCACAGGGTTGGGGCTGGTCTCTGCAGCTGATGTTCCTGAGCTCCCGGGAGGCGCTGTAATTAGTGACAAAACAGAAATGAGAAAACTGAAGAGTGAAATTAATGTCGGTGTTTTTATATCAGCTACAAAAGCAGGATATCAGCGTCGAAGTGATGATCCCTTAGCAGTGATTTTTCATGTTTTTAAACACCATCGAGGAGGAGATGTGGGTTTCACACTAACGTGAAAATGATGATAATAAAACTTTAGCATGAACCAAACAAACTCAGACGCTGCTCCGTCCGTGAGGGAGCCAAAGTCAACACAAGCTCAAAAAGTTCCTGTTTTAAAGTACCTGTGTTTGTGGTGTTACTGTCATTAAAGCCCCCATGAAACAGACGCTCTGAATGCTGCATCAAAGTTCCTCTCAGGATCTCCTCTGGTGGTTATCATGATCCTCCATATTTAAAGTCACTCACACTCTCATCATACTGACATTTTCTGCTAATCGGCACAGATTCTTGTCAAAGCATCGCATGTTTAAACATTAATAATGATAATAATAATCATAAGGATGGACTGATTTGTTTTTTTCAGGGCAGGTATCAATACTGATCATTAATGATCAAGGAAACCGATTCGATATTCAGAAACACTATGAATTTGCAGTAAAAATGTACATTCTGGCCTTATTTTGAAACGTGCTTTTATTTTGAAATGAGAAAAGAACCGGAAGTAGCCCATGCTAGCTCTGCATGCTTCACAGAGACCAAAGAGCACCTCTGGCGGTGTTGTTACCTGCTAGTTTGTTTCTTTGGTTTTATTTTTCGTACTTCATGGTGTTTGTTACAAATGTGGGCAGGATGTTTTGTCAGAAAGTTAAAGAATCTTATTTTTGACTCTGAAGATTGTCTCTGTTGAAGGACTGCCGTTTGCTGAGAAACAGGCTAAAGTGAGCTGTATTGGCTACAGTGCTAACGGCCGATACCGATTATTGTAAAAATGCTGAATAGTGCCGATTATTGGTCGATCCTTAAATTAAAGTGATAAACTGTAAACTGTATTGCTATAGCGCCTTTAAAAAAAAAGGGTTAAAAAAGTATAAATAAGCAAAATAACAAAGACCTAAAAACAAACGTTTGTGGGTCAGCTTCAGTCATACTGCCTCTCCTGTGGGGTTCCTCAGGGCTCTGATCTGGAGCCTCTTCTGTTTTCTTTGCACATGTCTCTGTTAGTTCGATTCAAACAGAATCAAAGTCCAAACCTTTTTAAAACAGAACCAGCTAAAAACTGGACTCCACTGGTTTTATTTTGACCCACCTTCAGCATTTATAAAACTCTGTGTTTTTGAGTTCTTTCATTAAAACCCTGAAACACTCAGAGGTGACGCTATCAGACGTGTCAATTCCTCTGAATCTCATCTTAAAGCACATCTTTTTCTTTGACCCTCTTCTTTGTCTAAAAACCCGTTTATTTGGTGTTTTTACATCACTGCAGTTTTTAATATCGTCCTGTTTGTCTGGGATCACTGCGGTCCTGTCGGTTCTGGTCCTCGCCTGCTTCACAAAAACACTGGACCTGACTTTGGACTATTTTCAGACGTAAACTCCATTTATGAATTCTGGATGACTGTGTGGCCTTGGAAGATGTTTGTCAGTGAACTTGTATTTCATATTGTGATATTTTTATAGGTGTTATGAACTCAATTTCAGCGCTCCGATGTTTTCCTTTGGTGTCTGTTTTTTCGCAGAGATGTTAAAGATATACCCCCGTCTGCGGTTCACCTGGTTTCTGTGAGACTGACTGCAGCCGTCCTCATTCGGCATCACTCATCACTGATGTGTTTCGGCCCAGAGGACCCTCACCGGTCAGATACTTCTCGTTTGTCACATTATTTTCTCTCGGTAAGCCTCTGGTGCCGCTGCGCTGGGAGTCGCCCGGTGGGCGGCGGCGGCGGCGGCAGTGGCGTCAGCAGCCAGCAGCAGATATTTCATCTGAAGGAAAGATTTTCTGTCTCATCAAATAGTAAATAAAACACAGACGTTGTTTGAGTTTGGAGAGAAGAATCTGAGAGAAAGTCAGGGATCACTCTGTTAATGGTCTCACTCAGGTTCGTCTCCATTAGTCACAACAACGCGTCTTTTAAAGAGTGATTCAGTGGAAATGAAAAGATCTCCATTTTATCGTTGATGCCGGAGTCAAGTAGGTCCGGCTAAAACGCTCTCCATGGTTCTGAAAGGCTGCAGCTCTTTGTTGTCATGTTTATTTGTTGACCTTGAGAGAGGTATTCATAGTGTTAGAGTTCATTTTCACATCCATTAACTAGCTTTTAATCAATAAACCAGTGTGTGTGTGTGTGTGTGGATTAGTCACTTGTGCCGATCTTTAGCACAAATAAATCTGCATTTCTTCCACCCTCGCTGTAATGTTTATGTCAGACGCTTACACAGAAAATATTCAGCTTATGTGGAATATCTTTTGCTGCGTCCCCGGGGAGCTCTACCTAGTCTGAGTAAACATGAGTCTGCTGATATCAAATAGGTTCTTCTGGCTTGGGACGATAAATCTACCCTGAAACACTGTACTGCAGAAGAGAGGAGCAGATGTGGACACTGAGACACGACACAAACAGATAAATAATAATTCACTTTTAATGTTTTCTGTGAAATAAACCCTCTATGTTATTAAAAGATTAAAAAAAACATTATTTACTTAAAGGCAAAGGTAAACAGTTAGAAATGTTAAATAAGATTTCAGTTTTAAAGGTTTGGAAATTGAGTGCTTTGTTTTTCTCGTCAGAGTGAGAGTTCGGTTTATTGGGCCTCCGAAATCGCATCAGAGTGAGCGCTCTGTTCGTTGTGTGGAGCTTCATAGGTCTCCTCCCTGTTTGCTAACTGCAGTTCATCTTAACACACAGACAAAATGAGCGACTGTACGTGTTGCTGCTGTGTTTTCTGCTTCTGCCTCTGAGACTGTTTGTCCAATAGTAAAGTATAACCAGTGTTGTTACTTTAAGACAGTTTGGAGTTCGTTAAGTTTACTGACTTATGTTTTATTTCTGTGATGCTTCAGTTTTAAAACAATCTAAACTCCTAAAATCCTAAAATGACTCCTAAAATGTTAGCCTGCTGTCCAGCTTTGCACAGGAGTAAACACGCTGCTGCTAGGACAGTACAAAACCTGCTCAATTTTTTCACTCTGTTCATGATTATTCACACAGACACACACTTAGACAAACACACATGCACATGCACAAGACTCTGCAAACATGCATGAATGCAAAGATTCACATCTAGCAAATTAAGTCTGTTTTAGGACTCGTACCGGCCACCTTCGAGTTCCCAGGACAAGTCTCTGCAGACTGAGCCCCTGCTGCTCTGAAACACTGATTTCATTGATATCAGCTGTTTTATTGAACCCTCACGTCGATATCTGATATAGGCTGGATGCCTCAGCTAAGAAAAAGCCAAAGGACACGAGTTCAGATCAGGTTTGTCAGCTCCGGTGAAGTCAAGGTCTGAAATTAGCATGTTGATTTATTCAGTCTTACGACTTTCTGCACAAAACTGCTCCTCCTCCTCCTCGTGTCAGTGATCCAGGTGAAGCTGCTCAGTCTGCAGGCGGCTACATCACGGCTCTATTTTAGAGTGTTTGAAACACCACAGACCTGCGGATGGAGCTAAATCAATTATGTACAGGGTTCGTTAAACGGCGACTAACTGAGTAGGACTCGGGTCTGAGGGGCGTCCTCGGGTTAGGTCCAGTTTTCACGCTTACAGGAGTTTTATGAAACAGAAGAAGCATGCAGACACACTGAGCTCCTGAGAAGTGAAAATTAGAAAGGGACAAAAATGATCCTTGAAAAACAGCGCTCGGTGTTTTCACACAGTCTGGGGTCAGGTGGGCTTCTTTGGGCTGAGGACACAGTGAGGATAACATGAGCAAAAACGATCAATCTGAATCGATCAGCCTGACGAAAACTGTCCGAGTGTTTGGAGGAGTATCAGCAGAGCTCTGGATCAAACCTGTGAATTTCAGAGACGTCTCTGATAGAAACAGACACCCAGAATCTTCTCCGAGCTCTTAATGTGACGAGCATTACGGGGGGAAGTGTGAGGTAATGTGGCGTGCCGGAGCCTCCTCGTCTCAAACAGGGCCAGGCGAGGCCTCCCGGGACGGGGGTTCGGTCCCTGGTAATAAAAGGGTAATTAGCTCCCCCCGTCCCTCCCCCCTCTCATCACGGAGTCTCACCCCGAGAGTCTGCCTCCCGTCTAATACCATCATTTCCCCCGATGGATGTCGAAGAGCGATGAGAGGCTGTCAGGGGACGCTGCAGTATTCATGATGGAAATTACTGATGTTCTCAGTAATGATGTGAAAAAGATATACCTCTCAATAGACTGTTCATTCATTTGGATGTGTCAATCAAGCAACGCCGCGCCCGCTGATGATAGCTCTCCACAACAGAGATTTCCAAAGATTGCTCCAGAAAAGTACAATTTCCTTCCTCTCATGTGATCCGTGATTCTGAGTCTAATGGAGGGTTTGATCAGGATGAACAGAAGACCGCTTACAGAGGATCCACTGAAGAGCGTTTAAGGCCCTGAGGAACTGAACCACCTGCAGATCAGATGTTTGCGTAGAAACCTGCAGTTGAACTCCGAAGATTCATCAAATACTTATGCTTCGTCACGGCCTTTGGCGACTCTCACGGGTGCACGAGAAACTCTTTAGCCTCTCTGAAAGAGTCATGAGAAGGAGGCTTTTATCCAACTCCAGAGTGAAGCACGTCGGACGCCTGGAGCATCTGCTGAAGAATCCAGCTGTGTTGTAGAAAAATCAAGTAAAGTCGGTCTGGGTTGTTGATCTGGGGTGATGGAGGGGTCAGAGAAAGACAGACTTTCACACAGATGGTCGCACTCGGTGTGCGGTGGAATGAAAACAAACAGATCGACCAACTGAGAGACCCGACCAGACGGTATCTTGATACACGCAAAAGACTCCAGAGGGTACCTTAACACAGATACCCTAAATCAGGGGTGTCAAAGTCAAATGGACGGAGGGCCAAATAAAAAATTTAGCTACAAGCCGAGGGCCGGACTGATCGAATGTTCATTGAAAATTTTTTAAATGACGCATATAGTCTAGTGAACCTAATTGAACCTACTGAAAACCTAACAAATATATTCCAATATGATCAGATAAATAAAGCAATATTTTCTTATGGCTCTGTCAGTAATCTTTAATTTTCAACAGACACAAAAGACAAATTTCCTTTATATAAAAATCCCCATAACATGAACATTAAATTAAAGAAACCGGTATTATTCAAGGCACCATCAGTAGCCTATATTTTCTATTTTAGCAAAAGTGGGCTAAATTTACTTCAAAGAAAAAAATAATAATAGCAATTGTCTATCATCCACTCAACTGAAATATTTTTAAAATATCGTTTTAATTCCTCGGCCTTCTGTAGCCTTTGTTCCATGTCCATATTCTTGTTTTTGTCCGCGTGTTTCGTTTCATAATGTCGTCTCAGATTATACTCTTTCAGTACCGCCACACTTTCTCCACACAGAAGACACACAGGTTTTCCAGCTACCTCCGTGAACATATACTCTGACTCCCACCTTGTTTCAAACCCCCGGTTCTCAGTGTCCACCTTCCGTTTTGCCATTTTTGATGGGTATCTGAAAGTTAATTTTACTGTTATGCTGACGACTGCTGTGCTAATAAATATTGAAATGAAGCAGCCTACTGCTCGGTGCGTCACCGTTGCATTGTGGGAAATGTAGTATTGGTGCGTGTAAAAGATCTGCGGGCTGCCGGCTTGCTGCGGTCTGCGGGCCGGTTCTAATAATAAATCAAGATCATCCCAGGGGCCGTAAAAAACCTTCTCGCGGGCCGGATGTGGCCCGCGGGCCTTGACTCTGACATATGTGCCCTAAAGGAACCATTAGAACTTGATTATAATATCATGAGTTCTGTGAATGAAGGTACTTTAATGATGGTCAAAAGGCTCATTGATGAAAAAAAAAATAAAAGTATGTTGGTGGTTGAAGATGACATTTGAACAGTGTTGGGGGGTAACGCACCACAAAGTAAGGGATTACAGTAACCGTATTACTTTTGGGGGGTAACGAAGTCCTGATCTGTTGAGGTGTTTGTGCTGCTTGTGTGTCTGTGACAGTCGGCAGAGGTTTGGTGTTCATGAGGATCAATTTCATCTTTTTTATTTTTCTTGATATCTAGTCTTTGGACCGTTGTCCAGCTTGTCGCCGTACGCTCTGACATGAGGTGACCAGACGTGACGATTTCCAGGGACAGTTCCCGTATTGGTGAATTGTCCCCGGCTAAAGCTGTCGCCTTCATGAAAGAGAACAAAAATGTTGCGTGTAGACTAGAACAACGGTTATTACGGTAGTCGAGCAGGTAAGAAGCACGAGTAAGCATGTTGCGTGCAGTAGATTTTATGGGGGGTTATCACAGGCGGTGTGCGCTGCTACAAAGTCGTACCGAGATGTTGTCTGTGATCACGATGCCCCCGCTCTCCAGAAATAAAGGGCCTCAATTCACATCTTCCCAACCCCCTGGATGTTTCCGGATTTCATTACAGAAATCTGGTCACCTTACTCTCACGATCTTTTCTTTCACGGGATTCATTTTTCTCTGGTGTTTTTTTCTCACTGTCAAACGTAAACAAAACGTTGCCTGCGGAGATGGCGCTTTCTGACCCAACCCCAACATTGCATTGCGCAGTCATGTGGCCTTTGAAAGTCCTGTGGAGAGATCGATTAGAGTGACGTAGCTGCTGATGCCAAAGACGGATGGAAATGAAGACAAAGACAGGGGTGGACGACAGAGGGGCTTTTGGCAAGTGGCGATACTCACGTTAATTTCATTATATAAGTCGAAAGGACAAAAATATCGGTGTAAAAAGCACTCAGTGTGCCCCGGCGACATTTATACAATAAACAAAATAGTGCAGACTATGATCAGTGATGTTTGTCCAAGTACTTCTACTCGGTTAATTAAGAAACGGGAAAGTAAAGTAATAAGTAGTAAAGTTACTTTTCAAATGCAGTAACTAGTTAGATTATCTAATTACAATTTACAGAAGTAACTAGTCACTAGTTACAGATTACTTTTTTTGAGTAACTTCCCCAACACTGGATTTGAAGAACCCTGAAACAGCTGATGGATTACATTATAATAGGCGATAATGTGTCTGTAAATGATGTTTAGGGGCCGTGTGAGACAAAAGACACGCCGTCTTCCACAGTCTGTAACCGAAAGACGAACCCTCCCTCACTCATGACTCTGTGATTCTGTCAAAAAGATCCAGCCGCGTTTCTTTGCCTCGTTGTGTTCGATCTTTTCAGTCTCTTACAATGAAATCTAAAAACGAAGACAAAAAAACTTTCTGCAAAAACCAAAAATCAATTTTCTGAAAAGTGTGTCGTGTGGTTTCAAACGAGTGTTTTATTGACAGATGTAAGAAAAGGCATACAACTCATTTTCTTTGAAGTCTAATAAAACGTCATTAGCTCTCAGACGAAACCGCTGTGCCATCTGACAATAACAGGACATGTGTTAGCTGACGCCAATTAGCGAAATGATCAGAAAGTAGCTCACATTAACAAAATCTCTCACTGGGTAATAACATGAAAGCAGAAGAGGCCAATTAATGATACTCACGGCGTACACAGAGCCGGAGAGCTCTTTTCTCTCCTCACCACGCTTCAATCCGTGGATCTCTTCCCAAACACGCCGGCTGATGGATTCCCAGGGTTTTTAGTGATTGTTAAATCGCTAATGGAAATCAGATAAAAGGCAGCAGCGAAATGAAATAAGGAGGAGAAACATGTTTTAAGATGAACACGTCAAGAAAAACACGTCCTGTGAAGCTAATATCATCTAAAAGGATTTCACGCTAAGTGGCAACAGATGAGGCAAGAAACACCTGTCAGAAAACACCTGCTGCTCCCTGTGATGACACCCACCGGTTCTGGAGGTCTCAAGACCCTAATGAAGAGTGGACCAAAGAGGTGGACTCAAGGTGGGCCTCCAGCATCCTCGCCAACACCTACAGTCTTTCCACCTGAGAGCTGCTAAACTTTCAACAAACTTCTTATAAATAATCACTACTTACCTGAGAAGTAAGAAGGACTTAGACCCTGATCTTCATGGTGAGATGGACCACAGGAGACTTGAGCAGGATCATGAACCCTTTGTGATCTTCATGGATGTTTTATGTTTGGATTAAAGTCCTGGTTGACGATCTGAGAAAAACGATAAAAGGCGATAAAAATGACCTGTTCAACTAAAACTCTGCTGTCTCAGCGTCTGTTTTCTCCACCGCTCCAAGGATGACCCGATGGTTATTCACGTTAGATTCCTCTCTTGGTCACATTTCCTCTTTGACTCCGCCCTGTCTTCTGTCGGCGTTTTTGTCCCACTTTTGGCGCTGGGGTGAGCAGAAGTGGGTTTTTTTTTTGCGTCCTTCTCCATCACAGCTGTAGCTAAGCTGCTACGCTACTTTTAGCCGCTCAGAGCTCCGAGGACGGCGGGGATGAGTCAGAACTACGGGAGAGGAGTGTGTCGAATACAGCGAGGTGATTGGATGGAGAGGCGGAGTAGGAGATTGACCAATAGGAGCTGTCAGGGACGGATGGCTCCTATTGGTCAATGTTTTCGCAGCCCTAAACCTGATAGGGTGAACGGATTTTTTCTGTTTTTTTTTTTCTCTTCAATTTGTGGAGATCGAACTATAGGATCATGATCGCCATAGAAACAAGGTTCATAATAATTACCAATCTCTACAATCGACAACCATGCCTTTAAATCATTACTAGACCTGGATCGAGGGGACCCTGATAGTCCACCCATCCTCTTTCTTTACTTCTGAGGATTTCAGTATTTTGAGTGATCCTGATCATTTCACTCAAATCAGTTCTCTGAGGGACTGTTTTTGGATCTCAAAGCTGGGCTGTTTGGAACCAGAACCTCCTCCTACCTCAGCACAGATACAGAATCAGCCGGACTCACTCCTCGGTTCTGAGCCGGTCCGATCTCTGCTGGTTGCTTTTGAAAATTTTTAAGCGGGTTTCAGGTCAGGAGCGAGGTCACACCTGACGACTCCGTCAACTCCTGCTGTAGAGTGACTTTCTGAACGTAAATGTAGAAACACAAAATCATATTTGAAATGTTTTATTTGCCAACCCAAACTTTGCTGAACCTCTGACTTTAACTGGAAACTCTGATGGTGAAAATTTACATGATTCTAATTGGACAGAATCCAAGAACACGCGGGGTCATCGTCGTTTTTTTGTTTTCGTTTTTTCGCACAGTTGTAGAGTAAGTTTTCAAAGTTTGACAAAGTAGTGTCTTCTTGGCTCGACTTCACACACTCTGCTGCTGCTGTTGTCTGCGGTTGTGTTGTTTGCAGAGCGTGCGTGAGGCTGCCGCTGCCGAAGCGCTCCGTGATATTTGTATCATCTCCGGACGCCTCGGCACCGACACGAAATAATTACATCAAAGGAGTTGTCGGCTGTATAAATGGTGTTATAACTCAAATCTAAGAGATACCAGATGCATTATTATTTTTGTTGCACTACAGTGTTGCCTGAAACAGAAGCAACAGAGTTACAGAGGGGCGGGTGATGCAATTTGGGGGATTTTATCTGGGCATGAGCAGACAAGACGGAGGAAAACAAGATAAATCAGAGGAAGGAAAATGAATTAGAGCGAGAGTTTGTGTGTGTCTGAGTGTGTGTGTTTATCTGGAGGCAGAGCGCTTACATCTCACACTCCATCTCAGGCTCAATCTTCACCCAACACGCCGCTGCCTCCACTGCACAAATGACTCACACAAACACACACAAACACACACAGACTCAGAAATGCACTGCAAAGTCTTTTGACTCTCAACGGAGCTGACGGCTTTCCTGCTTCGACATATTTTTCTTTCTGGGGAAAAACATTCATCTCTCCCCCGAACACTGGGATTTTTATTAAGATTAGCAGCGGTGACAGTTTGGCGGCATCATCAGGCAAGTGCCAGAGAGGCGGGTCCGTTTAGACGGTTCCAAGTTCAGCACCAGGGCCCGCGAAATAACAGAAGAGTGAATTAAAGCGGGTCCTGAAACTGTCATCGGGGAACCACAGGTGGCAAAAGTTCACATATTCTTACCCAAGTCTAAGAGCAGATACTTAAATCTAAAATCCTCATGTTGTCGGACATGTTGTTCAACCGGAGACCTTTTCTCAGCAGTCGAGATCTCACTCTGGATTGGACTGTCTCGCCTCTTGTTGATCTTTGTCTGCTGTAAGGTTCTGCTTTTCTCTTTTCCTCTTTGCAGCAACTTATCCGAAGGTTGTGTTGCACCATGCCTCTGCACACCAGCCCAACTTTGCAAAAATATCGTAATTACGTGGGGTGACCGTACGTCTTTTTACCTGGACATGTCCTCTTTTTGGGGGGGCTGACCATGCTTTCCGGGTTAGACTGGGGGAGTTGATTAAATCCTTCAAATGTCTGCGGTTTTGTACGTAAGTTTCGATTTTGTGTCATGTGGACTTACTGAGTTCGAAGTGTGTAAAAAACACTTGATCCGACCTGAAAAACTCTCAAAATTAACTTTGTGTGACTCCATGTCTCCGCCCTCGCGTAGGCGTGTCCTCTATTTGAGGATTCAGGATATGGTCAGACTATCCAGACTATCCTCAGCAGTCGAGCTTCTTTTACTCTGGAGTGGACTGTCTCGCCTCTTGTTGATCTTTGTCTGTT
This sequence comes from Xyrichtys novacula, assembly GCA_962446985.1. Taxonomy (NCBI): domain Eukaryota; kingdom Metazoa; phylum Chordata; class Actinopteri; order Labriformes; family Labridae; genus Xyrichtys; species Xyrichtys novacula. Next base: position 34,909,433 of record OY660869.1, on the reverse strand, counting down.
GTAAGGTTCCACATCTGCTTTTCTCTTTCCCCTCTTTGCAGCAACTTCTCAGAATGTTGTGTTGCTTCCAGAGTCTCTTGAGGCCATTGTTGAGAGGAGGACCAGGTCTAAATTAAAGTTAATTCTAGTCTACATAGATCACTGGTTGCACGTGTCTTTAAAAGCTCATTTAGTGAGCGACTTGTGATGTCTCGGTGCTCCACTCAACGACTAAGAAAGTCTTTTTGTTCCAGCAGCAGTGAGATATTTTAATAGTATTTGCGAGGGTCTGACTTGGCGCTGCTGCATAGTTTGTAGAGGTCTTTATTTTAGTATTTATTCATTTTTATCAGGCTTTAGTCGTATTTTTTAACGTCCTTCTCTTTGATTTTACCACTTTTAAATCATGTTTCATTGTCCTTTACTGTGTTTGTCGTGTATCTGGTTGTAGTTTATGTTTTTCTGACGTCTCTGTGCTGTTTGTTGTCTTATTGTCCTGGTTGTGAAACAGTTTCTCTTATGCAGGATCAATAAAGTCTACCTTACCTTATCATGTCTCTGCACACCGGCCAACTTTGCTAAAATAATGAAATTATAAATAACAGACTCCCTCAATGTAAAACATCAGGTCAAACACGTTGAAGGGAATCAACGAAGTTACCCTGCTTAACGAACAGAACACAAAACCCTAAACTCTAAAACCCTCTAAGATCTAAACTTCTGAGGAGAAGTTCTCGAGTGAGTTTCAGTGATTTTACTGACAAACATAGACAGGAGAAGAGATAAACTCTTCCTGCGTCACTCAGGATGAGGAATGAAAACCCAAAATGTGCTGGTTAACTCCAAAAAACAAGATTCGAAGAACTTCAGATTAAAAACACGGTTTCCTCTGGAGTATCTGCCGTGTTTACGTGAACAAGTGCGGCCTTAACCCTTATACATATGCATGCTTACGTAGGTAGTATGAAAAGCAGCGTATATGTGTTTTCAACCTGCAAACACACACACACACACACACACACAATGAGGACATACAAACATATGCATGATGGCGCATTAGCATGCAGTTTGCAGCAGCGCGCCCACAGAGCCACTCAGACGTGTCAATCTCCCCTTCGAGCTTTTCAAGCCGCTTCAATTTCATCTGATCTCAAAGATTTATGAATTTGGAAGTCAGCAGATAACACATCCCTTCATATCACCGTTAAGCCTGTCAGCGCGGCGTCGAGGGGTGGGAGTGGGGTGGTGGTGGGGGGTTGTTTTCCTGCTTTTATGAGCATGGATAACACGGCGGCTGTCAGCCAATCAGACGCTGTTGTTGCCCCTGATTCTCTGGCTCAAGGCCGAAGCTTCTCTCAGCTTCTCGGCGGCCTTTTCCCTAAAGTGTCCACCCGACACTGACGGGGAAAAAAAAAGAAAACATGCTTGGATGTGTGCTGCAGGGATGTGAGCCCGCAGATTGAAGTGAAAGTGCAAAAACATAAATTTTATGGTTTAAATAAAAGCAATCCAATCTGGCCGCGCTGACATTTTGCTGGTCGGCTCGGGAAAAGGACAAACAGAGATCGGAGGCTGCTATCAGATCCACAGAGGGGGCTTTGCAGAGAGGGTTCAGGGGGATTCAACATTTGAATTTCACTAAGCACACAAACACATGATTATTTATTTCACTTTATGGATTTATGCAGAGTTGGCCGAAGGCATAAGCAATGTTTGCACTGAGCGAGTTACCTGTGTGGCCCTTTGAGCAGCATGAAAATAAAAAACAAAACCCTGAAATCCTGTCAATACATCGCGGCGCAGATGTCTGCTGAAGATAAATAAAGATTTTCATGCAAATGAAAGTGGAGCTAGAAACATCTCTGCACCTTTAATATCCACTTTCCAGAACAGTGAGGTCTACTCAAGCTTCATCAACCATGAACACGACTGCAGGGCCCAACCTCAGCATCAACGATGCATCGACAAGTACTTCTTTATTTCTATAACCACTGAGTTTGTTTCTAAAATCTTTGAGCTACCAGATACTGTGATAGGGACTGGTGCCAGAGCTTGGTCCACATAAGTTGGACTTGTTTTAGACTCTGTCAGGGCTGTCCTTTGTCACCGATCCTGAGGGAGGGAGTTAAGAGAGTCCGGTTTGGTGGTCCCAGGATTTGGTCACTGCTTTTTGCAGATGATGTGGACCCTGACCTTCAGCTCTCACTGGATCATTTCGTAACCATGTGTGAAGCGTCTGGGACGAGAATCGGCACCTCCAAATCTGAGTCCATGGTTCTCAGCAGGAAAAAGGTGGAGTGTCCTTTCGAGTTCGAGTATCTTGGGGGTGTTGTTGAGTGTCTGTAATGGAGCGGTAGATCGACGACAGGTGGATTGATGTGGCCTCAGCAGTGATGTGGACACTCTACAAATTTGTCGTTGTTAAGAAGCAGCTGAGTCAAAAGGCAAAGCTCTGGATGTACCGGTCGATCGACATTCCTGCCCTCACCTACGGTTACGAGTTGTGGGTAGTGACTGAAAGAACAAGATCGCAGGTACAAGCGGCTGAAATGAGTTTCCTCTCCAGGTTGGCTGGACTCTCCCTTAGAGACAGGATGAGAAACTCGGTCATCTAGAGGAGATTTGGAGTAGAGCTGCCGCTCCTCTGCTTGGGCACCTAACTAGGATTCCTCCCAGACGCCTCACTGGTGAGGTGCTCAGGGCTCTTCCCACCGGTTGAAGACCACAGGGAAAACCATTTCTGTCAGTTGGTCTGGGAATGCCTTGGGGTCAGGGAAGAGCTGGACTCAGCGGCTGAGGAGAGGAAAGTCTGGGCTTCCTTGTTCAGGCCGCTGCACCCACCACCTCAGATAGAAGACGGACGGTTGTTTTATTTCTTATAAAGGTGCACTGCAGCAAATCAAGAGTGGACAGACTGTAGAAGAAGTGATCGTTTATGAATGACCACACTTAAGACCTCAGTCCCATCTGAGACTTTTAAAATAAACTACGAACAGTCATACAGACACACAAATACAATGATTGATAACTGATTTATTTATAACTAATCCCACTTTCGCTTTAGTTTTGACTGTAACTGCAGAGAGAATAACCTCCTGTAAGAATCTACTGTATAGCAGCTTCATCCTTCTCTACAGCATCACAGTTATTTACCGTTTTCTCTGATTTCTCTCTGTACTTTATTCTCTGTTATTCCCTCATTGAAATGTTTGGACTGTAACACCTCGCGCAGCTTTACTAAATGAACCAGAGACGCTAAGATTGCTTCTCCTTTTGTGTTCATCTCGCTTCTCTCTGTAACCCTCTCAGACTCAGTCCGGTGTTGACTCTCTCTTAAAAAGAAGTCAGGGGGAAAGTCAGCATCTCTGTCCTGACTGATGTTTGAGCTGCGTATCTGCTGCAGCTCTCAAACTGTCCAAATCAATATTTCACACCAGCTCTTTCTCAAGGACTTGAGCTCAGAGTCTTGAGCTGAGGATCCAGCTGTTTGTGTCCTGTTGACAGTGTGTGTCTGTGTGATCTGAGGCCTTCATCCTGCCTGAGCGCTGACACCGCAGGAAGGAACATTTCAGGGGTAGGGTCGGGATTTCATCATCTTTACAGTAAAATACTGCAGAGCAAAACACTCCCGGTGTTTGCAAACAAATATAAGTTTTTCAGGCACTCTTCTCTGTAATGTTTCACTGTCGACATGTATATATGTTTAAGTTGAAGCTGGTATATGTTGTGCAGCTGTAACTCGACTTTAGGATATGTGAGTTTGCATCAGAAATTCTGGTTCTTAAGGAGCCGAGGTGGGAGAAATGGTACACAGACAAAGATATGTTATTTTATGAACGACAAAAAGGAAACAAAATGATCAGTGCAGTTGAAAAGATCGTTGTAACCACTTCTAACCTGCTATCGGGAATAAACAAAAAATACCATAAAATCCAAAGTCTGTCTGTTCCTGAGTAAAAACAGGAACTCCTGTAGGCGGTTCTTGTCCTACCGCACTTTTCTGGAGTTAGCTCGCCATCTGGTTGAGTTGATTGTTGGATTTATAGTTGTGATGAGGGTGGAGTTGATGGTGATGATCTACAGTCCAAAACAAAAACCTAAAAAAAGGCCAAAAAAATAAATGATCGTTTTAATCAAAAGGAAATTAGTCGCTATTTTTAAAGGAACCAAAAGGAAATTTAATGTGTGTATAACACACAAGCGCCATTACTAAATATACAAATAGTTAATCAAAATAAAGTATCAATAGTTCAAGTTAACAGGAATCTTAAGTGCACTTTGAACATTTCCAAAATCAAATAGTCTCATACCGCAGCAGAGATAAATAACAATCTAGTTGAGCAACATTATCACAAATCATGGAGCGATTATCCAGTGATCGAGTTCAGCCTCGACCAAACCTCACTGTAGTTTAGCATGGATCTACAAAAAGTGATAAAGCTGCGACTGCAACGTCAATTTATAGCCCACATTTCGGCTTTCTACTTTTACCAACATTAAATACTTTACCCTGACTTTCTTCGGTTATACTCCCTCTCTTTCTTTCACCGCCCGACAGCGAACACATCGAAAACTGTACGAGGCATTGAATGATATTAGCGACTGCAACACAACAACATCATACAGTTTGCTCGCTGAAACACGACGCGCTCTTTGTGCGAGACGCCAACGACTGGAGTAAGCAGGTACGCTCCCGAACTTAAAGTAAGTTGGGGAGTTGGGACAATAACCGGAAGTTGCCCCGCTGCAATAAAAGCTTTTAATTGTGGGTTACAGAGCAGTTTATCATGATAGAGAAAAGGAGTATACAGCTGCAGAGAAGGAGGATGGGAAACTGGAGACGCTGCACCAAGCAGACCGAACCTGGGCCCGGGTAGGCCTGACGTAAACGAGGTCCAGCACAGAGGTAAGAAACTGCTCAGAAACCTCAGGAACTTCTTCACCTACAAATCATAAAGTGTTCGACTTTAATCGAAGCCTTTCGCTGAATTACCTCTTCAACTACCACAGAAATGACCCTGAACCACCCAGGATGTGGACACCCTGCAGCGTTCACCCTGACCAAGTGTTACTGTTACATGAACCTGAACCTGAGTTGATCTGTTGTATTAAATAAGAACATCCATTCAGACAGCTGGAGCTCAAATATGTCTTTGTGTTCCTCACCCATGATGCACTGCTGCGACACCGCTCCCACTTCACCGATCAGAAAGAGAAAAAAGAAACTCAAGGTTTCCTCTTCAGTGTTGACACGCTCCGTATAACAAACATCCGTCTGAAAGTGAAAGAGAGGAGTGAAGAAAACAGAGACTGTCAGAGCCGCTGAGCGTGCAGGTAACACCAAGCTGAGGCGAGCGCCACGCTGGAGTTTACCCTCGCTGCTCTGACTGATGTTTCGACAGAAAGACGCTCCGCTCTACAATGACTGTTGACAAAGCAGCTGTTTGACCAGCCTCTGTTTTGACAGCGCTCGCTGCTTTCAAAGAGCTGCTTTTTTATCCCTCCTCTCTTTTTGCGGTGAAGTAGATCTTCCTTTCTTTTTTTTTTTTTTGCGTTGTCCTTCACCTTGTCTCATCTTCCCCTCAGGTTCCCTTTGATTCGTTCAGCAGCCGGTGTTCGGATTACAGCTCCTCGACACGTCCGTTGCCCTGAGCGAGAGTCCTGTTGTCTACTGTACCCGAGAAACGAGAAGAAACGGGCGAGCCAGGCCGGAGCGCGGCATTAAATATATATAACCTGAGAGGTTCAAGGGGAGTTCGAACCAAACCCAGCCTCTTCTAACACTTCCACATTGAAAAATAGATGATTGTTTACCTGAGAAAAGTTATCTCAGCTTATTCTACGGCCCAGAGTTGAGAAAGGTCACTCGGTTATCACAACATGCTTCCTCGCGGCTCCCCTGCAGGGACAGAATCACTTTGACAGCTGACCACGAACCGGAGGCGGAGACCTGCGGGTATTTGCATGAAGGAAAGGCTCCGCGGACGGCGATGGACACAAGAGGAGATGTTTCAAACACAACTCCAGAATCGAAGACAGATGCCAGGATTCCACCGCATGCAGATCCGCTCCGGAACGGCGGCCGGATCAAAAACAAAAGCATACAGCGTTCACCACCGTCCATATTTTATTCGGTAGACGCATACATCTTCCGCTGCACTGACTTGATGTGTTTTGCTACGGCAAAAACAGAAGCGTATCTGATCCGATCAATGGAGCGGATCCGCAGCAGAGCCGGACGGCGGATGGATTGCGTGGAATCACGCACATTGATTATAATGCTCGCGTATTTGATCAGGCTGCCTGTTCCGTATCCTGCGTAAATTATCCTTTATTCTTGTACCGGTGATAGTCGTCACTGCAGAGGGAACGATCGCCACGTTTTATGTCGCAGAGATCGGAGGAAAGTATTCAGATAAACTATTTTACAAATCCAGAGTTAATTTAGCTGACGAAAGTTGAATATTCGTTAACGACTCTTCTTTTTCTGACGAAGATGAGACACGAAATCTGGTTGAAATATCTTCTTACAGGGTCAGAGAGGCAAAAACGGTCATTTTCTGCATTTTCTTTTCTGTCTTTGGTCTGACTGAATTGGTTATTTGTTTGTGCAATTCAAAGGTTAGTGCATCGATAACTGAAAACTACAAATATGTATCTTGAAAAAAAACTCATTTTCCCCCTCATGCTTTAAAAACATACCAGCCTCACTCTCGCAGTAGAAAGATGGTTGGCGTTCCTGCCCCTCCTACTCTGCCGCCATCGTCTGAAATCATCAGTGACGTGTTGAATCTGTCAGTGTTGTCGGAATATTTCATGATAAATATTTTCTGTATCATGACGTCTGGAGCATAGATTCATAAACTGTTTCTTTCTGCAGAGAACAAGTGATTCACTGATGGAGTAAAGAGTCCAAAAACAGCATTAAATCTGCACTTACATCCAGATAAACCGGAGTTACCTAAAGATGTGGTCGCCATGGAAATGCTCCATTTCTCCTCCTCTGAAGAAGAAGAAGAATAGAGACAAAAACAGAGTTTACAAATCCTCAGGTTGCAAACCGGTACGCAGGATTACAAACTGTGTGCATGCATTTGTACACTGAGAAGACAGATTGACACAGCCAGGCTCAGAGGTATCCCACAATGCATTGTAAAATGAGACAGAGTCGCACCCTCTTCATTAGATCTCCTTTGTCGCCAATGATTTCTGAGCGGGACGGAAACTCGGGGAGAATAAGAAGAGGGATGGCCCGATGTTTGTGGCTGCAGCTAATGGCCTTACTGCTGAATAATTACAGGCAGACCCTGCACTGCTAATGGACACTCACACTGACACACACAAACACACACTAACACACACTAACACACACTAACGCACGCTGGGGCAATGACATGCATGTGTTTAAACACACACTGCTGCGTGCAATTACAATCAAGAAAAAATACTATTGAGATGTACGCACATAAAATAAACCAATGTACACACAATTACTGTAAGAGGGGGAGTAAATGAGCTTATTGTACACACACACACACACACACAAACAGAGATGTATACAGGCGCACACACACATCTCAATAAAAGGCAGACTTAAATGAGATTCGCCTCCCTCTCCATCTCTCTCTTCTCCATCCTCGCTCTCTAACACTTAGACACCAAACACACACACACACACGCTCACACACACACACACACACACACACACACACACACTCTTCCTGTCGGTGAGTGAAGTGTCAGGTTAAGCAGAATGAATGGACCCGCTCTGAAAACACAAATTGCAAAGTAAACAGATTAGAGTGAAAACAGACTCCTCAACTCCTCCACCCCCTCAAACCACTCTGTCTCTCCATCATCCATCCCCCGTCTCTCTCTCTCTCTTTCTCTCTGCTTCCTCCTCCTTTATCCATCCATTTTCCTCCCTCTCTCTCTCTCTCTTTGCAGCTTTCATAAGAGCAGGATTTCAGATTGATTTGTAGAGAAAGTGGGTCATCAGTGAGTCTCTCGCAGAGGTGAGTTACCTTTGCTCGGAGCGTTCACACTGAGCCCGACTTCAGGAGAACTTTGTCTGCAGACTTTCTTCTGTTTACTGACGGCAAATTGACTCGGCTGAACAAAAAGGATGCAGCGTGTTCTGTGGCTCGACGGCCCGGTCAATGGTACAAATGTGTCTGAATAAAAACTTATCTTATTAGTGACTCACAGGCAGAAAACAGATGCTCTCACTTTCCGGGGTCCATTTAGCAGAAACAGTTTGAGGAGAAGTGGGCTCAGCTTGATCAACAGTCTGTGCGGACACTTTCTACTCTCCCCGATGTTTTCATTTGGATTATTTGGTTTTATTTCTGCAAAAGAAACCATCAGCAGTCACTCACAGTGAGTGGGTTAGTCCTCTAAAATAAAAGGAGATGCAGATGTGGCTGGAGAGTGTTTTTCAGGACAAATCGGTGCACAGAACTTGTTATAGTTTTGTGTCGTCTACAGCCGTTAAAGTGATGCAGGGAGGTGTTTTTATGTGGTACGGTGGTTTACTCAGAGGACAGTGTTAAAGAAAACACTGGTACACCATTAGAGGGAGGGAAAAAAATCAACTTTTAAGTGGTTTGTTAGAGGAAACTCTACTTTGAGATTACGTCCATGTGCACACGGAAATATTCAGAAACATATTTTTGTCCCTCTGTTAAAAAAAAGAGGTTTCTGTTTCTAGAGACGATGCAGGAATGGTTGAGAACGCCCACAAATACATGAGAGTATAATGTGGTGTCAGTACGGTCTTACTAAAGATATCCCAGTTGATGTGTCGTGTATCAAAACAGCGGAAACAAACACGTTTAGAGGCTCAGGTGAGTAAACTGCGAACTGATGCAGGTACCAACAGTCTCTGGATCTTCACACGAGGCTGCGGTCTGAAACCGACACCAACCAGAGTCCACTGCTGTGCTGAACACTAAACACTGTTTGTCTCCCACTCCAGGAGTGTCAGGATGATTTTCTTTAGTCCTGTCAGCCTTTAGGGCGGTGGAGCTGTGGAACTCAAATACCACAGATATTTTGGTGCTAGATTCCTGGAGCCATGGACCTCTGAAAACCTTCTTCACCCGTTTAATATCTCTAAAGCTCCCTAAATATGTTGTGTTCTGTTATTACCCTATCTGAACTCTGATGCTGTCAACAAGATGTCAGAATGTTTGAAAACGTAGACAACTTTATGAACCTGAATCCTCTTAGGTTGGTCTTTCTTACCCTTTTCCACCACATCTGGAACAGCAGGGAAGAGGCCATCAGCGCCAATCACCATTTATCGTTTCTATTTAAGTTAATGTGTCAAATTCCACCGACTTTTTTCAGCGGGCTTCATACCTAATCGCCAAGGTTCTAAGACCATGGGTGACAGGGCCTTTGAGGCTACTGCTCCCCGTCTGTCGACCGCCCCTCCTGACCTCCTCAGAGCTCCACAGACGGTGGATGCTTTTAAAAAGGACTTAAGACCTTCATTTTTAGAAAAACTTCTCCGGACTGATTTTATATTCTGACTTCATCTTTTTATTGGTTGCTTTTACGATTGCCTTTTACTGTACACACTTTAGATCTGTGTGTAAACACTAAAATCTTTTATTATAATTGTTATCTATTTTTTCTGGACGCCGCAGCATGCAGCGTAAATTCAGCACAGATTAACCCGTGCTGGGAAGGAAGTCGGTCACAGACACAAAATGAAACATCCAACTCCTTTTCATAATAAAACACTCCGTGTTTTTAGGTGGATCCTATTTCACACCGTGCAAACATGGTTTGTTCCGTAGATAAAGATAAATATTGCGCTTACCCACAGTTAATTTCTGATCTCCTCGTCTGGACAGAGTGGATTTCCTCCTCTGGAAGGACACAATCTACTGCTTATATGTCTATGTGGCTGTCTTTATAGAGACAACTAGCGATTGCATGCGAATTCGCAGGTTCTTGTGAGTCCTTGTGATTCCTGCTGTGTGAAATTCGCCACAAAATTCACCTCACAAACACATACGGTAGGAATTGGAAGATGGTGAAAATCGCCACGGTTCTGCAGCGGTAGAAATTTGGAGTTACACTTGTAGCATGATGAAGCTTCCATTCTTTGAAGTGTGGACCTGGGCTCAGCATCCGTACAAGGAGTCCCATCAAAAAAGTTGAAAAGCTGATATGTTCACCTGATCAAAATACACTGTGTTAAAAAACTGTAGCCTAGCTTTCATGACGGGCTTCCATAGAGGCTGAAAGCTGAAACATCCCTTTATCTGCTGCCGTGGTGACCTGACCTTGGATTAGCAGAAGGACACGGATGGATGGATGAAGTTATGAACAACACTCGACAAACCTGTTGATTAAATCAGCGCAGGTATCGCTCATGTGGTTAAATTTCACAGGACAGTTCAGACGACGTTTAAGAACCAGCCGACACCAAATGAGTAAAAAAGAGCGTTTTTCCTCTCCGGTGTGATCGATGCTCAGCTGTTGTACTCTTCGACTTTCTCTGTCATCACATGTCAGTCTCTCCATTTCTCTCCTTCTTCTCTCGTTTTTGGCTCGTCATCAAAAATAGCAGGATGTTCACACACACACAAACACACACACACACACACATGCTGGTAAACATACACTCACTAACACGCACAGATTGCAATCAATATGCAATTTCCCCTCAGTGTATAAAAGATGGACCTACTTGGAGGCCGTCCCGCCACTTTTGAGTAACGACGCGTCGACTTGAAGTGCTGCTATAATTCTCATAACTGCCCCGCTCGGCCTCTAAATTGTGATAAAAAGGATTTCATCTTGTGGGCAGATGTAGACACATACGGCCGAGGGAACGAGCGCTGATTTATCCACCACTTCCAGCTTCATCTCTTCCTCTTCCTCTGTGGAAACTTGAAAGCAGAGGAGTGGATTATTTGACAAAGTGCTCGAACAAAAAGATAGTCTTTGCCCCCAACTTTTTAAGAGACAATGAGGCTACTTCAGCGAGCAAAACCCTCCTCTGCTGCCTCCCTCTCATCTGCTGTGACGGTTTGAAGTGAAGGGTTTGGGGTTTGATGATACAGAAGAAGCTCGCTCCTCACTCCTCTTCTCATTAGTCTCAAAGTTTGAATTCATGAGAGAGCGGCGCTGCTCGGCTGCTCTGCGAATGCAAATTCATCTTCAGGGTTTAAGATAAAGTTTAGAGAATTTTCTTGATGTTTTAGAGTCTGAACTTCAATAATAAATCTTGGAGTTACAGATAAACTCCACCGTGCCGTGTGAAGATCTTTAACCTCGTGAACTCTTTGAATTAAATGCTTACGGTTGTTTTTTCTGTTAAAGGTTCCTGTCATGACGCACTTCCACTGAGAACACGTTCGCTCCGCCGGGGTTTGTCTCCGTCCTCCTTCAAACGCTGCAGGACAGCTGGAGTCATGAGTACAACCAAATTAAAATGGATTTAATTCTTCACCAGCTAAACCTTCAAAGGTTTTTACCTCCAACATGAACTTTTTTAATCAGTTTTATCAACTTTACTAACGAGACAGGGAAGCCTGGTCATACACGAGGCGTCTGATTGGCCGGCAGATCAAAACAAAGATGGCAGCCTCCGTTTGGTATAATCACCTGATCAGCCTTGGTTTGGATCACTCCCTGATCTTCTCTGTGGGATATAAAAGCTCCTGGATGTCAAAGAGACACACAGAGTTTCTTATCAGAAATCTGCCGTCCTCACAAACTGAGTGGATTTGACCGACGCTTTACTTCAGATTCAGATTCAGATTCAGAGAACTTTATTTATCCCAAAGAGAAACCTGAAATTGAGAGCATGAGGATCCATGTGACTCAGTTCGCTCCGATCAAGAGAATCCATTTCAGTTTTTCCTCCCTCCACAGACCGGTTCGTAACCTTTAACCCGGGATTTCCACCGCATCTGCAACGGCAGCGATTTTCGCCTCACGCCAATTCCTATGGAATTCCTATGATCAGTTTGTGTGGCAAATTTCGTGGTGGAATACATACAGCAGGATTACAGACAGCAGGAATCATGAGAACACAGAGACTAACCATATAAGCAGTAGATTGTGTCCTTCCAGAGGAGGAAATCTACTTCTAGACTTCTAGAATCAGCATCTCCTCATCCATGGTGTCATCGGAGTGAAATGACGTCTAAAAACCTTTCACTTGTTCGTCTCCGCCCGTTTGCATGGTGTGAAATACGATCCTCCTGAAACACGGAGTGTTTTATTTTGAAAAGAAGACAGATGTTTTATTTTGTGTCTGTGCCCGACTTCCTTTCCAGCACGGAAATAATAGAACTCTTGCGATCAGCTGAGGAGTCCGGCGATCCGCAGAGGAACGGAAAGAAGTCGGTGGAAATCGACACGTTAACTTGAATGGTTAAGATCAGCTACGATCGGAGGATACGACCTTTTTGTAACCATTCCGGATGTGGTGGAAATTGGGGGTAACACAGCATAAACATACAACAGCTGAAATCCGCTCCTGGTTTTTCCACAGACCTTTGTAGTAAAAAACTCCAGCTCTGAAAAAGGGAATAACGACTCCACACCGGGACCTGACAGGGACGCTCCTGAGAAGTCCGCCGTCTGACGAAGTTCAAAGAAGGATCCTGAAACGCCGTGACACGGACTCTTTGAGACTTGGAGGTTGCGGTGAGCCATCATGTCCCAGCAGGACTGGGTTAACTGGGATACTGTGATCGGTTTATTGGAAGTCCTGGGCGTGGAAAGCGGAGGCCGGACTGGATGGACGAATAAGTGAATTCTGAGGTTTTGTTTGGACTCTACAGTAGAAATGGACGACGGTGTATGTTTAATGCATCTCCTCAGATTAGCTGATGGTGTTCCATTAACATTTCAATAATAAAGTTGCCGTAATAAAATCACCATGATTCCAGCCCTGGTAGTAAGTAGGGTCTGGAGCCCCCCCACCCATCCTCCTGGTGCGACAATCATTTCAGCCTCACATTTTGGGGTTTAAGTCTCTGTGCAGTTAACTTCCTAATCCCTCATTATCCTGTCACTTTGGTGGAAAGTTTTGCAGAGCGGACACGGATAATTCCTGGACACCAGAACATCTTGTAAAACCAACTCCCAGCAGCAGAACCCAAACCAGCCCAAGCCTCTAAACGAGACAAATGAAACGACAGCAGAGCTCGTCCGTTTGTGAGCCGCCAACAGGCAACAATTCAATTAAACCACACAGCCGGACGCACAGCCGGACGCACGGCCGCCCGCGCTTTCTGGCAGCGCTCGTCTCCACGATTAAGAGACGTCCTGCCTGACTGGACGGGCCTCACAGGCCGAGCTTTAGGAGCCCGAAGTCCAGAACATTACATAATGGATCCCACCACTGGGAATGGTCCATTCTCATCTCCCAGGCAACAGGTGAATTTCAACAATGCACATTTGAGAGGCTCACAGAATTTCTGGAATACAATGTCCCTCCTGCTGCCAAGCGTTTATGGTAATGCTCCATTCAGTGGAAGAATGGAGGATTAGTGCAGCGATGGAGCTGGATGAGCTCCACGTCTGTCCTGCTGCAGGAGCCGCCGGGCCCCGAGGAGCCGCCTCCTAACGACCGAGAGTCCGAACCTGAGCATGATGGGAATGCAGGATCACAGGGTCATTTGGTGGATTATGTTTCATGCAAAATAAGTTTTGTTGTTGTTATTGCATTTTGAAATAAATTGGATTTAAAGCAGGATAAAAAACTGATCTCTTCACTTTCCTTCAAATCTGAGCCAAACACACGACGGACATTGAATATGTGCGCGCTGGCTCCTCATCGCTCTGTGTCTGCAGGAACTTTGGAAGACACAAATGTTCAAGAAAATGAGGAAATGCAGTGGTTTAGTTCTGCAAAAAACTTCAACTTTTCTTCAAGTGAAGAGATTTTCATCAGACTGAAACTGAGAGACAAAATCACACTGAGTGATATATGACACGAATAATGCATGAATAATTATAAAAATGATCCAGTTAAATCGAATCAAACTGGACAGATCTGTAAGAGTGTCTCAGACGGGAGTCCAGGTGAGCTGAACCTGCTGAACACCTGAGTCCTCCGCTCAGGTTCCTGCAGGTGGACCTGAACGTGAGCCGGTCTGCAGGAGTTTACAGCAAAACCAGGTTTAGTTGCTTTTATCATGAGATTTGATAATCCCAGGTAAATCCCAGGTGTGTCTGCAGAGAGGAGCATCTTAAAGAGAGGGTCGGTCAGTCAGCTGGTATTTCTTTATGTCGTTTTCCATTCTGGAGTCAGATGGAGGAAGAAGACACGTCTGTTTCCTGACAGCTGTGGACACAGAGTCGACCTTTAAGAACAGTATCGTCCGACCTGAAGATGTGTCATCTGGACTCAAAGGTCTTCAGTATCATCATCAGAGTTTATGGATAATCCAGAGAGAGAAACAAAAATCGTGTTTCGTTGCAGAAACGGTTCATAAACATGTTTGACTATTTCCAGTCCTGGTAAAGTCGTACCTCGTCTAGTTCGCAGTTGTCTCTCGGACTGTATGCACTCTTTAAATAAAGAAAGTCAAATGTGACAGCATCAAGAGGTCAGAAATACACAACAACACATGTGCACCAAAGGTCAGAGCTGTAGTTTATAACCAGCTTTCTGTTCAGGATGAGTCAAAGAAAGTTAAACTTCTTTTCTTCTTTATGCTGTTCTTTTACCCTCTTTTCTGTCATATCACGGTGCCCTTGGTATTTACTGTAGATGGATTTTGTCTATCAGAGCGTCTGAGTGATGGCTGAGACTTTAACAAGTTAGCTTTCTGCTGTTATTGCTGCCAGGCGGCGGCAGAGTCCTGGGAGAGTTGAGGCTTGCTGTCTGTCGGAGTTTGGTGTCAGACTGGAAATTTAAAACAGAAGAAAGGAAGAGATCTATTATTTCAGCTCTTCGTCCTGACTGAGGGAGACAGCCACATGTCGGAGGGTCGTTCATAAATCCTGTCCAGGGCCCTCCATAACCCCCTTAAACACTGAAAGGTGAATCCACTGCTTTGAACTGCAGTTCCTTGAGTGTCCACTTGGGGCTGACTCCAAAAGCCAATGAGAAAATTATCATCTTCTTTTGCTTTAAAAGGTAATTCAACAGTGTCAAACCCTTAACTCTGTTAGGACACAAAAATAAGTTTGACCAAAGTCCTCTCTGAAACTCCAAGCAGCCTCTCAAACACCATCTAAGACTATAAGGCGCACTTCAAATCCTTGAATTTTCTCAAAAATCAAAATAACGCCTTTTAATCCAGCGAATTTTCTAAAGTTTTGCACATTGTGTGTCCACTTCTGACCAATCAGATTTCATGTATTTGTGCCGACCGGCTGATTGTTTACGTGTCATAGAACAGAGTGATTTTTGATAAAAGACACAAACATTACAAAGATAACGACCTGAAGGACGACTTGTGGAGAGTCATAGCGTCGGATTTCTCATCTGACGATGGTTTGTGAGCTTTAACAGTTTGATAAACGTCTTTGTTTGAACTTTCATCTGTGCTAACGTAACTTTAGCTCGTAAGCTAACCTGTTCAGATACAACATACCATATGTATTTTCTGTCACAGCACCATTAGGTCTCGGTTGTTCCCTTACATTTATGGATTATAGTTTAATGTGTTTATCTGGACAGACATCTCAACACTAGAGTCTAATCAGAACTGAAAAACAGTCAGTCTGTTGTTGTCTCAGTCTTCTCGCTTTCACCCGGGACGCGTCTTTTTTTTCCCCGGAAAGTCACAAAATCGAGCTTGATGTGTATGGTCAGACGCGTCAAAATTCACCTCTGAATATTTCATAATTTCGCGTCGTATATATGCGTCGTTCTCGGTGTGTAAGGACCTTAAGTCATCATGCAGAATGTAGAGACAGAGGAACTCTATATATACCTTCATTGTTTGTGCGTCAGTCACTCTGTACTCGTACTTCTGTGTATCATTCGGCGAATCACGCAAAAACGCCTAAAACAGGATCATGAGTTCCCAGAGAACCTGCACTGACAGAACCACACTTCAAACCATCCCCGAGTCTGTCTCAGATCCTGCAGAAATTTCATTTCTTGTTTTTTTTTTCTAATTGTCATTTAATTTTTTTAGGATTCATGTTTGAACGTATCGCTCATTCTTAAGAAATTCACCACGATCTAAAACCACGACTGTGATCCTGTGGAGGGCCTGTCAGTCAGGGTAGAGCTGACATCAGAGCACGCTATTTAGAGGATTATAGAAATGCACATCCTAATTATGTATATCAGTGTCTCAGTGTGGAGGCAGAAGCAGTGTCAGTCCTCTCTGCGTGTCGTCTTTCATTTAAATTACTCTTAAGGAAGTTTTGTTTTGGGAGTTGTGAATTTATTTGGCGAAAAGCTCTGAGCGACGATCACACCTAACTTTTATCTCTTTATTATTTCCTGTCAGTACTCTGCTTCCCCACGTCACAGCGTGAAACACACGCACTCTTCTTCACACCTTCTCCGAGTGTCAGCAGTGAGGTTGTCGGGGCCGTTGATGCTGCGAGTCGAGCGTCTCGTGGAGCCTGGCAGCAGAATATCTCGGTTTGTTTTTTTCCTTGAAGAAGCTGGAGGCTGTCAGCGCCGCGGACCGCTCGTCTCTGCTGGCTGTCACCGACGTTCTGTACAGGAAACTATCACTGACAGCTGTCAAACCGTCTCTACCCCTCCTCCCCGTCTCCCTCCTCCTGGCATCGCTGCTGCGCGCTGACACTGGCTAGACACCGGCCATGATGCCAGCTCTGTTACGTCTCATCCATAAGGCATCGCGTCGCTGTTATTGCGTCTCACATCGCTGCAGAGAGAGAGAGCGAGGATGACGGTCCGTTTTCTCCCTCGAGGATGTCTGCTGAATGCATTCTTGGAAAAACTTCTTGGTGAGAGTATAAACGGTGTAAAACCGCAGATTCAAGCGAGGGAGAACCGTCAGCGTTTTTCAATGTCAGTGGCGATAAGGAGGCGTCAGTGCTGCAGGGCTGAGGTGTCACCCGCCGAGGGGAGACTCTCTCCGCTGTCACCTGCTGCCAACCGGCTCCCATCACCCCTCGCTGGGCTGCATCTCCACAGGCAGCGGCGGCAGCGGGGGGTGAGGCAGAGGCTGCTGGGTGATGGCTTTATCACAGCAGGAAGTGGCCAGAGGGAGGTTTGACTGCTGGAGTCACATGACCCGCGCACTGACTGGTCAGAGCTGGAGTCAGGTTATGGGATGATACGGTACTTAAAGATGAGCAGGGCTGCTGCCAGAGTGTTGGAGGCCCCGGGCGAGACTTTATTATGGGCCCCGTGTTGAGTTAGAGAGAGAGAGAGAGAGAGAGAGAGCTGACTACAGAGTGATCTGACGGTATCAGTTTTCTCTGATGGGGGACAGGCTTTAGTCTCAGGACCGAACTGTCCTCAGAAAGACAGACACTATAACGCTGCGTTCGAGTTACTTCATAAGTCGGATGTCCAGCTGGGAAGGATGTGACACCCGAGGTGAAGGCCTTCCAGTAAACAAGTCGGAAAACCAAGATGGACGCCTACTGTTAGCTGTTGTTTACAATTGTCAGCTGTCTTTAGCCGTCATCAGTTGTTGTGAGCCGTTGTCAGTGTCAGTCGTTGTTGTAAACGGGTGTCAGTTTTTGTTAGCAGTTGTCAGTTGTTGTTGTTAGCCCTTGAATGTTCATGTTAGCCGTTGTTTGTTGTCATTGTCAGTTGTCATTAGCTGTTGTCAGTTGCTAATAGCCATTGTCAGTTGTTGTTAGCCATTGTTTGTTGTCCTTGTCAGCTGTTGTTAGCAGTTGTCAGTTGCCGTTGTCAGTTGTCATTAGCTGTTGTCAGTTGTCATTAGTGGTTGTTTGTTGTCATTGTCAGTTGTCAGTTGTTGTTAGCTGTTGTTAGCTGTTGTTAACAATTGTCAGTTGTCATTTTCTGTTGTCAGTCGTAGTTTGTTGTTGTTAGCTGTTGTTTGTTGTCCTTGTCAGCTGTTGTTGTCAGTTGTCGTTAGCTGTTGTCAGTTGTCATTGTTAGTTGTCAGTCGTTGTTGTAAACGGGTGTCAGTTTTTGTTAGCAGTTGTCAGTTGTTGTTGTTAGCCCTCGAATGTCCATGTTAGCCGTTGTTTGTTGTTGTTGTCAGTTGTCATTGTTAGTTGTCAGTGTTTGTTAGCCGTTGTCAGCTGTTGTCAGTCGTAGTTTGTTGTTGTTAGCTTTAACAGTTGTAAACAAACTTCACACAGTATTTGACTCTCACAAACACCGTAGCATCGTGTTCACAGTTAGACGTTGGGCAGTTCAACAATAACCTCTTATTTAATTTTACAAAAACAAAACAGAAGAGCTAATAAATAAAACATCACGAGAGATTTCACTGTTACTCTTTACTGTTGATGAACTGCGCTGCCATCTTGGATTATGACGTTGTTGTCAAGTCAAGGTTGGAGAGGATCAACGGACTTTCCAAGTCAGAAATCCGACTTCAAGGGGGGCGTCTCAGATGAATGTCTGACTCGGAGCTCAGAAATCCCGACTTCCAGGACCAACTGGAACGCAGCAGAAGGTCTTTACTTCAAACTGGTTGTCGTTGACGCACATTTGTTGGTCCGGTTCGGTTCTGTCTGTGGACTGTCAAATCCTGATTCAGGAACATGATCATCCTCCAAAGCGGATCAGTCTCAGTCTTGACTTTCTCGGTCTGGGTTCAGATGTCCTGAACCGTCCCCCGTCTGTACCTCCCGGTTCCCGCTCAGAGTCTGCAGGTCTGGCTCAGTCGGTACGTCTGCAGACTTCATAAATGAGCGTGGTGGACTCATTTGTTCTGAACGAAGCGGTGCACACTGTTATTGCATGAGACGTGTCATGTTTATGAGAACATTACACAGACTTTATGATGTCAGGAGAGGGGGAGTTGTTCCTCAGCACCTCGGTTTATTTACCAGAGATAACAGACACATCTCCGCCGCCGCCGCCGCCGCCGCTCCTCTGGGATAACACATTCATGGATGACACACTCGGCTCATTTCACGGGAGAGGCGGATAGATTGCTGCTCTCCTTTCTAACTATCCAATCGCTCTTTGTTAAACAAGGCACAAACCCAATTACAAAGTGCCACACGCTGACAGTTTATTAACATCATCGCCGCCTGAGAGAGAGGCCGGGCGGCTCTGCGGCGGCGGCGGTGGTGGTGTGTGTGGGGGGGGAGGCGTACTCTGCTCTTTCTATTTGAAGTGCGGGGATGAATGATGGTCCTCTTCTTCAGAAAAGGTTTGTTTGGAGAGGCCGGGCAGGTAATCAGTTCGACTTCATATTCATCCTCAGTGTTTTTAGAGAGTGTGAGCGAAAACAGGCCCAACGCCCCGGGTCACTGTTTCCTGTTTTGCAGAAAGCTCCGAAAGGCTAATGGAGTAATATTTCTGGGCTGCGTCTGATCTCAGCCTCTGATCACTTCATTAAACTGATGTTGATGAATGCACAAAGCAGCCGGAGCGCGAGCACACACGGCTGATGCATCTTAATCAAGGAGAGCAGGAGAGGAAGGTGGGATGTGTGTAATCGCTCACTCACTTCCTCCCCTCCTTCTCGCCTTCATCCTCGCTGTAATGAACTCATTCATGACGGAGCAGATCTGCCACTTTGTGAAAAATGAAGAGGAACAGGGAGCAGACCTGAGCGCAGAAGACCACCGGCGGAAACACTTGCACTGCTTCTGCTCTTTCATCGAACATCTGGGACCTCCCACCCGTTCAAGGAGAGACCTGAGACTGAACCGCAGACCCGGTTTACGCCTCGACTGTACAAAAACACGAAACACAGACGCTTCAGTGTGAGGAGGGAATCTGCAAAAACTCTGAAACAGATTCAAGGGAACTAAAGGCTCACTGCATAAATTTATCCAGAGTGTTTCTGGGATGTTGTTGTTGTTGTTGTTGTATCCGTAGCCGTGTTGTTAAACCCAACTCCAGGATTCTGGAGTCTGGCTCATGTCGGGATTTTTAGGACTCCTGCCACTCGAATTAAAGATTGTGTAGTCAGGATCTGAGTTAGTTCCAGTTTTTAGGAGAAATCTTGAATGTAAACTCTACCCCTACCAACCAGTTTTCCCCTCAGCTCCTCCTCTCCCCTCAAGCCCCGCCCACAAACAGAGGCTCCTGCTCGCTCGCATCGTTCCAATTAAATTCAGATATAATTAGATAAATACTTCAGAACTAGGATAAAGTGAGTTTAGCGGCGCTACAACACGCTACAGCAGGTCCGTTTGACTTTTTTACGACTTGGTGACTGACACGCTGGGAACTCTGGCGTGACGTCATTTTCAGCTCCGACATCTGACTTTTGAGGAAACTCAAACGCAGCATAATTTGCAAGAAGACCTGGGGCGTTGTTAAAATGAACAACTTTTAAATGTCGCCCTTTCAAAATAAAAGCACATTTTTGTTAAAACAGGAAATTTAACAAACTCGACTTTAAACTATAAAACATTAAAATAAAGGAAAACCAAGAAAAGTCACTTTAGGGGATAATACGATTAAATAGAGAGATTTTTATAATTCTAAGTTGTTCAAAGTTTTTTTATTTGAAAGATTATTTTTCATTAAAAATCATTTAATACATTCAAACTATAAAAAAAAAAAATCTTTTTAGAGTTGTATCGAATAATAGATTTTATCAAAGTGGTGTAAAATCCTTATATAGATGGTGTAAAGTTGTTGACTCTGACTCAGTTTGTCATGATAACCTTGTGTGTCCTCTGAGGCCCAAACGACCTGCTGGTTCTCCTCTTGTCATTTGATGGTAAAGCGATAAAACAGAGTTTGTCTCAGAGTTCCTGTAAAAATGTCGATTTTCTGGGGAAAACTTTGCAGGAATATTTAATGTTATGTCGGTTAAATAATCCCCCCACCCCTACCTTCTTTAAGACCCAGACTCTTTGAACCTCCAGCACCCTCCACACAACAACACCCTGAGGTGGACAGCTTGTTTGGGAGACTTACCGTATCGCGGCCGGAGCTCCTGCTGCTTTCTGCTGCAGCGGGCAGAAACAAATGTGAACCATAAATCTGGCATACGGCTCGCCTGGGGCTGCCGGCAGGTTTACAGCCACCCGGGGGGCTGCGGTGCGAGGGGGGGCAGCACTCGGTGGGCTGGACCAGCCATTAAAATGGGCCACATGCCATTAGAGTGGACACACTATGGCATAATGTCGTATAATTTGCTTCTACTTTAGTCCAATTTATTATTCATTCTCTCTCCCGCAGGAGAGCAGACCTGACCACATACACCGGGGAGAAACAGACAGGAAGAGGCCTAATAGATTTGTGCATGTGTGTGTGTGTTTGACTTAAACTGCACATGCATAAGCCCCAAGTTTAAAACCACTTCTATGTAAAACAGAATAATCAAAACAGCCTCCTTTTAGAGTTCAGGAAACTCATGACAAGAGCAATTTTCAGTTTTACTGCTGCTTTTTGCTGCTAATTCCAAATTCATCATGTTTTTACAACCACAAAGAGTTCATTTCACAATTTAATTGATTTTGAGCCTGCAGGTCTTTCCTGTGCAGAACAATTTAAGACATAAGCCAAAGAAATCTGGCTCTTATTCCGGGGCAGAGTGAGGACTGAAATTATGTTGTTTCCCAAAAGAACAAATAAATACTGCAGAAGGAAAGTAGCTCTGGCTCTTTGTATTCAAGTCTCTCTTTCTCTCCCTCTTTGCTGAATGTTTTTAAGCACATCTGTGAGATTTTGCTCCACTAACCATCTTCATTTTCCTCTGATGGGATAAACTGGATTTACTGAGTTACTGTTTTACTCCGCTGTTCATGCATGCATCTCAAAACCACCTGAGAAACACGTCCTATTCTATCTATGCTAACAGATTCCTGATGTTGGCGTTGCTGACGGGCCTCTATCTTGGCTCTAAAAGAAGCGGTGGTGACTTTGGGGTCGGCTGTCGACCAATCAGATTCTATTATAAGGTTTTTGGTTTTCTGGATGTAGCGTTCAACTTTTCTAACGTCCGCTCACACCATATCCTTGACAGCAGGGTCCATTTAGAAGCTACATGTTAGCTTGTAATGCTAACCAAGATACTGCATGTCTATAAGCCCAGCAGGTTACCCCTCATCACTGGGTCTCAGGTTTTGCTCCGTTGCTCGATTTCGTTGTTAAAGTTTTGTGTATTTTTACGTCTGGAATTAAACTCATCAAACTTCGTTTTTAGTTTGGTTAGTCTTGGTGTTTGTGCATTTGACATCTTTTTGTAATGAGGTTTATTTCCTCATGTGCACAGACACTATTTTCTCTTCCTACATGCATTTACCCCTGTGAATCGGAATGAAATTCCATTCGGAATGGGCCTGTTTATTCCGGATGAGGTGTTTATATGGAGCATTTTCATTCCGATTGGGCTTCTAATCCGATTATATTCGGAATATTTGGCTCCATGTAAACGTAGCTACTGATACGGAACATATAAACGATACACTGAGGCTCCCGTCGATATGATGCGATGCGATTCAAAAATGATTTGATAACAATAAGTTTCAGAAAGCGCAGAATTATCAATGTGCACAGTGCAAATAATACTGCAGAGGTTTCCACGCCATGTCGTCTTTTCATGTGTGTCTCCAGGTTCGTTGTGCTGCTGACGTTCTTGATAGACACACGGCATTGTTTGCAAATTGCGAGCGTCTTGTCAAGTTGACCTTCTCACTCGAAAAACCCGAATTATTGCCACACTTTTGATTTGTGTCTTTTTTGGTGCATTAAATATCTCGTCGCTGATACCGTCGTTCTCGATTGCCTCCATATTTGTTGTGTTTAACACCTGCTTGCGTCAGCGCCCGAGGACGTGATGGTGCATTCAGGTTACCTCAGAAAAGAGGACAGGGAATAGATACTAGAACATGAAATAATCAATTTAATAATATTTACCGCTGCAGACAGGCTAGAAGAGACGCACCGAAAATTCACCCGTAAATTATATCCAGGTGCAGTCGCATCACAAACGTTTCTACCGGACCTTGACATCCCTCTCACACGGCTTTGAAAAAACCATCAGTATCTTTGTGTGAATTATCCTGCGGCCCGTGTGAGTCCATCATCATCATCAGCTCTGTCAGACAGCAGCGAGCCTGAGAGCGCTTTTTCAACAAAGACGGGAACTTTTTTTGAAAGACAACTTCATAAATCTGAGTAATGACAGATCAGCACAGCTAAATGTTCGGTGTCCTAACAGCCCGTCGATCCCTCGGGGAGGTCAAAGGTCACAGCTCAGAGGCACTTCAGTGAGTCGGAGTTTAGCCAGCCGCCGTCAGCTCTGAGCCGTTTCTGCCTCCATGTTTTTTTTTTTAATTCTCTCGCAGTGATTCTAAGTGGCAGCTGGGCCAGACCCGGTTTATAAGCCGATGTTTGGCAGTTTGCCGTCATTAGTCAGCTGTTAGGGACGAAAGTAATGAGACAGAGTGAGAGAGAAGACACGTTAGAAAGGCTTTAAATCCATCACCACATAACAGGACGCCAACCGGAGAGAGAAGGAGGACGGCGAAGTGAGTTTTTGTTGAAAGTACAGACCTGAACCTCCAGGGAGAACGAGCGCAATCAAAGTACGTCCGTTAAAATTACGTGTTTGTTTTTACCGCCGCTGACGGGCTGAGATTGTGTTTCTAAAGGCCTGACAACATTACAGAGAGATCCTGACGCTGACGGAGAGATGACTGTTTGAAATCAGAAACAGTCTGAAAGTGAAGAAGAAGAAGAAGAGAGCGGCAGATTTACAGCAGCCTGTGTTTTTATTCATTAGATCAGCTGTTTCCATCCTTCACTTCTTCATGGACCGGTCTGTAGAAGAAGCTCCAAACTTCGACCTTCGTATGGAGGATTGAAAAATACCTTCATTCAGTCCGTCACTGAGGAGTCCTGAAGGCCCCGGTCTCTGCTGTCCTCTTTCAAAAGGCCTTTCTTCTCCTTCGGCAGGTAAGAGGAGGAAAATAAGTCCTCAGAGAAGCGATTGTCCGCGTCCTCGCCATCCAATCTCCAGTCGCCGCTTTAAACCTGTAAGACGTTCAGCGTTCCTCCTTTAATCCTCCTGAGAAGGCGGCCTCAGAGGGGAAGAATGTGCCGGATCAAAAGACCCCTCTCCTCCGCCCCCCGCCTCCCACCTGAAGACCAGAACAAGGCAGCTCTGTTTTCAGGGGGATTCACGGGTAACCGGAGCCGGCGTCCCCTCAGCAGCCGCCCAGACACTTTCACCCTGACCCGGATCACTTTCCCCACCTGAAGCCGAGCCTTGTCCCGCGCTAAACGACCACGATGTAATTAGTCTGCGGGACACAAAGACTTCAACGGCCCCTCTTCAGCCGGCACAGAGAGGACAGGCATCTCCATGACTCATTAGGAGACAACCGATTAGATAACGCCGGTCTAGGATGTCCCGGCCTCGCCGTCCACCTGCCGACAGGTATTCTGGACACGAGCTCCGCCCCCCCACTTTAGCATCACTCTCATTACCAGCGTGGAGCAGAGGTCAGGATCCCTCCCAGGAGACCTGCTAATGGATGTAAGGAGGAGGGCGGGCGTGTTGTTCAGAGGCGGGGTCGAGTTTCAGCGGCGAGGACGGCCAGCGGGCTGCCGAGCCTGCGGCGAGCGAGGAAGGACGGAAAGAGGAAATAAAAGAAACACGGCGTGGAAGAAAGAGGAGACGGGAGGTGTAATTGGATGGTTATGGATGCCGACCACACACACACACACACACACACACACACACACACACACACACACACACGCACACACACACACACACACACACACAGCACCTCTTTCTGAAATAGACGCTGATGTTTGAATAAACCTGATCCAGGACTCGACGCCGCAGATACGATTGCACATCTATATTTGTAATGGGAGCTAATTCTGTGTGTGTGTGTGTGTGTGTGTGTGTGTGTGTGTGTGTGTGTGTGTGTGTGTGAACAGTCTTTATCACTGCTGGGAGCCGACAGCCTGGACACCTGTTAGAGGTTTTTCGCCGCCGTGGCGCCTTCATCTCTGACGGTCCTGGCCTTTCCATAATAAATGAATATTAGTAATCTTCAGGACGTAGATTACTTGGATCATTCATATCCACGACGCCAGTATCCAAGGAATGATGAAATTATTTCGATTAGACGCGCGAATGATGTAAGAAAATACTACGCGTTTACATTTAAGGGATATCTCGGCGTAAAATTAATTTAGGGTCAAACACACCGTAAGAGATGAATGTTTCCGACCGCTTGCTTCTCTAGTTTTATACCAACTTTAGTAACGACCGCGGGATAGAAACACAGAGAGGTCAGAGGAGCCACAGCAGCTCAAGGAAGAACATTTATGATCATTTCTTCATGGAAATACAATCAGACCGAGACGCTAAGACAGAAGAACTACAGCGTCTGCAGAAGAAATTCTCCTGGAACCGTCCAGATTTTAAAATTTCGATTCCAAGTTTCGATCGACCAGAAGAAGAAGCCGTCGAACACCAACAAGGAAGACGCCGCTAAACACCAACGAAGAAGAAGCCGCCGAACACCAATGAGGACGAAACGTATGAGACGAAGCCACAGAGAGACAGAGAGAGAGAGACAGAGAGAGAGAGAGAGTGCATTGTAACCCACAGTGGCGGCGGTCAAAAGTTTGGCCCATTTAGCAGGAAGAATGAACTCTTATTTCAGAGCAACATTAGCAACAAAGTTATATCATGTAAAGGAGGGTGAACGACCAACATGATTAAACACCTCAGGATTTATGGAGGAGAAATACCCGAGTGTCCGTCTCTGACTTCCATTAACCAGCCAGAATCAGAAAAGTGAAACAATAAATGACTCAAACAAGTTGTACTGTGTACGGAGGGTCAACTCAAATATCTAACTAACGTTAGCCTGTGTACTTTTTCATAGACAAACGACCTGACAACAAAAAATTTATATTTATTTACCGGTTGAAAATTTGAGAAATTCATAGTAAAGTTCTTAAAAAGTTCATATAATTTAAAAATTCATGGAGAACTTCAGAAATGTCATCCAGAAAGAAGAACTCTGGTTAGCGCCCTCATTTAAAACATTCAACTATTTTTTTTTAATCCTGCCTTTTAAAAGAATCAGAAAAAAGAATCGTTAGTAACCGGAATCGAAACGAGGAATCAGAATCGTTCAAAATCATTTTACTCACGCTAGGTTTAAGCGCCCCATTAAAACCACTGTTATTTATTAAAGAGTCTCTGGTTGAATCAGCGGTCAGTGATGACAGTTATGGTCACATCATAAAACAGAAAAATAGACAATAAGTAAAAACAAATATGATCGAAACTGTCAGGTTGAATTCAGACTCTGCAGACTTTGTTTTCTGCTCTGTGAGTTTAAAGGTCGTCAGAGAGTTTCATGATCGGACTCGGCGTACAGCGAGGACTTCAACAAGTCTGACTGACAGCAGAAAGTGACACCTACATGTCAGGAAGCGTCGCCACGTTCAGACGAGAGAAAAGTCAAAGAAGTGAAACTCTGAGGGTCTCGGGTTTGAGACCACTTCTCTAAATGACTGTATTTGAAAGTAAAAACAAAAGTGCGAGCAGCTTTTCCTCAAACGACCCTCTCTGCTCCGTCTGCGCCACTTTAGGCCGCCATAATATATGTTAATGTATGCAAACTGAATCAATTCATTCCATCAGCATAAAGAGGGAACAGGAAATATTTCTGCTGGCTTCTTCCCCTTCAGTGCGTCTGTGATACGAGGGGGCGCTGATGGCTCTGCGGTTCAAACACGGAGTCTAATCCGCCTCCAAAACGCCGTCCAGGTCGAGCGGCTCATTTAAAACTTCCTGACAGACAGGACTGACAGCTGATCCTCTGAATAAATGGAGCGACTCGTCAAAAAGGAAGACTGTCAGGGCGGGTGGAGACGGCGGCGGCGGTGGCCACGACTCTGAAAGCCTCTCTCTCTGTGGCCGCAGGCTGTGAAGCTCAGAGTGCAGGAATTTATGATAAAATGAGATTTTGAATATGGAGTGAGTCCTTTTTAAACCTAATTCCTCCTGGTCCTGCCCCAGAAATACAGATCTGACATGTTGTAGAGAGACAAAAAATCAAGGGCAATCAAATCAACTCCTGTCAGGGAGAAAGGGGGCGGAGCCACGGCACAGAGAGACGCTCTCAGATGTACTTTTGTCCTTATTTGTCAAACTTTTCCTGTTATATGTGCTGCTGTGTTTGAGCGGTAATATTTAGACACGCCGTACAAACAATCTGCTTTAGGAGTGTCTCCTCTGGTTCAGGTCTTTGTCCTCGTCTCTCTAGTCCCTCCTCTGTCCTCCTCCTGCACACCTGAGTGACATCAGCTCTCAGGTAAGAGGTGATTTAGTCTATGTTTACACGTGCCCGGCTATTTTCATGAACAGACATTTCACCCTCTCAGTTTACAGACAAAACTGCGTTCACAACACTACAGTTTTAGAAATGTTTTCATTTACACTAACCCGAGTAAATATGCCGTCAAGAACATGACAAACCTGTAGGTCAGAATCCTGCATGACAGCAACAACAACAAAGTCACTTCCTTCTTTTGGAAAAGATGCAAATGCAAACAAATGTAAAGGGATTGCACCGGCATCAGTGTGACTGCTATTCTGCACGTATCCATGATTATCAAAGATTATAAATGTCGCATTCAATCCAGTTTCTGGCGCACAATCTGCCGTCGGCCCTAACACAAATCTCTGTTTATCTCTATTTTTCTCTGTTTCCATGCAAACGTGCAAACTGAGTTTTCCAAATCTCCACTCTGGCTGGAGTTTTTCAAAGCATCATTTTCAGGGGGTGAATTTTCCGTTTGCGTCTAAAGGAAGGGTGCTGACGATGGTTAATGTCTCTGTTTTCAAAAAGAAACGGGTACGTATAAACGGGGCCTTAGAGATCAGGGAAGACAGAAGCAGAGTTTACCTTCTTCAACCCCATCCTTCTGGACATGACCGGTAGTCTAGTTCTCGTTCGTTTGGTTTTACAGGTTTTTGCTTCCTTGTTAGTTTAGTGGGAGCGATGGTTCTTTAAATGGTCGGCTCACAATCTTCCCATCTTTGATTGCCGGGGTCTCAAGTTCCCCCTTGGAGATAATACTTGGTAGGGTGACCATTTGTCCTCTTTTACCCGGACATGTCCTCTTTTAGGGGGCTGTCCAGCCTTGTCAAGGGCAAGTTTATCAAATCCTTCAAGTGTCCGGGGTTTTGTGTGGAAGTTTTGAGTTTGTGTAGCCTGGACTAACTGAGTTAGAAGCGCATAAAAAACACTCGACCCGACCTGAAAAACCCTCAGAATTAACTGTGTGTGACTCTGCGACTCCGCCCTGCGTAGTCGTGTCGTCTTTAATGAGGATTCAGAATATGGTCACCCTAATACTAGAGTGTTGTCGGTGGAACAGACGTGTGTGTCTGTGATACTCATGCACAGAAACAGCAGTATTACTCTGAATCTGGGTGCAGCGTGTGAGCACAGATGTTACAGCGCAGCGCCGACATGGACATGCCTAACTTGTCGCATCATTTCCACGTAGTAAAAAGGCGAATAAGGCGGGCAGACGTGGTCACATGGTTTAAGAAAACTTAATCATTGAGGTGTTTTGAAAGTGATATAAAAAAAAAAGTTAAATTTGATGATCTGATGGTTAAAATGTCGATAAAATCTGTTTTTGTTTAATATTCTCACCTGGTGGGCGGGGCCACAAAGAGGTGCAGTTCCACTTATCTCAGATGTGCCACTAGAGGTTTGGGTCTCCACATCTCCACTACCATAAATGTTGTGATATTTTTAAGGACTCTGACAGCCCCTTATTCCCCCCCATACAGCGCCCCTGTTCACACGAACACTTAGTGATGTTTTTAAAGAGTGTTTTCTGTTGTATAACTCGTGTTTCGACCTTCCCGCGTTGCCAATTTCACGTCAAACCAGGGAAAAAAAACACTGAGTTGATTTCTGTCTCTTGGAAAAAGTTTGAAGACAGCTTTTCATCAGAGTTGTCAAGGCTGTGCTGGAGTGTGTGTTTCTGCTCTGCAGACAAAGGTGTTTCAAAGCTAATTAAAAAGGTTGCATAATTAAACTCCGTTTAAAAAAGCCAGGCTCTCCAATATTTGACAAGTGACATCTACATGGCAGGAACCTTCAACATTTTGTAACGGAGAGGAAAAGAGAGAGCGTCTCCGAGGGCCTCGGGTCCCTACAGAAGCCTTGAGAGGGAAAAAAGAGTCAATAACAGACCGACAGTATTTCATCGATTATTTGTCAGATGCAAGGATGTGACAAACTTAAAAAATGTGTATTATTGTGCAGTAATATCTTAAAATATAGATGTATGTCTAATAGATGTGCAGACACAAAGACATATGTTGAAGAGAAGGGGGCCTGGTGTTAAAACAGCTGGGAGTAAAATCCTTAATTTGAGATCTGTATCCCGTCTTTAGACTCCCTCGATCGCCCCCCACTCCCTCTCTCTCTCTATCCCACTCTGCATTAAATCCACCATTAGATCCGCTTGGTACCACCAGAGCTTGTAGGCAATAAAGCACATTGTTAAAGTGACATGTAATTACCCAGCCTCTCTTTTGACTAATTAAGTCAGCGCTGCCTATTATGTGGAAATGTATAAGGAAGTCAGGTGATCAATAACAGTGAAGGAGGGAGACAAGCTAATTCCTCGCCGCTCCGCTCGCTGAATCCAACAATGTCCCGGCCGCCGTGTTTGTTATGGCTCCGGTTGGCCGCCGACGGGTCCGCTTTGACATCATCGTGCACGCCAATCCACGCCGGCATGTAGATGGAGAAGGATGAACCCCCGCTATAAAACAAGATCCTTTTAATTTCATGCAGCCATAAACCGCCAGTCATGTTGATGATGGGAGCAGGGTGAGTTCAATATACAGGGTTAGCTAATTTACAGTATTTCATGGCTTCATGGCAGACGCAGGAAGGGTTCGGAGCGGGACAATTGATGGTTTAGATAATAAGAGAGAAACATTAAACTGATGGATCGGAGTGTCAGAGATGAGGCAGGATGCAGTGACTCCACCCCAGAGGTGCTCACTGCAAATAAAAACAAACTAACCCCAACATCGTATGGAGGCTGGTTTATTATTTAAACATCCATCCTTTAAGCATGTTTTTATTTTGTATGTGTTTGAGTCTGAATGACTGATTTTTCTCTAAAGCTGTCAGCGGTGAGACCTCCAGTGATCGCTCTGATGCAGTTCACGATAGCTCCCTACATCGCTGTCACATTCCTCTTTGTAAAGATAGTTGGAGATAAAAACACAGATGAGTTACAACTCTCCAGTATTTAACTGTAAGGACTTTGGTTCAGGACCTTGGACAGAGCGCTCATGTGCAGTCGGGTCGTTCGGGATCATGTGGTATAGGAAATGCAGTTCCTCAGAAGTCCACTAGAGGCTGTTTCCAAAAGCAGAGGGATCACTATCAGTGTTGCCAGATTCAGCGGTTTGCCAGTCCCATTAGAATAATTTTCCAGGACCATTCACTTTTTCTCCCATTTTCCAGGTGTTTTCCAGTACTGGAAAACTGGTTAGCCGTTTTCCAGGTTTTCCAGGTTTTCCAGTATACATGGGGATCCTGTTCATCTGTGTTAGTGTCCTAGAGTCTGTGGCATCAGTGATCACTATTGGATCCCATGTTTCAATGCAAAACTTCACAGCAGAAATGAACTTTTTAGAGTTGGATTGTACGAAGAGCCCGAGGCGCCTCAGAATTTAGAGGATAACTGGTTTTGAGGTCAGGTGTGGTGCTGTGTTTATCACATCACACAACAAGAACAAAACTACTGAATCTGTCGTTGTCCAGATTTTTACTGACTTGTCCAGTAAACTCCCCGCTGGAAAGGGCTGCCAGGACAGTACGGCGGAACAACTGGAGTCTCTTTTGTGTTGCTTTATTGTCGCTAACTCACACACATACAACAGCTGCCTGCTACAGCTTTGTCATTCTGTTTAGCTGAGACGAGTAGTCGTCGGTTGTAAACCTGCAACTAACACAAAAAATACAGGCTTAACTAACAATATTATTGTTCAAATTCACAAATATACAGTACAGGCCAAAAGTTTGGACACACCATTCAATGTCTTTTCTTTATTTTTTTATATGACTATTTACATTGTAGATTATCACTGAAGGCATCAAAACTATGAATGAACACATGTAGAATTTTGTACTTATAAAAAAAGTGTGAAATAACCGAAAACATTCTTTATATTCTAGTTTCTTTAAAATAGCCACCCTTTGCTCTTGATGACAGAAGTACCTTGTCAGGCTGACTTCAGGCACTCCTGTGAAGTAAAAACCATTTCAGGTGACTACCTCATGAAGCTCAATGAGAGGACAGCTAAAGTTTGCAGCGCTATCAAAAAAGCAAAGGGTGGCTACTTTGAGAAATCTAAAATATAAAACATGTTTTCAGTTATTTCACACTTTTTTCTTAAGCACATGATTCCACATGTGTTCATTCATAGTTTTGAGAATCTACAATTTTAATAGTAATGAAAACAAAGAAAATGCATTGAATGAGAAGGTGTGTCCAAACTTTTGGCCTGTACTGTACATAGAACACAACTTAACAAAACACCACCCACCAACACGGCGTACCGGTCCTGACGATCCTCCACAAATGAGGATGAAAAAAAATGACTGTGCTTTGTCGTCAATCTGGTGTTATCCAGTTTCAGACTGTGCAGAGCAGATCTTTTTACTGAGGTCCTCTAGAGGAAAGACAAAAAGTTTCCAACATGGACTCGACCAAAAGCTTCTTCTAAAGAAAAGACAAAAAGTTCCTCTCCATATTTGAATCAAGTTCTGCTTCTCATCCTCATTTTACCATCAGCTTTGTTGTCGTCATTGTCACACTGTAAATCAGACATTATTAAATATTAGTTTCGGCTCTGATACGAGTTTGAGTTTTGCGTCACTCTGCAGAGTTTGAGTTCAGGACTTTGGAGAAGGGCAGGATGCCCTGTACCTTCAGCAGACGACTGAGACGCAGGAACACAGTCTGCCTGATCAGGATCTTCTCAGCTTCTTCTCTTCAGGCTCTCTCGCCTGGCGAACAGCAGCTGACTCCGAGCTGCCAAGTGATTTTTTTTGTAACCTCAGTCAGGAAGAAAATGGAGCTCCTGTCCGAGCTGGACTGAGAGGAGATAATTCACAGGAGGAGATAGAGGAGAGAACGGGCTGAAATGAAGTGAAGAAAAGAGAACAGAAAATTGATGGGAGGAAGGCGGCATGAACACGACGGGAGCTCCTGGTCCATCTCAAATGAAAATCCAATTTCCAAAAGAGCTGGTGGAGTTTACCGGGAAGGAGGGAAAGAGAGAGAGAGAAGAAGAGGAAGAAGGAGAAGAAGAAGAAGAGAAAAGGGGCGAAGAAAACAAGGACCAAAAACCGTCTTGTGAAGATGAGATGTGGGAAGAGCGTTTCGAATCCTGAGGGCCTGAGGAGAGACAATGATCTTCAATTACCAGCTGTTCTGTTCTCAATTTTAGACAAGAGCAAAGGAAATGAAGAAAAGGAGAAAAGGAGGGGTGGGAGGAGAAGAGGGAGGTTGTAGGGGGAGATATTAGAGAGGAGGAGAGTGAAAAAAACAAATGGAGAAAGAAGGGGGTCAAATCACAGCGGAGGAGTGAAGAAGGAAGGAGGGATGGAGGAGGAGGAGGAGGAGGAGGCGGAGATAAGAAGAGAGAGAGAATAATTTTATTCATCTTCTCCCATCGGAGCAGAAGCTGCTTCTTCCTGGACTCCGTCTCGTCCTGAGAGCGCCGCGCTGACGCTCCATTTGCAGATCGTATCATTTGTAAACACGCCTCCTTCTCGCCGCGTTACACCCGTCTGGCAGGAGGAGAGTTTTGTCATCAACCCCCCTCTCTCCCCGCTCGCTCCCTTGGCATCGTTTGCAATTCAAAACGCCTCCTTCTCCGGCAGATCTGTGTACACAAGACTGAGCAGAGACAGTAGCAGAGTGGAGTAGAGTGGAGTGGAGTCAGGGAAACAGACATGAGGCCTGATTTTACATCCTGCTGCACGGCGGCGGCGGCGGCGGCGAGCCCTGACACGGCCGTCAGGAGGGCAAACAGAAGACGGCTCGCTGGGTTTAACACCTTTACTCGCAGATAAACACGAGAGCTGTTTCCCTTTGGTTAGCATTCAACTCGACCTCTGAGAATCTGAATCAGGAGAGACGGCACAAAGTTCCTCACAGTTTTCAGGATCATTTAGATTTTTGATGCCTTTTGGTTTTCGTTTGATCCAGTTTGACACAAGTCCAGCACAAAGACACGCCCACTTCCATCTTTAAATGTAAAGATCCAACATCAGATGAAGTTACCAGAACCGCAGATGTTCTCGTCCCTCCCTGGTCGTCTTTTCTGCGCTTTGTCTCTAAAAGCCTTTGACAGCCGTTCAGATCGAATTCGTCTGCAGACCGTCTCTAAAGCGTGCTGAGGTACGATGTTTGAACTCAAACATCTTGTTAAAAGCCGTGCGTCCTCGTTGTACAAGAAGACGATCCACCAACAACAGACAGAGACGATGTGTTTGGAGGGAGGGGAAACTCACACGTCCAGTGGACACCGACTCTGCGGCGCACAGATGGCTCCGTATCTGTTCTGGCAGCGAGCGCCGGTACGGCAGCAGATGATTGGCCGTGGTGTCACAATCACATATGGCTGTAATGATGGGTCACTCACATACAACTGGCCCTGCAGGCGCCAAAGTTTTGTCTCTCCACATGTAGTCCTGTTGAGAGCGAGTGAATGTCTTCAGCTCACAGTCTGGCTCCGTTTGGGTCGGTACCGTCTGCGGCTCATTAACTGCACTATTTAACATCTGTCCTCTGAAGGAGCTTCATCAAGGTACCTATAGGCAGCTGTTTCCAAACACCCACTCAGGACTCATTCTGGAGAGTCAAGAGTCAAGTTTCCCTTTAGTCCCTTTTTTGTTTTTGAGTCTCTGTTTTCAGGGACTTCATAAAGTTTGTTGAGTGAACCCAGAACATATTTTTCAGACTTCAACAGGGAAAAACCTTCAAGTTAAAGTGTTTAATTCAATAATCCTCACATCTAAACTGCTGTCTTAAGGTACCCTAACACATTATTACTGTACGGACAAGTTTATCTGCTTTAAGGTCTTTAAATTCTGGACGCCTGTAGAGTCACTTCGAGGTGCCGTCAAGCTTTCCTGTTTCTC
The DNA here is from genome assembly GCA_962446985.1 of Xyrichtys novacula. Lineage (NCBI taxonomy): Eukaryota > Metazoa > Chordata > Actinopteri > Labriformes > Labridae > Xyrichtys > Xyrichtys novacula. The sequence continues at coordinate 34,875,182 of OY660869.1, read as the reverse complement.
CCCTTTAAAACAAATAAGTATTTTTATGGTATTTTTAGCAGCAGAATGGGAATATCTTGATTTGTTTGGAGGTTCACTTCAGCAGCTGTCTCTAAGAACCCTGTTTTAGTGAGTTGTTATGATAGTTTAGCCTTTAGCATCAGTTCATTACTTGTTTTCAGTCTCGTCTGCGTTCACTTCCTGTTTGTTTTTAGGAACCTTCGACCCTCGAGCGTCTTCTTAGGAGTGGCGAGTGAAATAATCTACCCTCTTAATTGGCGCGAAACGAGACGCGTGAATGGATTGTATTTACTCACTTAATTTTTGCGTCAACGGTAACTTCAGCGGTAATCTCTGCAAAGTCAACTAGCAGGATCAAGTGACGAAGTTTTTTTTTACAAGTTACCAGATAATCCGACCTCCTCACTCACTTTCCTTTAGACGAGCTCCTTTTTTTCCCGGTTTCGGTCATTGAAAGAAAAGGTATCATATAATCCGGGTCACCCCCACACCGACACGATCAGTCTGTCCTCCATTTTAGATACAAGTGAACAACTGTCTTTTTTTACACGTCACCCGGCAACCTTCGTGCTGATTAGTTATCGTGAAGCGAATATCCGCTCATGTAGAGACATTTGTAGCTCCCGCCCAATTCGCGCCGCTAGTGTAGTAGGAGCGTCTTTACATGTAATTCATTAGTGCGAATGATTTTACTATCACATGGTGTGCGGAGACAGTTAGAGCGACATTCTGCTGTGGGGTCAGTGTTTGTCTCGAGGTACATGTCAGAAGATGTTTCACGGTACCCTCCAGCATCTGAAATGTCAAAGTTTAATCTTAGGTCTATTTAAAGGCTCGTCTCAGCTGGGTCTGAGTGTTTCCTGTAAGCGTCTAAACGTCCGCTGAGAAGGTGATGATACTCCAGTTCCTGTTCTGAAGTACTCTGGGGGGTCTGGTTTCAGGTTTTAGCTTCTTTCCGAACATGAAACAGTCTTGTTAGGTTTTGCTCAGTGTTTGCTTTCTTCCTCACAGGAGTCGATACCCAAACCTCTCTAAAGTCAATTTCTTGAACCACCCACGGCCTCCCACCGATGTCCAAAGAAAACTTTGTCAGCAGAGGCCCGGCTCTCCGTCGAGCTGGAGAAACTTTGCTGTACTTACTTCCATTTTTACAAACCCCCAAAGTTAGATCAAGTCTGAGTCTTTTGACCTGAAAACCATCAGATCTTTGCCCACTTGACTCCGTATCTTTTTCATCATTGAAGTAACTGTTACTGAAACACTCCAACTCGGAGCTAAAGTCTCCTTTTGATGATTACTTTGCAGCAGTAATGATGCAACACTTCTTCTTCTTCTTCTTCTTCTTTGTCTTGTACCACATCATCCCTCCCGAGATTGCTCAGCAGCTAATCGTCCAGACTGTAAGAAGATTGCGGCTTATTAGTTTCTTTCATCATCAACATTTTGTTCGTCTCTGAGCTCCTCTCCTTTGTGCTGTCATGTCTATAGTTTATTTTAGCACGGCTTTGCATCCTCCCTGTCGTCTTTATGTCGCTGATGTATTCACAGATCGAGGCTCGCTGTCTGCAGGCCGGACAGACGCAGCGTTTGCCACGTTAATTGCTGGCAGATAAAAAAAAAAAAAAACACACAGCCGTGCCCGTCCACCCAAACAAAAAGCCTTATTTTGCGGTGGGAGTGACTCCTGAGGTTCTGGCTGCCTCGTTACCTGAGCGAAGATGGCTCTGCCTCCGAACAACAACAACAACAAAAGGCAGGAGGAATAAAAAGCGGCTGTTTACCCCCCTGAAAGCTCACCGGGTCATTGTGGGCCTAATTAAACCGCAAAGTATTTTTAGATTCCTGAGATCCTGTCAGATTCGCAGCCTGTTTGTTTGTCTGCGGCGGAACAAATAAAAGCGTTTTAGGATTTATCGCCGACTGTCATGTTAGCGCTCCTCCTGTCCGCGGCGTGAAAGCGAGTCCTGCTGGGAAGCTTTACATCAAACGGCCCCTTTGGAAACACCTTTAATTACTCTCTGTCTCGCGCTCTCTGAAGTCCTCGCCACGTTTGGCTGTCTGCTCGTCTCGCTTTTCCGAAGGAGCCTTCTGGATCCGATTCAAGCTCCTCCGCGTCCCTCAGCACATCATCCCGCCGTCTCTCAAATTCAAATGAGCTCTAACTGGCGTGTGCTTCAAAATGCACAGAGGAAAGTTTATTTATACATCACCTTGTGCGGAGGCTCAGGCGAGCGCTGTAAAAGTCACTAAAATGAGGAGATAAAGGGAACCTGAACAAACACGCAGAAGTCTGTCGGTCTATCAGCTGATTTAGAAACCGATCTCACCCGTCCGACATCCGCAGGAGTCTTCGCCAGGAGTTAGATCAGCTGTTTCCTACGATAGAGGGAGGGACGGCGTCCACGCTTTAGGACGGGCTGTTGATGAGACAGTGACGACAGATGAAGTCATGTTTCTGAATCCACACCAAGGTTATAGTAGTTTTGGATTTTTCATCAGGGTGACCATACGTCCTCTTTTACCCGGACATGTCCTCTTTTTGGGGGGCCGTCCGACCTTTACTGGGGGAGTTTATAAAATCTTACAAATGTCCGCGGTTTTGTACGGAAGTTTTGAATTTGTGTCACATGGACTTAGTGAGTTAGAAGTGTGTAAAAAACACCCGACCTGAAAAATTCTCAAAATTTACTTGCGACTCCGTGACTCCGCCCACGCATAGTTGTGTCGTTTTTTTGGGGATTCAGAATATGGTCACCCTGATTTTATTATCGTAGTTTAGTTTTATTTCATTTGAACTTTTTATTTCTCTGATTCAGTTCGTTTGAATTTTGTCTCGAGTGAAAAGTAAAACTTTTTGAAGACGATCATCTCACACATTCTTGTCGACATTCCAGCCTCAATAAACATATTTACATCGAGTTCATCTTCCCTCCTGCTGTTTACTAACCAGCAGCTCTTTGGTCGTCGGTGAAAACAGTCCGTTATAGTTTTCTCCAGGCTGAGATGTTGCTTCTTTATCGGGGCGCTCCTCAGAGAGAACACTTTGTCGAGGTTCTCATGATTCATGTTCTCGTGATACGTGAGGTTTCATGAGTTTTCACTACGAGACACTTGTTTTTGTCTTTCTCGCTATCGTAGAGGACTCTGTCGCTTTCTCTCAAGTTTTGTCGCCATTTTGCCGGATGGAGTGGTGATGAGAAGCCGACTATAAACACAGTGATAAACTGGGAGGTACCGTACGTTGCTGCTCGCTCACGTAAAATCGCTCGAGTGAAATAAAACAATTTCATATCAATCTGAAATCGACAAAAACGAAAATAGAGCGATTTTTATTTTTACTTTTAACACGTTTTGGTTAGTTTTGTAAACACACAATACAGTTTTAGTTAGTTATTGTTTTGTTTTAATGATAGTTTTTATTTTCAGTTGTTTTCTATTCCAGTTTTCATCTCTTGTTAGTTTAATTAACGATAATAACCCTGATCTATTCATCCCAAGTCAATATTTCCCCCGTCTAAAATCCCGCCTCCTCTCCGCCTCGATACGTGTCTCATTTTCATTCGTAAACTTCGTTCACAAACTCAGCTGGTTGAACACAAAAAACCTGTGTGGTATAATCATTACATCAAAGTTTAACTGGACCGATTCTGAGTTTCAGTTTGTAATAAATCTAAAGTAGGAGGAGAGGTTAAATTTCACTCTATTCACAATCTTAATTATTCTGATTTTCATTTGTTAAAGAATTTGAAACCCACGTTAAAATTCTCTCCACTTTGTGTTCGTCCCTGTAAACTACATTAACCTTCGTGGTTCTAACGTGTTAAAGTTCAAGGGTTATGAATACTTTAACACGCCGCAGTGAAAAAAGGTCAGAATGTGGTCATAGAGAAAAATGTGAACGTGTATTCAGACATAAAATGATCTCATATATGAGCGAGAACTTCCTCAGTGTGGTGAAGAATAAATAGAGAAAGTATAAAACCACAGAAGCTCCATTAAGATTTCCCAGATGGGGATTTGATTGTTGGTGGTTTTGCCCGTCATCTTCACTTTCTTCTTCTTCTTCTTCTTCTTCTCTTTGTCTGATGATCTCTGGTGGTTCCTTCTTTATCGCTCCCCATCTTTCTAAGCGTTAATTTGATGTTATCTTTATCAAGGAAAGGTTATTGAGCCATTTTCTTTAAATTCTAATTATCTTTCTTCTTCGTACCATTGGGGAATATTCTCACTCTTTCTCTTCTCGGTTATTTTCTCATTAAACTATTTTCCCATTAAGCCTTTACGAATATTTCCCATTTGGAGATAAATGTTACGGATCAGTTGAACAAAACAGACAGCACTAATTAAGTTTAGTTTGCAGATTTAATACTCCCTCATTTCCTCGTTTTCTTACAACATGGCAGGTTCACCCATGATTAGTATTTTTTTCTCTGTGCTTTATTATCTCTGGGTTCTTCCCTCTGCTCTCTCTCTCTCTCTGTCATTTCTAATGCTCTCTCGACCCGGTCACACCAGGGACCCTCCTCCTCCAAATTGATTCTTTCGTTTTTACGTCCCTACTTTAAATTGAAACCAATCCCTCGATGTTTAAAAGCTCAAACTGCAACCTGACTTCCTGCCGTCCTCCCCGGCTGTGCCGAGAGAGCGAGAAAAATGGAGGAAGACCAGCGGGAGGATGTGGGATGAAGAGGGTTGGGTGGGGGGGCTGTTTGACGGCAGCTCTCACACAATAAAGCGACAGGGTTCGTTTCGTCTTCGGAGGATTTGGTAAATCCGGAACTGTGTCGAGCAGCTTTAGACAGAAAGGAAAGGCCCGCCGGAGCAGAACCGCCGAGCATGACAACCAGCTTTATTTTATGTCATTGTATTCAAATTTACTACATCCCCAACACTTATCACCCCCCACCCTCCCCTCCTCAGCACACACAGGCTACTTTGAAGACGGATCACCGCGGAAAAAGCACATTTTTTACCCTTTTTTCAGAGTCAGATTGGCACAAACTGAAGCAGAGAAACTTTTCATGTGTGTCAGCAGAGCACAATAGAGAGCACACTGTAAGAAATGATGAACACCTTCAGCCGCCACACTCTCCGGGATTCGTCCTTTCCTGCACAGATTCAGGTCTGACTCCGTTAGGAAACACTGTTTTAGACTTTAGGGTCTCTGGTCTTTATGTGTTTTCATCGATCAGGAAACAACAACTCCACATGTCCTGCTGATAAACGCAGGTATACATGCACACATGCATTTGTACATGTGTGTAAGTATAAAGGAGGGTAGAATTAAAAGAAGGATGAAAAAAGGAATAAAAGGGAGGGAGGGAAACAAGATAGCCTTGACAACAACAACAATAACAATCATGGTAATACTGATAACAGTATTTATAATAATAATCATAATAAAAATATAATAATAAATATAATAATACTAGCTAAACAAAAACAATTATCATTATAGTGAGAATTAAAAATAAAAAATTAATTAATTAAAAATAAATAAATGATAATTAAATAATAATAATAATAACACTAGCTAAAGTGAAAGCAATTACCATTTTAGTGATAATTAAAAATAAATAAATTGATTAATTAATCAAAAAATAAACAAAATAATAATAATAATAAATGATAGGAATAACAATAATGATAATTATAATAATTTATCATTGGTAATGATTAAAAAGTAATGTATATAGTAAAGTAAAAATAGTCATAAAAAAGAAAAAAATACTAAATAAATAAAATGTATATAGTGTGAAGAAGAGTAAATAAGTGTAAAATGACAAAAAGAAATAAAAAATAAATAAAATATAAAATGAAATAAAGAGGAATTTGGAAAGAAGGTTCAAAACAAATTAACTAGTTAATAACTTATAATAAAAAATGGGTGAGCAAATAAATAAATATGCAAATAAGTAAATAATTGAAATACAAAAAGAAATCAAATCATTGATGAAAAATGAATAAGTAGAAAAAAAGGGGGTAGAGTGATAGACATGGTTTAGTGTGTGATGAACTTTCACAAAGATAAAAATATTTAAATAAATATAAATAAATAAATAAATAGAAATTTAACGAATAATAATGATTATAAAAATAAAAATCATTAAAAAAAATTAAATATTATTCTTCATCACTAAAGGAATCCCATTTATCCAAACTAGAAAAAAATACTGCTGCATTGTCCACGTTCAGCTGAGACAATAAAATCAGGTATGAGAGACGTGCAGGCGTTAAGGTCTCTGAGAGTTTCTCTGCAAGTAAAGTCGAAATAAGTGAAAAATCCGAGTTTAAAGTACAGCGAGGTCTTGGAGATAACCCTGCAGGAATGCTTTCAGCTGCCAGACTCTTCTCGTGTTGTCACCCTCTCTAAAAGAGGCGAGGACAACACGCTGAAGAGCTGCAGGACACACTCTGAGAGAGAACACGCTGTACCTCCGTGAAGAATCTTTACACTCACAAAAAGCATGAAGGGCACCTTTTCCAAGAGGCGTTGTTGGAGACAGAAAAGCCTGTCATCTAAAGAGCTACTGTCCTGATTACAGGCCTGGAGATCTGCTTTGTGGAAGTTCCCTGCTGTGCTCCACCTCCCCCTGATGTTAAAGTCCAGGATGGTAGGAAGGAAGGTATCGGGCCTGTCACCTCCTCCTCCTCCTCCTGCTGCTGCTGGGTGACAAAGAGGGAGTTAGAAGTACACAGCAAACTTCATCAGTGGCTGCTGCACTGTGAATAACATCTAACATCTGTGTATTACTGCAAACCTCCAGGACATGCAGGTCCAGTTCTGCAGCTCTGTGCAGTCTGCTCGTGTTGTGTCTCATTATGGAGACGAACCATCAGCAGTGAAGAGCTTCAGTCTGCACGCTCTTCCTGATGGAGTTTACTTCATTGTGAAGATGATTGATTGATTACAGATGTAAGCTAAAAACACTAAATCTGAGGGAAAAGGTACTAAAAACAACTGAAATTATCTGTCCGTGCAGCGAGATCATTTCACTTGAATTAAGATTGTTAAATCTGGAAATAGGACACCTTCCGGACGCCTCCCGTGGCCGGCCCAGGACCAGGTGGAGGGATTTTATCTCTCGCCTGGATTGGGAATCCCCCGGAGGAGCTGGTGGCTGGGGTGAGGGCCGTCTGGGCTTCCCTCCTGAATCTGCTGCCCCCGCGACCCGGACCCGGATGGAGCGGAAGAAAACAACGACAACAACGACCAATAAGAAATTAAGTCTTAAAACTAGAGGAAGTTTTTTTGTCTTGGTAAAAACCAAATCATTTACAGTGAACACATGAATGTGGCTGAAAACAGCACTTCATGATGTTTGTTCAAAGACCGAGCTGATGAACCGACGTTGGCCGTCAGCTTATAAACAGCTCTATTACCTTTGTTTGTGTGTTTGTGTGTTTGTGAGTCTAATGAGCGTTTGAAAGGAAGTCCGCACACGCTCAGTTTCCTTGTTTGACTCGTCCAAATAAAGCCGCGTTAATCTTCCTCTGCTGAGTGTCGACTGATGTCTGAATCATCGTGAAGCTTTGTGAGCTGCCCTGTCAGCACCAGACAAAGACCGAGTCAGTTTGTATTCTCCTGCAGTACATCTGTGTGTGTGTGTGTGTGTGTGTGTGTGTGTGTGTGTGTGTGTGTGTGTGTGTGTGTGTGTGTACGCCTCCTCTCCATGATGGTGTGAAGATACACTCTGTTAATCTCCAGCAGCTTGTTTTCAAGAGTTCAGCAAACAGCTTTGTTACACAGGGTGAAACACACACACACACACACACACACACACACTCACACACATGCAAATGTGTTCACGAGTGTAAAAGCACATGACGGCTCGTCGTGCTGACACATGAACACATGACAAAACACAAACATTTGCTCTCTTTGTTGTTTGAACGCGTCGTCGCTCTCTTCTTCTCCAGCTGGTGGTGCGTTCAGGTGTCGCGTGTTGATTTGAGAATTTCCTCATGTTCCTCCAACACGTTTCCAACGAGCCTCAGCTAATTTGAGAACCAGAGTTTATGAGTTAAAGGAGATTTTTCCACATGTTTTTAATAAACTGAAGCGTACACATGAGAGAGTTTTTCCCCAACAGCCCTGAAACAAACCCAGAGGATGAACAGCTCAGCAGTCACTTTACTGTTTTTAGTTTTAGTCACATTTGAGTCATGTTCACCCTCAATAGTTTGGCCTATCAATAAAAAGTCGACACATTTCAGTGTTTTCTGTTTTCTGTCTTCACACTAATTTAATAAATCAATCAGAAATCAGAGTTAAGACTTCACTAATGTTGAAATCTGCCGTGTTTGACTCTCTTAACTCTAAACTCTGAAACTCGTGGATATTTGGATTTTCTTTCCTCTGTTAGATGACTTCGTTCAGACTTTTCTGCTCTTGTAAAGCTGCTGATCTACCGAGGTAATACAGAGAAATTATCCTTACCAGTCCTTTATGTAGATGTATATTTATTTTCTTTGACTTTTCCTTTAAGTGGGTTGGGGATTCAGGCTCAGCCCCCTAAAGTCTGTAAGTCTGACCCCCAATCTCCACCCTCATCCTGATCGTCTCCTAAAAGGTCGTATCCTCCGATCGTAGCTGATCGTAACCATTCAAGTTAACGTGTCAATTTACACCGACTTCTTTCCGCTCCTCTGCAGATCGCCGGACTCCTCAGCTGATCACAAGAGTTCTATTTTTTCTGGACGCCGGAGCATGGCGGATAAATTCAGCACAGATTAACCCGTGCTGGTTAACAACTGGTTATCACGCAATTGAACGTGAATTTGCGGGTTCTTGTGAGTCCGACTCGGTGCTGATCGCTTCTTTGTCAACACGTAAAACTGAGAAGGAGGTTTGGAGGCAGAGATTTGGACTCGTGGTGAGTTTATTAAAGAAAAGTCATGAAGTGAACATTACCTCTCTAACTCACCCTTTCACAGGAAGGATTTATTCAAACTAAAACAAAATTCCTCCTCATCGTCTCCATGGAGATAAAGTTTTTGTTTTCTGGCTTCTTGTCACCGGTGATGTATTCCAGCTCGCCATTGTCTCGGAAATAAGATCATCGATGAACATTTACGGCCATAATTTTAACTGATGAACCCAACATCAGGTTCAACTTCCCTTCCTGTTTCTATTCCAGAGAGGATGAGTTAATACAGGAACCTTTTCAGACCATGACTTATTTCTTTGCAGAGGGAATAAAGCTTTTTAAAAAATCATCTTTTGGACCTTCAGAAAGACTCGAAGAAAAGCCAGAATCCAGTTCTTTTCAGGTCCTTTCAGAACTTTCTTCAGCGGTGGAGAACTGTGGGAATATGTGAGAAGAAGAGTGTTTCTGAAATCCTGGACCTCGCTATAGCTGCTTAATGTCAGAGATTAATATAAGCTCTGTTTGCTGCTGAAAACTCATGTGAATTATTGTAAGTGTCTCCATGTAGTGATTAAATATATTCAGCGGCGTAAGAGCATTGGTATCAAACCTGTAGCAGTCGAACCGGTGACAGCATGAAGGAGAGCTCATCGTGTCTGCGCCGGTGATACCGGTAATAGAGTCTGCTGGTCGGACAGACAGGACGGGATAATGGTTCGATAAAGATTACAAAGAGGAGGGGAGTCAGAGGACACCCCCGCCTCGCTCCACAGCCCGGCACAAAAGGATATTTGGCTGAGAGTAATTACACCAGCTCATGGAAAGTCACGCAGGATCTGAATTCAGCAGGTGAAGCCCGGCCTGAACCCTACCGTCGAGTAAATCTTTATTATCTCTGAAGGGCAATTTGTTGACCAGCCAGCAGTCAATTAAGATCAAAACACACAAACATGAGAAAGCAGGTCGAGCAGAAACGGAGCCGAGCTGGAGACATGTTCATGGAGCAGAGGGAGAACTTCTCAGGCCTCCTCCGGATCTTAAATTCAGACCCTTTTTTTCTGTTGAAGGTCCTGGACTGTAAACCGGTCCAGCTGAGGAACAGTGGAGCAGCATCTGTCTCAAAAACATCTTCACTCTCCAACTTTAATCCTGTTCACGACGGCTCAGTAGCATCTGCACCAAACACAGATACGCACAACATGCTGACAACACAACCGAACATATACGGCACCCGACTTCAACCACATCTGAACATGCACCCTACCGAACATAAACAACAGCTTCATGTACCATATGTCCTTAAATGGACATGTAACCCTTAAATGCACCGTAGTCTGACATGCATCAGATCATAGCAAACTCTAAATCCTGCCATGCACCGTGTCCAGGCGTCCGAACATGCACCACATCCTGGTTTGCACCATGTGCTGACATGCATCTAGAGCTGAACAACTTTACCTATTCTGGGATATAAATCCATATTTTTTTCAACAGAAAGTATCGATTTTTCATCTGTGAGTATCGATACATGAAGTCTCATTAAAATCCCCCTTGTTCCGCCGACACTCTGCTAGGACTACCTCACCCTGTTCGCTTTGCAAGAGGAGCGATAAGGTCGGCCAGCCGAAAAGTGCATTTTCGGTTTTCGGCAAAAACAGATGTTGTGACGACGCAAGCAAAAACCGCGACCAGCACGCGCTTGTCCGGACAAGAGCGAACATATTTGGCATAATAATTTCTACCCGTGTTTCGGTTTTCAGTTTTCAGCCACGTTTTCCTCATTTTCAGTTTCGGCGAAGAATTTTCGTTTTGGTGCATTTTTATTTGTAAGAAGACTTCCTTCTTTTAAAACCGAAGTGCACCAACGTAAAGCGTCGATTTAGATAAAAGTTTGGCGGTTTGCGAGCCGTGTCACACAACCATGAAATATTCTAGAAATACAACCAACCTGTGAGTGCACCTTAAACGTCACCACCTGGACCAAGTAACTGAATATCGTGATAGATATCATATCGTGAACTGAGTGTATCAATACATGCATCACATTACAACATGTACAACACACCAGCACTGACACCACTCTTGGCCTGCACCTCTTTAAGTTCTTAGATTATCCTAAAATGCACCATGTGCTGACCTGCACAGATCCAGAAATGCACCACAAAGTCCTGACATGCGCCAGATGTTCACATGCACCTCCTGCTTACATGCACCACACACACACATATGGACATTTACTTCTCCACGTGTTCTGCAGGTAATCTTATTCTTTGTTTGGATTCATATGTTTCCTGTTTTGGTCCTTAGAGAGACTTGATTTCCGAGTCCATGGGCATCGAGTCTGAACCTGAACTGAATCAAATCCCAAAGACTCGCTCAGGAAAGTTGATTCTGTCTGCTCTTCCTCTCGATCACGTGTGTCCAGCTGATTTTCCTCAGCAGGAAACTCGAAGGAAATTAACGAAGCTGCTGAGTTTCACCTGTCAGAGAAATAATAAACTACTGCACTTCAATATACCGTCCCAAAGATAACACCCAAACATGCTACTTCATGTCTCTTCTGGTTTATTCTCCTGCAGACTTTTCGATATTGAAAAAACACTTTGGTTAGATTGAGACTCCTTCCCGTCCTCGCTCTTCTCTTCTCTCTGTTCGCCTATTGTTCTTCTGATCAGAAGCCTCTTTCACACGCTGATTTCATTTCTCTGCATCAAGGCTATTCTCATTTATTTCCTCTCTTTGTCATTTTCTTCATGCTGTAGTCCTCTCCTCTTCTCCTCCATGCTGCGTTGTCTTGTCATTTGGCGTCCTTATCAGCCTCGGCGCGGCCATCGCTTGTCATCACAGTTTTGAAGTTTCCCCGCTTTCATTTTAGCGCGAGGCGTGATGTTGTTTTCATATCTCTCCTGTGTAAATTTGTAATTTTCTTCTCTCAGTTTGTCATCACGTTTTATCACCACGGGTTTTTTCTTATCGCTGTATAAATCAACTCAACCAATTTCAAATGGATCAGTGGGATTTTTTTTTCCTCCTTCCCCATCAGAGAATCTGAAAGAACCTGCGTGATAAAGCTTTTCCTTTTTTTTCCCTCCAGTTTGACTAAAATACTCATTACTGCAGTCGAGTCAAAAGAGCTGATCACAGAGAAACATTACAGAGTGTCAAAACCGGTCTGTGAGCGAGCGTCGGGGGGATTCACGGCTCAGACAGTGTTTCACTCAAAGTTCCTGTTTTTATTTCCTTACAGCGAACGTGACGCGTCCCCAGTGACCGTACATGATCCGCCATTAGAGGATGAATCTGCGATCGTTGTCAAGTCATTTCTACACTGATCTATATGGATTTACCAGGATGGGAGAACAAATCCGTACAGCGTAGTATCGTGATATTTTGTCTGGTGATCTGTCGTATCGTCTCATCCACCAGGTATTGATTTTTGTTCAAATCAATCACAAATATGAAGCTGAATCTATGATAATGGAAAAATAAAAATCACATTTTGTTCCAGTTAAGTTGGCCGAGGTGAAATCATAGAGCAGGAGGAAGTTAGTACAACAAAGAGAAACTGGAGAGGGATATCAGGAATTCAAACAGAGCACAAATGAGATGGACACGACACACGAGGTTAGCAAGAAGTGCGACATGAAAATGAAATACTGCGTAAATAAGACAAACATGATGCTAAATTAGCTAAGTAGTTAAAAAAAATGTATAAATCACAATATATAATATAGCAAAATGTTTAATATTGCAATAATAGCGAATCGTTGCCCAAGTATCGTGATTATATCGTATCCTGGAGCCACACGTGATACCCACCCTGAGTATCTAGGCAGGATATGGCTACGTGTTTCCCTGCGTACTAGTGCTTGATTCTGATTGGTCAGAACACCAATAAAGCAGTAAATAAGTACAGATGTAAGAGCAGCCTAACCGTCTCTAAAGGAGACGAATGGACCTACATCCTGTCCTGCAATCCGTGCAGAGACTGGAGAGACTGGAGAGAGAGTATCTGAAGACAGAAACATCGACATAAATACTGATGCAGGATTCCTGCTCACCTGCTCTCATGTTCAATTTAATGTAAATTAAAACAAATATACTTGATAATGGTCCATTTTAATTTTCCCACATGAATCTGTTGCCATGGAAACATCAGTAAACATACTACCAAAGAGACTATTTCAATAGAATTTTTTTTTGCTCTTTAAATGTTGGTTTTATAACCAATCAGGTCATCTTCAACCAACCTGAATCAATTCTATAATTATATAATAAAGAAGATATTTCAATCAAAATAATAATCTATATTTTTTTAACTCTAAGTTTATTTATCCTTTAATTTCTCTTTTGTATTTTTATTTATGCTGCTGTCATTTTGGATTTTTTTTTTCTAATGTTGACGCTGTCCTGAAGCACAAAGTTCTACATTATTTCTAAGAGTACAAACATGTTTCTTTTACTCATTTATTCGGTTTATTTTCAGCCTTTTTTTGGACTGACGGGACGGATGGACAGAGAAGGAAGCTGAGACCAAGAGGGAAAGAGACGCTGGTCTGTGGAGCCGGTTCATCTGTTTAGTCAGGTATGTAAAGTCAGTTTGACCCGAACATGAAGTTAAACTTTTGATTCGACCTGTTTTATGAATGTGACCTTAAATATCGTTGAATTTACATAAGCATTAAAAAAAACCCTGAATAAAGAGTTCAGACTCGAACCGTCCTTCGTCCTCCACCGCCGTCCTTGTGTGTCTGTTTGACATTCATTGTGTTTTTTTGTGCACTGAGTGGAGCTGAAAATATTCATGAAAGAAACTGAATGACAAAAACAAGACGAGCTCATTAAAACGGGAGTGAAGAGGAGTCAGGTGACGCTGCAGAGACGACGTGGTCGACACCTGTCGTGTTGTCGAGTCTGCGCCTTTGTGTCATCGCTCAGACAGTTTAATAAAATGGCGCTCCGTTGTTGTCGACGTCCCTCCGTGTCCACCAGTTTAGTTTTTACTCAGTCTAAGTTTTTCTCTCCAGCGCCGACTCTCTCCTCCACATTTGGATCTCTCAGCGTGAAGTCGGCGCCGTTCTGGTTTGTGCACAGCGGCGTGTGTGAAAGCAGCACAGCAGGTCGTTTCTGGGATATTTTGGGGATGTTTTAAGGCGACAAACCGTGAGGATGTGACATGTTTGTTCCTGAGGCCTCGCCGACCGACACCGACTCTGACTCTGAAACAGCTGATAAAGTCTGACCACTTCTGATGTGATCAAACACGGCGAATAGTTTTGAAAGTTTTAAGAAACACGCTCGGGTTAATCCAACATGTGATCACACAAACTCATCAGAAGTTTGTGTGCAGGATATGTTGTGACCGGCCTTCACCCAAAAGTCCATCTTTATTAGAGGAGGAGGTCAGAGTTTGAGTTTTGACGTTAAGGAAACTCATTTACCATCAAAAATCTCTTTTTCTTTCCAAACTTCATGTTTGTTTGATATGATCGAGATAAATTTACATGTAATATGTCCAAAAATATGATTATTCTAATTTCTAATGTTAATGAGAAGATGCATTTATGCAGGATGGATAAATAATAGACTGATGGTGAGAATAAATCGTTATTATAACTTAATTTCATTCAATCAAAGTTGCTTCATTTCTTCATTATTGAGTCCAAATGTTTCAGAACAGTTTTTAGAGGAAAAACTGAACCTCTTAAAGGGATATTTCACCGTTTTAGATGTTTGTTTGTCAGTGAGAAACAGGACGTTAGCTCAGCGTCAGTTTTCTTAAATGAGTAAAACTGAGAGACTCTGACATGAACGCTCTTTTTCACTGTGTACCCCGACACTTTTTTACACTAGTCACTAATGAAACAGCTTTAATTTACACTTTCTCACCAGTTGTGCAAAAACTTCACATTTATACTTTGACTGTTTGACATCAGTCCACTCTAAAACACACAAATTTAGATGTAGAAAATATAAAGGTATCCGCCAGTTTATGACTTTGAGTAACTTCCTCCTTCCTTATGTTTAATTGTCATAATTATATTTAATCATAGCAGCATGGTTGTATTCACTCTGAGTACAAATACACAGTGACCTTTTCATAAACACGTTTCCTTTCTCTCTTTAACACCTGAGCTTCATTTACTTTTACTCTTTTCTAAACTGCTGTGGTTCGATCATTTCACTCTGTCGACTGACATACAGAATCTTTTTTGTTTATTTCTATTAAACTTCTCTTTTCAAAATGGAGATTAAATGTTATACGTCATCTCATCCTTACCTAATGTTCCTCCATTGACCTTTTTCTGCTTCTGAGAAGTTTTCCATCGTTAAATCAGGCGTCAGCGTTTGTAAGATTAAAAGTCCGTGTGAAGCTGATTTAATCTGCAGGAGTCATAAAAATAACAGTCCTTTAGATTTATTGTTGTCAGAGATCAGTCTCTGTGTTTTCCTGCGTCTTTCCTCTCTGAAGAGAGCGTGCTCTTGCACAGAAGCGAGGACCCCTGCAGCTTGTTGGCATGTCAGCGGTAGACGCATCATAACCCGTCCTCCTCTCGCTGAGAAGAGTCTGACTCCCGGGATCCTGCTGAGCTAATGTCTGTCCATCGCACTCCCAAATTTACGGCACTTACCGTCCTGAACTGCGAAAACTCCGGGGAGCAGAGAGAATTGAGGTATCCATTCAGACGACAGTTTTACAGCGGTTAAGTTCACTAAGCTCTAAATCCTCCCCCTGACTGAAGACCGGCCTCGTTTCAGACCAAAAGCTGGGAGGAGGAAAGCGAAAGGCGCGCTCAAATTTAGTGTTTAATTTGGTTAATATGGTGGGCCGGCTCTGTGAATTTACTGCAGCCCTCAGTTTGAATTAGACTGCAGAGAGCAGTCAGAGCGAGGCCGCCGCCCCCGCCGCCGCCGCCGCCATCGTCCATATGAATGAAGAGTGGACACTAATGCAAATGCACGAGCGCCGGTCGATACTGTTGTGTTTGCTTTTCTCTACGGATGCCTGTTTACCCAGAGTGTGTGTGTGTGTGTGTGTGTGTGTGTGTGTGTGTGTGTGTGTGTGTGTGTGTGTGTGTGTGTGTGTGTGTGTGTGTGTGTGTGTGTGTGTGTGCTAATGGCTCACACAGAAATATAAAAAATAAAATGCAGAAACATATTCGACACACTCCGTACAGCTCGTTTACAAAGCAAATGGATCCGCGAGTCGGGGCCGGTTTGGGAGGGTAAATGAATACAAGAGCGCTGGAGTGTTCAGTCAATACCGTTACTTCTGCTCGATGTCGGAGAGCGCCGCAGACCCACACATTCCTCCCCGGGAATGAACAGCGGAGGGTCAATGTGTGTTTTAGTCGGCGTGTGATTGAACAGGAACCAGAGAGTTTGTAATTTTCAGCGCAGGTGAACCTTGAAGCGTTTCGACTCACACGAATATAAATGAAAATGAATCGCCGTCACGGTCGGAGCGTCGGTTTTAAATATGAGAGCGGTTTATTCATCCTCCGTACAAACAACGAGGACGTGACACGAGGACGTGACACGAGGAAGTGACACGAGGCGACACATGGAGGTGACCACGAGACCTTCACAGACGCCCTGTTACTGATGGATCTGCAGGTTTTCAATTCAGAAGAATATTTATGTTTAATGATTAACAGGTCGGTTTTCTAAAGAACCCCTTTTTCTTTTAGAGAGTATTATCTCCAATTCCTTTTCAAACACAAAGTTTTGCATGAACCACATTAGTGTGTTTATGAAACAAACGATGACTTAATTTTCAAAGTCCTTACCAAGTCTGCAGAGGACAGAGTCAAACTTCCCTGTGCTCCCAGCTCCGCCCTCATCTTCAGGGATTTATTCTTTATTCTTCTCTCCAAATGAGGATTTAACAAAGTTCCTGAAAGTGTAAATAAACAGTAAAAAGAGGCAAACATCAAAAACTCAAAAACGTCTTTGTTATTGACATGCATCAGGATACTCTGAGAAAGGTGCAGACACGTTGTAGGTACCAAAGCGCTCGGTTTAAAGCCCCCTGCAGTTTTCTTTATTTGCGTTCGTTCATTCAGTTGACCTCGAAATTTTCTCTCCATATAAAACAGAGAAATAAAACTTACTGATTAGCTTTAATTCTATATGTTAAAAAATATGTACGCAGGATCCCTGTTTATCAGTCGATAGTTTTGCTTTTATTCCACATTTCCTAAAAGAGGCGATAATCCAGCTGTCGTTAATCCCCCTCGATAAGTAGTGATAGATCACTTTGTAAAGTTTGTTTATGTTTTCTCCAAAGAAAAAAAACACTTCTGTAATGTCCAGACCGACCACGATCTTTAACGTCATCCGGACCAACTTCCAGCCAATCGTATAGCATGACGTCATCAATAGAACACGCCTATAAACACAGCTGCGCCCCTCAGAAACTCACCGCTCATGTTTCAGGTTACGGATCAGATGTGCTGAGAAGAAAAAAATGATCTTATTAAAAGTCGTCGTGTCATTAATGAAAAAACAAACTAATATCTGCCATGTTTTTTGTTATCAGTAATACAGCAATGAAAAAAATGAGTTTTCAACAAACATCTCATAGTTTTCGTAAACTAACTCAACAATACTATAATCTACGATCAAACCAAAGAAAAAGACAACTGCAAGAAATAATCGATTTATATCATCATGACCCCGATTGGAGAAAAAAAAAAAGTTTGTTGTTTTTATTTTGTTGTCTTTAAGGAAATCTGTATAAAGTTTGCAGATAAGGATTTTTCACAGTGTCTGATTTCCTCGTCTTTTTCTAAACTAACCAACAAATTCAGTTAAAAAACAGCCAAACTGAGTCCGACTTTCTTGGACGAGGTTAACATGTGATCACGTAGTCTGCAGGTAAACAACAGCTGTGTCTCAGTCCAGCGGCTGCAGCCTCCGAAGGTCACTGTTGAAGAAGACCGAATGCGTCACCGCGGCGCTGTCCCGTTTCGAAGGCCCTCTTTGAATACGGCTGACGAATGTCTCCTATTTTCCCCGCGCCGCGAAAGGTGCATCAGGTGTGTCCTTCACAAACCCACTCACCCCAGGATTCTTACAATCAAGATGGTGGACTCTCCGACTGTTAAATAAAAGCAGAATTAAGCGGCACAGATGCTTTAAAACTTACATTCTCTTTTTTTTCTGTTTCTGCAGGACGAACAATCAGGACGTTTCACTCGACTGTAAAAACTCTCGTTTTCTCAGGTTTGTGTATTTTTTAATCAATGTTCAAAATTAAGGGATTACATCAACAAGTGTGACCGACTATCTTTACAATCAGAGGAGATTAATGCGTCTTCTAAGCACTTTATTGGACGGCTTTCTTCAGCCTCTGTAACAGTGAGTGTTTCTGGAAGATTAGCATGTTTTCATAGCCTCAGAAACTAATCAAAGATGTGATCTGGATCCCCAAGAGAGCGAGAGAAACAAGACTAATCTCCCTCTGATTAGAAATGAATGGGAGCTGTGTGTCACAAACACCTGAAATCCTGAAAATAAAGCCCTGATGAATCACCTCTCTGATTAAAGGAAGACATCATCAATCACCTGCGAGCCGTCCAAGACTGAGCCCCAGAGTGTGAAACCAATAAGCAGTGGACTTGGAGGATTTCTCTCCGATACAGAATCACTTTATTACAAACGTCTGTCCTCCTTCCAGGGAGACTTTTTCTGCACTTGAGAGATTTAAAGACGAGTTTTCATTGAGTGCAGAGCTCAGCTCGCTCTCTCCGCTCGCTCACATCAGGATTTATCTGCAGATATTGGACCAGGTGTGGAGCGGCGTGCTATTTTCTTCATCACATAGTCTTTTATTATTTCCATCCTGAATTATAGGCGACTTTCCCCAAAGTAAACCGACAATCTTCAACTCAGACTCCAATATCGCTGCAGCAGGTCGTCCACTCCGAGAAACTTTTTCTTTTTCGGCCTGTTTTGAGTTTTTAGACGTTTAAAGTTTCTGAAATTTTTCTACAAATTTTTAGACTTCAAGAAAACACTAGAGCGGTCGTCTGGATTTCAGAAGCTGAATATCAGGGTCTCAAACTCAGGATTGGGTTCAAAGTTCAGGTCTTACAAGAACGAGTCTGTTTCATTCACAAGTGTACGTTTTATTCATGATGTCAGGCGTACACGCTTACCCCCAATTTCCAACGCATCCTGATCGTCTCCTAAAAGGTCGTATCCTCCGATCGTAGCTGATCGTAACCATTCAAGTTAACGTGTCGATTTACACCGACTTCTTTCCATTCCTCTGCGGATCGCCGGACTCCTCAGCTGATCGCAAGAGTTCGACATTCCACATTCCTCAACTATTGTCCGGATGTAGTTTGGGATCATATGAAGGTCTTCCCTGAAAAAAATCTTTGTCTGGATGGACGCAGATGTTGCTCCTAAACCTGGAGATATTATCTAAAACTGAGGATGCAGCATCTAGGATTTCCAACTCTAAAGTCCAACTGTCCTTTCTGAAAGAGTGTTACCTCAACTTCCACCTCATCCTGATCGTCTCCTAAAAGGTCGTATCCTCCGATCGTAGCTGATCGTAACCATTCAAGTTAACGTGTCAATTTACACTGACTTCTTTCTGTTCCTCTGCGGATCGCCGGACTCCTCAGCTGATCACAAGAGTTCTATTTTTTCCGGACGCCGGAGCATGGCGGATAAATTCAGCACAGATTAACCCGTGCTGGAAAGGAAGTCGGGCACAGACACAAAATAAAACATCCGGCTTCTTTTCAAAATAAAACATCCGGCTTCTTTTCAAAATAAAACATCCGGCTTCTTTTCAAAATAAAACACTCTGTGTTTCAGGAGGATCGTATTTCACACCATGCAAACGGGCGGAGACGAACAAGTGAAAGGTTTTTAGACGTCATTTCACCCCGATGACACCATGGATGAGGAGATGCTGATTCTAGAAGTCTAGAAGTAGATTTCCTCCTCTGGAAGGACACAATCTACTGCTTATATGTCTATGTGTCTGTCTTTAGAGAGACAACTCGTTATCGTATGATTGAACGTGAATCTGCGGGTTCTTGTGAGTTCTCGTGATTCCTGCTGTCCGTAATCTACCACAAATTCGCCTCAAAAACGGATCCGGTAAAAATTGGCTGACGGCGAAAAATCGACGCCATTCCGGATTTGAACCATTCCAGAGTTTACTTTCTGATCATGCATCTGTCTTTCCTTTGCAGACTTGTTGGATTCAGGATCTGTGAACCTTTTTTTTTTAGACTCGCAGTGACAGAAACATTTCCTCTCGGTGTTGACAGCTGAGCGAGTTTCACTGACCGTGGTTTTACAGAGCAAACATCACCTCAGTCACACACCCGTTTAGCAGAGAGTGTTCCTGTGATTTCTGTCACTTTAACGGCTAAAACCACAGAAACATGAATCCAGATGTTCAGGGGAAACTTCGACTTGTCAGAATTTAACTAAAGATGAAATAGACGATAATAATTATTCTGATTATCGTGATAAAATTCTGATTTCTGTTTCACTCCTGGATCTTCAGCCTCCATCGAAGTGAAACTCTTCTCCTCAAACCTCCACTTTTATATTTTTGGCTTCAGGGTCATCAATATTTTCATCAGAGCAGAGGTCCGGCCCCCCCGGCCCCCCTGGGCTCCTGCCACAGTAATATCCAGTGTAATGAGTCTTTGCCAGGCAAACAGAGCCGCCGTAACGATATTGAGAGCTCCTCTTCTTCGTCCACAGACATTATTTCCCCGAGGAAAATGGAAATTAAAAACAGAAAAGAAATTCATCCATTCCCTCCATCAGCATTGACCCACATCAGGAATCAGGAAACAACAGCTGCCCCCCCCCCCTCATCGCCAAGTCTCATAACCCTCCATTAAGTTCCGCCGTCGGCCTGTAAGCCATGACACACTTCACCCACGGCGGGATAAAGTCGGAGGAGTAATCCGACATGAGCGCGGTGACATCACATCTCTCAGCGGGGATGATTCATCCGAACCGCGGGCCTCACGTCGTGTGGGATCTCGCCCTCCTCGTCTTGTGTCGACGTTGCCGGGAGGCTTTTCAAACGCGTCGCTAATTAAGCGGGGAACGTGACCCCGGGCCTCGAGCGGCGACCCAAAAGACGAGAAGAAGAAGAAGAAGTGGAGGATGAAGAATGAGGAGCTCGTCGTTCTTTTCATTAGCTGAAAAATGTCGTCACATTTCTGCGGAGGAATGAGGGGAAAACATTTCTTCATCTTCTGCTCATTAACTCGTTTTTATGGGCAGATAAATATCCAACACGTCTAATGAGAGGAGTTTGGAGAAGTTCAGATGATCTGATCACTTCAGGACGTCGTCATCTAGAAGAGCTTTTATCTGACTTCATTAAATCAACTTCTTTATTCTGATTGGACGATTCTCAGCCAATGACGGTCATCGGTATGATCAGGAAGAGCTCACATGAACATTAAAACGAAGGTTGGATTTAAAGCTTTGTACAGATTTCTTTGACGTTTCTCTCGCCTCTTAAATCTTGAGGTTAATAAAATTTAATGTCATGATTTTAACGCTTCAGGTCGACCAAACATCGAGGTTCAAGTTTGTGTTTTTGACCAAACCTCTGACGGAGTTTCTCCTCGTCTCTCAGTTTCTCTGTCATCAAACTCGAACCTTTAATTTGACTCCGTGTTCCCGTGACTCACATACATGTTTCTCTGCTCTGCACTTTTACAGCTGTCACACAGAATAAACACACACAGAGAAACACACAGTCACACTCCAGCGGGTTAAGAGCGTTATCGTGTTTGAGTCGGAGCTAAACACGCGTTTGACACGTAAGAGGAGCGAGCAGACAGACAGGAAGTGAACAGACAGACCTCGCTCTGTTTGTGATGAGAGTTTGAAACTGTCTGGAGGTTGAATTAGAGATGAGGAGGAGATGATCTGGATCATTTCTTATTTACTTTTCAGTCTGATCCCTCGTCTTACTCGGAGATGTACCCAAAGGGGGGTCAGGGGGGTCATGGTCCCTGATTTAAACACCACAGCTCCGCCCACAAACCACAAACTTTTATCTGGTCTCATCGATTTCTGCAGATCTGAAACAGAGATGCTGAACAGACGTTTTCTGTCTGACGCCCAGTCGTCTCCTCTTCACCTCCTCTGGTCCTAAACTTATATCTGCCTGATTCTGTGGATCTCAGCTGTTCCTCTGCAGCGTTTCTTCCTTCTTCATTTGCATCTTCAGTCCCCCCCCCTCCTTCTTTTTTCCAATTCGTCTTTTCCCCTCCCCCTTAAGGCCCCGCCCTCTTGTCTTTTCCCCTCCCTTTTTTAACACCCTCCCTATCTCCGTTTTTATAGCCCCTCTCTCTTGTTATATACCTTCCTCCTTTTGAAAGCCCCTCCCCCTTATCTTGCCTCCCTTTTTAGCCCCTCCCTCTTATATTCACTCCTCCCTTTTAGCCCCTCCTCCTTGTTTTCCCCTCCCCTTTTTGCCCCCTCCCATTTGTATTCTCCCTTCATTTTTTAACCCCTCCCACCTGTCCTCTCCGCTCCCTTTTGTTAGCCCCTCCTCCTTGTCTTCTCTCCACCTTATTTTAGCCACTCCCTTTGGTTTTCTCCTCTCGCATTTTAGCCCCTCCCTCTTGTCTTTTCTTATTCCCTCTTATTTAAGCCCCTCCCCCCTCACCTTCTTCTCTGCCAACTCTGGCTCTCATTATCTCCCCTCTTTCATCAAAGCCCCTCCCCTTTGCTAGCCCCTCCCCCTTACCTTCTTCCCCCCCTCTCTCTTTATCCGTGGTTGTCTCACAGGGGAGTCTCTCCGCCCCGGTCTTCAGGGATAAAATATCTTTGTGGTTGTCAGATTGAGTGGAGGATCTCCTGGCAGACTCGCTTGAACATCCTCGGGTTTCCTGCTGAGAGGTAAAACGTTGTGGAGCCAAGAACCGGCGGAGTCCCCGCTGGATTCAACTCTGAAGGACTTGGACAACTTTCAAACAGCCTTCTCCGATCGATCGGGGTGGTCCGTCGCTCTAATTGAACGCTCCCGCAGGTCCAACCCGAGACAGTGGAAACCTGAAAACGTGAACTGAGACGGGGGAGCGGCGGCGGCTGCTGGCCGGGGTCCAGGCTGGGTTGCGTTCAGGTTCAGCAGCTCTGTGCAGTCCTGCAGGAGCAGCTGCAGCCTGTTCTCTCTTTAATCCTCACTTTAACTATTCAGGTTCTCTCCTCACATGTTCCAGAGGAGATCCCTTCTTCTTCAGGCGCCGTCTAAAAATCTCTTCAGAGGATCCCAGGAAACTGGTACAGCCTGCAGGAAGCCAGAATGTGTGATAAACACTTTGTTGGCTGTGCAGCAGCTCAGCGCAGCCTCTCTTCATGCTGCTGCTGAGCCTCCGAATTCATGTTTTCAATCCTGCTGCTCTCCTCCAGGTGTTACACGCTGAGGAGGGCCTTGAATATATTCTTGAATTACAGTCCCCTTATCGTAATGTGAGACCTGTGAGGACTGCTGCTTCAGAAGTGCAGGTGTGTGTCCCTGCTGGAGGCTGAATCCTGTGTATGTGTGTGTAGGGGGTTTGTCATATTTTGTGAATAAATGGTGTGAAGGTTGTGAGTCTATCGGGCCCAGATGTGCATTTTCTCTCCCCTTGAGCTGCATAATGGGTTTTGATTCACAGATGAGGACTGAATATCAGCGCAGGTGAGAGGAGGCGGCTCCAGTCTGAGGATGACCTGATGAACGGTCAGATTTCTGATTCATGAACGACAGTTTTTCTCTAATTCAAACCTGATTTTTTAGAAGTGTTTTCATTCAGGTCGACAGGTCTGACAGTTCGGTGTAGATCAGATCTGACCTCCTTCTTTTATCGTCGGCTTTCATGACGAATCTGAACATGAATCTCTGCAGATTTACGTGTTTAAGCGGACGGCTTTTCTTCGATTGTTTCATGGTTCATGTGTTTACATGAGACGACTGAGCATGCCCAGAAGAGACGTCATTCCGCCTTGTCAGAACTTCTCCATCTTCTGAGAACTTTTATCCAGGGTGTGACTGTGGCGATGAAACGCTGGTGTTCAGCACAGTGAAAACCGTTGACTTTATATTCTATGGACAACTTGGCTCCGCCTTCCGCCTGTATACGGATTTGAAGCCGAGAAGTTCTCGGTAATTCCGCGATTTTTCTTCATTTCCTGAAACCAACATTGAGCAGTAGCATTGTACTTATTCGGAGAGTCGCCAAGAGTCGCTGTGATGACGCTCGGCTCGAACAGCGTATCCCCGGGTGAAATACTCAATCTCTGTCCTCCCATAGGCTGTATCAGGTGTCAATCATAGAAATCATGAACCCCCTAATAACTTTTAAAAATGGAGCTGTACAGAAAAAAGAGGACTTGAGCACAAACCAGTCTGACAGTAACTACATGTCAACATCACAACCAGGGGGGAGAAACATTTATATTCTGTGTCATTCATTTAGAAAGTTTGTCCACAGCTCCATAAGGGGGCGGGGTTTATGACCTATACTGCAGCCCGTCACCAGAGGGCGCTGTTCTCGGGGAGGCTTCACTCAGCGAGGAGGCAGACGGCGTTCATTCTAGATACAGATTGGTAGATCTGTTTTAGGATCAGCTGTTTGAAGCTGCTCACCTCCACGTATGTACGGTAGACGTTGAGATGTTTGGCGTGCGCAGACAGAGAGGAGTTTTGATTGGATCACGGGGTGTCGGGTCTAACCCCCCTCTTTGACGGACCTTGAAACCACCTGATCTGTCTGGATAGTTTCTGCTTTGTTATGTTTCCACTTCCTGGTCTGACGGTAATTCTCTGTCAAATATACGGTTTCTTCCTTAAACTCTGATGGAGACAAACACAGCGCAGGAGTCCGAGTTGAACTTGAGTTCAGCAGAGAGCGACAAAAAAAGGCCGTTCAGTCTGATTTCCAGGCCTGGAGGCACTTCAGCGATGAATCCAGGAAAAAAGTGAAAACAGAAAGAGTCTCTTCCCTCTGTAGCGTTGTTATAATCATAGCGAGCCGTGAATTAATCGCTTGTTGATTAAAACTATTACACCCTCATGGCTCATGAAGAAGAGAGTGACTTTTTAATTCCAGACTAAAGACTTTCTATTTAATAAGAGAAAGAAAGAAACGACCATTATCACGTCCGACTTTAACAAGCTTGTTGATCGCAGCAGTTTTGTTATGAAGCTGAAGAGTTGTACTTCGAGGAAAATACCCAGAAAGTCCTGAGTCAGCCTCCTCCTCCCAACTACAGCCACTTAAAAATGCATGAATTATGATTATAAAAGCAGGGTAATTTTCATATTGCTCTCTGTGGCGAGTAGATATGCTCTCATTCTGCCGCAGCCTCGCAGCTGATAAGGCCTCGCGGCGCGATGATAAGAGTTAGCAGAGATACGGACGCTTTAATGCAGCTCATCCCCGGAGCGGCGCGGCGCTCTGCCCTCTGCAATAATGTGTGATTCCAACGTAAATATGCATTATGTAAACTCACCGGGTTACCGTTTAGATTCATTAATCTTCCCATTACTCTGACAGTTATTAATTTTCAGTTAAAGGTGCACAATAGGGGACTTTTGTGTGAAATTGCAGCCTATTTATCAGCTCAAAGCAGGAGCTCAGATAAACCACCAAAAAAAAAAAAAAGAGTGTGGGACCGGATTAGAGGAGCTTACTCTGAGTTTTTTTCTCTACAGATGTTTGAAAACGCTGTAATTTTTCACACTGATTTCCTTTTTGTGTCTTTTATACAGAAACATGCGTTCAAAGGATCATTTCACTGGTTGTAGTTCTCAGACTTATTCTGGAGAAGTTCTGATGTTAAACAGGGTGCAGATTACAGAATAATCTGGTAGCTCTTCTTCAGACCAAACCAGCAGAGTCCTGATGTTAGGATTATCTTCCCAGATTTTCTCTGTGGTTTTAGGAGTTTTAACGGCTCAGAAGAACGCTTACTTTGAAACTTAAAATCTGACTGTTTGAGTTTCTGATGTTTTTAAAATTCACTCAAATTAATATTCTTGCTCATCTGTGATCTGCTGTGAGGTCTCCTTTCATTGGTTCTGTGTTTGTCTTCCTGCAAGTTCGTGGTGACCATGGTTACCCCCCAATTTCCAACGCATCCAGAGCGGCTACTAAAAGGCCGCATCTGCCAATCGTAGCTGATCGTAACCATTCAAGTTAACGTGTCAATTTACACCGACTTCTTTCCGTTCCTCTGCGGATCGCCGGACTCCTCAGCTGATCACAAGAGTTCTATTTTTTCTGGACGCCGGAGCATGGCGGATAAATTCAGCACAGATTAACCCGTGCTGGAAAGGAAGTCGGGCACAGACACAAAATAAAACATCCGGCTTCTTTTCAAAATAAAACACTCCGTGTTTCAGGAGGATCGTATTTCACACCATGCAAACGGGCGGAGACGAACAAGTGAAAGGTTTTAAGCCGTCATTTCACCCCGATGACACCATGGATGAGGAGATGCTGATTCTAGAAGTCTAGAAGTAGATTTCCTCCTCTGGAAGGACACAATCTACTGCTTATATGTCTATGTGTCTGTCTTTACAGAGACGTTATCGTGCGATTGAACCTGAATCCACAGATTCTTGTGAGTTCTCACGATTCCTGTCGTCCGTAATCCGCCACAAAATTCACCTCACAAACAGAGGAATTGGTGTACGGCGAAGACCGACGCCATTCCTGATGGCGTTTTAATCCCAGGTGGGAATACCTGGCCAGTCTCCCAGGTGATAATGAAGTTAAAAAAGTCGACATATTTTTTTTTCTTTATCCTTTTAAATCAGAATAAAACGGGTTTCATTAAAGAAAAACAGGAAACAGAATAATCCAAACCTGCAGCTGCACAAAGACGCTCTGAGTTTTCAAACTTTTAAAGGTCGTCACTTTTTTTCGTATAATTTCAGATCAGGGATCAAACATATCGCCGCTATTATCATAGGTCAGTGCACATCAGACAGGTTGTGAACCTCAAAGCCTCTCCTCTCTCGGCTTGGCATGGACGCCGCTCTCGCTCTGCCAAGACTTTGTCTAGGGACGGAGGGAGTGATGTCAGCGGTCGCTGTCCGCAGCCCGGAGCTGGGCTCGCCGCCCAAATCAGCTCAGATCAGCGCCAAGTCTGGTCCGCTTTCCATATCTGGCCCTCGCATATCAACGTGGTGCACTTTGAGCTCTGGTGTGCTCTGCAGAGGAGAGGCCCCACGGCCGCCGGGTCGCCTGTTTACATCATTAGAGACACGGGAAGCACGGCGAGCATCAGGCGGGGGGTTCGACCCTGACTGAGGAGGATAATTTACCTCCACCGCTGTGGAAACGTGCAGAAGAACCTTTTTAAAAACTTCACATATCTGCTCTGATGAAGGGCTGAAAAAAAAGTTCATTGATCATCGATCCCTGAAGGGAAATTTAGGGGTCCATGTTGACTGTATTTGTTTTTCACTCGGCTTTTCCGACTCCTTTCTTTAAATAAGAGTGAGAAAATTTACGTGTTTAGACGATTTGAATTGCACATTTTTAAACAACTAATGAAGGATTATTATTGTTTGCACATTTTAAACAATTAAGGTACAAAATCTGTCTGATAAAACAAGCGCATAACCACTGTGAAACTGTAAAAACACAAAAAAAACATTTAGAGCTCCCTCTGGTGACAGGACGCAGGATAGTTTTTAAAATCTGTCTCCCCATGTTAACAGATGAGACATGAGTCAATCTTTAAAATCAAGAACAACATGTCAGTCAGGAGGAAGTGATGAAGTTAGCATGTGGTTAGAGATTATCGTTCATGATGTGTCTGCAGTGACGCTCACATTCATATAGAAACACACAATCCCACACTGTGAAATATAGAACTGCAGTTCCATGAGTGTCCACTAGGGGCTGGCTGCAGAAGCCCTGGAAACCACACACACTCATTTTAGAGCCAGATAAAACCCGTTTAGAGGTTTCAGACAAACTCTTGGCAGGTCGACCAAAGAAATGATAATGATGATGATGATGATGATGATGATGATGATGATGATGATGATGATGATGATTGGCTCCACCAACAAATGAGTCACCGATGCGACATCCATCAATGAGACAGTCTTTGGACAGCAGCTGAGTTTGATTATGGCGTCTTCTCGAGCATACGTGGGACCTTCTGTGAAGTAATAAGTGAAGTATTTCCAGAGTATGAGAGTCAAATATTTCTCCGCACAGTTTCCTGGAGAGAAATTGAAAGTTTCACTGAATAAAAAACTCAAATATAGCAGCTGAACTTCTGCAGGACCCAACTTATTTACTGTCTTTCTCTGCATCCAATTTCATTTCTTCCTCTCTGTCCATCCCTCCTGACTGTCTCTGTCAGAGAGAGTGTGTGTGTGTGTGTGTGTGTGTGTGTGTGTGTGTGTGTGTGTGTGTGTGTGTGTGTGTGTGTGTGTGTGTGTGTGTGTGTGTGTGTGTGTGTGTGTTGTTCCAGCCGGCGCAGCGTCAGGCCTCACCTCTGCTTCCGTTTGATTAAATCATAGCTGTAGTGGCGAGACGGGTCCCGCAGAGTCAGGAGCAGAATTATTAACCTTTGCTGTCGGAAGGACGCCTCTCTCTCTGCAGGCCCGCAGTGAGACGACCGGCCAAGATGGACGCCCCCGGTTCACAGCGCAGACCAGCGTGAGTGTGTGTGTGTGAGTGTGTGAGTGTGTATTATAGGTGGCAGGCGGCTAAAGTCAGTCATCCCTGAAGGTGTGTGAGCCGCTCGCCTCTTAGTGTCCTAACAGATCAGAGACATGATGGACCTCGTCTTTGACTCGCAGAGAGACGAGACCTCCAGGATGAAAAAAAAATCAGCTTCAGGGTCGAACTCCGATTCCTACCAGATCCATTTGTGAGCGGATTATGAACAGCAGGAATCACGAGAAATCACAAGAACCCGTGGATTCACGTTCAATCTCACGATAACGAGTTGTCTCTATAAAGACAGACACATAGATATATAAGCAGTAGATTGTGTCCTTCCAGAGGAGGAAATCTACTTCTAGACTTCTAGAATCAGCATCTCCTCATCCATGGTGTCATCGGGGTGAAATGAGGTCTAAAAACCTTTCACTTGTTCGTCTCCGCCCGTTTGCATGGTGTGAAATACGATCCTCCTGAAACACGGAGTGTTTTATTTTGAAAAGAAGCCGGATGTTTTATTTTGTGTCTGCGCCTGACTTCCTTTCCAGCACGGGTTAATCTGTGCTGAATTTATCCGCCATGCTCCAACGTCCAGAAAAAATAGAACTCTTGTGATCAGCTGAGGAGTCCGGCGATCCGCAGAGGAACGGAAAGAAGTCGGTGTAAATCGACACGTTAACTTGAATGGTTACGATCAGCTACGATCGGAGGATACGACCTTTTAGGAGACGATCAGGATGAAGGTGGAAATTGGAGGTAAGCATGTACGAGCACGGTATTAAAGAACAGGTGGGATTTATCATCACTGATTACTTACTGGTGTGCGTACGACCGGTGTCCACATTTGATAAATATATATATTTTTTTTTGTTCTTACGTACATTTGAAATTTCATTCCTACGCCAGAATTTAGAACCTTTTCTACGCACGGTTGAGAAAAGACCCCAGGAATAAAAGCGGGTCAGAACATCTGTTCAAGGTTCGACGTCGGGGAAAAAGTAAATATATTTCTACAGCGGTAAACGTGCAGTTTGTGGTCGATGTAAACATGACGTCCAAGTTAAAACAGTTAAAACTGTCTCCTGCTCAGACTGAACTGTTTCTGGTGTCTGCGGTGAACTTTTATTCATGACTCACCAGGCGTTTCTCGCTGTGTTTCGGCCGCGCTGTTTGTTGTCGGCCCTTCCTGTTATGAGGTTCTCCTCTGATTGGAGCCATTAAACCGCTGTCAGCTGTTTTCACCAGCCTAATAAACTGGCTGAATCTTTTCTGACTGATTTGACTCTGTGTGGGAAACTCGCAGCGCTGCCTCTAAGAAGTCTCAGACCCGACTCATTGCAGAGTTGTAATTAGCCTATTAACAGTTAACAGGCAGGTTTTCCACTAAAAGCCAAACAGCGGACGACTACAACTCCTGCACCAGACTGGAATAATCAGCTCTGGTTTACACTGATAATTGCCTGTTACACAATGAGAAGGACAGAGTGGAAGCATTGTTTGTGACACTTTGACACACAGAGCCGACAGCCCACGCCCGAGGACGAGGCAGCAGAGATCAGGTCCCTGCCGCAGGGATCCAGGTTCCCGGCAACCAATTAGATAATGAATGAAGCTCCAGGCCGAGGTCCTAACGAGACCCAGAGCCTGTTCCGACAGCCGGCTGACGGGTTGATGGGTAATGTGCAGGGCCCGGCGTTAACGAGGTCGCCCCGTGATCGTGACAATATGATCTGAGGTTTAACCTTCGATCCGCCTGTTTTCTTTTCTTCCTAAAATGCCCCGAACATAAACATTTGGAGTTAAAATTCTCGCTCTATGATCAGTCCGATCACTTCTTTAAACTCACAGTTTCATCGTTTTTTCATCGGCTCTGAATTCTTCTACAAACTTTCTCCCACAACTTCAACCTCATTTGTCTAAAACCTGAAGTAACTTTTGAGCCTCGCTAATATTTGAAATAAAGTCGAACACATCTGAACAACGCCTGACCTCACAGCTTCAGGTCGGGCTGATTACAACACCGGTGGATCGGACAGGATGAGGCGGTTCAAACTGGATTTATTCATGCTACAGAGGGATTTTAAATATCCTCGGGTTCGAGGCAGTAAAGTCTTTATACGCATGTTTTTTATTGTTATTATATAGGATGGTTCTTCTCACTTTGGCTTATATTTCAGGGGTTATTTAGTGTGATTTTGAACCTTGTGGTAAAAGTGTTAATGTTGATGAACCAGCAGATTAATAAGGTTGAATTCATACAGTGCAGTCGGAGGTCCTGATGAGACACTCAGGTTCATGGCGTGTTCCTTTCTTGACCAGGTCCTGTTTGCGCCCTAAACCAACAAAAACAAACCTGGTCTGAAGTTTGAAGACTCGAGAACTTTCCTGAGTTCGAGAGTCGAGAATTATAAGGATGCATTACCGAGGCAGTGATATGATTGGACTGTAATAGAGGATGTGGACTTTGATATAAAACTCCGTCTTGTTTGTGTTTTTGTTGAGTTATATCGATTGGTCGATAAATTCATCAGAGGAGCTCTCACTTTTTCATGTGTTTTGTTTTCCTTTCTTGTTTTATTTTGAAATCCTGGTGTTCTCATATTGTTTGTAGAGTTACTTCCTGTCATTGTTCTTTTTCTCGCCTTTTTTCCTCACACACCCGTGACTCTGTGGTAATCAGTCAGACATGTTTCCACCTGTTTCCACCTGTCCTCTGTCAGACTGTCATGTTTGGTTCATGATGTTTTTTAACCTTTTAGATTTTTATAGTTGTCCTAATATCACAGTTTGGTGAGTGACACCTCAGAATTAAACCATTTCTCAGAGAGCTGATCTAATTTAGTTAGTCACGTTCGGACGATATGCTTTTCTCCCGATTCGATTTTTTCGGATGCCGATTCAATTTAAATTGCAATTTTAAGATATTGTTGATTTTCTCGATCTTTAGTCGGCATTTTTAACACCAGTGAAACAGTTGAATGATTATGATTGTCTGCTGACTATTACAGGAACCATATTTCCTCAAAAATACACATCACATGTAAGTCAGATTTTAAGATTTATTCTTAAATTGGATTTTTTTTAAAAATCAATTTTTTTAAAAATAAAAATCGATTTAAAAATTGTAAAACAAAAAATCTCGATACTTACATGAATCGATTTTTTCTCCCACCCCTGATAGTTCACATCAAGATTCTTCCTTTAGGTTTATATCAGTGTGTATGAAGGTTTGACTGGGACTAAAGACCTGGAGACCCAGATCTCTGCTCTCGGTCCAGGGCTGATAAAAAACATGTCAAAGACTCGAGATCCAAGGACACTCGGTATTTTTCCATCTCAACAAGCGGCCCTGTTTTTACAATTTCCTGAGAAAGTGTTCACAGTGAAGAGTTTATGTGACCCTCGAAAGTCGGCAAGATTACATTTTTGACAAGAGGAACTACTTGAGCATGTCGAGGGAAAAGATGAGCTACTTTGTCCACAGGGGGCGCCAAACTAACACAAACCAAAACTCCCTCTGTCGGATGTTTTCAACAAAAACAAAGATCTCACACGACCGACTTATTTTCGCTTTCTAACATCTTATTTTCCTCGAAAAGTTCTTTTACAAGGAAAAACTGAAACTTTCTGACAAAGTCGACCCGCTGGGGACTCAGCAGAGACTGGAACATGGATCAGAACCTCCAGCATCTGAATTTTTAAAGTTGAAAAACACAACAGCAGGGCATCCACAGCGGCTGTTATTCATACGGCGCCAACACTGTCTGCATTAAATTGCATTTGAGCTCCTTCTCTATTACTTCCGGCAGATTCCTTTGAAATCCAATCCGGTCCGTCCGTCTCTGCTGTGAATAAATCCAATCTGTTATCGTCATCCCCGTGTTCGCCGC
This sequence comes from Xyrichtys novacula, assembly GCA_962446985.1. Taxonomy (NCBI): domain Eukaryota; kingdom Metazoa; phylum Chordata; class Actinopteri; order Labriformes; family Labridae; genus Xyrichtys; species Xyrichtys novacula. Next base: position 34,842,737 of record OY660869.1, on the reverse strand, counting down.
CACAGAAGAGGTGTATGTTTCGGAGTCGGAGGAAACGGCGAGGAAGACAACTGATGATGCTGTAAGGTGAGCCTGAGAGCCGGGGGGGGACTCAGGTGGTGGGCTGATGCATGATGGGAGTGACGGCAGCTCAGGTGGGAGTTAATACAGTGTCAAATGAGACGGAGAGATGGGTGGAGGGGTGAGAGGGGAGCGGGGTTAGATGGAGTCCTGCATCAGTAGTGCAGCTGAGCCCCTCGGATACCTCTGCACATAGATCACACTGACAGGCCGCCGCGAGTCTGAAAAACCGGAGAAAAACACCACGGCGGCAGCACCCGCCAAGAGCGCTCAGAAAACAACACGCGCTTAAATCACTCCGAACGAGCTTGATTCACTTTACTGCTTATTCAATATACTGCTTTATTTAAATGAGCTTTAGCAGTTGCATCACCAGCCTGACAGAAGCGCAAACAGCTGCTCACAAAGCCGAGGACATCCAACATGGCCACCAGGGGGAGGGGGTTAAGTAAACGAAATGGTTTCTGTGTCTGAATCATCAAACTGCTGTTTTTATAAGACCGGCAGATAAACAGGAGCGCTCACGTTAAGAAGAAGAAGAAGAAGAAAACACTTTACATAATCTCTAATCCCTCTCTATCTTTATTCCTGAGTGTGTGTGTGTGTGTGTGTGTGTGTGTGTGTGTGTGTGTGTGTGTGTGTGTGTGTGTGTGTGTGTAAACGCTCTTCTGTTTCGGGTCTTTCAGGGCTCATTAAACTTCCTGTTCAGGTTAAAGTCAGAGACATGTGGGTCTGATATGTTGATATTCTGACTGGATTTGTGTTTTTATCCCACAGTCCTCTCAGTCAGCTACCCTTAAAATCAGATTAGTTCATTCACCTCCGACATCGCAAGCTCTGACATGTCACGTCAAGTCATGATCCATGATCAATAGATCAGTAGAGACCAATTTCATCAGGTCAATTTATACATTTTCTCTTCAATCATTCGTCAGTGTCTTACAGATATGGAGGAGTGAACTTTCTAACACATGGAGGTAGTTTATCAGACGTCACATTTTGGCTCCTGAAGAGACGTGTCAAAGTTTAATGGTGGCAGCCGCCATATTGGAAATTCTGACCCCCCAAAAAAAACACCAACGTCCACTCAGCCGTGCTCCTTATCATGCAGATTTAAGTTTGAATGGACGCACCGCAAATGAAATCAGCCTCAGTGCAAAATGAACCATGAAATAATAATGTCATAATAATAATAATAATAATAATAATAATAATAATAATAAGTTCCTCATTATTATTATTAAACGTGTTGAGTCTCGCTGTGGATTGGACATTTTAACATTGGGATTTTTTGAAGAGCCTCCAGTGGACTCTTATGGTACTGCAGTTTTTTTTTCTTTTTGGTACTTTAGCTCTGGCTTCATTTTTATCATCAGAGGTTGCAGCTTGATAAATAAATTGTCAATTGTGTAAAACTGGTTAATTAATGAACTTTAGCATAGAAACTTCAGGACTGTCATTGGCACAAAGATTGTAGAGGAAGAAGATGCTCACTCATACTAAAACCTGAGGAAGAAAAGGCACAAATGCAAAAAACTATGTTGCTGCAGTTTAATGATGATAGTTTAAAGTTCGATATCGTGGGTATAAAATCTGAATAAAGAGTAGAGATGAGATAAACTGAAACAATGAGAAAGGACCTCGGGGTGATCCCTGTGGATCACCTTTAGTCGATGTTAATAACTGACTGTATATTTTCAGCTGGGACACAGATTTTGATTTTCAAAACAAGTCCAACATGATGAAATGTCTTGATAACACCGATTATTTCCAAAAGTGGACTCGTCCAGCTCTCTGGTGGTCTCTTTGGGTCAGCAGGAGTAGTAGTCCTGTATTTATCTGGGGCGTTGTAGACAATCCTCCTCTATTCTGAGCCTGCTGTCCACAAATACCTCCAGACCTGGTTAAAAAATCCGCTCTAAGAATATCCCAAGCTGTACAATCAGACGTCAAAACCGTGTCGCTCTAAATTCACCTTCAGTCCTGCAGCGACCATTACGCTGAATCAGTTTCAAGCTGGAGAGAAGCTGTCTTCTCAGAGATGAAGCGAGCAGCTCAGGTGCAGAAGGATGGAATATGTAAGAGTTCACACAAACATGTAAATGAATGTATTTGATGTGTTTAAGAAGCCTCTGTTTCTAAAGTCCTGTTTGCGCCACATTTCAGTAAATCAAAAATAGAAAATAAACAATAATGACCAAATTCAATTTCTCAATAGGTCTAAAACAGGTCCTTCTTTAGTGATTGAAGGATTACCCTGATAATCCTCGGTGTTATTTTGATGTTGTCTTATCAAAACGTATCTAATATTCATATTACTGCAGAGAAGAACAAATACAAATGATGGATTTAGATGTATTTATGTGTCTGCTGGAGTCCATGTAGAAGCTATCAGAGTAATTGTTTTTTTTTTTTTAAGAATAAGAATATTTACTATTATTTACTTATTTAATTTTATATTATATATAATATTTATTCATATATTATATTTATATATATAATATTATATACATATATGTTATATATAAAGTTATATATTTATTATTTTATGTATATTATATACTTTTATATATTATATATATACTGTATATTACATTGTTATATTATATTATATTGATTTATATTATATTATATTGTATTATATTGTATTATATTGTATTATATTATATCATATTATATTATATTATATCTATTATTATTTGTTATTAATATCCATCTGTCGAGACCTGCACCTCCAGATTCTTCTACACCAGTATTAAAAGCTGAACCTTTTAGTTTTGTGCAAATATTAAGACCAAGACTGAGGGATATCTTTTCACTTTAAACGCTGACCTTTGGACAGAGCACTATGTCAGTTTACATTGGATTTATTTTTAATGCCAGTGCTATTAATCATACTGATGCATGCCTGGAAAATCTGATCTGAATACCATTATTGTCATATTAGGTAAACAACCAGACTTAAAGGGATAAACAACTCCAAGACAATAAAATAAAGGATGTTGGATATCATCTTCTATAATGATGACAAAACTAGAATAATTAGGTCTCCACACTGTAGGGATTTTCATTTGTACATGTAACTTTAGGACTTAAGAGTAGATATGCAGATACCTTTTGGACGGATGTGAGTTTTCCCGGATTTCTGACCATCTGTGATGTTTCTTTAAATAATCTGTACACGTTAATCTGAGGCTCAGGTTTGCAGAGAAACTCGAGCTGACTCACAAACAGAATGTAGTTCTGGCATCGTGTCCCAGCATACCAGACCAGATGTCACCTCTAATTGGACTGAACTGAAACTCTGTTCATTCAAATTCAAGTATTTAAGTTAAACAGCTGCGTTTGGAAACATTTGATTTTTGATGAAAGTCAAAGCACCAGCCTGTAGACATAAAAAACTGACGGATAAAAAGCCAATTACAACCCCCCAGATACTTCTCAGGAAGAAGAAGAAAACTTCCCCTCTTTCTTGTGTCTGAAGCTGTTAAATGAAAAACTTTTGTGTTTCCTCCTCGTGTCGGAACATTGCGAGAAAACTTTAAAATGGTCATTTTTCGGCGGCGAAGAAAACACCTTGGAAGCGTGATTTTCTTTGACATTGAATCTCTGCAGTCTGTAAAGTTGTTTGTGATGTTGGAGCCTCTTTGTTATTGAATCTTATATCCGCCGTTCCCCGCCGCACGTCACCTGCACGCTCTCGGACAGATGGTTTTACACGTGCGGCCTTTAAAGCGGGTTCAAAGCGAGCTGCACGGAGATGTAAAGCGTGTGACGGTGCAGTCATGCGGTAAATGATGTTGGTTTAAGGCGTCGTATCGCGCTGATTGCCACCTCCTCCAACCGTCACGCCCTCACCGTCACACTTAACACACAGCCGCCTCTTAATGATAATGCTCTTTAAATGGCTTTATTGATTTTAATGTAGCTTTCCACACATATATTTTATGAAAGTCAATACGGTAAGAGGACCAACTCCCTAATGTAAATAGCCGGTTGGAAGTCTATTAGAATGGTTATCGATGGAGGAGCAGTAATTACCCGCCGCTGTGCCGTGCTCGCCGGCTCTTTATCCAGCCGTGTCTCAGCCTGACACTTTAAAGCCACAATAGAGCCTCATATCAGAGGGGGAGCTGGTGAATATGCAATGCTAATCAATGCCCAGCAGAGACCATGTGCTTTTGATCAATACGGTGAAGAGAGAGAGAGTTTGGACGGTGTGTAGTTAGTCTGTGTGTCTGTCTGTCTGTGTGGGAAGTCTCTCTGCAGATATTAAAACGACTCTTTTACTCTCACTGCAGCTCCTTTTCCTCCCATCTCATTTTCTCCTCTTCTGCAGCCAGCTCTCCTCCGACTGCTGCTGTCACTTTACATGTTCTGTTTATTCACAACAACCTCAATCCAGGAGTTCCTGTTTCCAACGTTTCTACTTTGGTCCTGATTTCAGCACCACGGACAGAGAACTAGATCTGTTTTCTAACAGGTATCAGTCAGTAAGTTTACAAGCATTTCTTAATCGGACTAAGCTTTGTTTTTATCGTCAAATTGGACTTCTCTCCTTGTCCGCATGTACATGAAAAAAATCAAATACCTGACGTGAACGTGTCCTCCTCCCCAACACTAGGGGGCGATATGGGTCTTTTCAGCTGCGCTGTTTCCGACCCCATACAACCGTCAACAACAACAGCAGGTCGGTGTCAGACGTCAGAAGTGTCTACAACTGCTGCTGGGCATTTTGGAGAAACAAGAAGATGGAGCATCGTACAGCGTTGTTTTTGTCCGACATGATGGACGCGCTACTTTTTCTAAAGAGGAGACCAACGCTACTCCTCTACTCTGGGGTTTTTGTTCCGGGGTTACGGGGGTGTGGCACATGCATTGTCCAATCATTACATGGTGTCTTAATCAGAGTTCTCCGACTCTTATTATAGTCGGACTAAGGTGTTTACATGACCTTCAGTTGTCCGGTCTTAATCGGAATAAGACGATAATTCCGTTTTCTCGAGTGTCATGGAAACGTACGGACTGAAAGCAGGTTTAAGTAAGCGGCTGCAGTCTTACGGTGTCAGAGTCTGAAAACTGGAGCGATCCTGCAGACTGTTTTAAATTTGAAGAACAACCTCAGGGCCGTAAAAGTCCAGCTGCTGAGTGAGATGTTGATTATTAACAGATTTTTATGGTTTAATTAAAATTGTTCGTCTGTTTTTAAGAACGGCACACAAAGACGACGCCTCGAATGTTGACACAAAATTGGTTAATTAATTGATTAACACTCTGTAGACCTCTGTTTGGAGTCTGCAAAGTTCCTGCCTGAGGCGAAACGTCTCAAGTCCAGTTAGTGTAGTTGTCCTGAATGGCAAATAGATAGTTTATTAATGAAAGTTAATAGTTACTTTAACATTAACAAGCAATAAAATAATGATTAATAATTTTCATTAATTATGAATGGACTATTTATTAAAGGTTTATATGGGGTTTAAATATTGGTTGTAAAACATCTGTATTAAAATGTGTGTCAGCAGCTCTTTTTAAATGATTAATATTTGATTTTGAAACCATCTATAAACTTTACTTAGATGTTATTGTAAAGTTAGAGTTAGGTTTTTAAAATTGTAAAATTTACAATTTATTAATGGTCTATATGCTATTTATTAATGATTATTAAACATTAATAAATATCTGCTTACCATTTATAAGTTATGTTATGGTTATTGTAAAGTGCTACCAGAAACTGAAGTTCAGACAATAACAATAAGATATATGTAATTAAAACAGTGAAGAAATGGAGTTGATACTGAGTCGTGTTACAGTTTAAACCTGTATTTGTGGATGTTGGAACTTCCACTTCAGAGTCATGTCTAGAGTTCTTGAGTTAAAGCTCTGAAGATCATCTTCTTCAGTCTCAGTGAGCTCTTCTCTCTTCTCTAAAGGTTTCTGCACACTCTCTGAATTGTTCAGTGGCACAATAACCCTGTAATAATTGTGAATTTCTTTATTCAGTCAGACCGTCTACAGATCATCCTCTTTGATACGTGAAGGAATGTATCATGAATGGGTGATTGTGACTCGACTCTCAGCTGCTCATTCTGCTCGTCTATTATTACCTGAGATCATGTTTGTTTTCTCTTCAGCTCTTCACTCCTCCATGTCTTCTTCCTCTCTTTCTATTATAACATCAACAACACTTCCACTTCTGTTCTTCTCACTTCTTATTCCACTTAAACACGACGACAATGACGACGCCTCCAGCTCCTGGTTCTCACACCCCCTCCAGGATGACTTCTGATACTGTCACCACTCCAACAACATCTACTGCTACTATATCTAACCTCAGTGCTGCTTTCTGCTGCTGCAGACGCCTCTTCCTCTGTTTCCTCCGCTTCCCCTGCTGTCAGTACGGCTACAGTCACTGCACTGACATGAGAGTTTAGACTGCCTGTCTCTGTGCGAGAAGAAGAGAAAAAAGAAGAGGAGGAAGACTGTCATATATCCACTTTATTCCTCTCTCTCTCTCTTTTTTTTCCTGTCATTTCCTTTAACTCTCTCTTTCATGCCGCCCTCCCCCTCCTCTTCCTCGCTCTCGGCTCCACGACTCGGTGACGCTGCTTAATTGGCGACGACACTGAAACATGTCCTGTCCTGCTCTGCAGCCTCCTCTGCATAATTAAAACAAGAGCAACACTTCATCTCCAGTGCAGCGGGAGGCAGATGAGAGAGAGAGAGAGAGAGAGAGAGAGAGGGGTGAAAGTATCCTCTCTTGTATCTCGTCTTAAATCCTATTTTTATAGAGAGCCTTTTATCAGCTGTTTTTTATCCCATTATTTTACAAATATATTATTTTTACCCTCTGCGCCTCCTGCTGATATCCGTCCTTTACTTTCTCATTTATTTCCACTTTCATGTTGGAAAGTGTTTGATTGTTGAGATGCTGCGACAGCTCTGCTCTCCGTCTGAGCTGTGAATGAAGTTTACTGTTTCATTATTAATCGTATTTAGTATAAAGTGACACAAGAAAGGCGGGCGCATCGATACGCCGCTGAACCGACCAGGTTACAGCTGCAGTGAGCTCCGAAGACTTCTGCCTCTTTCACGATCATTAAACTATTAAATAAAAATCCTCCTCTTGAATTAATACTCCAACAAATACTAACACTACGACTACTACTGCATTACCAGTCCTTCAGATGTTAGCTTGAGATTATACTTTAGCTGTTGATGCAGATAACGAGTCGTTACTTTGGCGTTTTTGGTCACATTTGGTACAGAGTATCCTGAAACACAGGGAAAAGTAATAAAAGGAGATTCTGGTGCTTTATATCTCTAGATTTTAATTAATCATCCTCAGAATTTATAAAAACACAATAAAACCTGTGTGCACTGACTGAAATTGACTTAGACTTAGACATTCGTTATTTGTCATTGCACAGACTAAGACACAGCAGCGGTTTCTCTCTGGAACGAAATGTTGTTGATGATGGTGTTTAATTTAATATACAGAAAAAATACAAACAATAAAAATTAAGGGTAAAATAGCAGAACTGTGAGCGATATTGCACTTTCTGGAGGTAGAGTGGTAGTTAAATAAAAACCAAATAAATAAAAACATATATAAAAAGATACATGTTCTTATTTACACATAATAAACAGTAAAAACACAAACACGGTGCAGTAGGATGGGACTGTTGTTTCTTAGCATTTTAAAATCAATAAAACTGCCTCAGAAGTATTTTAAGACCTTCTCTCGTCTAATTTAATTTGATGATCCATGGAGTTTGTAATATTCCTGTTAAAAATCCTGTTAAAACTGCATATTTAATCATTACTGTAAATGTCTTTTTTAAAGGTGAATTTTACGCACAATCAAGTTTTGTCATCAGTTTTCCCCCCTGAGGTAGGGCTGCACGATTATTCGATTTCAAATCATAATCAGATTATTTGATTATGATGATGTTAAAAAAGTTAAAATCTTCAAATCGATTTTCCTCTCTATCATGTCTGGTGCCTCCAGGCCACCGTAGGCTCCCCCTCTTCTCTCCAGTTCCCACACACACCAGTGTAAACAAACATGGCGTTTGTAAAAGAAGGCGATAATTTTGTGGTTAATTAGGACAAGAGTGAGTCAGTCAGTTTCAGACGAAGAGAAAACCACTCCCCGCTGCAAAGTCTGTCTGAAGGCGGTATCAACCCGTCACCACGGAAACGAATTTAGGAGGAAACGCAAGAACTACATCGTTTTCAGTGGTTTGGTTTTCAGAGATGATAGAAAACTTTTTATTTTTAAAATGAAGTTAAAGAAAACATAAAAATCTGGATTTTATTCGTGGTGAAAATCGTGCAGCTCTACCCTGAGGTGGTCGTAAGGCGGCGGTTTCAGCAGGTTGATATTCAGCTGCAACACGGCAGCACTAATTGTTTGCTGACGACTTCTGTTTTCTTTTAATATCATAATTATTTAGAAACAGAATATTTGGCCTGATGGTGTGTGCAGCGGTGAGAATGAGGACCACAGGGGTCACCACTGTTATTTTAGGAGAACGTTTGGGAATCCTCGCTCTAATGGATTCTTAAAACTGCGATGAAGAGGGTTTTTTTTTTCTGCTGTTACCTCTGTACGACCTGCAAACAAAACCACAATATTCATCATCTCTGTAGATCATTTAAAGCATAGATCTACAGATCTAGACCTCTCTGCAGACGGCCCATAAGTCCTCCTGTACAGCAGCGGTTATCTAACAGCGTTAATGACACTAAGGCAGCAGCAGTAAATCCACTTATGCACAACAGGGAGAGTAAACAAGTCGACAAACAAACCCGGCCTCAGCTGAGTGACTCATGTGGAGCAGGGGTGCAGGACCATTTTAGTATCCACAGATCCCAGATCAGTGCTTCACCTGAGCCCCTTCAAACACACACACACACACACAGCAGCTGTTTGACCTGCAGCTGTAGACTCTGAGCTCAGGAGTTTCTCCTCTTCTCTCTGTTTGCTGCCTACGACTTTAAAAAGTGTAAAAAACATAAACTCTCTCTCTCTCTCTGCGTTACATAAGCAGGTAAACAAAACACAAACCTGCAGACTGAATCTGAAATGACAGCTCAGGTTACAGAGGTGGCACCAATGTTTTCTGGCCAGCTTCCTCCTGCTGGATAATTGTTTGTTGGCCCATGATTCCCTCTAATTATTTTCATCTAATTATGTCTATTTCCTGGTGTTGTTTTGGTGTCATTAGAGCTGAGGATGGTCTTTTATATTTGTATCTGCTGTATGCAGTTAAATCCTTTTAAATTATAGATCTAATTACTGCAGCAGATGGTGAACGTCTCTGCTTGTCTGGAGTTTTTGCACCTTCACACCTGTGGGAATATAAATAACGCAGAAACAGTCACAAAGCCGATGTTTTCAGGAGAGCGTCCTCTTCATTAGCCTCCGATAAACTCTCAAAGAGATCACAAACCTCTCAGTCTTCAAACCGAGGATCTACGCTGACATCCATGTACAACAACCGGCGTCAGGTAATGTGAAAATCATGGATTATCTTCTAACGCGTCTCTGAGAACACGAGGATGTGAGCGGCTTTGACCAGAACTGGACTTGAACAGTTCGAGGACGGGGTCTCAGCGTCTCAAGGATGGATCATGAAGTCCAGGTCCAGGAGGTACTGGAGCTCCAACTGGTGAGAAAAACTGAACCCTGAACCAGGATTGGGCATTTTAAGAAAGTCCCTTGATCAATTAATTATATAAATTAACGATCAATCATCAATTTAATTGAAAATATGCAAAAAACGTGTTTTTCCACATTGAAGTACCCGCTCTCCCCGTGCGCTACATGCTCACTCGTGCTTCCTACCTGCTTAGCTACCATAATAATCGTTGATTTTATCTCAGGGGACATTTCCAGGACAACTTTAGCCGGGGACAGGTCATCCAACACCATAGACTGTACATAGAACGGACGCCGTCTGCCTCCTCGCTGGGTAAAGCCACTCCAAGAACAGTGCCCTCTGGTGACGGGCTGCAGTATAGGTCATAAACCCCGCCTCCTTATGGAGCTGTGGACCAACTTTATAAATGAATGACACAGAATATAAATGTTTCTCCCCACTGGTTGTAATGTTGACATGTAGTTACTGTCAGACTGGTTTGTGCTCAAGTCCTCTTTTTTCTGTACAGCTCCATTTTTAAAAGTTATTAGGGGGTTCATGTTTTCTATGATTGACACCTGATACAGCCTATGGGCGTACGAAGATTGCGTAGCTCGCCCGGGGGATACGCTGTTTGAGCCGAGCATCATCACAGCGACTCTCGGCGACTCTCCCACCAAATGCATACAACGCTACTGCTCAATGTTGATTTGAGGAAATGGAGAAAAAACGTGGAATTACCGAGAACTTTTCGGCTTCAAATCCGTATACAGGCGGGAGGCGGAGCCAAGTTGTCCATAGTAGTAAATACAGTCTATGTCCAGAACGGGGACTGTCCCCTGACATCTGGTGTGTCTGGTCCCCCTATAGATCCTCATTGCTAGCAGGGACCTGATGACGGTTTAGACTAAGAGCGCCTGGAGGATTCATCATTAGGGTCATTGGCGTGTCGTACTTGTAAACAACATCACAGTGTTTGTAGCAAACCTCGTCATTTTTCTGCTCTGAATGGTCCCCCACAAAACGTCGTCTCGCTTTCTTCATGTTTTTTTTTACTTCTACAGGAGTCCGCTGACGCTCTATTACTCCACTTGTAAAATGTCAAAATCTTTCATGCAGTGATAGTCACTTTATTGATTTAACACACACTCAAACACACACATACAGACACACACGCACACACACTGACTGGATAGAGAGGATATCCCTCCCGACCAGCAGAGGTCGATCTTTGCTTGAAAACAGCTGGAGGATTGACGCACACTGTCAGCCCTGTTTCAATAACATTAGATCGATCCAAATTTTGTATGATCGACGTAATTCGTAATGATCAATTAATCGATCATCGATTCATCATGCCTGTTACTCCTCTGAACCTTCTGACTCCGCCTCAAAACTGCATGAAAGTGACCCGAACATGACAAGAACTTCAATCTGTGCAGGTGGTTTTGTCTTGTACCTGAAAAAAGTGTCGTCTCAGGCTGAGCTGAGGTCAAAGTCACCTGAAAAGTCCAGAAAAAAGTCTGATTTTTTTTTTATTTTTTTATGAGTCCGAGATGTTGACTTGGTCTCCAAAGTCTCCAGATCTTAATCTGTGGGATAATCTGGACCATTGAGACTGATCCAAACCACCTCAACACTTCTAAGAAAAGAGTCAGAAGGAGAGTTTACATCATTATTTACGGTCGTAGTTGTACAAATAACCAATCAAACCAGACTAAATTGTGTAATCCTTAGTTTCATAGAAAAATATAAATGTCCAGATTGTCGTTCTGTTTCTGTTTCTCTTCTTTCTGTGGTCGGGGTCGGGGTCGGGGTCGGGGTCGAGGCCGACGGCGGTTTGTGAATCATCCTCCCTGAGGTGATACCCTTTAAAAACAAAGGATGAGACATCTGCACTCCTGTGACCCATCATCGCAGAGCTGTAATGTCCGACCCACGGCACGATTTCAGGCGCTCCCTGTTCTCCAGGTGAGCCCTGACATCCCGCGAAGCCGTGTCCTGGTTTCATAGCAGAAAGTGCGGCAGGAGAATCCCTAAATGTGATTTTTTTTTCTTCCTCTTCAGTCCTCCTTGTCGCCTCAGCGTTGTGTTTAATACACCCGGCTGACTTTGATAAAGCGCGCTGTGGAAACAGCCGCCTCTACAACGCCGCTCGATTCATGATCTGCCGCTTCAGCAAAACTGCAGGGCGGGCCTTCGGAGAGAGTGAAGGAGGGAGAGAAAATTGAGCAAATGAGAGTGTGGAGAAAAAAAAGAAGAGAAGAGGAAGAGGGAATAGATTCTGAGACGCAGAGAGAGCCACTCGTTCGGTTTTCAGTCTGAAGAGACGTTCAACGTTTCAAAAGAGACAGGAGGCGAAGACGGAGGCGTGAGGAGGTGTGTGTGTAACACGCATGAATATATGCTCGCCATCCGCTGAGCAAATCAATGTAGAGACGTTCGCTTCTCTTATTTTCTACGCAGGGCTGATGATACAGAAACAGAACGCCTGATGTGAGGAGAGAGTGGGCAAAATACCAAAACCTGAGACTAAAACCAAACAGGAAGACCGGGTTTTAGATCCCCGAGTTTTTATTTTTTTTAAGGAAATGCTCCAGAAAAATTGTTGATTGTTTCTGATTCGTCACGTAAAAATAGTTTGTAGGTTTTAGGAGTTCAATAGAAGCCTGCAGACAGAACTCTGGGCGTGAAGAAAGTCTGTGTTTCAAACTGTTGCATCATGGTTAATGTAGGATTTAGTGTTTTTACAGACTCGACCCAAACGAAGTCAGAGTGGTCAAAAATCCAGTCCTCCCTCTTTAAAGGGACATTTCACTGTTTTTGAAGTTGCTTATGACTGACTCTGCTGTTTACTCGGACCCGGGTCGGTCCAGATGTTTTCTCAAACCTCAACCAGCAGGTGACCCGAGATCTCTCGTCCTCCCCAGATCACATAGAAGTTTCAGTAACATTTTACTTGAAGCCTATCTCTACAACGCATTATAAATATATGTATGATGTGTTATAATCACGTTATCGTATTGTATAACTATAGTTATAAACACTCATAAATGATCATAATGCTTCATATCAATAATCATAACACATTATAAATCATTTTATCATGACTTACCAGGTATTATAACGTGTTATGTTTATTTTTATAAAGCCTTATGATAATTAATGACTGTTTATAATGATAATTATACAAGTTTATAAGTTAATTATAACACATCATAAATATATGTATTATGTATTATCTATGTAGGCATTGTCAGTGAGTTGTTAACAGTTATAACACATTATAATACCTGACCTTGTAAGTCATGATAAAATAATTTATAATGTGTTATTGCTATGAAGCATTATAATCATTTATGAGTGTTTATAACTATAGTTATACAAAGTGCTATAATGTGATTATAACACATTATACATATACTTATATTGCATTATAGGATTCATGTAAATTGTTACCGAAGTTTCTTTATGTTTTTATTCAGTGCGTTGACTTCCTTAAAGGTGTTTTCATCACTTTGGTGACATCTTGTCTCGTTGATTGTTGATTTTCTGGTAGTAAAGTGAACTTAAAAGATTTTTCACTTAAACTAAGATGAGTGCTAAGGTCAGGGTCTCTCAAAGTCAGCTAAAACCTGCAGAAAACTTCACCATACCTTCAATCGTGTGGTGACAACTCATCCAAACTCCCCTCAAAAACACTGAAATGTCCCTTTAAGGTTATTTCAGCGGGTATAAACGGGCCTCCTTTGGTTTCCTCCATCCATCTTTACGCTGCAGACTTTATTATATTTGATGATGAATTTGTCATTTAGACAAAAGTAAACATTAAAATTAAAACAAAAACACTCATGATCTTTACGGTTCGACTCAGAGCTGCAGTGCCTCCCCCTCTCCTCCTCTTCATGGCGGTCGCTCCCCCTCCATATTTATCTCAAAAGCATATAAAAATCCAATATTGTGAGAGAGTGGTCCTGCTCATTGATTTGCAACGTTGCACTCAGCGATCTAATACACTCCGAGATAGTTAAGGCAGAGATACAGAGGTCTAAACATCAGAGAGAGATCCCTCATGGAGAAACACTGAAGTCTATTACCTCCTGTAATATCATTATAGTGTTCAGGTCTATGAGGAGTGGTCCAAAAACAGATCACTTCATATGTACTCCACTTATTTATAATATATATAAGAATAAAGGTAGAGTTTGATTCCTGCAGCAGCCTCATGTCCTCTCAGATGAATCTGCGTCTGATTTTTTCATGATCTGTTAAACTGAAGTTGCTCTTCATCGCTCCTGCTCTGTAAACGGATTCTTTCCACCTTTCCTACCTGCTGTTTTATGACTCTCTCCTTTTGTTCTGATGTTTCTTTGCTTTAGCGTGAATGATGAGCTCTGAGACGCTCTGACTGCCTCCTCTGTCCCTCTGAATTTGTGTTTTTGTCCCTTCCTGTCTTTGTCCTAAACAGTTCACTCTCTGCCCGTCTTTTAACATATTTCTAATTATATTCAATTTCAGTTTTTTTTTTTCATCCTGCTGCACTGACACCGTCTCCCTGCGGGGATCAATAAAGTTTCATCTAATGTGAACCTGATGAAACTGTGTCAGACTCAGCGAGGGGCTGCGGCGGCTTTATTTAGTGCCGGTTTTAAATGGGGTTTGGTGCTGTGCTCCTGCTGCTCGGATATTAAGACTGATGGACTTTTACTTTCCTCTGTCTCTGATCTGACTTCACGGTGTTTGAAGGGAAATGTTTGCCCCCGCTGCACCTCTTCAGCTCTTATTATCTTACCGTACATGTGCATGCTGAGTTTGTCGAGTGCATATTGCACAAATATTGCTTTTCTGTCATAAAGCTTGTACTTCAGAGATAAGTAGATCTCTCCATTTCAGTCAAATGGTTATAAATAAATGAGATTTCAGTCCTCTGAGGCAGAAGCCTGCAGAGACGCACATTAAATGTCTGCAGGGGGAAACTGGTGCAAATACTGAGACGTGGATCCTTTAAGGACGATCTGGACAAAGGAGGATGGAGACACCGGCACAGCCCCGATTATCCTGCAGCTCTGCTTCATAATAGAGTCTGATATGGAGGAGGTGGTGCATATTTAGCAGGACACAATAACACAATCAGAAGGGCACTCATTTTTCAATTAACGGGTACGCCGTCTGATAAGTTCAAGAGCTCGGCGTTCAGAAACCCGATGTGTTTGTTAAACCGTGAATGTTCACACTGACCTCGGACTGGACCGATCCTCACCGGACTGGACCGATCGTCACCGGACTGGACCGGGTTCAAAGAAACTCAGGTCCGGAAAAAATCACTGTTTATGTTGAGTAAAGTAATTTTGGGTATAAACTGACTCCTTATTCTGGACTAAAATTTATTCCTTTGCTGTTGTTCATGTTTAATGTTGCTTTGTTGATTTTAACTGTTTGATGATTAATGATTTTAATTGTTAATAGTGTTTTATTATTGTTTTTATATGTTCTGTAAAGTGTCCTTGAGTGACGTGAAAGGCGCTTCAAATAAAATGTATTATTATTATTATTATTAAAATAATGTTTTTAATGTCGTAAAATAAAAACGTCGTAGTCAAAATGAAAAAAAAAAAGTATTTTTGTACGGGGAGAGCATAGATCTACAAATACTAGAATGAACCAAATCTATTCAAAACAAGAGACCAGGCTTATCTGAAGTCCTCAGGTTCAGATGTGAGCGTCTGCATGTGGCAGGAAACAACATGTCGAGTTTTAAAGTGAATTGTTTGTGTTTTCTGACCATGACTAAAGGTCCTCACACACCGGGGCCGACGAGGATATAGGACGTGAAATTATGAAATATTCGGAGGCAAATTTTTCACGTGCCTGCATAAAAGGTAAGTCAAGTTTATTTGTTCAGCACAATTCATACACAAGACAATTCAAAGTGTTTTACAGAGACAAGAAGATAAACTAGAAATCAAAAAAGGGATTAAAGATGAACAGATACATGTTTTCATCTGTTCCATGTTTGCTTATTATTTATGAAAATCGTAATTTACCAGAAAAACGAAATAAATCACAAGCTTTTGGACAAGGATCATGGCGTGTATCATGACACTCCTGCCTCCTTCTCCCCACAATGACCGAGCGTAACGCTGTGTCAGTCTGCACCTGCCTTTAAAACGTGCTAAATATAAACGCAAAACAGCGACCCCAATCAGTGTCCAGGTTTGATAAATCAGTGCGGGTGCTGAATGATTTCATTTGCATCTGCTCCTCCCAGAATTTTGCGCGTTCTGATGATCTACAAACGTTCTGCATATTCATGAAGGCAAACACGCTAAATCGATTGTGCAGACAGACGCAATCCTGGTGCACCGGGTTAGTAGATCAGGTTTGTGTGCGCTATCAAGTTTGCACGTGTTGTTGCACAAACGCAAACCTTCAGTAGATCAGGCCCTGCAAACACGCCACTGTTGTTCCCCTGAGATTATAAATCCTTCCTGTTTTATAAAGTCGTATTTTCATTGTTCATGTGGAAACTCGTGTCGTCGAGGAAATATCAGCGTTTAGAGCCTGAATATTTAAAGTGAAACACGACAAACAGTTTGATGTGTTTCATTCTGGACTAAAGAGTCCGTCTACTCAGTCTGTTATTTAACCATCTGAATTAAAACTGTGTGTGTGTGTGTGTGTGTGTGTGTGTGTGTGTGTGTGTGTGTGTGTGTGTGTGTGTGTGTGTGTGTTGATTTGTAATAACAGCGATAATAAGAAAGCGCACATAAAAATGACATCCCCATGCTGTTAACGAGCGCCGCAGCCCCAGAACCGAGGAGTAAAATCCATAACGAGGTGAAATACGATATAAAAAATACATTAAACGCAGAATAAATTAAAACATAGAAGGAAATCACACAACTCCTGGCTGTGTGCTGCCGTCCCAGAATTCCTAGCGGCGGCAGCAGCAGCAGCTCTCGATGATGGTGATATTAAGCAGAGGACTCTTGCAGGAGGACTTCATCGCCGTCTCCCATATTTTGTGTAATAGAATGTAACTAGCATCATTATTTTTTCATCACAGCCCTCCCACAACTGTCTCCCACATCTAGGAACATCACTTTCCTCTCAGCTCCAGCCCGCGCTCTCCCTCTCCCTCGCCGCTCGCTGTTCCTTCGTCACACTGCGAGTCAATTAAAGAGCACAAGATAAAATGGAAGGAGGAAAAAAAAAGGAGGCGAGGCAGCCCGCTCGGGGCCCTGCGGCGGCTTCTGAGGCTCTGCACCGCTCCACTCCGGGCTGACATCTTGGATCTGGTGATGTTAAAAAAAGAGCGAGACAGAACAGAGGAGTGAAGAAGCGGTAGAAGTTGAAGAGTCTCCTGGCAGCAGCCGGCCTCTCAGCCCGCGTTTGGAGATTTGGACAGAATCACGCCGTTTTACTTATTTATATATTTGTTTAAGCCACGCTGGGCCTGCTGGGACCGACTCAGCGTTTATTTTCTCTGAGAAAACATCGCCGCCGCCGCCGCCGCTCCAAACACGACAGCTGGACGCTCACTCGCTGCTGGTCATCAAACGCCAACTGTCATGTGAGTCACAAACGCGGTCGATAAAGATGAGTGCTGGTGTATTTTTTTTAGCGTGTTTGTGGGTTTCACGCAGGGCCGGCTCGTCAGGATGTGGACAGAGAGAGAGAGAGGGAGAGAGAGAGAGAGAGAAAGAGAGAGAGGGAGAGAGAGAGGGAGAGAGAGAGAGAGAGAGAGAGAGAGAGAGGGAGAGAGAGAGGGAGAGAGAGAGGGAGAGGGGGCGCTGTGAAAACCTCCAGCAGAAGTTCAACTCGTTTGGGTTTAGTTTTCAGAGGAGAGAGGACAGATTCTCCTCTTTCCTCAGGATTAAAGTGCACAGGCGCTAACGTCTGCAGTGTTTACCATGAAAGAGAGCGCAGCCAATCAGATTAAAGAGTCCTTTAGCCGCATAAAAAACTATAAAAACCAGATATAGTACACAATGCAGCATGAAGAACTGAACTATGACTGTGTTTTGTGTTTTTTTAGTGAGTCTGTGTCGGAGAGTGCGCATGATGGAGAGCTTGATGGCGGTCTGGGTCTGGAGGATTTGGTTCCTGCGGTGCTGAGAGGAAACTGGTGTGTTTGGATCTAGTGCTGAGGGTTCCTGTGTCTTCTAGAGATCAGCACCACACTGTGTGTGTCATTGTGATGGACATGAGGGTTCCTGATATCGGGCGGAGTCTGGGGATTGGCTCACAGCGAATGAACGACATCAGTCAGTCTGTGGAGGAAACGAACGACTCCCGAACGACTTGATGCAGGCAGAGGGGGGAGGGGCGTAGCGTCATTCACCAGTTCGTTCACTGAGTCACTCTGTGATATGAAAGAACGACACCTCGCACTCGTTTAGCCGGCGTGCTGCTTGCTGCCATGTTGTTTCACTTGCGTCTTGATGCGAACGTCAGCGGCACACAGAGTTAAGTTGTGAGTTTTTCAGGGCGGGGGAGTGATTCTCTCTTCAGGACTTGGCGAATGAACGATATGAGTCACCCGGTGAACGACGCCGTGACTTCAGCAGCAGATCACTCCCTGATGTACCGCACTGACTGATTCAGTGAACGAATCTTTTGAACGAATCATTCTAATGAAGATTCAGTTCAGTCAAAAGAATCGATCTTCCCATCGCTCATCAGAACTGCTTCATATCTTCACTAAGACGTTCATGTTAAAACAAAAACAGATGTTTACATGAACTCTGATCATGAGGCAGAAAAAAACACTTTTATTATTAATGAATCAGCAGGGGTGTGTCTACAGAGAAGCACACGGGTGGCCCTGACCCTCGACCCAAACCTCTGATCACTTCCTCCCCCCCTGTCAGAGGCAGATCCACGTTAAAATCAGCTCTCGAGTTTTGTTATAAAGGTTTGGTTGTTCACAGTTTTTATTTGTTGCTTCCTTCAGAAATCCTTTGAGGTATAAATATGTTTTTTATTTCCTTCCAATGCATCAGAAAAATAAAGATCTTCTTATTGTTGAGATCTTCACTCCTGAATGCAGATAAAATAACATAAACATTAAAAGTCGTGCAGCAGCTGTTAGACGAATAAATTGAAGTGAAACTCTTTTTTAAACCCAAAATAAAGAATTTTTCCCTTTAAAGCAGCAAAAGAGAAAAAACGGCGTGAACAGTTTTCTCCGTCAGATCCCTGCAGCTGCACAGTTTATAATAATCCAATAAAAAAACGGGATTATTGACCATTTCTGTCTGTTTGGTGGCCGACACAGGTGACATCACCTCCAATAAAAGAGTCAGCTCCGTCCGATGGATGGAAAACTCCGCCGCCGCCGCCGCCGTCATCCCTCCTGTACGTCATCGTTAAGCGCCGGCGTCCCTCCTGACCTGTGACGTGATGTTGCCCCCTCAGGATCAGGTCGAGCGCTGTGACAGGTGAAGCTTTCAGGTAATCCCGCTCACAGATGAAACCGTCAGACGCCGCCGGCCTATTTTCTGCTCGCTGCTCGTCCTGATTGCCTCTGAAAGATCAATCAGCGCTTCGCCGCCGCACTCTGCTTTCTCCTCACCGACACACATCACATAAATAAACTCAAATTACCGAACGCGCCGCCCGTTCTTCTGGCTTGTCTTCTCCCCAGCAGGAAGGCCAGAAAAAGACGGTCAGCGTTTCATAATCGCTCCGATTGACCGCGCTCGCACCATTTTCCCGCTCACAAAAGGCCGTGATTGTGCTCCCGCAAACATCGCCGTCCATTTCCAAGACAAATACTGGAGTTTTCTTCATATTTGGGAGGTAATGGA
The DNA here is from genome assembly GCA_962446985.1 of Xyrichtys novacula. Classification (NCBI taxonomy): domain Eukaryota; kingdom Metazoa; phylum Chordata; class Actinopteri; order Labriformes; family Labridae; genus Xyrichtys; species Xyrichtys novacula. The sequence goes on along the minus strand of OY660869.1, from coordinate 34,823,221 downwards.
GAGGGAACACAGAGCATTAGCGGCGGCGCTCACAGTCTGCAGGTTTATTAGAGCCTCAGCCTTTTATTTTTACCTCTCTCACACGTCCACTTTGTCCCAAACCAGCAGATATTACACACATATCAGAAAGCCATTTCTGATGTTTAGCTGCTGTACACTGTTGTGCTTTGTGCCATTAGTTTAGTCAGCAGCCCTGAAAGTGGAAAATAAAGCTTTCAGAGCGGGGGAGTCGACACCTGCTCAACACCGAACCTTTCAAACCGCCGATTCTGTCTGACAGCGGCGAATCCTTCTCTTAACCGCCATCTCTGAAACGCCACGACTAAAGTCCCATCATTTCCTTGTTTAATTGAAGATAGTACAAAGATAAAGTTTGAAACAGGAACAATCATAATTATTCAGATTTAGATAACTTTAAGGTCAGTTCACTTCACAGGAACCCGCCTTGTTGTTAAACGATCAGGAACAGACAAATATCAGACATTCACAGCAGCAGCGTACGGCCCAAACATTCCCCTGTCAGCACCACAGATCAGCAATCAATAAATAACTAGATAATAAATACATGTGCAATAAGTTCACAGTGGAATGACTAAAATGCAATAAAAAAAACGATGTGATCAAAAGAGTAAAATAAGAACTAAAACAATCCTGAGACCCCAAAATCCAACACAGGCCACCAATCTCAGCGTTTATCAGCCTGATCGCTGAGGGGATAAAGGAGTTGGAGTAACTATCTGTTCTTCTTGGGGGGGCATAGTAGCGCCTCCTAGAGGGCATAAGAGAAAAGTCTGAGAAAAGTCGGATGTGTCCAGGCCGGTCCATGATAACCTCTCGTTTCTCCCAGACAGAGCTCAGGTCCATCAGCTTTACTCCGGTGATTTTGGAGCAGACTTTCACGATCTGGTTCAGGTTGTTTCTGTCTTTTACTGAAAATCCATGAAACCAGCAGATAAAAGAGAAAAAGTTGAAAGACTTTCAATAAAAGAATGATAAAATCGAGACAGGACGCCCTCAGAAACAATAAAATCGCTCATTTTTAATTGGATTTTCTACAACACAAGCAAAAAATGTCAAGATGGTTGAAATAAAAAGAAAAACTGGAGAAACATCTACAACCAAAATTCAGTCAGATTCTGGAGGATCTGGAGAAAACCAAAACCAGGACTGGATGGTCCTGATCTTCAGGGCATTTAAAACAGACAGGAATTTGGAGTGGGAATCACCGCATGGACTCAGAATCACTTCAGAAATGATCGACACAGGTCATCACTGCGTCTACTAAAGAGGTTAGAACTGAACCAGGAGAGAGGAGACCAGATGGAACCAGGAACACCAGAGACAGAGCCATAGGCGAAACATCTCAAGTCAGTCCGGTTGTCCTTTCAACATAGAACTGAAAATCATAGATGCTGCGGGTCCACCCGTACCCCTGATGGTCTGGGGATCACCAGACACCATGTCATCTGTGAAGGCTCCATCAATGCTGAACAAGATCTCCAGGTTTAGGAGCAACATCTGCGTCCATCCAGACAATGATCTTCAGATGATCCCAAACCACATCCTGCAGCTGAGGAACTGGACTGATGCGGTCCTGACTTGAAAACATCTGGAGCTCCATGACCCCAAAAACCTGGTCCCTTTGGTTTTATACTGTTTGGAAACCATCAGATTCAGATTTCATTGACATTTCTCAGGGTGTCCATCTCCTCAGGAACTCTGCGTCTATATTTTTTTATCAGTTCCTCCGGTTCATGATTATTCACCAACTCTGAAAACGTCAAAGGAAATGTGACATTTTTGGTCGAAGAGTCAAAATCTGAAGGACTTTCATGGATCTCAGTCAAGGCTGGAAATAAAACAGCATTCATTAAGTGAGAGAGAGAGAGAAGAGGAGACAGTGAATCAAAGTGTGAAAGTACAGTAAGTGAAGAAATCACAGGAACATTATCTTCCTTTAGAGATAAAAAAAAAAATCATCAGTCCTACAAACTCATCAAGTCCAAATGCCAAAGAATGAGTGTTTGGAGGACGGATGAGCTCAGAAGAAAGAGAGAGAGAGTAAAAACAGCCGAACTCAGACTCACACTTCAGTTTGGAAACTGTGGTGAAGTTCAGCTGCTCATTCAGTCTGGAGAGGAGGATCTGTTACTAAACTCACTGAACAATTATGAAGTTCAAACAAAATCAAGATTTTAGTTTTTATGGAGAGGAAACAGGATGAAGAAAACCCTGACTCCACGACATCCAACAACTCGAGTGATTCACTGACGCCACGACAGCCAATCAGAACGGAGATCAGCGAACACAGAGACCTGATCTTAAATACTGAGACGGTGATAAAAACGAGTTCGTCTGAAGGAAAGTGAGCGAGGAGGTCGAGAATTTGGAGAGGTGAGAAAACATCAAACAACTTCAACCATGTTTGAGAAGGAAACTCGTCTTCTCTTTGTCGACCTGGTACAGAGTGAGTAATCCATCTAAAAGTTAGCTGACAGTAAATATTCTTCTTAAATGGAACAAACTTGTTAGAAAATGACGTATTTTTGATGTTTTAAAGGTTTATTTTTGATTATTTTCATGCGTTGTACCTTAAACCTCCTGTACTGGCACGTTTTTGATTGTAAATGCTTAAAAAAACACTTAAATCTGCTTTTTTCTGCATCAAGACTTTGACTTTTTCAGGAACCTCTATTTCAACAAAATAAAACTAAAAAAATAAATTGACAAAATTATAAAATGCTCTTATTAAAATTATGGCACCTGTCATGTTAGGGTCGCTGTTGACCCGGTTGGATCAAAATCTAATAATCAGAGCAAAAACTGAAATCATAAGTGCACTGACAGGAAACACACTGACACTCAGATCCTCCTTCAATCATGTGAGAGTTAGTCAATTCTCATTTTGTTTTTCTCTGCACATAAAACAACGTCGGGCATGTCCAGACATGTGAGATCAGTATAGATGTCTGTGTGAGGGGTAAACTGACAAAGGAAGGCCCAGAGGACCACAACAAAAAATACTATAAGTAATATTTCCATGGATAATGAAGCCAGAACAAGGTAACCTAGAGATGAGAACCAAACTGGATGATAGAGAAATGTTTTTAATTTACAGCTGATTTAAGACACGGGTCAAAACCGACCTTAACATGGTGGGTGTGAAGTAAACGCTCAGTTGATACTGAGACGGTGATAAAAAGGAGTTGTGAGGAGGTGGAGTTATCTGTTGAGGTGAGAAAACATCAAACAACTTCAACCATGTTTGTGAAGGAAACCAGTCGACCTGGTACGGCTCCAAGCTGAGTGAGTAATCTTTCTAAAAGTTAGCTGACAGTAAATATTCTTCTTAAACGACACAAACTTGTTAGAAAATGTCGTATTTTGATGTTTTAAAGGTTTATTTTTACGTGTTTTACCTTAAAAATTTGAAGAAAACTTTGACTGTTTTAGTTTTTCTACTTGATTTGAAACAGACTCATGAGTTTCCCCTTAAAAAAAATCACATTTATAATAATGTTTGAACACCCTGTACAGATTAAAGCTCCGTCCTCGCTCTCTATAATTGATTTGTTTCAGATTTTTTATATTTTAATTTATTTTTCTAAAAGAAAAGGACAAAATTTTGTGATTTTTCACCTCATAAATCCTCCAGTTTCTCTAACGTTCATAAATCAGGTCTGAGTCCGAATGTTAAACCGGGTCTGGGGCTCTCAGGTCTTTGTCGAGTCTGCGTTCATCGTTAATAGACTCAGTCGGCCTCTTCGTCTTCATCCTCCTCCTCCTCCTCCTCCTCGGTTCCTCCACCGACTCTCTCTCCTCTTTAACCTACATAAGAAAATTAAAATCCTATAATTATCTTCAATTAACAGAAAGAGGGACATGCAGTGATTAAGGAAATCAGGTTCAGGGACTATTTTCATTATCTCAGCCCCCCTCCCTTCTTTAAGGTTCACCTTTAAGCTCACTGCGCCGCTTTTAATTAACTTTTTTTCTGCCTTCGTCTCAAAAATACCTGTCCGTGTTCATCTGCAGGTAAATATGAGACTGTGGGAAACATTCTTTACAAAACCTAACTGGAAATAAATGATTAAAATCAGACAGCAGACGGTTTGGTTCAAAGGAAAAGTCACAGCTGATCTTTTTTATTCACCTTTTGTTTCTTCTTTCAGTATAAAACATGAATTTTAGGTGTAAACACTCAGAACTGAGCGAATGATCTGCTGTCAGTGAGGATATTTAAAGACCTCTTCACCTTTTTTCGAGTCTGATTATAAAAATTAGATGAAATTTTAGCTTATTTGTGAATTATTTGTCTTACAGGCCGTAGACAGTAATCCCTGACATTTCCTAAACTTAATAAATGATCATTTTCTACAAAATCCAAGAGAATCTGCAGGTTTTTAAACTGAGAAACTCTCATTTAATGATTTTTTTTGGCTGACTATTTGTCTGAAAGAAAAACTGAACAAACACAGAAGAAGAAGTTTTTTCACTTCTCTAAAACCAGACTCTGAGTTCAGCTGCTGAAAAAAAGGACAAATTAAAATAGAGACACAAAAGAGAGAGTATGAAAGTTTTCCATGTAGACTAACGCCTGTTATCCAGACTCTGAAGGATCCTCATGAGTCCAGTAGAGACTCTAAACCCTCTTTGGTCGGACTGGCTGTAGGACTTGTTGAAAATAATGAACCTGTGTGTTTAATTTCAGGTGTTATTGAGGCTCAATACGCTTCGCTAACGCTGCAGGCAAAGTGACTTTGACCGGATGTTTGTCTGTAAAAAGCAAAGACTAATTCAGACTTTAATGAGATCTTTATTAAATTAAAATATTACACTTTTAAAGTCTAATGACCTCCTTCCGTTCGTCCTTGTTTACTCTAAACTCTGATTAAGTTTGTCTGGTTTTCAACGTCCAAATCTGACGTTTGGTTCGGGCGGCTCGGGCCTCATCAGATACTCGCAGAGAAACTCCGATGAAAACAGAAGACGCTGTGGGGAAACCTCAGCGTTTTTATCCTACAGGCTTTACCTCTATAAAATAAAAAAGCTCGTGTTGGTTGTTTTCTTGGTTATTGGAAAAACATCTTTGTCATTGCAGAGCTCTGTTCTTACTGCGTCAAAAGGACTGTGTTTAGGATTTTAATTTCAGAGCAGTTGTTGTTTTTCTGCATAAAATGACAACAACGGCGCCGCTGCTGTTTCTTTTTCTTTCTCTCTTTTTTTTTTTTGCCCGGCTGCTCAGTGGAAACTAAAGAGGAAGGAGCTGCTGTCAATAATCTGACTGCTAGTACAGTGCGAGGAAGCTGTGAGCTCTTATTTGTCTGTCAGCCAAGAAAATTCACAGTCAGAATCCGTTTTCTGCCAAGTATGAGCACATACAAAGGATTAATCTGGAAGACATGCTCACCATGGAATAATACACCAGCGAAAAACAACAGCTGGCAAGCAATTATGCATCTGTCTGCGCAGAACTGGAGTTTGGAAAGAAGTGGAGGTTTGAGAAAATGGACATTTTCACCTCAGCGTGGAGAGTTTCTTTTTTCAATCCCGGGGAAGTTTGGGGAGAAATCGTAGATCCGTTTGGATAAAACTGACTGTGAGTTAAAGAGTTAAAGGTACAAACCCTCGTAGTTCACTCCTCCATCTGAGGATGAAAACATGGATGAAGTCGCACCAATAGAGAGTAATTATACACAAGTCTAAGAGTTTTCTGTCACTGCAAACAAACTTCCACCTTCAGAGTTTAACAAACTCTGAATCTGTGTCCGAGTTCAGGAGCTGCAGCTTTCATTTGACTGTCCAAGGCCGCGCCGCCTCAGACTCCTCCTGATGACGCCGACACATGTCCGACTTTTCCCAAAACCGTGAAGATCTGCATCAGGTTAGGCATCCTTCAAAACCGCAATCATCCCGTGAATCGAGGAAACAAACTCTTAAACGGCTGAGAAATACGCTGTTTAGAGTCAGAGAAGAAAGACACAGAAGATTAACGTCAAGATATTCACAAAGACAACCGTTAAGATAAACATTAGAACAGATCAAGATAATCAGGAAGATAATCGTTAAAATTATCGTCAAGATAACGTTAAGATAAGCGTTAGAATAAACTTTAAGATAATTGTAAAATAATCATCAAGATAATTAAGATAATCGTTGGAGTAAACGTTGAGCTAATCATTAAGATAATCATCAATATAGTCACTTAGATAATCGTTAGATAATCGTTAGAATATTCGTCAAGATAATCATAAAGAAAATCGTTACAATTATCGTTGGAATAGTTGTTAGAATAATCGTCAAGATTACTGTGAAGATAGTTGTTAGAATAATGGTTAGAACAAATGTTGAGTTAATTGTTAAAATAATCATCAAGATAATGTAAAGATAATCATGGAGAATATTTAGATGATTTTAAATCTTAAGTAAATGTTAAGCTAATTGTTTAGATTATCGTTTAAATTCTGTTGAGGATTTCTAAATTTGTTTAAACTCTGGAGTTTATTTTCCGAACATCGGCACAAAGACCAAAATCGAGCTGCTAGCCTAGTTTTATCTAAAGTCAGGACTTGATTTCTTAAAAACTGAAGGACTGAAAAAGATGGTGCACAATAGTCTGTGTGTGTGTGTGTGTGTGTGTGTGTGTGTGTGTGTGTGTGTGTGTGTGTGTGTGTGTGTGTGTGTGTGTGTGTGTGTGGTTGGACAGGGCTGGACCGCCGAGGGCAGCGCCTGCAGCTCTGAGGTAGAAGGAAGGCAGAAACCGTCTGGACCGATCACACACACACTCACAGTTCACATGTGCACACGCACACACACACACAGACACACACATACATACACACACTGTGCAGCTCCACTGCTTCACTGCTCCGTGTCGCTCGTGTCCGAACTGATGTAGGAACTTCTGAGAACACAGTTTGCATGACGAGGAAAAGTCGAACGTTTCCAGAATGAGCTGCAGGAAGGATCGGCTCTGCTGTGGAGAAGCACAACTTTAGTTTTTATGAAACGAGAACTTTAGTTTTTATGAAAACAGAACTTTAGTTTTTTGGCTCCTGCAGTTTTTTCTCGTAGATCGCCTGAACTTCTCGCAGACAGACAGACTGTTTAAACTGTGAAGCTTCCCGAGGGGCAAATGCATCTGATCAAAGTGTGTGTTGTCTTTTTGATCCATCTGATCCCGAATCCTGAGATCCACATCAGATCCATCAGCTGAAATGAAGTCAGATATCCTCCAAGAAAACAGCTGCAGACACGGTGAGGAAAGTTTCTCTGAAACTTGGTCTGTTTTCCTTTTTTTTTTGTTAGGTGTTGCAAACCGTAAAAATATTTCCTAACTTTATTTTTTTTTTACAAACAACCCAAATGCTGTTTACCCAGGTGTGACCTCAATCTCAGATCTGGAAAGCGCCATCAGTTCTTGTCCTTGTTTGTGATGGGCCCAGCTGTGACCTACAGAAAACTCGAGGTAAACTCCAGAGCGGTGATGCTGCAGAGCCAGCAGGTCTGTTAGCCGTTAGCTCGTTTATCCATCTAACTAAAAAAATGACCACATGATAACGGTCGGAGATCATTGTTTTGATTACAGGCTGGAGTTCAAAGGTCATTCTTGCAGACGGCGTAGACAGTGCAGAAGCAGATCTCTCTGTAACCCTGACGTTTGTTCCTCAGCTTCCCTCGAAAGCCTCGATCTGAGGTGGACCCTCCAGTCATGCTGGCTGCTGGTTCTTGTTAGTCCGGGGATGTGGACTGCAAAACAGAAACCAGATCAGATCAGATCAGAGGGGAAAAGTGGTCGACAACAACAACAAACCGGCAGACGACCTCGGACTCCGACTTCTGTGGACTCGGCTGCTCCTCATGTCGGCTGGAGGTCGACGCCGAGAAGATCACATCGTCTGCATAGAGCAGAGATGGAGCTCTGCAGCTTCTGGTGAACCGTGACAACATGAACTATGAAGGTAGTGAGGAGCCTGTGGACAGAGCTCTGTCCTGATTGGTTGATTATTTGGCTCTAAATTTATAGATATTTGTGTTCGATCCAGACGTGAAAACGGGTCGTGAAAAGCAGCTGCAAGAACAGTTTTTTTGTTGTGATCGTGCTTTTCACAAATGACACTTTTAACATCTAAAAACAGAGATCTGACTCCATGATGAGGTTTGCGTGAGAACAGCTTTTCACTGCCGGTAAAAAAAAGAACTTTTGGGACTTTGGCGGCAGACGGTCCTTTTAGCGGCTGTTCCCGAGCTTTAAATCACGTCACATGATCTTTTCCAGCAGATGGAGTTTGTCCCATTTCTCTAATGTTTTAGATTTTCCAAATGTGCTTTTATTTCAGAGGATTTGAAGGATTTCATGAAGAGACAGAAGTTAAAATAACAAAACCTTTAAAGCTGCAGCAGGAAAAAAAAAAAGGAATATTTAATTTATTTAATCGTTGGTTATTTTTGTGCGGTTGCTTTGTTTGTTTTGGTTTAATACGACGTCGACCTGCACGTGTGTGTGTGTGTGTGTGTGTGTGCAGATGTCACGCCGCTCCGACAGTTTGACTTCAGTGTTTAATCTGTTTAATCCTCTGCTCTGCTCTCGTCTTATCTTCCTGCTTCATGATGTTTGTTTGGAGATCTCCACTTTTGTGTGTTCCTGATGACAGCAAACACATGCGAGCGCCGCGCGCACTCCACTCCAACCAAATCCTCTTTACTGCCGCTATCAGGAAGGTAAATCTGATCCAGTCATCTTGCATTTGTAAAAAAAAGACTCGCTGCTTGAATTTATCCGTGCAGGTTTGTTTTCCATCTAACTGACGGCAGAGAGAGAAAAAAAAGAAAATCTCTGGCAAAATGGCCAAAGCTGATAAATCCAGATAATCTCTTCAGTCCACAGATCTTCAGCAGCAGCAGCAGCAGCCTGACTCTGCTGCACACTGCAAAAAAGATCAGCTGAATATTCAAACATTCAAGATTTCTGTTCTTCAAGAGAGGAGGGATGAAATATTTGACCAGAGAATGAAACTTGGTGTCGAAGTCTGCAGCAGAAAACGAGATTAAAATCCAGAAATTTAGATTTGACTTTGAGGAACATGAGAAGATCAGACAATAAAATAAACATCCTGTTTTACAAATCTAAATTTAGTGTCAGAGGGATGAAAGTTACTGAAGTGTGAACTGATTTTCCTCCAGATGAAAAATGGAGAGTCACTGCGACAGTCTCGAGAAAAAGTGTCACAGATGAAGCAAAGACAGTCAAACACCTGAGAATATGGATTAAAACAAAAATAAAATTACCGTAAAATATGAAATATAGTGGCACTGTAATTTGGAGACTTCTGCTCCTTTCAGAAACGTGCAGTTTTCATGCGGATGTGAAGCTCATGAAAGAACATCTGTGGTTTTCTCCTTCACTGATGGACTCACTGCAAACAACTGAATAAGAAGATTTTCTTCATCTTGGTTCTTCCATGAGTTTTACACAGAGGTCAGACTTTTCCACAGGAGACAGGAGTCAGTCCGTTTCCATGACACTCAAGAAAACCGAATTATCGCCTTATTCCGATTAAGACCGGACAACTGAAGGTCATGTAAACACTTTAGTCCGACTATAATCAGAGTTTGAGAACTCTGATGAAGACACTCAGATAATGAGATTAGAATTCGATTTTCTCTACCATGTAACCAGCGTAGTCGGACAATGCATGTGCACGTGCGACACGCCACCAGAGTAGAGGAGTAGCGTTGGTCTCATCTTTAGAAAAAGTAGCGCGTCCATCATGTCGGACAAAAACAACGCTGTACGATGCTCCATCTTCTTGTTTCTCCAAAATGTCCAGCAGCAGTTGTAGACACTTCTGACGTCTGACACCGACCTGCTGTTGTTGTTGACGGTTGTATGGGGTCGGAAACAGACCCATATCGCCCCCTAGTGTTGGGGAGGAGGACACGTAATTTTCTCAGCTGCATGTACACACAGTGACCGGATCTTAACCGAGTGTTACAACGACGCTGACAGGAGAAGATGAATCTTATTTTTTAATTCCTCTCTCTGTTTTTTTTTTTCTCGCTCACCCTCAGGAAGTGCATTTCCACACTTCCTTAAAAGGCATTCTCATTGGCTCTCTCATGTTGATTGTTAATTGACTGACAGGAAACCTAGTGCATCACATCCATTACCTGTAGGTGACCAAAGTGAAAGTTCTGAAGTTAATTTGATGTTCGAACTCTGACGACCGTGACCTGAGGTGAAAAACTAAAGAGGTTCATTCGGCCGGTCGATGATAAATTTATAAAACAGTTTGTCTCTAAAGGACAGAAAAGTAAAAAACATTTTTCCGCCTCCCTTCCCTCTGCAGCCTCATCAGAGGTTCACGTGGCGTCGGCGTGACGTCGTCTGTGATGAGTTATTTCTCGTCCCACCTGAGATGGCCGAAACTTGTTAGGAACAAAACTTTTTTTTTACCTCTCTGGCCTTTATAGATGAACCGTTTTATAAACGCTGAAAAACTGACCTTTCACTCGTTCTCTTCGTACGTGTCTTTTTTGTTCGCAGACTGAAGTTGTGAGTTCTGAGCTTGCAACTCCCATTAGGGGTTTTCCAGAAAAGTCTGCAGAGCTGTGTGATGATAAAGAGGGAAAAAAACATACTTATTCTTCTTTGTGCTGTTCCTTTTTTTTTTTTGTGAAGTAGTTTGAAAGAAAAATAACTCTCTGACTGAAATGGTTGCAGCCCCCAAAACACAGCAAGACTCCTGCGATGAAGAATTGCTGGCGGTGAAGACTGTGATTTATTTTTAAGGGTTCACGGGCCGAAAAGGTTGAAAACAGCAGCTATAAGGGACTGTGCAGGCTGGAGCTCAGTGCCAAAAACAAGATTTAGTCTCTGCTGTAAAACCTCGAGGAGGAAATGAAGATCTTCTCTCCGTGTTTGCATGTTGTTCAAACGCCGACACTGCATGCTGCGGAGTATTTACAGTGACTCTGTTCTCCTTGTGTAGCTCTAATCACACAACATCAGTCCTTTTCCTTTTGTTGTATCTTTTGCAGTCGTGTTGTGTAAAGCTGGGATGCGACGGGGCATAATTACAAATTCCAGAATGTTAATAAAGGAGCGGCTGCTGATTTAGCTAAGAGGCTCAGTGTGTACCGTTTAAAGACGAGTTTCCCCCCCGTCTGAATATTCATCAGAGCCGCACTCAGCTGAAGATGAAACAGCCTCATTGTTCATCAGCGGCAGCAGCAGCCTCTCCATCATGTTATGCACATATTAATGACGAGGACAATTCACTTGGAGTGATTCCTAATCTGTTGACAAGAAGTCTCTGCAGGCCCTTCAGTCAGTTTGATGCACACGATGACGATGTTTTATCTGCAAATCCCCCCGAGAGGAGAGACGGATGAACGCTGTAAAAAAAAAAGAAAAAATCTACAAGTCGTTTACGCAAAGTGTGCACTCCTGGAAATCACTCTGTGAGGAAGATAAAGCGCGGGCTAATGGAGGAGATTATTCAGCTGTTTGTGATCGAAATCAACCTGTTTGTACAGATTTATCTGCAGCTCCACATTATGTTTCAATAATACGACAGGACGCTCAAACAATACGAGCAGAGGACAATAACGCGCGCTGGATTACAGCGGGGTTTAAGCGTGTTTTACCCTAATGCATTACTGTTTTGGTGAGAATCTGAACCGTTATTATAGCGACCTCACCGACACGTAAATCCTCTTCTGCTGCTGCTGCAGACGTCTGTATTTTAACCTCATAAGATGTCATATCTTTGAGTATCTGAAGGCGTCTTATCCCTAAAACCTGCAGCGTTATAAAAAACAATCTATCAGATAAGACTGAAGCATTAAAAAAACATTGAATGTATGAAAAAGGATAAAAAATCAGAAAGGTTTTTTAAAATAAAAACTACAGAAAATGTTGATCTGGAACAATTTGGGTCAAAGTTCAGGTCTGTTTACGCTCACCTTTATTTTTTGTTAACATTATATTTTTCATGTTGATGCCCGTTGTCGTGGTTTCTTTATTATAAATGTTCATCAGTTTTTGTCTTTAATGCTAATAAATTAATTAAATAATTAACAATAATAAATGATAATATTACGACGTCACAAACATCTGCAGGTTCACATGCAGTTTGTTGCATCGACTCTTCAGTTGTTAAAACAAAATGAACTTTTCTATTTACTTTTAAAGTCGTTTTATAATCAAAGTAAAAATCAGTTCAAGGTTCAACATGGAGACTTTTTTATCTGTAGAAGTATTTAAACACGTATGAAGTATAATGTTTTAACTTCACCTCCAAGAATTTTAAATAAGTGTAGAGAGCAGAGGTCGTCGTCGTCTTCCACCACCGTGTTTCTACGGTAGAGCAGAATTTCCAAACTCGTGTCACGGCTGTTTTTGGATTCGGTGAATTGACGCATAAAATGAAGACAAGAGAAATAAAAGTAGAGGTTGTTTTATGCAAAAACTATAAATAAATAAATGATACAATGAAACTCATTTTTGGTGGTTAAATCTTTCCAAATGCAGAATCAGATTTAACATAAATCTGTCCAACTGCTGAATATTTCCGTTTTTACACACCGCACCTTTAAAAACATGTTTTCTGCGACATTTGCAGGAAAAGCAACATAAACAGTTTGTTAAAGTGCATCAGTGTGAAAATCCGCTTTGGAAATATCAAGTGAAGCTTTTTAAATAAATCTGTTTCTTTATGCTTCATGGATTCAAAGTCAATATAAATGTTTTCCTCTTTTCTTTAAGGACGAGAAAACGTGTTTGTGTCGCTTCATTCTCGCTGCAGCGTCGACTTTTCCAAACTAAACAGGAGCGTCTTTGACTGAATCCTGATGAATCTTCAAACTTTATCGTTGATCAAACTCTATGAGAGCGTCTTCCTTTGTCGACTTTGATCCAGACTGTTTTTTCATCCCCATTTTCAGGGTTATACTCACTTTAACACCCGAGAGTGAGCCCTGGATCCGTGCGCCATTTTGATCCTCGTACAGATTTCGTTTGGACTTGCAACACTTTTCAGTTTTTGTGTAATAATCATCAAAAAAAAATGTCACAAAAACACCCACAGCTTCTCGATTCTTCTGTTGTTAAAGCAACACAAACTCCTTAGTTTGATGACTCTTCTGTGCAGACTGATTTTTATCTTATTTTCTCTCTTTGTCGTCGAGTGAAAACCTTTTTTTTTCTGGTTTTCTGGGATGAAAATTCTCCTGGAGAAAACCAGAATGTCACAAACCTCCGAATTTTCCTCCTAATTTGTCATAAATATTGAAAATGTCTCAATAAGTTCATCAGTTTCTGCACTTTTGAATATTTTTTTGCTCTTCCAGTTGTCTGAACTTTCTGCTGTCTTTTATTTCTAACTTGCATTTTTACTTCTATCTCATGTTTTATATTCTTTATCACTTTATTGTATTTAAAAGCAACAGCAGATCAGATTTCCCTGTAAAATAAACAGAATATTTCTGATCTGCACCATCAGGCGTGACTTTTTGAACATAAACGGAGTATTTAAAGGAGGTAAAAAGGTCCTTCTTCTGTCACTGGTTTGATTGGAAATCTTCAGACGGTGTTGGTATCAGATGTGTTTCAGACGTGTTAAACTTCTTCCCTCTCTCCTGCTGCGTGCTGCTTTTTTTAATTCTCACACTTTGGATGAATTTGTTTTGATCTCTCTCTAACTGAAGCAGCTCCGCCGTGTCAGAACCAGGCTGAAGTGCAAACCGTGATCCACATCCGACCGTTTCTCCACAACTATTTTTATCGCTTGCTAATTAGCGAGACTTTAATTTCTGCTCTGTCCTCCAGACGGACCACAGGGGGTTTAACACTCCACAACCTGACGCTCCCCCTTCCCCTCCACCTCCTACACGATGATGGCAATCACAACCAAAGATGTATAAATAGGAAGTATACGAGGAGGGGGAAAAGTCGATTTCAAGCTGCAAGTGAGAACCGACGGAAAGTTCACAGGTGAGGAAGTTGTGAAACGCTGCAGAGATGTGAGTTTCTCATGTCGGATGTGTGAGAGCATGAAGCTGTGAGAACTGAGAAAGAGTTCACCTGAACCACAAACACCTGGATCCTCTTCCTCATCAGCGGACTGAGTGACCTGAAAACTATCGACGACAAGATTTTAACTATTAAAAAATAAATAAACAGAAAGGAAGCAGCAGGTTCAGGCTGATTCTCACCTCCTGTTCGGCTCTGATGGGATTTAAAAACGTTGTTTCCTTCAGCGCTTTTGACTCAAACTCAGAGGCTGAAGTTGGTCAAAGAATGAGGACACACCCTTTAAAAAACCAGCAGACTCAAACCGACAAAACCCTGAAGGATTAGATAACTAAAACACGAGGAAGGATGACCTTTAACAGGATCAACAGTTATTATGTGAAAGAACATTAACAGTGACGAAGGTTTCGCAGTGAATTTGCCGTCATAAATAAGTCTGTCAATCAGACGTCACTGTCTGAGTTTGCGACAGAGCGGCAGACTAAACGTTTTCCTCTGAAATGTACCTGAACATCTCCTCCTCTTTTTCTCAAAATATTCTCCAATTTCCACAAACGTCCCTGCCTCTCCAAACACGTCTCCACCCCAGAATTTTACACAATGTCCCACTTCCCAGAAATCTTTACGGCTTCAAAAGTGTCCTCTATCTACAAAAAATATCCTCACTTTCAACAAAACATCCTCTCCTCCTCCTGCGAGTCGACTCCCTCCTCAGCTCACGACTGATATTGATTCTCGCAGAGATGGAAGAAAACACACACACACTCACAGAGAGAGATTGGGTGTGGTGTTCCCGGCAGGTCTCTCTCTCTCTCTCTCTCTCTCTCTCTCTCTCTGTGAGATGAGTCGGAGGCTTCAGCAGAAATCCTCACAGAGAATTCATCCAATAACTGTTGGAGGGGGAAAGCTGAGAAATTAGTTTTCTGCTCTCAGCTGAAATGAAACAATATGAGCTGCACTGTTTGCAGTGTGTGTGTGTGTGTGTGTGTGTGTGTGTGTGTGTGTGTGTGTGTTTGTGTCTAACCCACGTCTCCTCAGAAAAAAAGATTTCAAAGCTGCAGAAATCTGTAAAGTTCGGGTTAAACTCTGGAGTTCAGCAGCCGTTAAACACGGTCGAGCTTCTGTCCCGTCTGCAGATGTTGGACCGTTGTGGCGTTAAGTCTTAATACGACATAACGGAGATATAAAAGTGAAACGGCGTGTTTCCTGGTTTGGTCATGGTAAATATTTAGCCTCTCTACTCAGCTGGTGTCTGTGTGAACGTAAAGACCCGTCCAAAAGTGTGTCTAAGCAGAATCCTGATTCATTAATCAAGTCAAACCAGACAAGTACAGATATGATTCAGATTGAGGATTTCCATGAAATATTCACGGTAAATGTTTCACTTGATCATCAGAGTCAACAGGATAAGGTTTATTTGTGCTTCAGTATGAAGAGGACAGGTCAAGCAGAGACAGTTTTGTCCTCCAGGGGCGCCAAAGTCAATGTAAACTCAAAGTTCCTTATAAGAGCTTTAACTTATTATAGTAAACATGTTTGATTTTTACGACCTGAGATCAGGGACATTTGAGGATTATTTGTCAAATAATTAGTCATGAATGAATATCTGATCACTGTCGGCGGTAAATCTGCTGTAAAGTTGTCAAGTGTGAATCCAGCTTAACAGATTTCTCCAACTTAAAAACCAACAGCTGCCGTCTTTCAGTGCAAATATGTTTTTGTTCACAAGAGTTCATGTTGTCTTCTGACTGAAAAATAAACCCTGTTAATTTCTCTCTTTCCTCCGACGAAGAAGAAGAAAGTCAAACAGGAAAGAAGTCGTAGATCCTGACGGATAAATTCAGAGTGAAACATTTCAAACTGTGACTTCAAACACGATTAACAGACTCACAGGATGTGATAACTGGTGAACTGGGAGCTGTCAGAGTATTTGGGTCATGTTGACTCTTTTTTATGAACATGAAAAACAAGACTGCACCTGAAGGCACCATTAAATCCGTCCACAGAGAGAGAGAGAGAGAGAGAGATGACATACTGAACGGAGAAATTAGTCATCAGAGAAGGGAAATTAAAAGTTTGGGGACATAATTTGATAATCTAAAACACTGACACACTTTGGCCAGTGACTCTAAATGGGTGTTTTTGCCCTGAATTTGTTCTGTCAGGCAGTAACCTGGTCGCTGACACAGTAGCTGTAAAAGAGTTCAGCTTCTTTAAGACAGTCGTGTTTAAAAGACGTGTGAACCCTCAATGTGATACATCCTCCAGGCGTATTTATACCTATAACATTGACCTTTGACCTTTTATTTGTCGTCCTGTGTGTAGCAGGTTGTCAACACTGTGGACTTGGGGCGTCAGCACTAAATAATATATATTTGCACAATAAGAATGACATGCATTCTGACTGTAAGAGTGTGTGTCTTACCTGGGGGCTGAAAGAGGCAAAGCTCTGCAGCACTGTGTTTCATCATACTATACTATGACTTTTCATATCATACTATACTATGACGTTTTATATTACACTTGTGATATTTTTAACATACTTTACATACTTTACAGACATATATTTTTTAACATACTTTATGACATTTTAAATCATACTATTCTATGCCATATTTGAAGATACTAAACGATGAGATTCTTCATCATACTATACTATGACATTTTTATCATACTATACTATGACATTTTTGGACATGCTAAAGATGACATTTTACATCATACTATACTATGACTTTTCATATCATACTATATTATGACATTTTTATCATGCTATACTTTGACATTTTTGTCATACTATACTATGACATTTTTATTATACTTTACTATGACATATTTAAAGATACTATACGATGAGATTTTACATCATACTATACTATGACTTTTCATATCATACTATGGATGCTCATATCATACTACACCTTGACAATTTTTTAAACATACTATACTATGACATTTGTATCATACTGTACTTTGATATTTTTTCATATGCAGCAAATGGTTGGGGCGGGATTTGAACCCACGATCACCAGATGCCGATGTTCTTGTGGGTGTCGTGCTAAACCATTAGGCCAACAGCAAGACATAAAACTTTATCTTATAATACAGATAGAAATTTTATATCATACTGAACTATGACATTTGATATCTGATATACTTTGACATTTTAAATCATACTTCACCGTGACATTTTTTATCATACTATACTATGACATTTTTGGACATGTTATATGACATTTTACATCACACTATACTATGACTTTTCAAATCATACATTTTATATCATACTATACTATGACGTTTTATATTATACTAACTTATATTTTTTAACATACTTTACTATGACATTTTAAATCATACTATACTATGCCATATTTGAAGATACTAAACGATGAGATTCTTCATCATACTATACTATGACATTTTTATCACACTATACTATGACATTTTCATCATACTATACTTTGACATTTTTGTCATACTATACTATGACATTTTTATTATACTTTACTATGACATATTTAAATATACTATACGATGAGATTTTACATCATACTATACTACGACTTTTCATATCATACTATGACTTTTCATATCATACTATACCTTGACAAGTTTTTAAACATACATACTGTGACATCTATCGTACTCTACTTTTAGATCTTTACATACTGAACTGTGATATTTTTTAATATGCAGCAAATGGTCAGGGCGGGATTTGAACCCACGATCACCAGGGGCGGATGTTCTTGTGGGTGTCGTGCTAAACCATTAGGCCAACAGCAAGACATAGAACTTTATCTAATAGTACAGATAGACATTTTATATCATACTCAACTATGACACTTGATATTTGATATACTCTGACATTTTTAATCATACTTCACCGTGACATTTTTTATCATACTGTACTATGACATTTTTTATCATACTGTACTATGACATTTTTATCATACTATACTATGACATTTTTGGACATGCTAAACGATGACATTTTACATCATACTATGCTATGACTTTTTATATCATACTGTACTATGACATTTTATATCATACTATACTATGCCATATTTGAAGATACTATACGATGAGATTTTACATCATACTATACTATGACTTTTCATGATACTATACTATGACATTTTAGTCATACTATACTATGACTTTTCATGATACTATACTATGACATTTTAGTCATACTATACTATGACATTTTATATCATACTATACTAGGACAATTTTGGACATGCTATACAATGACATTTTTTATCATACTACACTATGACTTTTCATATCATACTATACTATGACATTTTATATCATACTATACTATGACATTTTTGTCATACTATACTATGCGATTTTTGAAGATACTATACAATTAGATTCTACATCATACTATCCTATGACATTTTATATCATACTATACTAAGACAATTTTGGACATGCTATACAATGACATTTTTCATCATACTATACTTTGACTTTTCATATCATACTATACTATGACATTTTCATCATACTATACTTTGACATTTTTGTCATACTATACTATGACATTTTTGAAGATAATATACAATGAGATTCAACATCATACTATCCTATGACATTTTTATCATACTATACTATGACATTTTTGGACATGCTAAATGATGACATTTTACATCATACTATACTATGACTTTTTATATCATACTGTACTATGACATTTTATATCATACTATACTATGCCATATTTGAAGATACTATACGATGAGATTTTACATCATACTATACTTAAACATTTATATCATACTATACTATGACATTTTATATCATACTATACTATGACATTTTTGGACATGCTATACAATGAGATTTTTCATCATACTATACTATGGCTTTTCATATCATACTATACTATGCAGTTTTTATCATACTATACTAAGACAATTTTGGACATGCTATACTATGACATTTTTATTATACTTTACTATGACATATTTAAAGATACTATACGATGAGATTTTTCATCATACTATACTATGACTTTTCATATCATACTATACCTTGACAATTTTTTAAACTACGCTATACTACGACATTTGTATCTTACTCCTCTTTTAGATCTTTACATACTGAACTGTGATATTTTTTAATATGCAGCAAATGGTCAGGGCAGGATTTGAACCCACAATCACCAGGGGTGGATGTTTTAGTGGGTGTCGTGCTAAACCATTAGGCCAACAGCAAGACATAGAACTTTCTCTAATAATACAGATAGACATTTTATATCATACTCAACTATGACATTTGAAATCTGATATAATCTGACATTTTATATCATACTTCAATGTGACATTTTATATCATACTATACTAAGACAATTTTGGACATGCTATACAATGACATTTTTCATCATACTATACTTTGACATTTTATATTATACTATACTATGACATTTTCATCATACTATACTTTGACATTTTTGTCATACTATACTATGACATTTTTGAAGATAATATACAATGAGATTCAACATCATACTATCCTATGACATTTTTATCATACTATACTATGACATTTTTGGACATGCTAAATGATGACATTTTACATCATACTATACTATGACTTTTTATATCATACTGTACTATGACATTTTATATCATACTGTACTATGACATTTTATATCATACTATACTATGCCATATTTGAAGATACTATACGATGAGATTTTACATCATACTATACTTAAACATTTTTATCATACTATACTATGACATTTTATATCATACTATACTATGACACTTTTGGACATGCTATACAATGAGATTTTTCATCATACTATACTATGGCTTTTCATATCATACTATACTATGACTTTTCATATCATACTATACTATGACATTTTTATCATACTATACTAAGACAATTTTGGACGTGCTATACTATGACATTTTTATTATACTTTACTATGACATATTTAAAGATACTATACGATGAGATTTTTCATCATACTATACTATGACTTTTCATATCATACTATACCTTGACAATTTTTTAAACATGCTATACTACGACATTTGTATCGTACTCTACTTTTAGATCTTTACATACTGAACTGTGATATTTTTTAATATGCAGCAAATGGTCAGGGCGGGATTTGAACCCACAATCACCAGGGGCGGATGTTTTAGTGGGTGTCGTGCTAAACCATTAGGCCAACAGCAAGACATAGAACTTTCTCTAATAATACAGATAGAAATTTTATATCATACTCAACTATGACATTTGATATCTGATATACTCTGACATTTTATATCATACTTCACTGTGACATTTTTTATCATACTATACTATGACATTTTATATCATACTATACTGAGACAATTTTGGACATGTAATACGATGACATTTTACATTATACTATACTATGACACTTTTATCACACTATATCATGACATTTTATATCATACTATACTATGACATTTTTAATATACTTTACTGACATATTTAAATATAATATAAGATGAGATTTTTCATCATTCTATTCTATGACTTTTCTTACCATACTATACCTTGACAATTTTTTAAACATGCTATACTATGACATTTGTATCGTACTCCATTTGACATCTTTACATACTGACCTCTGATATTTTTTAATATGCAGCAAAAGGTTGAGGCAGGATTTGAACCCACGATCACCAGAGGCCAATGTTCTTGTGGGTGTCGTGCTTAACTGTTAGGCCACCAGCAAGACATAGAACTTTATCTAATAGTACAGATAGACATCTTATATCATACTCAACTATGACATTTGATATGTAATATACACTGAAATTTTACGTTTTTATCTTTACTATAACATTTTATATCATACTATTCTATGATATATTTTTAACTTACTATACTTTGATATTTTATATCATACTATATAATAAATTTTATATCATACTAAACTATGACGTTCCATATCATACTATACTATGACACTTTTATCATACTATACTGACATTTTTTATTATTATATACTATGACATTTAATATCATACTTAACCATGACATTTTACATCATACTATACTGTGACATTTTTCATCAAACTATGACATTTCATATCACACTATATTATATCATTTTTCATCATACTGTACATGACATTTTTTATCATACTTTACTATGACATTTTATCTTAATTCAGTATGAAACTTTATCAAACAATATGGTGATATATTAATTTAACTTCATTGTTTTTTTTTCTATAATTGTGCCATAATGTGACATTTTCATCATGATTTTCATCATTTTCAGTCAGGTTTAGTTCACAAATGTTTACAGAGGTAGCAATGCAACGCTACTCAGGCCCTTTTGTGCCCCGTGGGGCGCTAGTTTTTTTATTTTTCTTCTTTTACACTTTGTGTAGCAGGTTGTCACACGTGTGTTCAGAGCTTTGATTCTCCTGGTGTCTGCAAGAGCGACTCCTCAAACTGCCTCAATTAAAAGTTTTTAAAAAATGAAAAAAGTTTCCCGACACGACCTTATCTCTCTGATCTCAGCTGGTATATGTGATGATTAAAGATAAATAAATGCATGCCTTTTGAAGAGACTTTAGTTGGTGAGCTGCAGGTCATATTCATTTTGCTTATTTAGGTCAGAAACAGGTTGCATTTAACGTTCTTCAGTTTTATATTTCATCATGAATACACAGTATTTACTCTACTCTTTATTGGAACTCTGATTATATCACAATTCATTTTTTATTTTCTCCAATCTCACATACAAAAGTTTCTGTAATATAGATTTATATTTAATATTTAGTGCATAATAAATTCAAAGGCACAATGAGGACTTTTTTTCACTGGTTGAAAAACAGGCTGAAACTGCTACGGATGCCTCTTTACGACCTGCAGAAGTAAACGCGACCATCGGCAAGAAGGTGTATAATTTCAGGACAACGTGACGACTTCAGTAATTATTACAATTTACTACAATTTTATTCATGACTTGCGCCTGTTAACTTCAACTTTATCACGTAAATAACCTCTAGTCCTCAATGTTTTTTTTATCAACTTGACACAGAAAAAGGGGCGGAGCTAAGACTGTCTGTCAACTCAACCATGTTTTTTGTCATGCATGTCTGCATATGTGCAGAGTTTGTGCAGAAATTACACTAATGAGCCACAAACCACAAAACAATTTTTGAATAAGGCTGAAAAATTCTGTGATTTTACTGTCAGCATTCCTGAGCACCTCAAGTGGTCACTCGTGGAACTGCAGCTTTACATACTGCACTATAGGCTTCACTTTTCAGTTTACCACCACTGGAAACTGAACATGTATCAGCACCAAATAATTTTTTTTCCGACCTTGACTTCTTTCAAGCTGCCAAAACCTCCATTTTCACAGTTTCTCTTGGTGACTCATAAAAGCCCGAAACATGACTCACTCTCACATGTCTGGGTAACTGAGACCAAAAGTAACATAAAGCTGCAGTAAATTCATGATTGATGATTGAATATTTTCTTACAGCACTGTGGGAAACTAAAGTCGTCATAATAGATGTTGGTGCGTTCAGATAACTGTAACTGAAATAACTCTGCAGCTTTATTATTACTCATCACCCAGAGGACCTTCTGTTTGTGATGTAACAGAGATGATGTGTTCGTAGATCTGCGAACAGAAAACCAGGGGGGTTCAGTAGATTTAGAAACAAGGGGCTAAAAGTTCCTAGCCCAAGTCAGGCCCTCTAAAACTGCGCCTTTTATATCCCATGATGCAACTGCATGGCATCATAACCCCAATAAAACTCACTGACACAATCAGGATTATTTTGTCAGGCCTAAGCAAGCGCCTCCAGAGTCACAGAGGATTATTGTTATTGTGAATTATTATTACACAACTGTACTTTGAAACTCTTAACGCTGACCTAAGAGGACTCCTTTTTTGGACTAAAAGCCCCGTCCCTTTAATAATGCATTACTGAGCAGTTTTTATGCACTTATGAAAAGCATGCATCTAGTCTTAAAGGAGCTGTAGTCGGAGGTTTTATTCTCGGTGAAATCTACCATAAAGGCCAACATTCATCCCCGTAAGTCCGGCCTCTACAGCCGTCAGGATCTCTGAACATCTGACACCTGTAATCCTCGTCCCGGACAGTCAGGAACAGGAACTTTTACCCGCCGACTCTCCTCGCCTCGCAGCGTTTCAGCGTGTCGGCTTTCGCCTGTTATGCAGAAACAGGGAGGGAAGAAAAAAACCCTCTAATAACGTCTGCTGGCGGAGGAGAACAGAGGCAATAACAGAGAACACATTCAGACAGATTGCCAACATGAGGAGCAAAGTGACTGTGGAGTCTGAGGGGAGTAATATTACAGCCGTTTGGCTAATAGCCACCATGCTCGTTACAGAGGCTTCACACAGACGGAGAACAAACAGTGTGGGTGATCGGTGAGGGGCTGAGAGGTTTCAACCCAGCACTTTAAAGGGAAGTTCTGCTGCTTTGGTCCCAATCTCACCTGGTTTCTACATGTTACTACGTCTAAATGACTAGAAGGTACAAAATGGTTTGGAGCTGCTCCAGTAGTTTAACAGCTGAACAGGCTGTAACGAGTGTAATGTAATCTTGCAGGTCAGATGCTCCCAATCAGAGTACAGACACTAAAAGTTCCTGTTTTTGCTGTTTCCACTCACGGCTCAGATCGTTATTTTAACCCTGAACACACCTGCAGCACGCTCCATCAGCACCACACCCTCTCCAGGTGATTAAGTGGGACCGAATTCAATCATCTGGATGTGAGACTCACCCTGGACCTGACATGGACCTGGTTCTGTCATATTTCTCTCACCTGGACGGTCCAGTTCACCTCTGTTTATTTCTACTCCACAGTTTGTTGGTTCAGTCTGTCGTTTGTGGGGATTTATTTCTGGTCGTGGAGGAACGTCAAAGAAGTTTTTCATTTTTACAGCTCTCTAGTTCTTGTAAGTACAACAGGACAGATCTATCTATTTTAAATCCTTTTGCCTCCTGTCGGGGTTTTGTTTACTGCTTGACTTCCTAGAAATGGACTAATGCCGTTTTAACTTCGGATTAAAACCCCACAGGACGTTTACGCCAGTTTCAGTCAGAGTGAGCTGGATATATGGAGGAGGAAATCAGTCCCCGTCTATATTATCATTATTGGTTAGACTGTTAGAAGTTTGACTGATGCGACCACGTTTCTCTAAAACTCCAATCGGCTGATTCGAGGAGCTGCTTTTTGGACGTCAGATGAGGTGACTCCTCTGCTGCACCTGTTTTGTTTAGGCTTTGTTTTTGGACATCTTTCCCTTTTTTAAGCAGGTGAAGATACAGTTTCTATCTTTATTGACATGCTCTTACCTTCGAACCCTGGGCCAGGCTCTACTTTCTGCATTTAGGGTGAGAAAGGCCCAGCAAGGGGTCTGCAAAGTCGCCTCACAGCAAGAAGGTCCTGGGTTCAAATCTGGGTCAGGGTGTTTCTGTGTGGAGTTTGCATGTTCTCCTGTGTTTGAGTGGGTTTACTCTGGTTTCCTCCCACATCCCAAAAACATGCAGAAGTGGGATTTGGTTGATTGGTCACTTTCAAATTGTCCGTAGGTGTGAATGTGAGTGTGGATGGTTGTTCGTCTCTATAGACGGTTTCTGTGCAACGTCATCGCAGGTATGTGCACGTGCAGCCTTGGGGCAGAAAGAGGGACGTTTCTTATTTGTTTACTAATGGAGCCAACGGAGAAAGAAAATGACGAGGAGCTGTTATGATGTAAATCAGCAAAACAAACAATCGTCAAACATTACGACTCTGCTCCTGATATTATAAACATCTAAAACATCGTCACAACCTGCTAAATCGAGTGAAATTCACGGACATTTCAGCAAGTGTTTTTCTAAATTTTGATGCAATGGAAGACAAAGTGATTTTTCAATGAAACGACATTTGATTGCAATTGTGTCAGAGAAAACTTAATAATAATAATAATAGTATCTTACATTTATATAGCGCCTTTCAAGATACCCAAAGCGCTTAACAACAAACTACAAAAAACCTAAATAAATACCAAAAGCCTGAATAAACAAGTGTCGCTTCAGAGCAGACTTGAAAGAGTCAAGAGTCTGTGCTTGGCGAATCTCAGAGGGGAGAGAGTTCCAGAGAGGAACTGACAAACAATACGACATCTTCACTGATATCAGTTCACTCCAAATGAAGCAGGCTTTTGCCCCATGGTTGCGCACGCACCTAGTTTTGTTTGTACACAAGAAACCTGGTTTGTCCAGGGTGTCCTCTGCCTTCACCTGAAGATGCTGGGATCGGCTCCACCCCCCTGCGACCCCCAGCGGGAAAAAGCTTTAGAAAATGGACGGATGGATGGAAGAAGGAGGACCAGGACCTCCTCAGACTGATCATGGATGTCTTTGGAAAGACCCAAAGTATTAGACACATTCACCGAGCCATTAGCTGCAGACACACACACACACACACACACACGCACACACACACACACACACACACACACACACACACACACACACACACACACACACACACACGCACACACACACACTAACAAAACCTCCTCTCCATTCCAGTCCAATTAGCAGCTCTCAGTAAACTTCAATCAACCAGTCACAATCCATTATGGGGATGGTGAACACACACACACACACACACACACACACACACACACACACACACACACACACACACACACACACACACACACACACACACAGCTCAAGAGCAGTTATTGTCAGTTCCTATTACTTGCAATGCTGGAACTCATTACTCTGCTGTTTATTGTCTCCTTCCACTAGAGGAAATAGATCCCCCTCTAACAGCTCCCATCCTCTCTTCAGGCTCTGGCATCTTTTTAAGTCAATTTCTAACCGTTGCTCAGATTTACGCGAGCAGCACCGTTGAAACGGGTCGATGACGCACAGAAGAAGAAGAAGAAGAAAAGCGAAAAAAATTACAGGTGGTTAAAAACAAAACAGATCAGGTTTGATTCCAGAAACAAATGACGAGTAAAGTTTGGAGGAAACCTGGAGAAAAAAAAAACAAACTTTCCAAAGATTTTTCATCAGCCCAGAGAGGAGGACTTCAGCAGGAGAGAGTCAGCTTGAGAATAATGACTAATTATGAGGAGTATGAATACGGGCATGCAGCGCTATAACTCAGCCTCCACACTGGTATTTAGAGGGAGTCATATTGAAGCCGGTGACGTTTTTGATTGGTAAGCGTAATATTTACTGAGTAATATTTACGGAGCAGAGCCTGAGCAGCCGGCGCTGCTTATTAGAGCAGATTTCCAGGCTCAGCGGGAGGGGAAGGGCGGTGGTTTGGCAGCCGAGACGCTCAGATGTGGATGTGAAGATAAATTCTGCTGCCGCCCTCGGCTGTCATGGGGAATAGGAATATTTCACAACAGGAGAAAATGGCACAGATTGCAGATTCTCCTGAGTATACGAGCTCGGTGTGTGTGTGAGTGTGTGTGTGTGTGTGTGTGTGTGTGTGTGTGTGTGTGGATGTGTGTGTGTGTGTGTGTGTGTGTGTGTGTGTGTGTGTGTGTATGTGCTGCACAGTTGAAGAAATGCAGCCACTCCAACACAAATCAGCGCACTTCACATGTGTTCCTGCATGTGGTTTTTCCTTTTTTCCCTGCTTTTGTTTTCTCTCCATGTCGTTGTCTTTGGTTTCTGCGTGTCGTCTTTACCCAAACTCCACCGCAACAGCTTCCTGCTCCTAACCGCAGCAGCTGGCTTCACCTCCCGAAGAAACTAAAAGGAAAACACGGAGATGAAACAGACAGGCAGGAGAGGAGAGGAGAGGAGCTGTGGTCTGAATCGTGAGTCTGTTTCCTCCAAAGTCGGATGAATAGTTGTTGTTGTTTTGTTGTCCGAGCAGACGGCTGCAGAGCTGCTGGCCTTCAGGTTAACTCACATCCAAGATTCCTTGTTTTCGAACACAGAGAGGATGTTTTTATGTTTTTGTTTCAGAGAGAAGAAACTCCATTTACATCCAAAACTCAACATTAGCATCTGATTTCTGATTGACAGTAAATGGTCCGACAGAAAGCAGCTTTCTTTCTGCTGTTTTGCAGAATAAATCGGGTCTTTCTGAGAGGATTATTCATAGAAAAATAAAATTCAAATCCCAAAAGCAAACTCCATCTTACATTTCAGTCGCGTCCTTTTTGCATCCAGTACAAATATAATTTTCCTCTCTGTTTATATTTCCTCATATTTGAGTTTTCTTATTTAAAATAAAGTTTCAACAACTGAAATGAAAAATGGAAACCAATACGTGTCTCATAAACAGAGGCTTTGTCTCCTGCTGTAGAGACTTTTAATCCAAAACGCAGATTTCTTCAAATACACAGTCATATAACCTCCGTTTCTCCACGCCGTCCTTCACCTTCAGCCCTAAAACAAGGTCAGCTCAGGTGTTATCTCACCAGATGTGAATCAGCAGATTTCTGACAAGAAAAAAGCAGAAAAAACAAAATTAAACAAACAAATAAATATAATCTAAATGAACATTCACAGATGTTTCTCTAAAGTAAAGCCGCCCCCCTGACCAATCCTGATCCTGACACTGACTTTGTGGAAAGTTTTCAGACCCCAAAGTTAAACTTCTCATCTGGTTTTAGTTTTTTGTCATATTTTACTTTTATGCACATTAGTATGACCGGATTTGTTCATGTCTCCTTTCAGCCAATAAGAATTAACCTTGTTAATACCAGCCCAGCTTTTTGAAGGTTCAGAATTATTCAACTGGTCCTCATCCTCATACTGATTCTTATTCTGATTCTCATATTTCTTTTGACCAGACTAAAAACCAGGGGTGGTCGTGTCTTCTCCGCAGTGAGCGCCCTCTTCATGTTAGATTGTCCCTGACATTTTGATATTTTTAATCTTTGTCTTTTAACCCGGCATGAGAGTTGTGTGGTCTGTCTCTGTCTTTTCATTGATTGTATATTTATTATTAGCTCTTACAGTGTTTTTATTTTATTCTATTTCTTAATTATTCATTTTTTAAAGTGTTTTTATTTTTTTAATTTCTTCATTATTTACTTTTAACTGTTTTTATTTTATTCTATTTCTTTATTTTTTATTTTTAAAGTGTTTTTATTTAATTTTTTTTCTTAATTGTTTATTTTTCAGTGTTTCTATTTTTATTTTATTTCTTAATTATTTATTTTTAAAAGTGTTTTTATTTTATTTTTTCATTATTTATTTTTTAATTGTTTTTATTTTATTCTATTTCTTTATTATTTATTTTAAAGTGTTTTTATTTTTATCTAATTTCTTAATAATTTATTTTTGAAAATGTTTTTGTGTGGTTTTATTATGCTTCTTTTATTCTATTCTTTTCCAATCTCAGACAATGTTTAATATTCTGCATGTTTTAACTTATTTTACTGCACTGTGCAGCTCTTTGCTAAACCTAATTGTTTTTTTTAAATGTGCTTTATAAATAAAGTGGATTGGATATAAAGAAAAAAAACTTATTTTTTTGCAACATGCATGTTCATGGACACTTTCTGTACTCTGTTTTAATACGATTAATTTAAGATATAGAAAAAGATAGACCTTAAATGACGTAGACAGAGATGTGACTGAACTCCATCATTTTGTAGAAATAGATTTATAGATCTGTTTCACACGTTTTTGCCCAGGAAAGGAAAAGACAGACCTGACCACATACGTGTCCAAAAGCAGAGCACGAATCAAACCAAAACCCCCAGAGTCTATCTTACAGACAAAATGATCCTTACAGACAAAACCTTCATCACACTAACGCTTCTGTTGTTCTCTTTAAACTGGAAGATGACCATTATAGAGAGTCTGGGTGAACTGGGAACAGACAGACCCATCCATGCCTGTAATAAGAAGTCAAATGTGTGCTCTCTCTCTCTCCCTCTCTCTCTCTCTCTGTAAATGGACATTATGAGGCAGTTTTACTCTAATAACTCTGAAAACTTTGATTCAGGCAGAAATAACTCGAGCTCTCACTGTGAATACTCTGAAGTGAAATGTACCCAGAGCCTGCTGAGAGCGTTGAAATCAGACTAATAACTTGTTTTTTTTTTTCATTTCAAAAGCACCGAGCAAGAATGTAAAGTGGAAATAACTCATAATATGATTAACAGACAAAACTATGTATGAAACTCTGAGCACGGTCGTCCAGCCTTGGGAGAGTAAGCCCACGACTGTGAGGAGGAGAAAACAGCAAAATGTTAATAATGTTCTCGAAAGGAGAGAAAATGTTTGAGAGTGGAAGGACACAAAAGAAAGTGAGTAAAGAGACCCTGAGTGATGGACTGACCCTGAGCCATCAGCTCTGTAAAAAGACATATTTCTACAGCCTCTTCATTTTAAAGCGCCGTGTTGTAATCAGATGAATGTGGAGATTTCAGACTAATGGGTTTCATCTTCATAAAGAGGTTTAAGGTCAAAAACAACATTAGACGTAAACAAACTCACCAAAGATGTCCGCCGTCTTAAAGTTTAATATCAAAGTAGTCCGAAATGAACGGAACATCGGGGTGACGGGGTTTTCTCGAACCTGAGACACATCCGAACAGTAACGTAAGGAGTAGACTTCCTGTTTACTTCCTGCTACTTTGCCTGTCACTCTTTTTATCACATCGTAGATTCAATCCTATCAATATCAGATTTACCGCTTTGAACATCGAGTCATTATGTGGAGACAAAAGCAAAGCTGTCAGCTGAAATTACCTCGACTCGGCGCGGGACAAGAGCTGTAGTTTTCTTCTTAATTAGCATTAAATATGGATTTACACCAACACTACACGTCTTAACAAACATACAAACAGGTCTTCGGTTTCTCTAGAGTGATCATCATGAGGTCTGTGGATCAGGTTTCGAGTGTTTTAAGAAGAAATGTTGAAGTGGGTTCAACATGAGAATCAGATGTTTCTAAAAAAAGGACCTAAAATGACAAATATTCCACTGACCTCCATCTGAGAACGGTTTTCTTAAACAGAAGTGACCAGAACTTGGACATCCTGTCACCTTCGACTCCACTTTGATGAATTCTCTCATTAACCTGAAAATAAATGATGTATTTGGAGCAGAAAGTAATAAGACAGAGAACAGATTCAGAGAGGCATGACTCAGCCAGCTCTCTCTCTCTCTTTTTTTGGAGGTTTCTGCTCTTGACACCTTTTTCTACTGTGACCTTCTCGAGCGCCGGAGTCTCAGCGTGTTCGGTCACGTTAACCTCTGCGGCTCGTTGAAAACATCTGACGGCCTGAAGTCAACAAAGCTGTTTTTGTGTGTGTGTGTGTCACTGCTGACCTGCCGAACAAAAACATCAGCAAAAATTTTCCTCCATGAATTTTTGACACTCGTGCCCCGAGAACATCACCATCTTTAAACCAAACAGCTGGAAACCCGGTCTGTGTGTTGAAACAGAAAACTGTTCTGTATTCCCAGGTACATTACGTCATTACTGGTGATCGATTGAAATGCACGCCAAAAATCAGCCATCCTGCAGCCACCATGCAGCCGATATGCTTCCTGCAGAGGGCGCCCTCTGTGGTGGGAATGTAAACACAAGATCGGGGTTTACCGTGTCGTCCGTGTCGTTCATGAACGATTTGTTAAGAAGAACTGAACTGCTGAGTGAACGACGTGAACTGAATCACTCAGAGACCTGATTCGTTCCTTGGCGTGTCGGTCAGGATTGGAACTGCCGCCTCTGACTTTGGCGAACAACACACAGGCAGCCGGCGAGCGGGCGGAGTCTCGTGATTCACTCACAGTGAATGAACGACATGTATCAGTCAGTCTGTGAACGAACGACTTCCGAATGATTTGAGTCAGGCAGAGGAGGGAGGAGGTGTAGTGTCGTTCACTTCCTGTCGAGCAGCGCTTCGTTCTCTGAGGTTAAGATAAAACAGGTCATTATGGCGCCTTTACATTAAAACACGTGTTTCAAACTTTCCTGTAAGAAGATTTAATTTCAGATGATTTAAAGAAATACGATATTTGATATCTTTAAAAGTATCTGAATCCTCGCTACAGCTGACATCTTTATTTATTTTTAATCTCGCCACTTTTCTGCGATTATAAAAGAACGACGACTCGTGCTCATTTAGCGGCGTGCTGCTCGCTGCTGTGAGCTGAGTTTTTCAGGATAGGGGAGTGATTCTTCCTTCAGGACTTGGCGAATGAACGACATGAGTCACCCAATATGAGTTCAGCAGGTTAAAACTAATTAGAAATAAAACCTCTTATTTTTTCAGGCCATGATTTAAACTTATTTTAAAACTTAATCATGCAGCGTTTTTCTGTAAATATCGGTTGAAACACAAACGTCAGGTAAAAACGTTTGGAGGCAAATATTTGCATCCTTCCATTTTTGCTCTCGTGTTTTTAATTTAAAGAAAAAGTCCCATAAACTCTCAGATATGAACTTTTTTATCCGGTTTTATCTGGACGGACGTGTTCGGCGTCGTCTGTGTATTCACAGTATAATACTGTTTATTGCTTTGTGCCTCCGAGCTCGGCTGTTGTCTGAAAACTATTAAAAACAAACAACTTTCTTCATCTCCATGAACTCGAACGCCGCTGTGGACTCAAACCCACGCACACACGCACGCCGTCCTGCTGGACAAAATACTCCACAGATCTGCAAATGTAGATTAATCCGCCGATGGAAATAGTCCCCCGCTTCCTCCTGAGTGACGTTTAAAAAACTCCAGAGCGACCAGCTGCTTTAGGAAATTGCTGAATCTTCCCAGAATGAAACAGATTTTGATTGAGTATGGAAATCAGGGCGTGTTCGGAGACCGACATAATTTGTTGGTTTTCTCGGTAAACGAGGACGGAGGCGGTTTTTCGAGCGTCACACTGAGCGGCGTCTTCCTGATGTTTGGTTATAGAAAAACACATTTAAAGTCGACATCAGATCATGGCGTGTTTGTTTCTTCATCGGGGCGTCTGCTGTTCGCTGTGATTGAGTTTCCTCTCGTGTCCAATTTTTAAAAATCAGGTAAATTTAGAGGAAATGGTTCGGCGTCCCGCTGAGTCATCAGACACAGACGCTCAGAAACAACTCCACTTTTACCTCGCCGTCCTCCAAGGTCCATCACGCCGGGCCTTCAGCACGGCGCCGACCTCTCCGAAAGGTCAACCGGACCTCACGCCTCCTCCTCGCCGGCGGATGATGTATGTCTCCGATCAGCGCCGGTTATGAATTAGCATCATTAGCAGCATGACGACGATGAGGAGGATGACGAAGGCTGATGATGCTCGTTACCATGGTGACGGAGGTAGAGGGGAAACGTCAGGTTGGTAAACACCTGTTCAGGTTTATGCTTCCTAAGAGGAAAGGAGTCAAGGAGAGAAAGAGAGGAAAGATGAAGAGAGAAGAAGGAGACGAGGAGGTTGGAGCGAAATAAGAGAAAAGGGGATGATAAAAAATATAAAATAGAGGAAAATAAAAAAGAAGAAGAGGAAAGAAGGAAAGGAAGGAAGAGAAGGAAACAAGAAAAAGAGACGAAGGATGGAGGAAATAAGGATAATTAAAACAAGGAGGATTGTTAAGGAAATCAAAAGACGAAGAGAAACGAGAGAATAAAACAGACGAACAAAAACGGATATAAAAAAATGAAGGGAGAGAAATAGGAGGAAGGACGGGACGCTAAAATAAGAAAGGAGGACAAAAAAGAGAGGAGAGCAGGAGGAAAAAGGAGGAGAAGGAAAAAAGAAGAAGTAGGAAAAATATCGAACAGGAAAAGGATAAGAAAAGGAAGACAAAGGAAGGAGAAAGAGTAAGAGGAGTAAAACGGAGAGAAAAAGGAGAGGTGAATGAAAATAAAAAGTAGAGGAAGAGGAGGAGGAAAAGAGGAGGAGTGGAGGGAGGAATACAAGAAAAAGGACTGATGAGAAGTTTGATATTTAAGGAGGAAAAGGAAATAATAAAGGAGGGAGGAGACATTAGGGAAGAAAAGGACAAAAGAAAGGACAGATGTGAAAGACGAGAGCTGAGAGAAAAGAAAAATAACTGAAAAACGAGAGAAAAGAGAGAGAGGGGGATGGAGGTGTGGAGGAGGAAGAGTTGGGCGAGAGCCAAAGTTAAAGTGATGAAGAAAAGGAGAGAGAGCGGGATGATGGAGAGAAGAGGGGTGAAGAGCAGCAACAAGGATAATAGGAGGTAATAAAGGAATGACAAGAAAGTCAATGAACGATGAGGAGGTGTGAAAGGTGGCGATGAAGAGGAGGAAGAATGGAGGAGCAGATGAGATAAGAGATTAGAGGAGGAGGAGGAGGAGGAGGAGGAGGAGGGAGGAGATAAAGAGAGAGAAAAAAAAACGGAAGATCAGCTTTAATCGAGTCGACTAAGAAAAGAGATCAAGTTTGGAGAGGGATAAAGGAGGAAAAAAAGGAGGCGAGGAGGGAGGAGGAGGCGAGGAGGGAGGAGGTCCGCTGAGTGGAATCGTCCTGCTGGTGTCATCGTTACCGTTGAGATGAAGGATTAAAGCTCCTCTGTGTTTCTCCTCCCTGCTGATCTCCTCTCCTCCTTTCATCCTCCTCTTTTACCTCCTCTCACAGCCTCCTACCCTCCTCACCTCTTTCCCTTTTATGTTTCCTAGCTCTCGCTTCTGTTTTTTACCTCCTATCCTTCCTCTGTATATCTCCTACCTCCTTTAGGAGTCACCTCACTTTTCTACCTCTTTACCTTCATTTTCACCTCCTCCTCTTTTCCTTCTCTCTCTATTTTACCATTTTCACCTCCTACACCTTCACGCCAACTCCCTCCATTTTTCTCTCTGCAGTTTAATCTCCTCCTCCTCCCTTCTCTCTCCTCTTTTCCCATCATTCACCTCCTTCTGTCTCCTCCTCCTCCCCTCGCTGTCAGCCGGACTCCACCTCGGCGTCTTCCCTTCTGCTCCTCTGCTCCGTCCCTTCTCACTCAGCGAGAGCCTCCTCACTTCACCTAGCACCTCCTCATCCTACCTTGCGCCTCCCCTGAGCAGCTCCTGACAGGTCTTCTCCTCCTGCAGGGCTGAACTGTGACACCGGCAGACGCTGCGGCCCAAACGCCGGTCACCTGACAGATGGCAGGCAGCGCCGAAGGTTTAGAGAGAGACGGCGCTGTCAGAGGAGGAGAGGAGGGAGGGACGTAGTTTAGAAGACAAGGAAGGAGGAGTAAAGGGAGGTATGGAGATAGAAAGATGGAGAGGAAACAGAAGAGGAGGAGCAGGAAAAACAGACAGAGATGGAGGAACAAGATGAAGTGAGATGGACGGACTTCGAGGAGAGAGAAATGAAGAGGATGGAGGGATGGACTGAAGGAGGGGAGTCCATCCATGAGGGGTCAGAGGGAGCGAGGAGGAGGAGGAGGAGGAGGAGGAGGAAGATGTGCTGGGGGATATCATCCGTCAGTATCAGCCTCTCCTCCCGTCGAGTGATTGATACGAGAGCTGCCTGTGGAGGTCCTGAGGGGAAACATCTCTCCCTCCATCCATCCGTCCATCCATCCATCCCTCCTTCCAGCTCTTCATCCCTCCACTGTTTTTACTCCTCAGCGGGCTCCTCAGCGGCCTGCCCCGAGGCCGACAGTGATGGAGAGAGGCCGTGAACATCACGCACCGCAGGGAGGAGGAGGAAGAGAGGGAGGAGAGAGAGAGTCTGGTACCGTCCGATACGAAGACAACAACGAGCAAAAACAGGAAATGAGGGAGATACCCGACTCCACGAACAGGAAGTAAAAAAACAACCATGTCAGCAGAAAACAGTTTTACATGAGGAGTTCGGAGGAAACGTTTGAGGCGAGGTTGACGAGCCGTTAAGGTGATAACTCCGCCCCCTGAACCTGTATCGCCTTCCCCACGACACGCCCCCTCTAGCAGAAGATCCTACGCTAGCTTCAAACAGGATCCACCATGTTGGATTGTTAGTGACTAGCGTCAGTAAACGCCAGCTCTGCTAGCGAGCGCCGTCTGCAGCTGCCTGGACAGCTACCGTGTTGACATGTCAGAGACTAATAAGAGTTATTTATGTAACATGAGCCACGATAAGAGGAGATAAAAATGACCTGTTCAACTAAAACTCTCTTGGATTCCTCTCTTGGTCACATTTCATCTTCGTCTCCGCCCTTTCTTCTGTCGGCGTTTTCTTCCCACTTTTTTTGGCGGTGTGGCGAGCAGAAGTGTTTTTTTTTTTGCGTTCGTCTCCATCACAGCTCCTGTAGCTTAGCTGCTACGCTACTTTTGTGGAAGCGAATAATAGACGTGTTTTTGAGCAAAGTTATTGAAAAACAGGATGTAGGATAGAGCCGGAGAGAGTCCAGGTCATGGTGAACTTTTCACACATGAATGATGTTCATCTGGAGAGGGAAACAGGCAGAGACGGCCAGCAAGGAAAACATGTTTACAGAAGAAGTCACGTTGTTGTCTATCAGACACCAATGTGAAGGTCGCTAACGGGAAATACGACTAATGATGCCGTTGAGGTGGTATAAGAAGGTAATGAAGGAACAGTTCTGGAGATTTAAGGGATTGTTTGGGCGTCTCCTGTCCGTCTGATTGTTATGAGTCGTGTTTGAAAGTTCGATTCTGTCTTCATGAGGTTCATTTTCGCACTTTTGCGTCGGTGAAATCTTCGCTACTTTCAGCCGCTCAGAGCTCCGAGGAGGGCCGGGAGAGTGGGAGGGGATGGATCTGAACTACAGGAGAGGGGTGTGTCGAATACAGCGAGGTGATTGGATGTTGAGGCAGAGCAGGAGATTGACCAATAGGAGCTGTCTGGGACGGATGGCTCCTATTGGTCAATGTTTTTGCAGCCCTGCAGCTGATAGGATGAACAGATTTTTTCCGTTCTTTTTTCTCTTCACTTTGTGGAGATCGAACTACAGGACCATGATCGCCATGGAAACGAGGTTCATAATAATTCCAATCTCTTCAATCATTAACCATGACTTTCATGTTAGCCTGGAAATAAAAGAGGGAATACGAGTCAGAGAGGAACAGAGTCAGAATTTAAAACATCGACAATAATCTAATCGATCTTTGATGAAAAACCTCCAGAGGTTTTTCTCGCTCACTTCCACCGACATAAAAAATCATTAAGTTATGAGTTTAAGATTATTACACGTACGAGGATAATACACGCCTGCAAACGTGAAATGAATCCTGAATTTAACGTGAGAAACACCATATGTTTCTGTTTTTCTGTTTCCTTTTAAGTCCTGACTGCAGATTATCCGACGCTCCTCTGTTTGGTTGGTTTTCCTCGTGTATCTGAGGTCTATTAGAGCAGATTAAAGCTTCACATCAAACACTTCAAACTGTTTCACCTGAAGAAGAAGACGACACCCTCCTCCTTCGCTTCTGCAGATCTTTGTTTTCATGTCCTCTAAACTGCACCAAAGCATAATGAATGCATTAATGTAAATTGCAGTTTGTAATTCATGGTGAACCTCGGGGTGATCTTCATCCCTTTGAACAGCTGTAGGAGCGACTCAGGTGGCTCCTCTTCCTCTGTCAGATGAGGAAGGTTCAAGTGCGGGTCGTGTTTTAGCAGCGGCAGCCATTATTCCCTCTAACTGTGCATTTGCATGAACCTGCCGAGGTCAAGTTTGTTAGCCGCTGTTAATGCAGCCGCCCGGCGCTCCGCCGCCTCTCCGCTGCCACTTCACCGCCGTGCAAAAAAGAGCTATTGTTCGTCATTTCAGCGGCAGGAAGGAAGGGAAAAAGGCACATAACTGCAGGCGCTGTGTGAAATGTTAAAATGGAGATTAGCCTGGCCGCCGCAGATCTCGCTTATAATGATTAAACATCACGCCTTGCATTTCAATGGGAACACTTGTGGCTGGGAGCGCTCTGATAAGGTCCTGCTTTAATTCACACATACACATGCAACATTTAGACTGAGAGAAAGGACATGCTTTCAGAGGAAGAGAAAGAGAGCGGCGAGCGGCGGTTTCCATGCCCCTCCACGCTGAGCCGCGTCCCCTGACAGCAGGGAAATGAAATGCAGTCAGAGAGCCTTCAGAAAAAAAACCTGCAGCTCTACAGAAACTCTGCTCCTGAATGCATCTGTACAAAAACACAGTACAGATCAGAAAAACATAGATGCTGCACATACAAGAGTCAAACCAGACCCATTAACCTCAGAGCAGGGTATACCTACAGTCGACGGATATATGAGGAAATCTACCGACAGACGTCTGAATCTGTTTAATAAACATTTGTGATTTGAAATGGTCATATGTTGAATAAAACTGGCTTATAAGGGGTTAAATTATGAAAACGACATCATGTTTTTATAATATTAAGAGGACAAAAGTATATACATATTTTTTATATGTCTTTAATATGTCAATATGTACATTAAAAAATGTATTTTTTGTGCACTAATGTGATTTTTATTTTTTTTTTTACAAATACAAAATATAAATATATTATCAATAAAATGATAGTAGTTGCTAATCTTTGACGTATCCCAGATTGATCATCCCTCCACAAAAAAATAATAATCATTTGCATTATTCAAAAGGAAAATGATTGTTTTGTTTTGTTTATTTTAATTGTTATATTTTGAATAAAACTGGCTTTTAAGGGGTTAAATTATAAAAATGACATCACGTTTTCATAATATTAAGCAGACAGAAAAAAAAAAAAAACATATGTTTCAAATATGTCAATATGTATTTATACAAAAACTTATTTCTTGTGCACTAATGTGATTTCTATATTTTTTTACAATTCAAATAGTAAATAAATAAAAAATCCATCAAAATGATAGTTGTTGCTATTTTTTTACGTATCCCAGACTGATTATCCCTCACTATGCATTCTTTAAATAAAAAATATTATACATTTAGTTTTTTTTAATTGTTATATTTTGTTTAAACTGGCATTGGAGGGGTTAAATTCTGAAAATATTACATCATTTTCACAATAATTTCAAAAAAAGAGGACAGGAGTTAAGGACCAAACAAAAAAAAAAAAATATATATATATATATATATATATATATAGATATTTTTTTTTTTTTTCCTTTTTTTCTTTTTGTGTCAAAAAATCCATGAATAAAAGTGTCCACTAAGACACTAATGAGATTTTTTTAAGGGGGTCCTGAGGGTTAAGGTTAATTCCTTTACATCATGATAGAGATTACATTTACTCTGTTTACTATGTTATCTATAAGGCTGCAGCACGGTGCTCAAACTCAGTTTCCTTATTAAATAAAATACAAAGAGAGATTGTAACGAACAGACACGACATTCTCCTGAGGTGAAGCATCTATGTGATGTTTTCTTCATGAAGTGGTCTGTTCAGGTTTCTTTATTTACTCAGCTCTTTTGATCAGGTTGTATCTTACACTGAGAAAAAAAAATGACACTATCCTGACCTTTTCGACACAATAGTACAACACAAGAGACGGCTTTATTGTCTGTTTCTCATAAACACGGCAGGCTTGTGTACTTTACTGCTGTGAGGTAAAAACCTGTTAGAAAGAGAGAAATGTCTGAAATGAACAATAATGAGGTTTTCCACAACTAAAGCAGCAGAGGGATGAAAGAGGGAGAGACACAGTGATCGTCCAATCACAGAATAGCTCTAAAGTAGGTGGGGTTATCCAAAAAGAGGCGGAGTTATGAAGTCTCTCACATCACAGGTGAAGTTGAATCTCCTGCAGACGGACGGTCACCATCTAAAGAAGTTCAGACTTTTTGATGTTTTTCACTTCAGTTGTTTTTTTGGCGACGCCTCGGCCCGCACCATCACTTCCTCCTAATCTTCATCACAGGCTGTTTGAAGCAGCAGGTTTTGAGCATCCTCCACAGTCTCTGTTCACTTCTTCAACATCTCCTCCATCCATACATCACCTCCCACCCACCCACCTCCTGCCTGACAGTCTGCCTAATACCAATTACACCAAACTCTCTCTGTCCTCTCGGCTCTCCGTCGTTTTCTCTCTCCGCCAAAGAGCCAAAGATGTATTTCCTGACCACATAACACCACTCTCCTCCTCCTCCTCCTCCTCCTCCTCCTCTTCCTCATCATCTAACACTCTGAAAGAGGCTTTCAGCACCACTTTCCTCACTCCTGTGGAAGAGGAATCTCATTTTTTGGCCACATTGCACATTGAAATGGAACTTTGTTAGATAGAAACCAAATATATATCCCTCTGCAGAGTCGTCTTCATTCATACATTCATCCTAACGCGCTCTTATCGCTCTGAAATTGCTGCT
The DNA here is from genome assembly GCA_962446985.1 of Xyrichtys novacula. NCBI lineage: Eukaryota > Metazoa > Chordata > Actinopteri > Labriformes > Labridae > Xyrichtys > Xyrichtys novacula. Next base: position 34,783,959 of record OY660869.1, on the reverse strand, counting down.
TCTGCATATTTGACTTCCTGGTTTCTTCTCCTCTCGGACTCTAATTTCTGCTGCTTCACTGACCTGATTTCAACACCCAGAATCAATACAGGCTCATCTTACAACATCATTATTATATTATTATCATCTGCTTCCTGTTTTAAGTTTGCTTTACATCCCTGCGTGGAGAGGAAGAGGAAGAGGAGGAGGACAGGAAACGAAAAGGATTAAAATAAACGAGTAAAAGGAGGTGAAGAAGGTTAAAGAAAGGAGAAATGAGGAGGAAGCTTAAACTAAAATCAGGGTAAGGACAGAGGAGTCTGAGGAAGGAAAGGAGGCAGCGGTGAAGGACAGATGGAGTGGAGAGTGGGAGGAAGGAGGAGAGGAGAAGTAAAGGAAAGGTAAAGATAATGTGATAAAGGAAGGGAATAAAAAGTGGGGGGAGGAGGGAAGGACACCGAAGAAGGAGAGGAAGCAAGTGATGAAGGAAACAAGTCAGGAAAATGGGGAAGGAAAAGAAAGAAAAGAAGATAAAAAAGAAAGAGACAAAGAGAAAGGAAAAAGAGAACGAATCGAAAGAAGATAAAGAGGTAAAGCACAGAAAGGAGGAAAAGAAAAGAGAAAAAAGTAAAGGAAATAGGAAAGGAGAAGACCAAAAGGGAAAGGAAAGAGGAAATTAAAAGGAAAGGAAAGAGGAAAAGAAAAGAGCAAAGGAAAAGAGTGACAGAAGAAAAAGGAAAAAGGAAATTTAAAGAGTAAAGAAAGGAGAAGGACAAAAGGAAAGGAATGAGGAAATTAAAATAGTAAAGAAAGGGAGGAAAGAGGAAAGGAAATAGGGAAAAGGGTACAGAAATAGGAAGGAAAGAGGAAACATGGAGAAAATACAGACAAAATAGATCAGGAGAAAGACAAAGGAGGTGGAGAGGAGGTGAAATAAAAATACTAGCTGAGAGAGAGAATGAAGAAAATGAGAAAGAAGGAGAAGAGAGAGAGGAGGGAGGAGAAGAAGAAGAAGAAGAGAGGTTAGAAAGAGGAAGAAGGAAGTATGGAGCGGTGACCAGAGTGGAATAGCTTTGAGTAAGAGAAGGAAAGGAACAAGGAAACAAGGGGATAGGATAGGGAGGAGGGACTGCAGAGTTCAGATGAAAGGCGTGTTAAGAAGAAAGGAGGAGGAGGAGGAGGAGGAGGAGGACAAACAGCCTAAATAAAAAACAGAAGAGGAGAAATGGGGTAAAGTGATGAAACCTTTGGGGAGCAGACGGCAGAGAAAAGCAACCTGCTGCAACTGTGTCGTCCTCTTCAAAACAAGCTCTGATAATATTTTCTTTTTGTTGTTGCCAGAAATATTGTGCGGCAATGAATTTAATCATTTCTCCCCGAATTTCAATTTACTGCTGTAATGCGATGCAACAGCGCTATAAGCACAGTGTCATAAGCGCCTTCCTCTGAGTGCGTTTGATATTCCTCATCCTCGGCGGCGGCCGCAGACAGGGTTTGTTTTTTATTGAAATGTGATTGGGTGGTGTCTCGCTTTAGGGCACGACACACTGCAACTCGAGGATTCACGAGTCAATTTCCTGAAGTGGAATCCAATATAGGCGAAGAAGCAGAGGCGAGGCGTTTACAGCTCCTCAGGAACATCAGGAGAGCGGCGCTGGGAAGACAGTAAGTTATCCGAGTTCGTAGACGGAGACATTTAAGGAAGAGGAAGAGGAGGAGGAGGAGGAGGAAGAGGAGGAGGAGGAGGTCATCACGATGGAAACTGTATCAGTGAGAAAAAACTGGAGAAACTGAAAAAAACCTCCTGTACCTGTGAAGACGTGGTTTAATGTTACCTTTATGAGTGTTAACTAAAGTTACGGCGTCATCGCTCTGCCTGTTGAACCTATCAGAACAGCTGATTTTTACTCAGGCGCTGTAGGTAAGCTGTGTTGCCAACTGAGCGACTTTTCAGACCCCTCTATAGCGACTTATTTTCCAAAAAGCGCCCAAGAACAAATCTAGCGACTTTTTCTGGAGTTTAGAGACTCTGACATGAAGCAGGTACCGATGTTAAACTTCAAAAACACAGACACATAAATATCGTCAACTTAATAATGGCCTACATCATTTTTGACGAGAATGAGTTTTTGGCTGCTGTATTTTTTGCACTATTAGGTGCACCGGAATAAAGTGCGTTAAGCCAAACAAAACAGTCAGATTAGTCAAACTTTATTGAACTCATTCAATATCTCCGTGAGGCTACCTCCAACAAGCCAGAAGGGTTTTAAGTGCGCCTTATAGTGTGAAAAATACGGTTTATTTATCTCTTGAGATGATTTAGAGATGATTTAAGCCAAAAAGTCATTTCTGTCAAAAAATTTGTCAAAAAAAGACGTAGGCCATTATCCTAATAGACGATATTGAAATTCGGCGATGACGTAATCAAGGGATTTTTACGACAGCTGCTAAGTGACTTTCCTTACAGAGGAGTTGTTAACACTGTAGATAAGTGAGGTAAACCCTTAATTTCCACCGCATCCAGAACGGCAACGAAAAGGTCGCCGGACTCCTCAGCTGATCACAAGAGTTCTATTTTTTCTGGACGCCGGAGCATGGCGGATAAATTCAGCACAGATTAACCCGTGCTGGAAAGGAAGTCGGGCACAGACACAAAATAAATCATCCGGCTTCTTTTCAAAATAAAACACTCCGTGTTTCAGGAGGATCGTATTTCACACCATGCAAACGGGCGGAGACGAACAAGTGAAAGGTTTTTAGACGTCATTTCACCCCGATGACACCATGGATGAGGAGATGCTGATTCTAGAAGTCTAGAAGTAGATTTCCTCCTCTGGAAGGACACAATCTACTGCTTATATGTCTATGTGTCTGTCTTTAGAGAGACAACTTGTTGCACGATTGCATGTGAATCTGTGGGTTCTTGTGAGTTCTCGAGATTCCTGCTGTTCGTAATCCGCCATGAAATTCACCTCACAAACATCTGGTTTAATATGATTTTTGGCTCGAGAAGGTTCTTTAGTGGGGAAGGAGAAAACCAACTTTACATGATCAATTTATGTCAAATCAGACATATTCGTGTTTTATTGTCACCTGTATTTCTTGTCTAATCTTTATTTTACTAGTTTTTGACTTTTTCCACCCTAAGAAGAAAACAAGCAAACCTGTTTAAATCTTCTGAGGAGAGACAGACAGAGACACTCACAGAGACATAAAGACAGACAACGATCGTCTTTCTTTGACTGAATGTATTTTATTGTAAAGCTATAAGGAAGGAGTAATTACAAGATATCATTTCTTTGATTTGCTCAGCAAAAATAAAAGACCACATTATTTTTTAAAGTCAAACATGCGGATGCTGATCAAAAGAGAACAGATGAGGCTCAAACGAACACGCCACCCAACTTCCTCTAAGAAAACGAAAGGACCGAAAAAACAGCTAAACAAAGAAACGAAAGAATAAAACAAAATAAATGTACAGCTTGTCTCGGACGAACGTGACCAAACGGAAAGGAAAGCGGTAAAGCCGGTGGATGATGGGAGGAGAGACGTCCTCCGCTCTGAGCCTGACTCATCACTCCTACATTTAAAGAGCCTACGGTACTTTAGACGATAAAATCCTACAAGGTCAGGGTCAGATTTCCTTCACCGTGTCTGAATATATATATTTTTTCTTCTTGATTTTTTAAAAACCTACACTTCCATGTACATAAAACTGTACAAAAAACAAGGCATCACTAGCATTGTTCCTATATAAATATAACCAACCAACAATTAGGCTACAAACGTGGACTTTCTGCAAAGACTGAAGTGTTTCGGCAGCTCGGACCTGATGTTTTCTTCTTCGCGTTCAGAAAAACAGAAACATGTTTGATGAGCGTGGTAAAGTTTGGAAGCTCAGAGCCGCCATCCACCGTTTTATTACATTCATAAACCAGGACGGTTTTCCAAAACAATGACCAGAAATTTTACTGTAAATTCAGATTTTAAAGGCTGATGGAGCCGACGTTTCCTCTCGAGACAGATTTATCTCAAATTAACTTCATTTTTATAAAGTGATGGTCGTATTTTTCCATGAAGCTCAAAAGTAAGATCAGTTTTTAGCTTCATGACGACACGTTAGCTGCTTTTCCTTGTGAATTTGTAAAGATAGTGTCGTGTGAAGGAAACCGTCCTCTTTAAAGACATGTCCTCCTCGATTTAGAGCCTTTTAAAGTCAGTCTTTGCTCTTACTCAGACTTTTTACAGCCAAAACTGTTGGAAAAAGTCCAAAGACCATTTAATGGAAAACTGGGGCTGCCTCTATGGTCCACATCGTGGTTTTGACTTCTAGATCTCTTAGGGCGCACTCACAAAAGGTAGATATCCTCCAAAAAAGTCGTATTTGTTTGACTTTCTCTTGGTGCTTCGTCCTGCACCAAGAGAAAGTCAAACAATCCCTTTACTTTCACCCAAACGCCAAAGGTCAGGATGCAGAAAAACATCCCCTTTAATTTGAAGGGATGACAGGAAAGACGGTGTTAATGTGACTCTGGTACTGGCGGAGTGAATCAGCGTGAGGAGGCATCAGTTGGCGAAGGTTTAAAGGCCGGACTTAGAGACGGACATGAACAAAGACAGCATTAAAAACTAACGGTATTTTTTTTTTCTTACAGTGTGATAAATTCATCATGAAAATGAATTAGACATAATGAAGGGAAATCATGCATGTATATTCATCACGCCATTTAAGCCTGGAGCTACCTTACCAGGGACATCTGTGCCTACTGTGAGTGCGTCCTAACAATCCAGTTAATTCACTCTTGTACTTAAAAGCTGACAGACTGACGTAAATCCTGAAAATTCCCCAAATGAAGAATGGCTGCTTTCAGCTTCCGTACTTTACAAACTCATCCTGAGAGGCCTGATCCAGTTTTTGGGGGTCTGAAAACAATCCTCACTGTTTGACTCCTGCTGGATCCTGTTTTTTTTACAGGTAGAGATGACGTAAAGAAACAGGAAACACAGAGTCCAGTCTGCCCGCTCAGAAAACATCATTTACACCGCCGCCTCTGGTAAAAAACAGCAACGACCATTTATATTCATACAGTATGTCTATAGCAGTGTTGATTCCATAACATTGATAAAAACAAGTGCGACAACAACAGAAATGTATATTTATAAAGTCGGCTTGTTTCATGCTCAGCTGAAGACCCCAGCCTCAGTATAATACACAACCAAAAAACAGCCGAGCACGGCAAACTTCATCACATGGTTTCATGTAGACCAAGTCGGCCGCTCGTGTGTTTTCACTCCGGTGTTCAAAATCAGACTTCTGCGCTGATTCGATTAAAGAAAAGTCACATTTAACCGACTGCATTTGTGTAAATCTCCCTAAAACCAGGAGAGATGCAGCAGCAGATGTTTTATTCAAAGAGGATTCCTCAAGAAGAATTTGGTCAATTTGACGGTTTGCTGAAAAGTAAAGTGGTAAATGTCGGGTTTCAGGTGTGCCTTTCCCGGGAAAGAAACTTGGCGTTGAACCTCAAATGCATAAATCAGTTTTGAAATCAGATCGAGGAAGGTGACACGCCGTCAAAGCGGGCAGGTCGGTGGAGCTTCATGTTTTATTAAAGGTGCACTCTGCAGATTTTTCACGTCAGAGTGAATTAAATCTTTAGACTACAGCTCAGCCGGTGATAAGGCCGCGTTATCGTTTCCTTTGTGGCTCTGGAGGACGGCCAATCAGCTCAAGGATATTCACTGACGATGGCGGACAGGGACCCACGGGACAGGGTGGGACTGTTTGTGGAAAAGTTGCTCCAATTTGCAAAGTTCTCGGGAACATTCAAAAACTCAAGAAGTCCCAAACCTAAGACCAGGAGAGGCCAGAACTCGTCCCTGTAAGTGGACAGAGAGTCACTGACGGACTCTCTCTGCGTGTTTGAACAAAGTTAAAGTTTTCTTTATAGACCCACAAACTGAAAACATTCCTGTTTTTCCCTCGTTGAGGAGCAGATTTCAGCTCATAGCTGAACTCACGGCTCCAACGACTAGATTAAAAATAAAAGAGCAGAAAAGTTTCACAATAATTTAAAGCAATAAAAGACAGAAACACAGACTGAGCCTCAAAGTATGCTCCGTATTAATAAATAAAATGAAATGACTCACGTTGGATTCTCAAATACTCAGGGTCTAATAAACTCACGAAATATCACATCTTATTAACGGGGCGAAGAGTGAAAGACTCGATCAGGGAACATTTTAGAGTGAAAACTTTAGGGACTCGTTTCCAAATCCTCCTCAGAAAACAGTCAAAACTGAGAACAAGTTATCGAACACACCTGAACGCGGAGTCTGCAGGTGAACGGCAGGTTGGTTTGCTGAGGGTGGCGAGTGTTCAGCGCTCGCAGGGCGGTTCTGTGTGTCGACTTTATCTCCCCTTTTTGATGCATTACGAGATTCGATCTGTGCTTGTTTACATCCAGGTAGTAGATCTTCATTAGGACAGAAGAGATTTAATTTTAATAATGAGTTTAACTGGCTATCAGGAGTGACAGCGTTTAAGGACTTCGTCGATTGGTTCAACTTCATGATATAGTTGTAGGCGAATCGGACACTCGGGAGGCGCTCAGAGTAGAACCGCTGCTCCTCCACGCCGAGAGGAGTCAGCTGAGGTGGCTCGGGCGTCTGGTTAGGACGCCTTCTGGACGCCTCCCATTAGAGATGTTCCAGACATGTCCCACCGGGAGGAGACCTCGTGGTCGTCCCAGAACCAGGTGGAGGGATTATATCTCTCGCCTGGCCTGGGAGTGCCTGGGAATCCCCCAGAGGAGGAGCTGGTGGAAGTGGCTGAGGTGAGGGCCGTTTGGGCTGATGACGACGACGGTAACTTCAACATCGAGTTAAAAAGTCTTAGTGGTTCAGACGGATCGTTTTTGGCTGTTTGAGGGTTAAAATGTCCGCAGATGAGACTCGATAACCATCCTGCTGGTTGACATCGAGATCTTTTTAACAGAACTACTTCCGGAAACACTCAGACTTGGACACAAAGGATCACTTGGAAATCAAAAACACATTTCTCTGCAGGTTCTCTGTGCAGATAATCCATCAGATCCATTGTTAACTTGAAAACCTGTAACATGCCGAATGACACCTCTTGAAAATAAAACACACAATTTGAGACGCAGTCTGTGTTTGAGGAAACGAGACATTATTTCTGAGAGTACATCAGTGGATTCATACATAAGTAATGCCCGTCAGTAGTAAACCAAAATGTTCTTAAAAGCAAAGCAAACCTTTCTGAAGACATCGATGCATTAAGCCATAAATCGGTGAGTCTATAAAATGTTTTAGGATTGAACGGTGCACTTTTTATCAATAATAAATCAAGGATAAACCAGAGCAGAAGCACGACGCCTAAAAAGAGGAAAGTATTTTACATGAAGATCTGCATTTGTTCTGTCGAGTTTCTGTAGTTAAAGAGGCTGTTTTTGAGTGATCATCAGAGCTGGTATATGAAGGTCGATCAGAGCTGCACCTCTCCCTCTATTATCTTCTTTTCTTTTACGTATTGAACTCAAATAGACGAGAGCATCATGTGGTCTTAGAAATCTACCCGGTAACAGCCAACCGATTTTGAGCACAAGCCCCAGCTGACGGTTTCTTTTATTTTTCCTTCTCTGTTCACATCGACTCTTTTCTCACAGATATTTCTTTTCTGTGAAATCATGTCTGAAATAAATCCATAAATTCTTCTTCTGCGGGTTTTTGAGAGTGAATGTAAAGGCAGGAGGACAGGAGGCGGCGGCTCTGCATGCAGAGACACTTGCTGCACACAATCACAGAGGTTGTCAGCGTGTGTGACAGCAGCTCTCCCGGGGGCTGATGGGCCAGAGATGGTGGTGGTGGGGGATCAAGGCTGTGCATGGGGGGGTTCATGTGGTCCTCCAGGGAGCAGGAGTGTTTGTATTCTGTCGGGATGCCTTGAAACCAAACGGGCTAAGGGCCATCTGTGCACACTGACTCTGGATATACATCCTTATATATGTTAAAACTGCACTTGGTCAAATTTGTAAAATTCAGACTGAAAGAAGAATTTACAGTCTGACTCAAAGCCTGAAAACACCTGAAGATCCTTCACCTGCAGACCCTCTGTGCAGCTGATGGACAGATACGCCCGGCGCCGGAATATCATCGGAAAAAACTACAACCTCTCCAAAGGTATCTCCTTCTGCATGATTCAACTGAACACATCGAATTTAACTGAAGCTGAGAGCAAAAAAAACAAGAAGCAGACTCAGATCCTGGAGACTGAAACTAATGTAAGGGTGCAAAACACTGCAGTTCATCAAATGTCCACCAGGGGCCTTCTACAAAACCAGACGGAGCCATTAGGTCTCACTGCACAGATCATTTCTTCATTGATAATGTAAGGAGAGCTGATTTGATCACATCTGTTTTCACATAACTGTCGTCTGAGCTGGAATCATCACCGAACAGCAACGGGACTGACTCGGATAATGGCGAGAAGGATCCAGGCGTGTTTGATGCTGAAATCGCACAGCTGTTTGAGTCGGACACTGAAGATGAAGAATTTTATTTAATGGTTTTGTGGAAGAGGAATGAATCGATAAGTGAGCGTATTTTTACCGGTATATGTTGTTACAACTGAGTTAAATAAAGTTTGATTTACCGGACTGTGTTGTTTTGCTTAATGCGCCTTATAATCCGAAAAATACAGTAATTGATCTTTTTGGACAAAGTCTGGATTCGACACGGCATGAATCCAAAACCAGCAGAGAGGACATGAGAGCCACGGTTTCAAAATAAAACGATCGTATAATAATGCATGACACATACTCTTGGCCCTGTGGGCTTCCATAATCTTCCTTTTATCATCAAAGTCTTTCTTGCATCGCTGTGAAGTACAGCAGCGAAGCCAGAGGTCACTAAAGGTCAGCAGGCGTCACCTGAGGTTGCTTTTCTTCCTCTGGGGTTAATTGGTGCCAAAGAGTTGAGGTTAAACTGACGCTACATGACTTTAACCTCGCCCCCGTCTTTACCTTAGACAGCAAAACACCGCGGCCACCTGGGAGGCCAGCGGTCAGCCGGGCAGCACGCCGGCATCACGGCGAGGAGGAAGAAAAAAAATCATTTGTTTACTGTAAAACGACGAATCATAGCCATGGGAAAAGCGGAGAGGGGAGTTGATGTGGACCTCCATGTTGGGCCTGTAATCAATCAGGGCTGAGAGCGCCGGCGTTAAATCACCAGAGGAAGACGAGAAGCACAAGGGACCGCGGCGGCGCCTGTGAACTCTAAATCTCTGTCACAGGGAGGGTTGAACGTCGGTGAATGATGGTTGATTTATCTGCAGGGGGATATTGTGACTCTGTGTGTGTGCGTGTGTGTGTGTGTGTGTGTGTGTGTGCGTGTGTGTGTGTGTGTGTGTGTGTGTGCGTGTGTGTGTGGTTTCTGAACAGGCAGATTTCTTGACAATAAATCAAATCACCTTCAGAGAGCAGAGGAAGCGTGTTCTGAATGGTGTTAACATCCCGCTCATTGAGCCTCCACACATTAAAACAAATGTATGGACAATAAAAAGCAATTAAGCGGCACAGCCTGAATGAGCGAGCACAACGTTCAAAAGAATAAAAATAAAACCCCGGAGTGGCGGGGAGTGAGCCGTCCCATACTCTCATCACAGGTGGATGTTTGCCTAATAAAAGGAGATACTGTGACCCCCCTGTGACCCCGCAGACGCCCCGATTTGTTGCAGGTTTAACATTCGAAGGCGCCGCAGCCCGGCGGCGTCTCTTTGAAGTTCCCTCAGTTATTCTGGAGGGGGGATGTTCACTTCACACGCTGCAAAAAAAACCAAAACAAATGACAAGTCATTTAGTTTCACATCCCGCCGTCGAGATTTCTCTGCCAAAATGGGCGAGACGATCCCAGTTGTTCCCACAGAAGCTCTCTTTGTTCAGAAAGTTTCCAGAAAGGAATAAATTTGAGGGAACGAGCGAAAAGAGACGAAGATTTCTGAGTTCCTGCTCTACTCTCACACGCTGGCGCACTACTGAACTCTTCATAACCTCCATGAAGTAACGGAGGAGTCCAGACCAGTCCGAGGAACTGCAGCCACCAATACATCTCTGTCTGATCATTGTGATTTTTTCTTTGATATTATTGATAGAAAACTCCTCAGACAGTCAGAACTTCACCTCGATACGAAAATCTGAAAACATCAGAGACAGCAAAGACCGACTGGACTGATGTTTAAAGGGACATTCTGAAGTAAAACTAATTTAGGGTCAAACACATCGTATCACCGAGTTAGACCCCCCCTCCAGAGATGAATGTTGTCGACCGCTTGCTTCTCTAGTTATACCAACTTTAGTAACGACCGCAGGATAGAAATACAGAGAGCCACACACTCAACCAAAACGCCACTCTATAGCCACAATGATGCTCAGAACAGCACCTAACTTCATCAACAGGACATATAGGGTCACAGCCATAGTACTATATTCAGAGTTGTTCTAACTCCTAAAAAACAAACTTAAGTGGGGGCGTTTCTCCACTTCTGTAGTCCATAAGCTGGGCCAATAAACTTCTGCTGTAGTTAAAATAAAAAGGTAAAGGTGTTTTTATTGAGCCGAATTATCAATAAAATCATGATTTTGTTAACAGGTATGGATTTATGTGCTGTCGAGTTAATATATTTGGACAAGAGCACAGTAAAGTTAAATCAATCAAATTTTTCAATGAGGTTCTGTTACTGAACAGATCTACACCATGTTCTACTGAGGTTAGTACATATAGGGTCCCAGACATAGTACTAGAAACCAAACATCTTTTTAACTTTGACTCATTTCTTTAACAAAGAGACTAAACACAACTCACCTACTCTCTTCCAGCAGACGCTTGTTTGTAGTGAGACCTCAGACCAGTCCATTACAGACTGTATTACTATCCTGCGGTCATTACTAAAGTTGGAGAAGCAAGTGGTCGGCAACATTCATCTCTTGAGGGGGTGTCTAACTCCGTGTTACAGTGTGTTTGACCCTAAATAAATTTTATGCTGGAATATCCCTGATGACCCGATAAAAACTGGATTTAAGTCTCAGCTTTTCCTAAAACCTGCGGCTAAGTGGGCGCTAACTTCATATGTTTTCTGCGAAGACATAACGAACATTAGGTGGTAGGTTTCATGACTGTGTAAAAAGTAACATCCACAAGTCACGACTAACTTTTTTTACAACCTTTTAACGAAAACGCAGAATATGAACATTTTACAGCAGAAGAACAGCTTACATACACCCCAAAAGAGGTGACTGAAACGATAAGATCGATCTAATTATCATAAATTTAGTTAATCGTCTTTACTTTACTGGAGAAAATGTAAAAACAATATCTGTCTGTAAAGAAGAGTCTCCCTCCAGGACTCAGTATGAGACTAAACAACTTGTTAGGGAGATTTCTGCGGCGCTCTTTCTCGCCGTGTCTTCCCATTCATCAGTCCGGTCTCAGCTGGTGTGCATCACTACAGGTGAAATCACACATTACCCTCAGCAGCCATTAACACCGGGCTCAGAATGAATGAACCTGGAAAAGCGGCTTGCTTTCACTGGCGCAAATTATGGCCGGTAATGTGCAGAGCCTCGGGTTGTAATTAGAGTTTCTGTGCTGCGCAGTGTGGAGTGGGTGTTAGTGGACTGAAGCCCGTACAGGTGTCATTAATCCTGCATTCCTGTGCGACTACAGCACCGCAGGAGGCCGGCCCACCTCCCCCGCTGAACAGAGCTAACAGGTTTAATAAATACTTCTGCTTAACACTGAACGGCTCGGCCTCACACTGAGGAGGTAAAGAGGTGGGAACTAACGAGAGGCGACGCTGACCGGAGAGCTCTTCTTTCAAGCTTGAAAACTCAGCGGGGAAACATTCAGCACTGTTAGCACAAACAACAGTCACAGCTGGGATGTGGGGAGGTGCGATGATACTGTCAGGCCTGCCATTAGCATACACTATATAAAGATGCAGCTGCTCTGCGCTCAGAGATGGTTTTGTACAGCAGTGTGTCGTCTGTGTGCGAAGCTCTCAGCGTCTTTAATCCTTCTGTAAAGAGTTTAATTAGTTTCTTCTGTTTGGTTTATTTAAAGTCTTGCGTGAGTCTTACGTTCCCTAAAATCAATCATATCTGTGATGCTGACAACAACCGTACAAAGGTGGACACACCAACTGTATTCCTGCTCTCCAGAGGATAAAACACCCTTATTTTTTTCACCAAGAACCAAAGCTGCTTCTTTAAGTAACATTGACTTATCTCAATTAATGCTCTCAAACAACGAACAGAGTCGCCAAACTATCTGATAAATCTGGTTAAACAAACATATTCATGATCTCCAGAGGATGAAGGTAAAACATCTTTTTCAGGGTCAGCAGGTGGATTTTGATCTTCAGGCAAACTTTGATGCTGATAATATTAGTAGAGAAATATCAAGAATCAAACATCAGCTCACTTTTAAGTTTTTGATTTTACTCATGCTCCCCAGAGGACAAACTCTGACGTATTTTGGGATGAACCAAGCATATTTAACTTCACGATAGTAAGAAAGAGGAAAGGTTTGGGTGAACTACGGATACAACTTAGTTTTCAGGCAACAGTCTACTATGAAGTTTACTGATCACATTCATGCTCCCCAGAGGATAGACACTGTTCACTTCAGCCTTTTACTGTCATCTTGAGGTTTGCCGTCTTTAAACTGCTGCTAACATTTAAGATAAACATGTTTTTGTACATTTTCATTCCCAGCGTCCGAGGTCAGGTTGTAAAGGATAATTCAAAACTGAACCCTGACCAGATTTTCCATTTTGTTTCCAACCATTTGAGTTTTTCTTTAACCACTAATTTCACTTTCACGATAAACATGTTCGATTAGCAGCAGGGGCTCAAATTTGAGGAGTTTAAAGTTGGAAAATATGAATTAATGTGGGAATTTGGAGTTGCAATTTTTTTTTATTTCCAGCACATTTTGTTTGCACGTGTAAAACTCTTCTGGTTTGTTTTTCTGTCCCATTTCATCGTATGGTAAACTACTGACAAGAGCATTAATAATCAAAATGGTACTCGTGTACTCGGCTGAGACCAAACCACTGACAAAAAGCTCAAAGAACACAGTTTCCCGTCGGTCCTGGATTGGTATCATGCTCCTCTGTGTAAACCAGATTTAACTGTGTAGTGAAGTTGTCAAGAAGAAAACAGAAACAAAAGAAAGTCTCGTGTTTGTAACTCGGCACCGTCGGTGATGCTCAAGCGTCCAGGTTCCTGCAGTGTGACGGTGAACGCCCGCGGTGTCGTTTCTCTGTACATGTGAAGGTTTCGGTCCTTCAATGCAACGCAACATGAAGATCTGCAGACAGCACAACAGCCACGGATCCACACTTACAGCCACAGCAGTTTCCTCTGTCACTGTTTGTAGTATTTACAGCTCTGTACACTGAAAAAAGACTTCTTCACAGCAAAAAAATGAACAGACTTGAAAAAGTTCTCACTCCAGAAGGTGGAAAACAGCCGCGTCTCTGCAAACGTCTGAGGTCGACAACAAGCTGTTCCTGATAAAATGAGCCCGGTTGATCCGGTGCAACCTGGCTCCAAAATGTAATTCCCAGATGCTCCAGAGTCAACGATGGAAATAAAAAGGAAAATTAAAACCCCAAAAACAAAAGAATTCAGAATAGATAGCATTACACAGTATACTTAAGTAGGATTTACAAGAAGTTCCTTCCCTTCTCCCCCTGAAGGTGTTTTTCTTTTTCTGTTCCAACACAGCAACATAGCCTAAAGCAACGCACAAAAACCAACTCAAATACATGAGTAGCTAAATAGTTTCCCATTAAATTATCACAACGATGTGGTGTAGTTTACATTCCTTCCACAGCCGCGGGTGCCGTGTGTTTTCTTCAATCGATTTGATTAATCCTATTTTACATTTGATTGGTTTCTAGAAGGGGGTGAGGTGGTGGCAGTGGGCGAGGTGGGCGAGGGTCTAAAGCCTTGTTCGGTGGATGCAATTATAAAAAGGAAGAAGAGGAGTCGGAGCTGCAGCACAGCTAGTAATAGGCACAGGGGGCGGCAGTGAGGGCGGGGTCGGGAAAGGTGGTGGCGAGCAGCGACAGGGAATGATTGGGAGCGTAGGGAGGTGGTCATGAACTTTAAGGTGGAGAGCCGAGCCCTCACAGGTAGATCTCCCTCTTGGAGGTCTGGCCGGTCGGAGTGGTGGCGGAGTGGTACTCCACCGCCTGGCTCAGCGGGATCTCCTCCAGCCCACAGTCTTTACCAGTCGAGTCTCCGCCCCCAGGGTAGGCACTGCTATAAGGTGTCATAAACCGCATGTTTGCCACTTTGGAGCTGCTTCCGCCACCTCCCGTCCCGCGCTCCTCCGTCGCCATGGGCTTCGGGCTGCCGTTGGCCATCAGCTGTTCCTGCCCGTCCATCTCCTGGTAAGGCACAAAGGTGGAGAGCTTGGGGGCGTTCTTGGACACCTTGCGAGTGGGGGAAGGCTGGCCGGGCATCCAGCAGGAGTCGGAGTGGCCGAACTCGGTGCACTCGCGGGTGCAGTTACCAGTCATCGCCACGTCGGGGAGGGGCCTGAGGTCTGCAAGGAGACAGAGAGAGAAAGGATGAGTCGGTGTGAGAAGGAAACAGAGGACACAAAGAATCTGACTGAATGCCAACCGACCGGAAACTCGATGGTGTCGTGTTCGGTGTCAACTTGATCATTTAAAGCTACTTTACTTTTCACTGTATCACCACGTCTTAAACCGAACTTCACCTTCGTGTTGTGTTCTCTGAAAGTTGTGTGAATTAATTCCATTTCACGTCTCTGTTTAATTGATATTTTTGATGTTCATCGCCGTGAGCCGTCGTGTGCATGGATGCCTATTTGTGAACGCTGTTTCTGTTTGATGCCTGACTGCGGTCCACTGCCTTTTAAGATAATAAAGCTGAGAATTAAAGCTGATTGTTTATTGAAGTGTATTTGACAGAAAACAGATAAAGGTTTCCTGTCATGTTTTTTTTTTAACTCTGTAAATACGTCTCTATGAAAACGATGCTTTTGTCCCCTGAAAACCAATAAACCCCGAGAGCGCGATGTCACAGTTCAGCATGAAAAGGCTGGAGATGTTGATTAAAACTGTCATCATCCCTCCATTTGAAGGAAATTAATTAATGCTCCTTATTTTTAAAGTCACTAATGGTTCACGAACTGCCAAGAACGTTGCTTAATTTGGTGCTGAAAGATGGAAACCACATATCAAGCGCTGGGTGCTGGGCGTGAAACAGGATCATCTGATTTACAGGAGGAGAAAAGAAACATGATTAAATTTGTTGAAATGTTAATTATCTTCCACAAACAGCCAATTAAAGGAAAACAACAAGAGAATAAACGTCTTAACTTCAGGATAAGCTGATAGATTCAGGAGACGCCACTAAAGTTATTCAATTTGCCGTCGATATCAGCCCTCTTTCCCTTTTTTTTTTGAAGAGCTGGATTCTCTTAAACGGACCCTAATCTGGATCCCCTGAGACAGGCAGGTGGACAGACAGGAAGTGACAGACGGACGGACGCAGGGCTGAGTTCGCATTTAAAAAATCAGAGGCTGGAATGGAAAAAGGTCAGAGATGGAAGCAGAAATATCAATGCGTATGCAGAAAGTAACCTTTCTTCTGTGCGTGACATTAGATCATTCTTTGATACTGGAGGCTCGGGGCTTTCAGAGGAGGGGGTGGGGGGTACCGGCTCTCTGGGGGAATGGCGCTGATTTCCCAAAATGCCCTCTGCTTCATGCATAATTTAAATTCATTGCCTCCTTTTTTTTTGTGAAAGGAGCTACAGTCGGCTTTTCTGTCTGTTTGCAGCTTGATGTGTACAATCTAATCCCAGGGAGTGCTGAGTCGCGGCCGCGCTCCGTCTTTCACTTTTACACACACACACACACATATATTCTCACGCCCGCCGCCGCCACCGCCATGGATTTTAGATTTTAAGCACTTCCCATGCAAAAGCAAGGAGCTAGCAAAAATGTGAAGTCATGTGCGAGCAGCTGCTGCTGAGTTCAGAGCGGCTGTTTAATAAGTGCTTTTCCTCTGAACGTGGTGTCAGCAGGAGGCTTACTGAGTCCTCAGAGCTGCACGCCTGAACAAACTCCAAACTTGACTTCCTGCAACAACAACAACAGAAGACGGACTCAGCAGCCAAGTGCGGCTGGACCTCAGCCTGCAGGGAAACTTTGTTTAACAACAGCTCAGAACCTCTGACCCGTCTGACTTTGTCTATAAATGCTGCTGGAACCTGCGAAAATTGGCCACCAGCAGTTGGTCTCAGTTAAACACTCTGTTGCTAGTAGCAACCACCACAGGCGCAGCTCGCTGGCAGAGTTCACTCCACCATGTTGCTGGGGCTGTGACCGAGCAAATATTGACAGCCATTGTTTTTGTTTCTTATTTTCTCCTCGGCAAGCTCTCTCTTCACGGAGGAAGATTTTTAAAGAGTTGTTCTGGTATTTGAAGAGAACGTTTTAAAACCTCGGGCTGCAGATAATCACTCAGCATGGTCAATGTAATGACAGATCAGCCAGTATATGTCTTTATTTATCATTTTAGATTATAATTCTCAGTGTTGAAGAACATCACAGGGAAGATTTTCGCAAACATGGGCAAAAATATTGAAAACATAAAATGAGCTCATGATACAGAAAGGTTAAAATCTGCTCACTACTCTTAGTTTAGGGCTGGGCAATAGAACGACAACGAGATATATTGAAAATTAATTTCCCTCAATATCAATATAAACATGATCAATATGCTTTTCGATAGTCGGCATTCTGTCATGTTTGGGTCGACTATACGAACAGCCAATGAAAAGGGGAGTGTCTCCGGGTCTGAACCAATCATGTGCTGAATTAGAACAACTGCGTCGCATCACACAGCAGCTCCACCCAACCATAGCACTTTAACAGGTGAAGCCGACAGCACTGAAAATGAGTGCTACCCCCGACAGAAATGACCATGAAGGCTCAACAGATGACCACATCAATGTCAACCACAACACTGGCGTTAGGAAAACGTCGGTGGTGTGGAGGTATTTTGGTGTTTTGAGGTCGGACATGAAGCAGAGTAATGTGGACTGTAAATTATGTCGAGTACATGTTCTCACAAAGTCGGGGAATACCTCAAATCTTTGTCACCACCTGAAGCAGCGCCACGCCGCAGAGCACGCGCAACGCAAATGTTACAAACCCCGAGAGGAGCGAGGAGCCGAAACAGACGACCATTCAGTCGTCTTTCTCTAGAGCAACGCCTTACGACAAAACGTCAAAGAGACACAAAGACCTCACAGATGCAGGAGATTATTGTGTTGGAAAAGACATGAGACCAATAAACACTGTTACATTTAATTTTGTGTATCGTGATATTGATCGATATCGACTGATATGAAAAGAATATATCGTGATAAACTTTTTCCCATATCGCCCAGCCCTAACTTACTTACGTCTCCCCAACTCTTCATATCCCCCCTCTTCTCTTCACTCTTCTAGCTACGGTGGCCATTAAGGACAAACCATCTGTAACAGACCCATCCTCATTTAGAGAAACTTCAAAAACAAACCTAACAGTCTAAAACAAACTCAACGGACGGGCTCAAAAAGGTGAAACACCTGCATGAACTGCTACAGTCCTACGAACAGAAGTCACCGATCTTTTCTCACCGACTCTTTTTCAGAAATAATCAGAATTCAAACAAGCTCATGAAACACTGAGTCTGAGTGAGTGAGTGAGGTGTCAGTGAGTATCTCTGTCCAGGGCCACACAAGAGGGTCGGATCAGCCTCGACTCACTGTTAGTATTCATCATCTCAATACAAACCTGGCAAAAAAAACTGCCCCC
Source organism: Xyrichtys novacula (assembly GCA_962446985.1). Classification (NCBI taxonomy): domain Eukaryota; kingdom Metazoa; phylum Chordata; class Actinopteri; order Labriformes; family Labridae; genus Xyrichtys; species Xyrichtys novacula. Next base: position 34,766,050 of record OY660869.1, on the reverse strand, counting down.
AAACTGCCCCCAGGCCACCGAGTCCCCAGAGCCGGAAAAAGCTCCAGGCTGAGCGAGTGACATCTGTTTTCTGCTAATTGCATTAGAAAACTGTTTGGAATAAGAACCTCTGAAGCACAACATCAGCTGGCATAATGAGGACATCAGCCGAGACTTCTCCTTCTGATCTGTGAGCTCTGTTTGACAAAGATTATCTCAGTCAATTTCAAGTTTAAGGAACTTTATTTTTCAGATGTGCTCACTGCATTAACCTGTCAGAGTCCTTTACTTAGATCACTCTCACTGCAACACAAATACCTCCAAACATAATGCAGACATTTGCATGAATGTGGTAGAAAATAGTGTGGAGTTCTGTCTTGAATAACCAGCTCCTCCATCATCATCTATTTCCTCTTAAAAATGCCTCAAATAAAAGAAGAGAAACCGGCTCTCGCTGAAAGAGCTTCACTCTGAACGGGCTTTAAAAAGCATCCAGCCTGACAACGTGTCATGTCAGCCGTCTCCTCTTTGTATTTTCTCCTGATAGGTCCACTTTGTGCTCTTCCTCCTGAGTTGAGTTACAGCTGTTTCTCCTGGAAGACTGTCTGCGCTCTGTCTGTTTATGTTTGTCACTTATACGAGCTCTCCGACACTTGTCAGAGTGGAGCGTCTTTCTCGGGGGAGCCATCTTTGAACAGGTGATGTTTACGAGTATAAGAGGAGATAAACAGAAAGCTCACCTTCTGTTCACTCACTCCTGTAGTGGCACGGTGTGATCAAACTGTTGCTTCAGAGCAACCTGTCTGCTCCACGCCTCATCTCACATCAAAGTGTGCGACTCATGTCCTACATATCACACGGGCGCAAACCCAGACGGTACAAAAAGGATCCAAAACGAGCTCAGATCACGTAGATACAAGTTTGTAAGACTATCTATGTTTTTTCTTAGAGTCTTTTAAGTTATAAAGTCGGCATGATGATGAAAATACAAGAATATGTATGTAGAATATGTCCTGAGAGTTTCAAGTAGGGTTGGGGTACTTGAGTCCAGGCCTCAGACTCAGGACTTGGATCCAAGAACTTAAGATTGAGAATTTAGAGGAAAGCTTTTATATCATAGGACCCTTAATCTGTTTGCTAATTTTTAGCCTGATATCAATATTTAAAAAGACGGTTATCATAGATATCGGTGTATTGCAGCAGCCAAACCCCCAATTTTCACCACACCCGGAACGACTCAGATCCAGAATGGTGGCGATTTTCACTGTCCGCCAATTTCTACCGGATCCGTTGGTGAGGCTAATTTCGTGGCGGATTACGGACAGTGGTAATCGCGAGAACTCAGAAGAGCCTGTGGATTCGCCTTTCCAGCACGGGTTTATCTGTGCTGAATTTATCCGGCATGCTCCGGCGTCCAGAAAAAATAGAACTCTTGCGATCGGCAAATTGACGCATCAACTTGAATGGTTACAATCAGCTGCGATCGGCGGATACGGCTTTTTCGTAGCCGTTCCGGATGCGGTGGAAATTGGGGGTCCGACTCAGCAAATGACTTACTGGTGACTCCTAGCATGATTAGCACATTTGTGGTCACAGAGGGTTTACATCATAGACTGTATGTACGATGGGCAACTTGGCTCCGCCTTTCGTCATTAAACTTATTTGAAGCCGAATTGCTCTCAGTATTTCAGGGATTTTCTTCACTTCCTGGAATCACCACTTGCTCGGTAGAGTTGTACGCGTTCAGTGGGAGAGTCGCTGTGATGACGCCCGGCTCAAACAGCGTAACCCCCAGGTGAGCTACACAATCTCTGTACTCCCATAGGCTGTATCAGGTGTCAATCATAGAAAACATGAACCCCTGATAGCTTTAAAAATTGAGCTGTACAGAAAAAAGAGGACTTGAGCACAAACCAGGTAGGATTTATGTCCTATAGCCGTCAGCAGAGGGTGCTGTTTTCGCGGAGGCTTCACCCAGCGATGGCGTCCATTCTATATACAGCCTATGGTTTACATTCAAGCTCTGACTGCGGTCACTGATGCAGCCTTTCAGAGGAGAGGCGAAGGATCCTCAAGAACTTCAACCAAGTCCAGTCGCAGCTACGATGGAGAACCTTGACCAGGATGAATGGGAGGAATTAAACATGGCAGCATGACAGCAGACACTCTCTGCAGGAAGTTCTCAGACTTCAGTAACCATCAAACAACTTTGACAGCCTGAGTCTACAGCTCTCTGCAGGACAGAGAATCATGACGTTGGCTGTCAGGTTTTTAAGACGTCTCCAGAGACTTGAAGTTATGAAAAGAATGACGTTGTGTTTCTCCAAATTAACCTCTCTTTATTTATCAGCGTGCCAGTGTTTGTGCAGGTTGTACATTTCACACGTATTTGTAAACGCAGTCATGCAAAAATCCTCCTCGGTGCACCCTCTCATATGCCTCAAACTGCTAAAAAAAGGAGAGGCATGGGGCCAATCAGAGTGTGACCCTGTGTCTGGGCCTTTGGCAGGGCGATGTGTAGCTCTAATCACTGGATTTAGCGCTGGGCTGACGGGGGTCGTGTTCGTCCTAATTAAGAACAAGAACTAATTGGCTCTGGTTTGAGATGGAGCTAATTGGCGAACATGTAGGGAGGACGAGTTTGGGCGGTTAGGGTGGGTTGTGGCTAAGATGTAAGATCAATAACAGTTTGGGATAACAAGGTCTTCCTCTGGTGGTTGGACACGAGCGGGCTGCCACCGCCGCCGCCGCCTCTCGCCTCCAGCCCGGATCATCTTCATCAAAGCTGATCTGAAGGCTGATCAGAGCCTGCTGACAGAGCAGGTTGTTCTGCTGCGGACTCTCATTAGTGACTGAGGCTCCAACATCACCATCCTCTGACATCTCTGTCACCTCAAACGGAGGGTGAAGTCATTTACATCATGGCGTTGTTACTGGGACCGCCATTCTTACCCGTCCTGAAGAATCGCTTGTTTTCCTTTCTTGGAGCGTTATTATGGAGTTTCTCGCTCTAACTTTTGGGTTCTTAATGCAAAGTTATCAAATTGTTCCAGTCGATTGGCTCGGCCAGCTTTGAAACAGCGTCGTTTGGTGGAGAAACTGGCCTGATCAAAGTTTAGACGCAGTGAAGTTGCTGTTTTCGCCATTGTCAGTTTGTTGTTTCTTTCCAAGTTTCTGAAAACATTATAGAAAGATTTCCTACAGAGGAAGACCTTTTTTGAACAGGAGGATTAATCTCTAAACAGTCAATATCACGACTTTTTCAATGTTCTTTAAACTCCTCTAAAATTAAAGGTGTTTTCAGTCTGCAGAAAACAGGTGTTGCTCGTTTGCACCTGACTGGTGTGACGACTTTGACGGAGTGTCTGTGGGGATTTTTTTAGAGGTAACATTTTACCAACTAAAGTGACGATTTCTTTCTCGCTTATGAATTATCAAATTAACATCAAGTCCTGACAGACAGAGAGTGTAATGATGCTGCAGACTTGGAAGTTCAAAGTTTTTTTAACAAATCCTTTAAGAAATACTGATGATCCGTGAGGCAGGAAACTCTCAACTCCATCAGTCCTCTGTCGTGCATTAGCTGCTCTACGTCCTCAGGTTAGCATGTTCTGACCAATCATGTCTCGCCATCGGGAGAAACTTCTTCTCTGCAGACAAAATCGCCACAAAACAAAGGAAAATTCGCCTTTAAATTTGACACAAAAATTTTTAGAGGACAAATTAGAGAAATAAAGAGGTGTGTCTTATTGTCCGACCTTTGAAATCAATTATAGGTCTTTTGGTCACATGACAGTGAAGCTATTGAAGGAAAACAGCCTTTTCTGAGAACATCAACCAGTAATTTATTGACGGTCCCTTATTCAACACCGACGTTGACAGTGAGGGTGTCGAGTAGATTTAACCGCGCTGCTGTTGTTATTCCCGGTTATGGAGAGAGAGAAGACACCGGTAGATCCTCAGAGAATATCCGTCAGATATCCAACCTGAAACTAACTTCACCGCCGTGTTTACAGGAAAATGTATCCAACCTGAAACTAACTTCACCGCCGTATTTACAGGAAAATATATCCAACCTGAAACTAACTTCACCGCCGTGTTTACAGGAAAATGTATCCAACCTGAAACTAACTTCACCGCTGTATTTACAGGAAAATATATCCAACCTGAAACTAACTTCACCGCCGTATTCACAGGAAAATATATCCAACCTGAAACTAACTTCACCGCCGTATTTACAGGAAAATATATCCAACCTAAAACTAACTTCACCACCGTATTTACAGGAAAATATATCCAACCTGAGACTAACTTCACCGCCGTATTTACAGGAAAATATATCCAACCTAAGACTAACTTCACCGCCGTATTTACAGGAAAATATATCCAACCTAAAACTAACTTCACCGCCGTATTTACAGGAAAATATATCCAACCTAAAACTAACTTCACCGCCGTATTTACAGGAAAATATATCCAACCTGAGACTAACTTCACTGCCGTATTTACAGGAAAATATATCCAACCTAAAACTAACTTCACTGCCGTATTTACAGGAAAATATATCCAACCTTAAACTAACTTCACCGCCGTATTTACAGGAAAATATATCCAACCTGAAACTAACTTCACCGCCGTATTTACAGGAAAATATATCCAACCTGAAACTAACTTCACTGTCGTATTTACAGGAAAATATATCCAACCTGAAACTAACTTCACTGTCGTATTTACAGGAAAATATATCCAACCTGAAACTAACTTCACTGCGGTATTTACAGGAAAAAACATTTGTTACCTCGGCTGATTTTTTTATGCGCACATGTGACCCTAAATACATTTAACAACTCGCACACATCTATTTTTTGTCACAAATGCGAGTGAAACGGTCGCACGGTCGAGTCCTGCATTTTCAAAGATTTGGGTTTTTGCTGATCCCCAAAAGAAGAGTCGGGTTTGTATCGATGAGAACTCTTAAAAACTGTGCGGTGAAGTTATGCAAAGGTTTGTAGAGTAATGAAATATCCTACCAAAGACCCTCTTACTATAATCCGGCCCATGATGCTCTTCCTCTACGACCTTTGGTGAATCTTTCACTACTTTAAGATTACTTTGGGGATTTTACATCCTTTTATAAACCACGATGTGTGATCCCCCCTTCTCCAGGTTTTCTTCTTCTGTTTTTGGCGTAATGTCTCGTTCGTCACGCTGCTGTTAAAGAATCTGACTGATCAGCGTGTTCGGTTTGACGTTTAGAGTTGTGATGACCTCTGCTGCTGACAGGACGGGGAGAGCGTATCATGGTGGACGATTTCAGGTGTCTCATCAGCACTTGAAGGAAGTTTGAAAAGTTTCTGCTGTAAACCCCGGGGGAGGAAATGCTATCTGCGCTGCCCTCGACGGCCGCGCTGTCAGAGGGCCGTGGCGCCGGATTCAAGGTTGCCTCTATTAGTCAGGGCTGTTTAAAATGGAGTAGCCTTCCTGAGTTTTTTCCCTCTGTAGCCCTTATCTGCACTCCTGAGTTCCAGTTAACCCCGGGGACCCTCGCTCGCCCTGACGGCCCCTCTCTCTGCATAATACACTCCGCTACCTTGGTCACCATTTTCCGGTCAAACTAATTAGATTTCAGAGTCCCTGCCTGAGAAGATGTCAGTAGTATGAAATGAAAATAATTTCCAGATGAGTATCTGACATTTTACGCTGTCGACTAGAGTAAAGAGCCCGGGCGGAGTGGCTCTCTCTCACCCTCCTCACCCTTCTCCTCCTCCTCTTTTCCGCTCCATCACTTTGGTCGCAGAGATATGCTAAACCCTCCTGCTTCCCCCTCGCGCTCCGTCCGGGTGATAAATGGAAGCAAATGTACACAAAAGAGAGCTTCTCTTTTTTTTTCCTGCTGCTTGAAGTGTTAATGTGTTTAATTACTTTGAAGCTGTCTAATGTGTGTGTGTGTGTGTGTGTGTGTGTTTGAATTGCAGTTAAAGCTACAGCAGGAAAACCTTCAATTATTGCCTTCCTCTGTTGATGACAATGGCTCCAATTTATCTTATAGGAACAATAGAGGAGTGAGAGGAGGCGCAGCCGCTCTGAACGCTCAAAGAAGTCCAGGAGAGAGCGAGCGACACGCTGCTGCTGCCGCCGCCGCCGCTGTTGCTTCCCCCGCTGTAATCAGCGCTGACGCCAACAGCCCACACACACAGGAGGATACTGCAGATGTGGAACCACAGCATTAACTTCAGCTATAGAGGCTCTAACTGTGACAGTTATGTAAGGATGCGGTTATAACGTGTCTGCGGGTCATAACAGACTCTTAAAAGTCTCTGTCCTGAGTCATGACGGCCTCTCAGATTAACCACAGGTGACTAGAGAGCAAAGGCCCACATAGAGCTGCAGCCACATTTCTGGTTATTTGTCCTGAGATGCAAAACGGACCGACAGAGGGATAAAAACCTCAGAACCACCTCCAGAAACACAATTTTCCAATCAGATCAAATCCTTTTAACTGTAAACAGTCTCGGTCGACAGGATGACAAAATCCTGAGAGGTCCTCTTTTGGTGATGTTTGTTTGCTTCATAAATTTTGAGTAGGGTCCAAACCGACTCTTCAAAATGTCAAGGTTAGAATTTATGTTCTACGCAGAAATAGAGCGCGGGCGAGCGGATACAGCAGCGAAAATAAAAACAACATATTCGATCATTTCATCCTGTGTGGTAAAATCCTGCGATAGAAAACGCCAATCTACTCCCCGTCTGCGACGCCTAGGTCCTCCTTAGCACGTTTGATTTTTCCTGTTAACGCACTCTGATGCATCATTGACCTTAACCAATGAGAGCAGAGAGCGTGAGTGATGACTGTGGTGCTGCAAGATACGATCAAGCCTCAATGGAGCCCTAAGCTAAATTTGATTTTGGGGTCCTCTATTTCTGCCAATAATATTGATTGTTGATCGTTTCCACATCTACTACAGTATAAATTTAATGCTCCTCACATGTCTTTACACATTCAAAGGGTTGGCCTTGGTAATAACATAAATAATACCAATACAACCATACAAATAATACCAACGAATGACTGATGAATGATGTTCAGGGCGCCTCATATGGATTTTAATCTTAAAATTTAATGCCCATGATGGTAGCAGGGAATTAAGAATCATAAGTCTACATCAGCAGCAGCACTAAATGATTTTACTTTATTTTATTTTTACAATAATATATATTTGTTTAGACAGAGAGCATCACTCATACATGCAAAAAATAAAAATTTGAGATTTTTAAAATTATTTTATTGCTCTTAGGGGGCCCTTATCAGCCGCGGGGCCCTAAGCAGAGGCTTAGTTCGCTTTTGCCTCAGGCTGGCTCTGGATAAGAGTCAAGATATTTCTGATATGACAGGAAACGAGAAACTTTTGCACAAACCAAACAGTTATTTTAGAATCAAACACCTCAGAGGCATTAATGATGATGATGTCTAATTAAAGCACGACTGTTGTGCATTGTCTTGTAGTGACAGCAGCAACAGTTCACACGTTTTACAGGCCAGACTCCGAGAAGTAGAGAGGACGATCGTGGAACAAGCGTGTGCGTTAGCGGATTGCGACGCTCGTAAGAAAGCTAATTATGATATTAACTTTCCATCATGTCCCAAAAGACATTAGTGTCTGAGAGCTGAATAGATCCGATGTTCCCTGCGACTTCTACTACACCTGCAATGTTAGGCTACAAGCTAGCAATGAAGAGAAGCGTAAAGAAGAGCGCTGTCTCCGCCCACGACTCAGAGGCCAATTGCTAATGAGCTGCTGGAGCTCTGCAGAGGAAAAGAGCTTTAAAATGACAGAGGTAAAGTGGTTAAACTTCATAATCACAATTTAAAGACCACTGAGAACAGTTTAAATATTCAAAATAAACATTTATCAGGACTTGGTCAAAAGGTGAGATGAGACCACCCTTGAATATTCTCATTACAGGGTGTAAATGATGAATTTTTACAAACATGCTGATTGTGCAACATTATTAGATACTTCGTTTGATTGCCTCGAGTTACAGAGATTGATATAGATTGTGTTTACAGAAATGTTGAACTGTTCCTTTAAGGACAGCCCCCCCCCACTCTCTCTCTCTCTGTTTAAAACGTGGATTGTTCTGACTGTTAGCCGCTCTGATTAGTGTCTTTATGCAGGAGAAATGTAACTTGAGCGAGCACAGAGACATTAATTCAGGTTAAAATAAGTTGAAGCTGTCTGCTCCTTTGAAGAAATCTCCTGTCTTTGTTTTATTCCTTTGTTTCCTCCCTCCATTTCTCTTTCTTTGTTTCCTCTCCCTCCATCACTCCTTCCAGTCTCTCTTTCTTTCTCTCTCTCTCTGTCTGTCTGTCTGTCTGACCCCCCAGTCTGGCTCGGTGCGGAAACCTTGCCGGCTCTAATTAAACTTTGGGCAGATTAGAACTTTGCCTTGTCAGTCTTTATTCATGCTTAAACAAGTTATTACTTTTTGAGAAATTAAATTAGCCGGCAATTAATTAATCGACACAGAGCTGGGAAAGAGGACGTAGAGGGGGAGGAGGGACGGAGGAAGAGAGTGAGGTGAGGGGGGAGATGAAAGTGGAGTAAAGAAGACAGGAAACAGGGAGGGAGGAGGAGAGGGGGGAGTCTGGCAGAAAATGAAGGAAAAGGAGACACAGATTTATCTCAAAGACGGACGTAAAGAAAGAAAAGAGACTCATAGATATAAGATGTCATTTCTTTTTTTCACTAATTAGGAGGAGAGAGCGACGAGGATAAAAACCGTTTGCTTTTACTGCCGTCAAACATCAACATCTGATGCTTTCAGAAGTCTAAACTACCCTCCTCCTTCTCCTCCTCCTCACACAGAGGAGTTATTAAACCGACAACCGCTCCTCTCTCCGTTCAAACCCAAAATTAATCCGACGTTGGACTCTTTCTGATGGCGGAATAAAAGCAGAGAAGAAGAAAAATCAGATCCTTGTTTTAGATGTGAAACCCGACGGTGTCCCCCTCCTCTCCCCTCGGCGGCTCAGCTCCTGCCATCCTCCATGGCGTATTGACTGACATGTTTAAAATTAGGCCCCACCAAAACCTCCCCTCTGTTTCCTGCGAGGTAGAAATCCATTTCCTGCTTCAAGCCCCAGGTCTCCGACCGACCGACCAACCAAAGAGGCGAGGAGGCGACAGTCGATGTGAAATAACATCACCGACCGTGGTGATGTAGCGGCGGTCTCTGGGGTGTGCGAGGGTTTATCTGACTTTGTCACAGAGCGATGGAGGAGAGAAAGAGTGGACCGCTTGTCGGCCATGTTGGACACCACTACGCTGGCTGTGTGCGCTCAGGAGTGTCTGCTGCTGCTCTGGAAACTTCTCTTTTTTACCTCTCAAACCTGCTGAAGCCTTTATTTATACTCTCCTATACCTCTGTAATAACATGTTAACTACGACTTTATAACTACTGTGTCATATAGAGAAATAACAACATTAATCCATCTGAATAATAATCACTGACACATTTTATATAAGGGAATTACATTAAGGTAGAAATAATACATGAGGTAGAGAGATAATAACAGACAAACTAAAACTTTGGCACCAATCTTCCTCTATTACAAATTTAAGGTGGTAATAACTCTGTCATAATGGTGCAGCGTAAATAAATCATCCAATCATATGTTGTAACTACACTGATTAAATTACTAACTCTTAAATTTATTTTTTGCAGCTTAATTTTGAAAACAAATGATCCATTTTCAAATTTCCTTTTTTCTCAACTTTCATCTTTATTTTTAAATCAGTTAATAAAAACATTTCTTATTTTGAGACTCTGCAGACATCAGAAACTCTGTGATTAACATGAAACCAGAACAGATCTCCCCATCCTGTCGAACACAAACAGTTCACACACAGCTGACTTTGTTTTTATCATTCTCTTACTGATCCAGCTGTTAGGAGAGATCCACCCTCACTATCCTCATTACTACTTAGAGAGAGAAAGTTAAAGATATAAAAACCCTCCACAAAATTTACACGTCTGAAATTGTGATTGAGTATTTTTTAAAACCAGCACTTATACTGAAGTATTTTCTGCTTAAAGTAGATTGTTGTCACTATTTTACAAAGAATCAGTCACAGAGTCAAATAATCCTTCAAAGATACAAGATTTCCATTAACTGCAGGACAGCCAGCTGATTGGACGATGTCTACACTGTACAAAATATGAGTTTTTTTCGTTTCTGTCAAAAAACATCCTTACAATCACTCTGAGCTACACTGACATGACAGGTCCAAATATAAACCTGATTTTAAGATATTTAAAGATGAAACTTTACAAGTTTATGAAACTATGTCAGTATTTGACCTAATTTTATTACATTTACAGGAACATTTTATCTGCAGCCGTTTATACATTACAAGAACTTTAGCAAGTGTTTTTGTCTAATTTGATCTAATCTGATAAAAAAAAAACCTTAATAGATTTAACACAAGTCCAGATAAACATTCACATGATAAATCTGAATAAAAGTCTATTTGAGACAGATGATCTACAAAATACAATCCTGACTTTACATGCTGCAAAATCTTATCTAATCTAATCTAATCTAATCTAATCTGATCTATAAAACACATTTAAAACCAGCAGCTCTGTACAATAGAACAACATAAAACAAGAATTAATCCCATTATATATAATATATATATATATATATATATATGTATTATATTCAGTTTCTTCTCTAAAATGCTGCAGAGTATAAATCTCTTCACATGTTCTTGCTGTTGGTTAAATCTCAATAATGAATTGAGGAAAATCTGTTTTGGTTAAATTTGGGGGGGCACAGCTTAATCCCCCATCCCCCACCACCACGGGTTAAAAGTACTCAGCTCTTGAAGTCAAACTTGAATTAAGTTCTTTTAACTTTGACTGGAGTAGATTTTCAGACTGGTAATTTAACTTGTACTTGAATCTAATGTCAGTAAAGTAAGTCGACTTTGACTTAAAAAAACATTTTAGTCTCCTTCCACCCCTACATGTCACTCATCTCTGATCTAGATAAACTCTTTATTTCGGTTCAATAAACTCAGCAGAATCTGAAGTTGCGAGTCCAGCATGTAGAGGTTCAGTGAATGTGGTCTGGACTCTGTGGAGGAGAGTCATGGTTTCAGAGACGCTGTAGAAGGACAGAATACCTGCTCTGTGATCCAGGTACACTCCTACTCTGGAGGACGGAGGACCTGAGACACAAGTGTGGACTTTGTTGTGCGCAAAGGCATACCTATTTTCATAACAGTCTAACCTCCAAGATTTGTTATTGAATCCAAACAAACAATCCTCCAAGGCCCCTTCTCTGCTGATAGTCTTGTATGTGACTGCTACATCAACCCCGCCCCCTCTCAGCTCCACCTCCCAGTAACAACGTCCAGTCAGACTCTCTCTACTCAGGACCTGAGCCCAACCAGTGAATCTGTCTGGATGATCAGGATAAGACTGTAGTTGTTTTGTCCTTGTTGCTCTTCTGTTTCCTTTAGATAGTAACAGATCTCTCTTTGCTGTGTTTGGATCCAGTGTAATTCTTTTTGAATATCTTAAGAAACCAGCTCTGGTCTTGGGTTCTGGTCCTGGTGGTTCTGACAGTAAAACATCCACTTCAGTCACTGCCTGTGAGACGTTTGTCCACGTCTCTGTCAGAAGATCCTGGAGTTTCTCTCTGACCTCTGACACAGCTGCTGTCACCTCCTCAAAGTATCTCAGAGGACGGATGTTGATTCTGGATGAGTCTGCAGGTTGACCCGGTTCTGACAGTGAGGGGTAGCTGTGCAGAAACTGGTTGTGGTCCTCTGTGAGTGAGAGCTTCTGCAGATCAGCATCTTTCCTCTTCAGCTCAGTGATCTCCTGCTCCAGTTTCTCCTGAAGCTCTTTGACTCGACTCACTTCACGTTCCTGCTGGGATCTGACCTGCTGCTCCACCTCAGAGCGGCGTTTCTCCATCAGACGGATCAGCTGGCTGAAGATCTTCTGGCTGTGCTTCACTGCTTTATCAGCAGAGCCGTTGATAGCCTCCACCTCCTGTTGGAGCAGCTTCACATCTTCTTCTCTGTCCTGGATTCTCTGCTGGATGTTTTCTCGACTCTCCTCCAGATCTTTCTGCCTCTCAGTCCTTTCTGCTGCAGCTGAGACTGTGTCGTGGCCTTTGTGTTGTTCCACAGAGCAGAGAGAACAGATCAACTGTTGATCAGTGCGGCAGAAGATCTTCATCACCTCATCATGACAAGAGCAGATGTTCTCCTGGAGCTTCTTGGAGGGCTCCACCAGCTTGTGTTTCTTAAATGTAGGAGATTCAAAATGAGGCTGGAGGTGAATCTGACAGTAAGAAGCCAAACATTGAAGACAGGACATGACAGCTTTCAGTTTTCTCTCACTGCAGACGTCACAGGCCACATCTTCAGGTCCAGCCTCAGAGGAACCATCAGGAGCAGCTTGGAGTCCGCTCTTCTTCAGTTCCTCCACTAAACCTGCTAACATGGTGCTTTTCATCAGGACAGGCCTCCGTCTGAAGGTCCGTCTGCACTGAGGACAGCTATAGATCTTCTCATCCTCAGTATCCCAGTAGGATTGAATACAGCTCATGCAGAAGCTGTGTCCACAGGAAACAGTCACCGGATCCTTCAGAAGATCCAAACAGATGGAACAAGAGAAAGACTCACGGTCCAGATGAACTCCTTTCTGCGCCATTTCAACACTCACTGTCGATGACGACTGACTGAGTTTTATTTCCCGGTCTGAACTCTTATTTCAAGTCAGCTCAGTTTATGTCGGTTACACCCATCCTCGGACTGTTGATCTGATCAGATCTGGGAGAGGTTATCAAGTTTTTCTACATTCCGGAAAGAGCAGTCATAGGAACTTTGAATGTTGTTTCCCTTTTTGTCAAAACTTGAAGCCTGATCATAAGATCTTAAAGCTGTAATTCATTTTCTAGAAACACTTTTTTACCTTCGGCTCACATGAGCAAAATATAGGTGTGTTTCTCTAAGTTATTGGTGTTGGTCAAAGTGAGTTTAAAATTTCTGCAGATATTTAATATTTCTTATCCATCATCTTGTTAAAGGGGACCTGCCACCAAAATTTCATCCCCATTTTTATCATTTTTTCATAATCCTTGATGTCCTCTGATCATGTTCGCAACATAATTTTAGCTGAAAAGTTATTTGATGGTTTGTTTTAGTATGCCTAAAAAACCTTACAGGAAAACCAACTGGTTTTGGCTCATTAACATTTATGGTAATGAGCTCTGCTCTGATTGGATCGCTGCTGTGAAGCCTGCTGTGCTCTGATTGGCTCAGCTGTGGAAGTTCGGATTTCGGTTTATCCATTGTTATTATGCTAATGCTAATAGCATATGCTAATGTGTGCTAAAGTAAGGTGCCCAGATGTCTGTAATGATATCCGGGGATATTCGATGCGGCGGCGGCGGCGGTGCAGGGGCTGCAGGGGCTGTGATCACAGACAAAGTCTCGGTACTATTTAGTAGCAGCACATGCCCCTTGTAATAACCCCCGTAAGAACTGTTGTTCAGGACTGCTAACTTGTGCTGCCTACCTATTCGGCTACTGTAATAACCGTTGTTCGAGCCCACACGCAACATTTTTGCTCTCATTCATGAAACGCTTAAATCGGGGACATTTTCGGGGACAGCTTTTGCCGGGGACAGATCATCCAATACGGGGACTGTCCCCGGAAATCGGGGACGTCTGGTCACCTTATGCTAAAGGCTAAAAACGGCAGGTATTAGACCATATATTTTAGACCCCGAGTCCGAAGAGGAGGTGGAAGTTGAGGAAGAAGCCGGAGATCTCCAGCGGTGTTTTCTCATTCATTCTGCCCAGCTTTAAGTTCATTTTCCCGGCAGTGAACCGAAGGAAACACCGGTCGTTTGGAAGAGACCCATAGCGGATACAGTGGTAGCTGGGTCTCGCTCTGGCTGTGACTGAGTACGAGAACGAGAGAGTGGGCGCGGCTCACCGAGGACGCGCTCGTGAATAATAATGAGCAAGGTCGGCGCAACGTAACACCGACGGGCTTTTTCAATTGGCCTGGTTTACTCGTTCCTTTATTTTAAACCTTTACAGAATGAAAACGACATAACGGTTTGTTTTCACATGTACAACATAAGACGAACATAATATGGACCTTATATGACACAAAAAACCCCAAAAATTACATTTTTATGGCAGGTCCCCTTTAAAACTTGGAGACTTTTCTTCTTCTCTGAAAACTTGCAGCTCATATTTTGAAGGTTTTGGTCATGTGACACCTTTCTTTTTGTTTCCCCATCAGCTTGTTGTTGCTGCACCTACCACCACCTCACTGTGTCAGAGAGTGCAGGCTTATATTCAGGAAATAAAGACACATTTTTTTATGGATAAAATCACAGTTTTTGTAATTCATGTTTCTTTCTTTGTCTAATTAACCAAACAGAAACTTAAAATAAAAACCTTAAAAGTTATATTATTAATTTTGTATTTTCTCATAAGTTTTTATTTCAATCCTACTTACAGGTGGGGAAGGCAGGATTCTGTTAAAGAAACATCTTCTTTGTGGTGTGTTTACAAAAAATCTTCTAATATCAGTCAATAGTTATTAGTTATTGATGACATTTGGTAATATATCGATATCTCTGTGTTCTCTTATGTCTGTGTCGTCAACATTTGAACATTTTTGAGCGGTCCGCTCTTTCTGACTGTAAACAAAGCCGTTCTCCACCTCCTCTAACCTGATTGGTTGTGAGGCAGACGCTGCTCCCCCGTGTCGTTCAGGAGCCCAAACAAAGTTAGCGTGCTACAATATCGGACAGTAGAAACCAACCAGAAAGTTCGGAAAATTGTCTGAATCCTCCTTTGGCCACGACTGCCGACACAAGCAAGAAAACAAAGTAAATACCGGAGACTCTGGAGGAATAACGGGCGCTTAAAACGGAGGTAGACCGAGGGACGCTTTGGGATCTTTGGGGTTTTTCCAGGTTATTCAGGGTCTAAACTTTTGAAGGCTGATATCAGCTCCACTCGCTCAGTTGTCATAACTCTCATGACTGACTTATAACCACAGCACCAGGGGGATGAGAGACACAGTGATCGTCCAGACTAAAGGGAGTCAGAGGTAGACCTTGATATTTACTAACTGAGGCAGAGACATGATGAAGACCATGGTTATGGTTGCAGCAGAGGCACTGAAGGGATTTTACTGAATTAAAATGTGGTTTAATCTCCAGATATCACAACAATTTCCTCCAGTTTTGAACCATCTCTGCAAACGCTGGTATCTTTGATCTCTACATTGCAGCTTTGTGTGGCGTCGTTGTTGTAACCAGAGCCGGTTATTCCATCATAAGCTCAGCATGATGCAACACCATCCTGCAGCTGTCTGTAAACATGAAACTGCATGTTTATAATGATGCATGAGAGTTTCTTGGCCTACATCTGTCTGCAGGAAGCAGCGAACCAGTCAAATGCATCAGAGAAACCTTTTGGTTGAGCTTCCTAGACATCACATTGTTGCTGTGAAGCTCCGCTGCAAAGTTTTGATTTGTAGCGTTTTGTATTTGAAAGAGGCGGCTGAGGAGGAACCAAAGCAAGGGCAATAGAAATGGCCTGAAGCTATATCAAGTACAATAACGCAGCAGCTTCTCCAGCCCATAAATATTTGACCAGCGCACCCCGCTGAGCGTGTGTGAGTCGAAGAGAGAGGAAGAATCTGTGAGAGCAGAGAGGTCATTAAAGATGCTGAGGAACAGGGTTTATGTTTGCTTTGAATGCACAAACTGACCTGAATACACTCATCCTGGCTGGGCTCGGAGCTGGCAGCCACAGCACATCTGCATCTCTTTAAAGAGAGATTCGAGGTCTCACTTTGATAATTTTCATGCAGAAGGTGCTCGTACTGTAAAGCAGCTGCTCAGGGAATTCGATTCTGGTTCGTTAAGATTGTTTTCAGTCTTGTTTACCCGGATAAATGACCGGCTACACAGCCAGAAACTCAACTAGAGTCTCCCGTCCAGACACATTTGTGCCTCATCCTGCC
This sequence comes from Xyrichtys novacula, assembly GCA_962446985.1. Classification (NCBI taxonomy): domain Eukaryota; kingdom Metazoa; phylum Chordata; class Actinopteri; order Labriformes; family Labridae; genus Xyrichtys; species Xyrichtys novacula. The sequence goes on along the minus strand of OY660869.1, from coordinate 34,749,991 downwards.
AGATAGATCTACTCAGATCACAATCTATAATCCAGCTCTGTATGAGGTCTTACTCCGTCCAGACAAGAGAATTTCTCTGAATGAACATTTGAGTGCTAACTAATCCACGAATTAGGAGAATCTGGTAAAGCTTTAAAATAATCTAGCTACAAGTCAATTTTTCAAACTGTCATTGCTTGTTTTATTATTATTTTTTACTGTTTAACGACAACAACAGTGAAAGTCATTCAGACCTTTATCATACTTTTTCAGCTTCAAAACAGCTGATAATCTCAACTCTGATCACATAAAAATGAGCAGTTTTGACTGAATAGTTTCTGCAGAATCATCGACAGTCATGAACTAATCATGACTATGCAAGTTTTAGAATCAATAGTTCAGGTCATGATATTTCCCAAACTTTTAAGGAACTGGTTGCATAAATCAACTAAATAGATAAAATATTATTTAGCTCACTGTCATATAAAAGACACACCTTTTCTTTTCCATAAACTGAAACCCCAGAAAAAGCTCAAAAACAAAACTACCTGAGATTTTCATCATTATGTAATGCAACTTAAAAATATATATATATTAGTCACTATGATGGGTTCCTCAGTGGGAGTCTGTTATCCTTCTTTTTGGAGCTTTTTTCCTCTGAACCTAAAGACCATTTATATGTGGACAACCTGGGAGTCAAAACTTCAAATCCATCCAGAAACAGTGGAGTGAAAGTTCAGTTTGATGCTCTTTGCTTTGTTTTAAATCTCGTTAATTCAGAGTTGAGGTGACCTCCAGGACGGGTCATCGGAAAATAAAAGCTTAATCGCTGGTTTTAAAGGATTCTGTCTTTTTGTGTTTGACTTGTAGTAGTTTGGTGGTTGAGGGGACCCCTGGGTCAAACTGTTACACAGTATTTTGTGTTTCACGGTTAAATATGATGGATGTGTCGGCTGAAGATGCTGCATATTGTTTAAATAAAAACAAGATTTTTTCCTCTTTAATGTTCGCGCTGAGATGGAGAGACGTGACGGGCGTTTGAATCATCAGTCAGGCCGGACTTACACACCTGTCAGGGTTGTTTTCTCTGCATCAAACGCTCATTAACGTCGGAGGTTTAAAGCGTTCTTGTTTACAGCGCTCACACACATCAGGTGGGAAGCTGAGACTGTAAATCAAACTCAATAACCCCACCACCACCACCACCACCACCACCGCCCGTAACAGAAGCATCATGTTCATCATGACTGTAAATAACATCAACCGAGCGGGAAATAGAAACAAGAAAAAATCCCACCGATCACACGTGAAAAAAGAAACGAATTAACGGGGATGTGAAATAAATCTGTACGGTGAAAGAAACGCCAACCAGTCAATTATTAATAGTCCAGAGGAACAGAGCGCGCACACACACACACACACACACACACACCCACAGACACACACACACACACCAGCACCCTGTGGAATCGGCCTACTATGAAGGAAAAATTCAATTATCCTACAAAAGTGAATAAATTTGCAGCATCGCAGCCCGTGGCTGTAGCTGCTGCCGCCTTCTCCCACGATGCATTTGGGGTTCATGTGGAGGGGGAGTGAGCGGCGGGAGGGGGACTGAGGCTTATTAATGGGATGCTGAAATCTTTTAAGTCCGTCACACACACTCAGAGCTGCTCCTTTACATTCTCTGTTAGTCCCAGTGTGTGTGTGTGTGTGTGTGTGTGTGTGCGTGTGTGTGTGTGGAGCTCTTTGGCAGCGGCTGATGCTCCACTTTAAATATCAAACCGATTCTTTTACTTTTTAATTGAAAAGAAAACGAGGACACTCATCAACAAATATACTGTCAGGAAAACTAAATTAAACTTCAGAAAACTGAATTATTCTGGATTAACTCCAAATAAACTTCAAACAGATCAGAGTGAGCTCCACTGAAATCCCTGTCTCAGCCTGCTGGGTGTTTCTGGAGGACAGACTTCATGTGTGATATGATCCCGGATCAATATATCAAATATATCCTACTTTAAAGTGATGGACATGTTTATTAAATTTAGTGTGAACAGTGGCCTTTATGTTAGGATTTAAATTAAATTATTAAAAAAGAAGTAAACTTAGATATTGATGCAGCACAAATGTAGATTTAAAATATATAAACAGTAAAAATATGAGAGCTTCAGGGGATATGAGCTTTGAGTGCAAGTAAGAGACAACAAGAAACTACAATAAATGACAATAAAACGACAGTAAACGACAATAAAACTACAATAAATGACAATAAAACTACTAGAAACCACAATAAAACTACCATCAATGACTATAAAACTATTAAAAAACACTACGTACAAATACTGTAAACTGACAAGTGAATTGTGACACATATGGTTGGTTGATGGATAGATGAATGAATGAATGATGGATGGATGGGTAATGGATGAATGAATGGATGGATGGATGGATGGATGAATGAATTCTGAGTGGATGGTATGACGGATAACGGATTAATGTGATGGAGGGATAAAGCATTGATGGATGGTGAGAACAGGAAACAGGTGAATAGATGAATAGAGGACTGGTGGGTAGACTGATGGTGGATGGATGGATGATAATTTGATGGATGGGTGAATGCTAATATGATGGATGGGTGAATGGTTGAATTAATTACAAACTAAACTGACTCTCTTTCCTTTAATTCCCTGCTGATGACCCGTCGACCTTCACTTGAAGAAGTTTTAATCTGATTTAAAGTTGATTTGAAAAGTTCTAGTAGATCTTATATATTTTTACTCTCAGTGGTATTTTTTTGTCTTCTGCTGTTGCCCTCATATTTCAGTATTCATGTATTATTTTTCGGTGTTTTTGTTGATCTCATTCTTTGGGTTTTATCTCCACCCTGGTTGATTTGAGTTAATTGAGTCTCATTATGACTGTGTTTGTCTGCAGGGATGTTAAGTCCACCAGTTGGAGATATTTCCTAATTTTGGGCCCTCGTTAATAGATGTTACAGTGACTCGTCCAGCCCGTCAGAGTCCATCAGAGGTCCCGTCAGTTATCAGCTGATTTCTGTTTGTCAGCAGCAGGTTTTCATGTTTCCTCACTGATCATCGTTTCTCTTCTCATGACTCCAAACCGATTGTCTTCTCGGCGTGAGGACTGTCGGCAGCCTCGCTCCGAGCTGCTTCCTGTTTGATGCCACAGTGACGGCGTACCTGCAGGTGATTGATGCGTTCTCATATTCCTGCTCGCACCGTGGAGTGATGCTGCAGACAGATTGATGGTGACACGTATGACCGAACACAGAAAACCACATGTGACAGGCGTGTTGAGGAGCGGCGGCACGATGACAAGCTGCAAAAGTAACGTTATGTTGTGTTTACGATAAATCGGCTTCTTCAGTCTCAGGGGAAATCTCTTCGTGTTTTTGCTTCATGTATGCCGGCGTCATCTTGTTGTTTGTAGACAGAGTTGAGTGGACCTCAGCAGAGTCCTCCAAAAAATAACAAGAAATCTGTGTTTTATCATATTCCCAGTACTTCCAGCAAATCAGAACCAGACTGACGCTCTTTTTTTTAGTCGTTCTGGTGCCAGTTTATCACCCTTCTGCAAATATTAGACATGAAAAATTAAAAGCGTCGGAGCACAGACTAAGAAAAGTCCTCTTTCGTGTCCTTGTGGAAACACTTGAGCAAAATGAGAACATAATAAATTATAAGTACCCTCCTTTTTTATGTTTACACATAAATTCAGGCGACACCAGAGATTCACATCAGAACATACCCTCATTTCATCAGACATATTTCCCCGATCTTCAGCTGAAAGAAACCAGCTCTAAGGACTCCCAAATCTCTCTGAAACTGCAGAGATAATTTAACTGGGAAAGAACATCAGGAGGCTGCGGATAAACTTCCCCGTCAGACTTTGTGTCACAGTTTGAAGATGAAGATGAAGTTTGCAGGACATTTCTCCCCCTCTGTTTTTAAATAGGCAAAGTGTGACAGATATCCCCCCCGCTGGAAATATAACAGTGAAAACTCCTCAGAAACAGGGTCCGTCACTGTGCATGGAGGAAAACTGCAACATCGACTAAACTTCAGGAGAAAAAACTGGATCAGTGCAAATATGGCTGCTGAGAGGAAGAAGAACGTTCATCCTCTGCATATTACACCTTTAGAGAAGTGATATCTCAGTATTATGGCGCCCAAAGATGACATCCAGGCATAAATAATATATATATGAATGAGATAGACGTGATTCTGATAAGTTTTGACTGACCTGGACGCCGAGACTGAGACTCTCAGGATGGATTTTTGTTAAGTTTGAAGATTGGATTACAAACAGCCGTCAGAGAAATCCTCTCGTTAGTTTTTTTAATGCCCAAGCTTTATTGATGTTTTCTTTCACGATTAAACCTCACTTTTGTTGTAGCTATTCTGAGGTTAAGTCCACAGTAAACAAACACCGATGTTCAGGTTTCCACTGGCTAATGTTTCTCTGGTAGAAAAAAAAAAATGCCTTCGAAATATTTAAGCAAAGAAAGAAAACAGCCGATAATAAACATCCAGCAACACTGAAAAGGCAAAAATACTTGGTTTAAATAGTGCAAATGATTACTGTGACAAACCTCCAGCTGCTTGTAAAATCATTAGATTGGACGTTTTTTACAGAGTTAAGATTTGAGAAGATCAGAGTTTATGCAGCTGAAGAACATCTCAGTGGACATTTTTATGGAGAAACTTTTCCTAACTCCCGTTTCTCAGGATCAATGTTTGAGTCTCAATAAAACAGAACATCGTCTTAGTGAGGCATCTTGATCTAATACTACAGAAAACACTCAGTGGATCATGATGTCGATATTATTTCCTTTGTTCCTGTTCTTCAAGAGGAAGCAAAGTGTACTCATCAAATTTAGGAACATGTTTGATAAAATGGGATATCATCTACAGGAAGTTGGCAAATGGAAAAGGGCCGAGGATTGAACCCTGAGGAACACCACCACATAGTCATAGCAAGAAAGATGGGAGACCAGAAGATCTGCTGTCACCAAAATAAAAGTCTTTTCGAGGACGTTTAACCAATTTAAACTTTCCTTCTGTGTCTGTTTTGTGTCTACGGTGTTCAGGGTCTCTGAGTGTCCGACCAGTGAACCTTCACGACTGAAGAGCTAAGTCATTGAGTCTATTATTTATTTTCAGGAGTTCATCTCACGGTCTGACTATCGGCTTTGCTCAGACTTCTTTTTACTGAACGATGGAAAATGATACAGAGAAATAATGAAAAGCTTTTCAGTTTAACCTCAGAAGGACTTCAAAATAGTCCATGCCCTGAAAATGCAAACTAAAATGACAACCAAGAGCGTCCTTCTCTTTAAACCTTTCCATTTTTTCTTTGTATTATTTCTCTTTCTCCCTCTTTTAGCTTCTCTGCTCTGTTTCCCACACCATCTCACTTTCTATACTCTGTTTCTGTTGTCCACGCAGCTTTCATCTTTTGTCCTTGGCTACTTTCATTGCAGGCTCACATCTTTTTTTTTCTCTCTCTACATCTTCCTGAGACTTTGTTTGTTCCTGCCTCTCTCTGTCTCTCTGTCCCGCTCAGCCCTGATGTCCCATCAGTCTTTGTTCTTCCTCTCTGTAGTTTCTGCAGCCAGCAGAGAGGAAGAGGGACCAGACCTGCTGAGATCAAAGTTTATTTTCTCTTTATGCTAGTGTGTTTAAAAGAAGCTGTGCAGATCTGGGAGGACAGGTAAATATTCCAGGTAAAGTTTGGGAATAAAAGAAGCCGCTCGATCCGAATCCTAGTTTCAAGAAAAAGCCTCAGTGCTGGTGGAAGTGAAAAGGAGCCGCACCGCAGTCACAGTTTGGCATCCATAGTTAACAGGTTTGTGCAAAATTCTCATGAGAAAAAGTAGTTAGAGTAAGAGTCAGAGAGAAGAAAATAATAGAGGACAAGTTATGATTGAAAGTGTATTATAATTATCAGTTCTTGAAACCAAATCAAATCTGAAACGCTGATAATAGAGTCTTGAAATTGAGGTTCACCTTTGCATTTCAAACTTTGTACTTTCTACCGTTTGATTCTCCACATTTTTACTCGATTTCCAAACTGCTAAATAATCTTCTGCCCAGTCTGTCCGAAAACTTTCACAGTAATGATAAAAAACTCAAAAGTGCAAAGTTATTACAATACAAAAGCTACTTGACCCCCCGTGTCAGAAAGAAATGAGCCTGAGGAAGAATGAGAGCGATTTGAATAAAACTGACTGGAGACCACCGACTCGAGGTCTTGGATAGACTTCCGTTAAAGGAACATTTTGTGCATTTCTGACTACAAAGAAGTTCTCAGGGATGAATCTCAGTCTGGAGGCAAGACCAAAAGGACATCAGTTATTATTTTCACATTTTCAGAGTTTCCTCTTCAGTGGGATCATTTCTGATTTAGAAAAGAAGCTGACTTTGCTTTTGTAAGATCAGATCTGGAAAATATCACGACTAAACTTAGTTACAAAAACCCACAATGATCCTAAATGTCATAAAAACAACCAGAACAATGATGTAGATCTGTGTCTTTGCCATACGACTGTCTAATATAATCAAAAATGTGTTTTAAAAAAGGACCTAGAAACAATATATTTCAATGCAAGAGTCGAGTCATGACAAAGTTATGTCCTGCCGTGTCAACATTTGCATAAAAATGACAAATATTGTTGGAGATGGAGTCATGCTGAACAACATTCAGGGTCTACAGTAAATGTTGGCCGGTAAAAAGAGTTCAAGATACAGAGATGGTTCAGATTTAAGAAAGATTCTAGAGCTTTTCTGCATTCCTTCATGTTTCCATCTACAAAAAGAATCAGGATTGATTTGCACCTCGGTAAGTAGACGTGTTTTAGCTTCATTCAAGTGCAGATAGAAAACTTCTTCAGCAAACTTAGTTATATGATATGAAAGCTTCACCAGATAAGAATTAAAAATCAAATGCAAAGAAACACCAAAGGATAGGGTGATAAAAATGAAAGGTAGAATTGGATGGAGGAGATATTAGAAAAAAGACGAGAAAGAAAGAAGTCCAAAAGTTTCTGACAGAGAAGCAGAAAAACTGAGTCCAGAGAGGCAGCCGTGATTCTCTGCTTCAGGCTACAGCTAACCTCCACACACACAGCTGCGTATACCTTACTTCCAGTGTGTGAGCTACCACACTGAGGTCAAAGGTCGGCTGAACGCCGGGGGCCAAGCCTGACCCGAGACGTACAGCTCTGTGTGTTTCTGTCTACCTGTAAAATCAATAGGTGAATCTCGCAGGAGCGCAGCACAGGCACACAGTCAAACTCCCACAGACACAGTCTGTTGCTGTCTGACATAAAGCTAAGACTCTGTTGGTACACTGGCTGCTCGGGGCAAAGAGGAAAAACAACCAGTCTGGATGTCTGGTCTGCACGGATAATGCTACCGTGACATTCGCTGCAGTTACTATCTGACAGTGAGGCCCAACAAAATCCAGGTGACATGGTGATTTATAGTTTGCTGAGGTAAGAAGATGGTAATTTAGCATTGCAGCAGCTTCACCCTGAGGAAGGTGGCTGATTCTGGTCCCATGTATCTTTGACATGCAAGACCGGCCTACTGTGGAGTAAGCTGGAGGACTCAGGCGCTGAATTAAGTTGCACGAAAAGTCAGCTCCAGTGGGAGGAAGTGCATTTGTAAGCCAGACGTGTGATCCGCTTGTGGTATCTCTGTAATGCAGAGTTTTTACAGGGTTTAGACCAATCAGAATCAAGTGTTTAACAACGCTTCCATGGCAACAGATTATTTTCAGTGTCCTCGTGAGGTTAATTAGAGTTATAATTACAGTAAAGTTAAAACAAAACTTACGTTAAGCAGAATATTTTGACTGAATATAACATCAGACAAGGCGAACGTGTTTTTGCCAAAGAGTCAACAGGCAGAGGTGAAATAGGCCTCGGTTTTGACCAATCAGAATAATGCGTTTAAGACAGCAGGGTAATAACAAAGCATCTTTGAAGTCAATCAAGATCTGGCGTGACGTGCTCCACAAAAACTACAAAAGTCCCTCCGATGAATAAACAAGAACAAACTCGCTCCAGGTGTTTGTTTACGCCACGTTTCTTCTGAGTGATAAATAAACTCCTGCTGTCTACGGAAAGAGAGTGAGGGCGAGAGCGCCGAGAAGAGTGATGGTTTCAATCACCTTCTTCAGAGGAACAAAGGGAGGAAAAGGTGAGGAAGAGAGGGGACAAAAGGAGGAGGAGTTTGGATGGTGCCATTGTTGGTCCTGATGAGTCCACCTCATTTCTATCTCTCTTCATCAGTCTGGACCATCTGTATGGACGCTGTTTCTCTGAACGAGTTGGCAGGCGATGAGATGGTGTGTGTAGTTGTGCACGTGTGGAAGTGTGTGTGTGTGAGTGAGAGAGAGAGAGAGAGAGCTGGGGAGGTTTGCCAGATCAATAGACAGCAGGAGCCCCAGTGACTTATGGGATAGATCAGTGCTATGGAGCTGCTGGTTACCCTGATAACACACAGCAACGCAGGTACAAACACATGCACACACACGCTCATGTTTCTATTTATAGTGTGTGTACACTCAAACTACTGCAGAGAGGTCAGAGGACACACATAAAGCAATATATTACCTCAGTGTGTGTGTGTGTGTGTGTGTGTTGTAACTCATTTAGATGCACAGTGCAGAGCTGGTCAGCATCTTGTTCAAAGAGAGACCATATGTCTGCTACACACACATTAAAACACACACACACTCCGAAATGTCTGGTCTGTCTTCACTTCAGAACTCCTCGTATCTCTCCAAACATCGGAGAGTTGCCGATAAAATCACGACCATAGACCGTCTAAAGGAAGTGGGCTGTCCCTGGAGACGCTTGAACTCACTGACTGCAAAAACAGTCGGATTGTTTCAAGCAGTGATCCACGATGTTGTTAAATAAAGACAATATGGAACTGCAAGATAGCCGCAATATCTGGGTTGTCCACTAGAGGCTTGAGTTTATTAATTTTGAACTTGTAGACTTCAGGAGTTACGTAAAAACTCGCATGATTCAGGGAACAGCTGAGTTCACAGACAGGTGGGTTTACAGCTGTTAGCTAGGAGGCTAAAAACCGTCTTCAGCTCAACCTCGACGTCTCGTCCTGGTTGATTCAGAGTCAAGATGAATCAGCTTTTCTGATCACCCTCTTTGGACCATCCCTGTAGCGCGGCTGTCTTACCTGGGAATCCCACTGGATCCGGAACGGCTCCACTCTGCTCCGGACCAACAGGCAGATCAAATGCACAAGCATACAGCACCTACCGGATCCAATCTGCCTCCGCAATCGAAGGAGAAGTGCTTGCAAGATTACCGATATTTCTCGTGAGCGGCGGAGTCGGACGGCGGAGGGATTGTGTGGAATCACGCACATTGATCATAGTGCTCGCGTATTTGATCCGCCCGCCGTATCCAGCTGTATTCTGATCTATCCTGATAGCAGCAGGATCATCTCAATAGAGGAGGAACGATGGGACTTAGACCCCCTCAAGAAGACTATCTGCTGTGGACCAGATTCACCCAAGGGATCTCTGACACCCGTTGTTGTGACTGATAAGTTAAATGTGTGTTTTGGTTAGCAGAAAGGTTGTGCACGATCTTTGGGTGAAGGGTAGGAGGGATTTAAAATCTAAAAACTGTTAGAAATTAATGTGAAAAAGTGTTTCGATGGCCTTCAAGCAGCCTGAGAGGAAAAATAAGGAGGAAAAACTACAAGGACTTGGTCTGATCTCTGATTGATCCTGATCAGGTTTATTGCTTTGAGTGCAAAGTGCATCAAAATTTAATCAAATGAAAATGAGTTAGAAACCGGGTAAGTGTAGGGGCAAAAACTAGACTTCCACAAAAATAAAAAGGTGTTTAGAAAAACCACCACCTGAGGTTAAAACACCAAAACTGAGAACCACCGGTTTAAAACACCGACATGTGCATGTGCTGCTTTTTCCTCAAGTACTATCACTCACTAATTCAAGCACAAATGTCAGAAAAAGTGACTCAAAGCAGAGTCAGATTTCAGCGATTGTTTAAAATGTCAACACAGTCATTAGACGGAGATAGTCATCGTGTGTCAGGAGACTCTGCAGGCCTGAAATATCCCGATAATGTGAAATTAACTGCATGAGAAGGCTGATCAAAGATATATGCGTAAATAAATATAAGCTCAAATATACACAAGGTTCAAATTAACTTCCCCGGGGGCCTTGTCTAATCTCTGACGCCCCGGTTTGGTAGATTAAAACCACCACACTGAGACTGTAGTCCTGTTTATCAACATTTTCCTCCACGCATCATGAATTTAAACTTAATTCACGACTTTCGTATCACTTCTGAGGCGCTGCAGCGAAAATGATCTTCTTCACACTTCAATTCATGCAATTTACATGTATTAATGTATTTAATGATTTAGCGCTTTAATAAATGGACTGTGAAGTGTCGGGAAGATCTTCATCAGCGTGGATTCGACTGAAAGACTCATCAGAGTAAACGCACACTCTGCACCCTACGCTGCTTTGGAGAAAGCTCGACGGTGATGTAAAGTAAGTGTGATATGTTAAAAAAAGGAAAGTGTTTTGGCGCTTTCATCGCTCTCCTCCGGATTAAGTGAAGAAAAGGAGCAGGAACAGGAGATGTTTGGTGTGAAGTGTCGTATTAACCAGAAGATGCAAACAAGACAAGACGTAAAAATAAATTTAAAAAGGGAGCGAAGAAGAAATAAAGCGCTGTCACGGAGCTTCACAGCGGACTGTCACTTCAAGAGGATGAAGAGGAGGAAGTGAGAGGAGGTGGAGGCTGCAGGAGTGACCGGCAGAAAATACAAACTCGCCGTCGCTCCGTCAAAACAGAACCGACAGGTCTGAGGACATATCAGAGCTCCGACAAAGTCAAACACTGACTGTCTGTCCTCATCCTCTCACAACAACATCCCAGACTCTCCAATTAAAACACAACATCTGAAGTAAGTGAAGGGAGCGAGAGTCAGAGCCACGATTCAGACAGGTGAGGAGACTACCTGAAGATTCAGATCCTCAAAAATTCAAGACTGAGATCAGGGATTCCTCTGTACTCTAGATCTTCTAAAGTAAGAACATCAAGTGCAGTTCCTCTAGTGGCCACTTGGGGCTGACTCTAAAGCCAAGGAAACCCCACTGGAGCCCATGTTAAAGTGTCCATTTTTACATGTTTAAACCCAAATACAAAACAGCTCCAGTCTATGTGCTCAGTTCTTTCTGTCTTACAACTCAACCAAGTCATAGTCATCTGGTTTTCAGTAAACTGAGTCATGAGATCAGGTTTTTAGGGGGTAGGACTACACTGACTGACAGGTGGGCATGTTTTCTACGCTCATTTCCCAACATAAGAAGATCATGAAGTTTCTGAGGCATGGGTGGGGCCTTTGCGGTCCCCTCCAATGAGGTTCCAACTGATGAGGGTTGCCATATTGGATTTACTCTGTGGCTAATTTAGAGACCAGCGAGGAGATGGAGATGTGGTCATACCAAACAATCAACAAACACGTTGGCCAGTGAAGAATGATGAAATTTTACTGTTTTGTTTCAGAGCTCACGATCTGACAGCTCACCCTTTTTTTTCTTTGTGTCCCAGCGAGGCGTCTACGTGCAAGAGAAAACCGAGTTAACTTCACCAAAGTATGATCGTCCAAGTACAAAAACTTTGAGTTTGTGTGATTTCAGCCAGACTAGCATATTTACATGTATCTGAAAAGTCTAGTTCAAGTCGGACTAAATCAATAAATCACTTTTTTGACAACATCTAGAATGACTGATTGTTTTGTTTGCTCTTCTGTGAATCTATCATAAAGCAGTTTCACTTGGCGCCCCCTACAGGACTGGAGCGTTTCTGTTATCAGTCTGAACCTGAGGTATTTTGAACTTTGCTTCGTTGTATTTTTTCCCGTGTTTCTGAGTTTGCATTGTTTGTCTCCTGAGGATAATTAGCTCTGCTGCAGATCATTCGTCCTCGTCCTTCACTGCAGTTTTGAAAAAGCAGAAACCCACTCGCTTTGTAGACGTAAATATTGACCCCCTCCAAGGATGTCTGCTTTTCTGAGATGAACTTTAAGGAACAAACTTGAAGGTGGACTTTTCACCGCCGTTATGTCCTGAAGCAGGACTCGCAGGAGAGCTGTTTTAAATTCTTAACTCATGTTCGAGTTTCAAAACTTTGGGTGACTCGAACGTCCTGAGACGCAGTTTGCAAACAGATCTGGAGCAGAAACAGCGGCAGCAGGAGACAAACACACTAAAAAAGCGAAATTGTCAGAGGTCGGACGATGGTTTGAGCGTCCGTCCACGCTCCCCTGGACTAACATTTGGCCTGGACGACGTCAGAACACACACACACACGTATAGACACCTCTGAACGGGTGAAGCGATGCAGAAAATGGGATTCAGGTTTGTCCCTCCGCAACCTTCCCTTCACTCATTTAGAAGCACTAACTTATTCAAACCGAACGCTTTCTCCACTCAAATGATGCTGCTGTAACTCTCCATCACACACGCGCACACAAACGGAGGAAGTTGGAGGATTTCACGCTCTATATAGGCCATCATTATTGGAAATGAAGAAACACCTCCTCGTTTAAAGATGCGCTTTGTTGCCACATCTCATTTCCACTCGGCCTCTGAGTGTATTTTATCTCTGTGAGATAAGCAGGATAAAGAAACTCTTATCTGCCCACTGCTAAGTGGATGAGGAGCTGCACTGTACACCGTGTACGCGCTGTGTACTCGGCTGGGGAAAGTGAACAAATAAGGCTGATATGGGCTAAATCTAATACCGCCCCGGGGCACATTACACCCAGAATGCAATGTGGCAGACGATGGAGAGGAGAGGAGATAGGACGCACTCAGAGCTCAAACCAAGCAGAAAGTTTGGACCCACAGAGGAGAAGCTGAGGAGCGGTGCAGAGTGTGTTTTTAACATTTTTTATTGTGTGTGTGTTTGTGTGAGCGGTAAATCTCGCTGACGGCCTGTGGACTCTGCAGCAGCCTCATTACAGCTCTATCAAGAAACCAATCCCACAAAAGATCTCCACCAGAACGTTAGAAAGTCGGCAGTTTGATCGGATTTAAAGAAAATCAACCGAGTCAAACTTTCAGACTTTCAGAAGATGCAGGAACTCTGAGGACGCCGCAGCATCGCCACTGCGCGCCTGTAAAATACGCTAACCTGTACGAGCTCGACGTGAGCAGACCGGGTGTTCAGGCCGCACATCCCACCGCCCATCATTGAAAATTCACCAGTCCTGTTAAGATGGAGGTACAGATACGCCAGGTTCACAACAAACTGAGCAAAAAACGGTTCAAGAGGACAGAAGAGGTGAATTAAAACCGAACCGTCTGAGTGTGCCTGTCCTCAGAAAAGCTGCTCCAATCATGTTTTTACTGTTCGAAATGTTCCCCAAACTGGATCCATTGAACTTTTACAGACATAGAGACAAGTTTACATCCTTCACCAAAACAAGGATCTAATGATCGTCTCTGGACTGAGCTGCTGCCAGGCTTTGAAACGGAATAAAAAAATACAACAAAACACTCGAACGTGGGCTCTCTGGATGTTTCAGGATTGATTTTCAGATTTTAATAATCCGTGGATGCTGCCGAAAAATGTGCTCTCAATGTTTTTGAAGTGACTGAGTCCATGTGGTGATTTCCACTACAGAGTCCTGTCTGTAGTTGTTGGAGGGTCGAGTTTACGTCTTTCTTGTCGGCTGACTCAGTCCTCCTCCTCGTCCCGGTCTTTGTGTTGGTTTCTCTTCTCTGGAGACCCTCATGGTTACGTAAAGGTCGAATAAAAAACACAAGATGGATAAAAAGTATCTCCTCCGCCTCCATCCTTCTGTAAATCTCCATATCTAACGAGCATGGAGGTGACTCTAATGACCTGGCCACGGTGAGCACCAGCCAATTAGAGCAGCCGAGGGAGGCGAGCGCGCTCTCTCTCTCTCTCTCTTCCTCGTTGTCCTCTGTCTGAACATCTGGTTTGAATCTGTGTCCGCCCGCTGTAATGTTGACTGAGCTGACGGGTCTATTAGGAGCACCGCGCGCGTGTGTGTGTGTGTGTGCGTGTGTGTCTGTGTGTGTTTGAGCTCGTACAGGAAATGACACGGCGGCAGCAGGTACACAAGCGCTCCTGGAGCAGCCGTCCAAACCGATCAGACAGAACCTGAAGTAACCGTGAAAGCCGGCAGAGTCGCGTTCAGGGACTCGATCAGCTGCTGCTCACCTCCAACATGGCTGCCGGAGCGCCGGCTGTAAACACAGCTGAGTACTTCGTTGTTAAAATGGTAAATAAAACCCCTCAGAGCTGAACTTCGACAAACTGATGAAAAACAGAACTCTTCATGTCACAATCAAGTCACATCCCTGACCTCTGATTGGTCTGAATCTCACCCCCACACTCAGATACGTTTTCTCCTTCATGAAGCAGAAACTGACCCGGGAATTCCACAGGATCCAGAACGGCTCCGCTCCGGACCGACAGGTGGATCAAATACACAAGGATCCCACTGGATCCTATCCGCCATCGGAGGAGAAGCTCTCGCAATTTTACAGATAGTTCTTGTGAGACTGGACTAGACGAGATCTCACAAAATCTCGCGTTTTCCCGGGAGACATTGAACGAGATCCGCCGATCGGTGTAAATAAACACCCACATCCCACAACCCTGGCCTCTCCTATGATCAAGCTAAGAACATTTCATTGACTTTATTTTATTTTGAAAATTAACCGGATATTTTATTCTGTAGCCGCATCCAACTTCCTCTGCTGCTCATGCTGCGCTGCACTGACTTGATGCGCCACGCTGCGGCGTCCGGCAAAAATAGAGGCCTTGCATATCTGATCCGGCCGCCTGAGCTGATCCACAGTGGAGCCGGACAGCAGACAGTTCAGTGGAATCACACACATTGATTATGATGCTTGTGTCTTTGATCCGCCTGCCGTTCCACAGTGGAGCCGTTCTGGTTCCTGTGGGTTTTGCCCGTGAGGGTTTGTCGTTAGTTTGGCATCAACAGCCGTTCAGTTTACTCAATCTTAGAACCGGCGCCGTAGCTCAGCGTGAGTTCTTGAAGAACTTTATCTACTTCTGGGTGTTTCTCCGTCTTTCCGCTCCCTGCCGCCGTGGTCGACTTCAGTCATAAAAGGTGCGTTCACTTTACAGACGTTAAAAAACACCCGTCTGTTTCATGAAAAGTCTGAATCTCTAAAAACTTTTAAAAGTCCGTAATCCAAAAAAAAAAGGACGTTGACCTTTGGGTCATTTCAGGACTTTGGGTTTAGGCAGATTTAAAAGATTTCCTTAATGCAGACTAGTCCGAGGATTTACCCCGAGGACCCTTGTCCACAAAACTGAATCTTTTTCAAGAGTTTGTCGGTTACACAGACTGATATTAATCGCTCAGATTATTGCACTCTCCTCCCCCTCCTTTCAAACTCCAAGAGTCTGTCAAGTCTCTTAATTTAGTGTAATTACTGGCATCAATATTTGATGTAAAAAAATCTCCGTTTAAAGAGTGACGCCTGAGCTCTTCAGCTGATGATTTGGATCCTCGACTTGAAGAGGGTAAACTCTGCTCGTTTCACGTTGATCGTCTTTAACGCTGACGACTCTGTAATCCCAGATTTCACCCTCTGTATCCCTCTGACCCGGCTGAACGCTGCGAGAGGAGCTACCCAGTGACCCTGAGAGGCATTAAGAGGATATAGAAAGCAGTAAAGATGTATAATTTAAATGCAAATTGAATTAATCAGCGAATAAAATGTTCCGAGATTCATCATTTGAGTAATCGATTCTAATGAAGAGCTGAACGGTGTGTAATTACCTGCAGCCTCTGTCCTCCTGCTCGCATTATCTCTGCTTTATGGAGCGACTTCGCCTCAGTCAGGAGGAGCTCCGCTAATCTGGCGTACGATGACTCGGAGAAAGGCTTGATGGAGGCTGTTAAGGAAAAACCTCGCTGTCATGTGAGGGAAATGATGGGGGTGGGATAATGAAGGGACTTCTTATGCAAAGCGGCGGCGGGTGTCACGGCGAAAGGCTGGCTCTGGCTCGTCGCCGTGAAGTTATAATGATGCATGAAGGGCCCCTTCATGTTTATGACATGATTGTGAGTGATTTATTGGCACCCCGTGGTAATTAACATCAGATTATCTTCTCCGGGAAGCTGTGAAGTCTCACATCGCCGCCGCCGCTGCCATGGCTGGAAGTTCACCGCTGCCACTTAACAATACAGACAGGAGCGTCTGGAGGGCTCCATTAGCACACGGCCATATGTTAAACAGCAGCAGCTTTAGGTGCCACTGCATCAGCGCTTACCTCCTCCAACCGTCATCAGCCATTACTCAACCAGGCAGCGCCATTAAGTTCTCCGTTTTTCACAGAAATTCACCCTGCGGAGCTCCTGAGCTCGGCGCTCCAAAGACACATCTGTCTGAAGAAGGCATTTAGACTCATACTCCACCTGCCGCCTTTATTTATGAACACCTTCAACTCCGGCACACTCATCGCCAGATTCAAGTCAGGACCAGAACTCGCACAACTCTGTCCTGTTTGAACACTCTGAGACGCTTTTTTCTGCTTTCTCCAGAAACTGTATCCTGGTGGGATCAGCTGATGGATTCATCCACGCACAAAAAAAAGTAATCGTTGAAATGAAGGTGAAATCTCGAACTCGTAGCTCCGGCTTTGGTGTCAATTACTGTTATAAAGCGTCGACTCGAGTCCAACAGGGATCTTTCATTTTTGCTGACGGTACCCAAACGGATAACCCAGCTGTACCTGTGCTGTCTGATGTTGAAGCTCTGGGACACCGACCAAGGTTTGATCATCATTCATGTTGTTACGAAGAGAGAGAGCGAAAAAAAGAGGACATAGAATTAAAGTCTAAAGAGATTTTTAAACGTTGTGTTTATAAATACGGAGGAGAAACAAACGAATGCAGGAAAGAGCGGGACATTTGACATCGACTCTGACAACAACATTGGTGGTCATCAACGAAGTAACATCTGCGAGCTCTTCTAGGGAGGAAGCTTCAGATGCACCTACTCTCATTTCTCATGCATCATTCTCATAATCCTAACCCTAATCTGCAGGAGACGATGAGAACACCGAAGACAAACTCTGTCCTGCTGCAGGAACTCAGTCCAGATCAGTGAAGGAGGAGATGGCTGACTAGACGATGGAGGTAAGAGGAACTTTGGTGACCGGGGAGGAAGAACTCTCAGAGGACACCTGTCTGCAGTGATGGTCGACCTTTAGGGTCTCCTGTGAAGACCTCATGTATTTGGTGTGTCTGTACAAACATGAGGGACTGAGCGTCACACACCTGACCACCGATCGACCTCCATCACCTGACTCTGCTGCAGAGACGAACCCATCCTCCGACCAGAAACACCCAGAACCTCTCCCAACGTGATTAAGTTCACACTTTCTACAAACTCCGCCCCAAGCAGAAGCCGCTCTCTCCGACGATCCATCAGCAACACCCTCCCCCTTTCTCCCCTCTCCTGCTGCGACTTCCCAGCATTCATCAGCAGCCGTCCAGCTGCTTAGATCATCCTCAGCCGGCAGTCGCTCGGTCCACATTATGCAAAATGTCAGCGGGCGAGCGGGGTGTAAAAACTGCAAAACAACATCAGTCAGAGTCGCGGGAGCAGAAACAAACAGAGGATGGCGAGATTCCTCCACCCTTCACGCGCCCGGTTCTTGAAAGTTTCCTCTCCTCTCAGTTTGCCTGAAAGGAGCAGAGAAGAAGTAGGCCTCCTCTCAATATTTAAGGTGAAGTAGAAGAAAGTGTGCGGCTTTGGAGTGTGTTTGATTCATTATTCAGCTCTCGCCTATTCTCTTTCTCTCGCTCTTTCTGTCGTGCTGTGTGCAAGAGATAACAGCTCGGCTGCATGCTTTAATTCTTTTGCATCGCAGATTAGAAAAGGCGAAAGAGAAGAAAAAAAAAAACAATCCTGGAGAATATAGGATGCCTTTATTTCTTATTCTCTCGCTCTCCCCGTTTGCTGCTTTGATGAAAAAAAACGACTCTTGGCGATGCCGAAAAAGAGCCGCGCATCTCTCTTGCACGCCGTTGTCCTGATATGAAGTCATTCTGCTCTCCCTCCGGTTTTCGGCGAGTTCCTCATTTTTCTGACATTTACAGTGAAGAAAGCGAGGAACGTGGTTAGTTTTGGCCCTCCAGCTCCTCGCCGCGCCGCGCAACAACAGGCCCGGAGCCCGGCGAGGAGGAAGTGAGATGAAATGACGGCGCTTTGATAACCAGAAAAATAAAAAGTTAAAGAAGATAAAATCGCCCTAACCTCCTCATCATCATCATCATCATCATCATCCTCATCATCATCTGTTAGAAAACTCATCAGCAGCTCTTTATTTCCCTCTCCGAGCTCGTACAGTGAGCTGAGAGACGAAATAAAATTAAAGAAATCTCTCTCTCTCTCTCTCGCTCGCTCGCTCTCACAATCCAACGCATAATTGGCTTCCTGGATTGACTTCAACTGCTGGGGGAAATCTCTGACAAAACCATACATAAATAAATCCTTTTTCTTCTGTTTTCAGTTTCCCTGGCTGCCTGCAGAAACGGCCTCGTTATATATGCTAATGAGATTCTCCCCCTCCTCCTCCTCTTCCTCCTCCTCCTCCTCCTCCTCCTCCTCTCCCCATCGCTCTGTCTCTCAGGCGTCCCCCCAGCCAAACGCCTTATTGGCTCCTGCCCATGCAAATGCAGGCCAGGGCCGTGGATCCGTTTACAAAGGAGACACTATGAGGGAGAGAAAGAGAGAGAGAGATAAGACAAGGAGAAGAGCCAGAGAGAAGGTGTCCAAGAGAGTGAGTGAAGGAGAGAAATCAGAATCAGGGGAAGAGTGAGATCTGTGTGTGTGTGGAGGAGTGTTTGAGTGACAGCAGAGGGAAGAGAAAGGCAGATCGGCGCCGCAGGAGGAGGCGTGGATGTAAGGAAACATGCAATCTACTCGTATTTTACACACTGACGTAGATTTGCAGAAAGCACTGACCCCCGTTCAACCTGCAGTCTGCAGGTAAATACACAAATCTGAATGTCACCCATGTGGAAGACATCTTTACACTCTGACCACGTCTGACAAAAACAATCCTGAGAGAGAAGGAGAAAGAGAGAGAGAGAGAGAGAGAGAGAGAGAGAGAGAGGCGCGCTCATGACTGAAAACATCTAAACTGTTGCAGCAGAAAAAGAAATCGTCTTCTTGTTTAAAAGCCGGAGTAAAATCAGCGTCTTCAGAGGAAAATCTGCACGACAAATTGAACTCCTGTTGAACTACATTTCTTTCTAAACCACATCACATCCAGACGAGTGTTTCTGCAGCCGCTCACAACTCATCTGCCTCTTTAGCACCATTCCTGAAAATGCACACCATCTGACACACACACACACGTAGAGCCGATGAGGCTGCTGGAGACAGGATTGACCCTGAAAGCCTCTCCCGTTTCTGCACACAGAGGTAGAAGCAGAATTAAAAGAGCGGCGTTTCACAGTTGAGCTGCATCTATGTCGAATTTAACGTGCTCTGTGAGGAAGAGGGCGTCATTATTGTCCGGTTTGTGCAGGTTCGGTGGATGTTACCGCTGTACTGTTGTGTTGTGAATGAAGTCTGACTAACCCTCAAAGATCAGAGAAACTTCTGCTTGGAGCCGACTCCAGGAGGATTCACAGCGAGTTGTTTAATCTGGTATTCATGCCTGAAATTTCAAAGCAGCACGGTGACCTTTTCACACGAGAGACAAGCACATCATGACATTATGGAAATAAAACAACAGCAGTTAAAAGAAACAGCCTGGAAAGACTAATTAGAGCCAATACTCTTATTTTGGAAGCGAACAGAAGTCTAACCTTTAAGACTCGACAGTAAAAACAGTCGAACTGAGCGGCTGTGGTTTTTCTTTTCTAAGAGCGTCAGATCACCAGAGCCTCAAGTGTCTGTGAGTTCATGACACTAAAACCTTATTTTTAGTCGAGTTTGACCAAATAAACACATTCAAACACTTCCATCCAAACTGCTTCTTCATATAAAAACAGAGAGACGTTTATTTCTAAAACTCCAGGATGATTAAATTCTTCGATTGTTAATTTAAGTCACTTTTTCCCTCTTTTATAAACAGAATACAAAGACTTGCAGATCCACGTCCAATTCTGATACTCGAACAACCAGAAAACTTGTTCACTCTTGAGTTCATGTTCAAGTTATTGAAGTGATTTATTCTGGTTTTAAACTCTCAGACAATTTCATCAGGATTACACCGGCGCTAATCTCCGGCAGCCAGTTTGCTGCTGCAAGTGGGTTAACGCCGCAATTTCTGCAACTCAGATTACATAACGTTTTGATGCAATCAGCAAACTCGCACAATAACAACATGAGAGACATAGTTTCCTGGAGGAATTAGAGTAAGCCTTTTTTTATTTAAGATCATTTTATGAGGGATTACGCTCTCGGTAATCTGCGAACGCCGCCCTGAGGGAGGTCTGAGAGGCCAAAAGTTTGGAGTTCAAGCCTCCAGTGTGACCTGAAAAAGCTGCAGAGAGAGATAAAGATATTGTGCTCGTGTTTCTGCCCACTTTCTCCTGATACCTGAGGTGCCTTTGAGCAGAGCGCTGCACCTTCAGGGGTTAAACATCCGGACTAACAGCCCTGATTCTCACAAATGTCGACTGAGCGAGGTTTTCGCCCTCAAAGGAAGCGAACAAGTCAACACTGCTTCCCTAATTAGCAGCAACACGGGTGCCGGCGTTAGCGGCGTCCTTCCCGCCGTGCCGTGTAAAGCATCCCGGCGTTATGACTGCGAGATGAGGACCCCCACACGGCGGCCCTCAGAGACCCTGACGCCAAACACGGGAACGAGCGGACACGCAGTCCTGGGTAAGGTTACCGACTCTGCTGGTGACACACGGATGACAAGGACAATTTACTGCATGGCTGCACCGACTTGTCTTTAAGCAGACTGAAAACACACACACACACACACACACACACACACACACACACACACACACACACAGTGCAAATTAAGTTTAATAAGAGAAGAGGAAACTTTGAGATCCCTGCGGGGAAATTAGGAGGTCGCAGCGGTTGAGAGGAAGAGGAAACACAAAGAAGGAGAAAATGAGGAACAAAGCAGCTGCTGGGAAACCGACTGTACGTGTTCGACTCCTACTGTACGAGTGTAGGTGTGTGCATCAGGGAAAACTGCTCATTTAGGATCTCTTCGTTTATTTTAAATCACTAAAATTCACCTGAGGCGACTAAGTGATTTGCAAACCTTTCCTCGTCCGCCGATATCTTTGTCATGGAGTCATCTGCAGCTTTTTTTCTTCTTCTTTTCTTCAAATTAAAAACAAAACAAGATTCAATTTACTCGTTTGGTCTCTGTCTCACCGTAACTCTCAAATAGATTCAGTTTCCAGTGATATTTAATGTTGAAAAAGTCAAGCAATTAAGGGATTATCAAAATAGCTGCTGATATTTGGTCGCTGCATTAATCCACTAATTATTGGCCACAAATAATCACTGTTTCATCGGAGGAGGATTAGCGCGAGGGACCGGCAACATTCAAGCGAAAAGGAGAATTAACTTAAAGTTCACGCTGAAAAATAACCAAAATAAATCCTGGTCGCCCAAACAGAAACTGGAGTTTTACCCGAGAAGACCCAAAACTTGAGTGTCTGTGGGTAAACAGAGACACGAGTGTGGAGAAGAGGGAGACAGACAGCAGAAGGTTTAGATGCATCAAAGCAGAAACTGACATCCATCTCCAAGCGTTTGTGCGGCTGTTTGAAGGAGACAGTCAAAGAAAACAGGATGAGCACTAATTATGGATGAGACAGGAGACGAGGTCTGCAGACTCTGCAGAGCTGGAGGTGAGTCATCTCCATCAAAGAGAGGTGAACTGCAGCTGAACTGAGGATCCAAACCGCGACTACAGATGAGTCTGCACACAGATATCAGAGCTGCTGTTTAGACCTCGTTGACCCGCTGACCGCAGAAACACGTGAACCTCTTCATCTCAGCTGATCAGACACTAAACCTGCTGATTCGGTTTCCGGACAATCTGGACTTGAACTGAACTCTGTCTGACTCTCATCACACGATCACAGATCAGATCGACTCAGAGAGAACTTTGATCAGACCGCTTTCATTCATATTTCCCTGTTGGTCAATAATTCCCTTGAAAACTCGCATGTCTGCTCTCTTTTCAGTCAGTATCGACGCTCTTCTCTTTTATAATTTCCCCAAACAGCAGCGGATTTTTGACCAAACAAACCGAGGGTAAACGTGTTTCTCAGGGACTGCTCGTTGTCCCTGAGTTCCTCCATCACATACAGATAAAAAAATGTACTTTTAGAGATTTGAAGGCATCGATTTCAGGCGCAGGAGCTCGAACAAATGAAGAATAGTTACATCGTCATGAAACAGTCAAAGGAAAGATTCCACAGATTTCTGCCACTGCTGCTTACCGTGGATTTTACAAGTCGAACAGGACGGGATCGTAAATTTATGATGGAGTATATATTAATATAAATATGCATATGATTGATTAGTGAGAGTTTCAGGCAGCAGAACTGAGTGTGTGTATTTCTACTTTACTAATACGACTGTGAAGAACACAAACATGGAGCTGTGTCTGTTTTAGCATCATATAACATCTTAATATCAATATATCGATATATCGTGCACCCCTAATCATGATGTAATGTATTGGTATTGTTTGATATATAACACTGAGATGTGTAGGACTGTTTTGAACCCTGATATATTATATAATATCATATATTGGCTCTGTAATAATAATCATATTTCATGGTAACAAACAGTCTTGAATCCAGAAGGTGTTAACTGTTAAATTGTCCCATTTTATTATTTATCATATTATTCTCTATGTTTATATTTTGTATTATACTGTATTATATTGTATTGCATTGTAGAGTAACATATGAATTCAAATGAACTTTAACTCGCCGGTTAATCGCGCCTCGTTGTTTTAAAAGATTTCGGTCCACAGGAAACATTGAGGACTGATGAGACCCTCACAGTCTCCCTGACATGACGGTATTGTATGTAAAAACTCGTGTCCACCTTACCATTGGAGATACAATCACATGCTCCCTGAGGTTCTCTTGTGGCATTTGTAAAGGAATGGTCGCCATAGCAACTTACCTAAAAGACAAAAAAAGGGGTAAGAGTCATGAGTACAGGTGTATCCAACACTTCACATTTATAAATCTGAGTGGATGAGACTGAAGGAGAGGAGGTGATGATAGGAGGGGAGATGGTTGATTCAGTGTGATGTGTCACCGTGGTCAGGTGTCCCTCAGCGAGGTGTTCGCATGTTCATGAGGGTGTGATTCTCTCTACATCTACAGGATAGAGCGTGTGCATGATGGAGAGCTCGCAGCGATGAGATAACCGCGCTGCTGTCCTCATCTTCTATCAGATCCAGTATCATGATAAATGAAGGGGAAGGAAAAATACACGTCTTAAAACTCATTTTTACTCCTTGACTTGTAGTTCAGTATGAGAGTTGTGTGATCTCTGTCCTTTTATGTCTTTTATTTCTTTTCTGTTTTCTGTTTTTATTTCATTTTAAATATTTTTTTTTATCCTGCTTTTATTTATTTCCTCTTGATGTTTTTTGCATTATCTGTTCTTTTAATTTCGCTGTGCAGCACTTTGATAAACTTGAATGTTTTTCAAAATGTGATATAGAAATAAAGTGGATTTTATTGGACCATGCGCTCTAATACAGGTTTAAGATCACAACATGGGCGCTGGAGTTTACAGCAGGTGTGTGACGGGCCTTCAAAGAGGTTTTCACTCATGTAAACATATAAAATTGTGGTCCGATGCTTCATGTTGTCCTGGTTTCATTAATAAATTCTGCACATTCCCCCAAACTGAGTGTATTAAGAAATATTTTTGTGTAAGTCGGAGAGAGCGAGGAGGAGGGAGAAGAACTCAGCCGTCCTCTGTTCTCGCTTCATTTATTTCTGGATTTTGCCTCCGAGGTTTGAAAGGGGAAACACCCGCGACGCATACACACTCATACGCAAACACACTCTAATACACTCTCACACTTACACACACACACACGTCATCCAAACCCTCAGGATCTCAAGTCAGCCAGCAGAGTTCACAGGTCAACAGGAAATGGACAGGGAAGTGGACCGTGGAGGACTGTGCTGGTGTCTGACCGCTCTAACTGGAGCAGAAGAAGATCGCCCCCCTGGACAGCACTTCCTTCCCCAAAACACACACACGCACACACGACAAAACACACACACAACAGTCATGTCCCCAAACTGTTTCCCCTTCTTAGCTACACACACACACACACACACACGTACACACACAGAGCCAAAGTGATGCGATGTGATGTGAAAGCGGCCCTGTCTGCGCCGTTTGCAGTCCGTCACACACTTTCTCTCCCTCAGCTTTGCCTCGCAGGCTCATCTTCACATACACACACATCCTAAACAAGCTCCACCAATCAGAAGCCGCAGATTATAGGAAGTTAAATTCATCCAGAAGCACACACAAACATACACACTAACACACACACTTGATGTATGAAACAGAAATCACACACTGACGGAGAAATGAGCAGGAGTCAACAAACCGGATTCCCTGCTGAAACTGAAAGTTCATACACACACACACACACACACACACACACACACACACACACACACACACACACTCTCTTTTTTTCTCCTACAAGGATTTTCTGCGGCTGGCTGAATGTCCAGAGTGTGTGGGAGTGTGTGTGCTGCAGTGTGAAATATGTGTGCAGTATTGAAGATGGGATTGTGTGTGTGTGTGTGAGTGTGTGTGTGTGTGCTCAGTGTTACACAGAGTCTGTGTGCAGCATTACAAACATCATAAGTGATGCTCTGCCCCCGAACTGTGTGTATGTAAGTGTGTATAAGAGTGTGTGTAAGTGTGTATAAGAGTGTGCGTAAGTGTGTGTGTGCTCTGCATTAAAAGCACCAGCAGCATCACTGACCCGTGTTCGCCTCGGTGTGTTTTTATCTCTGCCTGTGTGACCCGAATTGTAAATACTGCATCCTGCACTAAGCTGTGTGTTTTACCGAGTGTGTGTGCGGGAGAGAGAGTGTGTGTTAGAGTGTGTGTTTGTGTGTGTTTGCGATGAATTATGAGCAGCAGACTCAACCTGACCCTATCTGTGTATGGGGCTGCATGACTTTGTATCTTGCATATCAATGTGCGAGTTATCTCTACAGTGCATGTGTGTGTGTGTTTCCTTTGTGTGTGTGTTTGTGTGAGGCACGCCAAGGGGTTAATTGAGGGGAGGGCTTCTAAACCGTTGCCCAGGGAAACGCTCTCCCATCCAGCTTCTCATTGGCTATTCAGCGCCACGCTCTGAGCAAACAAACTATCGCTGAATCCTCGCTGAGCTCCAGGACGGAGGGGGCCGCGCCGGGGTCGCTGTGCCCGCTGATGGAGGCTTCTGGCTGGGCCGCTTAGGGTGGAGAGGCCCCCTGCTCCCCGACCTGCTGGAACTCATACAACAGGCTAATCCTTACAGCACACAGAGGAGCCGCTAATAGGAGAGGATTAACCCGACAAATACACCCGCTCCCTCTGCTCCTCCTCCTCCTCTCCCTCCTGTTCTCCTCCTCCTCTCCTCCTCCGGGCTCCTCGTCTTCCTCACATTTACACCTCCTTTTATGCTCTTCCTCTCCATTACCTCCCCTTTAAATCTCTCCTAATTGCTCCTCCTGCCTTCTTTGCTTCACCTCCTCTTGCCTTCTCACCTTTCTCACTTTTGCACCTCCTTTTATGCACCTTTTTCACCTCCTTTTAGCCCTCATCTTCCTTCCTTTTACATCTCCTTTTTTGTACCTCCTTTTCAAATCTCCCCCTTCAAATGAGTCCTCCTTCTTCTCTGCTCCTGCACCTCCTCATCACCCTCCTTCTTCTCTGCTCCTTCCTTTTTAAGCTCCTCTAATTTTGTTTCTATTGTTCCTCCTTTTCTCCCTCCTCTTCCTCACCTGTAGTCCTTCTGTCATTGCTCCTCTTGTCCTCTCTGCTCTTGACCTCCTCTAGGCTGCTCCTCCTCCTCACCTTAAGACTTCTTTTTGCTCCTCTTCTCCTTCATCACCACTCCCACCTCGTCATTATTTCTCCTCTTATCTGCTTTACTCCTTCGCCTCCTTTACTCCTTCATCCTCCCTCCTACTTTGTTTCCATTCCATTACTCCTCCTGCTCCCTCTTCCTCCTCACTTTCACACCTCTCTCTTTCTCCTGATTTGCTTCCTTGCCTTCTCTTGGCTCCTCCTTTGTGCTCCTCCTCTCCTCTCCTACATGTTGGCTCCTGCACCTCCTCTTGCCTTCTCTGCTTTGTCTCCTCTTGGTCACCTCTGTCCTCCTCCTTTACTCCTTCCTCTCTTTCCTTTCTTTCTCCTCCCCCTCTCACTTCTCCCCCTCCTCCCTCTGACTCCCCCCTTCCTCACCTCCTCTCCCCTTAAATCTCATGTTTACCAAACTCTTACTGTCCCTGTTTCACTTCACCTCCTCGCTCCTCTTGCTCTGCTCCCTCTGTTTACACCACTCCTCCTCTAATCGCTCCATCCCTCCCTCTCCTCTTTTAGTCTTTTTGACCTCTTTCTTTCTTTCTTGTTTCCTTTTCTCCTCTCTCCTTCTCTTCTCTAGGAGGTGCCGGAGGTGAAGGAGGGACGATGGAGGAGACAGAAACCTGAGGAAACATGAACAGATGGATGGAGGACATAGAGGAGGCTTTTTACTTCTTTAGGTCTCCATCCATCTTCTCCTCCTCCTCACTAGCTCTTCTTTTTGCCTCTCTCACTCTCTTTCTTTCTTTCTCCTCTCATTTACTTCTTTTTTGCTCGACCTTAGCTTTTTTATGTTTCCTTTCCTTAAACACTTGTCTCCTTGTCTCCTTTCACCCTTAAACTCGTTAAATCTTTCGTTTACTCCTCTTTTCTCCACATTTTGCTTCACTCTCTTGAATCTTCTTCCTCCTCTTTTCAGGCTCCGTCTTAAATCTTCCTTCTCTGAATCACAATCGTGTTTTTTTTTCACTTACCCATCATCCTTTTCTCCTTCTCTTGTTCCCTTCATATTTTTTTCATTGCTTCCTTTCTCTTTGGTCTTTCTCTCTTCTCTCTCTTGTCTTCCTCTTCTTTATGACCTCTTACTCACAATTTCCACCACAACCAGAAATGCTACTAACGGGTCGTATCCTCCGATCGTAGCTGATCGTAACTATTCAAGTTAACGTGTCAATTTACACGGACTTCTCTGCAGATCGCCGGACTCCTTAGCTGATCTATTTTTCACGAACGCCGGAGCATGGCGGATAAATTCAGCACAGATTAACCCGTGCTAGAGAGGAAGTCGGGCACAGAAAACAAAATAAAACATCTGGGCAGAGATGAACAAGTGAAAGGTTTTTAGACGTCATTTCACCCCGATGACACCATGGATGAGGAGATGCTGATTCTAGAAGTCTAGAAGTAGATTTCCTCCTCTGAAAGGACACAATCTACTGCTTATATGTCTATGTGTCTGTCTTTAGAGCAACAACTTGATATCGTGATACTGCACGTGAATCCGCGGGTTCTTGTGAGTTCTCGTGATTACCACTGTCCATAATCCGCTACGAAATTCGGCTCACCAACAGATCCGGTAGGAATTGGCAGACGGCAAAAATCACTGCCGTTCCAGATTCGGTGAAAATTGTGGGTTATTTCATCTCTCCTTAAATCTCACAGATTTTGCTCTGAAGGTAAAATTACACCTAAACAAACAAAAATGACACGTGGCGTTCCCCACGGCTCCGTCCTGGAGCCTCTTCAGTTTAGTATCTATACGTTCCCACTGGCTCAGATTATAGAGCCAGTGGGAACAATTGTCGAGCTAACATACGGGGAAGGGGGGATATGTGGGGGAAAATAACAGATGTGGATGGATGTTTTGGAGGTTGCTATGAAGCAAGAAAACAGGACTGCAACACAGTCATGGTGAACTGTGTTGCAATAACATAAACTTTATCGGGTCATGGTGAACTGTGGTGCAATAACAGGAATTTGGCCTCAAGAGATAGTGGCAGGGGAGAAGTCACGTAGGGAGCTCTCCCACGGGAAAGTGATACACACACGAAGGTAGCTTCGCACACACATTTGGCAAAAGTTGGGATCAGTGACGTCAATGGAGTACTATAAGAGATCTGTGGTTTTCTGTTCTGGGTTCTGTCTGTTCGATTGTTCTGTTTGATGCTGTGACCAGAATAAAATCCCGCGAGCGGCTGCCAGCTTGACTCTGTCTTCGTGTAGTTCATTCCTGCATTTTTGCACCGAGGTCATCTTCTAAAAAAATAATTAAATGAGTCACCACAGCTGTGCAGATGACAAACTGTTCTACTTAAAAATGTTTCTGCAAAGTTTCATTCAGCTGTAAAAAGACAAAACTGAGGCAGATTTTTGTTAAAGAGCAGCTTCAGAAATCTGGATGTAAATGGACATAAACCTGAATTAAAGAAAATAAAGATGAATATAAAGTCCACTGACAACCATCTAAAGAAAATATCAAAATATCAAGGATTCAAGGACTTGAACCTGGAAGAGTCTCCCTAAAAACTCAAACCGCTGAAGCTTTTTCTCCTTAAAAACATTTTTATTCACTTCTTCTCTGACGCCCAAAGTCTTCCTCTCCCTCTTTATCTGTCACCACATTTCCTTCTGTGCTTCCTCCCCTCCTTCCTTGCCTCTCCTCCTCCTCCTCCTCTTCCTCCCTTGCATCTTCACTTTAATTCTCCCTCCTCTTATCTCTCCTTCCTCTGCTTCTTCTTCTTCTTCTTCCATTTTTTATTTTTCTCCCTCCAGGTGACCGTTGAGTTGATACAAGGGCTGTAAGTCAGCAGGCTGGAAAGAGCTTTAGTGTGTGTGTGTGTGTTCCTGTGTGTTTATGTGTGTGTGTGTGTGTGTTGGGGAGTGGATTATCCAGGTTCCAAGACTGGGCGCTCGCCGGCAGCCGAGCGGAAAGCTTTAATGAGAAGTCGCTGTTTACAGAGGACAGAGTGGGACACACACACTCTCTCTCTCTTACACACACACACACCAAAGATGGCTTTTATAGACTCACAAAGACAAGAAACACACAATAATACACAATTGGACAAACACACTCACTGCACAATGAGGCACACTACGCCCCCTAAACACACTCACACACACAGAAACTGGTGCAGTAATGGGATTTGGAAGGTTTTCTCTATAAACCAGTCTGTCCTCTGTCTCCTCATTAAGGAGGACTGTCCAGACCTGAACACACACACACACTAACTCACACACTAACACACTAACACACACACACACTAACACACTGCTGGCTCTACAGTGCTACAGACTTCTGGGCTCACTAATTATTTGGAAGCTCCTCATCTTTGTCCCTTTTTTGTTTGTGTTGGTGCACATGTAGGTGTGTGTGTGTGCGTGTGTGTGTGTGCATGTCCAAGAGTGTGTGTTTGTGTATGTGTGTGAACGTGCACGTGTTGTTGGCGTCCTGCTAACAGTAACAGTCTGGCCGAGTTTTGGTGGAGGGCAGCAGAAGACTCTTCGCCGCCCAAACGTCTGTTGATCCAAAAATATCTGCTGGAATTTTCCCCTTTGATCTGAGACGCACTCCGACTTCACTTCCTGTTTGTTCCCCCCGGTTCTATTGGCGGTTCTGTTGGCGGTTCTGTTGGCGGTCCATGCAGAGGTGATTTATGACTGTGGTTTAATTGATAAGGACAAACAAGAACGGCGAAGAACATGAAATGAGACAGAGGAGAGCTGAGGCCGAACCTGCAAGACCCATAAGTTGGAGAAAGGTCTGACTGTCCGAACCGAGAGGGTCAAAGCTGTATGCAGGGAGAGAGTAAGTTCAGGTAATGGTGAGGAGGTTGTGCCAAAACAATCGAGCAAAATCAGACCGCAAGATATTTAGTGACTGGACAGCAGGGCCTAACCCTAAGTCTGAGTCATTGGTCGGTACGTGCTGAGTCGACCAAGTCGACTTCATGTTTTTTCGCGTCAATTTACAGTTTCTGGTTAATTTCATCAGGAGGAATGTATCAAGTGGTAACAGGTAACAGCCTGTCTCAGAACACCCCCCCTTTGTTTTCACCATTTTGGAATCGCCCAACCCACGAGAGATAGGACGATTGAAGAGCATCCATGTTAATCAACGTCCGACGGTTTACTAAATATAATATTTGTGTTTAATTGACTTCTTGTGCTGATATCAGTATATTTTCAACCAAGCCGCTGAAGGGTTTGCCGTCAGAGTTGGAACCCCCCCAATTGGTCGATTTTTGATCAAAAATTTCAGGGTTTTAGTGGACTGAGAATTTGTTTGTTTGATTACAGCCCTACTGGAAAGATGTGACCGAGTCACAGAGAGAGTTGGTGTTAAAGATGTGATAAAAACCGAGAGTGTGTGGAGTAACATCTACAACAACAACGGCTGCAGAGAAGGATTTAAACAACAGATAATTATGATGAGATGTTGCATGACAGTCAATGCACTGATACCTCTGTCACTCATCCTGCACAGACAGCTGCTGGGCGAGTGCAGATCATGCATTTGTTTATCGATCTTGATATATACTGTTTAGAATATGTGTGAATGATCAATCTCTCACCTACAACATCTATTTCCTGCTCCTTCTGTCTCTGTAATTCAGGGATTTGCAGATTACGTAATATAAAAGTCACTATAAACTAATGTGTGTGTTTGTGTTCAGTATAAATAAGAGCAGTGATGACGACCCGTTTACACTGTTATAACTGAGAATATTGAAGGGTTAATGTAGGAGATCTCTGTTGCTGTGATTTTATTTGTAGTACTCACTGTTTCATGAGTTGTTTTTGGGTTCAACTCGACCATTTTTAGTAATTTTACACAATACTTCATCCCTAAAAACTTGTACTCATTAATCAGTCCTTAGGAGAAGATTTTGGACTACGCTGGAGCTCTCAGAGAGGATTTTCGGGCGCCGGTTTAACGTACAGATTTTAAAAACCGGTTCAACAGCTTGTGCTCTGAGAATGTTTCCCGATCGTTTTGACATCTTGGCGGCACATTGAGGTAAAATCTGTAAATAAGCAGTTACTGTCAGAAGCTGTGAGCTGAATGGAAATTAAATTTGTAGTTTAGTTTTGGCTGATAAACTCCCTCATCACCGAAATGTGGAAATGTGAGAAAAACTTGCTCCTGCCAGCAGGAATATTCGTCTCAGCGGAGGGGGGAGTTCATTTCTGTGTTTCCCCTCATACCCTCAGTGCTCTCTGGGCGGCCATGTCTCTTTATATGGTCCATTTTGTACAGTCGGTTTGAGCTCAGCCATCCTCTGTGTGTGTGTGTGTGTGTGTGTGTGTGTGTGTGTGTGTGTGTGGTTAATAAACTGCTCTCTGTTCTGGGTTATTTTCACGTTCTCAGTGTGAGAGCAGCAGAGCACAGATCTGTTCATCCCCGGCTCACAACATTACCATTAGTTTCAACTGACGGCAATTAGTTTTCATTTTTTTCTACGACTCCATAATCCGAAGGCTCCAGTTAGAAACGAGGGTTTAGAAGTTTAAACGTTACGTTTCCCAGTAATCCTGATGAGTTTTGTTGACCGGACGATGACAATTTTCCTCCAGGGAGACTTCGGTCTTTCCTGTCCGAGTACAAAATCATCATCAGGGAGCTTTTTTCTCTCCTGCCAAGGCCTGAATGTACAGAGACAACAGCAGAGCTTTAAAGCTGTGTAAACAGAGTCATTCAAGATTTAACTTCTAATATCTACATGCAAAAAAACAGGGCTGGGCTATAAAACCGAACATTTACCAAGACCCAAATTTACGACAATAACCAACGTCCTTTTGCCCATATCGGTATATTCAGTGTCAAAAAAATAAAGTTGTTTTTGGATGTGTGTAGGTAGGCTATGGTCTCATGTCCCTTTAAGACGCTGTCCTACATCAGAGACGTGACTCCACCCCATCCAGTCCGTAACAAAGAGGGAAAGACAGGTGAGGAGATGGAGGACGGAGAGAAAGTTGGAGCGGCTGAAGTAGACGAAGTTAATGTGGGAGGGGGTGAGCAGCTTGTGGAGTAGTTATCGTCCATTTATCGTTATCGAGGTGAACTGATCAATATATTGTGATATTGATTTGAGGCCATATTAACCAGCCCTATAAAAATATATAAATATATGTATATATGGAGAGAAAATGAACTGCAGTGATTTTTTGTTTTTGTCAGTTTTGTTCTGAAGAAGTTCAGTCCAGTCTGAATTTTATGGATTTGCAGAGGAGGGTGGAAACTTTAGCAGACATTTAATCAGTGCAGAAGAGATAGGATTTACCCACCTGCGTTAAAAAACTTGATTCTGATTGGTCAGTATGGTTGCATGGTTACAGAGGGAACCTCTGAGAGCTCCCTGCCCTTCTACCTGCACATGTGAAACGCTGAAGTTTGAGAAGTTTGGGAGGAACATTTTTGTCCTTTTGTTCAATTCTCTCTCTTAATACATAAATAAATAGATAAACAATATATTTCCAAACTCCACAGCTGTCTGTGCTGAGGGAGCGCTGCGACCCCCCTCTGACGAAGAGAACCGTTTTAACACGTTCACCACAAACACACAGGGCTGCATGTGTTCACTCACAGCTTGTGACATGAAGACTTCTGTGTGTGTTTGGGTTGTTATCGCACTAATGAGACCTTTCTGGACACACACACACACACACACACACACACACACACACACACACACACACACACACAAAGAGCAATGGCAAGTATACATCCATAAAGTAGGATATAAAAATGGCTGCTTCTCTGCAGATTCACTTTTTATCTTTTACTGCGAGTACAGACATGAGTTTGCTTTGGTCTCTAAAATCTCTCTCTCTCTCTCTCTCTCCCTCCCTTTCTCTCTCTCCCTCTCTCTCTCTCTCTCTCACTCTCTCTCTCTCTCTCCTGTCCAGAGAGTTGGATGGTGATTAGCGTTGGGATTCTGGGACTCTGGCCTCAGTTTTCATTAACAGCCATAAACACAGTTCTGCAGCACCACCGAGACCGACCTCAGGCTCTCTATGTGTGTGTAAGTGTGTGTTCAAGTGTGTGTGTGTGTGTGTGTGTGTGTGTGTACATCTGGGCAAGCTTTGTGCTGCTTTGATGACAAGGGTGGATCGAGAAGGAGAAAGAGAGAGAGAGAGAAAGAGAGGGTGTTGTTTATCATGGCAGTAATTAAGGCCGCTGTTCGGCTTTAATTAAAATATAACAGCAGCACTAAGTATGGACGTATTTTTGCACACACACACACACACACACACACACACACACACACACACACACACACACACACACACACACACACTGGCTCCTTATTTACCACAGGAGATAAGGTGAAAAGACAGAAACTTGAAACTCTTCCAGAACTCTCTCTCTCTCTCTCACACCTGTGAACGTCTCTCTGATCCACAGAGTTGAACCTGAACGCACCACGGAGCTCCAGCTCTCCTCCTCCTCTGATTGGCTGGTTCCCATCATCATCATCATTACAGCAGTGATTCATTCTCTCTGTGTGGTAAAATTAAACACTCTTAAAGGGACGGGCAGAGTCGCTTTCATGTTCGTCACATACAAAACGCCACGACGCCCCTGTGTCACTATTTTTACGATTCTCTGTCTTGTGCATCGCTTCATTTCACGCCCACCCCCAGCAGAGTGCAAATAGCAAATGCACCTGCACCCACGTTCACACCCACAGGGCAGTCGGGCTGAAAATGAGGTGTGATGATCAGGTGCACAGGTGGCGTGTTTCCGTTTTAAGTAAGCGGGAAAAAAACGACCTGACTGGAAGTCTGTGCGTCTTTTTGTGCAGTTAAAGCTCCTGTAAGGGTTTTTTTTTGTGTGTCTTTTTGTGGAGTTAAAGCTCCTGTAAGGGTTTTTTTTTTTTGCTTGTTTTTGTGCAGTTAAAGCTCCTGTAAGGTTTTTTTTTTTGCTTGTTTTTGTGCAGTTAAAGCTCCTGTAAGGGTTTTTTTTTTTTGCTTGTTTTTGTGCAGTTAAAGCTTCTGTAAGGGTTTTTTTTTTTGCTTGTTTATGTGCAGTTAAAGCTCCTGTAAGGGTTTTTTTTTTTGCGTCTTTTTGTGGAGTTAAAGCTTCTGTAAGGTTGTTTGGTTTTTTTTGCTTGTTTTTGTGCAGTTAAAGCTCCTGTAAGGGTTCCTCCTTCATACTGATGGAGTTTAATAATATCCAAATGTAAACAAACCTGTCTCTCACATGATTGAAGATTTTTTAATCATAACTTTGACTGCCTGAAAATAAAGTCGAGGGGTCAGTCGCACCTCGCCCTCGTGTTGCGTTGTTCGCAAATGATTCATTCAAAAGAACGAATCTTTTCAGTGAACGTACTAAACTGAATCACTTCCTCAAGTGATGTGTTCGTCTCTCAGTTCAGTTGAGAGAGAGAGAGGGTGGGCCCGCACACCCCAACGCCCGAATCACTTAGTGAACGAATCACTAAGTGAACTTCACTCTCCGGAATCATTTGGAATCATCGTCATGGCTACAACACTCTCGTCTCAGGAGCCGTGAACGAAACTTACATCTGACTAGTTCAGCTGTGTATCAGTTCAGGAAGTCGGAATCGCAGGCTCCTCCTACCAGGCGCTGAATGATTCATTGATTTGGTGAACAAATCTTTTGAATGAATCTTTTTCGTGAACTGATTTTAATGATTCAGTACACCTAAAAGAACTGCGGTGCCCATCACTTCCTCACTCCTACTCAAGTGTCTGTTTGATTTATGACTTGGGTCAATCTCGTACCAGGGAAAGAGCCAATCACAGCTTTAGGATTGAGGGATGGCCAATCAGATTTGAAGACAGGTCTGTGTCATCTAACCGGACATGCCCCTCCCTCAGGTTGGCTCTAATCTTTCGGTAAACAGTGACTTAAGTCAGCTGATCGGATGTTCGTCAGAGTCTGAACGTAAATATAACCCAGAGCTGTGAGGGTAGATCTGTCTAAGCAGGTGTGGAGTTGTCAGTGAAGGAGAAAATTAGTCATAAAATGACAGCAGCGTACCTGAGTGAGCAAACACCCCTGAAAGTTTCCACCGCGCACACACACACTTACACACTTACACACTCTTACACACACAGATACACACTCTTTAAGTTATTTTCTCTGCAGTGCCGCCGCTGTGACTGCAGCATCTATAATTACATAGACACAAAAATACCCAGAGTGCTGCCTTTGACGCCATGTCACTATCTTCAGTTCCCTCTCAGCTCTCCAGTCACGTTTGACCTCTGACCTCTGAGTTACGGGAACGACACAAATCCCCACAAGGCCGAGGTTTGAGGATGTTTTGACCTGGACGGATTATTTGTATGAATATTGCAGAAAATATCCATCCAAAGGTAAAAACACATTTAAAACGCCGTATTTATTATAAGTTTCTTTTCCTGTAACCTCGTTAAACCACGTGCAGCTCTATCATGCAGTCAAATCAATAAAGCTAAGACCAGATAATACACAAGAATAAACAAAAGAAAACTCTGATCAAGACATCCCCACTTTCTTTACTTTCCCCTGAACTCTCTGACTCTGAGCAGAAATCTAAAGTTAATAACAGTCACAGGAGTCGACCGGAGGGCTTCACATTCACTCGCCCCGCCGCTAATGGCGGGATTAAGGTGGAGATTAAACTCCTTAGACCTTGTTGGATGAAATTTGAATTAATTTTTGAATCAATTTTGCTTCAGCTCAGCAGCAACAGAGCCCAGTTTTGTTTCTCATCAGAGTAATAAAGGCGTGTGAACGTGATGAAACTCTGATTCGATGGTTTTTGTTCTGCAGCGGCACAGTTTGGAAACTTAAAGTCAAAGTTTATGTGGGGCTTTATTTTCCTTTAAGACTGATTGACTCAAAACTCTACGCAGCCGTAAACTCCTCCTTTAGTTTTGCGAGACTCTCTGTTATCCAATTTAAAGTACTCTTTAGGCTGCACTATAGCAGAGACAAATTCTTCAAACTTTACTCAGACAAGACTACTGAAGCTTGTGCTAAATGCTCACAGACGCCCTCTAACCTGACGCACATGTTCTGGACACGCTCTTAATCTCACGTTTGGAAATCATTCTTCATTTCTGACATCCTTGGAATATCTGTTGGTCCTTCGCCAAAGATCGCCATTTTTGGAGTGTCTCCTGATGAACTTGTAACCACATCTTTGCAGGATAATGTTAGAGCCTTTGCGTCTTTGATTGCGTCCATAAAAGATTCTTCTTTTATGGAAATGTTCTCAGCCCCCTTCCTTTAAATCCTGACTACATGATCTATTATTTTTACTGAAATTAGAGAAAATCGAATTCAATCTTAGAGACCTTCCTGAGAAGTTTTACAGTTTTTTAGAAGTATACATATTTATTTTATAACTATACTATATAATATGAAAAAATGAAAATGTGACTATCTGTGGATGTTCTGTTTACTGCAACTGTGTATCAATAAAAAGAATTAAAGAAAAAAAACACTGATTGACCCTTCTTCTAAGATCACACAAATTATTTTACCAAACTGTATTTAATCAAAGAAAAAAATACTCAAAATACTCAGAGGTAGACAAGCAGCTCCCACTTTTAGGGATTTAAATATAGCTGGGTTTTTTTTTCGATGTGATATAAGACAAGATTGAATCAGAATGAACCTCTTTACAAAATCATGAAACATAGAAACTAAAACAGCCCCGTATGTTTGATATCAGCACTTGTTTATTGTAATAAAAACCTCTGAATACAAAGTACATTCACAGGTACAGCAGCGGGTCACTGAGCTGCTCTGTTTGATTCCTACAGCAAACCAGTGATGACTACAAATATTCAAACTCATACACCATTTTACAACTTTATATCCCATAAACGTACTGGTATAGTATTTCAGAATAAACACACTGTTGTACTTACATACAAATAGTCCAGGCTTAGGTCAATGGTTACTCGTCTGTTACTAAGCTGTTGTACTAACCAACCAGCTGAGTCCTACACGCGTTTATTTACTGGAAAATACAAGAAGGCAGAGATCTGACTTACAGGCCAGTTCAACCAGTTAAACCAACTCCAACCAGTGAGTCTGAGCACAAACACTTGTCTGGCAGAGAGGCAGAGGAGGAGGAAGAAGAAGAGAGTGACAGAAATGGAGGGAAGATTTGGTTTAAATATGCGTTAGCAGCACATGGCTAGCTGGCTATCCGGTTGGCGAGCTAGCATATAGATATGTACGTCAATCCTGTCTCCTCCGAAGTTGATCAGAATGTTTCACTGCGGCGGCTAAACGTATAATCTCGTGTTGTTTTATGTCATTGGAAGCTAAGCACGAAAACTAGAAGCGAGGGAACACTGCTAGCGTAGCATTAGCCAAATTTAGCGTTTAAGCTATAGCGAGGGAGTTTTTGGATTATGTTGATTTTGGTGCCCCTTGTGGACAAAGTGGTACATTTTTTTAAGCTTCTCTTACATGAGTTATTACCAAACTATGTCTTTGGATTTCACCAACTGTGAATTTCTGCTGAGCCGTTCTGGCAGCTGGTCGATTCATGCCTCACGCTGCCACAACACAAATTAAAATAC
The DNA here is from genome assembly GCA_962446985.1 of Xyrichtys novacula. NCBI lineage: Eukaryota > Metazoa > Chordata > Actinopteri > Labriformes > Labridae > Xyrichtys > Xyrichtys novacula. Next base: position 34,712,257 of record OY660869.1, on the reverse strand, counting down.
TTAATAAAACAGCTGATTTCATCTCTGATGGTTCTTTTAGGTCTTGTGTGTCGTAAAGAGACGATAACATTATTTTCATAACTAAATAATCTCCTCATTGAAGCTTTAAAGTTTTTAACCAACATAGTTTATTGTCTTTGTTTAGTTTCCAGAGATACAGCGACTTTGTTTTCTTGTTCGTTGAATTTAATAAATATCTAAATCAAAGTTTACTGGGACGATTTTTTAAATGGTGCAAAATATTAAAAAATTTAACATAATCAGTTTAGTAATGACTGAAATTATGGTGTTTATTTTTATAACAGCTCTGAAATTATTGGAAAAGCGTTTCTGTGAAGTTAAACTGATTACTTTACGATATCTATTACACATGATCAATACTTAAGAAAGCAACATAACTTATCTTTGGTTTGTCCGTCAACAGAAACCATAATTTGCAACACAGACCTTTTTTAAATCTTTTTATAACCAACATTTGTACGAGTTTGGACGTTTAAAAGTTAAAAATAACACCTGTCATGTTACTGATTGTATTAAAATAGGATAATTATCATATCTATTGATTCTTATTTCGCAGATACAAACATTATAATTTGCCCTTGAATCAGATATTTTCAGATTTTGTTAAAGGCTAGCCACACATTTTCCCCTCACTTCTAGTCTTTGTGCTCGGCCCAACATTTCCTATAATTTGCACTAGACTATGGTTCTCTGAAATGTTGGACTGCTCCTTTAACTGTGACTAAGAAGTATCAATCAAATCAAGAGAAATGGGTGACGGTGAGAATGGGGAGCAAAGTATTTCATACACAGTTCCTGTGAGTCCCTCCCAGAGTTTCTATCGGCCAATGAGAGGAGGTGGGTCAGCTGATTACCTGCCGTTCACCCTGTCCTCCGAACCCTGACTGTCAGTCAACAACTACAGGCACCAGGGCGATCAAAACATGGGGAAAAAAATCACAAAAGAGACTGATTCGCCCATAAAATGCGACCCTGGAAAAAGAAAGTTTGAGAACGACGGCTCTCAGACTGAAAAAAGAAGAACAAGAGCAAAAACAAGGAAAGGTGGAGAGCCGGTAATCCACTGCGATTGGACGAGTCCACTTAGGCTTTAGTTAAATCCACACAGAGAACAGCGCAGCGTCGACAAAAAAGTACAAATCCACCTCCTGAAAAATGGTCTATGGGGACAAGAGAAAAAATAACACCCCAGAGGAACCAAACACGGTTAATTCCTTTGTTGTTCAGGCTGTTTCTCCAAAAAGAAAAGGATTTCTTTCATCTGTTTTATTGTGATTTGATTCTCCTCCACGAAAAGTTGTATCAGGAATGTGCAACATGAAGCAAAAAAAGCAGTTCACGACCACAGGCAAGGAGGGAAGGGAAGAGAAAAAATCCTCAGAACTGCATCAGAGAGGAAAAAAAGCTCGAGGACTTAATCTGTTTTCTTTTTGTAAATCGGAGAAGAAGAAAAAAAAAGAAGCTTTAGATGCTCTTTGTGTCTTTAGTTTTGTCTTAAGGCAGTCTTTTTTGTCCGGCCCCTCTCTCCGGCTCGGTGCTCGACGACGCTCCACCTACAAGAGGATAGATACGAACGTCTTACACCTCAAGTAACGCAACGCAGAAAACACATTCCATGCAAAATGTCTCATCAATGAGAAAAAAAGGAAAGTCAATAAAAAAAATTAGACTAATTGAAGAAAAAATAATGTTAAAAAAGTAAGCTAAGGAAAAAATGCAGGGGCGATTTTCAGAAGCCACAACAATTTTTGAAAATGCACAATCAAGCTGCACTTAACTTGTAGGAATCACTTCAAAAAGGAAAAATCAAGTATTACTCATGTGAATGAAAAACATGAAATGGTCAAACTTGATGCAACATTTAAAAAAATCAGACATGTGCAAAAAATATGTAAAAAAAAAAATCCAAAAAGCAAAATCTATGGGCAAATTTGGGATAAAAAAAGGAGAAAATTTTACAGAGCCATGAAAAATGCAAACGCTGAATGAGTCACAGGTGCAAAAATCACTCACTCTAAAACTACGACACTAAAGCAGGTCAAATCTAACTTTACATCAGCGGTAACATCACTGCAACACGCCACCTCTTTTGTAAAGTTAGGTTTAAGAAGTGGAGAGTCAAGCCAGAGACCGCTGCGACCAAGACCAGGTCCAGGTCCTGAGAGCTGGATCAGCGCCTTACTCCTGTTACTGTTAAATGACTTTTTCTTTTTCCTCACATTTTTAATTAAAACAATAAATTTAAAATTAAGGTCCAGTCAAGAATATTTTAGTCAGCCCTTCTGATTTTAACCACACATAATAGTGGCAGGAGCAGCAGCCAGAATTCAAGAACACAATGCACACATGTCCTCCTCTTCCTCCTCCTCCTCCTCCTCACTATTATCTGCTCAGACTTAATCAACATCAAACCTAAAACGTCGCTGAATTGGGTGAACCAAATTTTCCTGTATTCTTCTGTGCAGCAGAAACGGAGCGACAAATCTGAACTGAGCGTTTACAGTTTCAGAGAATAAAAACTCTGAATTCATCTCTTTGTTTGTTTGTTTGTTTGATTAAGTGGTTTTTAAAGACATCATGAATCGCACACGTGAAGTGATTTTGATTGGCTGGCAGGCTGCAGCGTGTCATGACCTTTCATTAAGGGTGTGGTAGGCAGGAATCTGTTAAAGAAGAATCTTATTTTGCTGTGTATAAACAAAAAATCTTCTAATATCAGTCAATAGTTATTAGTTATTGATGACATTTGGTAATATATTGATATCTCTGTGTTCTCTTATGTCTGTGTCGTCAACATTTGAACATTTTTTGAGCGGTCCGCTCTTTCTGAAGCTGTTCTCCGCCTCCTCTAACCTGATTGGTTGTGAGGCAGGCTCCACATCCTCCAATAACGTTCATGAGCCCAAACAAAGTTAGCGTGCTACAATATCGGACAGTTTTTCTCTTTTTTACCACCATCTTTTCACCTCTCTCATCCTCCTCTGTACATCCCTTCCCTCCTTTCCCTTTGCCTCCCCTTCACTCCTGACTTCCTCACCTCTCTCCTCCCTCCTCCTCCTCCCCCTCCCTCCCATCGCGGCAGCATCTGTTCGTAATGAAACACACAGTTGGACGTCGTCCTCGTTTAGCGCCTCCTCCATGCTACCTGCTCCAGAGGTTACCTCCCGCCGGGCGCGTTTGTTAGACATCATCAGCACCTCCCTGCAACCTCTCCCTCTCCACCCACTCCCTTCCTCCTCCTCCTCCTCCAGATGTCATTGATCTGGGAAATGGGTCACAACAGCGCTAAATCAAAGCCAGGTTACACAAGGCTGCCAGGCAGATAGTGTGTGTAATTTTAGCATGAGTTAATATTAAAGAGGAGAAGCAGGAGGGTTTGATAAACCTACAGCTGGCAGACCTGACGGAGAACGAAGGTGCGAGGTGAAGATGCTGGCCTTGAACTTGTCATCTCTGTAAATAGGACTGCTTAATGTTCTGAAGGTTTTATTTGAAGCTACTTTGAAGTTTGGAGATCACACCAAGAGGCGTTGCAGCAAATATAAACCTCCATAAAATCACAAATTTAAGGTCGGCAGTTTTTATCACAACAAACAACACGATGAGCCACGTCCCAGCATGCAATTCTGCAAAAACAACCAAGTGTGGGAAGGAATAATGAAGTCATGCATGATGGTCTGACATGAAGAGGTATTACATTAATTATACAAAACAATAAAATCACATTATGATGTCGGCTTCAGTCGTTTTCATGAGTTTGAACAGCAAACAACAAAATCAGAAACGTCCCTGCATGCATCCTGCAGAAGTTAGAGAGTAATGTATAATGTTCTTTATTTATTTAGTCTGTCAGATCGGCTCAAACTAAGAGGAACTACATTATGTAGATATTAGAGTAAATTGTCTCTGCATGCACTGCTGCAAAAAAACACCAAATTTATAGAGAAGAAACTGAGTAATGAACGATATTCTTTCGTCTGTCAGTTTAGTTGACATTGAGAGTCATTGTGATATTCAATTAAAGCCATAAAATCATATAATTAAAGATTTTTACAGCAATTTTATTTCTTTTGCAACAACAAACAACAAAATTATAAATTTCTTTGGGATGAATTTCTGTAAAAACACCTAATTTAAGTCAAAACAAATAAATGACGTAAAATAATCTTTATGACTTTACTCTGTCTGTTTATTCAGCTCCTTCCTGACATTAAAATGATAATAAATCTGGTTTATGAAGCAGTGAAGACCCACAACAGTCCTCAGAATCATCGATGTCATGTCGCTTCAACCACCGAACGCCGTCAGAGCGGCAGAAACACCTCGAGTGCTAAACAACAGAGCTGCTGAGGAGAATCTACCACAGCTCCAAATGAAAATCAAGGTACAGGAGTTTAAAATATACAGATTAAAAGAGCAGCTGCCTTGAGCTCGGAGGTTCAGACTCTTTTTTTTGGGAGGACATGAAAGACGAAATATTCAGAAGTCAAGGTTGACTCGTTGTTTTGGAGAAGATGTGAAGGAAAGGTGGAGGAAGCTCTGGGTTGTTTAGCACCTTGATGTTTAAGTGGATGGAGAGGGTTATGGAAATATCATGGCTGTGGTTCGGAGGACTAATGTTGGTTAAAAAGGTGACCGGGGAATCGCTGAGATAAATCACAGCAGGAGGAGATAAGTAGGAGCGGTCGTTCCTCGCCATTACCGCCATGAAAGTGCCCTCAGGCAAGGCCATGAACCGCCCACCCCCACCCCCCACTCTTTACTAACAGAGCAGCTCAGTGGTCATGACATTACTGTGTTCAAATCCACCTCAGCAGGATGAGCGTAAACTCAGGACATATAAGGACAAATAACACACACACCCTCACCACCACCAGGTATTAGACCGACCAGTTAACCCAGTGCTGAAGGTTAGTCCTGTACTCCATCAGTGTTACATAAGACTGAAACAAAACAACGCTAAATAACAACTACAGAGTCCGAACACTTACAGATGCACTAATCCATTTTTTTACGATACAATCCGAGACAGGTGAGGAGATGGAGGACGGAGAGAAAGTTGGAGCGGCTGAAGTTAATGTGGGAGGGGGTGAGCAGCTTGTGGAGTAGTTATCATCCATTTATCATTATCAAGGTGATCTCATCAATATATCATGATACTGATTTGAGGACATATCGACCAGCCCTACAACAGATCCCAGTCTGGTTGAAGTTCAGTCAACCATTTTGGACCTTTTGGACTTTAACCATCGCTCTCCACCAACGTCACCAACGACCATCTTTTAAAAAGTAGAAACTTGTCCTCAAACAAGGAGTTTTGGCGGTGCGTGATGATTTATTGTTTTTTACCGACATGGAGGGTAAACTGGCGACCACCAGGGGCCGCTGTTCTTTGCATAAGCACCCATCAATGTCCCAGTTTGCCCTCAGAGGCTCCTTGGACTTCAGGTTATTCGGGGACTGGAGCGGTCCTTCAATTTCAATAATTACAGAGGGTTTTTGTGAGATAACTTCAGTACAGCAGAAGAAGTCATATATCACAAAAACGGAGGTGACAGAGGGCCACACGCACAGAAAGACAGGCAATGAACCCGGAGAACACTCACAGCCTGCTGCATAAAAGAGACGGTGTCCTACAGAGGCGTTCGGCGCTGGCATTGGAGATAAATCACGGGCTGCAGAGTTGTCCAATATGTGCATAATTCATACAGGTGATGTAAAAGTCTCTCCATGTGAAGCACAGGTGTCAGCACAGCTTACCGAGTTACAGCAGATGAAACATACCCTCCACCGAATCCTCCATCTTTAATTTTTCATTTTTTAACCCTCCACCGGCAGCTCCAGACAATCCACAACTTTAAAGAGAGTGGGTTTAAAAAGTCAAGAAAGCTGCCCTCGCTGCTTACCGCGGATAAACTGAATCAAAGTGGGAAAACAAACAGTGCGGCTGTGCTCATAGAGAAAGGTTATAAAGCATTAAGTCGATCAGCCTGTTCAAAGAGCAGGTTAAAAAACACCAAACACTCCCCAGCATTTAAACACGCCGGCCGACTGTCCTCTGAGGACACGGCTTCAAACAGACCACATCCAACCCTCAGCTGCAGGGGGGCTGAACCTTTTTACTCCAAAACCAGCTTCTCATTCCGTCTTTCCTTTATGACTTTGAGTCGTTACGCAGAAGGACAAAAGTCCAGGGTTTGGAGGAACCGTAAAGATTCAGAGTCGCCCTTTCCATGACGAATCTGAGTCCCGCAACAGAAAGTTCAAAGTCGAGGATCTCGGAGTTGTAAATGTTATGAATATGCTGGTAGTTTGGCCTTCTCACAGATGAAAAATGGGCTTTAAAAACCGCCTCTGCATTTCTATTTTTCATTTCAGGCTGAAAAAGATATGGAACAATATCTAAATACTATCCCACACAGCTCTAATAAACGCTGAAAGTGATAAATATGTGTTCTTCCTTCAAGGACAACGTACAATTATGTTTTGTAGCCTGAGCTGATTTGTATGCAGTCAGTGTGTGCTAGTGTTGTGCTTTCTTTGTTTCCTTTTTGCAGATTAGTACAAAAGTTTGAGCGTCTCAGCGAAGGGGGTCAGAGGTCAGCGTGGAGAGAGAAGAGGCAGAGACTCGGTACTGAGCTGACGGCTGACAGAGCAGAAAACTGACTCCAGAGGGGGCTCCATCCATATTTAGACTCTTTATTTTAGGTTTTCCACTCATGAAGTAACCCTGGATTTAACCCGAAGACTACCTCAGACCTCCAAACTCCACAAAAACGTCCAAAAATATAAAACAATTCTATTAACTCAAACTAAAAAAAAGCAGTAAATGTTCATAAACCAGGAAGGAAACATCATTTTGGATGTATGATAGTCCTCTGACGGGAGGACGAACTCCCTCCAGTGGATAAAAACTAAATTATTTCACATCAGACAGAAAATCAGAGATCCTCGTAGGGCTGAAACGATTCCTCGAAGCTGAAAAAATAAACGATGAGAGGGGCTTTTCTTGCAGCGTTGCCAACCTAGCGACTCTGCACACTTCTCTTCATGTTAGCTTGTAGCCTAACATTGCTGGTGTTGTAGCAGAAGCAGGTAACATCAGAGTTATTCAGCTCTCGGACACTAACGTCTTTAGGGACAGGATTAAAGTTAATATCATAATTAACTTTCTCACAAGCATTGCAGTCCGTTGACACACACGCTTGTTCCATGATTGTCTGTCCATGAGTCTGGCCTTCATTGTGGGGCTATAGGAAATCTAACTTTATGTGAGTCTGCTGTTTGGGTCCAATTACTTGAGGAATCTGTAGAATACCTGATTACTAAAATATCTGATACCCGCAGCTCTAGATCCTCGTGACAGAGCGCCGTGAAGTTTTAAAGTGAACAACACAACAGAGACGGACTTTGTTTGGATAAAACTGAAGTGTGTTTGACCAACTTTATCTGGGATTTACTGACATTTAAACTTCCAACAGCAATAAAAAGTGTCGGGAACCTTTTTCTTATTTTTAGTTCGCCTTTACACCAAATTATTGTTGTGTTTTCAGCTTAAATGTGCCTCATATCTTGCGTCATGGTGCCAAACAGTTTCCAAACTACAAAAGCAGGCCCTTAAAATCTGCTAAAAGCTGACGGACGTGTGTTTAAATGTCGTTATCTTACATTAATATAAACGAAATGTGATATGCTTCTGGAGTCCTGTCCATCTTTAGATCAGTTTTGAATATGAGTATCCAAATTTGGGACTTCTCCTCCTGGATCTGATTAAATTAATCCTTTGGTATATGAAGTATCTACAAAACGAGGAACCTGCCCTCATAAACAGTCTCCTAATAAAACATCACAAATATTCAGCGTGGATGTTGGGCAGAAATAACCTTCAGTGAAAAAAACCCACAAAGCCTCAGGCGATATGTTAAGTTGAGAAATCTCACCACCTGCCATCCCAGCAGCCGTCAGGCTTGATCAACTGATTTAGTGCTCGATCACACTCTGGATGATGAGACTGGAGGCATCAGGAGGAAAGAAGAAGAGCGTAATTAAATCCAACTCTGAAGAGGAAGACACAAATAATGACTGCGGTACTGAGAGCGATATGAGGGAAGTTTAGTCAACACAAACAGTCACTCAGTGAAAAATCCAGGAACTAGACGTCACGCTATACGATTGGCTGGATTTTTGTTCGGATGACGTAGAAGATTGTGGTCGATCCGGACATTATGGAAGCGGGATTGTAGTTCTTTGGAGAAAACACTGAGAGGGGAATCTATCGTTACTTATCAAAGAGGACTTTGACAGCCGAAACTATCGCCTCTTTTAGGTCGGCAAAGGAAATGCGGAATAAAAGCAAAACTATCTGTTGATAAACGGAGATCATGCAAATCCTGCAAACAAGATACTGACACTGTTTATTCATTATTATTACTAATATAATTGTTGTTATATTATTATTATTATTACTGTTATTGTTGTTTTTTGTGTTGAAACGTTTTGGTAATATTGTAGTAACAATCATGCAAATGAAGCTCATTGGAATTAAAATTGAAAATTGATCCTGTGCACATTTTTTTTATTTTTTTCCCATTAGAAAATTAACACCTACAATTAAAATCATCTAAAAATGACAGTATAGTAGGTCATGGAGAGAAAATGTTGAGGTCAAACTGAGGTTAAGAAAACCATGAGGGGCTTTTAACCGAGCATATTCAACTTTTCAAATGGAGCTCAATGTAGGTTTGTCCGAGTGGACTTGCCGCGGTGTGACGTCTTCAACAGGCGCTGGGACCCGAGCCAATCTGGCAGACTGAACACATCTGGTACCTGCACCGGTGTAAACCACAAAAAACTGGAATAACTTGGAAGGGTTTCTGAGATATACTCAGACATCGTCGGCATAGAGGGGTTACACAATATCCTGACAAAAGACAAAGCACTGTTTATGAAGCAGAAAAGCAATAATATGGCTAAAACAACATCCAGATCAGATTTAAAAGTGGAGGTATAATACTACTACTACTACTACTCTATAACTCCTCTGCAGGGCGTTAGTGGGTCTTTCAAAACTTGCGTGGTGTCATGCATTATGAATTCTGTGTGTTGTCGTCATCTCCGTCTGGAAACGTGATCCTGATATTAAAGCCTGTTAACAACGACATGAATTTCAGCGGAGCGAGCACGCTGTATCTACGAGAGCAAACGTCTCAAAGTGAACCGCTCAGAGTTTTCTCTGTCAGTCTCGGAGTGCGCCTGAGGCTTTCTCAGGACTTCAGATGGAGAGGAAACTGACACAAAGACCCCTTTTAACACAACCTCGACACAGGCTGAGGAGCCCTGCAACAGCCTTCAGATTCTCCAGACGTTGAGTTTTCGGCAGCTGCACACAATAGAGAATGTATAAAAGGCAGCGAGGCCTCTGTGGCATTTCTACCTGCATCAAAGTGTTGTCTGGCTGCATAAAAGAGAAATTTCAGCACTTAGTAAAGTGGCAGTGTGGCTAGACGCCCCTCTCTGTCTGTCAGGCCTGTGATAATGTAATGGTGGCTGTCCAGCAGCTCGCTCTATTCACTGCTCGGGGCTTCCTTTTCACACCGTCCACAATAGACCAAACACAGTGCAGCATGTTGGGTGTGCTGCCTGTTGGAGTGGATTGTCCTTTTTATACAGCTTCTTTGTGCGGCACTGGAGCTACTGTACTGTGGAGGGTCAGGCAGTTTTTGAGGGAACGGTTATACGTATAAAAAGTGACGATTTTTTAGCAAACAGACTCTGACCCACAAAACTTACACTTTATAATAGGCCTATAGATTACGGTGACCATACGTCCTCTTAGACCCGGACATGTCCTCTTTTGAGGGGGCTGTCCGGTCTGTCCAGGGGTAGTTTATGAAATCCTTTAAATGTGCAGGTGGTTAAATGGTTCATTTGGAAACACGCTCTGGGAGGAGGAGTTCCACACCAAACCCCGGAACATGTATTCATTTATTATAAAAGAGTGCAGCGCATCAGTGCTCTCTGCTGCTCCGTCCCTCCGCTCAGTTCTAAGAAAAGCCACTGACGCGACGCACACATGCACTATCTTTGAGAATTAAGAATAAGCGTTCAAGAGGTGTCCCGAAATAATATTGATATCGGATATCGGTCTGATATCAGCAAAAATTGAGAAATCAGACTATATCGGCCTGCATCTAAAATCACTGATATCAGCACTCCGAAACAGACAGTCCATCCAAGACTCTGCTCTGGCAGTTCTATCTAGCAGTGCCTTGATCCAGCAAGCTGAGCCCACATAATCACAATAACAGTGTGTACTAAGGTACAAACAAAGTACCAAAGAGTAGGAGTGATGTCGGCCACAAGGTCTCCTCCTGGTGGGATATGTCTGGAACACCTCTAACAGGAGGCGTCCTAAACAGATGCCCGAGCCACCTCAGCTGACTCCTTTCGATGTGGAGGAGCAGCGGTTCTCCTCTGAGCGCCTCCAGAGTGTCCAAGCTCCTTACCCTATCTCTAAGGCTGAGCCCGGACACCCTGAGGAGGAAACCCATTTCAGCCGCTTGTATCTGCGATCTTGTTCTTTCGGTCATTACCCAAAATTCATGACCATAGGTGAGGAGTCTTGCCTTGTCGCTCAGCTGCTTTTTCACCACAACAGATCGGTATCGGCCGATCTTGAAGGCTACAATATTGGTATCATATCGGAGGTAAAAAAGTTGTTTTGGTACACCCCGAGTTTGAAGTGCGTAAAAAACACTTGACCCAATTAAAAAAACCCTAAAAACTTTGCACACGCACACACAACTCTGCCCCACTTAGGAGTGTCCTCTTTTAAGGGAATTCAGAATATGGTCACCCAACTATAGATGCAAACTCCATGACAGAGACTCTCAGATCCACTTCCTGAAAGGCTTCACTTTCCTGCTAATGTTATCAAAGCATGTGGAGTCATAGATCATGTATTAGTCTGCATCAGGCTGTAAATACAGTCGAGACAGATCAAATCTTGCATTACGAGTACCACCAGAAGTTATCTGATTTATTCTCTGTTGTTTCAGGAAGTTCCTATTTCAGGGGATTTCCTTTTCCACTTCCTGGAGGATTTGTTTTTCTTTTACCTGAAAAATTATAAATCATGAACTTTCCTGGAAGAATATGTGACCTCGTTTTGACGTCCCCTTCGGTCCGTTTATCTGAATTTCTCCGAGTTTAGCTCCACTGTGACCGACTGACTCATCCGATATCAGCTCTAAGCCTCTCCTGATACCGTCCATACAGTCTGCCTACCTCACCACTTCATCAGTTACCATTGACTTATTGCCTGCATTAGATAACATTGTCAGTAGTCAGCTGTATTGCTGGTTTTATTGGGTTCTGGCGTGCTTGTTGTGCCGTTTTACGTAGCTCATCCTTTGGATTTATGTGTTTTTTTTACGTGCCGCTGTTAAACAGATTTACGGAGGAAACGGCTGAGGAGAGCGGCTCAGATGTGACAGCTGAGAAAAAAACTGCTCAGACTGACAGAGAGACTCCATTTTGGAGAATTAAATCAGTTAAATGGCTGTGGGAGAGCGGAGAGGGAAGCATGGATGTGTCCGCCGGGCTGAAGTGCTCTCAGGAAAATGCCTTAGTTTCTCTTGCCAACGCTGAATCTCTCTTTTTTTCTCTTCCTCTCTTTTCTTTATTGGTGAAGCTCTGACCCGTCGCTCTCTCTTTCTCATTTTTCAAAGTCGATTTTCTCTCTTAAGTGTTCTGCTCTCTCTCTGCTTTTTCTTCCCTACGCCTCCTTTTTATTTTTGGTCAAATCACTTTCGGCTCCTTTGTTCCCACTTTGACTTTTATCTCCTTTTCTTTCTGTCACTGTACAGCCGACAGAACGAGACAAAACTGGACCAACATTTAAAGGTTCGCTCCGGATCCCGCAGTGCAAAGACAGCGAGCTCATCACTGGAGCTTATTAGAGGAGATTTCACGTACACCGAGAAGTCACATTTATCTCATTCTCTCTTTTTTCTGAATCACACAGGCAGTGGGAGTTTGTTAGAACAGCTCCCTGCTGTGTGCTCACTGAATTAGACCGAGTCATGTGACTGAGAAGAACTCAAAAAAACAGCTAGGGTCAAGGAAAAGAGAGAAACGGGCGTTCAGAAAATCACTCTGAACCAATCAGGCTCCAGAGGATTTCAACAAATTTCTGAGACGGACCAATCGTGTTGTAATGACTGTATTAGCAGGAACGGTAGCAGTGTGAGCGCCTGGGCTTTCTGGACTGGAGTGGACAAAAAAAAGAGACTTATGAAGGGGAATGAAGAAGCATTGAACGCATTTGTCTGGTCTTATTGCTTCCACTTTCACTTCTTAGATTGATCGCCAATCAGACTCTTCGTTCCAATGGGACATCCTTAAAGGTGGGGATAAATACTTCAGGATCATGAGGAAGGGGCCCAGTTTTAAGGTGAAAGTCAAAAGCATTGGTGCTACTGTAGATGCCAACAGACTACCAGCAAACACAATGTTTGCAGGACTTCTACAACTAGGATAAAGTGACATAGTCCAGGACCCGAGGGAGGACAGTTTAGCGATGGCGCTACAACACGCTACAGCAGGTCCGTTTGACAAGAAACACTTCTGTTACAGACACTTGTCTTACTTTGTTAAAGCGGTTTACCTGTCCAGCAGAAAGGTTACAGGGTCACCAAGATCCCCAAGCGTCCCCCATCGTTTATGTTGACCCGGCTTTTTAGCTCTTGTCCGGTCTACCTCCGTTTTAAGCGCCCGTTATTCCTCCAGAGTCTCCGGTATTTACTTTGTTTTCTTGCTTGTGTCGGCAGTCGTGGCCAAAGGAGGATTTCTGGTTGGTTTCTACTGTCCGATATTGTAGCACACTAACTTTGTTTGGGCTCATGAACGGAATCCTGCATACCCCACCTTTAAGACATGCCACTGCTGGTATGTGGAAGAATAGTTAAAGTCACTTGCAGGTAGAGCAGCAGCAAAGACCCCCAGGTACAGAACTTAGTGGGCTTTAGTGCCAAAAGGCTCTACTGAATCCCTGAGCCAGACCAACAGTATCATGATAGCAGTACCAGCAGCAGAACCCACCAAAAGTGGCTTTACACATCTTTGCATTTATGCATTCAGAGCCAACACAGCAAAACTTTGAACCACATCTCTCAGCCTCAGGTAAGTCTGTTCGGTTCCTGGTGTCAGTATATTGGTATGTCCGTAGGTTAGAAAGATCTTCAGAGAGGATTTGTCCACCACCATTATTTTTTGTTCCATCACAGTGTTAGAAGGTGGATGATTCCTGTTGTTTAGAATGTACCCTGTATCCTAGCAACAGCATCACAGAGAACGTTGCGCAGAACTTCAGCCGTTGCCTTGGTTGGGATGTAAACAAGTATTTTCATGATATGACTGAACAGCTAAGAAAGCAGATGGCTGTTTTTTTTCCCTTTGTATCAATTCTCCGTGTCACAGTATGCATTTGTAAGGGTTTAAGGCTGACAGGGGCCCCTAATGTTATCTGGGGCCCAGCGTCATGTCCCCCCCCCCCCAACATTTGTCCTCACTGAAACTTTGAGGGTTTTCAGGGACTGTGTGGTTCAGCTCTCATTCATCTCCAGCCTCTGTGTCAAATTAGCTGTAACCGGAAAGAGGAAGTTCATTGAGTATCTTCCTCTCATGTGTGACCAGGGCGACAATGTGCTCCCCTCCCACACACACACACACACACACACACACACACACACACACACACACACACACAGTTGTTTGCTGCCTGCTGATGCTCGCTGAAGCCGAGCTGCAGACCAAAGTGCAGTCAAACAATAAACCGAGTAGTGCGGCACATCGTGACCTCGCCGACGCCGTTCACACAGAGGCGACAGAGCCTGTGGGCGGGGCTGAGTATGACCCGGCGGCGGCGGCTGCGCGGCTCACACCTCGCTTTGTTTGTCTTTCCTCTTCCTCACACACCACTGCTTCGCTCTGTGCTCTGATCTCCTCCGGCTTTTGGAGTTCAACTGCCTCGCCCTCTGATTTGAAAAAGAGAGAGGGAGTAAAAAAGCTTTTTTCATGTCTTTCAAAATAAAAGAAAAGAGATAAGTCTTTTGGAGGGCTGCCTGGGCAGAGGTCTCCATGCCAACCTCTGCCAGCCCAATCCTTTTAACGAGACCGTCTCCTCTTCAGCTCCTCTGTTATCTAAAGAGGAGATCCTGCTGCGTGTGTGTGTGTGTGCGCCGGTTAGCATGGTGACTCATGCTTTGCATTGAACTCTTGAGAGTCCTGAAACAGTGATTGACTCAGAGCGTAATGGCTCCAGTCGTATTGATTAACGATGAGTTCATGCAGCTGAAGCAGCATCACAAATATTTGGTTATAATGTCGGCCGACAGGTTAAAACAGGCCGACTTCATCGATCCGGTTTCACAGCGGCAGTCATGCGGAGAGAAAGTCTGTGCATTAACTCGGGAGAACAGAGTCTTCTTTAACGATTCTGCAGATCTCATTTTATTATATCTGAACTCTTTAGCATGGAGCTTCAGTCTTCACTGACGGGCTCAGATTGTTATTCAGAGAGTGTTACATAGACGAGTCCTGCAGAGACTGACCTTTCGGTTAAAGAGGAGGATTTATTTTTATTTACAGACAGCTGTTAAAGCTCACAGAATAAAGGAGTTGCTGGTCTACCTCTGCTGCATCATTAAAGACTGTTCGAACATCGTCATAATTTACTGTCTACAATCAGTGTGAGGTGAAAATATTCTGAGGTTGTACTTCTACATTTTTGAGATATTCACTTAAAGCTCCTATAAGAGATTTTTTCACTGAAAATTCATAGATCATCAACAACATGAGTGACTCATCAAAAACAACTGACAGTGAATTTTAAAGGTTTAAATGTCACTCCCTGTTTTTAAACTCTCACATTAAATATTAAACATTAGACTATGAAAAAAAAAACAGCAGGATGATCATTTTTGACATCAGGGCACACAACTGGGACATAGAGAGGACTTATTTGTCCACAGAGGGGCGCCAAAATCAGCACATTTGGCTCTTTCTGCCATTATATGTAAGTACAGATTATCGATCTCAGAAATTTGTCGTGTATTTTGTTAAAATAAAATGTATAATAAGTGAGTTAACAGCTTTAACAAGCCTAAACTTAAACTTTTTGGATGTTATAAGAGTTTTTCCATTATTACTATTGTTATTTATATTATTTTTTATATTTTGTTCATTATTTATTAATTAATTTTATTTTTTATTATTGTTTTGTTTATTATTATTATCATTATTATTATTATTATTATTATTATTATTATTATTATTATTATTATTATTTCTTTGTTTATTATCTTTATTATTACTCTTATTATTTATTCATTTATTATTATGATTATTATCAATACCTTTATTACTACTATTTTTATTATTATTGTTGTTGTTGTTGTTGTTGGTTATTGCTATTAGGGTCTTGTTGCCTCTTGTGACAACCAGATACTCTATTTTTTTGCTGATCATGTGAGGACTATCTTGTCTTGTTTCTCTTTTTCCTTCAAAGGTTAAACATTACAAATTTTGCATATTAGAAACTATTTTAAAAGAAGGTGTTTCGGCTGCAGGTTTTGAATTTACTTAAAAATCCACCAAGCTGCACAGGGTTACTATTATTTAGAGTCCGTTTCACAACCAGATAAAAACTCTTTACAGGAGCTTTAATACATGTATTTGAATGATGTATGGTTCATAATCTCAGGAGGTTTTTTTAAAACCCTGTTTTTTTTTTCAGCACCTTAAACCCTGGAGGAAAAGAGTCCCAGTCTGAGGGGTGATCAGTGTGAGACAAACCGCCTAAAAACAAACAATAGGATGTGTGCAAACATGAATTAACCTGGATGTACGGGAGGGTTTCTGATGCTGGCCTGCAGTGCGGACATCAAACAGGACTCCCTGATCTCTATGAATGTGTGTGCTCGTCAGTGTGTGTGTGTGTGTGTGTGTGATACGTGCTCTAATGAGCTCTGTATGGACATTAGCATGAGGCTGTGAGCGCCGAACGAAGCGTCCAAACAAACTCAGCAGTCGGTCGAGTGAGCCCACAATTAGGTCAGACACAGAGGAGAAAATAGCTGCTGTGTCGCCGCTGCTGAATTCGTTTCAATTCCTGATAGAGTTGAGCCACTTCACACACACACACACGCACGCACACACACATAAAGAGAGGAGCTGCATAACTGAATAATACGGCAGCTTCAGATGCTGTAATGACAGAGATGAATAGTGAAGGTTGCAGCCGCCTCCAACAAGGAAAACGCTATTTTCTTTCTTTCTTCTGTGGATGGATTTTCACTGAGAGGGGGTGCAATTACACACACATATACACACATATACAGACACACACACACACACACTCACAGATAACTTACACAACTCACAATCACACAACAACTGGTTTACAAGCTGGACAAAATTGCAGATTCAGACATGAAAAGAAAACTACAGATTAGAAATCGAGAGCCAACAGACAGCTGTCAAACCAATCAATCTGTCGTTATGGCAACCTCTGTGTGTGTGCACGTGTGTGTTTGTGCCTGGAATGAGGGGGGGATCTGATTGGTTCTGATGAAGACAAATCAACTCAGACCGGACCAATCGCTGCCAGAACAAACTGCAAATAGGAAATTGACTTTCTGTCAGAACGGTGAGATATCTAAGGAAACAACTCAACACACACCAACACGCTCGCACACACGCGTGTACACACACTTCGCACCAAAGTAGAGCCTCGCCAACACGGATCTGAACATGCAGGGGTAAATATATATCTGTACCAACATGAAAACAAGGAAACACACACACACACACACACACACACACACGTTGTGCAGTATTTCCTCCTGATGCTCTCAGGTGACTCATGACTTCCACACTTTGAGGAATGTGACTGCACACACCTTCATACAAAACACACACACACATAAAACACACACAGACACACACGCCTGTCAGTTCTAAATTAGAGTTGTTGTTCCTGAACACAGAGCAGCACTTCCCCCTTTTCTTTTATTTCCACGTTGGGTAAAAACTGAACACAGGATGAGGATGTCCCTCTGTCAACTTCGGTTTATATTTCACACATTTAAAGGAGACATGAGAGCTTCCTGCACCTACAGTTTCCATACAGTGCAGGTTTTAAATCGGTATATCAGGAACTTTGCAGGAGTAAAGAGGAAATCTGAGCAGCTGCGATGATCCTGCAGGATCCCAGGACTATTTCAAATCTGTTTTATTCAACTTTCTGTTAATTAAACAATATGATAAGAGTCTCAGAACCGTAGACGTGGATAACATGGACAGTCTCCATGTTGGAAATGCTGACACTTTCACATTTTGATCGTAGAGGTGAGGCGTGTTTTAGCCTCATGTTAGAAGACAGCCATGAATAATAAAAATATTGTTTTTTTTTAACCAAATGTTTTTAAATTGATGTAAACTGAAATCTTCTCACAGTGGCAGCAAGTCCAGAGGAACATAATTTTTAAAATCCAAATATGTGTTATGGATAAAGTCATAACAGAGTTTACTGTTAAAAAGGTGAGATCAGCACCTGAAAATGTTGTTTAGTCCCAATTTAAATTAGAACTTAACAGGGCTTACTTTTACAGAGAGCCTCAAGTGGACATTTGAGGAACTGCAGTTTTGTTTTTTTAATTCTAACAACAATGACTTTAATAATAATAATAATAATAATAATAATAATGATAATAATAATATTAAACCTTATTAGCCATTTTTAAAAATGCTCCAAATTCACGTGATTATTTTTAAACTGGCTTTCTAACTTCTTTTATTAATTAAATAATTTAACAGTTAGTTTACCTTCCTATTTATGTATTTTTTATTTATTGATAACAACTATTTGTATATTTATTTTATTGAACTTTTTCTCATTTTTATAACCTATTTTCATTAATATTATTTGATTATTCATTTGTATTCAAAGTTATTTTTCATATTTATTTATTTATTTGTGTATATATTGTTTTTTTTATTCAATTATTTTTATTTATTTAATTACTTTTTAATTTTTCCTTTTTTTAATTTTTATTATTTATTATATTATAATTATATTTTTTATTATTAACTGAAAGGGGACTTTCGTTTTAACCAATCAAAAAAAATGACATTTGGTTAAAATCTTAATACATACTAAATATTCAAGATCAAGAAAAAGAAAAACTAATTAGATTTTTTCCTTTTTTTATGTCTTTCCAAATCTGGCGTCTGATACTTGGAGCTCGTTAAAAAATCTTTTTGGAGGTCTAATTAATTTTTTAGTCCAGGTGGTTCCACTTCCCTGAAATCTGTAAATGCAGCATCACACACACCTGATGTTACCCTGACGTGAACTATTACAGTGTACTGTAGTACTCTGTTACATATATGAGTATACGATTAGAATACATCAAACTGTGACCGACAGCTCAATGAGACTGAAGCTCTCAGGATAAAAGACCAGCTGATAGAGAGAGAGGGATGAGGTACATCTGGAGGAACAGCTGGTGGTGTAAGAGAGACACCGATGTCAGCGAGCGAGCGAGGAGCGAGCGGGGAGCGAGGCTCGACCACATTCTGTACAGCTAATGAGCTTAACGAGCTTCATCTACGAACAACCAATTAACAGCAGAGACAGACACCAGGACGGAGGGAGCAGAGGAGAAGGAAAGGAAATAAGGAGGGAAGGTGAGGAGGAAAGGAAAGGACAGAGGAGAGGAGTGAAGGAAAAAAGGTTGTTGAGTTGTGACTTTGTCGTCCTCTGGGGGAGGAAACATTGTTCTGCTGCAGGGGAGGTGACCATGACATCAGGGACTGTGTGTGTCTGTGTGAGTGTGTGTGTGTGTGTGTCACAGAGTGAGCGTGTGTGCTGCCCCTGGCTCTGTCCTTGTCTCCCTCAGTGACCCCTGACCTTCGACCCCGGGTCCTCAGTGATGCTGCAGCCTGCCAGCAGGATGACGGATGTTCCTGCTGCTAACCAACACTGACATTACAGAGAGAGTGTGTGTGTTTAAGTGTGAGTATGTGTGTGTTATAGTGTGAGTATGTGTGTGTGTTAGTGTGCAGTCAGGTGAGTGTGTTTGTTATTATTTATCAGATTCACAGTAAAGAAAAATGAAACTTCCTGATTTAAAGTTGTGAACGGATGAGGATTAACGTGTTAATTTAAAATAATGATGTCATAAATTCGTCATTAAAGCTTCAGTTAGTGCTGTTAGAGACACGAGGAGCAGCAGCTGCATCTTAAATATTGAACAGAGGCGTCTTATTCTTTAACATATCTTTAATAAAACTAATGAATTCTTCATCTTCATCACATTAGCACTTAAAGATTGTTAATTAATGATGAAAAAAAATGAGTCTGTTATATTTCAGCTTCTACAAACTGCTGTTTGTCCACAAAATGATCCATGTTCCTCATTTAAAAGCTGCTGCTCCTCTCAGATCCTTCTGTATGTTATCTCTACACTTAAACCATCACAGCCTCTTATTAAGACTCTCCTCAGATTAAATCAAAGCTATTTTTATTACAAGACTTCATAAATTTGCAACTTTATTCTCGAAATCGTCTTTATCTCACTTTCACACTCATGTCCTAACCTGATTAGAAATGTGCTTTTATTTTGAAAGTGAATAAAAACAGCTGAAAGAACAATCAGAGTAAAATATGCTGACAGGACACAGAAATGTTTACTCAGCAGATTTTTCATTACAAATGTTTTTTTTCTACCATCGTTTTCTGCATTTCTTTATTGATTTCTTCGTTTATTTCCTCTCAAAATGGAAAAATTCCCCCAAAATTTACTCTAAAAAAAGCTCATTTTCTCTGTGAATATATTTTTCACGGTGCGTCCGACAGAAACATCCACCCCTTTATTTTCCTACAAATATATCAGACACATCGCCCTCTACTGTTCAAAAAGCAAACTGCACTTCATTTTTCTTCTCGCCGATTTAAATCCGTCAACTTTGAACAACCTCGCCATGTTCGTCGAATCCCCGATGATTGTTTCTCTACAAACCAAAGACAAACACCGTCACCAGAGAGGAACCAGAACAAAGAAATTATATTTTCTTTTATTATTTTGTTTTAAAAACAAAAACGACGGATCCTTCAAAAATGAACAAAAATGCCAATTTCACTCCAGCACGTATCGAAGATGTTTGTTTGTTCACAAAGCTTGAACACCAACTTTATCTCCTAATCTGCTGCAGTAAACATATGTCTCACTGCTTCCAAACTTGATGTTTTTTCTCAGCAGAAAATGAATATGTAGTTTTTATTCGAGCCTCTGCAGGCAAATGCAAATATTTCAGAGCAGCAGAAAACTGCACACCGCTTCCTGTGCCAAGACTTCCTCCTCCTCCACAGGCCGTACGTCTTCACATTCTGACCTGCAACTCTGGCACCGTACCAAGTAAGAGCTGGGATATGATGTCTCTCGGTTTCTGCAGGTATCACGAATAAACTGCAAACTTATCATCCTGTAATAGTCGGTGTTGTTCACTTTTATTAGACGGTCTCTGGTTGGAAAAACCAAAGTCTGCTGGACGAAACAAACCGGACAACAAAACGCCTGAAAATCTTCTCCTACAGGTTCAGTCTGTTTCCTTAGATTACACTCAAGCCAATGCACAGCAGTTTAATCTCATTTATCCACTATCACAGATCTAAAGTTCCCCTAAAGGATTTTTATAATCTTTACAGATGCATCACTCTTTATCTACAGACCCTGTGTTTAGATAAGAGGAGGAACAGTTCAATAAATAGGCATAAAAACAGATGTCTCAAGATAAACCGTCAGAGAGAGATCGGAGTTTGATAGAAATGAGCTTTAAGGATGAAGAGTGAGTTTGATCATCGATGGGAGTGAATGTGGAGAAGAATGAAGTGGAACTGAATTCACACAGTTAGAGTCTGTCATTATTTAATAAACCAGGAGAAAAGGTTCAAATGTCCTAACGTGAAGTCCGGAGTTAGTTTAGATGTTTATTCATCAGTGAGAGTTTTATTCATGTAGTTAAACTGAGAGAGATGAACACATGAACTCTACACACAGAGGTATTTCTACTGATGTTTTCAAAGTTAACTTAAACCTAACCTGAGTTTATGCAGAGCTTTAAAACAAAGGAAGAAGGGAAGGAAGGAGGAAGGGAGAAAGGAACAAACAAAGGAATGAAGGAACAAAGGAAGGGAGGAAAAAGGGAGGGAGGAAGATAGGAAGTTAGGATGGATAGATGGATGGATGGATGAAAGGGAAAAATAAAGGGAGGTTGGATGGATAGATGGATGGATAAACGGCTGAACGGAAGATAGATGGGTAGATGTATGGATGGATGGATGGATGGATGAAAGGATAATGTATGGATGAATGGATGGAAGAATGAAAGGAAGAAAGAAAGAGGATGGATGGATGAATAGATGGATGGATAAATGGCTGAACAGATGATGGATGAAAGGATCATGGATGATGAATGGATGGATGAATGGATGGATGAGCTGATCAGAAAAGAGTAAAAGTTGTGTTGGCGGTAAAAAAAGAGAATGGATAAATGGAAGAATGAAAGGAAGAAATGAAGGAAGAAGGAATGGATGAATGGATGGATGGATGATGAATGGAAGAATGAAAGGAAGGAAGGAAGAAGGGATGGATGAATAGATGGATGGATGGATGGATGGATGGATGGATGGATGTGACAAAGAAGACAGCATTGTGGTTTGGTGAAGGTACTTGAGACTGATGGACTGATGAATAAGTAGATGGATACTTGGTAGAAGAGTAATGAACACATGAGTGGGTGGATGGATACATGGATGGTACATAAGAGGATGGATGGGTTACAAAATGAGTTGATGGATGTATAAATGGATGGATGAGCTGATCAGAAAAGAGTGAAGGATGTGTTAATGGTAAAAAGAGAGGTGTAGATCAGTCATATGTTCAGTAAACCTTTTGATGTCACAGCTGATTTGAGTTAATTCTTAACAACAAATGAACAACAGAGGAGCAGAGTGTGTATAAGTGTGTGTGTTTATGTGTGTTTATATGTGTGTGTGTATGTGAGTGTGTGTGTGTTTTTGTGTGTGTTAGCAGGGTGTCGTTTTCAGGGTCAGCAGCCAAATCTCGAACAGATGGTCTGATCCAGGATGAGCCCAGCGCCTCCTGCTGGCAGACGAGCTGCGACAAGTGAAACAAAAACTCTGGGACGAACACACTCCTCCTTCCTCTTCCTCTTCATTTCTGATTCCCTCGACTGTTTCACTTCCTTTCCTTCTTCCTCTCCTCTCCTTCATCACAGTCATCTGTCTTTCCTGCCTCCTCTCTCTCTCCTCCTCCTCCTCTTCTTGACTCCACCTGCTCCCTCCTCTTCATCATCATCATTATCCACTTCCCCTCTCTCCTCTGCTTCATCTTCTGATTACTTCCCTCTCACACTCCTTCTCAGTCTCTAAGTTATCTTCCCTCTCCTCCTCCTCCTCCTCCTCCTCCTCTTCCTCTTCTTGGTTACTCTCCTTCCTTTCTTCCTCTTAATTTCCTCTGACCTCTTTTCCTCATTTCTTCTTCTTTCTCATCTCTTTTCCCCTCTCGATTTTTGTTTCTTCTTTATCCTCCTGATCATTTTCTGTCTTTTCATCATATTTTTATTCCTTCTCTTCTTCTCTCTCTTTCTCTCCTCCACCTCCTCGCCCTCCTCTGAGACCTCCTGTCCTACCACCTCAACCTCTCGGCTGGTTCTGGGGATTTTCTGGATTCGAGGCCATGAAAGCGGCGGCCTTGGGCCGGGAGAGCTGACTGAGCGCGCTCAGAATCACCAAACATGTCTCTGTTGTTGTGGGTGTGTTGAATTGTTAACATGCAGCGTCTGCAGCTCGACTGCAGAGTCTTCATGTCGGTCAGGAGTCAAGACCAGGACATGAACTCAGTTGAGACCGCTCCTCTGTTTATCACTCCTAAACACACGACAACAACAACAACAACGACAACGACGGTCTGTGGTGGAAATGTCAGAGGAGACGAGGACGAAGCTCGGGGGACGTGTCCACGTGTTTTTGTCCATCAGTGGTTCTGGTCTCTGCTGCTGCTGCAGACTTGAGCAGGTTTCAGAGCTCTCATTGATTTCTTTCTTTTATATCCTAAAAACTTGTAAACCTCCACAAACAAAAACGTTCCTGGAAGAATCTGAGAAGCAGGCAGACACTTCAAAAACGCGCTGTATCAAACACGACTAAATAAACTCTTCACTCGAGCCGGTTTTCAAATATTTCAGGGCCAAATGACTGAATGGGTGAAAAGTTTTAAAAGTATGTGGACTAAAAAGATCTCAGTATCTGATGAGAGTACAGAGAGGCTCCCTGCAGAGACGGACCTTTATTTCTCTGAAAGGAAGATTCTCCTTCAGAAAGCAGAAACTCGTTTAAAGTGGTTTTATCTCGCCATCCGTGCAGTCGAACCTTTAACAACCGCAGAGCTGATAGTCTACCTCTCTTTGTTCAATGTGACTGTGGGTCAAAGAGAAACTGGGCTGAGTCCAAACTAATCATGTTAAAACCGCTGCTGCCCCTGACCCCCGCTCTGTTCTTCACTGTTTATTTTATCAGTTTGTTCATATTTAAGAGTCTTTTTTTTGGAGTGGTAATCTGTTTGAACAGTCTGGACGGTCACCAGCATGGAAATCCGATCCTCCTCCGACTGGGAGGAAAAAAAGAAACACCAAACCACAGAAGTATGAGCAAACGAGGAAACACCTGAAGCAGCTCGGTCCACCTGCAGGTCATGATAATGATAAATATCGAAAGTTAATTTCCCTCAATATCAATATAAAACATGGTCAATATGCTTTTTGATAGTCAACTGCATGTAGGGGAAACCATGCGTGATATATATCGATATCGACTGATATGAAAATAATATACGGGGCGGCGGCATTCAGTTATTATGGCCCCCCGATAGTGGAACAGCAGCCCAGAGAGCCTCAGGGCTGCAGAGAATGTTGATGTTTTTAAAAAGAGGCTAAAGACTCATCTTTTTAATCAGGCTTTTAATTGACTAGTTTAACTCTTTTAATCCCTTTTATGCTCACTTTTATTGTTTTACTATTTAACACTTTTTATTACCGTTCTATTTTATACTTCAATCTATCAATTTTATTATTATTATTTTTAGTCTGGCGTGTTTAACAGTGCACAGAATCATTTTATCTTACATTATTTACTCGGTCTGTCTTAGCGATTACAGTTTTATTCCTTCAGTTTTAGTTTCTATACTTTTATGTCTTATTTTATTCTTTAGTCCCTCAGTTTTTCCAGTGTTTCCTCCTGGGGGCTGCTTCACCGGGAGCGGGTTCTGGTCTGTTGGTGGGGGCGTCGTTCTGGGGACAGCTCTGGCCCGGGTGGAACCAGAGAGCTCTACACCTTGGTGCGGAGCCTCCTGTCTGCCCGGGCTGGTGGTCCCTGTGACGGCGCCCCCTGCAGCAATGGGCCAGGATGCCTCCCGGTCGACGTGGCCCCCAAAGGTAGTGTCTTCCTCACCTCAGATCTCAGTGCCCAGTCATGTCTCCTCACCATCAACTGCTAAATGTGTAGATGCGTGTGTATGTGAAGTTGTGTGTGTGGAAATGTATGTCTATGTGCACAGGTGTGTGTATGGGTATAATTGTGCGGGTGGGAGGTTTGGGGTTTTCTTGGGGATTTTAATGTTTCATTTTCTTTTTATGCTTTGTAAGGCACTTTGTGTTACAACTTGTAGGAAAACTGCCATATAAATAAAATAAAGTTGAAAGTTGATGTTGAAATATATCGTAATAAACTTTTTCCCATATCGCCCAGCCCTGCTCCCTCCTGTTTTTGATCGCGTCCTCTTTGCACAGATAACAGATTTTAGAGCTGATGTGTTGACTTCCACTACAGAGTCATGTCCTGTTTTTCCTGCAGTGCTCCTTCTTCCTTTTGTAAAGAGTATTTTAATAACATTTTGTTCTCCACATGTTGATACTTGGGTCTGTGTTTTTCTGCACATGCTCACTGTGAACACGTCAGTCTGGAGTCAGCAGCTCTCCCTGTGGTTGGTGGTTTTGTACGGTGGCGACAAACATCCTGTTTACTTCAGTCTGGGGCGTTGGACTCGCTTTAAAGTGATCTGGGATATTTAGGAGGACGGTTTTTGTCATGAATTGTTTTGAATGAATAAAATAATGTCTGTGAGGGTCGGTCAGAGCCGCAGTGAGTCTCTGCTCTGCTGTAAATCAGGAGTTATTCTGATACCGAACAGTTTCCTCTAATCTGGGAGTCAACAGTAGAGATGTTTACGACTCTGTGACTTTAGGTCTCAAAAACTCATCTGAACCGTCCAGACCCAAGCAGCCTGTCCTGGTTTACCTGCCTCCCTCCTCCTCCTCCTCCTCCTCATCCACATTAATGAAGAACATGTGGTGGAGGCATAATGCTATTGTCCGTCAAATCAGCTTAGTGATCCGGGGAGGGGGGGGCGGGGAGCGGCAGGGATCTGGCTGTTGTTGTGTGGGTGGACGGGTGGATCATCTGTGGCGGATGACGGCTTAATCCAATCACAGAGAGCGGATCACAGGATGCAGATCCACCGTGTAGCTGCTGAGGTCTTGATCGTGTGTGTGTGTGTGCGTGTGTGTGTGTTCGTAAACTCCCCGCTGCTGCTGTTTCAACAGGACGCCTCATCAACCGGACGCTCTGCGCCTGTTTACGGTCGCCTGTGATGACGACAGAGCGGCTCGAAAGCATTTCACGCCGCAGCAAACGTCCGTTAAAGGACAATCACAGCAGCCAGCTCTCTGTTTAGTACATTTGTTCCTCACTTTAATGTGATTTCTGACAGTCTCTGCGTGCTCACAGCGTGATTACAGATATTTTTAAAAAGCTGTTAGTCGCCTCATTCAGTCCAATTCAGCCGAGAAAACAAGCGAATGTTTCTAATCCAGTCGGAGAGGAAATAGACGATCAATCTGTGTCTGTGGAGGAGAGAGGAGGAAGAAGTCCTCCGACGTTTGGTCTGAGACTTCTGAACTGATGGAGGAGTGTAAATATAAAGAATCAAACTCCTAAAAGAGGAGAAAATCAATCATTTTCATCACTTCTTTGTATATTAAAAGCGATTCTTTTACGATCTTCTCTGCTCCTGATGATGATCGTACCTCTCCCATCAAATTTACCTCATGAGATCCTCATCCTCTCATTTCAACATCACTCAACGCTCAGATTTGGTCTCATCCACACAAAAACACGACAGCAGCCAACACCCAGAGCAGGTTCAGGGGTTCGGGGTGGAGCTCGTACCCAGGACATGAACCTCCACTCACTACCAGTCCGGTTTCCATTCCTCCTGGGACTTGACTGACTGACATACAGGCTAACCGCTAATGCTAGCTCGCCACTCTGACTGTGAATTATGTAACGGCGAACACACACAACCTTTAACCGCCAACCTTCATGTGACTGTTTAATGATGGACTTCACACAGAGTGAATGAATAATACACACACACACACACACACACACACACACTAAGGCTGTCTGCTCTGAAGTGAAAGTCCGGATCAATACGACACAGAACCATTTCAGAATTCAATATCAAACCACTTTAAAAGTGAGGAGGAAGAGGAGGAGGAGGAGGAGGATGAAGACGAGGAGAGAGAGAGGGAAAGGGAACAAGGGAGGAGGAAACTAGGGAGGAGGAAACAGAGTATGGAGGAGGCATGAAAGGAGGAGCGAAATGGAATCAGAGAGGGAAAACAGAGAGGTGGAAGATAATGAGGAGGAGGAGGAGAAAGAGGAGTAAGACAGAAAAGGAGGAGAGGAGGAGTACATGAGGAAGAAAAAGAGAGAAATAAAAGGAATCAAGGAGGAAGAGAAGAAAAAGGAAGGATGAAAAAGTAAAAAAGAAAAAGTAAAGATGAGGAGAAAAAAGAGTAAAACAATGAGGAAGAGGAAAGTAAACAAGGAAAGGACAGAAGGAAGTAAACAACAAAGGACAGATGAGGAATGTAAACAAGGAAAGGACAGACGAAAGTAAATAAGGAAAGGATGGATGAGGAAAGTAAACAAGAAAAGGACATAAGAAAGTAAATAAGGAAAGGATGGATGAGCAAAGTGAACAAGGAAAGGATGAAGGAAAGCAATCATAAAAAAAGATGGGTTAGGAAAGTAAGCAAGGAAAGGATGGATGAGGGAAGTAAACAAAGGAGGGACAAAGGAAAGTAAACAAGGAAATAATGGATGAGGAAAGTAAACAAGGAAAGGACAGAAGAAAGTAAACGAGATGATTGATGAGGAAAGTAAACAAGGAAAGGACGTATGAGTTAGTAGAAGAGGAAGAATGAAGGCTGAGTATAAGAGTGAAGCTGAAGTGAATAAAGCCTCTTCCTCTGATTTCCTGTGAAGCTGGCGGTCCTGCAGAGCGCCATAAACAAGCGAGGAAAAAATTAACTCACAAATTATGAACATCCTGTAAATTCTACGTTTACGACTCCGCAGCGAGGAGACGACAACGACGCGGGATGTTTTATCTCCGCTCGCTTTTAATTGGCGCTGACGTCACCTCTGCCGCCGACCAAGACGGAAGAGGAGGAGGCGTTCTGACGAGCTTGTTTACGAAGAGTCGTAAAATTAGGGGACGTTAAATTCAGATCAGGAAATCGGAACGACTCAAGAGTCGGTTTGATGGATGAACAGAAGCAAAGAGAGAGAGGAAGGTCGAGTTTTAGCGGACTGAGAGGATTCCTGTTTTTGTGTTTATGTGTTAAAGTGGACGTTTAGATGAGAGTTTGAATACTCGTCCTTCGCCTGGTCTGATCTATCGCCGTCATTATCAGGCTCCGCCCTCGTCCCTGCAGAAGTCAAAGGCCGCCCAGCCTTAAGAAGTGACATTTGGTGTTTTGTTTCAGCTGGAGTCTGTTTCTTTTGTCGTCCTTCTTCTCGTGCTGCGGGCTCTAAGCTGCTTGTAGCACAAATCACATTTTAATTAGCTCGATCCGGCTAACGACCTCCTCCTCCCGGATTACCTGCCAGCATCCGTCTAATCCCTCCGTCCTCCGTCTCTCCTGCCTGCCTTCAACCCTCTTTACTCCTCTTTCTCCTCCTCTGACCTCCTCCCTCTCTAAGTTTCGTTTGTTTCCTCCCCCTCCTCTTTTTTGTCTTTACCTCGTCCTGTTTCTTCTTCTCTCTCTCTCTGATGTTTTACATTCTGCACACTCACAGACATTTTTATCACTTTTCACACTCCACATATTTCATATCTTCTTCTCGCTGTTTTCATAACGTGTGCGCTTTTCCTTCCATTTACTCGGCTGCTGCTTTTTGTCACATTCTAATAAAACTGCTGCCTGTTTTTTTTCTTTTTTCATATATTTCCACATAACATATCAAGCTGCTATGAGTTTCACCTTCATCTGTTTTATTGTGTTTTTTTTTGATGGTCTGAAGTCGAGTAAAGCAGCAGCAGCTGCAGGGAAATAAAAACTTTAAAACATGTCCGACCACGTTTCTGAGGATTCATGTGACTTTTTCACAAAAACCTTCATGTCTTAAAAATCTGCAACCGAGGCTAAAGAGTTAATTAAATCAGTGACCTCTCAGATAGATGACCAGGTTTCCATGACAACAGCGTGGTAACCTCAATGGACTCTGAGATTTCTCAAAATAAAAGTAGAGAAAGCGAACCAAACACAAGATAGGAAGTATTTCAAAATAAAAGCATGAAAAACAATCCTTTTATGATTCAGTAAACTCTAATCTGATTTTATTACCTCAACAGATCCATCTTAAAGGGATACTCTGGCCTAAATTTAAATTATGGTCAAAGACACCATAACACCGACTTAGACACAAAACTTTATCATTTCCTTGAAGAAATAATCATCATATTAATAATTTTCACTGCAGACACTGTAGCTCTTCTGTCTTAGCGTCTCGGTCTGATTGTATTTCCATGAAGAAATTATCATAAATGTTCTTCCTTGAGCTGCGAAACCCCGCTGTAGTCCGTAGTGGACTACAGCGGGGTAGAGTAGGTGAGTTGTGTTTAGTCTCTTTGCTAAAGAAATAAGTCAGAGTTAAAAAAGATGTTTGGTGGCTAGCACTATGGCTGGGACCCTATATGTACAAACCTGAGTAGAACATGGTGTAGAGCTCTTCAGTAACAGAACCTCATTGAAAAATTAGCTGATTTAACTTGACTGTGCTCTTGTTCAAATATACTAACTCGACAGCACATATATCCATACCTGTTAACAAAATCATGATTTTGTTGATAATTTGGTTTAATAAAAAACACCTTTACCTTTTCATTTTAACTACAGTAGAGGTTTCTTGGCCCAGCTTATAGACTACAGAAGTGGAGAAACGCCCCCGCTTAAGTTTTTTTTTTAGGAGTTGGAACAACTCTGAATATAGTACTATGTCTGTGACCCTATATGTCCTGTTGATGAAGTTAGGTGCTGTTCTGAGCATTATTTGTGGCTATAGAGTGGTGTTTTGGTTGAGCATGTGGCTCTCTGTATTTCTATCTCCAAGTTGGTATAACTAAAGAAGCAAGCGGTCGAACACATTCATCTCTAGAGGGGTTGTCTAAATTAATTTTACGCCGGAATGTCCCTTTAACAAAGTGTTTTCATACAAATCCTGTCCTCATACACACATACAGGCTCATTTCTCCTCAGGGATGTGTGTATTTTTAGACTCTTGAGGGACTCTTCAACCTGCGGACACTTTAAGAAAACTTTAATATCTTTAAATGTCAGACCACACGGGCGCCACTGCTGCTGCTGCTGCAATATCTCCTCGCTATGATGTGAACATGCTGCTTTTATTTTCATACCAAAAGCCACTTGCTGTTTAGAGCACGTTAACTCTGAAACCGAATCATCATTTCTCCAAATTCAGGACAGATTTCTGAATCTTTAGTTCATTTTTAAAACGTAAAATATCCTGAATTTTTAAGAACGGGACTCTGGCGCCGAGGTTTTCTTCGCTCTAAACAAACTGAGAGCGTTTGTTTGTTGATGTTGATGTGAAGAGGAGGTCCCTGCTCCTCCTCCTCCTCCTCCTCCTCCCTTTTTTGTTCGTGGCAGGACGGAGTGGGGGGGCTTATTAACTCGGGACGGATCGCTACTTTAATACCTGGCAAATAAGTGGATTAGCAGGGGGCCGCTACGGATTAGACGTCCGTTTTTGTTCATCTGACGTCCCCCCCTCCAAGAAACCCCCTAATCTGCTCTAAATCCTGTAAAGCAAAGGCCCGGGGCCAAGTGGGGCCCAGACGGCGTCCTGCTGTACACTTCCTGTACGGGGAAAAGGGGGCGGGCTCTCATCTTTATCCCCCATCGCTCCTCTTCTCTCTGACCTTCCTCCTCCATCCCTCTCTTCTTTATCGGACTCACAATGCCACGGCAACATCAAAGCTTGGGTTGCCTTGACAACAGCCCAGACTGAACCCCCTAGACCCCCCCGACACACACACACACACACACGCACGCACACACACAGATACTGCTTTCAGACGGCCTTCCCTAATTGGCTGTTTGGTCCGGTGGTCGCTCAGAGAGGTTACCTGGCGGATGAGGCGCTCGTACCGTTGCGCACTTTCATCGCACGTTTGCGGGGGAACGCGTGAGGCGGGATAATTGGAAGGCTCGGGGTGGAAGCACGGCAAGGAAATCGTCGGTGAACTCTGAGAGAGCGGCGGGCGACGAGGCTCTGGTGACGCCCTGTGGTCAAACGCTGCCTCAGATCATCGAAGGCGGCGTGACATCCCAGAATCAGAGTGTTTGATTGACATAGAGGCTAAGCGGCGTTACATAAGACAGGAGTCATCCTCCGCATGACAACAGCGGGACCGCCGCACAGACACAGGTGCATTATGGGACGATAAGGAGGTTTGGAGTAGGCGAAATCTGCCGATGGAAAAATGCGTCAAAATAAAGATCAACGGGACAGAAACTGACCTGAGCCTACTGAGCATGCTCCAGAATTGTGTCTGTAGAGCCGGAGAGCCAAGCAGATCCACAACCGTGACAGATCAACAGCCCTTATCTTTGTGCCCAGAAATTAAATTTAATAATCAAGTAAATAAATAAATAAGTGACCACAGTCACATGTTATTATCTAATCAAAATAAAAAGTCTTTGTGAAGAAAGTTTTCACTTCTTGGGACTCAACCCACTTCCTTTTAAGGATCTGAAATTTATTTTAACAATAAATAAGAGTCCATATCCTCACATTTTTATATTAATCTTGATTTTATTAATTTAATTGTCTGCCAACCAATAATATTTCGGGTTTATTCTACCAAAATATCAACTTCTATTATCCCAACATCATACTGATTGGCCTCGCTTTTATCCTCTTCATTCCTCAGTGTCTGCAGAGCCGATGAATCTGATATTTTGTGTTTTTCTCGTATATTTTCACGTGCACTCTCATGCACATTATTAGCCATCGCACTGCTGTTTCATTCACTCTAATGCTAGTAGCCTACGGGTCAAATCGTACATTTCCAACTTCCGACAAGATAATGTTAGCATTAGTTAGACCGAGAGTCGATGTGCATTTCAGACTATCATGGAAAATGTCATAAACGGAGCCTTTCACATTGACATTTATTTTAAATTCAAGACTACAGTTTTATTAATGACCAAAAAAATCATGATTCAGGTTTGATACTCGATCACGACGTCGCTCCATTCGACTTTCAGGAAAGGAGCGGCGGTTAAAAAGAGGGTTGTGGGTTTGTCTGCTCGGCTCTCCGGCTCTGCAGACACCCCCTCCTCCTTCTCAGAGTCAGGGGATATTTCCAACAGAACAGTATTTTCATTTCCTCTAAAACCGGTCCACTCCTGTTTTAAAACACTTTTTGTTTCTGAAAAGGGCCGTCTAAATAACGTTCATTATCATTATGGGGCTCTGAACGCACTGATCCAGTTTCTCAGCTCTGATTGGACGATTGCTGCTCAGGGCCAGAGTGCAGCAAAGAGTCGATTACAGAGGAGGAGTTGTGTTTTCTTTGTTTTTTAATGGCTGATTTAAACATTTAGAGGTTTTTATTTGGTCTGTTTACTTTTTCACTTCCAAACTTGAGCATTAGTTCAGTAACTTAGCGAAGAAGAAGAAGAAGAAGAAGAAGTAGCCGCATCAGCATCAGTGGACATTAAGTCCTTTACACTTCAACAAACTCTCTTTACTTTCACATTAGAGCTGTTTTATTAACCTCCTCACCCCTCTGGACTCCCTAGAGTCTTGTTCGGTGGTCTACAAACTCCTGTTCGGTGGCAAGGCGTTGTTCAAGAACACACAACTTTATTTTATCGCCTGGATGAGATCCAAGCGTTTTAAAATATAAGAAAATATCAGGCTACATTTTAGAGAAACGTCTCCTTATTTATGGCCAAGTGCAGAAATTTACAGCCGTGAAAACCTTAAGCAGAGTCTAGGCGTTTACAGATCTACATCTTAAAAAAGTGTTTTTCGTGCAGTTTTTAACATCTGCTGCAGGATATCTACTGCTGTTTGTCTTTGTTTTGGAGAAAGTTGAAGAAAAACGGCATCGGACTGTAATTTAAAGTGCAGAGCTGCACATAACAGGTGTGCAGCAGAGGTCGTTTCTCTGCAGAGAGTCGGTGAAGTCGGTGTTTATCTGGAGGAAAATAACTCTTATGTAAATCTGCCAGAGGAGAGGATTCCTTTCCTCTCCTGCTGTCTGCTCTCTGACCCAGAGGAGAGAAAAGTGGAGCTTTAAATCTGAGCTGGAGGAAACACAGACACCAACAGA
This sequence comes from Xyrichtys novacula, assembly GCA_962446985.1. Lineage (NCBI taxonomy): Eukaryota > Metazoa > Chordata > Actinopteri > Labriformes > Labridae > Xyrichtys > Xyrichtys novacula. The sequence continues at coordinate 34,679,381 of OY660869.1, read as the reverse complement.
GCTGGATGAAATGCTAAATTTATGAGTTAGAGTACCAGAAAGGAAAAAATACTCACAAAACTGCACTCAGAGCCTTGGATGCTGCTTTCGCCGTCATTGATCGCCGCACAACTAACTTTTTCTCGCACCTAAACGGCTCGGCGAGTTCGACGATAAAAACTTAATCAGTGTGTCAGATTTTAAATCAGAGCGAGAACGATCAGATTCTTTAGAAGACCCAGGAAATACACCCACGACTGAGAACAAACTAAGGCTGCTCGATATTAAAAAAACTAACATTGCAATTTTATTCAACCCAGCGATATTTATTACGATTTTAAAAAATAGAGGAATTTTCAGCAGATGACCTGAATCTGACTTTCTGCTGGAATCTTGAGGACAGTTAACCTGCACTGATCTTCCCTCTCTTAGTGAATGTTAGTAGAATGGCTTCTGTCTGTCTCAGAGATATTTTTAGTTTTTATTGTGCTGGGACGTTATTGTGGAAACAGATGAACACAGAACACGTGTCTTGTCAGCAATATAATTCCAGATAAGTGACTTTCCTTTTCTTTTTAGCAACAAGTCTTCATTTTCGGTGGTTTTCTCTTGTTCGTTGATCATTTTACAATCATTGTTGTTACCAGTGTTGTGCTGAGAAACGCATGTCCACCAAGAATTGCATCCACCTCACAGAAATGCACGTTTTCAAACCCATACAGTTCTTATTTGTGGGGCTAAACAGTGATGAGGAATGTTCCCAAAGTAATTCTCGCGTTTCTCAGCTCAACACCGGCAGCGCCAGCGACTCACTACATGTGCGGGGGCGTGGTTCCCTCCTCTCTGATTTTGATTGACGGCTGGCAGGGTAGTCTGATTGGTAACTGAGTAGAGAATGAATGTGATATTGCAGGCTCTGAAATGTGACTATCGGGTAGTACATCGCCATCATGGTGCTCAAACGAGATATCATGCAGCCCTAAAACAAACCCACTTCTACAAAAAAAGAAACAAGACTTTTTTTTTTTTTTAGGTTTCTAAAAGATGAGACGACTGTGAAGGAAATTATCGAGCTCAGACGCCATGGCGGACAAGATCCCGCTCAGGGTCATGAACCTCGACTGTGGAGCAGAAGACGGTCCTGATTGTGGAAAAAGATCATAAAGCTGTGAAAGTAAAGTTCGATAAAATGAGGGTTTATTAAATTTACATCTGCAGGTTCGATTAAAATCATCAACAGAGACTCTGATTTTAAGGCCAGCTTTAGCGACTCAGTGTGAAGTGGTCGGTTTATGACTTCGGTGCGTATAAAAGCAGTTCAATCCGGTTTAAACAACTCTTTAACGTCCTCCAGGCTCGTGTTGAAGCAGCTCTGCACCTGCTCTGGTTCCTGCTCAAAGTCACCTCCTGGTTTCAGGCCGCAGACTCTCTATTAGTCACTAAATCAGCTGTATCATGTACTTCCCTTTAACAAAGTAAACTCCTGCCTGTCTGCTGCGGCGGCGGCGCCACAGCAGCAGTTAGCGCTAACTCTGCTAATTCAGAGCGAGCGGTAGCATTCATCATCGGCGGCACGTTGAGCGACGGGTCAGGAAATGCTCGGCTACGTTTCCTGGTTTCATCGTTAATGAGAAACAATATCGGTTTAGACGAGCGGGTCCACTCTGTGATTTGCCGCTAAGCTGCTCATTAATTACTGAGAGCATTAATCTGCGGGGCTTAATGGGCGATCAGGGGGCTGTAACGTGGAGCAGCAGCATGTGACCGCCACACACCTTAAGCCCCCCGCTAATCTATCAGCTTGAGGAGCCGCCTCCGCCTCTGCGAGGAGTTTAATTCCGACGGAGAAGTTTTCAGTTTAAAGATTAATCGAGTGAGTGACGGAGCGAGATCAAGATGGAGCTGAGAGAGGCGAGGGGAGCTGAGGGCGGAGAGTTCACCTCCAATCAGAATCATACACACTATTTTTGGCACATCTAATTCTCTTAATGAACTTAAAACAAGTTTAGGTCCTTTTTCCTGCAGCACACACTTCTGTTTTACTATATGGATCTTTTTCTGCAGCACCTCGTTCATCTTACAAAGCAGAATAACTTCATTTTCGCAGATTTGCCCTCGAACATACAGAGCAAATCGTTCCAATTAGCTCCCTCTTAGAGAAAGTAATAAAAAAACTTTTCAGAAACTGTTTTGTACTTAAAATGAAGGATTCGGGGCGTTAATCAAAGAAAGGTTTGTGGTTAAAAATCGTGTTTTAGCGGTACAAACTTTGCTTTACGTTCTGACATTATTTCATCTCTCTGAATTCAACCGAACAACTAAATCTGACTCTGGGATCATGAAGCAGCAGAATCAAGGAGGCCTGGTGTGCTTGTACACATAACGCACAGCATCCTAAAGGGTCCCAGAGGCTCAGTCCGGGTCCAACAGCACCAGGTTTTAGGAGTAAGGGGTTTACCGAGTCCTTACAGACCTCAGTCCTCCTGACTCAGTCCTGACTCTGGACTCGACTCCTCGCTCTTGTTTCGGTCCCCAGCGTTGGTCTCAGTTTTGCTCACAGCAGACAAACTTCAGACGAAGGTCTCTGATATCATTACATGTGTTTCTGTGTTACTTCGAACCCCCCTGCCTGTCTCCCTGTTTCCATGGCGATCTGTCCCCTCTGAGGGTCACAGCAGGACATCAGAACAACAAAGTCACACACACCAGGGAGTTGTTAGTGCGTGTGTGTGTGTGTGTGTGTGTGTGTTTACCTGAACCACAGTCACTCTCTTACATCACCTCCAAACATACACGCCGTTTTGACTTCATTAGCTCCCATGATGCAACACCAACCTAGCAACCAGACCTGTGGCTAACTCCCCTGCCGCCTCCACGCTCTCATTGGACGGGTTCCCACGGGTCACGGGAACCCGCGCAGCCTTCACCCCCTCCGGCCAGCCATCTGTCCCGTAGACTCCGCCTCCACGCGGGCAGAGCCCACCGGGAACAGCTGCCCGCGCAAACGGAGGCGGTTAACCACAGCCAAGACCTGGCGGGTGGCGGCTTTGGACGGGCCGCTTTTAGCTCGCTCTGCGCCGGAGCGGAGCGGTGACTTTGAGCTCTGAGATTATCGCACAACCTTTGATGGATATCATGACTCAGCGGATTTAGTCAGGATTAAAGTGAGAGGTGAGTCTAAACGAGTGGAGCGCACGGCCTTCAAGGAACTTTACGTTTATTTATTCTGCAGAAATACACCAGAAACAGTTATACCAACTTTAGCAACGACCGCAGGATAGCAATCCACAGCGGTCTGAGGAGCCATAAACAAACCTCAACCAAAACGCCACTCTATAGCCACAAATAATGCATAAATGTTCTTCCTTGAGCTGTGGCACCCCGCTTAAGTCCGTGATGGACTGGTCTGAGGTCTTTCTACAAACAAGCGTCTGCTGGAAGAGAGTAGGTGAGTAGAAGCTGACGTAAAGGCCAATGCCAGGTTGTACACGTCACAAAGGCGACATGAAAAGATAAACCAAGATCTCGTTTAATCTAAAAGTCCAGTAAAAAACAGGAGAAGCTCAGATGCCAAGATTCACACCTGCAATCCTCTTATTCTCAGGTCAAAGGTCAAACCGCTGAGACAAACTGGACCTGAAGATGTACCGACACGTCTTCACATCAATCAAAAATGACAAAATAGGCTTAATAATAAATGGAGACCCAGCCAACATTCCCCGGAGAGAGAGAGAGAGAGAGGCGTCCTCGTCCCTGAATTGACTCCTCAGCTTCACAGACGGCATGTTGAACACAATGAAAAAGGAAGTCATTCATACAATTAATAGCCTTCGTGGATTATTGAAGAAATTGATTTCAGAGATGCTCTGAAAGGAAAGAGCTCGAGGCAAAGAGAGTAAATGATTCAGTTGGAAAAAAAAAAAAAAACGAAAGAGAAAATATTTGATTTAGATGTCGAGACTGTAATATCTGTGAGAGGAAAATGATGGTTTTATAGAGTAAAAGCTGTCAAAGATGCAGAACTAGGACTGATACAGGAGTCTCTGGACCATCTGAACCCTGGATTCAGTGACCCACACAGACCCATCAGGATCTCAGGGATCCTCAGCGAGACAAGGTCACAAGAGAGAGTGGGGAATTATTCCAGAGAATCACAGTTCACTTCGTAAATATTAATGCAAACTTACAGACTAATAACGCCAGAGGAAGCTGATGCCAGTGCAAACTGTTTACAGAGCCTGTCTATGCCAATTACACATACAACATCAGCCATCTGTGCAGCAGCTTTCAACAAGAAAAACCATGTTTAGAGGCTGGCAGCAGGAACTTCATGGTACGAGTCAAACAATGTTTATTCAAGAGCCAAACGATGAGGCATCTGAGAACATTTTGAACATCTGACTGTCAAGGTAAGTTTGGACCCGGATCAATGATTGTGGGTGATCACCAAACCAGGAAAAAACTCTAACGAGGACCACAGAGCGCCTGAACACGCTGAATCTGACAGATGGGGAACTTTAGGGTCTATACTTACTACTCTATTGCATTTATTACTACTGTATTACATTTATAGCTACTGTATTACATTTATTATATTTATTACTACTGTATTACATTTGTTACATTTATTACTACTGTATTACATTTATTATATTTATTACTACTGTATTACATTTATCAGCAATATTCTGTCCACTTCAGGACTGCCATACTGTTTACATTCACTCTCTTCTATTCACCTTCCTCCTTATATTTATACTGTTTACTGTTTATATTGTTATCTTTATTTTTAGTCTTTTGTGTAGCTTAGTTGTTTATTCTATATTTATACTTTTATAGTTTTATTCTTATAGAGCCAATCAAAACACATTCATCTACAACTTTGTCCATTTTTTGAAGCGCTGGGTGGGACTAGAATCACTGCTGCACTCACTCACATTGGGGTGCGCCGGTGTAAGCACTATACCTGAAACTCGCCGTGCGATTAATATGCGTTTATATTTTTAACAAGATAATATTAATGTAATTCATTAATCGCAATTAACGTGTTAAATAAAGCGCCTAGTTTGAAAATATTAAATATTACGAGAAACACCAGCCAGTGGAGACGTTCATGCACAGGGCAGTGGCAGCTCGGTGAAATGGGCCCCAAAAAAAGAAGCTAAAACCTCCAGAGATAATTGAAAGACTTGAAGACTTGTTGACCACAATATCGACCACTTATGAGACAAGAAATGGATGTAATTTGGCCGACTTCCCAACTTATCCTCCTCCTTCTGCCAAGGAATATGAAGGTACAGCATTAAGGAGCTGTTTCTGAGGGATAGTTGAAGTTATTTATACCATATGTTATCAATTTGCCTCCAAAAACATCTGAACGAGGCGAAACAGAACCAGAGACCAGATAGTTTAATAGAACCAATTAGTTCGACTCACTTTCAGAGGACTTCTAATAGATCAGAACCATCTTGTCATGAGAACCGAGTCCATGTCTGCGTGGACTTTTTCTCCTCTGCAGGAAGGGCTTTTATATTTCAAGAGCTTTTATATTTCATGCCAATAAAGAAAACTCTCGCTGACAGAAAAGACAGTTTGACAGTTTATTCAAGCTGCAGTTTAAGAGCCAAGAAACTCAACCTCTGCGGAGAATACAGAGCAGTTCACCGCACTGAATATTCATGATGATAGTTACACACATGGCGTCTGAAGCTGCTATTTGTTCGAGGTTTTGTGTCAGCAAATAAACCCATAACAGTGGTCGAGACACTTGAAGAAAATGTGAGCAGTTCACCTTCATAAAACACAAGCCTATTATCTGTTCAAGGCTCGGCGTTCGGTGTTATCTGGAGAAAAGGACAAGGGTTATTACACTGCCTCAGAATAAGAATATGAAAACCAGAGTGAAACAGCTAAACTGGTCGAGAGAGGAGAGAAAGAAATGGTCTTTGAGCGTCTACTCTGATTGTTCGTGAGTATAATGTAAGAGCTCACGTTATCTTATTCATTGGAGGACATGTTAGGTAATCCACTGTGCTTTCATCTCTCTTCTCTAGCTCTCAAATAGAAATAATGACGAGTATTATACTCAGAATTTAACCCTTTACTTCATAACATTCTCATACATGTTCATATGAAGGTCTGCACCTGTGTTATACCAACGAACCCTGACTGAAAACCAGAGCGGCCTCCCTTTACCCTCTCGGTAACCTCTTAAACCTTGTGAAAGACCCTCACGATGTCGAGTGTGCTCTGGTATTTCTCTAAAAGACCATTAAATCCTCCACAGTAAGTCCCAGATCTCCTTTAATAACCCTGGAAACCTCCTCCCCAAAGTTCTGGACTTCTTTATGAATTCACTCAAACGTGTGTGAAACTTTTTAAAGATCTCTTATTTAAAGTTCATCACACAAGAGGAAAGTTAAAGAGAGTAAATAAAGACGACGCCAAGGACAATAATGATGGGTACGAACATAAAGGTCTCACATGACCCTCATAGGAACATTTCCTAAAATAGCTGTGGGAAACATGGGGCCTTTCTGGGGATCCCTTGAGCCTCCGAAGTGACCCTTTTCCCAACAGAATACTCCTTAGACATGTTGTATTTCAGCAATCCTTGAAAGTGTTTGACTTTAACTTAAACTGCAGCAAAAAGACGCCTGAAGAGGGTCAAATTTCACCAACACTTCTATGAAATGTTTGGAAATTTCTAAAACACATTCAGGTCATCGCCAGAGAACCCTAAATCCTTCAGAGGACAGCCTCCAACGACCAGAACAACACCCAGACCCCTGTTAGACTACTGAACCATTTCTTTCAGGGACTGTTGAAACCCTTTCCATAAATCCCTTGAACTAAACCGCTGGACTTTTAGAGATTTATAATCAGCCCAGAATAATACAATCTAAAATTATGGGATTATATTTCTTTGCAGTGGGAGAAGAACCACCGAAATGTTCTTTGAGAGAAACTCAACTACTTTATCGAGAGTTAAAAAACTTTCAAACAGGAGTTCCCCTAAAAACTCCACAAGGTAGTCTTTAGAAACATTACTGAATTTAAAGACTTTTCAGTAAATCCTGTAATACGACATATTAGAGTAACCTACCCGACCAAAGCGTACCATGAGGCAGAATCTAAAACATTATAACATCATATAAAAGAACACCATTTGGTCGATTAAAATTCAATATATGAGATACAAAACAGCGCTTTACCAAACCCAAACACACAATATAACATATAACACTATGTTACATGATACGATCAGATCAGACACAATGTGATACGACACGATAGTGTTTGATATGATATATGATATGATACTATATGATACAATACGATACGATACAGTACAATATGATACCATACCATACAATATGATACGATACAATATGACACTATACGATATGATATATGATATGATACTATATGATACAATACGATACAATACAGTACAATATGATACGATACCATACAATATGATATGATATGATACAATATGATACAATACAATTCGATACAAACAATATGATATGATATGATGAGGTATGATACAACACGCCATGATACGAGACAATAGATGACAAGACAGTAAGAGATGATGATGGTATCAGATGAAGATATGTTATATTACAACTCCTTAAGATGAGAAATACTGTCATACTCATTAATACAATATGTTACAATACGGTACAATATGTCCTTCAACCTCTTTAACACTCTTGGTCAACCTTGAAACGTCTCCAGTGACCCTTTGACCTTTTGAAGACCTTTCTTGCCACAAGAAACCTTCAGGGTTAAACAGTTCCTCCAAAAGTACACTTTAAAGTGATTTTAAGTGCGTCTGAACGAACACCTGTAATGTTCAATCGATCATCTAAATTACTCATCGAACTTCTATGATTATCTTTAATGAGAACTTAAGACCCCTGGAACCACCACAAGGAACCGGACCTGCTCTGAGTTAGACCAGAAAAAAAAAAAAAACTGACACTATCTGTTTCTCACTTCAACACCGACAAAATAACCCAATCATGGACACACCACAGAGTGTGCTGCAGTTCCCAGCATCCTCGCTGTTGTACATCAGTCGAAGGCTGGCCCTGCTCCGATTTACAGCTACTGCCAAACACACTGACACACACACACTTACTCGCGCACACACACACACCTCCTTCTGTAGTGTACAGCGGCCACCACAGATAAGCTCAAATAAACAACAGACCTGGAAAAATAAATTCACCTCTCTCTCTCTCTCACACTCTCTCTCTCTCGCTCTCTCTTTCTCTCCCCGGGGACGAGAGAGGGCATCCAAAGAACGCCGCCTGTTACTATAAAGCTTCTTGACATCACACACACTCACACAAACAGGGTACACAGCACACACTCAGCGATACAAATAATAAACAGAGAGGGAGGTACGGTTCCACAGGGAGGAATCACCTCTTCTATCGCTCCACACACTCCTTTTATCTACTAGCTAATGAGGAGCAGATAGACACACATGCACGCAAGCACACACACCAAAGAACCGACAAACACACACACACCCTCAATAAGCTTTACATACACACACGTCCTCAGGACGGTGGTTTCGTCAGACCGTCTCTCTGCGAGTGTCCCACTTCCAAAACTATGGACTGCTGCTTACATCATTATGTAACCCTGTGTGTGTGTGTGTGTGTGTGTGTGTGTGTGTGTGTGTGTGTGTGTGTGTGTGTGTGTGTGTGTGTGTGTGTGTGTGTGTGTTTTGTTCATCCCAGAAAGGCTTTGAACACTTAGCCCCTTTCCACAGCATGAAGTGCTGTAACACTACAGGCTTTAATGAGAGTGTACATGAAGCGGGGGTGTGCATGTGCATGTGCATGTGTGTGTGCATGTGTGTGAGTGTGCATGTGTGTGTCCAACACATGCCTCCCTCCATGATTAGTCAGTAAACGGGTTTTTGCAGAGTAAGCAGGGGCCAAAATGGGAAATGAACAGCCTGTTGTGCGTTGATAATGTAAACACACAGGGGTCTGGCTAAACCCTGAAAACCTCTTTATGGACACCTGGAAATCTAGGTTATCATCAGCAGCTACAAGAGCCTCCTCAACGGCCTCCATGTTAAACTGCTGACCTCTTATTTGGACTTAAAAAGCTCCTTGAGTGGCGACTTTGAAGACTTTGGGATTAAAGGTTGAGAGTGGGGTTCCCCAAGGTTCAGTGTTGGTGCTGCTGTTGTTTATTCTGTACACTAATCACATGTGTTAAGTCTCTTGTACATAATGAACTATCTTAATAGCAGATGACACAGATATACTTTACTGTAGGGGACACTTTTTGATATTTGATTTATTTTGGATCCACCGTTAGTTACAACAGATATGCAGTAACTCCTGTGGGCTCTATGCACCGATCCACTTGAATTTAAGGCGGCTCCTTTGTTTCCTTTCTTACATTACTGGACAAACTGATTATTCCAGGTGTGTCTGAGGAGTCACAATGGTCAATCACACTTGGATTAATGAGTTTGTCCAATTATTTAAGACAGGAAACAAAGGAGCTGCCTTCAGTTCAGGATGTAGTGGATTGGTGCATAGAGGACCATACATTAAGAAGTTAAAAAACACACAACAGTAAAAAAAAATATATAAAACTTCAGCAAAACTGAATTTATAATATTTTGATCTAGATCAAACTACTCAAGATGAAAATTTCATACAGATGAAGTGGAAATAGAAAGAGTGTTTAAAATAAACCTGATGATAAACTCGGTTATAAGTGGAGTTCCTCATGGTTCGGTGTTGGGGCCACTGTTGTTAATTTTGTATATTTTACTTCTTCAAACTTGTTCAAATAATTAAATAACTTTGGATCATCTTCTCTGGCACCCTCACCCTTCCTGACACCTCCAGAAGATTTTTTAATTAAAGAACCTCTTAGCGAGTCGGTTTCACTCGGTAGAATCTCAGTGGCCCCTGGAAACCTCTCTGTGAACCGAAACACCCAGAATAACAGGCAAACTTCCTCATCAGCTCCACCAAAATCCCTCAAGACTACCTGGACTTCTTTCTTGGATCTCTCCAGCTGCTCCTAAAACTTCATCTCCACTTGTTGAACTCCCCCTGACCCCTCGTCCTCTAGGATTTCTACAAACACCCCGCTACTTCCTCGAGAAAACATCCCTAACCCGTTGGGCCTTTTGAGCGTCCTGACTGTAATCCTGTGTATGATAGTGTAATTTTGGCGGGATCAGTGCTTCATTAATACGGAGCATGAAAAGTTTATTTTTGCTCGAGAGGTGCTGCAAGCTGCAGAACATTGAGTGCTGCTCAGAGTCTCTGAACCTTTGGATGTAAAGGCTTTACGAGTTCAAGAAAACCCAAAAATAATACGAGGAAGAGTTTCCAGAGAATACAGTTTTTGTCTGGGGAGTTTCTGACAGGCCGGAGGGGAACCGCTGGCCCCCCATCATCACCCACTGGAGAGAGGAGGGGGAGACGGGGAGGGGATGACCGGGAGAGGAAGAGAGATGAGGGGTTGCAAAAGACGGGATTGTGGATCCCTGAGGAGGAGAGAGAGGAGTCAGAGAGCGGAGGCCTCGTGTAGGAGAGCAGGAGACAGATTGAGGCGATGCGCTTCACTGAGAAAAACACATGACCTCCTCCATTCACCTCCTCTTTTTCTCCATTTCCCACCCTATCTTTGAAATAAGACTTTTTTTTATCAATTCCACATCAAAGTCTGTTTTTTTTTTTCCTGCTCTTCCCTCTCTGGTTCTCCTCAAACCTGTCCTTCAAATATGGACTTCATCTCCCAAATCCAACAGACACTGACACCACACTGATGCAACAACTTCAGATTTCATCACTCGGCTGAATATTTACAATCCCGTATCTGTAGTAGAGTTATATATTTAATTTACTGCGGTCAAAGTTAGGTTTAGTGCTTCATATGTGTAAAAACAGTCGAACATGATTGTTGGCGTTAAAAAAAACACTAATCTAATGTTTATTATTTTTTCATACACAGTCAATCAAATATAATTGTGTGCTGATGAAAGTTTACATTTAGAGTCTCTAATCTGACTCTTCATGACTCGTCGTAGAGCTAAAGACATTTTTCTTCAGTGTAGCTTCAGTAATAATACAAAAGTTGTATGATTGTATGAATACATTTAATATCCCAGGGCTGCTGTGTGAAGACACTGTAGTTAAAGTCACTGTCATACTGTCAGGTATTGTTTGGTATTTTACCATATCACATTGTGTCGTATCATGTGACATCATATCATAGAGTATCATAAAATAACTCATCCTAACATACTGTATAGTGTAGTATAGTATAGTATAGAATAGAATATTATAGTATAGTATAGTATAGTATAGTATAGAATAGAATATTATAGTATAGTATAGTATAGTATAGAATAGAATAGTATAGAAAAGTATAGAATAGAATATTATAGTATAGTATAGTATAGAATAGAATAGTATAGAATAGTATAGAATATAATATTATAGTATTGTATAGTATAGTGTAGTGTAGTATAGTACAGTGCAGTTTAGTAGTATAGTATAGTGTAGTGTAGTATAGTACAGTTCAGTAGTAGTATAGTTAAGTATAGTATAGAATAGTATAGTACAGAACAGTACAGTATAGTACAGTATAGTATAGTATAGGAGATATAGTATGGTACAGTACTAAGTATGGTATATATTGTGTTATTCCTTATTATGTGATAAAGTATTATACTCTGTAGTATCCCATAGTATCGTCATGTAAAATAATGAAACATAAGATTAAGTATTTTATTTAACTGTATCTATATGACTTTGTGTTGTATAATGTCACATTGTATCGCAAGAGCATATATCGTAGTGACATATTGTAACACAATTTCCTGCATTGTAACATACTGTTTAATATTGTACTGTATTGTGGCATATCGTAACATATTGTTTCGTATTGTTCATTATTGTAACATATTGTTCTTTACTGTAACATAATGTATTGTATTGTATCATATCACAATTTGTTGTATCATACTTTAGAGCATCACAACACACTGTCCTGTATTGTAACAACATTTACAATATTATACCACACTGTAAATGATTGTTCTGTATCCTAACTTACTGTATCTTATTGTACTGTGACTGTGACAAACACTTTGAGCTCTGAACAAAACCTCTCTAAATACTCTAAAGGTCACTGGAGGGCAGTGACGGGGAACAAATGCGAGAAATGTTTCTTAGCATGAGCCAAACAAACTGAAAATCAAAAGAAAACAAAAATTAGAGTCAAAGAAAAGAGAAAGAAAGATTTGTTCAGCTGCCTCCAGAGGGGATAAGAGGTTTGTTTCTTTTTCTCGCTGTGAGAGCGAAAAGAAAAGCAGACTAATTAGAAATGCATTCATTGATTTAGGACGAAACAAACTCACTCTAGGTTTGACAACGCCCTGCTCTTAGTGTCTGACTGTGGAGGTCTGGCATGCACACGCACACAGTTATCAGAATAACCAAAAACCAGAGCTTATCTGAGGAGCCGTAAATCAGACAGAGAGTGAAACGGCATCTCTCAGTTCACATATTTCTGTAACATACAATCATGAGACAGAGATGACACTCACTTTGTGTTGAATCTGACTTTGACATCAGGATTATTGTAACACACAACACATGTGAGAGCAGACGTGGAGCTGATGTCATCCTCAACATTTTCTCTTTTTACTGTTTTATCTGGAAATCAAACCGGTGGCTGATTAAGAGCTAAGATAGAAAAACCTCTGTGTGTGTGTGTGTGTGTGTGTGTGTGTGTGTGTGTGTGTGTGTGTGTGTGTGCAGAGATTACTACAGCTCTCATACTGATGCAATCAGCTTTTAAAGAGGTTGAGGGTGCGCATGTGTGTTCGTGTGCAAAATGCAGTATGTTTGCATGTGGTTTGAGATGAGGATGTGAGTGCTCTCTCTGCACACACACACACACACACACACACACTCACGCTCACTCACACATACACACATGCACTCACACACACACACACATGCACTCTCACACACACGTCATAAATCAGCTCGTTATCCTGCAACCATCAGTGTCGGGCAGCACATTCCTCTCCCTCTCTCTCTCTCTCTCTCTCTCTCTCTCTCTCTGTGTCACCTCTTTTTTCTCTCTCTCTCTACCACAAACACACACATGCAATCAAATCCCACAATCCTCCTCTTCCTCCTCCTCCCTCCTTTTCTCTCTTCCTCACTCCTGGTTTTCCTTTCTCTACTTTTTTAAATCCGTCCATCACAAACAGGAAGTGGGTGCATTAGCAGAGTGAAGATGAGGCTGATGGAATTAACGTCCATTATCCGACCATTTACAGTGCAGAGAGCAGATGAAAAAAAAGGGGGGGATGAAGAGGAAGAGGAGGAGGAGTGAAGCGATAGAGATCTCACCACATCGAGCTTCGTCTCTGCTCTCAGCTCCGTGCAGAACGAACCGCAGAAAACATGTTTGTGTTGTCTGTGTGGGCAGTTTGGGCACAGCGGGGCAGAGGCAGGACGAGCTGAGTGTGACGGGCTCAGACAACTGCCAAATGTGGAACAAAACACCCTCTTTTTGGAGCGTTACTGCTCCTGTTTCTATCATTATTTCCTTTTCAGAAATCGCTCAAAAACACCCAAATAATGCTGCTTTTTTACCCTGCCACCTTTATCTTCACTGTTACTGCAAAAAAATGTAATCTTATGAAGCGTAATTATCTAATAATGAGTCAAAATATCTTTTTAGGCTTCATTTCAATAGAGAATATGCCTTATATCTACCAATAATGAGAGGTTTTGACCAGAAAAGAGTCCTTAAAAAGTCCTTATGCAACATCTAGACCTTAAAACACAGTAGTGTGCTCTTTAACAGAATATTAAAGAAAGCAGCTGAGCCATGAAGTTTAACCTTTTTTTTCTCAGGAGGAGAAACGACATTTTTAGGGACTATTTTCAGCGGCGGATTGATTAATCCACATTTTATGCTCCACTGGATATTTAGGGCAGCAAGATGGCATATGTGAGATGAACCCAGGTGGTTAAGGTACAGTAGGATACAAAAAAACCCTATATATATATTCAACTGGGTATTATTACAATCACTGCCTAAGGTGGCGAAAAAAAGGTGAACCTGTGTCACATCTAGCTCTCTTTTTATTGGACCCATGCAAACACATATCGGCTTTTTCTTAACCCTGATTTTGCAACACTGCAGAGTTTGCACTGATTGGATGTTATTCTCCTGCAAAACAGACAAGAAAGCATCATCCAACACCTGCAAAAACGATGCATGCATCACGTAGCATCATGTGTTTTCAGTGTTAGCTGCACATCTGCACATTTCACTTGAGTCTTAAATATCATCCTGCTGACTTCTGAGTCAAACGTGTCGGTTATTGTGAATATTTCATGTGGAAAACGTAGAAAATGGCCGTCACTTTTGTTGCACATATGAAAACACAACCCGTAAAAGTTGAATTACAGACTTTGTATCAGGTCAAAATCAAACACACCTCTTAGCTTTTACCAGAAACAGCAGGTAAGTGTCTTCCCACTTCCAAATTAAACCTTATCCAGCAGAAATCGCTTCACCTTTACAGTTTAAAGTTCATCCAAATGTCATCAGCCTGTTTACAGTGGCGCCTGACATTCCTGCTCCGCCTTATCTCACACTTCAACACAACGGAGGACAGATAAGTCTTCAAAGATTTCCACCAAATCGACGCCGGAGAGCAAAAATCTCATGAATGTCGACAAAATCGCTGTGTCCTGCGAACAACTGCCGCCGCTGTTCCAGGTAAAAACGTGACCTGAGAGAGACGAGGGGGAGGAGGAGCAGAGAGCCAAGTGAACACTGTGTCACATGGAGTAACATTCAGATTATCTCTGGATTATGTCCAGATTACATGACTACATATAAATGGATAATCCACCTATAAAAGCAGGTGAAAAGGCGAGTAAGATGCATTAAGAATAAACGAAAAACCACTCTGCTGTGAGCACGTGTTATTTAAGTGCAAACGCATTTAGGATCTCTCCACAGTCACATCACTCTGACATCTTTATTCTACGATTTTCATTTTCATTGACGAACTTTAAATGAAGTTTGAGCTCAAATCAGGTTCAGACTGGAGCGTCCGAGGATAAATGTTGGCTCAGAGTGTGATTAAAGGGTACAATCAGTCTAAAAGAGCAGTTTAGTGAATGTGTTTGAGAACAGTCACTTTGTTCCTGCTGCTCTTCATCAATCTGTCTGAAGCACTCGAGATCTGACCGATCAACAATCAGTCACACGGCTGATTGATCGATTCTGTCTGCAGCCAAGGAAAACACAAGGAGACAGGAAAACAGGCGGCGAAAGAAAAAAAAAAAAAGAAGGGACGGTGGGATCTGAGCCGAGCGGCGTGCGCTGCTTCACAAAACCAATTAGGGAAACATATTCTGCTGTGTGTTCATTATCACTACAGTTACCGCTTGATTAACCATTTAATGTTGAACTTTAATTACGTACAGCTGCATACGACGTACTGACTTCACACACGGAGTCCTGAGTGTGCTCCGAGAGTGGGCCGAACGTTCAGTGGGGTGACTGAACACTTCAGGTTAAAATCAGCGAAAATTCTGAAGAGGTTTGGTTTGATAAGCTGAGCAGAATGACTCACAGCTGGACGGACAAAAAAAGAAAAACAAGAAAAACAGACATTTTTAATTAAAAACATAATTACATTTTCAGTTTGAGCCGTGAACACAGCTTTTCTTATCACAGCAGTAACATACAGCTGCATGCAAAACACCAACCCTGTGTTTTCAGGCTTTGTGTGCGTGCGTGCGTGCGTGCGTGTGTATGAAACCTCCAGTGAAAATAAACAATATCCAACATACAGAAAATTTACCCTAAGTGAAGTTAGACAATAACAAAGCAGAACGAAGCAACGCGGCGTTAAACATGACGCAACAACAGAGTGCCTGTCCTAAAAAAAGAACCTGAGATACAGCGGTCATTAGCGGCTAAGCTAGCTGCTGCTAACCTCTTCAATAAACTCAAATGACACAAACCATTAAATAGGGCTGGGGGATATGTCCTCAAATTAACAAAAGCCTGGTTATATTTGATCAGTAAGATTATGAATCTGAAAGAATAATGACTCTGTTGTATGATTTTGGTCATGTTAGGGTTACTGTAGGGCTGGGCGATATGGCCTCAAATCAATATCACGATATATTGATCAGTTCACCTCGAGAATGATAAATGGATGATAACTACTCCACAAGCTGCTCACCTCCTCCCACATTAACTTCATCTACTTCAACTTTTGAACCGTCCTCCATCTCCTCACCTGTCTTTCCCTCTTTGTTACGGACTGGATGGGGTAGAGTCACGTCTCTGATGTAGGACAGCGTCTTAAAGGGACATGAGACCATAGCCTACCTACACACATCCAAAACCAACTTTGGTTTATATATTTGTTTGGACACTGTATATACCGATATGGGCAAAATGATGTCAGTTATAGTCTTAAATTTTGGTATCAGTAAATTTTCAGTTTATCGCCCAGCCCTACCATTAAATAAATAAACCAAAAACCACTAACCTGAGAGAAAATGAACCAGTTTGGCGAGTGCTCCCTGTTACCTTCTACACCTTTTTTCCCTTTCTACCAGCGTTTCTTATTTTCATCCAGTTTTCTGTAGACAATGGGCAAAACCTGCCTTCAAAATAAAAGCCCCAGAACCCAAATAGAGCAAAGTAAACAGAACCTCAGAACTTGCACAGTTAAATAGGGCAAATCTTAGCTTCTTTGAGACTAATCGGTAATCGGCCAAAACTTGCTGATTTTCGCTGATATTTTCAGAAATAAAATGCAGAGAATAAGATTCGGTTTCACTTCAAAATGTTCCGCCATTTGAAAAGTTCCCCAACTTATCCAGTAGATAGCGCAGCGACCTCATGACAATCTTCATCCACTAACTACCTTGTAGTGAGGAGCAGTAGCCTACAGTATATCTACAGTATATATGTATTTTTTAGAACATCATACAAATTTTAAAAAATCTGCTGATTAATCTGTAACTGGATTCTCCCCCCCCCAATAATCAGTATCGGCATTGGCCCATATCGGTCGGGCCCCACAGTTAACACTCATAAATTTAAAGGTGGAGTCAACGCGTCCAAGATAAATGTACATCTTAAAAAAGTTCAAAGTCTGCCCAAAATGTCTTAAAATGTTAATGATGTTTGGTTAGACACATCAGAGAAACTGCAGCTTCGCTCTCTAGTGTTTACGAGCCGTCGACAATCGTTTTTTTGTGTTGGTTGGTTTTGGTTTGATCAAACAAAACATCAGGATATGCACACAAGTTATTTCCACAAGGCTTTCAATGATGGCTTCGATTATGAATCTTGAATGGAGTTTGTTGGAAATAGAGCGGGAAGACGTACAACTCACAGCTGGAAAACATGAAAATGCTGTTAAAGTCTGTTGATCCTTGAATGAAGCTGGTTAAACAGCAGAGCACTCTGATGAAATCACAACTACAAGTTTTAGAAAATCATTTGAATTTTAAAGAGGGTTTGGTTTGACACAACACAGCAGGACCACTAACTCTCAGCTGGGTACTTTCAGCTCACTGGTGAAAATCTGTTAAATTTTGAATGGGATTTGGTTGGACCAAATTTAGTCAAACATCAGATCAGTTTGAACAAATCTACTTGTTGATAAAACTCGGATTAGATTTGATTAAAGCTGAATGATGAACGAGGGACTGATACCTTTAAAACAGGTCAAACTCTGATGAAGTTTGCGGCAGAATTTACTTTTATTTACTTCTAAACAGTCACTCGACAGAGCAGAACAAGATGATGAAACCACATCTACGAGGTTATTTATGAGTAAATATGAAAGGAGGTTTGGCTGGACTCAACGCAGCATGGTAGCTGTCTCACAGCAAGACATGTTCAATTTGTTAGCTTAAAATGAGATAAATTTTAAAAGGGGTTTGGTTAGGGCTCTGTTTGTTAGAACAATAAAACCAGCTTTTACAGTATTTACCTGCTGACCACAGTCATTCATAACTGAAAAGGATTTAATTAGACAAACAAATTTAATAAATTTAAAATCTGATTTAGATTTTAGTTGGAAAAAGAGCAGCAGGAGATTTTTCCTCTAACTGGGAAAAAAAACATTTAAATGCTGTAAAATCAGATAGCTGTTCAAAAGCTGCAAAACATCATTAATGAAAAACAGCTGAATTTAGAGTAGGGTTTGGTTACAGGAAACACTCCTCACAGTTAGACACTGCCAGCACACTGACTAAAATTGGTTCAAATTTAAATGTTTTTTTGTTGGACCAGGTTTGGTATCACGATAAATTCAGTTAGACTTAGTTTGACAAACATGCAGGTTAATCAGTTTATACGACAAAACGCTGATCGACTTTAAATTCTTTTAAATATGTTGATTCTGGTTTGAATGAATGTTAAACAGGTTTCGGTTGAACCCAATAAAGTCATGCAATCAGCTCAGGTTAATGATAATTACATGTTTGCTTCAGTTCTGTGAAATTTGGGTGATCAAAAAACAGAATTTATGAAGCCAGTGCACACACAACACTGATTTAAATATGATATTGTGTTTGGCTGAAGAGATAGCAGCGAGTTATTCATCCCTCAGCTGGAAAGTATTAAAGTGCTGTTAGACTGTTGGTTTGTAAATGTGCTCAAAAGCAGCAGAACAGGATGTTTAAATCATGCCCGCAACGATTATGAAAATCGGCTGAATTTTGAACAGGGTTTGGTTAGAGGGAAAACACAGCACATGTGGACATTTCCAGTGAGCTGGATAAAAGCGGTTGAATTTTTATCACTTGGATTCGGTTAGTTTGACAAAAATGTGCTTTTTTTAAAGAGTTGATTCTGATATCGAGCTCAGTTGGACAAAAAACAGCTGAATGGTGAAACCTGTTGATTCCAGTCACGATCACTTACATTTGAATAAGTTTGGCTGCACCCACTAAAGTATTGTAATCAATGCAGCTTAATGATAATTGTATGTTTGCAGGTTGCACAGCTTCGGAGCCAAAAAGTCCTCAGCGCTAATAAAAAATAAAAAAAATAAAACACCTACAATTGAATTTAAAGCGTCTGTAAATTCTTGTTACAAATAAAAGTAAATGTAGATGTTCATACCGGGCAGAGGAGACATTTAACAAGCATACAATACTTTTAAAAAGCTGCAAAATACCTCTTACCCTCGAAGAAGAATTCAACAGCTTTCTTTAGAAATCTTCCTCTTTAGAAACCAATTAAGACGACTGACCGCCGAACACACCGGGAAAATTTGTCTCAGATAAATGGAGCTCTGTACCAAGGCTGGTCCTTTTCACCGTTTACTGCTCCATCCATTTCTAATGAAGGCAAACAAGAATACAGATCGATTATTCTGGTCGACTCTCAGATGGTGCAGACTGAACTAACCCATCCTTGTTTCTCTCTTTTTTGCACAGAAACTTCTGATTCACATCACCTGGAGGGCATGAAAGCCAAATGGCGGTAACTCGGTCTTTCTCTACATTTTCGACATTGTTTGCACTTATTCACGTTTTTTTTTTTTGCAATGGAGAGCTAATTTGCAGTTAGCCGTCCTGCACTTCTCATGGCCCTTGCGGCTATGACCAGTTGGAGGTACCTAATTTGTTTTTTGATGTCTTTTAAGATGGAACTCACATCTAAAACAATTATGAAAATCAGATGAATTTTAAAGGGGGTTTGGTTGGACAAAACATAGCAGGGTGGCTCACTCACAGCTGGACATTTGCAGGGCACTGGCTTAAATCGGATGAATTTTGAATGGGTTTTGGTTAGCTGCGACAGCATAGAGGGATGGCTCCAGCTGGAAGATATTAAACCGCAGAATAAAATCAGTAAAATTTTAAATTGGTTTTGGTTGGCAACAACAAAGCGGGATGATCAACACAGCTGGAAAGAGCTGCAAAGCAGACTGAAATTGATTACTTTTTGAATGAGGTTTGGTTGGAGAGGTTGAGGGATAATCATGAAATTAAAAAAAGTAAAGGTGGAGAAGAAGAGAGCGGCTTACTGTCACAATAAAGGAAATCAGACAGAGAGAGAGACAGAGAGAGTTAAGTGTATCTGTGGTGGTGTGTTAATCCTCTGAAGACTCGCTGTAATCTGTTGACCTGCACACACACACACACACACACACTTCTTGGGAAAATACCTGCAGCTAAAACATGTTTGACCATCAAAGTGGAAGATTGTACAACACCAGCATCCCCTCACACACACACACACACTCACACACACACCATAACCCTGACCTCATTCCACTGTGTACGAGAAGATAGAGCCACTTACACACTCTCCTGCTCTCTATCACTATCTCACACACACTCACACACTCACACACACAGGGTGGCAGTAGCCTGTGGGCGTGCGAGCAGCTGTGAATAATTGTGTTTACAGATGGCATACGTACGACCTGTGGGTGAGAGAGAGAGAGAGAGAGCGGCCGACTCCTCGCCCTCACAGGAGAAGACGGAGAAACAGGCGTTTGTGACATTTAAACTGCACCTCTCTCTCTCTCTCCCGCTCTCTCTCTCTCTCTCTCCTCTTTCTATTTCTTGCCAGTTTCATCCATTTCACTCCAGTTAGCTTAATTGGCTGAAGTGGTAACGAGGCGTTAACAGCCAAAGCAGAACAATGAACGCTGACATAAGTTAGCAATAAAAAAACGAAAAAAAAAAGACGTCGAAGTGTTTTAGATGTGTGTCTAATGAATCATTTAGCTCCAGAAAGCAGGTAAATGAAGTGATTTATTTATACCGGAGGGGGAACTGAGCTCTAAAAGTGACACGGTAATCAGCCGCTGTGCATCATTATCTAATTTTTATAGTGTAGGTGTGAAGCAGTGTGCAAGACACCTGAGAGAATCGCGGGGTCTGCGCCTCTGCCAAAAGAGAGTAGCAGCGTGGAAGATAAGAGGCGCCGAGCTCGGAGGGAAATTTAGAAAAATATCCACGAGTAGATCTTCATTTGGGTTTAATCACCTGAAATTACAAGTCATTATGTTTCTGCAGCTCCGAAATGAGACTTTTATATCCACACACACACACAGAGTAGGTGCTCTTTTTAGTGTTATTATTATTATATTTGTGCATCCTCATGTTCTCTCCCCTCAGCTGACCCAGACTCAGTCATGACAGAGGATCCTGAGGTGACGATTGAGGAGAGAAGAGGGAGGAGTCAAAGACGCTGCACAAATCAACAGGAAATATGATGTTACACAAATCTAGAAACTGTGAGGGAAACAACAACGACACATGAGATGGTTTAACAAAAGCCTACAAAGTGAAAAGTTAAAGAAACTAGTGATGGGCACGGCAGTTCACTAAAATGATTCGTTCAAAAGATTCATTCACCAAATCACCGAATCATTTAGCACTTGGTGACTCCGACCTCCTGAACTGATACACCGCTGAACGGTTCAGGGTTCAGTTCAGATCAGAGCTCCTCGGACCGGGAGACGAGAGTGTTTGTCTGTGTCGCTTTGACAAACAGGTTTGTAAAAATTAACATGTTTATAAGTCGTGATGTTGTAAGTGAACCGTTCCCTCACAAACCGCTCCGATGATAGGATGCTGCGGGTTTAATGCGCTACTTGTTCCGTGCTGTGTCCTATTGCATGAAAGTTGTGGTGGCGATCGAGCCGTAAAAAAAAAGGTAGTTTTGTCCGACAAAAATCTTCAAGACAGAGTCAACACTGAAAATTTGAGCCCTAAAACATTTTAAATTGTCACTTTAAAACAACTTTTTTATGTACTTTAAAAAAGACATCGGGGCCTTTTAGCCGAGGTTTGGGAAATCATGCTGGTTTATGTTTCTAAGTTTGATCAAATATGATTTTTACACATCAGTCTGCAGTTTTTTAAACTTATTTCTGGCGCTTAATGTTTTTTTTCTTATGAAACCAGTATCAGGCTCACTCAGATATGATTACAGCTTTTTGTTCTCACTACCCTGTTTTCAGAAAACCAGTTTGATCGATTTCAAACTGACAGTTTTTCATGTAACCCCTCTGACTCAGGTATTTTACTCTAAAGGAAGTATAATCAGTTTATCAAACACGTAAAAACCACATGAACTCCAGCAGAAGAAGCCTAAATTAACCAAAACCAACAGAGCTGACTCTGTTTACAGCTCAGTTTTGACTCCATGAGTTTGCAGAATATCCAAGACTGAACATCCTGTAAACATGTTTTAAAACTGTTTGGTCATGACTATCAAAATAAAAGTCCATATGGTGAAATGACACAGCTGTAGGTCCATAATTTCTCAGTTTACAATGTGACTTTAAAAGCATCAAGACTCAGAGGCGACAAAAACAAAAATCATGTTTTTAGCGAAGTGTTCGGATGTTTCAGAGTGTCACATCTTTGAGTGAACAGAGACGCCTGTGAACGTTCCACTGCTCAGTTTAAGATCTTAAAATTAACTCGGTTTGTTAATGAGGAAAAAAAAAAAAAACTTTAAGATAAAATCAGGTGAAGCTAAGCGACCCCCCCAGTCTGAACCATGTCTGTTAGCATTGTGGCGTCCTGTAAGAGCTAAAGAGGAGGAGACGTATCAGGTGAACATGCTAACATGAAGATGATGATGACAGGCTGATAAAACGCCAACCCCCGAACAGAGAGAGGGGTGGGGGGGTTATTGTGTTAGCGCTCCCTGCTCGCCTCCCTCTGTGGATCTATAAGTGGAGCTGATGGAAGGTTGGACTGAGTATGATTTACATAATTGGGATGTTAATTCGTTAAGCCGTGGGAGTTGATTATGTTGCATATTGATTGTGTTGTGCTGCTGTGAGGTCACACACCTCTTTAACGAAGGTGTACACAGCGCCGGGAATCGTGGGAGTCTGATTAGAAGAACGACGTTCCTGCTGACACGCCGCATTTTCAAACACGCTAATGAAATCAGCGTGAAAAAGGTAGAGTGTGAGTGTGTACGTGTGTGTGTGTGTAATGATGGATAGATGAAGGAGGAGGAGGTGGAGGTGAAAAGAGGAGGAGAAGAGGGAGGGGAAACTCCACCTGGTCTTACCGTTCTCCGGGTGCTCCATCTCGCCGATGCTGCCGTCGGGCGTGGTCCGCTCGTAGTGGTCCTCCGGCAGTGCCAGGGGCCCGATCCGAGGCCCCGACGAAGACTTGGAGCTGGGCGTCTCCGATTCCTCCAGGCCGCTGTCGTAGTAGCTGTGTTGGGACGCGTCTTGCAGGTCCTGCGCCTGATTGGCTGTGGAGAAGGTCACTCGGCGGTGGGGAAGCTGCGACAGAGAAAGGAAGAAAGCCGATTAATCTAACACTCAGATTAAATTTAACAGATGAGACGAGTTTATTAATAATAAATGAGTTTGATCGGACACACAAAGTTGTAAAAATAACTTTAAAGACGTCGTTTAAAGACGTCGACACGATCACTCTGGAAAACTTTCATCTCTTCGCACGCCGTCCTCCTCAAACCCGCTCCGCCATCTTTAATGTCATCTCCACAGATCTCTGATTTCATCCTATCACCGCTTCATGTCGTCTCCTTTGATTTTAAATCATCTAATTGTCTCTTTCCTATCAGTCGACTTTCATTTTCAAAGAAATATTTTAATATAATGTGATTTAGTGAAGCGACAGTTCGTCTGTGCAGAATCGAAGAGAACAGACGGACACAGACAGGAGGAGGTTTGTTCAGACTGATCAAGTCATTAACCTCAGATTTAAGTTGGAGACTCAAAAAGAAATACACTTCAAATCAAGATGCATAAAAAAACCAGACAAATTACACAAAACATCTGTGAGAGCATGTGTGCAGAATTCACCAACAGAGTCTGAATGTGATTAGAGATGGAAATGTCGCAGCCTCTGCTGTCGGCGTGTGAACGGGTGAATCCAACGTGTCGAGCGGTCTGAAGACGAGTGAAGAGCTTCATGAGTGCGGAGCGTTTACATCCTGAGTGTGTGTTTGAGTGTGTGTGAAGACTCGCAATTACAACAAGTTGATGTTTTTAAATTATGTGCACATTTTTGGAGCCGTTAATGTGTGTGACTGTCAGTGGGTTAGCAGACGGCCTCTAGTGGACACCTTCAGATATTTGGGATATCCGTATCATGAATTAACAGAGCTTCTCGTTCACCTGGTCAGCTTTCAGCGCAGGCGGAGCGCAGCTGGTCCAGTGGTATTTTGGTAGACCTGCGGAGTAGTGCGCATACGTCACCGATGCCTCACTGGCAGATGTCAGGTGTCAGGTACATTTAAGTGTTAAATCCACTCCACGCCTTCTCTTCTCCCTCTCTATGAATTACACCGTTGGGAGGAGCTGAGGTAGGGAGGGGGGATACTTACGCCAGGCTGTGTGGCTCACCAAACTACCAAAGTGTGCTTGGGCACGTCTTGTCGGTGCGGCGGACCTGACTTATGCTGCGCCTGTGCCACGCCGCCGGCGAGGCACGAAAATAGAGCCCTTTGTGTGTCTCATGTACAAGCTCTTGTTGACATCCTAAATGGACGATTTCTTTTACGTTCCCTTGACCTCAGAACGTCAAGATCTGACACGTATTTGCAGATCCAGGAGCTGCAGCTTCAGAACCGCAAATATGGGACTGAGTTTTGGAATTTTATTTGTTTTTGGAGGGTCTCAGGGTCTCTGTGATCCAACTTATTAGGTTGTGCAAACAACAAGGGACTTTGCAGTCCCAAATCTAGGGTCCTGATTCTGCAGGAACATGCTTCAACAGGAGTCCAAAGCTCTAAAACATGACTCTAATAAACACAATAAAATAAAAAATAAACAAAAATATGATCAATTATCTGATTTGCATGAATTTAAATTAACTCAGAATCTGGATTTAATTTAAAAAGGTTTGATTTTTTTTTTCGGCTCATTTTTGGGTCATAACGAGCGTCACCTTGTTGTAACAGGCAGCAGGCTGAACACACACTCTGCTGTGTTTGCTCTGTGTGTGTGTGTGTGTGTGTGTGTTTGTGTGTGTTTCAGGGGGTGAGGGGGTGGCTGTCTGACTGGTGTGTTTGATGGTTTTGTAATTAAAATACAATTAGCCTCCCTATAGCGCTGCGGGGACACTGAACGCCGCTCACCGGCACACACACACACACACACACACACACACACACACACACACACACACACACACACACAATGTGCAAATAGTGCTGCCAAACAATCTGTGTCCTCATTCAAAGGCACACAATGAACGGTCAAACATTTCAATCTCTCACACACACACACACCTGACCGGCCCAGGCTGATAAAGAGCAGCATCCCTGGCTCGGCTGATACTCTGTCACCATGGCAACTGGGCGCTATCAGGGCCCCTGGACCAGTCAAACCAGCAGAGACAGAAACTGGGTCTGAGCTCCTCTTTATCTCACGTTCCTTTCACCTGCAGAAGGACGAGGAGGTTTTTTTTCCTCTTTGTGTAACTTAATAAAAAAGGATTCGAACCAACAACCAGCCGACGGTTTCCCATCATTCAAGTGGATTTTAATGATTCAGAAATCTGCGTCTCTGCCGTTTGCATCAAAAGCAGTCTGTGGATTGGACTGAAAGAGTCACACTCGCCTGTTTCTGTGCAGCATGCGGGCGAAAATACTGTCCGTCTGATGGAAAAAGCTCCAAAGTGAAAGCTCTGCGGAGCTGTCCTTTAAACTGTGTGGACACAATGTGCTGCTGAGGCATCAGAAGCGCGGCTCCTCTGCGCTCGGGGCGACAGGCTCCTCTCCAACACGTTCAAATGCTCAGAAATAACCGGACTCTCAGCACATCTGAGGACGCTCACACTTTCTGTCTTTATTCTCAGCAGAATCCCAAAAAGCCGAGCTGTCAGAGAGGTCACTGTTTGTGTTTCTGAAGGTGTTACGTAAAGTCAGCAGCCCGTCGATTTTTCCTTTTCAGTCTATCACCTTCTGGTTCAGTTTTCCCGGAAAAAAAGCAGAATTTGGCATCCTCGATCTCAACCATCTCACACCTCTTGGCAGCGTCTTCAAAAGCCTTTTCTTCATTCAATCAAGAGTCGATAACCTACAGAAATTTACAACTCTTCAACACTTTAAGATAAGAAACGACAGAAATGTCCTGATCAATATGATTGTGATGAGTATAGATCAGCTCTTTATATTTGCTGTAAAATCTACTTCATTTGTGAGACCGGCAGATTTCTCTGTGCGTTTCTACATCAAGCAGAAAGTAAAATCTGAGTATAGACATTTTAGAAATGAAGGTAATCTGTCAACCAATCAGAGGCTGTTTCTGCAATCAGCTGACCTGTAAAGGCCCAATCAGAAGCAAAGAGAGATGTGCAGAATAGCAGCTCTGTTACTGTCAGAGCTTAGAAGATTGTATGATCGAGATAAATTTCAGTTCGATCACGATAATCAGCTGTGAGCATATTTACTCGATCAAACATGGCAACAATGTGCGTGACAACAGCCAATCAGAGTCGAGCTTTTCCTGCTCGAAACAGGAGAAGTAAACAGAATGACCGAACCGACCGAAATAGATGTCAACCATGACTCTGAGTCATCCTCTGAAGATGTTAAGAAGAAAAGTTATTGATCGTCGGTTGTGTGGCGGTGGTTCGGGTATCTCCAGAGTGACGTTGAGCGATTACGCCGATGTTTCAGGTGTGTCGGTGGTCGGTGCCTCAAAAACCGGCATCACGACAGATCTGTTTAATCAGTTAAAGAAGTATTTCCCGAGTGATTATGAGGAAAACATGTAAATATAGGTGGAGTCTGTATAGCCTGTCACTGCTGACGGCACGAGGAGCATTAGCGGTTTAGCGGTGCAGCCATCAGACCGAAGTAATCATTCAATCATATCATCTAATGTTTATGTTTTAAGGCATCTTCATCATCCCTGAAGGGGGCGATTTGTTTAATTTTGGTCAAAAACACTGATGACTGTAAACTAGTTCACTGTATTATTTAATATTTATATATGTAATTGTTGTTCTGTTGAGTTAAAATGGTTTTATTACTTTATCTTCTTTAATTTTCTTTGTTATTTACTTTGTATGTCAATAAAATGTTGAACTAATCTCTAGTTTCTTTAGTTTTTAGTTCAGATGCTTTAAAACTGGAAGTTTAAAAAAAAATCGTGATAATAATCGGGATCAGACGATATGAAAATATATATTGTGATCATTTTTTCGCCCAGGCCTACTTGACTCTCCTTTTTCCATTTTCCAATAAGCGCTGCACACCTTTCTGTCTTTCTCCTGAGTGTTTATTTAAAGCTGTGTTCATAGACGTCGAGTGACGAGCTGCTTCGACTGAAATCTGCTGAAACACCTGAAACACCTGTTACAGCACGTCTTACTGGGACTGGAGGGAAAGCAAACACGAACCCACAGCGCTGCGGTTTGCTTTGGGAACATCGGGCTGTGATGTAAAGAAAGTGCGATCGCTCAAACACGACGGTTTGTCGAGGCGGACGTGGTTTTCTGTTTTTTTTTTATTCCCAACACAAATAATCCAGAAACCGAGCGTTTCAGTTTACCGAATGTTCAGACTCGTCTCTACCTGAGACCCTGCGGCGGCGGTGGCGGCGGTGGCGACGGTGGCGGCTCTGCAGTTAAATATCTGCGGTTGTGTGATTATTAATAAAAGCTTCCTCTGCTCTGTTTGCAGAGCGAGTATTAGGAAATAAATCTCATCTATATATACATGAAAGGAGAAATGAAGCGGATCAGAGCCTCTCCTGTCTGTCTGTCTGTCACCTCCAAACACACACTCTCTGTAAACCTCTGTTTACTCTGCACGTGTGTGTGTGTGTGTGTGTGTGTTTGTGTGTGTGTGTGTGTGTGTGTTTGTGTGTTTGTTTGCTGGAAATAGAAGTGCCATCTCAGCAGGTTGCACCATGGGAAAGTGGAGCAGATCAGAGGGGAGGAATATAAAGACCAGCCAACATCCAGAAAGCTGAACCTGACAGAGACAGCAGCAGCAGGCCTGGACTCCCTCCTCCTCTTCCTCCTCCTCCTCCTCTTCCTCCTCAGAAACAGCTGTGGGTGATTTTTCTTACACATGAAAACCTGCAGACGCTTAAGGTCTCAGTTTCACTGACTCCAGAAATTCATCTTCACCTTTGATCAATAACAATGCCTCACGACAGCGCGGAGATATTCAAGAAGTTTGGAGTCGATTAGAAAGGAAAAGGTGTAAAAGAAAATAGAATCATTTTCCAAGAAAGTAACTCAATCGGACTGATAAATAATTCACTCTGTTCGGAGATGACCTGATTTTGCTGAGTTTCATTCACTGTAAAACAGACCGAGAGTGGACTCATGAAGACTTCAAATTTACAGTCAAGACATCAAACTGAGCCGACCTCGCTCCTCTTACGAGAACAAGAGCGAGTCTTTTCTGCAGCAGGAGTTCAGCAGGATCGGACTTTAATCTGTCTTATAACATACCTGTTTGCATGTTATAAGTCATAACATGCATAAGTTACCAAAGTTGGTATAACTAGAGAAGAAAGCAGTCGACAACATTCATCTCTGGAGGGGGGTGTCTAACTCGGTGTTACGGTGGGTTTGACCTTAACTTAATTTTTACGCCAGAAAATCCCTTTAAGTTTGTCAAAGTGCAAATCGAGTCAAATGTTCGTAAAACCTTTTTATTGACTAACTGAGTGTAGTTTCAGAGGAACTGAGTTTACTGATGAAGACAAAATCGATCATTAAAAATGGAAATAATCAAAGAATCGAACGGTGAGGTCTCCTTCGTAATACTCATTCAGACAACAGAGCTGCTGCTGTTTCTTTAACTTCTTGTTTTTCTTTGCTCATCCCTCCTTCCTTTATTGCGCGAGCTAACCTCAGAGTAGAGAGTCATCCGTCACCGAACAGCACCGTCAGGCTGCGGGGCACAAGCTGCCGTCACATCCCCATCCAACAAATAATTGCGAGAAGAGAAAATAAAGCGATTCATTTGAGCCTGAATTACTTTTATCACTTCCCGACATGTTTATTCTGCGAGTTCATCCATAAAAATGTGCTTTATTGGTCATCGCTTTTCTGCAGAATGAGGGAATGAAACAGGCTTTGGTGCTAATGTCGGGCGCATGAATATAAAAATGTACTTTCAGAGAGTGGGGAAGATTTTCTGTGGACGTTTTCTTTGACAAGGCGACACTATTAAAAAAAGAAAGAGCCTCCTCTCTGCAGGAAAAAACAGTCTTATGGTGAAATTCAACATCGGAGGAGAAGGAGGTCAACAGTCAAAAAATGCAATATGCTGGAAAACACGCCACCCACTAAAGTCAGAGGTTTGCGCATCAACATTTTCTTCTCAAAGGTTTATTCGGGTTTTTGTAATTTGACGATGACTTCTGCTCCCTCTTTGCGAAACGAGGAGAAAGTTTGAAACTTGAAACACGTTTAATGATGATAAAGTGGAGGTTATCCAGCCCCATTTGCATCTTGTCCTCCATTAGAAGCCGTTAATATTCCGCGTTTTAACCCTCTAAACTTAAATAACCGACATGTTGAGTGTTTATCGAACGCGCTGTTACAGTGATGAAGGTCAGTAATTAGGGATTCAAGGAAAAATGTCTCATCATGGCCGCCTTCCTCTGCAGCAAACTGTTAATGCTGCACTTTGACTGAAGTTTCTGATCATTTCTCCACCGAGCCGCTCTCTCGGTCGTCTGCAGGCGAAACGCACACATGCACTTTTATGTAAAACAAGGAGGCGTGATGAACCATTTTTCCTTGAATCCATAGAAACTGACCTTCATTATCATCGCTGAGGGGAACGCATGAATATGCTGCAGAATCCATCATGCAGAAAGGCAGAATTAAAGAGGCTCTAAATGGAGCGCTACCACGGCGCCACGGAGAGAGTTTGGACAAGATGGCCGCAGAGCGAGAGCAGAAGAGGAGGTTGTGAGGAACGTCCACGAATCGGACGGAGATACCGAAGACGGAGGACGAAAATTTGATCTGATATCCTGCAAAAAATGTCCAGAAACTGAAGCTGCAATCATCTGTGCGGCTCCTATTTAGATAAAGGAGGAGGTGCAGAAGGAGAGAGGGAGTAAGAGGAAGAAGAGCGAGAGAAGGAGAGCCCAAGGGAGCGATAAAAGGCAAGAGAAGAGGAGAAAAGGAGGGAGAGGGAGGGAGTGAGGACGACAAGGAATGAAAGACAGGTGGAGGAGAAATGAGAAACAGAGAGAGAGAGAGAGAGAGAGAGAGAGAGCGGTGGTTTCAGGTGGATGAAAAGAGGAGGAGGAGGAGGAGGAAGAGGAGGAAAGGAGGAGGACT
Organism: Xyrichtys novacula; assembly: GCA_962446985.1. NCBI lineage: Eukaryota > Metazoa > Chordata > Actinopteri > Labriformes > Labridae > Xyrichtys > Xyrichtys novacula. Next base: position 34,649,040 of record OY660869.1, on the reverse strand, counting down.
CTGGGTTCTCCTCAACCTGCTCCTGGACTTCCTGCAGGTTTTGCAAAAAAAACAATTTAGAGAAAGACTGAAGAAAAAGGAGGCCTTGAATCCTCCTCCTGGTCCTGCTCCTCGTCCTCCTTCAGGAAGATTATCAAGAAACCAGCTGTGACTTTAGGTAGAAGGACAAGCCTCCTCCTCCTCCTCCTCCTGCTGCTGCTCCTCCACTCCTCTCCCAAGATCCTGCTCTGAAGAGGAGGCCTGATGCAGCTTTATAAAGAGAAGAAGGTCAGATGCACTCCTCCTCCTCCTCCTCCTCCTTCCTCTTCTCCTCGTCCTTCTGCTCAAGATTTGTCAGAATAAAAAAAAATAAAAAATAAAAAAAGTAACACGAGGTTGGAACATCTCCTGCTGCGTCTCCTTCTCCTCCTGCAGAGGAGCAGGATGACGTTTCTGATGGATAAGGAGATAAAGTATGCTCCTCCTCCTCTGGCTGCTTTTTTATCATTTCTGCAAAGAGGAGGTGCAGGAGGGGAAAGAGGTCAGTCGTAGCCAGGCCTCTTCAGTCTCCTTATGCTGCTCCTCATCCTCCTGCAGGAGCTTACAGAGGAGGAACTGACACTACAGTGAGTAGGCAGGCCAATTGCTGCTGCTCCTCGTCCTCCTGCAGGAGGTGATGGAACAGTAAAAGGAGGTGGACGCCAGCTTCTGCTTGAGACAGATAAGAAGGCCAGGCCTTCTTCTCCTGCTGCTGCTGCTCCTCGTCCTCCTGCAGGAGCTTACAATGAAGAATCTTCCAGGTCAGACAGATATGCAGGCCAAGTGTCTAATCCTGCTGATACCGACCCTCCTCCTCCTCCTCCTCCTCCTCACAGGAGGCGAGAGGAGGAAGCTGCGAGCTAGAGTCCGACACAGATAAGAAGGCCGGGCCTCCTTCTGCTGCTGCTCCTCATCCTCCTGCAGGAGATTGCGATGGAGGAGCTGTCAGTTCAGACAGATAAACCGGGCGAGCACCTTCTTCTTCCTCCTCCTGCCGCCGCTGCTCCTCTTCTCCTCGCAGGAGGCTTAGAGGAGCAGGAGGAGGAGGCGTGTTCACTGGGCCACATTGTTCAGAGATGATTAAAAACCAGCGAGAGGAGAAACGCACGACGCCTCGCTGGCTGTTTGTCAGCCGAGACACGGAGAGGGAGATAACCGAGCACGCGTGTGTGTGTGTGTGTGTGTGTGTGTGTGTGTGTGTGCGCGCGCGTGCATGTGCGTGTGCGTGTCTGCATGTGTGCGAGATCCTCATTACCTCCCTCTGTGGGAGATAAGAGTGTGTGAGGCTGCATTGTGCATGCTTATAAAAGTCTGTCCTTATCAAGTATGCATGCACACACACTGCTTAAGAAACACACACACACACACACACACACACACACACACACACACACACACACACAAACACACACACACACTCTCTCTCTCTCTCTCGGCCCACGTGAAGAGCGTCTGCCAGCGATAATTCGACACAACTGTGCTGAATCTGAGAGCAGAATGAATGAGAGAGAGAGAGAGAGAGAGAGAGAGGTGGTCCACATACCTGAGTTTCTACCGTCTGTATGAATCAAATCTAAACTTCTAAACTTCACATTCAGATGTTTTAATAAACTTAATAATCTGCAGACTCAATGATAATATTCCTCTTTATTCTCCATCAGACTGAGAGGACAGTTTGTCAAACCTGGACTTCAGTCTCACTGCAGGATCCTTCAGATTTGATCAGGTTGTTTGTTTATTTACTAATTTTATTTTTTTAAACTCAGACAGTCGCACCATCAAGATAGTCGACTTTGTTCTGTGTAATCTGTCAGGACAAACTCAATCATCAACAGGTATGAGAACGGCAGGAGGACTCTGAAATTTTTAGACCGGCTGAAATACTCCCTCTGCACAAAAATTAAGATTTAATTCATGACAAGTTATAAACTCAGGAAAAATATGACGAGTGAGTGGAAAGTAAAAGTCCCTCAGCAGTCAGAGGAAAATGATTGTGTTGATTCCTGAGTCAAACATTTGCGAACGTTGAGTTTGTGTGTTTTTGTCTCCCTCTCACCCTGACCTTTGACTCTTCCTGCAGGTTTTAAATCAGTTTTGTTAATAAAAATTTAATCAGTCTTAGCCTCTTACCTTACACACATGCTGTTTGAAAATGTCAGAATGGGCGCTCTGAATACGCAGCTGCCTCTGCAAACCTCCTCCGACGGTTCTGCTCTGACCCTTCTTCGGGTCTTTGCTGATGCTCTCCCTGCTGCAGGAATTACATCTATATATATGGAGGAGCTCTCACAACACAACCAAACCACCACATATATATAAATAAACTTAAATCTTCTTTGACTGCAGAGGTTCAGCCTTTTCTACAAACTGTCCACAACAGCTGGATCATGCAGCGACACTGTCATATCATATATGTCTATTTTCATGTTGATCCTGCATCGAACAGAAAATCACAGAACATTATCGCACTTCTGAATCTCCAAACCCCTACCCTCATCCGAACCCGACAGACGATGACGTTTCACAGCCATAAGGAATAACCAATCAGAGCCCAGCACTTCTAGCCAATCAGAGGTGAAGGAGGGCGGGACCTTCCCCTACCATCCGACAAAACAAAAGTTCACGCGCCGCCAAAAATGTGATAATGCTGCGTTCGAGGTACCACTGAAGTCAGAAGTCCGAGCTGAAAATGACGTCACAGCCGAGTTACCAGCATTTCAGTTACCAAGTCGGAAGAGAGCAAAATCGAAGGTGGAAACAAGATGGCTACATCTACGAAAGTTACTTAAGTGCTTGCCTTGTCCGGATATAAGGCAAGCACTAAAGTAACTTTCGTAGATGTAGCCATCTTGTTTCCTTCCTATGATAATAGTAGCGATCGCAGTCTTTTTTTATTCATTTATTTACTCTCCTCCTGACTTTTTAAGTTTACTTGTTTAACTGAGTGCGAGGGCGCCTGTACTGGGTGAGGAATAAAATAGAGAAGAATACAAGCGTCAGTCTTCAGTGTTGACAGCAGCGTTCACTCTTTTTATTACTTTTTCTTCCCACATGTCAAATCAGATCCAGTAACAGCGACACTACTTCCGATATTCTGTATTGGAGCACTTGTCTGCTGTTTAATGTACAATTGTTTGTATGTACAACCTAAAAAAATAAAATATTCGCGACAGAAACATCGTGAATTCCTGGAGGGACTGATAAGAGCCTCAATGATCACGTCCTGTTTCGTATATTTGACTCTAAAGTCTGACAGAGTAAATCTAAAACACTCGTGCATCACATGATAATAAATCCATGCAGGATGTTAGCGAAGAAGAAGAAGAAGAAGAAGAACACACCGCTTTATTCCAGTGAAGTCTAACAGAGCTCTAAATATAGAGCAGTGATATAATAGGTCTGTATTTGCACATTTATACACTCAGTGATTATTTCAGCAGATGTCCAGCTGCAGCTGTGCAGCTTCTGTCTGTTTAAAACTTCATTTTCCTCCTGAATTATAGTTCCTACTCGGTTTTAAAACACGCCGCTCTTCTGCCAGGAGAGTTAATCCGTGTTTGATGAAGGTTATATGCAGCAAGCTCCGCCCCCTTTATGTGACAAGTATAAAAACGACTTTATATGTCCGGGTTGACGTTCCCTGAGTCCTGATTTTGAGGAATCTTTGAACAGATGAAGAAAACAGGCGGATTATTGCGTGTGTGTGTGTGTGTGTGTGTGTGTTGTATGTGTGTGTGTGTGTAGGTTTATATAAGCGCATGTGTGGATCATGTCGAGGTGCAGCAGGAAAACTGCCCTGCAGCTAAAACAGCGCTGTCTCTCTGCCATTTTTTTATATCAGAGTGGAGGTTGAGAGTACGACGCTGCAGGCAGTGATTGGCTCTGTAGGAGAAAACAGCACTCAGCTGAGCAGGTGTGTGTGTTCGTGTGTGTGTGTGTTTCCATTTATATGTTTCATGCCCACACACACACATTCATGTGCATCAGGCTGCAGCTGAAGCTAAAGTTGTGCAGGTTTGACTTCCTCCAGGCTCTGTGCTCTCTCCTCATAAAACATGTGTTGTTATTATTTTTATAAATAAAGATCTGTCACCGCCGGCTCTGCGCGGCCTTTGTTTTAACGAAGAATACGTCCAAAAGTATGTGGACGGTGTGTGTTTTATTTACACCACCTAAACCCGGACTCTTCTGGGACTGATAAAGCTTGAAAAGTTTGGACTGACACAGAGTCTGATTAGAAACACTGATGGGGAAGCAGCAGAAGCGGTGAAGCGAGGCACAAAGCGCGGCTCTGTGTTTCTGTGCAAAGTTTCCACATGAATCCAAATGAGGAGCCGCAGCAGGGAAATGAGGAACCAGACCAAAAGCACATATGCAAAACATGTCCAGAGTCTGATCACAGAGATATGAATAGACTGAGAAAATATCGCTCCTCTTTTGGCATGAACTGCAAATTTGTGGACGGACTTTGCATCCACCCAGAGATAGTTTTAGTTTTTTTAACCTGGTCTTTATATAAACGTGTTCCTGCAGCTGAACTATGGTGAGGGTTCTGGTTCGAGTGTTTGATTTCATATGCTGACGACGGTCTGATCTCCTCTGTCAGATCACTAAAGTTCATCTGAGATACGGTGAACGTTGAGAGTGAGCATCATTGAAATATACGGCAGGATTCGAACCATCAGTTGATTGATCAGTTCACCTCGATAACGATAAATGGACGATAACTCCTCCACAAGCTGCTCACCCCCTCCCACATTAACTTCGTCTACTTCAGTCGCTCCAACTTTCTCTCCGTCCTCCATCTCCTCACCTGTCTTTCCCTCTTTGTTACGGACTGGATGGGGTGGAGTCACGTCTCTGACGTAGGACAGCGTCTTAAAGGGACATGAGACCATAGCCTACCTACACACATCCAAAAACCAACTTTGATTTATTTATGTTTATCGTAAATTTAGGTATCAGTAAGTTTTCAGTTTATCGCCCAGCCCTACCATTAAATAAATAAACCAAAAACACAAACCTGAGAGATAATGAACCAGTTTGGCGAGTGCTCCCTGTTACCTTCTACACCTTTTTTCCCTTTCTACCAGCGTTTCTTATTTTCATCCAGTTGTCTGTAGACAACGGGCAAAACCTGCCTTCAAAATAAAAGCCCCAGAACCCAAATAGAGTGAAGTAAACAGAACATCAGAACCTGAACAGTTAACACTCATACATTTGTTTTGTTTTGAAGGTGGAGTCAACACGTCCAAGATAAGTTTGAGGAATAATGTACATCTTAAAATAGTTCGAAGTCTGCCCAAAATGTCTAAAATGTCGATGGGATGGCGTTGGTTATTGTCGTAAATTTTCAGTTTAGTGGCCTTACACTACTCCTATATTTCACATACACACATAAAAAGGACACTAATGCAGGGAGAGCAGCAGCAAAGACAGCTTTAAAGCAGTTTGTATAATCTGCTGAGCTGTCATCCAGTCTGGACTATTATTTAGACGGACTGTCCCGCATTGATTTATGGTCCACCTGAACCGGTGCGAGGCCCAGGTGCTCCTAATAGGAATAAAACATTGAAATTCTGCTGTAACAGACAACTGAACTGTGGTTCCAGACTAATGAGTCCACATAACCCCCAATTTCCACCTCCATCCTGAACGGTTACGAAAAGGTTGTATCCTCCGATCGTAGCTTATCGTTACTATTCAAGTTAACGTGTCAATTTCCATCGACTTCTTTCTGTTCCTCTGTGGATCGCCGGACTCCACAACCAATCGCAAGAGTTCTACCTTTTTGTTATCTCGTTATCAAGCGATTGCACATGAATCTTGTGAGTTCTCGTGATCCCTGCTGTCCTTTATCCACCACGAAATTCACCTCACAAACGGAGCCGGTAGGAATTGGCAGATGGTGGACATCGTCAGCGTTACAGATCGGAGCCATTCCGGATGCGGTGGAAATTCAGGGTTAGGTGAGAACAAGAGTGACTCTGGTTTGACCCTCTCATGTCTTCATAAAGAATAAAAAACTGGAGCTCAGTCCGGATGAACTCGGTGATCAAAGAGAGAGTAAACAAGATTATAAATCTGAACAGACACTTCAAAGTTCTCCAAACTCTCCGCACCGCTACAGGCTGATCATCTCATTCAGCCACGCCAACAAGGTCTTCAAGTTTTCATGAGCGGCAGAACTCGCTCGCTCGCTCGCGCCGAGTTTTTACACTCGGACTTCAGTGTGCAGAAAAAATCTGCAGGAGAGTCAGAAATGGAGACTCGTGGTCGGCGCTCACTCTGGGTTTGTCTCTCTGAAACAGGCGGTATGACTGCGACTGTCACCCGGCATCACTCCGCCTCGCATCAACACAGAGAGAGAGAGAGAGAGAGAGAGAGAGAAAGAAAGAGAGAGAGAGAGAGAGAGAGAGAGAGAGAGAGAGAGAGAGAGAGAGATGAAACAGGTCAGCTGAGTCTCTCATCTGGTTCCCAGAGTTTACTTGTGCGCTGCATTCCTTTGCCCTGCAGGTGTGTGTGCGTGTGCATGAGTGTGTGTGTTTGTGTGAGTGTGTGTGTGAGTGTGTGTGTGTGTGTGTGTGTGTGTGTGTGTGTGTGTGTGCATGAGTGTGTATGTGTGTGTGTGTGTGTGTGTGTGTGTGCATGAGTGTGTATGTGTGTGTGTGTGTTATCTCTGAGCCACTAAATCAGTGTTACAGTGGCAGAGCATGTCGAGCCTTAACTCAGGAGCACACACTCTCACCTCCAGCCTCACACACACACACACATGCACACACGCAAACACACACACGGACAGGCTATATCCTAAGGTAAACTACAGTGTTGTCAAAATGAGGAACAACACACACACACACACACACACACACACACACAGAAAGAAATGGCGCTGCAGCCCTGACAGCAGCTCTGCGCTCTGAGCTGACAGTGACAGAGACACTGACGCAGCAAACCAAATGAACTCGGGGGCAGCACACACACTCATATAACACACACACACACACATAAAACACACACACACATAAAGATGAGAGAAACTTGAATAAATCTGCTTCTTCTTCCTCTTCTTCAGCTCCTATTTTTCAATTTGCTGCCTCGCTGCTCTCTCACGCGGCGCTCAAACTCCCTGACAACAGTGAACGCGGCGCTGACGGCTGACGGGTGGACAGGAAACCCCTCAAACTGACCCACAGTTAGAGGCGAGTGTGTGTGTGTGTGTCTGCGTGTGTGGGGGGGTGTGATGGTGACCACATTTCTGTATGTATGAGCATTTTCGGACTTGCTGATGCGTTTCTCCGTCACTCAGTCAACAAACTGTGGAACAAAGCAGAATCTCTGTCGGCGGATTCGCTCAAACGGACAAGGGGCACGAGGGAAATTACAAGATCTGAGTCTGAGAGGATGAAAATGAAGAAAACAAATATGACCTCCACATGAAGTTAAAAAAAAAAAAACATTATTACAAGCTCAGATTTGGATTAAAACGAGTTCTGCTCCATGTGCTTTTTTAGGTTTTGCAAAAATGACTCATTTGTTCAGTATTTGACAAATCTGAACAAATTCAAGGTGATTTTTTGGGATTTAATTTTCCCAAACAGACATTTAACTCCATTTATTGACCTTTTAGCATGAATAAAACACCAAGAGGTGATTTGATGGAGCGTTCAAATGATCATTATTAACATATTAATTTATCAGATTTACTTGAGTAAAGGCTTGGGTTGGGCGATAAATTATCGTTCACGACATATCATCAGAAAAATCCTCCATGATAAAAATTTGCCATCTCATGATAAATACGATATATGCAAGTTGATGACATAAGTGGGAGCGACGGACTCGCAGCCGTATCCCACACAGAGCAGAATAACAAACAAACATGGCTGAAGGTGAAGAAGACGTTTCTGAGCAGCTTTTTACTGAACGAGGATTCACACGAGGGATTTCCTTCAAGATTCGGGTTTGGACGATCGCAATCAGGTCTGTCTGACATCGGACAGTGGATCTGTTGGGGTTCACTCGGTGCAAAAAGAGTTTACAACAAATGATGAAAATGTTTTCACATTTGAGACATGTTTTATGTCGTTAGTTTACTCCATAACCTACCACTCAAACTTGTAAGGATCTTATTTGACTTCTCCAACTGGTGTTTTCAAGACAAAATGAGTCAAAGATATGGATTGGAATTATAATATTTTTTATCGGGACTTTCATCTTTATCGCCAGAAGGGCAAATCTTATCGTGATAAACTTTTGAGCCCATATCGCCCATCCCTAGTAGAGACAAACATGCACAAGAATTGATCCACTCTCTTTCTTTTCTCAAGAAGAACAAGCATGAAGAAAAGTGGACACTAACTTTTTTGGTCAGTTTTGTTGTTGCAGAAAAATCCTCTGCTTTTCTTTCATCAAACTAAAGTTGTGTTTTGTCCAGTGATCAATATTTGATTGTTAGTATTTCCAATTTTCAATCATGGAGAATAATTTGAATTTTCATCTTTAGTGAGTTCTCCTAAAATTAGAACTTTTTTATTCAAAAATTATCACTTTTTTATTATTACATTTCAACCTTCACCACATTAAATCAAAATGATTTTTTTTTTAAATCTGAATTTTTCAGAAACACAAAAGAACTTTCATTTTCTCTCATAATTAGGATGACAAGAACGACCTCCATTCATCCACATTTAGAGGGCGATGATGATAATTTAATCTCTGCTAATCTCTCTAATCAGAGTGAAGTCATAGTCCGAAGTCAGAGCGAGTTTTGTTAAATTTAGCGTCACAAAAATGAACAAAGAAACCTGCTGGGATGTTTTCAGTGTTTTTATTTGTGGATTTTTTTTCTCTCCATTAGTTTCTGTGAACATTTCCATGTTTATGTTAATGAGCGCTCTTATTTTTTGTTTTATTTTCTGGCTTTTTTTAAAGTTTCCTAACAAGCAGAAGAAACTTCGTCTCGCACTGAGGTGGGAAAACAGCAAAAACCGTGATGAGGTGGTTTCCAGTTGACAGCTCTGGTATGTTAATCCCTAAAAAACACCTCCCTTCTTCCTCCTTCTCCTCCTCCTCCTCCTCCTCCTTCTCCTTGTGCAGGGAGGAATTCTACAGCAGGTTATAATTGGCTCCAGGACGGAGCGAGGGAGGATGAAAGAAAGAGAGGAAGATCGAGTGATGCATGGAGACGGAGAGGGAGAGATGTGAGCGAGGAGATTTGGTTTTGATTTGCTCGGCTGTCGTCCAGCTTCGACGTGAAGACGGAAAAAAAAGACGAGAAGAAGAAGAAACAAAAGAAAGTCAGGTTTTCAGTTTTCTGTGTGAAGTTGTGACTCTGAAAATCTGCAGCGTGAATCTCTGTTTCCTCCTAATTTTAGCTGAGAGACGCCGGATCAGAGGAACGAGAGGATTCAGGGGACGGTACGCAGAAAAGGTCAAATCAGGCTTCAAGAAACATCTCTCTGAAACCGATTAAAATGAAGCTGGAGCGAACGCCGGACGCCTTGATTCAGATTTTGATGAAGAGATGACTCATGTTCAGCGGTATTATTAGGACTGTGTTCAAAAGTCAACGAAGTGGAGGGAAAACTGGAGAAACGGTGCAAAAAGCAGATTAATCTATCATGTTTTTGAGCTTTTATTGGAGAAATCTGTAAATCTAGTTTTTACTTGGTGTAAATTTTGGACTTTGCTTAAACCTGGATTCACTCAGTAAACGCAAAACCTTTCTGTTGTATCGGCGTTTCATCCACACAGAAATGGCGTTTCAGGTGACTGTAAACGGTACTTTTTGAAAACGGGTCAGAGAATGGATAAATCTGTAAACGACGACCATTTCATCTCCGTGTGGATGACTATCTGCATAACGGATAACGGTCCAAAATTAGCAAAAAAATGAATATCGGATTCTATCAGACTGCATCTAAAAATGTCCGATATAAACGCTCCTTCACTCTGCTCCAGCACATCTGCACTATATGAGGTGACGGTGGTTCACACTCCAACACAGTAGGTGGCGGTAGTAAACCAATGCTGCTGCTGCCTGCCAAAGAAGAAGAGTGCCCGACTCCAGTAAATGTAAAATCATGCAGCTCTAGTTGCATCCAAAGACATTGTGTTGTTCTGAATTTTCCTGCCGCTACCTGAACCCAGTTTGATGACCTGTGTGTTCTGGATCAGGTGTGGAGCGTCCATCCGTCAGTCCCTGCTGAGTCTAAATTTCTCTGTTTCCGTCTGAAATACGACTTCCTGCTGGACTATAAACTCGGTTTTATCAGATCTGACTGTGATTTAGCGGCACAGGCAGGCCTAAAGGACGTTGGAATAACTCAGCGCTGATGCAGATCGCTTTTAAGAGCTACCTGGACTTGTTAAAGAAAGCAAGGACACTGAGTCCTCTGAAAATCAAATGCTCTATCAAGTGCCAGTTAAGTGCCATCATTAAAAAATAAGTACGCGAAACATAAGCTAATACTGTCTGTGAAGAGAAGGACGAATTTTAAGCGTCTGTGGAGGGGAAAAAAAAAGTGGAAAACATGTCGAGATGGAAAAAATGAATTTGAAAGAAAATAAAAGAGAAACCAGCTGCAGGTTTGGAGATGATGAAGATACATATTTAATGATCGGGGACTGAAATATTCGGGAACGGGGTCTGACGTTATCCTGACGATCTATCTGCACGACCACGAATCAACACGCTATCTGAGGCTGTTGGTATTCACAGGCCGAGGTCTGCAGGAGGAGTGTGTGTGTGAGTGTGTGTGTAAGGGGGCCTTTAAATGTTTGTGTCTTTGTCTCCTCTTTCCCCTCTGTCCGTCACACACACACACTTCTTGCACACAAACACACACTTCAAAAAGGGATGACAGGGTATTTCATCCATCTCTTGCGAGTTTTAGTTCACAGACGCTGAGATTTGAAGGGCGAGGAGAGTGAGGAGAGTTCAGTGAACAGAAGACTCAATCAGCTGAGGCTTTTTTCATGAAGACTGCTTTTACCCACACTGCACTGCTTTGTGCTCTGATATGTGTGTGTGTGTGTGTGTGCCTGTGTGTGTATGTGTGTGTGTACAGTCATAAAATACAGATACAGTCGCTGCAGTTTTACCCCCAAACCTCCATAATGGGATTCAGGCTTGAGTTACGACTGTTTTATTTCATTTTGGATCCATAAAAGGTCCCACTAATTGTTTTTACAGCACTACATTACCCACAATCCCCTTATATAAGCAATAGTCACATTACTGGCTTGGAAAATAACAAGACGTTGAATAATTAAGGGGAGAGACAGACCGTAAAGAAACGCAATTTCCAAGTACAAATATGCCAGATTTACATGTTGCCCTTATTTTTATGTATTTTGTTTTTTAGTTATTCAGGAAAATAAATGAATTAAAAGACAGAAATGTTTTTATTTAACCAGAAACAGTCATGAGCTTTTAACTGCTCTAGATTTCCTCGACAAAAACAGTCATTTTACATCGAAGGGAGAAAAGTCGATCAGTCCAGCTGTAGTCACACACGCACAAAACTCCAAACATTTACAGGAGGAGCTGCACGTTTTAACGCAAACACCCTGACTTTGTCTGGAACTTTTCCTGCTTCTACTCCATGAGCAAACCTCACAGAACGAGTCAACCATCGAAGGTGAAAGAAGAAAAGTCAGTGAAGATGTCTGCTCAGAAAACCGTCACCACAGAGTCGGTCTGTTGTTTTTCAGAGGTACGAATCCTGCTTTAGTCCACTGAGGTGATGGCTGCACAACCACAACCACATCCACACCTTAAAATAGAGCTGTAATCAAGGGGTGACTTTCAGTGGAGCTCGAGAAGAAGCACAAAAACTGCAGTTCCTAAAGTGTCCACTTGAGGCTGGCTCCAAAAGCCCCAAACGCCTCATTAGGTCTCATGTTAAATCTCGATTTCGGCTTTCCTTGTACCTTTAAAAAGTCGCTTTAGGCAGAGACTGGGTCCTGTATATTTGTGTGACACGCTGCTGCTGTTCTGAAGAAGCTCCCACAGTTCATCGAAGTTTTCAGAGCTTTAGTATCAGAAAAAACACTTCCACGACTTCCTGACTTTAATCAGAGTTTGAGAACTCCAATTGGAGTTGGAGAACTCCGATTAGGGCTACGTTCACACTGCAGGTTATGATGCACAATTCAGATTTTTTGTTAAATCTGATCTTTTTGTGCGGTCGTTCACGTTACAACAACGAATGCAGCATCTAATGTGTGACCCGCATGTGCACAAAGCACAAATCTCTTTCTGCGTCTGCGTTTGTGTTGTCGATCAATGGTGACGTTTGTCGCATATTGATGACGTATCGGTCGGATGAACGCGACCTGAGCGTCCACTCTGCAGTCACACAGAATACATATCCGATTTATATCCACATACGAAAGAGGCCTGGGTCACATATGGTTAAAAAATCTGAATTGACCTGCAGTGTGAACATAGTCTTAGACACCCAGATAGTGCGATTGGAATTTGATTTTCTCTACCATGGAACCAGCGTAGTCGGAGTATGATCGAACAACGCATGTGCGCGTGTGCCCCGGCCCCGTCACCCTGGAACAAAAACACCAGAGAAGAGGAGTAGCGTGCGTCCATCATGTATGACAAAAACAACGCTGTACGATGCTCCATCTTAGCCACGTCTGACGTCTGACCTGCTGTTGTTGTTGGGTCGACCAGAAACAGCACCACCGAAAAGACCCATATCACCCCCTAGTTTTGGCGAGGACGACATGTTCACGTCAACAATTCGATTTTCTCAGCTGACAAGGAGAGAATTCTGATTTGATGAAAAAAACGACTTTTGACCTTAGTCCGATTAAACTGCTTATGTAAACACACTGAGTGACAGAGGGCGAGGTTTTTAAGTTTGCATCAGTCTTCAATCGATCAATACTCAGAGTTATGGATTCGTTTAAAGGCACGGCCGTGTTTACAGACACGAAGTCTCCAAAAATCCCACCTGAATCTCCAAATACCTCTAAATTGCGCCGAACATCAGGGAGTCAGTCCATGCAGATATTTTCTCCCCCCTCCCCTCGCCTGTGTCCTGTGGGTGATTAATAACGCCGACTGAAACCGTGTTTCCGGCTCGGTAACCATCACAATATGTCAACAACAGAAGTGTGACATCTGTTTACAGTCCTGAAATATGTTCCTGTATCAAAGTACACACAGGATGAGGGATTATTGGGAATAACTGGATTAACGGCGACATGTTTCCTGAATGTTTCTCTCAGTTCTCATCTGAATAACAGCTGCAGGAGCGCCGATTCCTAACACTGTAACACAATCAAAACAACAGTGTGTTTTCTCTGTGTGTGTGTTCAGAGTGTGTGTGTTCAGAGTGTGTGTGTGCATAGATTTAAACACACTCTGAACACAGTCAGTCATCCTCTAAGTTTCTCCTTCACTTCCATCTTCCTCCTCTGCACGCCTCATTCCCTCTCTCTCATACATCGAGGTCATAAATCACAGCAGCTCTGAGGACGTCTGCCTCCTCGTGTGTAAGTGTGTGTGTGCGTGTGTGTGTGTGTGTGTGTGTGTGTGCAGGTGGATGCCTCAAGGAAGAGGGGGGGCTCCGTATGCATGCATGTGTGTCAATAAATGTGAGCCAATAGTAAAAATAGTCACAGCAGGAGGAGCTGGGGGAGTGAGGAGGAGACGCGTTCACGTCGATTGTCTGGAAACAATAGAGGGAAGGAAAACGCTGACGGACCAGACGAGGATTCTTCTTCTACTTCTTCTTCTGTGGGAATAAACGACGTCTAAATAAAGTCAAACTGTTTAACAGAAACAGGAAGGAAAACCTGAGGTAAACGATTCAGGCGAACAGACGCAGGAACAAGTAAACCCCGACTCTTCCTGCAGACAAACAGCTGATTCACGTGTTTTTTCTCATCTCCTTTCTTGTAATATTTACATCATGAACTTAAAATTACTGATAAACTCGATTCAGCAATATAGATAATTATGATAATTGCTTTTTTTAAATCTTTTTGCAGCACACGTTCAGTCGACTGATGCAGAGTCATGAGCTGACACTTCTGCACAATGAACATCTTCTCAGGCCAAAGATTCAGACTCTGTTAGCGTTCACCCCGATATCAACCGCATCGTGAACAGCTACAAAAAGGTTGTATCCTCTGATCGTAGCTGATCCCATGGATGAGGAGATGCTGATTCTAGAAGTCTAGAAGTAGATTTCCTCCTCTGGAAGGACACAATCTACTGCTTATATGTCTATGTGGCTGTCTTGAGTCGACGTATGAGTTAGTGTTGGGCGGTGTGACGGTATAAAAGTGTCTACCGATGAATGTTGCTCGACCGTTTATACCGGAGAGAGAGAGAGCAGATGTCTGCTGCGTCTCTCTGAGTCAGTGTGTAGTTGTCTGCGCTCGCTAACAGGAAAGCCGGAGCGCATCCGTTTGGGTGCGTTTCCGTATATTCACCAGCGTGTCGTGCGGAGTTTGTTCGCTCCGTTTGATTGGTCAGGTTTGGGTGCGCTCCCTATAATCACCAGTGTGTCCAGCAGTCTGCTTGGCATGATTTCGACAAAGAAGAAACAGAGGAGATAGAGGCAGTACCGAGCAAATGGAGGCAGCCCGACACGAGGAAGAGGAGGAGGAACTCGTCCTGAAAAAGGGCGGGGGTCGCGACATCAGAGTCTTTCACATACCGTGATATGAGATTTGTTCATACCGCCCAACACGAGTTTGAGTGCGGTGGAAACTCCTTTTATGGTAAATTCGGGGTTTCTCTCTGGTGGTAAAATTTGCCTCCCTGTTCAGATTCTGTGCTCACAGTCTGGTGAACAAAGAAAGCGTCCAGATGCACATTTAAGCCGCCGACTTTTCCGTCAGGGTGGAGGTCAAAGGTCAGAGAAAACAATTCCAAAGGACAGTCAAATTCATGTTTTCATCCGAGCGAAGATAAACCTGCGCACAGATTACTGAGGAACATCTTACATGAAACGAGTTCACCCTTCGCTCGCTCCCTCGCTCGCTCTCTCGCCGTGCTGGAAGTCGACTCATGCTGATAGCACAATGAAAGGGAACAGGAAGGAGCTGTGTGTGAGTGTGTGTGAGTCTGTGTGTGTGTGTTTGTGTGACCTCATTTCACACCTGCTCAGTGTGCCAAAGGTGAGCTGACTGGCGTTCCACACAGAGAGCAGATCTCTGGCTGCAGGTTGGAGGTTGTTGTTGTCGTTGTTGTTGTAGTTGTAGTTGTTGTTGTGTGGATGTTCATCAGTGTGTCTGCAGGTTAAAGTGGGTTAAAGGACACACACAGCGGAGGGGTCGGAGGACAGTGCAGGTCCTGGTTTATTCTGGTCTGCTGCAGGTGTTATCAACCTGCACATGTTTTTTTAGGTGTTATTAAACTGATTTTCACTGCGACCATAACCCTGGTTTATTTCTGACCCTCATTACGACCATTTTCACCCTTAAATCTGTTAATTAGTTTCCAAAATTAATCATCATATTTGCCCTTTTAGCTCTAAATCCACGTGTCCTTTTCCTCTCCACAGACTCGTGATTCAAGACTTTTACTCTGACTTTTTTTTGGGATCTGTTTTTACAGTTTTTGCTAGTTTGACTTGATGCATATTTTCAGAAATATTTCCAACGTTTTACCTCAGCTGCAGCATTTTTTAAAAACAAACAATTAAGGATTTCAGGTGCACATAATTATGATTATGATATCCTGTTTCATTTACAGCGTGTGTATAAAACCGGTTTACTTCTTTAGCTGCATTTATGTAATGGTCTGAATCACACCTGCGAACATCCTGGGCTGTGTGTAACGGTTCAAAACCAAAGGGTTCAATCCACCAACGAGAATTTTAGTCTTAAAACCCGCTTACACATTTTTAAGAAGATTCTGACATCCATTTTTTATAACCTGAGATTTTTACTCTGTTTAGGAAAACACCTGAGAACACTTTTACATCTAAGTGGTTATTTACACCTGCAAAATAAGGGCCTGTGTCCACTAACGCTGGTTTCTGAGCTGGCAGCTTAAAGGTAGGGTAGTCAGGATCTGAGTTAGTAATCTAAGAAAGTCAAAAGCATTGGTGCTACTGTAGATGCCAACAGACTACCAGCAAACACAATGTTTGCAGGACTTCTACAACTAGCCTTATAGTGCGATAAGTACAGCGTAAGTCTCCCTTGATTCTGATTGGTCAGTGATAAAAAAGTGACATTGACGAGCACAGCGGAGTTCTAAAATGTTGAACTGAGAGCGCAGAGACTTGAGCGAAGGAAATCTTTACTTTAAACGGTTACACCTCGTTCACCTGTCCTGACACTCCTCCTCCTCCTCCATCTTCCTCGTGTTTCTTTCTGCATAAATCTGTTAAAACTAAAGAACTTCTTTATTTTTCAGCCTGTTTCAGTCGAGTTTGCAGCGCCACATTATGCCCCGCTGATTGATTTCTCCTCTTTCTTTCTCTCCGACTGCTTTTATTGACTTTATGAAGATGAGTTTCTGTCTCTTCATTGTGATTCAGGAGGATTCAGCTGCTGCTCCTGTCCTGCTGCCATCTCCCTCTCTCTGTCTCTCCTCCTGCCTGCTGCTGATTAGACTTGGCGTTAGCTTTAGCATTAGCCTGTCCAGTCGCTCCCTATGGGCTTGTTGTCTCTTTTGGCTAGCGGCGGCAGCCTTGGCAAGCTAGCGGCTAATCCAGATTGGATGCTAATGAACTCTGGCTTGAGTCCACCTCGTTCCTGTAGAGACGTCTGTTTCTATGAAGCCCGGCGGCTAACTGGCTAACATGGAAGCGGTCCGCTGGCCAATGAGGAACAAAACCACCTGGAGCAAGCTAACTGGACTTCTGCTAGCTGTTAGCATGCTAATGTCTGAGTTATGTGAGGATATGGAAAACAGGCTTTGAGTTAAACACAAGCTGTTCGTGTTTTGGTTTAGACATCAATTTTCCTATCTATAGATTATGTATTTTTAGGTTAGTTGTTCTGGGATCCAGCTTTAAAACAAAACAGAGAAAATGGAGCTGAAGATGTCGAATATTTATAACTGTAAGCTTTTAAGCTGCTAAGAAGTTTTTTTCACAACCTCATCAAACAAAGATCAAAAATACATGTTGCTGAAATTCTCTCAGAGCCTTTTAAACCAAACTTTTCCCACTGGATGGACTCTTTTTCCACTTAAACTGGAGCTTTTTTGCATTTCCTGAGCCAAATTTCTTATTTCCCACAAACATTGAGAAATTTATCATTCCCTTGGTAATCTTTTATAACGATTCAAAAGTCTTCTTCATCCAGTCCCTGCCATTCTTCCACTTTAAACTCCATATGGTTTCCTAACGTGTCCTTTCCGAAAGCTCGTAGGACGTTCAGTCTGTTTATATTTCCAAGATCGGTTTTTCTTGGTGATGTTTTTGTCATTTTAGCTCCCGGTGGATTCTTTAATTAGGGAAATAACGGAAAAGTAGGGACGCTTAGGGAAATAATCTATGACCGTCACACAAGAGTCTGAGTACAGCTTTACTGCTTAAAGGTGGGGTAGACAGGAATCCGTTAAAGAAGCATCTTTGAAACCAGTCAATAGTTATCAGCTATTGATGACATTTGGTAATATAATAATATCTCTGTGTTCTCTTATGTCTTTGTAGTCAAAAGCCATTCTCCGCCTCCTCCAACCTGATTGGTTGTGAGGCAGACGCTGCTCCTCCGTGTCGTTCAGGAGCCCAAACAAAGTTAGCGTGCTACAATATCGGACAGTAGAAACCAACCAGAAAGTTCGGAAAATTGTCTGAATCCTCCTTTGGCCACGACTGCCGACACAAGCAAGAAAACAAAGTAAATACCGGAGACTCTGGAGGAATAACGGGCGCTTAAAACGGAGCTGAGGGGAAAACTGGTTGGGAGGGGTAGAGTTTACATTTAAGATTTCTCCTAAAAACTGAAACTAACTCAGATCCTGACTACCCTACCTTTAAGCACTCCGGCAATCCATGGAATCATATATTTTCACTTTTGTAGAGCTGAGAACTGAGAACTATGTGAAAATACCAAAACTGGACGACCTATCTGCTGTAAATGTCCTGTATATTTGAGACATTGGTTTACATACAAGCTGCCAAAACCAACTCAGGTTCACCTACAACCTCCTGATGGAGTCGACACTGCGCTGCATATCTAGAACGAAGTAGGAAGTACTTTACGGGGAGCAAAAGTCGATGCGATCTTGCGCTTAATTGGGTGGTGATTGTGCGATAAGATGGAGTGTAATTAAAGTAGATACTGGAGACTAATTTGTCTACTTTAAAGGTGTCTGAGCCGTGGTGTTAAACACTGAACTTTGGTGCTGCTGTCACCAAAAACAAGTTCAGACAAGCTTGGATCTCCTCTTCAGATACCAAACCAGACTGTCCGGATCAAACCGGTTCAGGGAAACGAACCAAAACAGCGTGGAGTGACTTCTTTTCAGCTTGTGTTCATGAGTGCTTAATTTCACTCTTGATCCCAGCTCTAGGTTTTAACCTCCTAATTAATCACTGTTACTTAAAAATGCAATCCAGTGGTCTCACTGCGAAGGAAATTGCTTTTTGACTCTGCGCTTTAATTAAAAAAGAATCTGTTTTGGTTTATGAGTAAATTTTGACCTTTTTTAGAGGGTTTGTAAATCATCTGTAAGGTTGTTAACGGCTGAAGAAGCTTTTCTCTCAAAATCAGCGATGTACAAAGTTTTTTGACAACAATCATGTTGTTTTTTTCACAGTAAAATGATATAAAAGACTTGGAGGGTTTATTTTGGGACTTATTTTGTATTTGCTTTTTTTTGTTGTATCCAGTCCCTGAAAAATAAAGCAGAATATCTGCATCAGTCCTTCTTCTTTAATTACAACTCTCTGGTTTTCTAGTCGTGTTTGCAGTGAATCATCTCTGTGTTTCCAAAAACCCATTTTCTTCAACTCCAAACCAGACACCACTCCAGCTTTCATACTCTCCTTTGTCTCTGGCTTTAAAAAAAACATTATTAAATTATCTTTTAACTGACAAAACCCAGCTCCCTGTTTCTGAGCAGTAAACATGTTCCTGCCTCAGACCGCAGCAAATTAACCAACGAGGAGGAGCCGTATCTTCTGCAGCTCTGACTTTAATTAAACCGGCAAACTGAGAGTGGGGCTCAAAGTGGAGCTGCTGGCTGCTCTGCTATTAAAACATCTCTATATTTCACATTAGCAACACTTTATTTGACACTCCTGTTATTTACTAATTTCAGGATGATTTTCTGGTTTGTGGCGGCTAATTCTTCAGAGCTTCCCAGAAAAGTAAACGGTGTAATTTGGTCAAAACTAATTCGTTCAGTTTGAAAACCTGATTATCATATTTTTCAGATTTGGGATGTTACCCATCTGTAAGAAAAATAAAACCAGTTTGAATCACCCGATTTCTTTGAGACTCATTTTCTTAACCAGAATTCGCCTGAAGGCAGGAATTTTTAAATTTTTAACATCAAATTTAAAAACGTCTCTGAAGACCTGATTGTCCGAGAGTTTCAAGGCATCCTGAACTTTTTATTAAAAATATATCATACAAAATCTGTGCAAACATATTAACAGATTAATATATCGTGTCATATCTATGTATCATATAATATCATATCATATCACATTGTTTCATGTGGTACCGTATTGTTTCATGTCATATCATGTTGTATTGTATCATGTCATATCGTATCATATCATATCATGTAATATCATATCAAGTCTTATCGTATCATATCGTATCATGTTGTATTGTAAAGTATTGTATGTATATCAGATCATATTGTATTGTATCATCATATCATATAAAATCATATGGTAACATCTTATATCATATCATATCATATTAAGTTGTACAGTATTACATCATATCATATATCATGTGTTATTCTATCATATATCATATTGTATCATATCATATTATAGTATCATATAGTATCATGTGTATCATATTGTATTGTATCATAATGTATTACGTCGTATAGTATTATATATAGTATAGTATCCATAAGATCAGATCTTGTTGTATCACATCAGATCAGATCTGTATCATATCTTTCCATTCTATACTGTATTGTGTTGAATCCTATCATATGGTATTCGTTTAGATTAAATTAAATTAGATCTGACTGGATCTGATCTTTGCATATCCTCCCACATCATATCATCATTTTTTCAGATTACATTTTATTGATTTTGTAGTGTTGTACCTGACTAGATCAGATTGGATCATATCAATAATAGATGGTTTAGTACCTAATCATGGTTTACAGTATTATCTTGTATAATATCATGTCAGATAATCTTATTCATTTAGATAATCTTATATTATTTATTGTAACATATTGAAAAGTATTCCACCTTATTGCACTGTATTGAATCATATTGGTTTGTATTATACTGTAAAATACTGTGTTTGTACTTTATAGAACAGCATTTTACTGTAACCTAACAGTTAAAAAGGTATTATTTACCATATGGTTTGTATCATGTCTCATGTCTGGTTTTGTGTTTGGTATCAAACTGTATTGGGACAGATTGAACATATTGTATGTACTACATTGTGTTGTTTGGTATTATACTGTATAATACTGTTTTGGATCCTAATGTGTCACTGTATACATTACAGTACGATGAACTTCACTGTCCTGTTAGGCAATTCGTCCTAAGGTTTGAATGTCGGGACCACGACAGTGTGAGCGAGCGATCGAGGGATTTAGCCAGTGTTGGAAAGCCCTTCTGATGTTATAGACATTGGCTGTTGTGTATTATCATTATTGCTCTATGTAACAGAGTGTTTAGTGATTACTCTGTGAGAGAATAATGAGGCGTGTCACACAGAGAGGAGGAACACTTTATGAATTACAGGGAAATAAATTAAACCGATAAACAGGCGCAACGTCCTCTAACTTATTATCCAATTATCTACTCTCTGTGTGTGTGTGTGTGTGTGTGTGTGTGTGTGAGTGTGAGTGTGAGTGTGATTAGACCACTGTGTTAAAGAGACAGTCCGGCATTCTTGGTAATATTACAGCGAGAGAGGAGATACACTGAAGTTAAAGTTAATTAACTTCATGGCTGTTTTGAGGTACCTAAGAGACTCTTCAGAAAGGTTAGTACACCTGATCTTAAGTCAGGTTTTAGGGTACTCTTTAGTGTCTCGGCTGAGACTACGATGAGGTCCAATTCGGTATTTGTCTCAAAGTACCCTAAGGATTTGTTTCGTGGGACTCTTTGCAGAAGTTTCTTGGTTAATCGATCTTGATATTCCTCGAAATGCCCTTTTTAAGCTGCTATGACATCCATAAAGCATCTTTTTTTAAAGTCCTCCAAGACTTCTTGCATATTCTGCGTATTGTCAGTTCCAGGACACCCTTAAGGGTTTTGTTGTTGGGTACCATGAGGTCCCATTTTTGTATGCATTTTTGGAGTACACCTTGCATGTGTGTCGCGGTTTTCTGACATGTGACTATCTCGCACACGTACATATATTACGATATATTGTGAAGCCCTACTGCCAACCAGTCTTGAGTGGGATGTCTGTTTCGTCTCTTATCATTTAAAAATCGTCCTTTTGTTCCTACCACGGGGTCTAAGGTTCTCTAATCTTTATTTGAGCTCTTAAATAAAAACACAACAAACCTGATCCCGTCATAAAAGTACTGTAAATGGTGGTAGAGCAGCTCAAGTGTATTGAAGTACTGTTACTCAAACCTAGTACTAATCTCAGAGCTTCAAAGGATCTTGGCGGTAACTCTCTCCCTCCTTTCTTCAAGCCTCCATGCTAAGCTATTCTAGACACACTCTTCATGCACACAGACAAAGCTGTTGTCCATCTTCCCTTGTAGCTCTCGGGAAAACAGCCAACAGCATTTGTTTGAACTGCTCCTTTAACAATCGCTGAGATGAACTAAGTGAAAGTGTCAGCCAGAGAGGAAACACACAAACACACACTTTCTCTGAGCCAACACTGATGCCAACAACAAGAACAACAACACGCACTCTTGTAAGGACACTTGCACCATAAGTCACATTACACACACACACTCACAAACACACACACACATATAGGCAGTGTATCAGGGCATTAATATTCAGTCGGTACAGTAGCTGTGTTTACAAAGAGAGAGAGAGAATGAGACAGTGATGGAGGACGCCTCGCTCGCCCGGTCCTCGCTCGGCCTCTCAATTACCTCTGACTGTGATTAATACATCAGACTGCATTAGCCTCCCTCTCTCTTTTCCCTTATCCCTCCTCCTCCTCCTCCTCCTCCTCCTCCTCCAGCTTGCCGTAGTTTTTCTCCTCCTCATCTCCTCCTCCTTCTTCTTTCCTCTCTTTACAGACAAACAAAAAACAAAACCGTCTCCAGGAATGTGTTGATCGGCCTTTTTGCAGAATTAGGTTGTGGGACTGGGAGCGGTGGTATTTTTAAGGGGGTAGCAGGGGTGAAGGGTGGAGTGGGCGGAGTCACGGGGAATGCTGTGGTTAACCGAGCGGCGTCGTTCAGGGCAGAAACATGGAGCCTCTGCCGGGAACCGAAACAAAAACACACAAACGGATGAGATCCTTCTTTTTTAACAGCTGTTGACTCATCTGTGTTTGACTTTAGAACATTTACAGTCATGAACTCGATCATTTAAATAACCACCAAACAAAGTGGAACACACCCTGACTTTAAACTATACACTGCACTCTCACACCCTAATGTGAACGCCATTAAAATTATGCAAGGTTCTGCAAGACATACTGCACAATGATGTAATATTAACCCTATAGTATACATTATCTACGACGCATACTAACAAACGAGCATTATCCACCCTGCAACATCACAACATTATCATATTCAGAAATTTACGACAATAACCGATGTAGGGCTGGGCGATAAAACGATAACCCTATATACTGAAAATGAATTCCCCTTAATATCAATATGAAACGTGGTCAATATGCTGTTCAATAGTCAGCATTCTGACATGTTTTGGTGGACAATACGAATAGCCAAGTTGCACTTCGTTCTGAACCAATCATGTGCTGAATTAGAACCAAGTATCAAACAACTGCATCATAGCAGACAGCAGCTACACCCAACCATTGCACTTTAACAGGTGAAGCCGACAGCACTGTTGGTGAGAAACAAAGAAAATGAGTGCTACCCCCGACAGAAATGACCACGAAGGCTCAACAGATGACCACATCAATGTCAACCACAACACTGGCGTTAGGAAAACGTCGGTGTGGGAGGTGTTTTGGTTTTTTGCGGTCGGACATGAAGCAGAGTAATGTGGACTGTAAATTATGTCGAGTACATGTTCTCACAAAGTCGGGGAATACCTCAAATCTTTTTCACCACCTGAAGCAGCGCCACGCCACAGAGCACGCGCAACGCAAAAGGTTACAAACCCCGAGAGGAGCGAGGAGCCGAAACAGACGACCATTCAGTCCACTTTCATTTTTTGATGTGTGTAGGTAGGCTATGGTCTCATGTCCGTAACAAAGGGGCAAAGACAGGTGAGGAGACAGAGGATGGTTCAAAAGTTGGAGCGGCTGTGGAGTAGTTATCATCCATTTATTGTTATCGAGGTGAACTGATCAATATATCCTTATATTAATTTGAAGACATATCGCCCAGCCCTACAGTAGTATACCACAATACTGCACAGAAGTAAGACCTTACTCTTTAAACATGTGCATGTAAATAATATGCAATAATACTAACATGCAACAAATGCATAATAATCACATGAAGTTAACAAACTATTCTATATTTAACAGCACAGTACTCTTATTTCCAACAGTGTAATAAAACAGTGTTTGACAATATGCTTTTCTGTGACTCTATATCCTCAGCTGAATGAACAACACTATATACAGTATATTTATAAATGGACCTTTCCATAGAACAATATGGTGTTAGATAACACTTTATATTAAAGTGGGATGATATCAAACACCAGAGTCGAGTGTTTAATATCATAAAACTTACACATGAACATAAATTCGCCTCTATTTTCTCTGCAGCGCCGTAACACAAACAAACACAGCCTCCGTGTAAAACATCATGACATGATAAACTATGATGAACCGAACTCTGCCGATCATACACTCCTGTTACCGGCTGCACCTGTCCCTTTAAGGAGGGGGGCTTATGGGTAATGTAGGAGCTGCTGTTGCTGAGGAAATCAGCCTGAAGCTGTGTTACGGTGTGTACAAGTCTGCCGTACACCGTTGGAGAAATAAACCGTCTCTCCTGCTGCGAGCCGAGCAGATGTCTGATAGTCGGTTTAAAGACAATCGAGCTGAGGAGGGGAACACTCGGGGCTCGTCGAGGATCACTGTCCTCTAACCCTGTCTGTCAGATTTGTCATAGACTTTAAACGCTGATATGGATGGGATGATTTAGAAAGATGGAAATGTTTACGGCTGCAACCTCCTGCAAACACCAACCTCTTTATATAACATAAAATTTCAGCTGGTGGTGAATTTGTGGACAAAATATATCATGTCAGCTCCACTCACGACAGCTCCACTGGTATCAAGAGTGACTTTATGGAGCTAATGGGCCTGTCAGCATCCATTAACACCACACGGTACCTCGCCATCCTTACTGGTTCCTCTTTTTTTTGGACCAGAAAAAAAGGAACTTAATAATTATTTAAAATTTGATCTAATTTGTATTCCTCCATGAAGAACTTCCCCAGCGTTGCAGCGATCTGATTCGTCATTCAGTCTCTTTGTCTGAGCCCGAACTTTAATTATTGATTCGCCTCTGCCCTGTGATGTTACCCCAGATTGGAGCGAAAGGTCTTTCCCATGCATGCTGGTGGGTTATGAGGGTCTCGGGTCTCCGGGTGGGGGGTTGGGAAGGGAATGCGGGGAACGTTTGGTGGGAAGTTCGAGCCTCAAACGGAAAGAATGACGAGGCTGCAGAAAGAGAGAAAAAACACGACGCCACATCATTCCTCGTCTCCTCGTCACTCTCCCTGCGACTTCCCGTTTGAGTCTGCGGGGAGTTTATCACTTCTGAATGATGACACGAGTGGAATAAATAACAGCAGACAGATGCAGAGGGAGAGAAGTGTGTGTGGGTATGGATCATTGTGCAGAGACAAAAGAAGGATGAGAGATGGTGAGCAGGAAAATACACTCTGCTCCGGTGTATGCAGAGCAGAAATCTAACCGTACATCTACCTGAGGGGAAAGGAAGGAAGGAAGGAAGGATGGGCTGAAAGGAAAGGAAACAAGGAGGGTCAGCATCCCTCCTTCCCTGAATGAACAGCAGCTCTTTGACGGGAGGAGAGAGAGTTCGAGAGAGAGGGGAATTAGGATTCAACTGCGGTGGTCGCCCGAGCGAGCACTGACTTAGATAAATCACCTGCATGCACAAGATACACACACACACGCATACACAACTGCAACTACACACACTTTACCCGTGCAGTGCTGACACAAGAGCACAGATTACACTCTCACACACACACACTCCAGGCAGCGAGGCAGGATGTAGCAGTAAAGAAGTGAGAAGCAGCTGAAAGCCAAACTGTGTCTGTCCACATGGGAAGAGTCATTAAACCCCAACACAACCTGCAGGAGCTCATGTGACAGTTGCACACATACACACAGAGAGCTATATGTGTGTGTGTGAAAGTGTGTGTGTGTTAAAGTGTGTGTGTGAGCTGCAGAGATTCAAAGCAAATCAGATACAGCCACACCTCTCTGTCTCTCGCTCACTAAAGGTCAGCAGTTTGTTTTAATTTGAGAACGGTTCATCTTTGCTCTCGGAGATCCTTCGCAGCAGCTTCCATCTGAAACGCCCCGTGTTTTAATCCAATAAATGCCACGTTAGCTTCAGTTTTTAACCCATCTCACAAGAATGTAGTTGTGCGAGAATGTAAAGTTTAAAAACACTTCAGGGGTGATTTAGGTGGATTTCTAAGCACTCCTGATGCAGAAAACTGCAGCTTTACTCCTGAGAAAGCTCCTGAGTTTGTGGGAAGAAACTGAGAGACAGACCCCCTGTACCCCCCCACACACACACACACACACACTCACACACAGAAACACACACATGAACACACACTTCAAGGGATTCCCCCGCAGCAGGGACAGGGAGCGTTTGTTTTTTCCTCCTCTGGCTCCCTGTTGCAGCTCATCCATTGTTGTCTTGTTCCTTCCTGTGTCTTCCCTAGGGGGGGCGCCTTTAACAGTCGGACCCCAGCAGCCCACGCACTTCCCGAAAACAGGCCCCGACTTTGCGTGACTGCACAGGAAATGCTGACATCACATCCTGTGTTTTGAGAAAATAATGTAAAGATGATGGAGATCGGGTTATGAGGAGAGGATGAGAGTCTCTGCAGGAAGGAGGCATGTCCCGCTCAGAACAATGCAAAGAAAATCTAAAGTAAAGGACCAGCGGGGAACCTCTCTGCTTTACTCAGATTTTTCTACAAACACACGACAGACTGACTGATCTACTATCCCTAAAAAGCCTCCAGCCATCAGTCCTCTGTGTGGAGCTTCCATTTTCAATCAGTTGTAGCTTCACGCTGTGGTTACATCTTGAGCTCAGTCTGTCAAAGGACGCTGATTGGTCTCCAGTGCCGTGGCTCGGCTCTAAAAAACATTTGTGTTTGATAATCTGGTATTTTCCACCTTTTTGTTGCCGCCAGTATAACAATTTATAAAACACTGAATCTTTATAAAGACAAAAACTGTCCCGTCGGACTTGAACTAGGATACCCAGTGAACATTAAAGGCTGCAGCATCTGTTTTTATGTCATGATCTGTCACCAAAGACTACCCTCCACATATCTGACAAGAAAAAAACATCATGCTTTGGCGTACATGTGTGAACGGGCAGCTTAAGGAAATTAGCAAAAAAAAATGACCTGAGATTCAAAATAAAGCAGAGAAAAAGATGTCCTGACTTTTTCTGAAACTTTGCAAAATGATGAGGGCAAGGTCTCTGATATTTCTGAAAAAAGTCAATATATTTCAGGGGAAGGCTGTACTGAAATATTTTCAGGAATTTTAGTAAAATTCATTAAATATTTGGATTAAGATGTCCTTAA
Organism: Xyrichtys novacula; assembly: GCA_962446985.1. Taxonomy (NCBI): domain Eukaryota; kingdom Metazoa; phylum Chordata; class Actinopteri; order Labriformes; family Labridae; genus Xyrichtys; species Xyrichtys novacula. Next base: position 34,621,924 of record OY660869.1, on the reverse strand, counting down.
ATTTTCTAGGAATTTTGAGAAAGATTGGGGCAGGATGTCTGAATATTTTTTAATCATTTTTAAGAAAATTCAGGAGTAGGATGCCTAGGAATTTTCTGGAAATATTCCAAAATGTTTGGAGCAAAAATTTCTGTACATCTCTGGATTTTTTAGTAAATTTCAACAGATTCCTGAAATTTTCCAGATATTTCAGGAAGTTTTTGATGTCATGATGTCCTTAAATTTCCAAGAACTTGTGAAAAAAATTAGGGCAAGATATCCTTATCATTTTAGTCAGTTTTCTGAAGACTCAAGAGTAGGATGTCTAGGAATTTTCAAGAAATATTCTAGTATTCTATTCTCGTTTCCTGCACTTTCCCCAGAAACAAACCGCTGTAACTTTTAATTCACAGGAACTTTCTTGAGAGTGACTCTGTAATTTGATGCTAATTTAGAGGAAAGTGGAGGCAGTGTTCAATCAGTACACTTCCAATTAACTGATTTAACTGTTTGCATCACTTAGAGAGCCTTTTAGTCAGCGGGTTCACAGCAGGTCAGATCGGAACGTTTCAACATAAATAAATGAAAAACTTTTCATGTGAGAATTTTTCAAAATGACAAATCCTGGAAATCAAAGACAAACCAGATCTGAATATTCAAAACATACAATTATCACTTTTCCTGACAGAACCTAAATGCACCATAACAACAGGGTCTGAGTCTGACCCGGTGACCTCATGTTACCGTGGTTACCATAACAATGACACCGCCCTAACTGTCAATCAAAGCAGCTGTAAAAACAAACTCACATAGCTGGACTCTGTTGTCACCTTTTACTCGGGCGTGTTGACGAGTGTGACCTCTGGCTTTGTTTACCCTCAGACAAAAGAGCTCTCACACACAATGAGACACACACCGACACGCAACGACACACACTTTGACAGAGTGACACACACTCTGCCACACACACCAACAGAGACAAATGGCAGTCAATAACTTCCTCCCTCCATCTTTATGGAGCTCGTTAACTTCTCTCTCCCTAATGGCTCTCTGCTGCGCCTTTTGTTAGCCATACTGCAACACACACACACGCACACACACACTTACACACACTCAGCAGTCGGCTCAGGTCGCTCACTAACAGCAGGTGATGGATTTTCCTGCGTTAAAGGAATCTTCAGTGTGATGGGACGTTTGGCTCGGGGGAAACTTTCAGTGCCAGCTCTTTTCTTTTTTTTTCTTCGAACGTTAACTTTGATGTTAAAAATAAAGTCTGACATTCAGTCGTGTTGTTTACTGTCTTCTCCAAAGTCAGAGGAGATGATGGACGTCAGTCATGTCCTCAAGTCCAGCTCTGTGAGTCCATCATGACCTCTGAGGAGCGAGGTGTACACACGTTTCAACACACTGCAAAATAGGCGATAAGACAAACAGGCGAATATGTTCCCTCGCCATAAGTGAGGCTATATTGTAGAAAATACTTCATTCTGATTGGTCAAAGCACATTCCTCCTCTGCCTGTTGACACTGTGGTAAAAAGGTTAGACTCTAACATGTCCTGCAATCCATGTCCTGGCATCTCTAGGCTATAAATGAACTTCAGAGCGTTGCCGAACCTGAAAAACCTGAAAAATGACAGATTTGTGCAGACGATGGCATCTACTCCTCTCCCTGCCTTCCTACTTCAACTTTTACCGCCCAGCTAAGGTCCCAGCTGGGCCCCTGCTGCTCGGACATGACCATTTCAGACATGTCAGTGAGTGGAACAGTCTGTCCAGCATCTGTTGTGCTATAAAGCATGTTAATAGACCTTTACTGGTGTGATGCAGGTGTTTGCAGGACTTGGAAAAAGATCTCTGGATTTGTTTGGGTTTTGGTGCAGTGTAGAGTAATGTTAATCCACCTCACAAACAGGCTGATAAGATGATTTTGCCATGGAAGCGTTACTTGCTGCTGTTTCAGAGAGACTATTTTTCAAGCTGCACTAATAACTCTACAGATTTTTATTGGTAGGCGAGTAGTTGGCGCGATAATTCATGGTGAACAGGTGGTTTTGCAGACTAGAATACCTTTGCCCCTTTTGCATCAGGTTAGGGATGTCTCGATATAATGTTGATATCTGATATTAGATTAGATTCAACATTATTGTCATTTCATTAAGTGGTATTAGCGTGCTTTAACGGTCCGATATCAGCAAAAAAAACGATACAAGCCGTCCATTCCAGACTCCGCTCCAGCACCTCTATCTAGCAGCGCCCGGATCCAGCATGTAGAGCTTATGTGATCACAATAACAGTGTGTACGAAGAAACTAACAAAGTAGAGAGGAGTAGGAGTGATGTCGGCTGTGTGGCAGCATTTTTAAGTCAGAAAAAGACTTTTCATGCGCAAGTTTGTGCCAATATCAGATCAATTGGACAATACTGAAGGCAGGGCTCGACAGTGCGACCGTTTCACTTGCATTTGTGACTAAAAATAAATAGTATTTAGGGTCACGTGCGCATTAAAAAAATCTAATGTTCTTTTCCTGTAAAAATGACGGTGAAGTTAGTTTTAGGTTGGATATTTGACGGACATTCACTGAGGATCTTGCAGTTAAATCTACTTGACACCCTCACTGTCAACGTCGGATGTTGAATAAGGGACCGTCAATAAATTACCGGTTGATGTTCTCAGAAAAGGCTGTTTTCCTGTAATAGCTTCCGTGTCATGTGACCAAACGACCTGAAATTGATCTCAAATAATAATACTTATGTTGGCCAATGAGATCAATTTTCATTGTTCCCCTAAAGTTCTTTGTGAGCTCTTTACTTTTTCAACTGAGGAGAACATGTGAAGTTATTGTCAAGCCCTCGAAGGCTACGATCGTAGCCTCCGGTATCGTACCAGAAGTAAAAAGTTGTATCAGGAAACCCCTACATGGAGTTCCTGCTCATCCTGTCTGGGATTCTCATCTGCATAACCACCTGCTCACTATATACTACCACATTCATCGACCTGGGTCAGTTTTGCTAAGAGGCTGCAACATCATATACAGAAAAACACTAGAATCCCCTTAAATGAGCAGACCCTCATGCACAGTGAAAATCTGATATGTTGTTTGTAAAATTATGTATTCTTTCTTTATGTTAAAACTTGTTGTATGTAAAGTGCTTCTTATGTCTCCTCTGAAATCTGGACATTTAGATTTGATTATCTCATGTTGCTTTTGAGAACTAACCGTGTATTAAACGTGTGGAAACAAAGAAGCTGCCGGTTTAGCACTGACTCTAGCCTCTCCTCTAAATGTGTTTCTACCTGGCTGCAGCAGAGTGAAGACCCGCATGTGTCTCTGTCTGTCTGTGCGTCTCTCTATAGGAGGATAATCCGTCAGACGGACAGGTTCCTCTCTGTAAGTCGGCGTCATCAATCTCCAATCAGTCAGACTTATTGATGAGCCCACAGAGCCGCTGCCAGCTGGCAGCCGCGGGCAGAGACGGACAGACAGTGAGGAAGAGAGACGGATGGAGTGATGAAGAGAGTGATAAATAAAGGAATGTCTCCCCTGAGCAGCGGCGAGCCCCGCCCACCTGGTGAAAGACATTAAAAGTCCCATCTGATGCAGGTTTTATGACTTTGATCAGGGTAATGTTCTCTGTGATGGGATGTCTTAAACGTTATTTATTTACCTCCCTCGCTCGGCGGCCCTTCTAACATTTGTCCCTCCATGGCTGTGTTTTCACTGAACCTGTTAAAGTGCTAATAAAGGAGTCATAGCCGGGATCATCTGTTTAATTGATTGTAAAAAGCGTGACCTTCACACTGCAGCGATTGTGAACAATCAGTGAGGGAAACAAAAGAGACGATCGGGACAAAAGATGAAGAAGAAGAAGACGATGGCGATGAAAATATGACCTGTGAGGAGAGTTTGAAAAACGCAATTAAATGGAGTAAAAGCTATTACTGACATTTTACAAAAAAACTAAAAGTCCAGCCTTGAAACAGAGTCGCTCTCGGCAATAACTCGGTGTTAGTGACTCAAAATACCGTTCCCACGCTTCAGACCAAATCCGTGCATTTGGTATTTCTTTGATAACAGCATGTGAATATTATCAGACCCTAATATAAAGAAAACAAGATTTTTCACCAAGTCCTTATCAATACCTCTAATGAGCCTTTTGATTTCTGTTTCCTCTAAGATTGTATTTGTACAGATTTTTTTGAACATTTGAACACATCACAAAAGCATCTAATTTACTTTAGCGTAATTCTGGTTTCACTGACCCGACCTTGAACACCTCACAGTGTAATCCTATATCAGCTCAGTTAGCTGCTAATGAGCTTCTATCCTGCTGGTTTTAACTCTGGATCAGGATCATTTCTAACTAAGAGGACTCGATCTAAAGTCTGTGGGTGAAGAAGAAGAGGAGGATGGTCACGTTTAATGTCAACAGAGCGGTTTCAAGCTAAAGACAGTCAAAGGTTTGATTTGATGTACGATACTGATGAGTTTGAGGCTGAGTTCCTGTACTGTAAATAACATATTAACTATGTATTAGTGCCGGACGATTAATCGAATTTTAATCATGATTTCGGTTTTGGCTTCTCACAGCTGCAGCAAGCGTGTGACGCGTGTGGATCGATAATATGATATGAGCGATTGATAACGTGGCAGAAAGGCAGCCTTTTGTTAAAAAAAGGGTAGGACAACTTCAGTACTCTGGAAACATTTTGGCTTCAATTTGACGGAGGTTGAGCAAAAGGAAATTGTTTGCGAAGTTTGTCACGCTGTCGTTTCTGCTCCCTGAGGGAACACGACCGACTTCAGGGTTTCCCTGTATGCAATACAGCTGTATACTGCCACAGCTAAATAAAAGCCGCCACACTTTAAAAGCGAGTTTTTGTGTATTTAAGTGGCTCAGACTCGGACTCATATGTATCAGTTTATGCGTGTGCACATGGATGCTGCACCGTGGAGCACACGAGCGGAGAGTATTAACATTAACAAGTTATCGTCGTCGATCATCACAGAACTGATTGCATTTTTTTTGTTTATTTCTGGCTGTTCTTTAAAGTTATATTTAAAGTGAAGTTTCGTTGGTTCAATAAATATTCAACTTTTGAAATCAATGAATAATAGTGTTTATTGATCGTGATTTCAATATCAATATCATTCGCGATAATGGTCCAGCCCTACCACGTACCTTATTTAAATTACTTTTTGGCGTGTGTCTGCAGAGTGTTGCTGGTTTGTTAAACAGTTTGTGGAAACAGTGAACTGCAGTTTTTTAAGCGAAGTCAGAGTCGTGCTGAAACAGTCCTGCATATGTTCGTCTCATTTCTCCAAAGACCGGTTCACCAACTTTACCCAGAAATCTCAGGACTTTCTTTGGCAGGCAGAGCCATGCCTTCCCCTTTGGAGCTGAGGCGATCCCTCATTTTAGTGACACGAGTCTGAACGCTCCAACTAAAATAGAAAAAAGATCATTTTCATAACTGTTTCAACATTTATATCCATCTAGAAAGGAGGTAAAAAAAAGCAAAGTTTCCTCCCCACGTACATTTGCACATATTTTGCTCCTCCTGCCGGTACAGGGGTCGCCTTTTTATCGTCTTTCTGGGACAAAAATTAGAGGTCACCTTGTTGAACAAACTCGACACCTTTCAGGTCCCTGCAGAGGCGTAAAAATCTGTTTCTAATCGAGGTTATTGATCATTAGAGCCACGTTTTCACTGATGCACATTGACAGATTGGATTCTTATATTCTGCATGAATTTTTCACGTTTCCAGAAGCTTTAAGTCTAAGAATGCAGTGAGTGAGTGAGTGAGTGAGTGAGTGAGTGAGTGAGTGAGTGAGTAAGAGCTCTCCTCAGTGTAATAACTGCATGAATGTAAATAGTCTGAATGTGTTTCTGTCTCCCTGTTTCCATCCTCCTCCTCCTTCTCTGTCTTTCTGTGGATTTCTTGGATGGAGTCAGATAACAGACGAGCAGAATTTCAAACAGGACACACACACACACACACACACACACACACACTCACACAAACACGCTGATGTCTCTCGCTCGCTCTCTCTCTCTTTCACTGAGCTGTGAATGACACCTTCATTCCCGTCGTCACTTTAACATTTGAGCATCTCTCGCCGTATAGGCAGAGACTTCAACCTCCAACACACACACACACACACACACACACACACACACACACACACACACACACACACACACACACTGAGAACAGCATCCAGATGTGTAAATTAACTGCAGCTGTTTTAATATCGCTCTGTTTTCTCTTCTCTCTCCTCCACTTCACCTCCTCTTATCTCATAAATCATCTCCTCTCCTCGTCTCCTTCCTCTCCTTCCTTTCCTCTCTCCTGTCCTCCTCTCTCCTGTCTGACCATATGTTTGTCTCCCAGCAGGTAAAGCTGTCCGGGTCAAAGGTCACGGTGTGCAAACAGCTTCATATTGACACAAGGTGGGAGCAGCACAGTGTGATGAGAGAGTATGTACGGGTGAGTCCTTGTGCTGGAGAGCCAAACCTCCCCTCTCCCTCTCTCTCTCTCTCTCTCTCTCACAGAGGACGATCGAGGGCAAGTGAGTGATACACTTCCTCTCTCTCTCTCTCTCTCCTCGTCTTTCCTCGTCTCCGCTCACATTTAACGACAGACAGCGGCAGTGGCGGCGAGTCAGAGTTGGTTAACGAACACCCGGCGGTCTGATGCTAACGGAGCATGAGAGCGACATCTCGTCTTACAGGAGGCGCAGGAGGAGATACTTCCTCCTCGGCTCCTCTTACCTCGAACCTTAAACACCAAAGACACAGAGACAGAAACAGAGAGAGAGAAACAGAGAGAGAGAGACTCTGCCAGAGAGGAATAGATTAACTCTGGAGATGTCGATAGTTGCAGCATCGTTGAGCAAACTCCTTCTTGTGCTGCCAAACTGAGGTGTGAATCTGTTTATATTCAATTCAATCTTCACAGAATTAACAGAAGGAGAAGTCTTTTTAACTTGTAGAGACACTAAAGCCGGCTCCTTACTCTGATGTTTGAGTTCTTATTCAAGTGACAGATGTAGAAAAAGAGACTCGGGATGTGAAGGAGGCGTTTAAGTGAGATTTTAAGATGAACGTGTGTCGTTTTAAGAGCATTAAAAGAGACCCTGGTCCTCATGGTCTCATTTTATGTTGAAGGGGTTCTTGTATTGTCAATCTCGAGGTTTGAACTGAACTTTTGTTTTTTATTTGTTTTTATCTCCTGATGTTCCGTGCTTTATGACTGCTTGTCAAAGCACTTTGTAAACTTTTATTTTTTAAAAGTGATATAAAAACAAAGTTACTATTATCACTTGTCAATCTTAAAGGTTCCCTCTTACTCTTAAATGATTGTACCATAAAATCGTTTCAAACAGAAACACAACTCCTAGCAAATTTTAAAAATGTAATTTGAAAACTCAAATCTTGTCTCTTGGACGTTTTGTCGGAAGGCGTTGTACCCCCGAGTAATCTTTTGCGTTACGCGTGTTCTGCGGCGTGACGCCACTTCAGGTGGTGAAAAAGATTTGAGGTATTCCCCGACTTTGCGAGAACATGAACTCGACATAATTTGCTGTGCGGACTCGGAGCAACTCCTCTTCTCATTGGCTATTCCTTTATTCTACCATTATTTTTGATCATTATGGTTTTATCACCCAGTCCTATAATAATGCATGTAAAATCTCTGTACTGTCATGCATTCAAGCCCTCTGTGCGAGTTATCAAACATGTCGGTGTGCAAAAGTTGTGAATGAATGTTTGTTTGTAGTTTGTAGATCTAACTTGGAGTTTTCTACGTTACTATCTCAGGTGTCCTTAAGATTTAACCCGTTAACCCCCTTTGAGCTCAGAGTTTCCCTTTAAGGGCAGCGTCCCCGTTCAGATGGAGGTTATGCGAGTACGTCTGACTTTCACATCCAGACTTTGAGCAGGAATATAAAAGATGTTCAGCAGACAATCCAAACGAGGATGAATACAGATGCATTATATGAAAGCAGTTACCCTGACCTCTCCAACTGGAAACTCTGCTTCGCTGCTGTGAAACCCTTTAGAGAGCTGCAGCAAAAAGGAGGATTCAAACTAAACGCTTGAGAAGTTTTGAGACCAGATTTAAACAATCGGGGAGGTCAGGGATGATGTGATCTACTCTTGGAGAGTCTCAAACGTGGACGATAACACAGAGAAGGTCATAAACGACCACGATATGAGCAAAAAAACTTGTCAGCTCCTCCTGGCCTGGATTGCCTTCAGTGACTCTCTCTGGCGGCGCCGCTGCCCCAGATTAAAGGTGTGTTTTTTCCAGCAGGTCACCTCAGCCGAGCTGCCAAACTCCACCCATCCGAGAGCTGCCAGCCGTGTCACTAAATACTCCCCCGTGTCCAGATTTTTCCACTCTATTTACACTTCAGACTCTCTCCGCGCTCAAAGTGCTCAAAACGCAAACTCCAAAATCCACCACCGCGCTCTCTGATTGGTCAAATACGCGGGTGATGTCATCCGGTTTGGCTGCCTTTCCATTTCATTCATCTGTCAAAATGTCACTGCTTCTTTTGAGAGGTAAAATTCAATTACAGCACACACACACACACACACACACACACACACACACACACACACACAGTATTGTCAAGTCATAACAGCCTGGGACAGACATTTGTGTGTATGTGGCTGCATTTAATGACACACACACACTCACTCACACACTCACTCACACACACTCATATATACACAAACCCAGCCAGGACTGTCTGCCTGCTGATTTGCTGACTTGCAGTTTGTTGTCCTGTCAGGCTAACATTTCAGCTGTCAGAACTGAAACTGCTAAAATGGCATTTTGGGCTTTTTTATTTATATATTTCTGCTCAGGGACAGATCTCGTTTCCTCAAACTCAAATCTTGTCTGTCTGTCCATCTGTCTGTCTTCCAGGCCGTCCTCAGAGACCATCTCGCTGTCTCACCACTTAACCACTTGAGTCTGTCCACTTCAGGCTACTTCATGCCTCCTTCCTCGGCACACATTGGACTTTTTACTGCATGAAATGATTCAGGCGACTTTATTTACAGGAGATCATATATAATATTGACAGTATTATTGTTAAAATAAGATGGATAATAACGGGTACGGATAACAATAAACATTCAGTGTGGGTGTCCTGATATGACTTTTGTACTTCCGATACGAAACCGATATTGTAGCAATCAGTATTGGCTGATATTAGGGATGGGAGAAAAAATTGATTCACGCAAGTATCGCAATTTTTTGTTTTACAATTTTTAACTTGATTATTTTGTTCATAAATATATATTTTTTATTATTATTTAAGAATAAATCTTAAAAACTGACTTACATGTGATGTGTTTTTATGGGGAAATATGGTTCCTGTAAAAGTCAGGCGACAATCATAATCGCGATGTAAATCGAATCGGCATCCAAAAAATCGTAGAAGAATAAAATTGGGAGAAAAACATGCCGTCCCAGCCCTAGCCAATACAGATATTAATCCGATATTGGCACAAAATTGTGCATGACAAGTTTTGTACTCTTTTTTTGGACTTATACTGTCACACAGCTGACATCACTCTGGAGCTCTGATATCGGAGATTTTAGATGCAGGCCAATATAATCTGATATCTGTTTATTTTTTGCTGATATCAGACCGATATCAGTACCGTATCAGGACATTCCTAATTCAGAGGATATTAAGTGTGTAAAACCATTAAAGCAAATAGATAATAAACGCCTCATATTTACCCAGACACAAACAACTCTCAGTCTTTGTCGTCTCAAAACAGACGATAAATTAAGAAATTTCCCCCACTACAAAAACCTGCAGTTCATCAACTGTCCACTTGAGGCTGTCTCAAAAGCCAAACAAACCCAATTAGACACCTGCACAAAACGAGACGTCTGCTGCTCCCAGAACTACGGTGGCCCTGGAGGTCAACTGCACTAACTTTGCATAAAATAAAGAGTTTCTATCAAACATGAAAATACTCAAAAATAATATTTTCTTGAAGATGAAGAGGTATTAAAATGCAAAACATCATTCAGTAAATTCCTGATACTAGATTATAAATTTGGATGTGACATAATGAAGGGAGTAGAGAAGGAAACAAGGACAAATGAAGTAGGAAAGGACAGACAGAGGAGAGGAGAGGAGACTAATAACAAACAGACCAGACCCCAGACAGGTTTTCTTTGTTTTCCTCTCTGTTTGTGTGAAAACAAGACGCTCCCTCCTCCTATTTTTGCCAACTTTCTTCCCTATCTGTCGCTGTGCAGCAGTCAGCAGATTTTCCCAGCATGCCGAGAGAGTCCGCAGCTTCTAATGAAGCGGGCGAGCTTCTCAGTGAAAGACGGACGACAAAGAGCGAGGAGAGGAAGACGGAGGCAGCACCACCTGTCATTAACGCTCTGAGAGGTTCCCTCGCACAGCGGCGACTTTAAGGATGTAAAAATATCTGATCGTTTGTTGATTCACTTTGAGATGGTCACAGTCTGAATAGATGAGCCTTCACACGTACACATTTATTTATATATATATATATATATATATATATATATATATATATATATATGTTCATGCATGTCAGCAGGTTGTGTGACTTTAAGATGCTAAGTGCTGACTTTGTGAGGCGTCACCGTGGTGCTAATGCTTTCTTAAGAGCTCAGAGTTTAATGTTTTGCATGTTAGCCGAACGTTAAACTGTTGATACCAGGACAAATCTGCAGCTCCTCTTGTTTACAGAGCCGCCTTAAGCTAGATGCTAATGTTTGAGAGTAAACGGCCTTTTAACGAGCGCACTAAGATGTTGATGACAGGAAGTTTACAGCTGATACAACCGGTGAGAAGTCGTGCAACAACAATGAACACGGCTTGACACGAACCTTTTTCACAAGGAGCACACAAAGAACTTTAGGGGCACTATGAAAATTGATCAGATAATGTTTGTCTTGTTGTCCGACCTTAGTACGATTATTTGAAATCATTTTTGGGTCTTTTGGTCAAATGACAGTGAAGCTAGTGAAGGGAAACAGCCTTTTCTGAGAACATCAACCGGTACTTTATTGACGGTCCCTTATTCAACACCGACGTTGACAGTGAGGGGGCCGACAGTGAGTAACTTTTTTTTTTTTTTCGCCACTTTTTTTTGCATTCTTAACTTCCATTGTGGCTTTTTTTTTATCTGCACCATTTTTTTTTTATTTGCAGCGGGCTTCGGTTTCTTTTTTTTGCATCGGTAACTTCCGTTGTGGCTTCTTTTTTTTTGCATTCTTTTTTATTTGCAGCAGTGGTGGTTCTCAGCCACCGTATATATGCGCCCCTAAATACATTTTACGATTCGCACACATCTATTTTTAGTCGTAAATGCGAGTGAAACAGTCGCACTGTCCAGCTCTGATGAATGTCAGTAGTCTGGTATCATTAGGGCCTGTGTCCACTGTCAGCGGTGTTTCACCTGGTCATCCTGTTTCCAGGTATTTCGTGGTTTTTTTAGAGCGTTTATGAAACCTGAACCAGGATCAGTTTTCATCTGCTGTCGTTTTTCAGTCACGACTTCCTCCTCTACCTGGGATGCTGAGCGGCTGGAAACACACCGCACGAAAACTGATCCATCACCCAATCCGACCTGAGGGGATCGTTTTCCACCTACGCTCACACACACACACACACACACACACACACACACACACTGGAGGCCGGATCAATCGAAACAGCAAATTGTCTTTTTCATACCTCAACGATTTTCTGATGATCTCTTATTTCGGTGAATCTTCGTCAGGGATGAGGACGCTAACGATGGCGCTTCACAAACACACTCGCCGTGACACCCTGGCTGTTAATCCGTCTCCATCAGTCATAACCTCACATGTTTCTTTATCTGTTCATCACACATCGTTCGACTCTTTGACCTGAGATGAGTCACACTGACGGTATGAAGTCTCAGTCTCACAAGGCTCACACTGAACCTGCCTCGCAGCGTTCCCCCTGTCGTCTTTCTTCGTGGGAACCGACAGGAGCTCCGGGAGTGTGTGTGTGTGTGTGTGTGTCGTTTCGGTGTCGGTGTCGGTGTGTTTACATGAACGCAGGAACTCGGGTTTCTTCTGTAAGGAATCAGTGCCAGTCAGGTAGACACGAACCCGCAGGTATAAGGTCGGTGTCGACTCACACAATATCCGCTCTCCTCAGTGACTCTATTTTAATTTCTTTTACTGTCGTTATTATGTTGGGTGTCGTTGTCTTACGTTTATGAGCTGGTGTTGTCATTTTATGTTGTTTTATTCGTCTTTTACCAGCACTAGTATAAAAATAAAGACGTCATCTGTTCAGCCTGAAATCTCAGATAAAGATATTCTCGCTGTGATTCAGATGTCTGGGAGCAGCCTAACCCTCAGAAAAACATGGACTCTGCAGCAGATCAGCGTGATGATAAACAGAACCCAAACCAGAACAGCCAACACAACGTGAGATCACTTCCTCCCATATTTACTCTGGCACATTTCTCTCATCAAAACAAACGCCGTACTCGTGACCCCACGCCGAAGCCTCTGAGCTCACTGCGATTTTTCTGCGAATTTGCCAACCGCGGTCATTTTTGTGAGATGTGAAGTCTCCGTCATTGGCGGTTTTGTGTGTCAGCTGAAAGTCGCCTCAGTGAAACATGCGACTGACTCACCCCCCACCCCTCTCCGCTGCCTCTGAATCAGCGCTCCAGGGTCACTCAGTCCCATAACCTCGTGTCCTGATGCGGCACCACTTTGTGCAATCTTTCGTACCAACATGTTGGAGAGGGATTCGAATGACCCCGGGAAGATTTCAAAACCAACACGAAGAGCAGAAACTCGACTTTGCTTTCCAAATTGCTCGTCTGTTTTCGCAGGTTTGAGTGGGAGCTGGAAATCAAAACGACGATGCTGATGCAGTCAGGAGAGGAGGAGGAGGATTGAAACTCATTATATTTGATGTTTTACAGACCCTAGGAGAAGAGAGAGAGTAAATATTGACTCACTTTTTTATTGTTTGTTTGTGATGTTTTTGTTCTTAACGGGATTGAAATGAGGTCTCGAATGTGGAGACGAGTAAAGATGAAATAATCATAGTTACAAACCTTGAAATTAATCTGAAAAAACTGGGAGTTAGCATATTATACAGGGATCATCTGCTCTCTCATGAGGTTTCTTTCAAGTCTAGAAACTGAATGACTACCTCCTGATCTAAAAGAGACTTTAAATGTTGAAGAAACTAAAATCATGATTAAAAAAAGTGCAAGTCATGGACCGTATTCAGGCTTGAATTCTGTTTTGCATTTGTTTCTTTAAGGGGAGGCTGTTGCTCAGGTAACAACTGAGTTTCTGACCAACCAAGCAAAGACTCTCACTCCCAATTTTCACAGCATCTGGAACGGCTCTGATCCAAAACGGCGGCGATTTTTGCCGTCCACCAGTTCCTACTGGATCCGTTTGTGAGGCGAATTTCGTGGCAAGTTACGGACGCAGGAATCGCAAGAACTCACAAGATCCCACAGATTCATGTGCAATCGCGCGATAATGAGTTGTCTTTACCCACAGAGGCTAACCATATAAGCAGTAGATTGTGTCCTTCCAGAGGAGGAAATCTACTTCTAGACTTCTAGAATCAGCATCTCCTCATCCATGGTGTCATCGGGGTGAAATGACGTCTAAAAACCTTTCACTTGTTCGTCCCCAAGGTTGTTCGTCTGTGCCCGACTTCCTTTCCAGCACGGGTTAATCTGTGCTGAATTTATCCGCCATGCTCCGGTGTCCGGAAAAAATAGAACTCTTGCGATCAGCTGAGGAGTCAGGCGATCCACAGAGGAATGGAAAGAAGTCGGTGTAAATTGACACGTTAACTTGAATGTTTAAGATCAGCTACGATCGGCGGATACGACCTTTTAGTAGACGTTCAGGATGCGGTGGAAACTGGAGTCAGGGTGGAGCTAATCCAGACTGATTGTGTTTTCAGGCATTGAAGAAGTCTGAATGGGGCTGGAGATACAACTAAATCATCGGCATAGCAGTGTACCATATTCTCACGGCGGCTATCTTCCTGTGACATCACGCTCAGGGTATCACCATCATGTTTTATCATGATATCACGCCAGGTTGTGAGTTGTTTAACCTCAAAATGATCTCATTATCGTCTCCTGAGTGTTAAGTGGCCGAATGTTTATGCTAGCTGTATTCTGTTGTTAGCTCAAGGACAATCAAATGTGCTTTTTAATAATTAAACTCGACCTGATCGTCTCTCTGTTAGTCTGTGTTGTTGTTTGTCAATCTGTGAGTTCTGACATAACTGAGCTGTAGCATGTAGAGAGAGAACACATAAGGTCCCAGTATCGATCCCTGAGGGACTCCACAGTTAATTATTGTAAACAGAAACAATCTTTGCATTTTGTTTTTCACTCTAAGTAAATATACAGAAAATTTAGCTGTATGTAAATTAAGGTGTCAAACTCAGGTCTGCACAGTTATATCTTATTTTCAAAAGACAAAGAGAACGAGGTTTTTAAATGATGTTATTATCGCTCAGTTGCTGAAATCTACAAAAACCCTGAACCTTAAAAGTCTGAACTTGGTCACAGAGGACCTCCTGCAGGAGAAATTCAATCTGCATTTGGCTTTACTGGTTTGAGAGAACTGCAACAGTCTCATTAGTCTAAAAGCAAGTTTACAAGCAGCTGGTCTGGAATCAGATTTCTGCACAGAACCGCCAAAGACGCATTTCGTCTGACCTGAATTGTGATCCTGCAAAAGTGCTGACCTAATGGCCTCAAACCCGGCTCTTTTCTGCAGAAGTGCTCCTTAGTAATCAAAGTTTTACCTCCATCATCACTTCCTCTTTGCATGATGAATCAGGTATCAGAATCGGCTCATAATCTGATTTATTCACATCATCTTGAAGCTGTGAAAGACTGCAGACCACGCCACCTGTTCCTACCCTCTCATTCTGCTTTTTTCTGACGTCTCCCTCCCGTTCAATCATCCACAGGTGCTCCAAACCTGCTCTCAAATCTAAATCCAAATGGGTTTTTTTTTCTCAACTATTCAAATGTCTTGAATGTAGAGCAGGTGAGTTTGTCTGTATCTGAAAAAAAAAAAGTGCTGCCTGAGGCATTTTTTCTCCCTGGGAGGAAAAAACAAGCCTGACAGCTCACCTTGTTTCCATAACAACAGACGATCATTTCAGCTCACCTGTTGCTCTCCTCTGTGTGCTCTTTTGTATGTTTTTAGAGGTAAAATTGTACTTTTCTTAAGAAGAATGATTTCATTTAACCTCTTGAACTCACTTCAAATTTCACTTTACGGCGTCTTCAAAGTCTCGTAATGTTTCCTCACTCCTCACTGTATAACAACACCGTCTAGATTCCAGGTGAGCCGTTCAAACACAGGACTTCATGTTTAGAGACCTGCGTGGGTTTACATTCAACATGTGCGGCACGCCTGATATCAACCGTTTGTGAATGTAATCCTCTGAATAAATGACTCAAATGTGACGCAAATCTCAAAGTTATCTCGAAGATTTCAGCGACCTCTCTCCTGATCCTATTCTCATTCATGGTGTTGCATGATTAATGTTTTATAACTCCACTGCAGAGGCTTATTGTTGGAGCTGATGCAAGTGGAGCTCAGTCTGACTGCTACATTACACAGTCTGAATCTGCCAGTGCATCAACGTTATGTTACTCTCTCATTGCTTTAATGCGGTGTAATGTGAGTAAATGCAGCTCATTGCTGTCTTGTATTATTATTATTACTTCTACTAATCTGTATCATGATGTTATTTCAGCAAACTTAGTGTCTGAGGTTTAGAAGCCTCTGTGTTACTTATGTGAAGGAGCCGTTTATGTTATTTCACTATTTACAGGAAAATTGAGACTCAATCAGGGTTCGACAGTGCGACCATTTCACTCACATTTGCGACTTAAAATAGATGTGTGCGATTTGTAAAATGTATTTAGGGGCACATTTGCGCATAAAAACAAATCAGCTGAGGCAACGAATGTTTTTTCATGAAAATACTGAGGATCTACCGGCGTCTTCTCACTCTCCACAACCGGGAATAACAACAGCAGCGCGGTTAAATCTGTTCGGCACCCTCGCGGTCAACATCGGGTGTTGACTAAGGGACCGTCAATAAATTACCAGTTCATGTTCTCAAAAAAGGCTGTTTCCCTTCAATAGCTCCCGGGTCAGGTGACCAAAAAACCTGAAATTGATTTCAAATAATTGTACTAAGGTCGGACAATAAGAGACACCTCTTTATTTCCCTAATTTGTCCTCATAAGATTTTTGTATTAAATTTAAAGGCAAATTTTGAACATTCCTTTGATAGCTTCATGTGACAAATTGACCTAAAATTGATTTTAAATAGTAGTACTAAGGTCGGACAATAAGACCAGTAATGTATCCCAGGAGGAGCTGAAGCCGAACATGACAGCAAATCAGAAAAAAACAGGACTGAATCTCCTGAATTCAACTGCTAAAACACCAGATTAGCAAAACAATTAAAGGACTTATGCGAGAGAGTTAACCAGGTCCAGGTATTGACCCCTGAGGGACGCCACAATGTACTTAGTATGAATGAGACGCTCCAAAAACAAAAGAGAGAATTAAAGCATGTGTTTTTTTTATCAGGGTGTTCTCCTACTTATTATGTGGATGTGCTGAATACTTGATCCTGATTGGCCCAAACCCTTTAATAGCTCTTATAACAATAATAATCATTTTAAAATTACATAAGATGCTAAAACAGACTTCTATCAAATTAAAGAAAACAAGCATGAAACAAGCATAATCTCGGATACTGTAAGTATATTTTAATTTTGTGTTATCTTCTGTTACATGTAATGCTAATTTGTCTGTGTGTGTTTTAAGTTATTGTTATTTTGCACTTTTTACCACAAAATAGTCACGTTTGTGCAGTGTGTAGCAGCTGCACTGAACCCTCATTTGTTCGGTTTGTGTTGATTTGCATCATGTATTAGATTCGTATCACACGTTGCACTAAAGTTGCATCACATTTAGTTTATTTCATGTTTAATTTTACTGTTTAGACTCTTTTAAACTTCACCTTTAGGTTAAAGGTTTGTCATGTTTGTGGTATGATGAGATTATTTTGCATTGCCCCATTAATGAAACCTGAAACCTAAAAGCAGTAAGCAGCTACAAAGGTGAAAAAATGTAATATATCAGATGCATATGTGAGGGTAAGTTAAGTTAATGTACCTGAGAGAGTTAGTATTAAAGTAACTGGATAATACTTATAGTAATCCATCATAAAATACACAGTATTATAGTGCAGTCCTTTAGTAAATCACCAGAGTGTGAACTCTGTGTTAGACTTGCAGAAATAGACAGATGAGGATGAAGATGACGGAGGACGCTCTGCTGCTGGGTGAGGAGCAGCAGGAGGGCGATCTTGAGTTGCGTGACGCCTGACGTGAAAGCTTTCAAGCCGTTACCATGGAAACTTTTCTATCTTTGCACTGTGACAGGACGTGAACACAACGCAGAGCTGAGACAAAAACAAACAGGCTGATCTCCAGTCAGACCCGCTGAACTGGTTTGGTGAAACCAGGCCGAGTGTCAGTGTGTCACATACACACACTGCTGCCTCAGCGTGTGTGTGTGTGTGTGAGAGTGTGTGTTTATGTAGGTGTGTGTGTGTGCGCTCTCCAAATGAAGGATATGTCCTTCTCCTTTTATTGCTTCAGTCAGAGTGTGTTTTAAATATTCATTTCTCTCCACCGTAGCCGGTGTTGCATTAAAATTCTCTTTGCAGCGCTAATGGCTATCGGCCCGTGAGGGGTGGGGAGGGACGAGCGAGGGGCGAGCTAGGTGGGAGGCAATAGAGAGAGAGAGGAAGAGGGAGGGAGGAAGAGGAGAAGAGGACAAGACAACCAGGGATTAAATACATTTGTTTTCTCTCGTTCTAAATTAGTATTGACGGCAGCTACCTCCCCTACTGCACACACACACACACTTACACACAGGGAGCCATGGCAAAAACCCAGCCATGTTGAAAATTAATTACTCAAGTGTGTGTGAGGTGATACTACACACACACACATACACTCTCTCTTTCTCACACACACAAACTACAGTAACACACACCAGTAAAAGGTTCTGCCCTGCTGCACGGCTCCATACTGACAGTTAAAGCATGGGGGTACAGTATGTTCATGGTTACTTATATAAGAGTGTGTGTGTGTGTGTGTGTGTGTGTGTGTGTGTGTGTGTGTGTGTGTGTGTGTGTGTGTGTGTGTGTGTGTCTTTGTCTCAGTATAGCTGCTTAGCTGTCAGAGGAAAAATCTGCAGGAGAAAAGAAGACAAAGTGTCTTCAGGTCGGCCACAACACAGCGACGTATAACGCCAGAGGAGAGGAGAATATAATAGAATAGAATAGAATAGAATAGAATAAAGTAGAATAAAGGAGAACAGACGGAACATGATAAAATAGAAAAAAATAAAATGACAAAGAACAGAGAATAAAATAGAATAAAAATGAATAGAATAAAATAAAATAGAATAGAATAAAGGGGAGAAGAGAATAAAATAAAATAGAATAGAACAGAATACATCATAGGAGAATAGACTAGAAAAGAACAGAATAGAAAAGATAGAACAGGAGGAAATAGAAAAGAATGCAATAGAATAGAATACAACAGAGTCATATAGAATAGAACAGAACAGAATAGAATCCACCAAAGGAGAATAGAATAGAATAGAATCCAATAAAAATACAATAGAAAAGAATACAGTTCAATAGAATAGAACAGAATAGAATCAAATAGAAAAGAACAGAACAGAATAGAATGTGCCAAAGGAGAATAGAATAGAATACAACAGAGTAGAATAGAATAGAATAGAATTCACCAGAGGAAAATAGAATAAAAAATATAATAGAATACACTAGAATACACTAGATTAGAATAAATTAGAATAGAATAGAATCAAACAGAGTAGTTTACTGCTGGTCTTGATAAGCCATCTGTAAAGACACATACTGATCTATATTATAATTATCTAAGATGTTGTTCTGATCCCTCCCTTTTGCATCTATCCCTTTCTGTTCAATTTCCTGTAAATTCTTGTGTCTGTGTTTTTTCAGGACTATCATTTGCTCCTTTTGTCGATGACTCCTTTGACGTTGTCCTTCGGTGTTTACTTTAACTTTAATTTACATTCATATTCCTTTAGCGCACTTTTTCCCCTGACTGTTTTAGGGATGTCCTCTGTGTCCGCACTGACGTTCCCTTGAGTAAATACAACGTGACTTTCTGTCTTTTCCAAGGTGCTGTATTTAAGTTTTGTTTCAGGTAAAGGTTTACAGAGATACTAGTTCTAGTTTCTGTTTTAAGGTCCCTTTAGCTCTTACTTATGTTTCATTTACTGATACACGTCGGCAGCCATAAGGTATTTCTTTCACGGTGTCTTAAAGACTTTTCTCCAGACACAGTTTGAGGATGTCTAAAGCTAAAGTTATCATATTTTGAGGTAGGTGTAGTTTTAAATTCAGAACAAGCACTACGATAGAAAAACTGACTGTTTTTTGTCTCACCATATTTTCCACACATCAGGTGTCATAATTATTGCTTAAGCTTCAATTAAAGAGACATTATATTTGCAGCTTTGTCACTGCGCAGCAATATTTCACTTCACTGTGAGTAAATCTTTCACAGGAAGAGAAAATGCTGATATATGCTTCTCTGTGTTCGAGGATTTGATGTTTAAAGTGGTGAATTTTAAGCGGGATGTCGGTGTTTGTACGTCTGTGCAGGATCTGCGTGATGTAAACACAGTAACTCTTATCTTTTGCACACTTGCAGAACGCTGAAGTCGCCTACCTTTATTATGACTCTCACATGTAACCTGCTTCAACATGTTTGTTTATGTTGGAGGAGAAACAACAGGACTAAAAGCAGTTGAAAAGGTGGATCTTGGCCGCAGTCCAACCAAAACTCCAGGGCGAAAGTTTGACAAAAAACCGCAGGAGTGAGTGTGATTATCTGGATCTAACTGCGGAGGAGGAATGTGACAAGTTCTCTTGTCGTACATGAAGCGCTGGGACATAAATTTTCTACTTTAATATACTTAAAAACCTTGTAGCCTCTTTGTCACGGCCCTTAGGCATCTCTTAAGTAATTCTGAATCATCTTTGAAGTGCCTGGTTAAATGTACACTTTGATGCAAAGGTATGTTCTTGTCAACATAGCACAGTCACTTTGAAGGAACCCTTTCTTTAATGTTATTATGGTCAATTATGAGGGAAATTCAAGGAAACCTCTTTGCAGCTGTTTTAAGGTTCCTCTCAGACATTATTGTCAGTATAAGGAACACTTAAGGGTCTTCTTGTTGTTGTCTACATGTTTCCATATCATTTTTCTGATGCTACAGGACATATCATGAGAAAACGAAGTGCGAAATAGCCCCGCTATGCAGGCCAGACTCGGAGAAGTAGAGAGGACAATCGCGGAACAAGCATGTGCGTTAGCTGATGGCAATGCTCGCAAGAAAGCTAATTATGATATTAAATTTCATCGTGTCCTTAAAGACATTAGTGTCCGAGAGCTGAATAGCTCCTTTGTTACTTGCTTCTTCTACTACACCGGCAATGTTAGGCTACAAGCTAGCGTGAAGAGGAGTGTGCAGAGCAGCGCTGTCTCCGCCCACGACTCAAAGGTGAATTGCCAACTACGCAATTATGACTAAAAACTCTATAATATAATATATTAAAAGAGAAGATTGAGAGGATCTGAGAGGCCGCCCTGGTTCATAAATTAAAATCATCTTTGTAAGGTATTCTGGTGCCAGGCCATGTAGAGCTTTATAAACTAGTAAAAGAATCTCTAGTAGCAGATTTTTGGATCAGCTGTAACTGGTTTATGTGCTTTTGGGTCGAGCAGAGAGGAGAGCGTTACAGGAGTCAAGCCTGCTGGTTATAGAAGCGTGCATTAGTCTCTCTGCATTAGTCTCTCTGTCTGGAACATGGAAGCATGTTTCACTGCTGAGGGTGAATGAGAGTGAGCTGAAAGTCCAGTAAAACCACAGCAGCATGACGACAAAGCGCTGGTTTTCAGTGACCTTGGAATGAGAGCAGGCCTGCAGAGCTCGTTGTGCAGAAACACAAACACATTAGTCTTAAATAGTTCCTGATCAGACGTCAGATGATTTCCTGTCAAATCTGCAGACTCGTCTCCAACTCAGCTGACTATAATGTCTCCTTTCCTTCGCAGCCGTGACCTCATTACTGCGAACGCCATGTACGACTTCTTTTTTTGTAGATTATCGAAGGATCCAGACAAATGAAAGAAACTCCATGATAAAATAAAGTGTGTGTCCAAGCTGAAGTTGCAGAGGATTAAAGTCTTAAAAACAGGGTGTGACTTTGACTCTGTAATCCTGGAGACAACACAGGACACATTGTTAATCTGGATCTGTGTGTTGTCAGAAACCAGTTTACTGTGTCAAAGCTTTTGTGTGATCAGCAGCTGCAGGATGTTCGTCTGTTACCGCCGTCTAATCTTGTTTAACTTGTTATTTTCCGCAGAAACTCCTGCAGTTATTCAGGAGTCACGTCTTCATCCAAACTCTCCCCTCACTCCTCTGGCAGACTCTGGTGTCTCTCTGAGGATGTTTTTCAGACTAAAAGCAGCAAAAAAACAGAGTCGGTGAGATTTAGTCGGGCTTTGTGAGGCTCAAGGAGAAGAAAAAGCAGAAAGGAGAGATGAACGTCTTATGGTATTACAGACAAATCTGTCCGGTCCCACCATGTGGATCATCAGAGTTTCCTGTGATCTCTTTCGACAGAGAGACATCAGACGATGCAGGTTAGGCTGGATGGATCACCAGACGTCCGACCCGCCTTTTAAAGCAGATGCAAAGAAATTTCATCACATCCTGTTTGACTGATGGAGGTTAGAGTCTGATCGCTGGAACCGCAGATTCTCAAAAAAAGGGGCTGTAAAAACACGTAAAGAAGAGGTGTAACCTTAATCCACGTAGTTGTCAAACTGTAAACACAGATGGTCACGAAAAAATGAGTTTGTGCCAAATAAGAACACGTCCAGGAGGAAAAATGGGAACCAATCTGCATGATCTGGATCAGATCATCTCCAAAACTTTCGATCCTGCAGGTCCAGAGTGTTCCCAGTCTGCAGAGGCGAGAAACCACCAAAAAGAAAGATGGAGAAGGTGACCAATATCAGCGATCCCGGGTCATGAGATCATCTCCAGGGGTCACTAGATGGTTTTCCCTCCATGTCACCTGTTCAAGGCTGCAGCTGAAGGTCCTGGTCAGCACTGTCATGGTGCATCTGTCCTGAACTCTTCACAGCAACTCTTGTTGAACTTTTACGGTGAAGTTTAAAAAAGTATAGATAGATTTAGGATTGTTATGATCATCTTCTGTCCTTCGTGATAGATCAACAAAGCTTTCAGGATCTGGATCGCACCATTCAAATGGATCTGGATCTCAAACATGAACCGGATTTAAGACGAGAAACGACAGGACGCAGAGAAACGAAGACTTAAAACAACGAGGATGTTTCCTGCCCAACTCTTCATCACTCCACGCTCAATTCAGTCTTTGCAGTGACCTTTGACCTCACCAGGCTGCAGCTTGTTGACTGATGGTGGATGTGAAGGTGACTCTGCTGATATTAAAACTCCGACACCTGAGCACACGGAAATCTCTCCATCATGAGCGAGCGGCGCTCGTTTTTCATTCGCACTGACAGACGAGGAGGAGGAGGAAGTGTCCGGGCAGAAAGCACCACTTCCTGGAGGAGGGGGGGAGGAAGCAGGCGGAGGTGAAGGGGTTTGGGGGAAGGATCGGGTTCAGACATGATGTCCGAGTGGCGAGCGGCTCATTTTATCGACTCCTCGACACACACGGCAGCGAGGATCGAGCTGCAGCTAAATATAGACCCAGGACAGGACGAGCTGAGTGTGTGTGTCTGCAGAACATGAGGCAGCATCACATTCATGCATTCACTCACTCATTCATTCATACAGAGACGCTCAATCTGCAGCTCAATCCAAACCGGTCAGGTGCATCGTTCCCAGGACTACAAGGAGAGGTCAGAGGAAGAGGAGGAGGAGGTGGAGGAGGAAGAACATCTGCTGTTAAAGAAAAGACTCCAACCTCAAAAGGAAACCATTTGGATGAGAAGAGAGGGGGCAGGGAGGTGAAGAGGGCACTTTAGAAGTCTGGAGAAGAAGAGAAGGAGGAGGAGTAATAACAGGGCTGAGGGTGGTAGTTCAGGTAGGGGAAGAAGAAGAGGAGGAAGAGGGGGAGGTGCCGCTGCAGAGGTCAGATGTAAAACCAGCATGTGGACTTAATTTGGATGTGGGCGCATGTTTGCATGCCCCAAACATCTGTGAGGTGTTTGTGTGAAAATATGTTTGTGCTTCTTTTGTTGCTCGTAACCTGCTCAGACTTCAGGACCGTCAGACAGGGTTCAACAAGAATACAGAGGATTTAACTTTAACGTGTAACTTTAAGGTTTTTACTGTCAAAACTTCAACATTAATTCACAAGGAAACAAGTGAAGGCAACACAATAAGAGCAGAAACTCAACGACTGGGAAGTCCAGGCGATTCTGAGAGATAAGAGTACAACTATCTCTAAACAAACTGAATTAAAAAACACCAAAAATAAAGAAAAGATAAAAGGAAAGACACAAGCTGTTCATTCCTTTGTCTCGTCAGCATATGCAAACTTGGAAATTTCCAGAAATGTTCAGGAGCTCTACTCCAGAAATTTTAGACGTTCTTCCCAGTCAAATCAAAGCACGATGGTGGCCAAAGCTATATAGAAAAGCACAATCATGTCTGCTTCTGCATGCTGTCAATGCTATGTGCAACATCTTTATTTTCTCCATCTGTCTCCAACCTCAGACGTCTTTATTCTGGTTCGGTTTCATAGATCTCCTGATCTGATCCTGATCCTTGAGAGAGTTGGAGAAAAAAAATAAAGTACCTCCAGGTTTTGGCACGGTGCAAATCTAAAAGTCACTGCAGTGATCTCTCAATTTTTCCTGTTTTCACTAGCTGAAAGGAAAGAAAAAAAAAAACAAAGACATGTGACTGACTGGAGCTGCACTTTTGGAGACACCCTGCAGGGATCAAACTTGACACTGAAACTACGGAAACAGGTTCACATAACTCGAAAATCCTCTTCATGGCCCCAAGTTACCGGATTGACAACATGTGAAACTCAACAGTCAGTTGGTTCATGTTGACGGTGTTTACATGCACAGAAAGTCCTGGATCCTGGCCTCCGTACAAAAACAATATCTCTTATTTTGATGGTTTCTGCATGACTTAGAAAAACAAATGTGCTCCTGATGTTGCAAAATAAGATCAGCGGTGCAAAACACAAAAGTCAAATAAAGGTTGGCGGCAAGAGAAGAAAGATATTTCAAGATCTTAGGGAGAAAATGGGATAGAAGTGCAAGAAACTCTAAGTGAAAATTTTAATTTAACAATATAAGAAACTTTGAAATCTCGTAAACTCTAAAAAATTACTGGTTGAAAAAGTAAGTTTAGCAAAAACTCGTGTTTTGCGAAGCTGCAGGTTTGGTGTCTCTGTGGTCCATGAATGATTACAGCCGGCTGAGAATTCACTCTCCGCTCAAACAAACTGTGTTCCCGTCATGTTACTGAACCATTGTTGCTGCTCAGATTGTTGTTTCGCCACTTAGTGTCCTCACACATCGGGATCAGTCACAGCCAGAAGGATCCACGCACAACTACGTCGAAAAACCACAACTTCAGAGACTGACTGAAACAGATCGGAGTGTTGCATTTGGCAGCCAAAGTGAGACGTGGTCAAACTCTGTGTTTCCACTGTGAGTCACGAGTTTCTCCTTCTGTTGTGGACCAGCAGAGCGGGGATCAGATGAATGAATAAATAAATGATGTAAATCCTGATAAAACTATTTGAATTTTGAAGTCCAGTTTTAGACAAACTGATACATCAGTGAACTGGATGCAGGGCTGTACGATTTTATCAAAATAAAATCCTGATTTTTTTTTCTCTGGAAACTTGATTTTCGATTTTTTATTCAGCGACAACTTCACCAAACTTTACTTTAATAAAAAGTTTTTCTATCATCTCTCAAAACGAAACCACTGAAAACGATGTAGTACATATGCCAAGCCTGTAAGTGGTGCTGTTCGCTGCACAGGAAATGCACAAAAGACAGAAAAGTTACACTGTGTGTCACATGATCGTTTCCAGAGATGCACATAGACATCCACACGGAGATAAAATGGTTGTCGTATAAGGATTTATTCACTCTCTGACCCGTTTTCAAAAAGTACCGTTTACAGATGCCGATCGGCAAAAAAATAGGGCCCAACCGATAAATTGGCGAGCCGATTAAATCGGCCATTTTTAGACCGTTTGAGACTGATAAGTAATCGGCCAAAACTCGCAGATTTTCACCGATATTTTCAGAAATAAAATGTGGAGAATAAGATTCAGATTCACTTCAAAAATGTTCCTCCATTTGAAAAGTTCCCCGACTTATCCTGTAGATGGCGCAGCGACCTCATGACAGTTTAGTTGAAAACGCTTTTCTGGTCCGAGTTTGATTCATGATAAATACGAGGAATATTACTGAGACGATCAGTCGGTCTTCCTGTCGGCGTGAAGAGCAGGAAAAACTGATTTGATGTTTTAATTTTTTGAACGTTGTCATGATCAGATAATCTGATTATGATTAAAAAGAGATTAATTATACTGCCCTAACTGAATGTGTTTGAGGATCGACTTAGTCCCACATTTATCTACTTCAGATGGACTCAAACTCGCCGTGGCGTTGTGCACATGCTCCAGATTAACACGGTGCACTGTGACCTGGAAGTTAAACGGTATAAATGCATCGTAGGAAGCCTGAAAGTAAACAAAACCTCCACAGAAGAAGAAGAGATGTTAAAAAGACAAAGCTGTTGTGTTGTTTACTCCAAACTCGATCTGAAAATTAGTCCGTCTATTCATCGCTTTGACAGAAAAGCAGTTAGCTCTTTCCTGACGTGTCTGTCAATTGTTTTGGCTCATGATACAACAGGTCAGCAGAAATTACCCCGGAGTAATGAGCTGAAAAAGTCCATGCTGCCACTTAACGTCGCAGAGACAGTAAGGGACGTCGTATCTCTGTCAATAAGTCAATTCTGGTGCTTGTAAACTCAGACACGACAGTACTCCAGTTAAAAAAGTCTAATTGAGCAGCTCTGATCTTGCTTGTTGATATAGTGTGCGTGTGTTCGTACTGTCTCTCCGGTCCGGACCACAGCCGGACCGGGTTTTGAAGGGATTTAGTTATTTGAGATGTCTCCTTGCTGTAAAACATTGTTTTAATGGCCCGTTTGCTGTTTTACTGCTCACATTATCATTTTTCTTTGCAGTGAGACATTAAATATTTAGCGTACGTGCATTTATTATCTCATTTTAAAAATGTATGGGTAATTATTTCCTGTTTTATTTACATTAGAGACATTTCCCATGATCATAACCTCTACTAACACCCTGGACTGTGCAGGCTGAGCTCTGATTGGTCCCCTCTGATGTCCAATAATAGCATTCACAGGTACAAGTTGATTTGTATGCATGCATAATATAGCGGCAGTATACCTGCTGTAAATAGATGCAGATGTTAGTAATGCAGCGCTGTCGGAGGCCTGCACTGATTCATCACAATCTGTATTTATATGCAAACGGATATTTCGGTCTATTTCTGGACGCCTGTGGGAGGTGAAATGTTTCTGGTGAACGTGCATTTAGTCCGAAAATAACTGAGAAACAGACATATGTGAAGTGTCGTATACTGAGGGAAAGGAAACGTTTCTGCACTGAGCTTCACGCTGTTTTGTGCTCACAGCGGTACAGTCTGGAGCAAAGACCGACCGCCTCACTGCTGGGCGTGCAAGCCAGAGAAAGAGAGAGAAAGAAAGAGAGAGAGAGATGATGATGTGCTGAGTCAGAAGAGACAGAAACCAGCGGACATCCTCTGACTGACAGCTCAGATGGGTGTGTGTGTGTGAGTGTGTGAGTGTGTGTGTGTGTGTGTGTGAGCCGTAAATCCCACAGATCCTCAGAGAGCAGAGGGGGTTCAGCACCAGCTGTCCGGTCCACATTTAGCCGTGCTAACAGGGGCCAGTTTGAGCCATTTGGGGTCTCTCTGAAGGATTTCAGGACTCAAATCCACAGTTTGGAGCTTGTTTTGTTGTAATCCTGAAATCTGCCACAGTTTGTGAGCTATCTGTGCATCTAAAGATGTTCGAGGTTACTGTTTCAAAACATACAGGAGGACTTCTTTCAGCTCAAATGAGAGAAAGGAGAAAATTCTGGGTTGTTTTTGAAATAAAGAAATCCACGTCTTATTGAAATTTCTTACATGAGCACGAGTGTTAGAGGAGCCAGCGTGACCTGAACGCCTTCAGCCAAGGCTAGAGAGGAAGAGGGATTCACCTTATCAATCCCAGAGGGGAAATTCAGAGTTTGACCCCGTTATTGATCATGCAAAACACACACACACATACATTATGCAAAAAGGAGATCCTACAGTCATGGAGGAACATCAGAGTGAGGGGGCTGCACATGGATGAGCGCCCACTTTGGGGTTTGGTGCCTTGCTCAAAGGCAACTTCCCCATACCCAGGAGGTGAGCTCCAATTAAAACCAGTTTACACACTCTGGTCCATAACTGGACTTGAACTGGTCCTCCTCTGGTTTTTAAGTCCCAGCTGACTGAGTCTCTTCTGTTCAGTCCTGCAGCATTTCATCAACACTAATTCAAACGACAACTGAATATCTGAGTCAGCTTCAGCACTGTCAAATACCTCTTTATCAGAATGGACTGTTTTACATCCTGAGAGCGCCACCATGCCCTCTTACTCACTGCATTTACATAATGTGAAAAGAAATCTATTCATTACACTAGTTTAAAGAAAACCGGACTTTTAAATCACCTCTCTGAAACCACAAAGTTGGTCGATCTGAGCATGCTCCATTTTTTGCAAACTGGGATTTGACCCAGAAGACAAACAGCATAAAGAAAGTCAGAAAACCTCAACGTGACCCCCAATTTCCACCGCATCTGGAATGGCTACAAAAAGGTCGTATCCTCCGATCGTAGCTGATCGTAACCATTCAAGTTAACGTGTCAATTTCCACAGGCTTCTTTCCGTTCCTCTGCGGATCGTCAGACTCCACAGCCGTGGTTTGGGATTGTCTAAAACTGAGGATGCCGTATCTACGATTTCCAGCTCTTCATTGAAAGGACAGTGTCCTTTCCAAAAGAGTGTTACCCCAACTTCCACCTCATCCTGAACGTCTACGAAAAGGCCGTATCCTTCTATCGTAGCTGATCGTAACCATTCAAGTTAACGTGTCAATTTCCACCGGCTTCTTTCCGTTCCTCTGCGGATCGCCAGACTCCACAGCTGATTGCCAGGGTTCTATTATTTTCGGACGCCGGAGCATGCCGGATAAATTCAGCACAGATTAACCTGTGCTGGAAAGGAAGTCGGGCACAGACGAACAACTTTGGAGACGAACAAGTGAAAGGTTTTTAGACATCATTTCACCTCGATGACACCATGGATGAGGAGATGCTGATTCTAGAAAACTAGAAGTAGATTTCCTCCTCTGGAAGGATACAATCTACTGCTTATATGGTTCGCCTCTGTGGCTAAAGACAACTTGTTATCGCATGATTGCACATGAATCTGTTCTTGTGAGTTCTCACGATTCCTGCTGTCCGTAATCCGCCATGAAATTTGCCTCACAAACGGATCCGGTGGGGAAAAAAATCGCCACCCTTTTGGATCGGAGCTGTTTCGGATACAGTGAAAATTGGGGGTGAGAAGCAGGACAGTGAACAAGTTGAAGCTCGATAATCTGTCGACTGTTTTGTTGTGTGACATAACAGGTCAATCAGGAAATGGTGCATTAGCTGAAAGACAGCACATCTGGAATGTGGATTGACCAATGAGCGTGGTCTAGACTTGCTCTTTTTCTTTGGAAAGCGTCTTGGGATGACGACTGCTGTGAACTGGCACTGTATTAATCAAATTTGATTAATTGGTTGATGGATTGTCTGATTCTGTGGACCTTTCTATGTTAGTCCGGGTTCAACAAGGTGAAAAACCTCATTTCGAAAAGTTCTGTGCAAATGTTTACAATGAAAAAAGTCAAAAAGTGGTCCATTTATATAAAAAAATCAGTTCTTCCATCCCAGATAAACTTTTTTGACCTTTGAGAAAAACAAAAATCTCTCAAACTTCGATGGAGTTTAAAAACTTTGATCAAACTTCCTGGGAACAAACTTTGAAACTGTCGGCTCAGCCCTCGGTCCACACTCTGTAACAGCTTCCTAACTTCCCCTCTGACCCCGTCTGTCTGCCGCCCGCCGCCCTCTGACCCCCGGCTCAGACAGGAATCCGTCACCGCCGTTCTCCGCCACCGAACTGGAGCGCAACCTTTCACCCCGTCACCTTCCACCACCTCATTAGAGCATGTGTCAGCGGGATGTGAGGGGGGGGAACTGTCCGAGTGTGTGAGTGTAGCTTCAGATCACATATATCCTAAAAACAATACCCACTACAAGAGGGGGGGGCAAAGGTCGGAGGTCACGGCAGCATGGCAGCATCTCTGTCTGACTGCAAAACGCCTCCGAAAGCCGTCAGTGCTGCGTTAACACCTCATTAAGTGCAAATAATGAAGACTTTTCATCACCGCTGACCATTTCCCATCATGCATTTGGAAGATATACACCCAGCCTCGACTCCAGACGACCATTAGTGTCAGACGGTTTTAAAAATGAACTTTGGGCCAATAAAAACTTTCCAAAACTTGATATATCTTATTTATTATTCATAATTATACACATTTCAATGCCTCGTCTTCGCCACGTTTGAATCAAGTCTGACTGATTAACATTAAATTAAGCTGGAGACACACACACACACACACACACACACGCACACACACGCACAAAGCAGATAAAGATAAACTACACGCACACACAGCCAGCAATAATTAGCCTAATTAATTCATTTGTGGGGTTCAAGTTTCAATTTCATCAGTTTAAATTGGATAATTAACAAGCAGCTTTCTGGGGGACAACACACACACATACACACACACACACACACACACTTGGTATTTAGACAACCCCCCCAACCCCCCTTCTTGTTTACCTGCCGCCGTTAATTAATGCCGCTTGTGTCAGGAACAGACTAATCTAACTAATTAAACCCCGCCCACTCCTTACCAAATCCTCTCTATTGGACGGTTATGTAATTGACAGGTATTCAATCCACCCACATGTTGAGTCTCCAGCAACTAGTGGAAGCAAACGAGAGCAGGTATTCTCATCTGTCAGGGAGGCAGGCTAATGCTAATCCACTTTCTATAGAGTTCCACTAGCATTTTGGCTAACAACAGATGCCTCAAATGTTGTCTTGTGAGGGTGTCCACCTATCAGGTTACTAATTTACAGTTGCATGTGTCTGATTGATTGATTTAGCTCAGAATCAACAGTATGGGCTCAGGTTTGGCAGTGATAAGATAAACCGGCGGCGTCTTTCAAACGCAACAGTATCAGTTTTAATACCGTCATAGTGCCAGCGCTACATTTCTATGCCCAGAGTGTTTTTACCCTAACTCCATCAAAGTTTGTCCGATCAGAAAAATTTCAATATAGTTGGAAAGCTGAGAGTTGTGTGTATGAGTCGTAACCATATGGAGTAGGCAGTTGTTGCGAAACACAAGAAGTAGCGACAGAGCGCTACACAGCTTCTCAATACCATAACTCCTTAAAAGTTTACTCAATCTGAAAAATTCAAACGCTGACAGGCAGCTGAGTATCTGAGCTTTCTGTCGATATATGATGTATGTTATTTATTACGGTAATCTTGAACGGTACCACCAAAAACGCAAGTTTGACAGGGGCAAGGGAGAGAGGAGAGTGAAGGAAGACAGAGCAAGAAAAATATAGGGTTTTTCAAGAAATTAGTAATAAATAGAAGTAAATAGTAGTAATAAAAAGGTGACCATGAGAGGTGGACACACTTCTAACCTAAGGACGCATCTCCAAATCAACCACCCTGTCACCCTGCTGCGAGGATGTATTTGTCCCCGAGTTAACTCAGTGCAGCAGTTTCAACCAACAACAACGAAGTCCACCGCCACTAATACACAACCAACAATAATGGGGACCTCCAGGAAAACAACAAAAGGTACCATGTCCGTTGGAAAACCTGCTCTGATGCAGAGACAAAATACTTGGTGAAGGAAACGGTCCCTGTCCACACGGTGGAAAAGAAGCATTCTGCGCAAAAACTCTTCTGGATGGTTCTGTTAATTCAACTGTTTGACTGCTGTGCACCTTTTAAGCTGTTTCTAATAAAAGTGGTTCATATTGTGCACATTATGTTGTTATTGTTTCATTATTGGTGTTTGGTATTAAGTTTCTGAACGGTGTGGGCACAGGCCAACAGTTTGGTGATGCTGTCTGAGCCTTAAGTCATTATTTTTAATTACTCATGGTAATACCATATACTGCGGTAAAATGTGAAGACGGGATGAGGGCATCAAAATTTTGAAACCACCCAAAGCTAGTACGAGCCTGTTAAATAGACGTTCGAGCCTAAGAGACGCAGATGAGGGCGAAGAAATCTCTGACATGGATAAAAAATCCAGTTTCTGATGGATCGATGTGACTGCTGCAGCCAAGCACAGGGGGAGACTTCCCTCTTTTCTGACCTCTGAGAGTCAGTCCAAAAATCTCTCCGCCAAAAAGACTCCATCTCTCTTTTCCCACAATCCTCCTGGGCGAGCGGGAGGCGAAAAACAGCGGGACGGAGAGAGGGAGGAAGATGAAAGAGAGCAGAGAGGAGCTGCTGGCTTCACTGCCTCATTACAGACTTTATGTGTGTGTGTGTGTGTGAGACAGGTATACTCGGCTTGTTACCCAGCATGCCGTGGGGGTCAGTGAGGTCGTAGGTTGTGGGTGGTCACTTCCTGTCCATTAGCAGGGGAAGGCTAAAAAAGCCCTCATCAATCATAAAACACCTGGTCGCCACGAGCAACGGTAACTACGCACTAACCAGGACCAGGTGCAAGAACGCAACACCAGGATCACCCCGAGGTCGACCTTTGACCCCAGAGAGGAAGATTTTACTTTTATCGGCGGTAACTTTAGCTCGGCGTTTGTTCAAGTATTTTTTTTTTAATCTGCAGCGCTAGTGTCGACCTTTTTAAGAGGATCCAGTGTCCGTCGTGATGGGAGCGCCGTTTCTCCGTCAATGTCATTATAAAAAGCAGGAATCAGTTACATCCAATGATCCGTGGCGGGCTGCTGACTCAGACACAATTTAGAGACATTACAGAGCATCGCCGCGCTCATGCAGAGAGAATATGGAGAATAAAAATGGACTGAAAGAGCGCCGAGACTGAGGAGACTGACAACAGAGAGAGAGAGAGAGAGAGAGAGAGAGAGAGAGCATCCTGGGTTTATAGCTCTGTTTAATTACCCTGTTAGGTTTTATTTTGCATCGGCATTATCTGATTTTTATAGATCAGCTGCAGGAATCCACTTACGAGAACTCCACAAGTTTTCCTAAATACAGATCAGCAACATCAGCCTTCTTTGTTCATGGTGGTGGGATTTTAGGTGCTTTACTTGCTCGCTAAGTTTGATTTATTATTTATCTTTAACTGTTTTTTTTTAGCCCTAACTATTTTTAGTACGGTGCCAATTTGCAACTCCTGTCCATGGGAGACTGTTTTTATCCACCGAGACGATGCAGCACAGTAGGATCCGATCTTGATATTGGATATCAGTCCGATATCAGCAAAAGAACGGATATCGAATTATATTGGCCTGCATCTAAAATCTCTGATATCAGCACTCCAATACAAGCAGTCCATTCCAGACTCCACTCCGGCACCTCTATCGAGCGGCATAGACAGCCCATGTGATCACATGTGTCCTAATTGGAGGCCGGAAACAAGATGGCTTCATCTACAAAAGTTACTTTAGCGCTTGCCTTGTCTGAAAATAAGGCAAGCACTACAATAACTTTCGTAGATGTAGACATCTTGTTTCTGCCTCTGATTTTGCTTTTTTCCGACTTGGTAACTGAAACGCTCAGAACTCGGGTGTGACGTCATTTTCAGCTCCGACATCTGACTTCCGAGGTAATTCGAACGCAGCATAAGGTACTAACAAAGTAGCGAGGAGTAGGAGTGATGTCAACCCTGAGGCAGTATTGTTTGTCTAATCCCGAAAAAGACGTTGCACCTGAATGCAAAATTTGTCATGCACAAGTTAGTGCCTATATCGTATCAATATCGTTATCAGCCAATACTGAAGGCTACAATTTCGGTATCATATTGGAAGTTAAAAAAAATGGAATCGGGACTCCAATAGTAAGAAGTTGAGCTCTTTTATTGTCAGTTTCTACTATACATGTATGACAAACACAGGATTTAAGATGGTTTTCTCCTGCCTTTTATTCGGACAATCTTGTTTTTTCTCCAAAAACAAGATAGTGTTGTAGTTTCAGCTTCAAACTTCTGCACCATAACAGAGAAGACTGCACGTCGACTACGATTAAGAAAGGCTAAAATCAGAATATGCAGACACGGTGTTCTGTGCTCCTGTGATTTCTTACTTTGATGGATTTATCCTTCTGCAGACATTTTAAAGAAAATACACGTGACGCACAGGTATATCAGCGTACAACCTGACAGAGAGGCAGACCACCATGGATTATAACTTTCCAAAAGCTGCGACAGAGTGTAAGAACACCGTGTCCGTTAGTCGTATAAATGTGTCTGCCTCTCTAAATCCGGAGCGCTAGATTTCACTGACGCTCTGCTGGAGGTTGTGTCGTGTTTTGGCGAAGTTGCCGTGTTGTCTGATTCCCAGAAACAAATCTAATAAAGGAAGCATTAAAAAAAAGGAAAATACAATTACGGACGAAACACACAGATTTCTGCAGACTGTATAGATTTATAAGCTGCAGGCTGATCACTTATCAGTGACAGGATCAAACACACACACACAAACACACACACACACACACAGAGCTGTTCTGAGCGTGCTCAGTGTTTCTGCAGCCTGGCGCCGCCATTGACAACATCAAAGGTTCAATTAGATCTGTGTCCACACAAACACACTAAAACACACACACACACCAGCTCTGACCTGCTGAACATCAAGTGTGTGCATGTGCATGTGCGTGTGTGTGTGTGTGTGTGTGTGTGTGTGTGTGTGTGTGTGTGTGTGAGATAATCAATCAGCAACAGAGACAACACACGACCCTGTCAAACACACACACTCCTCTGTCCTGTCCATTAGTCTGTCGATGATGTTATCTCCTCATCAACACACACACACACACACACACACACACACACACGCACACACACACACACACACAGAGGATGGATAACTGTTTTGGCGATCAATACTCAGACCCCCCTCGAGGCGACCAAACATGTGTCACTCATCCTGTGTGTTAAGTGTGTGTTTGTGTGTGTGTATATGTGTATACGTGTGTGTGATTGATGTGTGCTCAGTAACCCAGAAACTGGGGTCCAGATCGCTCGTCCTGGTTTCCATGTTAACCTAGTTGTTTCCTCCCGATCAGAGATCAATAACAGCTGCAGGCCTCACCTTTACCTCAGCTGTGCTCAGATCAATCTTATCAATGATGTTACTTTCTGTAGTTATTGACGGTTTTACACCTAAAGTCACAGTTTCCCTGTTCAGGGTTCGATCTTGGTGTTAAAGTGTCATAAAGAAATAATAACACTGAAAAACAAGGAGAAAGAATTTGTAAATAAAAAATAACAAAAATAAAGTTGAGAGGAAATAAATTTGGAGAATAATAAAGGAAATAAAATATTTTTGAAGGAATAAATTTAAGAAAAAAATTAGGAATTTAGTTTTAGATGTTAAATTCACATGCAGAGATAAAAAAGGCAGAAAATAAATAAGTTTGAAGGAAACCAGTCATCAAGCAGAAAAGCTGTGAATTACAAGAATAGAGTCATGAATTATTCATGCAAAATAAAAAAATAAAGTTAAAATTAAAAAAATAAAGTCTTTAAAAAGAAAGAACATCATTGTAAGTAAATAAAGTCCCAACAAAAATGGAATAACACTGTTTTAGAATAAATATTAGAAAAATTAAAAAGCTGTTAAGGTGCAAAATAAAAGAATGTTAAAAAAAATTTGCAAATAAAAAAAACGTGGTAAAAAAAAAAGTTTCACGTCAAAAATTAAAAAAAATTGAAGAATAAAATTAAAGAGTAAAATAAAAAAAATAAATAAATAAACAAGAGTGAAGTTGTTTGCAAAACTAAGTCCAATAGGAAAGATACTTAAAAACAAAATATTAATTTAAAAAATGTCTTTAAGAGTCCTTAGAGATTACACTAATCTATCATCATCCTCCCTTCTCTCCTGGATAGTCTTGGCAGAAATGCATCATGGGAAACGTAGTAGGTGAAAGGAAGCACAGCTGGATGCACACGCTCAGAGAAGACTGAGATTTTCTGTTTTGGTTTTTAGCAGCGAGTATCATTTCTGTTTCTGTGACCTTAAAGGGCCGTTTGTGAGAGTGACGCCTGTCCTACTATAAACACCATCTGTCAGACATCTCACACACACACACACACACACACACACACACACACACACACACAAACGCCGCCCTACTTCCTCACACAGATGACACTGACATGTCTTACACCGGCGTGTCTCCAAACTTGAACCATCAGTCATGCTGCTGATGGTCTCTGGTGTTTTTGTGTGTCATAAAACTGCAGAAATATGACTTTAAGTTTATTTCCTGGAGGTCAAAAATCTCCTCACATGACCTTTAATGTTCTCAGTTCTCATCTTTGATTCTCATTTTCATTAACGCTCGCTGTAATTGTCGATTCGCCGGCTCACAGTTTGAACCTCTTCACTCCAAAACATCCGCTGAGGGAAAACTGAATATTTATTCTCTGTTCACTCTGAACTCGAGTCCAAATTTTTAGTATTTTTAACATCTTTAAAACTTACAAAAATGTCCAGCAGGGATCTGAGGACGCAACCTCCGTGTCCTCAACGACTGTAGCCGTGACCCTGCAGGAAATCCTACATATTCTGATTCTGGATCTCCTAAAATGAAGCCAAACTGTTGAGCTGAGTTTCTGTTTTACAGCCTGAGGAAAGATGCTTTCTCACACACACTCTCACACTCACACACACGCTCTTTCCCTGCGGGCAAACATTAGCATTGTAAATGTAAGTGGCCACCCAGCAGAGCGCTGAACTCTCAGACAAACACGAGCTGCCGCCGCCGCCGCTGCTGACGTGCAAACCAGGAAAGAAACAATAACAACAACATGGCGGCGACGCCGGGGGGACCAAGGCGGAGCCCCCCCCGCCCCGCAGACCCCTTATGTGCACAAATCGATGGTGGCGTTTGCTCAAAGTGCTGCAGAGTTTACCCAGAGTCTGACTGATCAATCGCTCTGTTTGCACAAGAAGTTCAATATTCATGCGGACGGACAGAAGGTGATTATTCTCAGAGAGAGAGAAAGAAGGAGGGAAATGGTTAAAGAGGATAAAAACAGCGTTGCTCCGCAGCACGCCGCCTCAGGACCTCCAGCAACAAGTAAACACTGCAGCGCAATCACATCAAAATCATTAAATTCCTCCATGACAAATTAGCATAGCTGTTTTTCTCTTCAATAAAATATATCCTTGTTCCTCTCATCACCAAAGGCAGCTGTTTGGATTAACATGCATCACTGATTAAAAAATCTGGAGAAGACGAGGAACAGAGGAAACCCAGACGCTGTTTTACAAGATGTCCAGAAAAATATTCAGGAACGCATGACCAGACGCTTGTAAAGTCACGAGTTTCAGAGTCAGGATCGCAGATTCTTTGTTCCTAATGAGCTTTTTCGGCTTTCTTACTTCATTATTCCTCATGTGCAAACTTCATCCTCACCTGCAACAAAAACCCTTTCTCAAACTAGAGACTGAGGAGCTTCTGCACAAGTGTAACAGTGTGCAAAACCAGCAGGAGATGCTAACAGAAGCTCCTCAGGTTTACTCAGACGGTGTGTTATGAAGTAAATCATTTAGCCTGTGCAGCGTTCTCCTTCTGTGTGACAGTGGCGTCATTCCTGCGGCCCTTTTTTGGGATCATAGAGCTTTGTTACTGACGAATAAATCCTAGATCCAAACATAAGTTTTCAACTTTATACTCGTAAACCCCAAGTCAGCTTCTGAATATCACTACAACGGCATAAACGGTTATTTTGTTCATCAGATTAGTCTCAGTACCCTCACTGAGTGCGTTTACAGTCACAGTTTAATCGGACTAAGCTCATAATTCCTCTTTTTTGCCGAATCGAACTTCTCTCCTGGTTACATGGTAGAGAAAATCGAATTCCAATCGCATTAACTGGGTGTCTCAATCGGAGTTCTCAAACTCCGATTATAGTCAGACTAAGTTGTTTACATGCCCTTTAGTTGTCTGGTCTTAATCGGAATAAGGCGATAATTCGGTTTTCTCGAGTGTCATGGAAACGTACTGAGTGAAGCCCTACAGAAACAGGAGGATAGACTTTCACCTGCAAAGATCTGTTGATTTCTTCAAATCCTCAGAGGTTGTATGTCTTACTTAAGTTGTCTGTGATCCGTCTTACCGTGTAAAACTCCAATCTGGACTTGAATTTGTCTGAAAGGTCTTTCAGTCTGCTGCTGAGATGATTTACTCACGTTAGGAGTGTCGAGGCAGAGTTTGTCCACCTGGACTTCAAAAGCGGACCTCACTTTTTATGGACAAATAAAGAAAAGTGTCAGTGGATGGGCCGCCCAGGTATCCAAAAATCTGGTAAATTTCTATCATCCTTCCTCCTCACTGACAGAAATTTCCATTTTTTCCATTTCCAGCTCCTCAGACCCCGGTGGCATCACTTCAGGCCATGATTCAGAGCTAAAACAGTCCCTTCAGGGTCTAAACTCCTGCATCCACATGAGGAGAAGCTCTTCCAAACACCTGGAAACACACTTTGATGTGTAACGCCACTGCAATTTCCTTTTAATCTCGGCCCGGACGCTCTGATTGGCTCGGCAGTGAAGCGGATGTCAATCTTTCATCAGAGACAAAAGCCGAGGAGGAGCGGCGGGGAGTCCAGCTGCGGTTGTTTCAACACTTTGATATCATTTTTGTACGTTTGAAAACGCATGTTTGTGTAAAAAATGAATGACTGCCAGTGAGAGATCAAAACAAAAGACAAACCAACAGAGATTTTCCTTCTCTGGGAAGAAAAACTCAACAACATCACACCTCAGCGACAGCCGTAGGTCAAAGATCACAGGTCACAGACAAAAGAGGGGGAAACATTCCAGAGAGTGATGATGACAGAGGAGGAGGAGGAGGAGGAGAGGAAGAGGAGGAGAGGGTGGTGTGCTAATGTGTCGCTCTGAAACCAGAGCTCATTTAAAGTTAATCAGACACGCTGCTAACTCATTTAAATCTGCTCCTCTTCCTCCTCTTCCTCCTCTTCCTCCTCCTCCTCTTCCTCCTCTTCTTCTTCTTCTTCTTCTTCTTCTTCCTCTCCTCGCTAAGAGCAGACTAACGGATGTGACACCCCGCTGCCATCTTAACACAACAAACACGGGTGCACTGATGCTTTTGGAAATTAAACATGGATCAGTTTTACTAAATGCATCCATGTGGGTTAAATTTGAGGCACATCTATTTTCTTAAGGGAGCCTAAAAATGCCTTTAA
The DNA here is from genome assembly GCA_962446985.1 of Xyrichtys novacula. NCBI lineage: Eukaryota > Metazoa > Chordata > Actinopteri > Labriformes > Labridae > Xyrichtys > Xyrichtys novacula. The sequence goes on along the minus strand of OY660869.1, from coordinate 34,583,086 downwards.
ACCATCTTACCTGAAAAGATCCAGAATTTATTCTTAAAACAATTTATTAAAAAAAAAATTTAAAAAACATTTCAAGTTTGTTCAGAAGCATCACGTCATTCCTGAAAAAATGATAAATCTATTTTAAAATCATCAGAACTTTTTTTTTTCTAAAAACATAAGGACTTAATTTTTGTAAAGATCTGGACTTTCTTCTTAAATCATCACAACTTTTTTTTTATTAAAAATTCAGACTTTGTCCCCAAAACCGTCCGACTTAAGACCCGATTTTTTTTCCAGAAAAATCAACACTTAATTTTTGTAAAGATTTAAACTTTTCCCCAAAATGTCACAACTTATTTTTTGTAAAAATCTGAACTTCTCTCTAAAATCACGACAATTTTTTTTAAAATAAAAATTCCGACTTTTTCCCCAAAATCATCCAACTTAAGACCCGATTTTTTCCCCAGAAACATCAACACTAAATTTTTGTAAATATTTCACCTTTTTCCCAAAATAACTCGACTTATTTTTTTGTAAAAATCTGGACTTTTTTCTTAAATCATCATGACTTATTTCTGGAAAAACTCCAACTTCATCAAGGTTTTGGCTTTTCCCTAAAAACCATAACCTTCTGACTTAAGACCTAATTTGTTTTTTTTTCCAGAAACATCAACTCTTAATTTTCCGTAAAAATCTGAACTTGATTCTCAAAACAAATTTGACTTTATCTTCGTAAAACCATGACTTTAATTTTAAAAAATGATGTTCTGAGTTTTATCAAGACTTTATCCTCTTCAATCTCGTAACTTTACAACTCCATTTTTAAAACCTTTTGTTTTAATTGTGTCTCTCATTATGATTGTAGAAAATTATGTTTCAATTGAACTAAGAATCTAGTTTTACGCTGAAATAAGTGAGCAACGAAATTTGACTGAAAAAGACTGAACTAAGATCACATCATGACTAGTGCTGGACGATAATTCGATAACAATATATATCGATCGATAGACGTGTGGCGCGATAGAAAAAAAAACGGGTCGATAAAAAGTTCGATAGAAAAACACAGTTTCCCTTTCTTTTCCATCATGGCCTATCATGTAGCTTTTACTACAGTCGTTACTTCCTCCCAACCAATCACAAACGCAGACCCAGGTAAGCTACGGCACCAAGCCCAGCCCCTATCAAACCACAACAGACAGCACGTGTATTAGAAAAAATGATACAGCAAGGAGAAGCGGAGGACATTGTCCCGAAAAAAGGTTTCAGTAGTTCACCAGCATGGCAATGTTTTGGTTTTTAGAAGTCTGACAAAAAGCGAACAGCGGTCGTTTGCAAAATTTGCAGAGAATTAGTAAAAACGAAGTCTGGTAACACAACCAACTTGTTTTACCATCTGAAGCGGTCGCACCCGCAGGAGTACGAGCTGTGTCGGCCGCGCCGCGGCTCCACGTCATCGTTGGAGGTATCCTCTGGAACCGCTGCCAGCACCAGCACAAAGCATGTGAAGCAGACCAAACTGGACTTCGTTTCTTGCCAAAATACGACAGAGCGTCCGAGCGGCATAAGGACATCACCCATGCAGTAACATGCTTCATAGCGAGGGACATACTGCCAATAACTACCGTTGAAAAGCCTGGCTTCGACCAGCTACTAGCCACTCTCGACCCGCGATATGAAGTGTCCGGCCGCAAGTATTTCTCAAACACAGCGCTTCAGGCATGAAAATGGGTCAGGGGTTGAAAAGGTGAGAAGGGTGCGGAGGAAATACGTTCCGGTGTAGCTTCTTAAAGTGGAAGAAAATGAGCTCATATTTTACAAAGACGCGAGTATTTGGATCATGGCTACTAGCAGGAGGGGCATTCGGCAGGGGTGCATTCTACGACACAACACCGGCGTGGATAAGTCCTGCTTCTCGTGCTCAGTTTGTGTATTAAGTCAATCACATGATAATTAAAACAAATAAATCTCCCGACCCCGGGAGAAATATTTCAGTGTTCAGACACCAGGCTGTGGGCAGTTTCCCACACAGTTAAAACTGGTAGTATGCTATTCCCACCTAAAGCTATTCTGTTTATTTATATATTTGTTTATTTTCATCAAAAGACTATTTAAATATTTATTTATCAGATTTTCTGGTCACTTTAGTCTTTATGTTTGTCAATATTTACTGACGTCACTCAGGCCACTTAAGTTGATTTCTTTTTTTTTTTTAGTTCTTTTTTAAAAAACTTTCAGTTGTAAAATAAAAAAGGTGGTTGAATAAAGGTTTTAATTTGAATTCAGTGCTTGTGTGTTCTTTATTAAAAGTAGGTCATTAAGCAATAGCATAAAACATCCAGGGCTGCAATTAAAATATATGTTAAATAATTATGACAATTATATCGATAATTATCGATATCTATCAATATGATTTATTTTTTATCGATATGCTTTTTTTCTATATCGTCCAGGCCTAATCATGACCTCGAACCATCTTACCTGATTATACCACACTGCGTTGTACCTTATCATTTGTCAGTTTTTCTGTAGTTTGCTGTAAATCAAAGACCCGAAGGTCAAAGGTCAACTCGGATGCACCTCTGCCTGTCCTCCATGCCCGCCAGGTCAAAGGTCAGGCAGTAGCGCAGGTGGAAATATAGAGATTAACGCCTTCAGTCGATGCAGCAGCACGTCAGACTGCAGATGATTACCGAATGTAATGAGACGATTACACTCGGTACAACTCACCTCTAATGTCAACACTCTCACACACACACGCACACACACACACACATGCACGCACACAGACACACACACAGTCACTCAGAGACCCGCACACTCACCCGAGCAGCAGCAGAGGCAGTTAAGTGTTTCTCTGAGGCGTTTAGGGACTTTCTGCCTCTTCCAGCTGTCAGAACCAAAACTGAATGATGGACGATGATTGGCTGTGGCTGCCAAGTGTGGACGCACACGCCCAAACGCACAGACACACACTCATAAACACACACCAACACAAACACACACACACAGAAGCTTTCCAGGAGCTGCTGGTGATATATTCAACGATGCACTCACTAAAGGCAGCTCATCTGCCTCAAGACATTTACACCTCATTTTACCAATTTAGTGTGGCATTCCTCCTCCAGCGCACGCACACACACGCACGCACACACACACATGCACACACACACATTTGCAGAAAGGTAAATCTAGTTAATTCCAGCCTCAGTGTACTTCTCCTGTGCTAAACCCACTCAGCGGTTCTCATACCGAAGCTAATCGCTAGGCTACAGGATACACACACACACTAGAGAGACGTGCACACACACACACACTCCTGGTAGTTTTGAAAGCATAGATTTTATGACTGTGTGGAGCAGCAGGACAGTTATTATAGATCATTAAAACCAGCAGCAAACAGATGCAGAGAGTTTAACACCTGCAGACGCTGTGAGACTGAACCGCTCTGAGTTACAGTATTAACAACCAGAAAAACCACAATCAGTGCGATGCAATCTGATTGGCCGAGTAACCCAGAAAACAAACTCCAGGTCTTACTCGCATTGAATCACGATCAGAAGGTCACATGTTTGTGTTTGTAATCAAGTTTTTGTCTTAATTCTTAATAAAAATGACAAATTCACCTCGATTAAAACATCCAATTTCAAGATATTACAAACCAAAATCTAATAAATTGCTGAAATTGAGTCAAAACTCTCAGATTGAACCTCATGATTATGAGATTAAATGTCAAATCTATGTGATAATGAGCCGAACCTGTGAGATGAAAAGCCATAAAGATGATTAAAGTCAAAATGAGGCAATAAAGAGCCAAAGATTTGGGATTAAAAAACCCAAATTACATGATAAATATTCAGAAGAGTGGATTAAAAGTCAAACTGCGGATATGAAGTTTATTTGATTGGATTTAAAAAAGAAATAGTCAAATAAAAAGTCAAAACAAAGGGATGAAAAGTCGATAATTAAAGATGAGAGGATGAAAGATGATGTTAAAAAAACTAAAGTTTGGTAGACAAAGTAAAACCATGAGGATGAATATTGATAAGGCGTCTGTTTGATGAGTTTTAGAGATGAAATAATGACAAAGTCTGATTGATCGCACTGATCCATTTGATCTCCTGAATTTTCCCACATTCGTTAAAGTCTGTTTGATCTGCACGCCGCCCCGATCGCTGACTCCATCAGCCGACAAATGAACACAGAGTGAGGATCAGCAGTCTGTCCACGCCACGGATCAGTCAGACCAAACTACCCAGCAGCCCCTGCAGCGGCTCGCAGACTCTCCGTGTGTTTATTTATCAGTTTGTGGAGATCGCTCCATTGGCTGCTCGGCCACCCGTGACATCGCATCACGAGCCGGCGGGCAGGCGGACGCCACAATGGGAGACACGGGAAGGGAGACTTTTAGAGGGCAGGGCTGCGATTTTTACCTGTCACACATGCGCGGTCGTCATGGCGACAATTAACCACATGACCTCAGGCTGCATGCAAAGTGAAATGCAAACACTGATGAAAGAAGAGGTAAGTGTTTGTCTGCGTGTGTGTGTGTGTGTGTGTGTGTGTGTGTGTGTGTGTTCGCCCTCCTGCCTGCCTGAACTTGTCTGCTCCCGATAGAAAAGGCTCTAGCTCCGCCCCTGTCCCCGTTACCATGACGACGCTGATAGGCATCCAGGAAAGACAGTTTTAGTGGAGTTTGAGGCCCTCCGCTCGACTTCCAGGTGCGTCATCGCTCCATTCATCTCTCTGCTGTCACCTATTGTGTCTCCACCTCTCTGTGTGCTTTTCAGAGGAACGGCAAACAAACACACACATTCTTTAGACATGCACAAACACACACATTCACACATTACACACACACGTTACACACAGCGAACTCTTCAAGCTCCCAAATCTCATTAAGAAACTTTCAAACCGGGGGTTGAAGATTAAAAATGGATCAAGATTCAGCAGCTGCTCAGCCTCCTTTCTCCTCTCTGATAATTGTAAGAAGCAGATTTGTGTCAGATTTTGGTCTTTGGGGGTGAATTAAAGGTCCAGTCCCACTAGTTTTCTGTGGAAAATGAATCCGAATAGATCGATTTCTCCTCTCAAAAAAACACCAGTACTCGCTTGTCAGATAATGCACCAAAGTTCCAGGTCAAAGCTTTGCATGCAAACTGTGGAGCGAGTGCGAAATTATGCAAAAGAGAATCGATTTCCAACAGCGTGATAGTCAAACTGTGAGCAGCTTAGCACTAAGAAAATAACAAGAAAATAACATATTTTTAAAAACTGGATTTGTCGTACTAACGTAATAGTCTACTGATGCTGGGTCTTCAGGGGTTTTTCCACCTCTGCATCCCCCCCAAATCAACCACACAGCAACAGCTGATGTCAACCACCTAACCTCAGACTGCTTCAACTACAAGGGCCGACTACAGCATGTGAAGCCAAGAAAGTAGGAGTAACACTCCGATTTTAACATACAGACATGCAGGTGTAACACTAATCCTGTTCAGGTCAGATTTAGTGTTTTTCCACCTCTACATCCCCCCTGACAACATCCCAGCACCTCATTATCAATGAATCCCCAAACAGCTAAAAAGGCCATCCTGAGGAACTTTTAATTTACTCATTTTAGTTCAAGAAAAATTGGGATGATATTTGCATGCACAAAGTTAGCACACATACGTCATGCCGACGTCGACCTCAGAACAGCAAGCTTGGCCTCCAGTCTATAACGACTGACAAGCAGAGGAACACAGAGGAAAATACTCCAATTCCCCGCCATTGTTTTTCAGGTAAACTACTTTCGTAACAACTGGGTATGCCCAGTCTCCTCTCAGGCGTGAGTGGACCCGGTAGCTACAGGTAGGGCTGGGCGATTAAATGATATTTATATATTTATTATATATTGATCAAGAATTAATTTCTCTTGATCTTGATATGAATCATGGTCAATATGCTTTTCAATAGTCAGCATTCTGCCATGTTTTGATAGACTATATGAACAGCCAATGAAAAGGGGAATTGCTCCGGGTTTACACCGCACTGAACCGAGCATTTAGTCTGCTTTCTCTAGCGCAACATCTTACAACTAAATGTCGAAGAAACACAAAGAACTCACAGATGCAGGAGCTTATTGTATTGCAAAAGACATGCTACCAATAAACACTGTTAAATTTTATTTAAGCGTAACAGGGAACATTTAAGATTGACAAGTGATTTTTTTTATATCGTTTTTGCACTAATGCACATGACTACTTGTCCTGGTGCTGCTGTCAGCTCCGTTAGCTTTTAGCGTAATAGTCCATTGTTCGGCACGACATTTGGTGGTAACCAATCTGATCCACACCGATGTCTTCCACTCAGTCAAATGGATCTGGTCATTAAAACAAGTGAAACAGTTAAAACTATTGAAGGTACGCAACACTGCAGGTTGACGTCCAGGGCTGCACCAGCCTGGTGTCCACATACTTGGTGTCAATAATGTTATCAGAGGGAACAGTCTGCTCTGCCTGGAAATATCTCTCTGTTTATTTGCTAAAACATCACAAATGATTATTGATCACTTCAGATATCGATGGTGTTGTTTGTCTGTGTTTTCTCTCGTTAGAGTTGTCAGAGTGTGTCTGAGCAGATTAGCTGTCTGAAGCGTTTATGTGCGCGTCCGTGTGTTTTTATTTTCTGGAAAAGAACATTAGGAAGCGTCTCTGCTCGTTTGGTTTCTGACAGCAGCTGAGGAGGGAACATGAGTGCTGCTGTCCGACAAACACCGACGCAGAACAGATTTGTTATTTTCTGTTTCTGAGCTTCTGCAGCGGCTTTAACAGGATTCACTCAAACCTTCAGGGAAATTTCCAGCTCCAACAAAATATAAAAAAAAAAACTCAAAAAATGAGGGAAAAAGGGGAAGGAAAAGCAAAGAAAAAGTCACAGATGTGGAGCTGTGTGTTAACATCCGACCTCAATCCTCTAATTTAACCTCCAGAGATTAGAACAAGCCACTAATCCAGACAGAAAGAGAGAGAGAGAGAGAGAGAGAGAGAAAGAGAGAGAGAGAGAGAGAGAGAGAGGTGGGGGGCAGAGTCCTGCTTTTTGATGTATTAGTTATGTTACTTTATCTGTTTTATTCAAATCTATTATTGTACTCTATTCTGGAAATCTCATTTGTACCAATAAAGCAGATTGGATGGAAATTAAAATAAATAAGAAATAAAAGATGATGAGATGAGGTCAGCTGGAGGATTAGAGGGAGGGTGAAACAGCTGTTCCCTGTATGCACACACATATGTACACACACACATATGCAGAGAGAGAGAGAGAGAGAGGGTGCTAGCACGCTAAAGTGGTGCATTTGAGGACCGGACTAAAACCTCCTTAAATGCTTGACTGCACTCACTGACATGAAGCATTAAAACATGGAAACACATGTTAACAAAGTGCAGCTTTAATGAGGTAAAACACTAAAAATCACATTTTAAAACAGTCCGGGCTTGAATTTAAAACATCACATGCATGAATATTTAAAATGCATTTCAGATGTTCAAGGTGCTGCTAACTGATATAAGGTAATTTATGCTCTTTCTGAGATTTCAAACTTCTGCAAAGCATCATCATAAAAAGTGCAATCAGGAGATATTTGGGTTGTTGTTTTTGGACTTTGTTGACCTCAGAGAAAACAGCTGGTTCCAGATTTGGGTAACTGTATCATCGACTAATCCAAAAAGGGGGATTAAAGGGTTCATGCAACAAAAAAAAAAACATATTTACTCTGGTCAGCCTCTAGCCGAGGAGTCCATTAGGGAAACAGAGCTTCCTGCTACGGTGTTGTAATGATAAATGTTCTGGACCTGCAACACTTCAACCTGTTTGGACCCAGATTCTGGATCATATGTGTGGTGTACTGACACGGGTTCTTCTGGAGGACTCACCAACTTTTCATGTTTTTCTGAATGACACTGCAGCAGCCGATCACTGCAGGGCCCCATTACAACAGTAGCCCCGCCCACTCAGATCATCGCATAGATAATGAGGTTAGAAACTGAGAGGCTGCAGATTCTCCTCAGATCCTGAATTAGACACGACTTTTGTATCTGAAGTCAAATTTTTTCGTAAAAGACGAGCATGGAATGCTACAACAGCTGAAAATACTAGTGTGTGTGACCTGTACGCTACGCATTTTAGTTAAAAAAAGTTAAAAACAGGACAAAAAGTTAGTTTTTTCAATGAAAGGTGAAGAAGATGGAGAAGAATGAGAGGAAAGAGGAGTTTAACTGGTTAGAAAGAAGAAGGATGAGAGAGAGAGAGAAGACGGGGGGTTAAAAACCAACAAAGAAAATAGTAAAGAAGAGTAAAAAAATAGGAAGAAAAAGACAATAAGGCTAAAAAAAACCAAGAGGGTGGAGAAAAAAATTCAAAGAGGAAGATGAGACGGAATAGAAGAAGACAGTTAAAGTTGAGAAAGTAAAATAAAGATGAAAGAAGGATGAGAAAGAGGAATGGAGAGGAAGGAAAAACAAGTTAAAGACAAATAAAAAAGTAAAAGAAGAAGAAGTAGAGGGAAACAGAAAAGAAAGTGGAGAAGGCAGGGGAGTAAAAAAAAGAAGAGCACAAACAGACGAAGAAAAGCAAGAATCAAAAGAAAAGATCAAAGAGAAATAAAAAGGAGATGATGACAGAAACAGAGAGAAAAAGAGTAAAAGAAGAGGAAGAAGGGAGGGAGGGAGGGCAGAGGTGAAGGATGAGGAATGTGGAGGAGATAAAAACAGGTGATGAGAGGGAGAGATAGAGGGGGAGAGAGGAGACGAGTGTTTCCCGTCCAAAGAGACACTCGAGGTGAAATGGAGAGAAAGAGCCTCGTAAAGAACGACAACATCTCTCTCTCTCTCTCTTTCTCTCCCTCTCCGTCTTTCTTTTCCCTCCTCTCTTATCTCCTCTCCACAGTCTGAGCGCAGGAAGGAGAGGTGAGTCAAGGTGAAGAACGAGGCGGCCATATTAAATAAAAACCAGAGAAGAAGAGACAGGAGGGAGAAGAGAGGGTGAGGAATGGATAAAGAGGAGAGAACAGAGGAAGGAGAGTGAAGGACAGAGGAGAGTGAGGGGGAAAAGGAGGGAAGTAGAGAAGAGGAGAAGTTAACGAGAAAAAGTTAACAGATAAAGAATAAATCAAAAATCTATTAAAATAGAAAAGGAGAAATGAAGGGAAGTAGAAGGAAAAGAAAGGATGCAAAGGGGATAAAAGGAAAGGAAGGAAGGAAAAAGGAACCAAAAGGAAGGTAGAGTAGAAATAGAGAGAAACTGAGAAGTAAGGAGAGGTACCAAGGGAAAGGAAATGTAACAGAAAGGAAAGGAAACAAGGACATCAAAATATAAGGAAGGAAAAAAGAAAGGAACAAAGTAAGAAGGAAAGGGAATGAAGGGAAGGAACTGAGAGAGAAGGAAAGGAACCAAGAAAAGGTGGAAAACTGGAGAAACAGAAAGAAATAGACAAGTGGGGGAGGAAGGAACTAAGGGAATAAAGAAAGGGAGGAATCAAGTGGAATGGGAAGGAACTGAGGGAACAGATAAGTAAAAGAATCAAGTGGAAAGGAAAAGAAAGGAAAGGAAAGAAAGGGGAAAAGCTCCATAAGGAACCAAGGAGAAAACTAGAGACATAGCAAGGAAGATGGAGAGGAAAGGTCAGAAAAAAAAGGGATGAGGGAAACAAGAGAACAAGGAAGGGAGGAAAATAGAAAGGCAACAACAGAGAAGAGGGGAAGAAGGCAGTGGATAAGGAAAGAAGGAAAGTAACTAGGAGGAAAGGAGGTTAGGGTCCTTTTGCTCTATAAACTCACTCTGAGCTCAGCCGACCGCTGCGTCATTTTCTGCCTCAGCGCTGAAGCAGTTAACACACACACACACACACACACACACACACACACACACACACACGCTCGCTCACACACACACACACACTGCCAGTCATAAAATCTCTGGACCCTGCAGGACGGAGCGTGACGAGGGCAGAGGCCATCCAGTGTGTGTGTGTGTGTGTGTGTGTGTGTGTGTGTGTGTGTGTGTTTATTGGGCCTAGGAGGAGAGGAAGAGGAGGACAGTGAATGTGTGAATAACTGAGGAAGCAGAGCTGGAGGATGAGGATGAAGGTCAGGAAAATAATAAAGATGAAGGTGGAGAGGAAGAGGATGGACATGAGAGTGGTGAGGAAGATAAGGATGAGGAAGGGAATGATAATGATGAACGCAGAGGAGGTTTATGAAGACGAGGAGGATGGAGGACAAGAAGAGGAAGATGAGGAGGGAAAGGGAGGCAAGGAGGATGAGGAGGATAAGGAAATGAGGAAGATGAGAAAAATATGAGAGGCAAAGGAGGTGAAGAAGATGAAGGAGGTAAGGAAGATGAGGAGGATTAGGAAGGTGGAAGTTGATGAAGAAACCCAAGTGGATGAAGATAGTTTAGAGAAAACAAAGATGATAAAAAAGATGATGTAGATGACGAAGATGAGAAAGATAATAAAGAAGAAAAGGATGATGATGATGAAGATGAAGGAGGTGAGGAAGATTAGTAGAAAAGAATAAAGGTTGTGGAGATGAATTAAAAAAGGGGACACAGACGGCACTCTGAGATGAGGAAGATGATGATAAAAAAAGATGATGAAGATGAGGTAGGTAATTTAGAGGATGAAGAGGTCACCTGTTCCAGTTTCTTTAGCAGTGGAAGTATCAAAGCCATGGACACCTGATCAGTCTAATCAGTGATCAATACCTAAACACAGACTCAGTCTCATCAATCAGAGCCTGGAGGAGGAAGAGGAGGAGGAAGAGGAGGGGAGAGCTGCAGCTGATTGATGGAATCATGTTTGTCTCTCTCTCCACGGCGGCTGTCCCTTCCCTCTCCATTACCTGTCACTCAGGATGCAGATGGAGGCGGTTGCCGTGACGACTGTCTGTGACTGTACACTTGGCAGAGGTTCTTAAAACACCACGAGTGGATCTCCCTTTCTCTCTCTCCCTCACTTTACAACATCTTCATCATTTTCAACTAAAGTTTATTATCAGAGGTCCAAACAACACAAGACAGACGGACTAAAACGGGACTAAAAATCAAACGCAGTTTTCTGAAAATGACAAAAACTAGAGTAAAAATTTTTAAATTCTACTCCATTGTCCGTAATGTATATTTCTGAAGCGGCTTAAATCGGCTGAAAATAGAACAGGGTTTTTGCACATTTTAACATTTGCATATAAAAGAGGAGGATTCAATCAGAGTCTGCATATAAATCAACACATCCTCAACGCCATCATGGTCACACGGCGTGGGCGAGCTCATGTCAGCAGCATCTGCACTGCTGCTGCTGCTGCTGCTGCTAAAACAAGCAGCCATGTTGTCCCTATGTGTGTGTGTGTGTGTGTGTGTGTGTGTGTGTGTGTGTGTGTGTGAGTTCAGCAGCCCAGTGCATAGAGCAGCTGTACAGCATGTGACCTCTGACCCCGCCTACAGGTGTGTGTCCGCGAGCAGAGGGCAGAGACCCTCTCCTCTCTTGAGTCATACCACCTGCTTCCAGACACACACACACACACAAACACACACATAAACACACACACACAGCTAACAAACATGTTCTATGCAGCATGTGTGTGTACATTTTTGTGCTCCCCCTCCTCTTCTTCCTCCTCCTCCTCTTCCTCCTCCTCCTCCTCCTCTCTTCATGCATGTTCTGTCACTCGCCTCTTTTGTTCTTGTGGAGCGTTTGTGTTTGTGTGTGAGTGTGTGTGTGAAGCCTCAGGCAGGTTTCCGTTCCACTTCGCTTGTGTTGTTGGAGCAGGTGGCAAGACAACACACACACACACACACACACACACACACACACACACACACACACTAACAAACGACACACTAACAAAATTATGTTTCTTGTGTTTTTGATTTCTGGCTCCGCATGAAAGTAAAACACACACACACACACACACACACACACACTCGCACTGATCTTTGTATTGAGTCGTCTCAGTGGCTCAAACACAATCACAGCCCTGAGGGGCGACCGAGATAGACAGAGACAGACAGGGATAGAGAGAGAGAGAGAGAGAGAGCGGCTGAATAGGAGGCTGAAGGAGTTCCTTCACAGTTCTGGAGGTTCACTATAGGTCGGTTAAAATAAACCTCCTCTCTGAACAAAAGCGTCAAGGCTGAGGAGAAGATTTCATATTTCACACTGATTCTTCTGCTGCTCTCTATTTTTCCTGTAAAAGAACATACAGTATAAATATCCCACACAGTCCCATTGTGTCGTCTGCAGCAGTCAGATCAGGCGTGAATGAAAAAGTAGGAATATACATATGAAAGAAATTACAGAGATCAGGGTTTCTTTGATGCTGAAAAAAGAAAAAATCTTTTATTTTTCTCAAACTTGAGATCAAAACGTCTATAAAATGTCAAAGAAGACTGTTTAAAAAGACGGTCAACGCCGCGTTCCTACAGAGGCCAACCAGGTCGGATGAAGTTTTATCAAGTTACAAATGAGACGCAAACTAATATTCATGCTTCTTTATGACCTACAAAAGCAAGCGAGACTATCAGGAACAAGCCTGATTATTTCTTGTCGCTGTTTGTAATGCCTAAAAACCCCTGCAGGGTAGGTGTCAGTCCGGTTAATTACCTATGAAACAGCTTATTTTCCTGTTTCCACTGCAGACAGTCACAGTGAGTGAGACATTTTAGTGATAAAATCATGCACTGGCACAAAACCCCAAAATGCAAACGGTGCTGCAGAAATCCGAGACAAGTGTACGAACAGAAATGATGTTAAACATTAACGTGCAGCACGAGCAGAAAGCAGCTGCATGGACGGATAAAAGTGTGAAGAGACGACTTTGAGAAGGAAGAGCTCCAGGACTGCAGGCGCGGTGAGGGTCACAGCTTTATTATTGATGAAGCAGAGGGGGGTCTTCGTCATTCAGAGCCATCCTGAGGCTCTGGACGCTCATTTCTTATGCCACCCTTTGCTTCTCCTCTTTGCTTAAACGTGACCCGGCGGTAATCAGCTATGCTCTGGAAAATTAACGGTATTTCTGTGAGGTTTATGACACCAATGAGTCAGACACTGAGTCAGCACTCAGGCTTTTACGGCAGGTGACGCTCCAGCAGGTGAAGCCAAACCTCACCTGTCAGCTTTTTAATGTTGTGTTTACATACATGCATTAGAGAGTGCTGTGCTCAACCGACACGGTGGCGGTCAAACCCAAGCTCAAGGCTTCGTTTCACAGTCACAAATAAACTCTGAGAGAATTCTGGGATTACAGGTTCTGTTTTGAACTGGTTTAGGTCTTATCTGACTGACAGGAGTTTTGTGGTCCATGTCAAACAGTTATTATCTGACTCAACAGAGCTAGGCTGTGGGGTCCCACAGGGATCAGTCCTTGGCTCTTTTCTCTTTTTGCTTTATATGACCCCTCTTGGTCAGATTATCAGTGAGTTCAGTGATGTCTCCTGTCATCTCTATTCTGATGATGTTCAGCTGAACTGCTCCTTCAAGCAAATCGATCTCAACAAATTAGACAAATTAACTGCCGGTTTGTCTGCCATCAAACAACTGAACTCTTCCCCAACTGAACTCTGCCAAAACTGAAACTCTGACTATTGCTTTTAGAGCCCTCCATGATCAAACTCCCTCGTACATCACTGAGCTACTGAGACCCTTCTCCCCCTCACGTTCATTAAGGTCATCTGACCACAAACTCATGATGGTCCCTAACACCCGTTTAAAAACACGAGGTGACCGCTCTTTTCAGGCCAGCGCCCCTCGCCTCTGGAATGCACTACCATTGACCTCGCGTAGTATAGAGTCTACTGAAAGTTTTAAGAGAGAACTTAAAACCTCTAACTGATGTTGACGTTGTGGGGCCTCTGTGAAGTGCCTGTATCTGCATCATTATCTTTATTGTGTTTCTTTGTATTACTTTGCATTTTAACCTTGTTGTTTAGCACTTTTTATATAAATTAAATTTACTTACTTAAAGTGGTGATGTTGATCATTTCCACACTTTATGGCAGGATCACAAACACGCCACACCCCCTCGTTTACAGTTATCTCTCATTGAGACATCGTTTGGCACCTGAACCAGCCGGTCTCCACCCTGCCAGGTCGTCTGTTTTTCCTTTTAACAGACTTAATGCGCTACAGGTGAAAAGCTAACCTGCTAACAGACGTTGGCAGCTCACCTTCCCCTGGAGGCTGTTTGTTTGGCAGTTTGTGAAACAAGCCCAAACACAACACCAGGTGTGTGCTCGTGTTTGAGGATGAGGCGGAGGATTCAAAGACAACGCTGGCTGCTGTTGTTAAAGTTTGCCGCTCCTTTGTCTCTGTCGAACTCAGACTAAATGTTTGTCAATTACAGAACAGGGAAATTAGTGTTTTATGCAAATGCAGCTGCAGAACATCAGAGTGACGGGAGATGAAATAATACAAAGGAAAATGTGAAATGCTAATTTCTCTCTCAAAGGGAAGCAAATGGGGTTTCAATCGTGTCATTTGTCATGATGTAACCGCATCATATGAATCAATTAGCCTGATTATTGTGAGTCTGCAGTCAGAGAAATGTTACCAATTAACTCAAAATAACTACAAATCCATACGCCGCCATTTTGAGGGAACTGCACCAAAGATGGAGGTCGAACCGGTTTAAAGTTTTATTTTTACACTGAGGAGAGGTGGAAGTGAAACCCTCTGCAGACAGCACCTGCCTCCGTTCTGGAAACACCTGACAGTCACAGGTTGGAGCATGCTCAGTGAGGAGATGATTGACAGGTATGAGTGTTTACAGGATGATCTCTCGGCAGGCCGTGAAAGCTCATAACGCGCTCTGTCGAGTGGATTTGGACGTAAACCTCTGGAGGTGAACATCTCTCAGAATAATTAGTTTAATTCAAGTTGAGCTGTTTTTATTTTGAGGTCTTATTTTGCAGCTTTAGCACACACACACACACACACCCTGTATGTAAACACACACACACACACACACACACACACACAGACACACACAGAGTTCTGGAGCTGAGAGGATTACGTCTTACTGAGTGATGGTCATGTTCAGGAATGCGTGTGTTTTAGGGGAATAATGTGGGTCTTGTGTGTGTTTGTGTGTGTGTGTGTGCATGCATCACAAAGAACCCTTTGTGACCAGCAACCCCCACCTGACCCCCCCCGACACACACACACCCACACACACACTCACACACACCTCTCCACCGTCAACACAGGAGTTACTGAGTATCTCCATCTTTACATCGTACCTGTTCTAACCTGTGAAAACACACACAGACTGACGGAGAGCAAACCGCTACACGTCTAAGTTCACTCCAGCCAAATTGACGCCACCGCAGTTTTTATATCCGTGTCCGTTTGACAATATTTTAGATACAGAAAGAGTTAAATAATCTTTAAGTAAAATCATGCCCAAATCTGAGACTACAGATGTAACTAAACAAATAATCATATATAAGGTTTACATCACCTTTACTCATTTTGACGCTTGATTTACAGGCACTTTTTGATTCAGTTACACTCAGTGCTTAATTTGTAAATCAAAGTACATATGACAGCTCAGGGATGACGAGACGGAACATATATAGAAAACGTGCTGAAAACAACACGCAAATGCCCACTTGCCACACTGTGGGACTTACAAGCCACGATTTCAAATAACATCCATGATATAAATGTTATGAAGGTAATTTACAATTATTTTAGGCTATAGGGGAGAGTGGGGTAAGTTGAGCCACCCCCTGTTGCTTGGAAATAGTAAAAGAAATTGATCATGTGACCAAATCTTTAGGAGATGGGCTATCATAAGTTTGATTAGAATTGTGATCAGACCATAAAAGATCATTTTAAATTTGTTTTATTCATCAATTGTGGTATCTATAAGACACAAAAGTCCACTATATTAGTTTGGCAAAACTAATAAAGTCATCATAGTAGTTCAGGGTTAACTGAGAAAGTAAAGGAATATGATGAGAGGATCAGAGTTTCAGTAAATGTTTGACTTTTTTTATGGCTCAACTTACCCCATACACGGGGTAAGTTGACCATAGGAGACCACTTTTTTTGTCCTGCTATATTATGAAGATTCCAGCTCTGTTTACACTCATTCTGTTGGTTTGCAGGGATCAACAACATCCTGAAACATCTGCAGATACACTAGTTAGAGACAAAACTAGGATTGACTTGATGTAGTGATCCGAAACATGAAAAATGGATCATCCTACCCCACTCTCCCCTATAGAAAACCTGCTGAAAACAACATGTAAATGCCCACTAGCCACACCGTGGGACTTACAAGCCTCAATTGCTAATAACATTCATGGTATAAATGTTATGACAGTAATTTACAATTATTTCAGGCTATACTTCGCACAGTACAGATAAATGCCCAGATCACCACAGTTGGGACTTACAGTATAAAGTCAGTAATTAATTTCTCAACAGGTGTAACGTTAAAAAAATGAGCTTTTTTGGCACGGCGGCCTGTTAATAGACAGTTTGCTCACCATGTTTACTCCAAAACATCACGGCCATGTCCGGATTCTCCTCCTCCTCCTCCTCTTGTTTTTACTCCGTGTGTCTGTGACAGTCTTGGGTCCTTCGGTCACCCACGACCTCCCGTCCCTCAGTCCTCTCCTCAGTCCGCTCTCCTCTCCTTCTGCTGTAAACTAGCTGATGTCTAAGCTAGCTGATGTCGCGGTTCACGCCTGTTGCTCCGCCTGTTGGTGCTCCACCTGGCTGACTGTTCGCGCTGTAACCGGCTCCGGCTGCCGGTGAACCTCACCAGCTGCTGCCCCGGTACCAGCCTCCTGACCCGGCTTGGCTCGGCTAGCTGTCGGTGAACCCGGCTAACTGTCGCGGCGCGAGCCTCCTGCTGCTCCAGCCGGTTTAAACCGGTACCATGACCGCTACAGCTGCTGCCCTCGTCGCCGCTTGAGGAGGCTTTACTGACTCGTTTTCAAGTGTCATGAAACTCTTCCTTCTTTTTGAAAAATAAACCAGTAAATTTAACTGTCTTTTGACACATTTTTATTGAAGCTGTAGCCGTTTTTCCTATCTGCTTGCTCCTCGGATTTGGCGAATATAATGGGGGGTTTTCTGAGTCAGGGGGCGTGGCTTGTTTTCCCGGTTTTTCAGTGCGTCACAGATCTCCGACTCTTCCAAATGACATAAATGCTGCGTTCGGGTTACCTCGGAAGTTAGAAATCCGAGCTGAAAATGACGTCACACCCGAGTTCCCAGCATTTCAGTTACCAAGTCGGAAAAAAGCAAAATAAGATGGCTACATCTACGAAAGTTATTTTAGCACTCACCTTGTCCAAATATAAGGCGAGCGCTGAAACAACTTTCATAGATGTAGCCATCTTTTTTCAGGCTTCCGATTCAGCTTTTTTCTGAACTCATTTTCAGCTCCGACATCTGACTTCCGAGGTAACTTGAACACAGCAAAAATCTTTAAATTAACATGAAAAAAATTTAATGAAATAAAATAAAATTCTTGGAATTTGCTCCGTAAATTAATATATGTACATTATTATTATATTTTTAACATTTTTATGTATGTTTTTTATTTTTCATGAAAGGTACCGGATCTGCCCAAAGTTGACTGCAGTGCCCGACTTTTAAAAAAATTTTGATTTTACACCACAACATTTTTTTCCATACTTGGACAATTTTGATGCTTTGTTTACAATCACTTTTAATCTTTTAAACTTTAAAATTACTGTCTAATCTTAATTTTTTTTTAAAGATGTAACTGTCTAGTAACCATCTATATTTTTCCCCCATTATGTGTCCTCTTTGACACTCAGTTTACAAACACTGTAACTCATTCAAAATTACAGTGACTCAAATACAAATTTTTACATCTTTGACCTCAACATTTTTTCTCTCCTGACATTTTTTATGCTTGCCTAATAATGGATCTTTCTGCTATTTAATCAGAATTTGCTACACTAAATGTATTTTTTTTTGATAACTGTATTTGAGGAAAAAAAATTCTAACCAAAGCTTAAACCACCTTTTTAAAAAATTTCTATCAGAGTTTGTATCTAAGCCGAAGTCACATCAGAGAGAGGTGCAGGTATTTCTACCTTACACCTTCCTCTCAGCCGAGCCTGACTGATGAAAGACGACATTTTTAGCCGCCGAAGTGAAATTACTGTAATTTTCTGTGGAGAAAAAGCCTCCAACCACCCTGCTAATGGCCGCCATTATGGTTTCTTTTTCTGACAGGTAGACGGACACCGCAGAGAAACAGGAAGGCCTCTGTCTGTCAACCTGCACGAGCACATGTTCCTGATTAAAAGACACCTGTTTCAAATGAGTAATGGTTTAATGGAGCGTAACTAAAGCCGTACAGGGTGATTATTATGAGGGTTTAGTTTGAAAACGCCTTTTTTGGTGGTTTTACTGTGAATATCGTTTTACTGAATATTTTATCCATGGACTTGGCAGGAATCTGAGTAAAATCTTAGAAAGGGAGGCTGATGGTCTGCAAAAGGGTACGTTTTTCCTCTTTCAAGCCAACGTCAAAGAGAAAAAGATCTTTCTGAGGCTACAGACGAGCAGCTCCTCGTCTTTTTGGTGTGTGACCCCTCGGAATGAAGTATTAACATGAGTTATGAACAATTCAACCACAGATTGATTTTTCTCTCATGGTTTTGTGTCGACTCAAGGATTTGTTGCAGCCTCAGGTGGTAAGAGGATTCTGTATTTCTCAGAAAAAAAGGGAAGAGAAAGTCTGGAAAAAATAGATTGTGTAACAGAAATATTTGTCTTGTCAGATCTGGGGCCGACATCCGAGTTGGGAACAAACTCCCACAGACTGAACTCACTTGGCTGATTCACATATTTATTTATTACATTTATTACAGGGGCTTTTTGATGGGGTGTAAAAATACCTGTGTTTATTCAACCTTGTGCTGCTGTAGCCGTTACGTTATTGCAAAGGCGTTGAGTTCAGAGTGGAGCATTGTTGGAAGTGTCAGCGAGTGGGTGGGTTGTTTCAAGTACAGGTGAACAAAAAAACTGGATCCAGGATGTCTAGTTTGAGAAACAGACCCATGAGTTTGAAGGCTCGACCGGATTTATTCCTCTGCTTTGTATCGTTGCCATCATCGCTCTGCAGCGGCGTCGCTAAAACAGTAGTCTGAGGTGGGTTTCTTTGCTTCTGTGTTGAAAGGCTTCAGGTTTCTTTATGTGCTTCAAAGACCGGTGACCGAAAAAGACAGAAAGAGATGGAGCTCACCTTAAATTTCAACAACATTCACTTTACCTGACGCTGAAAATATAGATGCACAACGAGCCTACAATACCTGAATTCAAGAGATTTTGGGATGCTGTTAAAACTCAATGTGCGGACAACAAACGATTAAAACTGTGAGTGATGTTAGGAATTTTTAGCTTCAGCATTTAGTTATTTTTTTGGGGCTAAATTCAGATATTGCATATATAAAGTTCGATTTGTTTGATTATTGATGTCATAGATTTTACACGCTACCCCCAATTTCCACCGCATCCAGAACGGCTACGAAAAGGCTGTATCTGCCGATCATAGCTGATCGTAATCATTCAAGTTAACGTGTCAATTTCCACCGACTTCTTTCTGTTTCTCTGCAGATCGCCGGACCCTGCAGCTGATCACAAGAGTTCAATTTTTTCCGGATGTCTGAGCATGCCGCATAAATTCAGCACAGATTAACCCGTGCTGGAAAGGAAGTCGGGCACAGACACAAATAAAACATCCGGCTTCTTTTCAAAATAAAACACTCCGTGTTTCAGGAGGATCGTATTTCACACCATGCAAACAGGCGGAGACGAACAAGTGAAAAGTTTTCAGACGTCATTTCACCCCGATGACACCATGGATGAGGAGATGCTGATTCTAGAAGTCTAGAAGTAGATTTCCTCCTCTGGAAGGACACAGTCTACTGCTTATATGGTTAGCCTCTGTGGCTAAAGACTAGTTGTTATCACATGATTGCACGTGAATCCGCAGGTTCTTGTGAGTTCTCGTGATTCCTTCTGTCTGTAATCTGCCACAAAATTAACATCAAAATCCTCACTGGCCTTTAGAAAGGGTGCAGAAATCATGTGAGCTTAGCCTCCACCATCATGAAGATGGTTTCAGACTCCGCTCCAGTTTTCACACAATGATGCCGCTCTATGATAAGTCACAGAAACACCAACGTTACTGAGTTTCATCCTCTCTAAAATGTGCAATGTTGCACCAAATTTAATCCCAATCCATCCACCAGCCTCTGATGAAAGTCATGAACCAACTGACAGCTTTTCTTTAGACTTGTACAAGAATAACATCACCTGAGAAGCCCTCTCCATCCGCCTTGTTGACCAAAACACTTGTGCACCACGGTTTATGAATCAAACTGGAGAAAAACAGCAGAGTGTAAAAATGCAGATTTGGAGGAAGTGGCTGTTGTAAAAAACAGGCTGCAGACAGCTGGGATGCTCCCTAATACGAGAGCGAGGCTGCAGGCGTAGTGATACGCTGACCTTCGGCAAAGTAGCGTCGAGACAGAAGGAATTTTTCACACCCCGTTGTCGGTATTTACAGATTTTATCTTTTAAACTCCTTTTTTTGCTGCTGCTAAATCTGTAAAATCACTCTGGTGTACTTCAGAGCCCCTGTTGGTACAAGCTTCAGTCTGAAAATGTGAATTTTAAACGCTTTTAAAGGATGGAAATGTAAACGAAAAAACAAACACTCTGAAATATTTAATTCTTCTGCATTTGTTTGTATAGAAATATGTTACTCAGACTGTTGCAATCCATGAAATCACAGTCGGTATGTGGGAGAGAGGAACAAACACTGAGCTCTGGGCTTATATAAACTGAGTGACAGGTAACACACACTCACTCACACACACACACACTCTTCATCTCTCTTCATTCAAAGGGCAGAGCTTTCCATAGAAGGAGGGATTGTGCTGGATTGGATGGAGGGAGCGGGGCTGGAGATGGGGGAGGAGGAGGGAGGTGGAGGGGTCAGTACTATGAGTCAGCACACACACACACACGCTCACACTCAGGTCGTTGTGTTACCATAGAGACAGCCGAGTTGGTCAGCATAAAAGCAGGAAGGACGATGTCGGACTGTTAATGCGGAGTCCTGATGAGGGGAGGGGGAGGGGTGAGGAGGAGAGGAGAGGGGGGAGGAAGGTTCAGGTTGACTTCATTAACCTCTGACCTCTTCTCTCTGTGACGCTAATAACCATGTCTGAGTGATATTTGACCTTTGACCCTGGCAGGTTTGGCACCTGCTGGTGTTGTTTTGATCTCTTTTCTGCAGTTTTGTCGACTAAAATTGGAGTTTAAGGGAGAAACCGTTAACTGTGTCCACAGAGAGTCGGGGAGTTATTATTATTTAAATCCTTTTTCTGTCGAATTTCAACGGCTCTTCATGGTGGGGCCCAGTTCAGTATTTTACGGTAAATCCGGATCTTGATTGTGTTGTCAGCTGTCACATGGGTGAGCAGACATGTGCCTGTGTCTAAAAATAATGAAAAACTACAAATATTTGACATTTTATAACCTTGAATTTTAAATGTGTCATTAACGACTTTTAAAGCAGTGGTTCTCAACTGGTGGGTCCTGACCCAAAAGTGGGTCACGGACACGTTCTGGGTGGGTCATGAGCAGCTGGTCAAAAAAGTAAATATTTAAGATTAGATTTATAGGATATTTGATATTTTCAGTACACGCAACTTCAGTAGTTGTCGTCCTCATGTTGTCTCCTTCATTGGCTCTGAAATGCACTTTACTCAATAAAACAAGTGGATTTATGTTAAAGATTAGAATCTTTTAAATTAATTTGCTTGGTTTGAATTCTATAAAAGTGGGTCACGACTTAAGGACCATAAGAAAATGTGGGTCCCTGAGGGAGACCAAGGATCTGCAGGAACCCTAATGTTCATCAGCAGGTTTGGCTGAATTTCTATCTATAAAGATATTTACATTGATGCAAATAAGTATTCTGTTTCATCCTAGTCCTATAAAAGCTTGTTTATGAGAAAACTGTCGTCAAACTACCACTAAATTAAATTTTATGAAGTTCTTCAGGGTTTAAAAAAAAGTCTGGTTGTCTCTAGTTTCTGTTTTATACATTTATAACACCTATTTTACACTTTTGCACACATGCTGAGCCTTTCTTGGAGCTTACAGTCAACATTTACCTGTATATATACCGTTATATTGACACCATCTTGCAGAATCCCCACATATATAATCCTGTCATATTGAAGCTGTAAATCCAGTCGCTCCTTTAAAGCTGCAGTACTGATCTTTGAGGAGCTACTAAAAACAGACCCTCAGTTTGCTTGTGATTGCACCACATGTTCTTCCTCTCCGTGTGTGAATGATGGAAATGAAAAATGAGATACTGTACCTCCACCTCTCTCACAGCTGCAGCTCTCCCACCGCTCCCAGCTCCCCCTTTATCACCCCTCACCCAGTGAATGCACAGAGAGCGCCACTTTCACATTGAAGCAACATGTTTATTGGAATAAAAAATCTTGCTTTAAGCCGTAAAAAATCGAAACAAAAACAAAACACTGTACATTTATTTCCCCAGAGAAGAAGAAGAAGAGGAGTACATGATTGAGCAGGTGTGTGATGGAGCTGACGTGATGTTGTGTGCCTGTAAATCCGCCTGGACACCCGTGAAGTGTGACGCCCGTGTGTGTTAACAGGCTAAATATTAACCCAGCAGGGGCGCTAGCAGGATGCTAACACCAGCAGGAAATCTGCAAACATGACTTCAGCTTCATATTTATGATGGTGATGACAGTGAACATGCAAGTGTGTGTGTGTGCGAGTCTTTGGTAAGTCTTTTAATAAGCTGGGAAATCAATGATACGCCCTCGTTCAGCGCACGCACACACTCACAGGACAACTGGATAATGTTGCAACAAATGGAAAAAAAAGTACAAAACAAAAATCATTTGACAAGTCGTTCACATATATGTACAGTCTGAACATCTCAGAGTGATTGTCTCACCGGTTTTCACAGTGTATGTGACATTTCTCGGATTTCACAGCCACAAAACGTGACGACGTGGCGTTAAAGCTCGTCACCGTCACGCGGTTAATGATCCCCGTCCCTCCCATTTTGTACATTAAATAGAATAGAGCAAGGCACTCTGGGTAAGAAAAGGCGAAAGCGGGCGCCTGGAAAATTACCTGCCATTAATCTGTGCAAACAATTGACTTTTAAACCCCTGTGATTGGGAACACGGCAAAATTAAAAGACGTATTTCAGCCGACGTGACAGGAGGTGCAGAGGTTAAGAAATGGTTGTATTTCGTCTCAGTGTACCTTTTCCTTCATAGAGTAGAAGCTAACTGCAACCCCCCACCCTCATTTCTCCTTATTCCCCTTCCTTCTTTTCTTTTCTTTTCTTTCTTTCCTCTCGCCTTGGCTCCCTGACCGTGCTGAAATTACCTCAAATTGGTCCGAACTGGATGGAAACACTCTTAAGTGGCTCCTCAGCCCCAGCCTAGTTCCTGGCCAAAGAAAAGCCAAGAAACAATAAAAAATGTGGGTACCAAACTAACTCAGGAATTCACAGTCACTCTTTGTCACACTTCAACAAGCTGATCCAGCCATAAAGAGCAGCTCTAAACCCTCGAGTCAGCTCTCCAGACGAGTAAAAAAACAAAAAAAAAAAGGAAAAGAAAAACACATTCAGACTTAATGAGGATGTCAGTGTGGACTGTTTTTTCAATGGCGGCACACAGAACTCCAGATTCAAAACACTTGTGAATAACAAAAAAACTCATAACCTCCTTCATTTACCCCGCTTTGAAAACTCAACACACATAAAACAAATGGAAACATGTTAAAGTTCAGGATAGACCCATATGGGAGTATTCAGATTTAAAGGTGTGGTTTCCTTTTCTTGGAAAACTTAGAAATACCATAAAAAGTGAACATTTTATCATGCAAATGTGACAAAACTTACAAATTAATGCAAACAAACAGTGTGTAAAACAACCCTCCAGGTTTGTCTCCATCACCAGAGTTCATTTTTGGGGGTGTTTGCACTGGATAAATATTGGTAAACCCATATTCGGTCTATCCCGTATGAAATCCTTCATGGTGTGGATGTTGTGGTGTCCATGTCGAGGTGAAAACCAAAAAAACTGAACAGAAAAAAGAAAAATGGTGAAACACAACCAAACCAAAGCAAAAGTGAAACCGCCGTTTGGAAGTGGGTGCTGAGGGGAGGGGGAATCAGTGCAGCTTTGGTGGAAGGATATCGGCTCTGTCAAATAAGTCCCAGCTCGACTACCACACCCGGTTGGTCCAATAAATGTCACTGCGGTACATTGGCGTGTTTGCGTAGTCTCCTACCTGTTTGTTGCTGTATTTGGGTGGGTTGGCCTTGTAGCTGTAATCCGAATATTGGTCGGAGCCTGTGGAGTTGTTGTCGCCTGTTCCTACAAAGGTGTTGGTGGCGGGGAGGTCCTGCACAGCCTGGTGCTTCTTGGAGGCAGAGGGCGATTGTGGCTGCAGCTGAATTGAGGGTAAGGGGGAGTTAGAGCGGTAGTGGCGGCCCAGGTCTGGGCTTCCTGGCGGGTAGTTAAGGGGGAGGTGGATTCTGGGACTATCGTTGACGGTGTCGTTGATGAGGTTGAACTTAAGACCTTTCTGTAAGCTAGCCTCCTCATCCTCCTCCAGTGGCTTGGCCGGTTTGGGAGCTTTCCCCTTTTTGGTCTTCTTCCCTTTACCATTTTTTGGGCCCTGCTTTGGAGCATACAGGTCCTTACTCTCCTTTTTGCCAGCCTGATAGCCGCTCTTGGTGTCCTTCTGCAGCCTGTGTCTGATGACAACCACAGCAACAATGACCAGAATAACGCCAGCGATACCTGCAAGGCTGCCGTACAGGATGTTGCTACGCTGAGCCAGGGCGTAGTTGGGATCACCAGCAATGTCCCTGTCCAGAGGTGTGTAAAGGCTGTGTCCGACCAGTGCCTCAATGAGGGACACATTGGCCTTAGTGTCATTGACGAAAACATGGACCAGGGCAGTGGTGTGGCGTGGAGGTTTGCCTTTATCGCTGACTTTCACAACTAGGCGATGCAAACCGTTGTGTTTCCCTGTAAATTCCTGCGCCAAAGTGATTTCCCCACTGTTGGGTGAGATATGAAACAGGCCGTAAGGGTTTCCGCCTGTGATGGTGTAAACCAACTCAGCATTGGGTCCAGAGTCAATGTCCTCAGCCTCTACGACCTCCACAGATGTCTCTGTGGGAGTGACTGGTGACATGTACTTGTAGGAAGAGTTGGCTGGTTTGGTGACATAGGGGGCGTTGTCGTTCTCATCCAGGACATTGATGGTCACTCCAACATAGGAGGACCGAGGTGGGTCACCAGCATCCACGGCCTTAAGACGGAAGGTGTAAGTACTCTCCTTCTCACGGTCAAAGGATATGTGGGACAGGATGGTTCCTGTGCCATTCTGGATGACAAACTTGCCGTTGTCTGGTTCCACAAACAGGTTCACTCTGGCGTTCTCGCCCTTATCGGCATCAGTAACAGTCACTACCCCGACAGGGTTGAGAGGAGCCATGTTCTCAATAACAGAGAAGCTGTAGCCGCTCAGCATAAACTTGGGGTCATTGTCATTGCGGTCCAGGACGTTAATCACCACTGTGGCAGTGCCAGTCTTGCTCGGGACTCCCTTGTCTGCTGCAGCCACACGGAACTCATATCGCTCGGTTTCTTCACGATCGAGCACGTTCCTCACCCGAACTGCTCCTGTGTTGGTGTCTATTTCAAAGAGCCTATTGGCCGAGGATTCGATGATTGTGTAGGCCAGCTCTGCGTTGGTGCCACTGTCCGCATCTGTCGCAACGACATCCATTATCCTGTCTCCTGGCTGGTTGCCCTCTGCAAAGTCCACCTCGAGCAGTGCTGGGGAAAAGTTGGGCGTGTTGTCATTAATGTCTGTGACCTGGACTTTGAGGGAGTTGGTGCTGGAGAGAGCTGGGTTCCCAGAATCCACAGCAACAATCTCAATCCTGTAATCCTTCACACGCTCGAAATCCAGCAGGGTAGTTGTCTGCAGGAAGTATTTCCTCTTGCGATCGTTGGCTGACTCACTAGCAGGTCGAAGCTGAAATGGGACATCGCCTGCAACCACACATGTCACCACTGCGTTCTCCCCCTCGTCACGGTCCGACACCTGGACCAACGCCACAGGTGTGCCTACAGGCATGTCCTCAGAGATGTTGGCCACACCGTCCTGGTGCGTCACTAAACCAATACCACGGATTTCTATGGCCGGTGCGTTGTCGTTCTGGTCCCTGACAATGATAGTCACCAGGACTTTGGAGCTCTTGGAGTTGGGCCCACGGTCTTTGGCAACTACGAAGAACTTGAGAAAGTTCTCCTCCTCTCGGTCCACCAAACCCTTGACGTAGATGATGCCAGTTGAGCGGTCGATGCGGAGAAGCCTCTGGACGGTTTCCGATGCCTGATGGAGGCTGTAGTCTATCTCTCCATTGGTACCAGTGTCCGCATCATTTGCTCTGACCTATGAAGACAAAAAAAAGAGATTCACCTTTTCACAATCAGAGTCTGCTCATCGATGTCCACACAGAAACAGGCAGAGTATTTAGCAGATGTTATCAGTAAGAGAAAAAGAAGACACAGAAAAGCGTCAAACATCTTTGTTTCGGCAACTTTGACCTGATTTTATCACTACCTCCACATTCGGTTCACTTACTGAGGTTTAAGCTGAATTTGATATATTTCTGTCTGATGTCTCAGGACCTGAATGTGCCTCATTATCACCTCAGTTACAGTTTAATGATCATTTTGTTTCTTTGACTCACAGAGAATCACAACCATCACTAATGAAACGCCACAAAGCTTTTTATGTTTTCCCGAGGAGGGGTTTCTGGTGTGTGCGAAACATAACAGACGATCAAAGCTGAGTGCACACGCCCACGCATCAACATCTAACGGTCGTGCAGCGGGTCATTGGTATCTAATGGGCAGATGAGTGAATGTTAATGTTCCTCTCATTATCAGAAAAGCCCCGGCTCCTCAGGGCCCATTAGGAGACCAGAGAGGACAACCAGCACAGGCCATGATCCGGCTTCATACGCCTAAACCAAAAGTAAGTGGAGGTAATTAGTCAATTAGGAGGCACAATCAGTCAGCAGTACATCACTTTGGATGTACTCATTAGGACACAAAGCTATCTACACATCTAATACTTTTTAATTGCATTCATCCAGCGCTATAGCTACTGTTAAGAAAAGTAGGTCGCTGTGTAGAATTAAATGAACTAGTTGTTGAACAGCTGATTTAAATGTCCCCACTGCTGCTGCTTCAGCATTTCCGACAGGCTCCACCTAGGACTTGTGTTAATGTAATTAGGGCTTTAAGGTTTTAAGGCCATTATTATCTTTAAAGCACAACCGAATCTCAGCACAGTGTGCTTTCCGCAAAATAATCACCTTAAATTTGAGACCATGAAGAGAGAACAACAAAAAGAAATCTGTTTTAAAGTTTGGTGAGAGATAGTTTGAGGCTTTTAGGACTCGCAGTCATAACTTCTGTTGTTGAGGGTGAAAAACTTTAGAAACAGATCTCTCTTTTTCCACTGCAGGATATATTTATGATGCACTGATTCATTAATGCTTTTATTATCTGTTTAATCAGTTGAATTAACGCCTACCCACTGGACTCTTTGTCGGCACTGAGGAGACGTCAGTGAACCCTTTTGGACCGGTTTTATATTCTTGATTCTGTGTCTTGGTAAGGTAAAGGTGGGGTAGGCAGGATTCCGTTAAAGAAGCTTCTTTTTTTGTGGTGTATACGCAAAAAAGCTTTTAATATCAATCAATAGTTATTAGTTATTCATGACATTTAGGAATATCACCTGATTGGTTGTGAGGCAGACGCTGCATGTCCTTCAATAACGTTCACGAGCCCAAACACCAGACAGTAGAAACCAACCAGAAAGTACAGAAAATGCAGACAATAAAACCAAGTAGTAATGATCTGAAGTATTTATCTGCATTATATCTGAATTTAATTGGAACGATACGAGCGAGCAGGAGCGTCTGTTTGTGGGCGGGGCTTGAGGGGAGAGGAGGAGCTGAGGGGAAAACTGGTTGGGAGGGGTCGAGTTTGCATTCAAGATTTCTCCTAAAAACTGGAACTAACTCTGATCCTGACTGCCACACCTTTAAGACTGAATAGTTTTAATCTCACTAAACAAAGAGATCAGTCAATCCTAAATAAATGATGTTAAATTAAGGAAAAAGTTAAAAAATGATTGTGTAATTGAACATTAAATGGGGTTCGAATGGAGATTTCAGCTGTCAGAGCCTCTGGTTCACACTGGCACATAATAAATGCCTGGTTTCCCGCCTGCTCAGGACTGTGACAGACCTGTACACCACACCGGCACACCTTGGAGGTGACCGTGGAAATCACTGATCCGAGTCGGAGAGGTTGAGGTTAAAGAAAGCATGAGAGTGAAATTATAATTTCTCCCGCCCATTGATTTCCTTTCCTCCCGTGCGGCTTTAAGCAGCAGACATCACCAAACAGCGGTGAATTATTGACAGCTTCTGAGAATTGTGTATTGAACAGTTGAGCTGCTGGAGCAAAGTGCTGCTGTGATGAGGGTGGGAGCTGAGCTGGCTGCTCTCCAAGGCCGCTCTGTCCGGGGCGGCGAGCAGCAAATATAAACACCGCTTATCGCCCGGTTAACAATTAACCAGCCAGGCAGACCGGTTCATCAATAAGTGGAACGGATTCTCTGCATGTTTTATCACGGAAAAGCTCTGATTTCAGCTCCACATTTATTCAATTAAACCGTCAATGTATTGAGCGGTTACCTTCCTTTAAGGAGGTCTTTAGTTTCTTACTGCAGGGCGATGCTCCTCTCTGGTTATTATCGACTTTGACACATTATAGTAACAGCAGGTCAAT
The DNA here is from genome assembly GCA_962446985.1 of Xyrichtys novacula. Lineage (NCBI taxonomy): Eukaryota > Metazoa > Chordata > Actinopteri > Labriformes > Labridae > Xyrichtys > Xyrichtys novacula. Next base: position 34,554,109 of record OY660869.1, on the reverse strand, counting down.
GTAGCAGGATGCATGTTGTAGATTTTTGAAATATACTGGGTTAACCATCAGTATCTCTCACGGCAGGTAAAGGTAGATAGAGAGAATCCAGTGCATATTGCTTTATAATGCAGATGTAGTCCATAATTATACTTTTAGGCTTTGGGAATATATTCCTAACATTATTTAATCAAGTAGATGGATGGTTTCTTTTCGGAGCACTTATCAGAGAATAACCTTGATTTTGCTCCTTTATTAATGCTCCTTTTTATCACTTTTGCTGAAGCCGTCAGGGACTCTGTCAATATTTTAAACTAGTTCTATAGATTTAAAGACATCCTGCGTCTCAAAGGGACACGAACAATGTGACCAACTATTTCAACGCTCTGATGAAACAGTCAAACAAGTCCTATGGGACATTTTTCACACACTGTCGTCAACTTTGAATCACAGTCAAGCTTTTAGGCTCATTACAGCTGTTCTGTTACTATAATGAGCTCTCATGCAGGGTTACAAACCGCGGCTCGGTTCAGTTTTCTCTTCCGGATCAGCGGCTCGGATAATCACATTAAACTGGACTTGTGAACTGCAATTTCACAGCAACAAAACATTAAATATTATCAAAGTGTGGGACTGATGGACAAAAGAATCAAACAAAAAGGATTTACTCTTTTGTTAAAGCGGGTTTCTCAGATTAAACCGAGTCTGTGGGGGCTGTTTGTGAACTTAATTAGAGGGAAGGTTCAGGGCGTTTTTCAGCTAGGATATTTCGCTCAACAAAATTGGTTATTTCAATCACACCTGAGCAAATTTAAAACAAACACCTGCTTCTTTTCTTGGGCAAAATAGGTCAGGGGGTGACTTTGATTTGCGGATTAATTCGTCCACCTGTGTCCACTAACCTTAAAAACCTTGATCCAGTATTAAAACTGTTTTAACAACGACAGATTACCTAAGAGGTTTGGGGTAGAAGCTGATTAATAGATGAGATTTTCAGACTTTAATTGCCTTATCGTCACAAGATTCACTGAAGGATTATGTCACGTTGCTCTTGTACCTTTTTAGACTGAGAATCTCTTCAAATCTTGAAAGTTTAATTAAGAAAATTGACAGTTTACTCAACGATTAATTGTGTTCCCATTGAAGATAATCAAATGTTGAAAAATGTGGGAGTAGATCAAATCAGAAAGTGAGTTTTATGTCCCTCCTCTTGTCAACCAAACGTTGCTGACAAACCTTTGGCCCTGATGGTGATAAGACTGAGAGCTGCAGGACAACCCGGCGGTGCAGTGACTGCACATAATATGCTGCTCAATTATCCGTACAGACAGATGGTGCGGTGGAGGTGAAGCAGGGGCGTGGGATCCCTGCGTGTAGTCACATATTAACTACTGATTCAACTTCACCTTTGAGCCCTCAAACCGGGGGCGGCCGGTACGTGTTGTCGCCAAGCAGGACGGGTTTGTTTAGCTCGGAGAACATCCTGCCAAGCCCACCTCACTGTATCATCCTCCTCTTCCTCTCCCTGCGCACGGCCCGACCAGCCAGCCTTCCAGTGAGCTGTGCATGACTTAATCTGAGTCAGTCATGAGATTATCCACGGGGCTTATTGGTATTATTGCTCTGGATGTGGCTCATTGCATTTCAGAGAGCCGCAGAATTCATTTCACTTAACGTGCGTTTGTGGAGTGATGCTTTAGAGGCAGCGGGATAGCGCTTGACTTGGCGACCCTGGCCTGCTTAAATTGTCCAATGGTGGCCCTCGCATGCACACGACTCCCTCTTTACTCTTTTTCAAAGCAATAATAATACTGACTTATTTCCATATTTTTACCACTTTATGCATTAGTCTTTTTTTTTTTTTTCAAATATCAGCCAGTCTGTTTTTAGAGGTTTCCTATCTTTGTGGCAGCGAATGCAGACTTTAGATTTCACTTAAAGCTCCTGTATGTGATTATTTTTTTTTTTTTACATTAAAACAAATATTTTCTATATACATACATATATATATCTCCTCCAGCAGCTGCTTGTTTGGACGGACTACAGCAGTTCCTTGAAGTCATAATCACCATATTAATCATTTTACTCTGCAGACGCGGTAGTTCTTCTGTCTTAGCGTCTCAGTCTGATTGTATTTCCATGAAGAAATGATCATAAATGTTCTTCCTTGAGCTGCGACACCCCGCTGTAGTCCGTCCAAACAAGCAGCTGCTGGAGGAGAGTAGGTGAGTTGTGTTTAGTCTCTTTGCTAAAGAAATAAGTCAAAGTTAAAAAGATGTTTGGTGGCTAGTACTATGGCTGCGACCCTATATGTATTATTAGCATTATATAGCATTATTTGTGGCTATAGAGTGGCGTTTTGGTTGAGGTTCGTTTATGGCTCCTCAGACCGCTGTGTATTGCTATCCTGCGGTCGTGTCTAAAGTTGGTATAACTAGCGAAGCAAGCGGTCGGCAACATTCATCTCTAACTCTGTGTTACGATGTGTTTGTCCCTAAATTAGTTTTACGCCGGAATATCCCTTTAACGCCTGAAACTGGTATAATGGGTAGTTTTCAGCCAAGTAACTAAATAATAAATATGACAGTCAAAGTTCCACTGCTGGTTGTTGATTTTCATGTTTCGTGTTTCGTACTGACCTGCAGCACCGAGTGTCCCAGCGGGCTGTTCTCCGCTAGTTCGGCCTCGTAGTGACTCCTCTCAAACTTGGGGGCGTTGTCGTTCTGGTCAGTGACGGTAACTCGCAGTAAAGCGCTGCTCGCCCTCGCCGGCTTCCCTCCGTCCACCACTCTGATGTTCAAGTCGTACGAGTCCTTCTTCTCCCGGTCCAGGTTGCCCATGACGACCAGCTGGGGCAGCTTCTCATCGGTGTCCACGGCGACCTGAAGACTGAAGAGCTGGTCTGCGTCCGGTCCAGCGCTCAGCGAGTACTCATCCACGCCGTTACTACCAGAGTCCCTGTCTGAGGCCATGGGGATGGAGAAGAGGGCGCCGATGTGCGTGTTCTCTGGGATGGACAGGGTGAGGATGGGGGAGGAGAACTGCGGCGTGTTGTCGTTGATGTCGAGGACCTCAATGCGCCCCTCGATGAGCCGTGGCCCCGAGCCGATGCCTTTCACCATGTCTGTAATGGACACCTCAAACTCCAGGAAGCACTTGTCGCCTTCGAACAAGTTTCGGCAGTCCCTCAGCGTCTCACGGTCTATGGAGACCTCGGTTGTGTAGATGTCGCCAGTTTTTCCGTCCACCCTCAGGTACGGCGAGCCCACCTCCAGCTTGTAAAGGTGGCCCGTGTCAGGTAAGCCCTGGTCTGCCGCTAAGCTGCCAATCAGCGTGTTGGGCGGCTGCTCCTCAGGAACCCGATACAGGATGTCGGTGGGCGCGGCTTCGCAGGAGACGAACAAGACGACTGCCAGGAACAGCAGAACTTTCCACCTCAGCGCGGCCATCTCTCCGCCCACTCTGAAATAAGAAAGAGAGAACAAATTAGCCAAACCGCCCGTCACTCAACTCAGTGCACAACAAACAGAGAGGAAGCTGTGCAGAGCTGCTTCTTTCTCGGATTTATGTCGCAGCGTTCAGGAATAGATGGTCGAATTCGCCTCCTTGGGCCACTAAACACGTCCCAAACTGTTATTTGCGAGACCTGAGGGCGAAGAGGCTGCAGGGCCCGGTATCAACGCCGCCTGAAGTGTGCAGAGAGCAGCCGAGCAGCACAGAGGGATGACTTCCTCCCGCTGCCGGTCCACCGCTCTGACAGGAAGACAAACCGAAGGCTGAGGGCGACAGGCAACCAAAAAATACTGACACAAGGCGGCGAGCAGGAACGGGACGACTGCTTGTCTCAGCAACTCTGACTTAAGACTTTATAAACCTTTTTTAAGCTGATTAAGACAGAAAGAAAGACGCATTTCTGCTGGATGAAGAGCAAAGAGAAGACTGCACTCTCAAAACAGCAGAATTTCAAACGGGTTTGTCTGTTTCTATAAAAGTACGTCTTTATCAATCAGCATTAAGCCGTACGCTGATTATTCACAATCTAAATGAAGTCAGTCAGGTCACGGTTTAAAAAACACGGAACAGACCAGTTTTAGACTTTTAGTCCAGACCAGAACAACCCGACTCCTGTTTAATTCTCCGCCCGCTCTCTCTGTATTTGTGAGCCTCACTAAGACAGAGGGTAATCACACAGTGTTTACAGAGAGGGATTTGCCATGACAAGTCGCCTTACACAACTTTTATAATGTGACAGTCGTGACATTTGGCCAACAGACCTTGTCAAACGTGGACAGAATAAAAACGCTGACATTTTTTTGAGTAACCAGAGCTACGGACTGTTTTATTCTCTTTCTTCTGGGTTGAAATATTCCCAGGTTGTTTAGTCCTCCTCTAAAAACTAATTGGACTCTGTCACGATGATATTTGCCGGCTGAAAAGTGGGCAAAATCCCCCGAAAGCCTCAGATTCATAATGGGTCTAAATTTATGAGTGCTGCATTGGAGAATTAGTTAAAAGTCAGATTTAAAACAAAGTCAACTTGGATTGTATCCCTGAAGGAAACGAGACGCTTGAAATGAGGCAGGGCCGAGAAGAGGCGCAAACCTCAAGGTAACCACGATACGAATCGATCAGTACGATACAAACATGGTGGAAGAAGTTTATCTTTACGAGACGAGTCAGAGTGGTCGGCGCACGGTAACATGCAATTCAATTCAATACCTAAAATGTTTGACAAAGTGGTTTTGAGATTATTTATCAGTCGGGAGACATTATCACCAAGTTGATTATTTAGAGAACAGTCCTCTAAAAGTATCATAACAGCGATGAAAACGAGTTAACTTGGCGAATAAACCGGTCAGAGCCCGGTGTAGGTATCAGAGGTGTTAAAGCTGTAAGATCGGCTCAGGGCTCAGAGCCTGTTGAAGACGTCACACTACGACAAGTCCACTCGGTCATAGTACATTTAATTAGTCAAATGCGCTCGGTTAAAAGCCCCTCGCTGTTTTCTATATTTCCGTTTGATGTATGCAGGATCTCCGTTTATCAATCGATAGTTTCCTCAAAAGAGGCTTCAGTTCGGCTGTTCTAAGTCCCCTTTGATAAGTAGCGATAGATTGCTTCGTAAAATTTGCCCATGTTTTCTCTGAAGAACTACAATTCCATGAAACCTAATCTGGCGAAAACCGCTTCAGTAATGTCCAGACCAACCACAATCTTCTACGTCATCCCAACCAACTTCCAGCCAATCATATAGTGTGACGTCTTCAACAGGCGCCGATCTGGCAGCCCAAACTCATCTGGTACCCACACCTGTACTTTGTTTATTTGACTGGGTTTTTGTATCTCACAAGTCAGGATAATAATTTATGCTAATATTTACTGAATATGTGAACATGAGGGGGACTACAGGAGTAAAATCTACAAGCATTAAACCATAAACTGAGAATATAGAGCTAAAAAAAAAAAGGCTTTAAATAATTTCCTTTTTCACAGTTTACACTGAATTTCGGATCACCAAATCCTCTCACTCTGATGTGCAAACTCTCACACTGTAACCGCACAGATGCACAGAAGGACATCTGTTATTAAATACAGTCGGTTTTCTCACATGTACTCCAGGCTGTGATACGGCCAAACACACGGAGAGCCGAGGAACAGAAGGTCAGTGGTGACCCAACAGCTTTTTCTTTGCCCCTGAAGCGTCTTTGTGCGTAAATCAGGCCATGACTGACTCATCTGACTAAAGCCTGAGCGGCGGCATCAGAGACCCGGTCGCACCGAAATAGAGGAAGCTTGTATGATTTTGTTGGACACAGCTAAGTGTTAACACCTGATCCTGACTGAAACACGGATCCTAGGTAGAAAAATTGATCTACGACACGAACAACAACAGCTGTGTCCTCATGAGTCTGACACAGAGGGTCAAGTCTTCTGGCTTCTTCTTCATGTGGGGCTTAAATTGGCGTCTATAATCCCTGAAGAAGAGACTGCAAACCTCTTCTACCTCACAGATTCAGTGGATGTGAAATATTCAAAGACAGGATGAGAATAAAGAAGTATAATCTAGATTTTAATGACTGCATCTTTCATAGATTTTAACGAAAATCAACAATATCAGGTTTTCATTATTTAACAATCCAGAGTCCAAATGCAGCTTTGGGCACATTTTCACTGAGCCTGTGTTGAAAGAGTTTAACTTTCTTTAATTTGCATGAAAACAGACAGAAAGACTTTCTCCGAGAACCAAAAAGGGAAACTGGAAAGAGGTTCAAACACCTGAGGCGGGTGTAAATGTCAGATCGCTGGTTTCAGGCACTCACAGAAATAAATTAGGGTTTGTGAAGATATTCAACCTCTCAGAAACACGGGGAACTTTCGTTTTTAAAGAAGTGTAGTTGTGCATTTTCTAACATCGACACTCTCTAATGAATCAGACTGTTTCAGACATCAGACCGGGGCGTTCGCCAGCTTCATAAACTCGCATTTAAGAGCCTTAAATGTCAAATTGAGTGAAAAATGTTTCACTTGAACACTAGTTGCGACATAAATGACAATATTTGCAGCGTTCGAGTCATGAATACAGATTGTGAGGCTGACTCCGACCAAGGCCGGGCATTGTACTCTCTGATACTTCAACCCGAGTCTGTCTGGTTTTTATAATGTTTATATTTAAGCCAGACTCTTGTAGATAGAAAGCCTGTCTTCCTCTCCTCTATCCCTGCAACCTCTCCTTTTTTCCTCCCTCTTTTCTCTCCCCGTCTACACTTTTTATCTCTTGGCAGTAATTCATCACAGACACACACTCTGTATATCGTGCTGTAGGAGTTTCTCGGCTGTGGGCCGCAGAGGTTAATCTGGAGAGTCTTATTTTTTCTCCTCACGTCCTTGATTCGACGAGGAACACGCTCTCTCTCTCTCTCCGACACAGACAGCATGCAGATCAGGAAAGAGGAAGTCTTGATGTCCTCCTCCTCCTCGTCCTCCTCCTCATCTGACTGCTGCAAAACTGATGCACAGAGTTGACCGTGTTGTACTGACCCGCTTGTTTGAGTGTTTGTGGGAGTTGAGATTTGTGTTTTCTGAGCTTGTTTCGTCTTCAACAGAGTCGGGGAGGAAAGACAGCAGACCTTGTATACACACATCCATCAAGCAACATGAAAAAACATCAACAGTCTGAACTCAACCAGGAGCTTCTGAGGCGACAAAACAAACATCAAAACGTCTTTTACAAAGTCGACAAATCTAACGTCTCCTGCTGTCACCTGGAGAAATCCTTCGCACGAAATCAGAACCAGTCCAGTCGAGAAACAAGCGTCAAAACTCAGAGTCTTTGCCATCCTCTGATGGGTTTGAGAGCCCTTCATTTACAGACAAACTGTCTGTTACAGCTGACTACAAGTCCTCCAGAATTTGGCCTTGGTCTGAGTCTTTACCAGCAGTGGCATCGGTTGAATTTGCAGCAGAATCCATCAGTGTGAAATTACACTCTGATGGGTGAGCAGTTCAGCTAATTTGCGCAAGAGACAGAGAAGTGAGAAAGCAAGCAAGCAAGCAAGCAAATGACTAGTCTTTTCTTTACCCACCGAGAGCAAACAGAACAAGAGCGGTTTGTGCAATTTTATCAGGTATATTTAGGATAAGTGGCTCTTTTTCAAACAGCCGGAGTGGTGTGGAATTTGTTTACAACTCTTGTTTAAGCACAACAATCGTTTGGAGAGCTGCAGTCCCTTTGGCTTCACTCTCTGAATGACAAAAACAGACCGTCGTCGACACCTTTTGGTTCGGAAACTCGCTCACTGTTTCTCTCTTTTGTCTCTCTTTACTACCGGCTGTGTTCAATACTTCATGTCGTTATCAATTTCATGGGAAGGCCACACCTGGGACACTATCACCACACATGTCATACATGCTACTCTGTCAGGAGTATGAAGTCCACACTCTCATACAGACACTGATAGGAGAGTTTTGAGTCGATTTAATGTCCTAACACTCTGTTTGGATGAGATGGATTTTCCGCCTCTGTTGATATTTTCGGTGTTTCTGTACTTTTGACCGTTTAGCATATGTTTCTACCCAAGCCCTTTTTTTTTACATGGACATGTTTTTATGAGTCACATATCCAGTTGACTTATTACTGCTGCAGGAATTTATGAGTCACTTTCAAACATGAGAATCTCAGTAACGCTTCAGATATCAGAGTAGGGATAAAAGATGGAGAACAAGTGTTAGTTTTCAACATCTGTGATTCGATTACTGATTATTGGTTAAAACTGTCTCCTAGGGCGGCTCGATTTGGGCCAAGAATAAAATCCAGACTTTTTTCTCTAAAAACTTGATTTTTGATTTTTTATCCAGTGACAACTCTACCAAACTTCACTTTAAAAATACGTTTTTCTATCATCTCTCAAAACAAAACCACTAAAAACGATGCCAAGCCAGTAAGTGGCGCTGTAACGCTGCACAGGAAATGCTCAAAACACAGAAGAAGAGTACAGAGCATGTGTATAAAGGTTGTTCTGGGCGCCATAAAAGAGTTACTCTGTGTGTCACATGATCGTTTCCAGAGATGCAGATAGACATCCACACGGAGATGAAATGGTCGTCGTTTACAGATTTATTCACTCTCTGACCCGTTTTCAACAAGTACCGTTTAGAGTCACTCGAAACGCTGATTCAACAAAAAACTTCTGCGTTTACTCCTGAATTTGTTTCCGTGGTGAGGGGTTGATACCGCCTTCAGACTGACTTTGCAGCGGGGAGTGGTTTGTTCTTCATCTGAAACTGTGAAGTCGTACCAGTTCAACACGACTGACTCGCTCTTGTCCTATTGAACCACGAAATTATAGCCTTCTTTAGCAAACGCCATGTTTGTTTACACTGGTGTGTGTGGGAACTGTGGAGCCTACGGTGGCCTGGAGGCACAAGACATGACAGAGAGGAAAATCAATTTGAGGATTTAAGTTTTTTTTTAAATCGTCATCATCGAATAATCCGATCACGATATAAAATCGATTAATCGTGCAGCCCTACTGTCTCCAAACATGTCTGAGGAAAGTCGGACTGAGTCGTTATTTTAAAAACGGACAAAAGCAGAAAAACTCGAACAGCTGGAAACAACAAATGTTTAACAAAGCTGCTCCCTGCTGTGACACACACACTTAATTACCCCTTTACACGTGTGAATGTGTGTGTGTGTGAGTGATTGTGTAAGTGGGGGTTGTGTTTTACCGTGTTAATGTGCATGTGAATACCCCTCTGTGTGTGTGTGTATGTGTGCGTGTTTGTGTGTGTGTGTTTCTTTTCTCACAATTTTCCTCAGAGCTGCCAAATACTCCAAATAACTCCGACCTCTGACCCATGACCCCCTGTGGCATTTCACACGTCGCCGTGGAAACAGAGCTGGTACAACACTGTTTACTGGCTGACGTCCAGTCTGCTAATTCAACACCCAGTACAAAGGGTCTGAAATGAAATCTGCTGTTTACACGCCTCTTGGTTGATCACATTAGTGTCTCTCACTCCTGATCCAAAGTCAGTAAAGTTAAATACAGTCTTCTAAAAGTGTCATTGGACCGATTCTCCAGGTTAAAAATAAACGTGTTTCCTTCTGCGTGAACATGAAACCTCGCTCCTCTGTTTGTCTCGACGGCTGAGTTTGTTTAACAGTGACCTCATGTTTTGCCTGCAGGTCAGGGCAAACCAGGAAATTCACCGCATGAGGAGAGAGAGCGGAGGAGGCTTGTATGAGAGGATATAATCACTGACATGTTCTGTTGTTTTGTCTCTTCTTGTCGGTCTCATCTGGATTCTTATTGATATAATATCTGATATTTAAAGCTCCTGTGAGGAGTTCTTGACATTTACGAAAAAGACTGATGTCTTTTTTATGATACCCAAAAGCAAACAAGAACAAAGGTACCATAGGACCTCAAAATGTGCAAACTACCGTCGTCCTGCAGCCGACGCAAATACACGACGCAAAATCACGAAATATTCGGAGGTGAATTTTGATGCGCCTGACTATAGGCTACACATCAAGCTCAATGCATTTTTACGACTTTCCGGGGGGGGGGGGCGGACACGTCCCAGGTGAAAACTAGCAGACTGAGCCAACAGCAGACTGAGATGTCTGTCTGTCATGATAGCATGTCGGGGCCAGCACCAGATAAACACATTAAACTATAATCCATAAACGTAAGGTAACAACCAAGACCTAATGGTGCTGTGACAGAAAATACATATGGTATGTTGTATCTCAACAGGTTAGCTTACGAGCTAAAGTCACTTAGCACAGATGAAAGTTAAAACAAAGACGTTTATCAAACTGTTAAAGCTCACAAACCATCGTCATATGAGAAATCCGACGCTATGACTCTCCACAAGTCGTCCTTCAGGTCGTTATCTTTGTAATGTTTGTGTCTTTTATCAAAAATCACTCTGTTCTCCGACACGTTAACAATCAGCCGGTCGGCCATGTTGGATATAACGGTGAATCTGACGTCACGACAACACGAAATCTGCAATATCACAGGACAGGAAAACGTCGCTGATGTGAACGCTTGAATTAACAGGATATGAGTTCAAAAAAACATATTGACGTCCAAAATAATGGCACGACAAAAACGCTCCTGGTGTGAAAGGACCTTTAAAGTTTGGTTACAGTTAAAGTGGATAAAGTTGCTGCAGAAAAGTCTGGCTGCAGTATAATATGTCTGTCAGGGTCATAACTCTGATATCTTTAAATGGATAATCTGGTCGTGCCTTGAACCGTCGTTTTATATTATGACACCTATTTAATATAATGTTGAAATCTCTTGCAGTTGCAACTCGAGCCAGTCGACATTAAAATGGTTCAAATGAGCAGAATTTGGACCCAAGTCTGGTTCTGCTTTCTGGACAATAACTGGAAAAAATAGTTAATAAGTTGAATATCCTGTGGATGGTGACGCTTTCTGTGGACGAACTCTTAGCTTGTGTTTTTCTTTACATGTTTTCCTGCAGAGATATCCTAAATCTTTCTTAAATACTTAAACTTATTAATCACAACAAAGGTTAAAAAAAAAGACTCTGACTCTTTCAGCAGCAGTGAGCTGTCACTCACTTTGTCTGACACCCACCCTGTGGCGGTGGTTACAAGCATTAAAATAATAAGAAGAGTAATCAGACCGGTCCCTGATGAAAAAAAAGTTTTCTGGTTCAGAACGTGGTCTTGTCAAATCTTAAATTAATGATCTTTTGTGGAGCTCTTGAAGTTGTGTGACAGAGGAGCTCATATCCTGCAGCTGAAACTCGATACCTGCCTCCATTTAGCGCTGTTAGCTTTAAATTACAAGTGACACGTGAGTTATGAGGCCTGTAATGTTCACAGTAACATGTGGAATCAGGAGAGTTTGGGACGAGGCCAACAGTCGGGAAAAATGTAGGGAAATCACACAAAAATCAGGCGTCTTGTTGGTTTTATCTGCGTGACATGACGTGAGAAGGCTTGTCGTGTAAGGCCGCCTCTGTATGTGTGTGTTTCCACCTTTGGGACACTGTTGGGTTAGAGGAGATCGTACAGCTCGTCCTGTTTCCCACAGTCCATCACTTTCCCACCAAGTTTATATGTTTGTGTGTTTTTGTGTGTGTGTGTGGAGGCCGAACAAGCCAACACGCTGCTGGAGCTCATGGGTGATTTCAGGACAGTAACATTTCCATGTGTAAGGAGCCCGGCGGTCGCTGTTTGATGGTCTGACTCCTGGAATGGGGGCGAGCGACAAAGACTCACAATAGAGGACAGAGAGGGAGAGAGAGACGGGGCGTGTGCAGACAACAGCACTCGTCTGTACATTACAAAGCAGCTGAATGGCCCTGTTACCACCCACTGAGTGTCACTATTGAAATTCAGAGAGCGTCTCTGTGGCAATGTCCCACCTGCCTCACACAGTTTAACTACTGTACATTACATTACATTAAAACCACACGCAGCTGCAAGGACATCAGAGCTGTAAATGCCACATCACGGCTTCTTCTGGCCCTCTGAAAACCACAAAGATTCAATATATGCTTAATTAATGCGACAAAAAAAAATATTGACCTCTCTTTTAAAAGTCAAGGATTTGAATCATCCGTGGAGAAACTCTGAATCGACTCGCACTTTGTCAGCCGAATCCATTCGCCCGGCTGAGTCAGTGCAAAAGAGCAAAGGCTGCGCTCGCTGAACAGAAATCTCAAAATGGTTCACAATCATCTGAAAGGTTTTTAACGAGGACTGAATCACTACAGAGGTCTCCGTCTTTTCAAAGCAAACAGGACCTGTGATTAAAAGCAGAAAATGGAAGAAATGGTCTGAAAATACGAGGGTTTTCGGGAAGATTTAGGGGCTGAAGGCTGAGCGGGATCTGATCGAACTAAGGCCCAACAAATTATGGTTAGACCCGTTAACTTGGTTTGGTAATATCATTAGATTAAAAGCGTACAAGGCTTTTAACGCTCACATAATGTTCAGCTTGTAATTTCTACATTTCCTGCCAATAAACGAAAAACCCCAGGCTCATAAAAGCAGAGAAAAGAGTCCGACATCTGCTGTTTCTACAACAAAATCTGGGATAACGTGTCATGTTTGTGTCCGACAGTTCAACACTTTGCTAAATATTTGGTTTGGATGCTGTTTTCAATGTACACAAGCAGGGTTCGAGGGCCTGCAGGACTCCAAAGTAGGTCGATGTCAACAAAGCAAATACAGGCAGGGTTGGAGTCGCATTAATGAAAACACAGACATGTTTTTAGACTAGTCAGGATTGATATTACGAAAAAAACTTGAACTTTTTGAAGAATTATCAACAAACAGGGAAATATTAAGACCAAGTATCTCAGATTACAGTGTCCAATAATAATTGTTCACCTTTGAACGCATCCAAATAAATTCCATGTATCTTGAATTTGTTGAAGGTTCCAATCATTTGGGTTCATGACAGCTGATTTTACACAGAATTTAACATTTCAATCCGTCATTAAACTATCCTCGCTGAGGCACAATAATGCACAATATGACTCAGGGTGACTGACCTGCAGACAAGACTAGAGATCCAATAATCCAAAGAATCAGGCTTCTGCTCTTTTTGGTGCTCCCCAGCCAACTGAGCATCTGCTCTGCATGCTGCTTTAGAAAAAGGACCCTTGTCTCCATAACAAACACCGACCCACTGGTTACCTAACATCAGACCCGCCCCCTGACTTTCCCTTAAAAAAAAATACATGACAATAAGGGAAAGTGCCTCTGGGGGGTGGATGGAGGTGATGAAACAGAACTAATTTCATCTTTGTAGGAACAAGACTAGATGTTTGACCGCAAAGGCAACAAAGAGGTATGGTCAACAACTTTGTCCAGTAACACAACATCAAGTTTCTCATGGGAGATTTCACCATTTTCATGTGACTAAAGATCAGAAAGAATGTCATGTTAGAGTTTCTGACTTCTATAGATTATACTTAAGTTTGTAATTTCAAGCCCTGAAGTAAGAAAACACTCAGCTACTCTTTGTAAAATAATACTTGAATGTGACACTTTAATAACTGTTGCAGAGCTAGCATAACCAGCTCGACTTGCCGGTTTGCGCTGGTTTCACACAGTTCAGGTTCAGGAGTTAAAACCCAGTTTATCTACAAACAACATACAGCCAACTTTATCTTCAATTCTCAGATCAAAATACTGATAAACCACAGTGCTAAACGGTCCCATCCATCATCTACGCAGGTTTTTATCTGCCCAGAAGACGTGCTAATATGGTGGTTACATGACAACATATGAAAATGTATGTATATACTGTATATATTCACCTGCCCCGTAATTCAGGGGCGGACAAGCGAAGGTGACAAGGTGTAGTTGTTTTGTTAACATACACATCTACGCTATATATAAACACTAAACTTTTGAAAAACATTCAGTTTTGGTATCAAACAGAAAATGTCCAAAAAACCAAAACTTCTAAAATGTTAACTTTCCATCCATGTTAGATTTCCATCAAAGTTTTGCCAATTTTAGGGGCACTGTTCGGGCTTAGCGGTAAAAATCACACATCCCAAGGGGGGGCTATAGTTTTTAGATCTGGCAACCAGCGTTCGAGTCTGTTCTGTGATTCTTCGTACATGTTATCCCCCCAGTTTTACTCTTTATCCATTGTCAAAAACAAAAGTCCCAAAAATAAGCCCAAAAACTTCCAATTTAAGAAGGACTCGAATGGAGAAACTGTCACTTCATTGTAATTTAAAAATTCAAGAACTTCTCCGCCTAGCCTTCTCCGAAACAAGATCTGTTTTTCATTTTGTATTGTCATATCAAAGCGTTATTGATCAGCAGAAACTGAAACCAAGGAAAATGGACCATCTGATCAAGCTGCAGGCTCTCATTAATAATTATTTTCACACTTCAAACACACCAAACTTCAGTACAGCTCAATATTTCACTTCAATAACAGCCCAAATGCATCCAAAGTGCCAGAAGTTGGCATCAAATGTCTTGTTAATTTATTCTTCAGCATTTAGTCCCAGTTTCCAACTTAATTTAGCCAATTTAGGCTGTTTTCTTTGCACAAAAATCATGTCTGTCTAATTATATTTGGGCAACATTTGATTTTGAAAATAGTAAACTGAAGCATGATATCATAAAGCCATACTTCATACAATCACTCCAGTCAGCTGCTGTTTATTTCCAGTAATTAGAGCCTCTCTTTTTCTTCTTCTTAGTGGAATTTACTGTGTTTGTGCAGCAGAAACCAAATAAAGTCGTCTGGGCGACATGAAAGGTTGAATAATCCCTGGCATCGTTTTTTAATTTCAGTAATGTCTGTAATTAAAGTGGAAAATTATCAGAGCACTTACAAACCATTGAACTATGACAACCAGTCTCTGAAATCCGCAACGATTTCGCAGCTGGAGCCAAACTGGAAACCAGTTGGGAAAGTTTCCGCCCGGCCTCATAGGTGTGTGTCTGTTCATGAGTGTAGGAGTGCGCAGGTGTGTTCCCTACATAAACTACTGTAACCTGAATGTCCAGCATTTCCTGCTTGTGCATACCTGAGCTGGCCTGAATTGAATCCGACACACACACACACACACACACGCACACACAGAAAATCAAAAGATGCTTTGATGCTTTCAGATCTCAGAAGGACAGGATGTTCATGGTCGAGATGAACTGGCCGGACAGTCGAGTTTGTGTGTGCGTGTGTAAGGGAGTGTGTGCATGAGTATGGCGTGTGTATGTGTGTGTGTGTGGTCCCCCCGCCCTGCAGCCCAAAGGGGATTACTCTGATGACTCCATTCACTACTATTGTTTGATCCAGATTAGCACATGAACACACACACACACACACACACACACACACACACACACACACACACACACACACACACACACTCTTTTCATATGCAGCAGCGCCAACTGTTGCCAGAGACTTACTGCCCCCTGACTCCACCTGTGAGTGTGTGATCATTTACTAGAATGTGGATCCATATGAGGACCCACTATTTACCCACAAAGTGAGGACATTTTAGGGAGTGTTTTCATTTTTCTATTCAAGGGAGGACATGTTTTTGGATTTGTGAATTGGGGAACTTTGAAAAAAAGGGATATTCATTCAAATGTATTAGCAGAAATATTATTACTTTACTATGAGGCCTACTATTCTTACATTCTTACCGGGAATGCACTTAAATTTCTATCAATGTGAGGACTGTTATTTCTGACTGTACATTTTCAATGGCGGGAAATGTAAGGAAAAGTGTACTTGTATTGCTATTAATGGGAGGCCCACACACTTCAGTTTTTATTCATGCGGGGACCAGCGTTTTTACCTGCCAAGTGAGGACATTCTTGAAAAGTTGGGACTTTTTTCACCTTCTCAAAGTGCTAACAGAGGGTCAAAACTTGGTTCTACGGTGCAGGACAGACTTGGGTTCTACGCCATGATCTTTTTAACACATTAAAGACTAATGCGATCTCGCATTAGCTGCGTTTTAGCGGGTGCTTTTATGCAGCTGTCTGGTGCAGTTTGCCTTGCCGCCCACTTCTCTCACTCGGCGCCTGTGTGCTTCTGTTTGAGATGCTCGAATAAATTAGTAGTGCCTCTGCTTTTAGTTGCCACACACATTAGACGAACTTGACAGCAGACAGTGGTTTGCTTGAGGTGGGATGCTGCAAAACTGAACCACTTCCAGACAACTGAAGAGTCTATTTTGGGATAGAACTCCTCACTTTCATGAGTGTTAGGGCTTGTTGACATTTTCCTGATGTCTGGAGAGAACTCGTGGATTACTGTGAAGTGCAGAATTTCAGGGAAGTGGTAGCTTGTTTGTATCATCAGGTATATTTTCAAGATCACAAGGTCCCCCTAAAAAAACAAAAAACTTAAGCACAGGTATGTTTGTGTATGCAGCATGGATGCAAAAGATGCAAAGCTAATTTATCTCACAGACATATGACCTGAAGTATCTTAGTGAAACCAGCACACTGGAACTGAAACCCGAAAGCATCAGGATGTCTGTTCCTTTTCTATGCAAAAAAGGAGGAAACCTGCAGATTTTCAGCAGAGTCTGCTCTGTCTGACAGCAAATACCTGCTGCCTGTACCCTGAGCTACAAATATCCACCAGCCAAATCCAACAGATATAAATACTCCTTCAAACCCTCCGCTGTTCCACTGCAACACAGCAATAGTATAAGGTAATATAGACCCGAACACCAAACAATATTTCGCTCTTTATCCACGGGGGACAAAACTACATCCTCTGTATAATGAGAATCATGTTAGGTGTTTGGAAAAAGCAAGAGTCTTCATCCGAATAGATTAACCTGCAGTTTTTTAGAGAGATGTTTTTCTTGTGTCCAAATTCCTCAAGAGTGACAACAACAAATGTATTCAGTTTCAGAAGGTCACATTAGGATCCTGTTGAACATGTGATATGTGGTTTCAGAGCTTATTTGACGATTTTAGCAGGAAATGAGTGATGAGCTGGAATTATGACGCAAACATGACAAGAAACCCGACATTACCTCACTCAGTAAACATAAAGATGATCATAAACTTCTCGCCCGACATATCACAGAGAGGACAAACATCTCTGCCACACCTCACCCTGCACAGACCTCTGAACACACCTTAAACAAACACTCTGTGTGTGTGTGTGACAGAGAGAGAGAGAGAGAGAGAGAGCGATCAGGTGACCGGGACTCTGCTGGAGGCCACAAACACACCAGGTGACTAAATAACCATCTCACTGTCAGACAGGAAACTAAATGTCTCTGGGCTGACTCACTGGTTTTAATGGTTTCATGACTGGTTTCGGTGCATTGTCATTGTCCTTCCTGTTATTGTGTTGAGTAAGTTCTTCAGAAGCACTGGTTGGTTGAAGGGGGGTAAAAAGTGACCCTCTACAGACAGGATGTGCTGTCTAACCTCTGATCCACACACACGGACACACACTGATCCTCTGGCAGCAGCAGAAGGGGATTATGGGAGTGGAAGGCAGATGAACAGCAGGCGGGTATGAAGTAAAGATCAGGAATCATCATAACGGGTTTAAATCCAGAGCAGCATATTTATTCCACATGGTGGACGACAGCAGGAGCAGGGGGACAAAAACGAGAACTAATCTCATCTATGACACCCGCCGGTTAATATGACAAAAAAAAAGGAAGTGGTTTCCATCAGACAGGAAACACCCACGAATACACTAACGCTCTCTCTCATTTTCTGATGTGCAAACCACGCCTGAAACAAATCTGTTTCAACACCCCAACCCTGCTGAAATCATGAAGCTGCAGGATAAACACAAGTAATCTATAAAATGCATGTTTAAATAATTAAATAGTTCATGTTTGTCCACTGGTTAGGCTAAAACTGGAGCATTCATTTCCATCACATATACTGTCTAAGTCAATGCAACAAAAAGTGACTTTTCGTGTTTGCAGAATAAACTACAGAAACTACAAATACCCAAGATATTATTCCACGATTAAATATCACCGATTCTTGACATGTGGATTAATCTACTGAGTTTTGGGCCTCAGCAGGATCCAGCCTGGTGTCAGGTTACAGACAGAGACATGCACAAACAAAGCTAACATCACAAATGTGTTATACTTTATGAGCACTGTGTTGTTCACCATCTTATTGTGATATCAAGTTTATACACCGACTAAACAAAGATCGCAGCAGTTACTCGAACATCAACAGCCCGAGTTCATCGCTCTAGGAAATAAAACAAACAGTTCTGCATCTAATCCTGACTGTACTGAGATCCACCTTTTCCACTAGAAATCTTCTTATTCCCTTATTTTCAGATATGTTTGTGGAGTTGATGATCATACAAAGGTCTAGTCTCTGTAGCAGAGGTTGCTTGTACGACTCCAGGCCTTGACCCTCTCCTGCAGGTATGTCGGCTAATCTTCTGCAGATCTGCTCTATCGGATATTTCAGCATGAAGCGCAAAAAGTCAGAAACTGGCCTGCATTTAAAATCTCAAGACTCATCATTCCAACATGATTGATAAACTTGTTTTCTGCTTAAAGCCTTTATTCCTGATGTTCTGTATGATATTCTGATGGTCCATTAGTGCTAAAAGTTTGGAAACCCTTCAGCTCCAGTTCAAACCCAAGTGTCAAAAATAATGTGCAGAGAATAGCTGTATTGTGGTAAACTCTTGAACTGAGGTGCTCATGGTTTTGCATGACCTAATTCTCCCTGTATTACAAGTGGAATAAAGAAGACACGTTTTCACAAGTCAGTGACGGAGCGTCAGCTGGTCGAAATGACACCTCAAAACTGAGATATTCAACAGATCTGAGCCATATCCGCACTACTACGATGACTCAGGGGAACAAAAGAGCCCAGTGTCGCATTTTTCAACGATTTACTTTCTTCTAAAAAAGACGCTCATCGCTGCCTGTCGACTAATAAGAACCTCTGCTTGAATGTATGAAACAGAAAAATGACAACAACGTGGGGTAGAAGTGGAAATCAAGTGTGTTCTTATGTATTAATCTTGACTTCGACTGTGATGTGAGCTGGAGGAAATCTTACGCCAACTGTTCTTTATCTGAACAGACTGAACTGTAATAAGAACAAACCCCGTCTTAAAACACAGTTGGCATTTCTGCGACGCCACACAGACACTGATATCAATACATGTCTGTGATAGGCTGAAGTCAGCTGGCAGATATTTTGCATTTTGGTATCACACGGTCATGAGGCTGATGCTGCAGAGATACCTGGAGAGTATCGAGGGTAACAAAGTGAGGAGCGTGTTTCTAAAGAGTAAAACTGTTCAAAAATGAGATTTCTGTTTCTGTAGATTAGAAAAGAGAAGAACAGCTTCAGTTTTGATCATTTATAAATGTCACAGCTGCTTGTACATGATGTACTGTAAATACGCAGGACGGTGTGAAATGACACCTGGTGCTCAGAGTGCGAGCAGGCGGCGAGATTCAAACCGTCTAACAGCCCGCGAGCCTCGTTTTAATCGACTGGAACCAAGAGGATCAATACAGCAATATAATGTCGGCTCAATAAAAGTGCTTTTAGACGCTTTTATGGCAGGAAACCTGCGTCTGTCATCTGTCCGACTGAGGAGTGTCTCTACCTCCACCGGCGACAGATTTACATGACGATGTGGGCGTTAGTGATCCCCTCAGGATGGGTTCTAATGGTTTTAGCGACCTCGGTGACCCCTTTCTTTTTGTTTTTAATCAAAAATAGCAAAACACGACAGACGCCTGAGGTAATGATTTCAGATAATTGCTGTCACTGCAGCTTCTGTTGATCGGATGGTGTAGATACAAGCTCTCAAGTGTCATTTACGGTGAGTTTGGAGCTTTACTTTGCATTAAGGATGAAAGAAATCACAGCACAGAGGGGCTGCAGCGTTCAATCATGAATATTATATGTGTAGCATCACTGTTTGGTTATTCAATACACTTCCATTGAAGCCAATGTACAGGAACACCTTTATGTGGTTTCGACGAACAGAAAGCTGTTTAATCAGGTGTTTCGTTCACCTGTGTGATGTGGTAAATGTACAATAGAGGCCATGAGCTTTTGATGCTAAAGGTAATGTGACTAACCACTCACTCACACGCCACAAAAGAAGGAACAAAGCCTTTAAAATCTTTTAAATCACAACCAAAGCCGACTAACCGGCCTTTCACTGAATGAAATTACAGTTCCCGATTATGTATTCATGCGAGGTTCGGTTCCTCGCTTGTTGTCACACCTGAACTAAAAACCTGCCATGAAAACTCTTTAATCTGAAGCGTGGACGGCTCTTTTTCTGCAGCACGGGGGTGTGAATGTGTGTGTGAGGTTTCCATTTCACACACCAAACCCATTTCCACTCTCCCAGCTCCCCATTTTAATGACAGGCATGGATGACACGGCTCGCTCAGATCTCCGATTTTCACGCAGGAATGTGCAGAACGGACCCCACTAGACCTCCTTTCTCCATGTGCCCCCTTTTTTTTGACTTCATCCGCTGACTAATCCCCCACCTCCCGCCCACCCCTCACCCTCCTGGAGAGCTGTGGATGACCGGGTTGTTGTCGTTTTAATCTGAGTAAAACTAGACAGATGCGAATCCCAAATTACAGGAGACAGAGCTTTTCCCAAAGCTTTGGTATCAAACCTCAAACCTCGCCCTTCCACCGACGACAGCGAGGGCTCGGGTGACACCAGGGCTCGCCGTTCAAATTAGCCGCAAACCTCAGAGAGAGTATCTCCCATCTTGTTTCATGTGCAAAATAACCCTCAAATAAATGTTTAGAGCGCTCGACATTAGATACAGCGCAAAGGTGAAAGCCAAAAACCACAGAGGCTCTAATGAGGCGCTTCTCTGCTGGTAGAACAACAATATGAAGTCGAAACCACAATCTAAAGCGACAAACAAGAAGCCTACATCTTCTGTGAACTCGTTTTGGAGGTAAAGAAACCAACGCCGCCTCCGTAAAACAACCATTCGCATTTTTTACCACCAACACAGAAGGTGCACGGTGATCCTGCTACTCCACTTCAGCTGTTCTGCGCAGCGTCTCCGCTCAGGCTGTGGCGTTCCGGTGTCTCTGTGTCACCCGGGGTTTTTTTTTTTTCACAAGGGTGAGGTGACAGGTGGAATTGGGTAACGAGGTCAAAGGTCAAGGAAAGGTAGCAGAGACATGCCTGTTGCCCATGGGAACTCGGGGAACATGGCTTTGCGATTCCTTGCGGGATAGCTGAGACCTAAGCTGCGGCCGTGGCAGCGGTGGCGTTTACTACTCCAGCTCACTCTCTGTCAGGGAACAGCAGATGCAGTTTGCATGTAAATACCCAACTCCCCCTACCCCTCCCTCCCTCTCTCTCCTTCTCTCTCTCTCTCTCTTGCATGTGGCGCAGCTTGAACGCCCATCCTCTCTCGCCCCACCACAGAAGGACTGGAGACTGGAGGGACAGGATAGACTGGATTCCCCTGCGGTGACACTGGTGGCAGATACTCATCAACACCTGCCTCTCAGGTCCACATTTACGGTTGACACTGAAACTCGGCCGCCTTTATTTGGATTCTTGTTAACAGAAAAAAAAAAAACAGTCAGCTAATGCTCCCTGCAGGGCGGGGGTGAGAAAGGGGGTCTAATTCGGTGCTACAGGTGCCTGTGAGGCCTCAGGTGCAGCGTAAGGGTTTAACAGATATGGAGAGATATGTATGCTCTCCCTCTCCCTCTCTCTCGCCTGTGTGACTGGTTTATGAGCAGCCGAGGATGAATGGACTCTTGTATTGTTGCTTTAAGCAGCCTTAGGAGTCCCTGAAGGCAGATTAGCTCTAATATTACAGCAGGAAGACAAACCTCTGATTGTAAAGACGAGTTTTGTTTTTTCTTTACTGCCATTTTATACTCTTCTCTATAGAGCGTGAGTCCCTGCAGAACTCTGATGGAGGAATAATGAAACCCTGCTGTGATGGTGCACTGTAGGGAACACACACACTCTCTCTCTATACTGTACTTTCTTCCTGAAATGCGTTAAACTGTCCTGATTTTGGGGGTTTCCAAGAGGTTAAGGAAGCCGGAGTGACCCACAGGAAGCTGCGTTTTATTACTGACAGACATGGAGGTAATGTTGAGGACGGAGGGGGTCGATATGGATCAATACCACTGTAGTGTAATACAGGTAAAATACCCGTCAGAGGAGATCAGGCTCTGAATATGAGCATCCAATTCCTGCAGATGGGTTTTTTTTCGCCAACAAGTGTTTTTCAGACAGCTGCTCCGTCTTAGATTGATCCTACATCGAGAATTATTTCGGCGCAAGTGCTCAGCGAGGCGAAAATGAGAATTAAGTGATAACACTCTTCCTATCACCGTGCGTAAAAAGTGCCCCCACCTCCCTAAGCTGCACACTGACAGGAGGATATGAATGAAAATGTGTCACGGGGATGCTCTGATGTAAAGATCTAGGAGTGAATTTCTGCTCTGTGGAGACAACTTCCTACCTGGACCGGCTGTGAGCTGCGCGGTTCCCCAGCTCAGAGCGCTCCAGCCCGGCTACAGGCTACGCTCCTCCTCGATACCCAGGCGGAGCCGCACCAAACCTCCGGGAAAAAACACGAAAATTAACAATCCACGCAGGGAAAAAAAGACCCCCAAAAAGAAAGCAAACAATCCAGCAGGACAGGCAGGGTTAATTATTCCTCCAATTCCTCTGTCACTGTCTGTCCAGTTTTACTGTCGTGACCAGCGCTGCGCGTCAACCCGGAGGTCCTTCCTCTCTCCGGGGGAACTGCTGATGGAGCCCAGCCGGGGGGGAAAGACCCGTCCGGGCTGGGAGAGGGTCACTCACTCGCTGCTACTCCGTGAAGGGGACAACCACCGGGAGCAGGAGCATCCTCCGCTGACTGATGGCACGTTTGGTGAGGGTTTTTTTTGGGGGGGGTGGAGGAGTAGGTGATGGTGATGATGATGAAGGACCCAAAAAAAAAAAGGAAAGAAAAATCACCAAAAGGTCCGGTAGGTCCGGGAGTTGCCAACAGCGGCCGTCCTGGTTAGTTTCCACCCCGACGCGCAGTCACCGCTCTGCCGCCTCAAACTGTGTCCGCCTCCCGGTCTCGCACGGAGCAGGTCGCGCGGCGCGGCTGCACTGTGTGTGATGAGAAAGTGGAGTGAATCCAAACGGCTGCGCTCGCGCTCCCCTCTCTCTCTCTCTCTCTCTCTCTCTCTCTCTCTCTCTCTCTCGGTCTCTACCAAGCTGTCTCCCCCCTCCCTCCCCTCCTCTATACACTACACCGGGAGTGGAGGGAGGCGGAGCGACCATCCACCCCGACAACTCCAACTCTTCGTGGGTTCCCCATCTTTTCTCCCCCCTTAGAGCAACTTCTCATAAGTGTCGTTTTAACCACCACAGCTGTAGCTTTTCTCCTTTTTAACCGTGAAAACTGAGACTGTGAGACATTCAAGTAAATTCAATATAAACTCAGTCTTGGGTGGGAAATAAATTTACTGTTTTTTTGTTTTAAACGGTCAAAATTGTCGTTTTTTTTACACATATGCAGCAAATTGATGTTTCGATGCTCCTACCTCTTTTTATTCTCTCTCTCGCTCTCTTCTTGCTGTAATGCCGTGTCTACCTCTCTCTACCTCCCCCCTCTCTCTCTCCCAGCTCCGTCCTGCCACAGAGAGGCGGAGAGCGGCCCTCTCTCGCGCTCTGAGCGCCACCTACAGGCGAGAAGCGGCACGTGACGAGCGAGGCTGAGTGAGGCAGAGCGCTCGATAGCTCAGCCACAGAGAGAGAGAGAGAGCCACAGAGAGAGAGAGAGAGAGAGAGAGAGAGAGAGAGAGAGAGAGAGAGAGAGAGAGAGAGAGAGAGAGAGAGCAGGCGAAACAAGAACAGGTTTGTGCATCTGTAACATGGAATGTGTAGTTGTTGTGTACAGTGATTGTGTATGTTTATTAGTATTAGTTGTGTAGGGGAGACTGGGGCTTGTTGTTACACTTTTTACACTCTTCTATATTTCTTTAAATCAACCCATAGTATATAAACAAAATGTGAACCAGATTAAAGACCAAAGTCTCAGGTTTATATTTCATATTCATGTCATTATCATATCTTGTGTCAGTGCAGTTTTAACCAATCAACTAGAGAGCGTGATCATGTGACATGTTGTCCCACCATCAGGTAAGTTGTGTCACTACATGGGGTAAGATGTTAGGGTGGATTTTACAGCGAATAAAATAAAGACAAAATTATTGTTGTTGAACATTAAAGTCAGGCACAGAAAATGTTTATCATTGAGTTAAAGAAAAAGTCATTAAACAAAGGTTAACGTAAAATATTATACAACATCAGAGCCAGTCCAAGCCTCAATGGGGCCCTAAGGAGAATTTGATTTTGGGGTCCTCTATTTCTGCCAATAATATTGATTGTTGATCATTCACACACCTACTACAGAATAAATTTAATACGTCTGACATGTCTTTCCACATTTAAGGGGGTGGCCTAGGTAATAACATAAATAACACCATGCAATGATACAGATAATACCAATGAATGACTGATGAATGATGTTTAGGGTGCCACATATGGATTTTAATCTTGAAATTTAACACATTCAGCTCCAAGAGCGGCCTGGGGTTGATTTTCACAATATTCCAAGTGATAAAATGTTGGGTTTACTGTAAAAGAATCACAGGCCTACATCAGCAGCAGCACTAAAATGCTTATACTTTATTTTATTTTTACAATAATATATATTTGATCATATAGATGCATCACTCATATGTGAAAAAATTTTAAAAAATTGATTTTTTTTTTTATGCTCCTGGGGGCCCCCTATTGGCCGTGGGGCCCTGAGCAGGCGCTTAGTTCACTTATGCCTCTGTATAACATGTTGCCCCAAACTACCGTGTCTGCTAATTGTAGCTCTAGTTTAAAGTTATCTTAAAACAGAACAATGACTGAGGTACAACAGGATGACTTGATCTCTCCTGTAACAAGTCCACGTTTCACTGCGAGGATTTTCATCTGGAAGAAGTTTATCTTAAAATATATCAAGTTAAATTTTTTTACTTTGGGTTTTTTTACTCTCTGTGTACAATAAGCTTGTGTTGCTTTAAAACACAAATACAAATCGATAATTACAACCGCCGGAATCTTCCCCATGAGTCACAGATTGGTCTTCCTACAGATACAAACTGACTCGCTGAAATTGTTGGGTTCAAAAGGCGATCGTTGATCTGAGATTGACGGGTTTTACAACCAATCAGAGGTGGAAGCATTTCGTCTCATTTGGTCTTCTCCAAAATGGAGTCTGTTGTGTAAAACAGACGGATATTTACTCGACATAATGGCTGTTAATTCAACAGTTCCTATATGAGCACAAGGCAGCATGTGGCAGAGGGAGGCTGTTATCCAAAGCAGCTTAATCGACTCGGATATTACACACAACACATATGGATTATGTTTTTGCATATGGCTGCCTAAATTTCAGCGCAGCAGCTTAGTGAAAATCCTAATGGATCAATCATAAGGAATATTTTAAAAGAAGTTAATTTATCCATTTGCTTTTTCAGAAATCCCTGCAGGGCTTAAAACTAACTTGTTTCAATTGAGAAACACAAAGAACTTTAGGGGCACAATGAAAATTGATCAAATCAGCCGACATAAGTACTTTTATTAGAAATCAATTTTAGGTCAATTGGTCACATGACATGGAAGCTGTTGAAGGAAAACAGCCTTTTCTGAGAACATCAACCAGTAATTTATTGACGGTCCCTTATTCAACACCTGACGTTAACAACGAGGATGCAGAGTGGATTTAACCGCACTGCTGTTGTTATTCCAGTTTTTTTTTCCTGGGATGGTAGGGGAAGGTCCCTCCCTCCTTCGCCTTTGATTGGCTAGAAGTGCTGGGCTCTGATTGGTTATTCCTTACGGCTGTGAAACGTCATCGTCTGTCTGGTCAGGGTTAGGGTTAGGAGATTCAGAATTGCGATAATGATCTGTAATTTTTTTTTTCTCGAGCTGACAGCCCGCACTCGGCTTGAGCGTGTGATAACGTTACCAGCTTTTCTAGCCAATCAGAGGCGAAGAAGGCGGGACCTTCCCCTACCATCCTACAAAAAAGAATCTTGCTTCCTGCTTATGGAGAGACACCAGTAGATCTGCAGTGAATGTCCATCGAATATCCAACCTAAAACTAACTTCACCGCTGTATTTACATGAATAAACATTTGTTTCCTTGGCTGATTTTGTTTTATGGGTACATGTGACCCTAAATACATTTTACAATTCACACACATCTATTTTTAGTAGCGAATGCGAGTGAAACGGTTGCACTGTCAAGCCCTGTCCTGCTGTAAAACTACATTTCCTTTGTGGACGAGTGAACTTAATTTTGATAATTTAATAAATTGAAACCAAAATAGGTCTCAAACTGTGAGAGGAAAGGTGAAGGTTGGGCTACGACATCAAAGGAGACCATGAATCACAACAGATAGCTATTATTTAAATGTTTTAATGTCACTGTTGTTATTTATTTTATTAATCTTAATGTTACCAAGTTAGCTTCCCATTGAATTCAGATCTGTTTAGCAAAGTATGGCAACAACAAGAAGTTTCAAAATAGAGTTAAAAACTGAAATTTCAAGTTGGATATTTTTCAAAACAGTGCTTTTGTCACTGTAGCACGGACCACAAAAAGGAAATTATTGAGAAATGTTAATACTCTTGTACAAAACAATCAAGATAGCTGGTGTGCTAGAAACTTTAGACGCATGTGGACAAAGAAACCTCACTGTAGTCATTAGAGCTGGTGCCCAAATAGATATTTATCATGCTAATTTCTCGTTTTAAAATTTGCCACTTCATAGTAAATCTATCTCAAATCACTGTTCGCTCAAGAAGATATCCAATACGCATGCGCTTTGTCTTCTTCTATAGTGTTTTATGTGGTGAGTCGCATCAAGCTCATATCAGAAATAGATGTTTTGTTTTGTTTTGGATCCACTATTAGCAACAACAAAATTTGCAGTAACTTCCTGGGGTCCTTATCTTTTCTTCCATTTTCTTTTTGAACTTAGACACATACTTATAGACATCACACTTACATATAACACTCATTCTACACTTCACTCATACAGACGCTCTTATTCTCTCTTGTTTGTTGAGAAATAAGCTAATATATAAATACAATGAAGAAAGTGAAAAGACATAAAAGAAAATCAGAACTTATTTTAGGGATAACAAGAAAACGTAATCCTTTAGAGAGAAGAGCTGAACTCAGTTTCATTCATGGTACTCCGTATCTAAACAAATACACCTTTAATTGTTTGTTAAAGAAACTTCTGATCTTAAAATCAATTGAAACATTCCCATACAACCTGGATTCAAGGTGCAGATAATAAAAGTTTTCTTCCCCAAAACAGTTGAGACTTTAGGGACAACAAATGGCTCAATTTCAGACACATAAGTTGTAAATTTCATGTTTCCAGATAAAAAGGTAGTTCAGAAGTTTCAAGGTACATCTCCCAGTGCACTATGAAACACTGAAGAGGTTACATGTGTACATAAAACCATTTCCGCCTCCTCTTTAATTTGTAGGACAGAGTCGTAATCGTAATAATGGGGTGAAACTGTCCACCTCTGATCCTTCCTTACAGGTGATAACAAAAGGTGGAATTAATGGGAGAAGGTGGCGATGTGTTTCATCAAAGCAAACAACGTGAAATGGCGTTGTTTGCACGTTCATGTCAGAGTGTGTGTATATTTAGAGCTCCTACTGTGTGTTGTCAAGCCATGCCTCTCGCGCTCCTGCGAGGACTTAATGCTATGTGTGATGACACGCTGCGACATTACATTACGCCAATTCGGAGTGCGGTGTGTGACTACAAAGGTGTAATAATGGTGCAGATCTATTTCAGCACCGCTGCGAATTTCTAAAGTGTTAGAGAGGCGTTCAAACGCACCATCATCGATGAGAGATTTACAAGGTAAACTCTGTTCTATACACAAAAGGTAAATCAGGGTTTGTTTCTATTGTTAAACCAGAATAAAACCTTCAGCTCTTCAGCATCAAACTGAATGTGCTTCTTAAAAAAACAAGCTGTCATCAGTCTTCGGCAATTTTTCCCCAGACGAGGCTCTTTTGACTGTTCTTGAAGTTGTGAAGAACATAAGATAGATGCCAACAAAACCGTCTTTGTCGACTGTTTTCACATATCTGAAATATCACTGTTAAAACACAGCAGGGTGACTTTTTCAGGAACCAGAACAGCAGCCTGATACGCACAAAAGAGTTGGATTGTTTCTGCTTTTCATGGACTACAGGTTCATGTAAAGCAGAAACACAGAAACACTGTTTACATTGGATAATTTTGTTTTAATTGGTTTTTGAACATATTTATAGTGACTCTCCTTTTCCTCAGAAACCGCCCCAATAACAAGTTCTCTCTGAGTCAGTTACCTCCAAACCTAATGGTGGTTTTGTCAATTTTTCTTGCACAAATATAAAACACTTACTGGGATTTCCAGCGGTCTTTCTTCTTCCATCAGGAGGGTCAGCATGTCTTTCTTTCTCCTTACTTCCTCGGTGGAAGACGTTTTCCTGAGGGAGGATAAAATACCTTTTGATTAGATGCTTAAATTTTTCTGTTACACTTGAAACACTGATGGCAAAACTTTCTACTCATCTGTTGGTCCATGTTGGGTAAAAAATGTTCCCCAGAGTTTACAACAACTGTCACTTAAAGCTCCTGTGAGGAATTTTACATTTTTGTCAACTTTGGCACCCCCTTGTGGCCAAAGCGGTATCTGCTTATCTTGTGTTCTGCGTGTTTAAGTTTAATCTTCAAGAAGAATCTCATCCTGGTGATTTTTTCCCTGGCAAACGTTTCATAAATCATAAGTATTTTATGCAGAAATGGTCAAAAAACTGGTTGTTTATTCAGCTGGGTTGACTCCAGGTCTAAAGAAGCACAGTAGTAAAAATGGTCACTGTTGGTTTTGTTGTCATAAAAAGGCATTAAAACGAATTTTGGTCAATCATAAAACATAAATATAGTAAATAAAAAAATTAAACCTTTTCTCATTGGCGTCCAACTTTGCTGTTTTCTTAGTAATTTATCCGCGAGGAAAGAAACGTTGGCCGTTTCTGGGCGGAGGATTAATTCTAATTTTCACCAGACATTTCTCTGCAATATTTACCGTAGCTTTCTTACTGCCATGCTAATCAAGGTCTCTGCAAATAGCAGTTTGTACTTCTTGCTAATTACAGAGACATCAAGATCACAGGGATGGGAGGGATGATGAGCAAAGCTGTGGCACATGTGTCTGGATTCACACACCCTTTTATCCACCACCACCGCCGCCGCCACATTCCTGATAAAAATATGTCACACTGCAGCAGATGGAGCGGCGGCGCGCTCGGCTGCTTTGGATAGAAATAAATAAAATAGATTGAAATACGATGACGGACAAAGGTGGTTTTATTCCCGCTCTAGTGTCCCCCTTGAGAGTGGCGTCGGTGCTTCATGCATTCAGTAAAAGGCCTTTGAAAGTCACAAGTATGTTGAACATGCCACTATTAAGAAAACTATTATACATGTTTATTTACCGGTATCTGGATGTATAGGGCCGTATTCATTTAGCTGTCCTTAACATAAAACAACTTTCTTTATTCTGAGCTTAAATTGTTCAGACCCGCTGCAGTTTCTGCAGAATCAATGAGCAAATGACAGACGAGAGTAAATGAACAGGCTGTTCCCACATGAATATAAATATCACATTAAATGGACACTATCTGTGCTATTGACAAAACACTAAAAACTACAATTAGATTATATTTTGAATAAATTACCCAGCATTCTTGTTAGCAGTGTTGTTGTGTAATAAAAAACCTCGCCCCTTTGGCTCCGACAAGAGTTCAGATAAAGCAGCCAACAGTGTTGTCGATACCGTTTAGTCTCTGTCTGTTTTCTCCATTTGTTTTTCCTCACGTCTTCCTGAAGACATGCCGCGGCAGGTTCATCTCCAGAGGAGTTTAAACCTCTGCGGTCGACTTTGTTTCCCAGCATCTCTCTGAGTAATTAACCCTGTGGACTGTGTGGACCCTGACTGATCAGCTGTAATATCCTTATCAATATTCCCGGGCTGTCCTCTGCGGCTCGGCTCTGCTGCACTCACATTCATAATCGTGTTTGTGAAGTTGGATCACAGAGTTAAAAGTTCCCTTTGGTCTGAGTTACAAAGTGACTGCAGAGGTTACTCTGGAAATTAGGAGGTTGGTTTTAAATCCAGATTTAGACGTTTGGACTCAAATGTTCGTCTTTCTGCGTCTTCACATTAACCTTGTTAGTGCTTTTTGTATTGCTTTGAAATTTGGTGTTTAAGATGCAGTGTCCTATTCAGCGGTGTAATAGTTTAACAAAAGCAGAAAGAAGATTTCCATCATTTTAGAGTATTTGTATCCAGAATATAAAGCTTTAATCTCTCTAAGTTTCTGTTATAGACATACAGACATCAGTACTTAAACGCCTAAAGTGGCTGAAACAGAACGTACTAGAATGAGGGTCTGTGTACTTAGCAGCCAAAGGATTTTCGTTTTCACAAACTATTTTCCATTTTTCGTTTTGATCATAAAAATCAGAGAATGAAAAAAGAAAAACACTCAATATTTGATTTTCTGTGATGTGGCTGTATCCCTTTATTGCCTTTTGTATCATATTTGATATATACTTTTATAATTCTTCTATCAAATTAATATGATCAACTAATTACTAAAAAACACCCTAAAACAGTCCGATAAATGATAAAAATGTCCTCTTGTGGTTTATCAGTTTCCAAAAACATTAAATGTATCAAACAAGATAAATAATTATATTTGTTAAATCTTAAGGACATTGATTTTTTTGGTTTTCAGTCATAAGTGAAATAATAAACATTTCAGCTAAAAAAAAAAAGTGAATTTTCTGGCCATAATTTGTGGTTTCAGGGATTATCAAATATCTAATAAACATCGCATTAAATATTTACTTTTTTTACCAGCTGTTCGTGACCCATCCAGAACGAGTGCGCGACCCACTTCTGGGTCAGGACCCCCCACTTGAGAACCACTGATCTAGGCTACATTTAGACGTCTATTCGACCTCTTTTAGACCAAAAAACGCTCAGTGTGAAGAAATAAACCTACATTAGAAAATTACCCATAAAAGTCGTCTCTTGTCCTCCTTTTGACGTGGTGATAGATTCGGTATTCAGGGACATTATGTGGTTATTGGAGCTGGCAGGGCGGAACAGCACTGTGTGTGTGTTTGCATGTCTAAGTGTGTGTGTATGTAGCACACCCACTGTGTGTTTTTAGGCGTGATGAGGAACAGGAACCAAACTTCAGTGTGACTGCATATTGTGTTTTGTAAAAGGTTATTTTTTTCAAATATGCACATAAAAATTTTAATCTTTTAAGATCTGTAGTACAGCAGATTTAGCCTCCTATAACCTCACATAGACTAGCTGTAAAAGCGCCTCCTTAACTTTAAATGCCGAACTTTTGCACTCATTCGATCTCACTAAAGAGAGAGGTAATTTAACTTCTGATAAAATAAAAGAGCGACAGTTTTGCCAAACAGGAATCGTGGAAAACAGAGTGGAGTTTGTCAGTCCTCCTCTTTACTTTTGCACATTTTTAAGGCAATTAAAAAGAAAAATCAAACCTTTCCTATTATTTTAATCGTCCCTTTTTTGTTTGCTGTCATTTGTAATTTTCAGCAAAGAAAAGCTGCCATACCTGCTGACAGCTGGACTGAAAGCAAAATACGAACAGGAAACTCTCTCACTCACTCACACACTCACACAGCCAGGCTGTTTACGAATGGAGCTAATTATCGTGACAAAAACTACAGGAATCATTTTAATCCTCCTCAGATAATCATCAAACAAAAGGAAACGGTTAAAATTGGTTCTGCTCCGGTGATTGAGAGAGAAAAAAGAAAAGAAAAGACTGTACAAGAGAGAAGTTGACTGCAAGTCCCAGAGAGCATTTCACTTAAAAAAAACATTCAATCAGAGTTTGAACAGAGTTAAACTGTATTAATCATCCAAGTGGTCCAAAGTTGAGGTGTCAGGGGGGCAGGGACAAATGGAAAGAAGCTGATAACAATATTAATTATTGAACTGAATTATTGAATTATTAATGCGAGGGGAATGAATGAGGTAATTCAATGGCACAATATATGGAAGTAAGGTAAAATAAGGGCTTCAAATGAGGAATCTGACTCACAAATGACTCATTTGAAAGGAAGGTTATTAAAAACTTCCCTCCAGACACGTCGGGAAGGAAAGGACCCATGTGACCTGAGACACTTTTTAATTCTCCACCGAAAGGACTGAAATAGACGGACACTGAACATTTCAGAGCGTACAATAAAGCCGATGTGAGCGTTACACGTTTCAGCGACACCATGTTCTGTTCAACGTAATGTACGAAGGAAATTAACGTCTTTTATGTTGTAGTTTAATTTTTTTTCTTTCCCCTGTGGGATGGACACTGGACATATAATTTGATTCAGATTAATTTATTCCAGTAGAAATATCCCCCACAAACCTCAACAGTAACGAACTCAAGCCCAACGAAAAGAAAGACTTGAAAATCTACCAGATTAATTTAGTAAAGCAGGTGATTTAAAGGTGGGGTAGGCAGGATTCTGTTAAAGAAGCATCTTTTTTTGTCAATCATCAATCAATAGTTATTAGTTATTGATGACATTTGGTAATATATCGATATCTCTGTGTTCTCTTATGTCTGTGTCGTCAACATTTTAAAATTTCAGAGTGCTCCGCTCTTTCTGACTGTAAACAAAGCCGTTCTCCGCCTCCTCTAACCTGATTGGTTGTGAGGCAGACGCTGCTCCCCCGTGTCGTTCAGGAGCCCAAACAAAGTTAGCGTGCTACAATATCGGACAGTAGAAACCAACCAGAAAGTTCGGAAAATTGTCTGGACTATGTCACTTTATCCTCGTTGTAGAAGTCCTGCAAACATTGTGTTTGCTGGTAGTCTGTTGGCATCTACAGTAGCACCAATGCTTTTGACTTTCACCTTGACTGGGCCCCATTTGTAATGATCTGAAGTATTTATCTGCATTATATCTGAATTTAATTGGAACGATACGAGCGAGCAGGAGCGTCTGTTTGTGGGCGGGGCTTGCTGGAGCAGAGAGGGAGGGGAGAGAGAGAGAGAGAGAGAGAGAGAGAGTGTTTCTCTGTGTTGTCTCTTTAACTCTGTGGCTCTAAAACAGTTGAAGTGTGTTTCTGCTCGATGAGGTTTCTATGAGGTGAATAAATGTTGGTTCAGTTGATCTTCAGGACGGCTGCAGCTTTAAGAACTTCTGCTTGTTTTAGTTTGAGAGTCTAAAGTTCACAGAGACACTCCTCTTCCTGGATTGTAGAAAAACTGGATCCCCCCCCCCCCCCACTCTGCACACTCACTTCCTTGTTTCCTCACTTCCTTGTTCCCTCCCCTTCAGATCTACAGTCTAAAGGTTGGGTGTAACCTCCGTGTGCTGACTTGATCCTGCTGACTCACACATGTTGTTGTGAGGTCAGAGCTCAGACTAGTTTCACTTCTCAGGAAATTAAACTCAGTCAGTCGTCGTCGACAGCGAGTGTTGAAATGGCGCAGAAAGGAGTTCATCTGGACCGTGAGTCTTTCTCTTGTTCCATCTGTTTGGATCTTCTGAAGGATCCGGTGACTCTCACCTGTGGACACAGCTTCTGCATGAGCTGTATTCAATCCTACTGGGATACTGAGGTTGAGAAGAAGATCTACAGCTGTCCTCAGTGCAGAGAGACCTTCACACCGAGGCCTGTCCTGAAGAAAAACACCATGTTAGCAGGTTTAGTGGAGGAACTGAAGAAGAGCGGACTCCAAGCTGCTCCTGATGGTTCCTCTGAGGCTGGACCTGAAGATGTGGCCTGTAATTTCTGCAGTGGGAGAAAACTGATAGCTGTCATGTGCTGTCTGGTCTGTTTGGCTTCTTACTGCCTGGTTCACCTCCAGCCTCATTTTGAATCTCCTCCATTGAAGAAACACAAGCTGGTGGAGCCCTCCAAGAAGCTCCAGGAGAACATCTGCTCTCGTCATGGTGAGGTAATGAAGATGTTCTGCCGCACTGATCAACAGTCTATCTGTTATCTCTGCTCTGTGGAACAACACAAAGGTCACGACATAGTCTCAGCTGCAGCAGAAAGGACTGAGAGGCAGAAAGATCTGGAGGAGAGTCGAGAAAACATCCAGCAGAGAATCCAGGACAGAGAAGAAGATGTGAAGCTGCTCCAACAGGAGGTGGAGGCTATCAACGGCTCTGCTGATAAAGCTGTGGAGCACAGCCAGGAGATCTTCAGCCAGCTGATCTGTCTGATGGAGAAACGCCGCTCTGAGGTGGAGCAGCAGGTCAGATCCCAGCAGGAACGTGAAGTGAGTCGAGTCAAAGACCTTCAGGAGAAGCTGGAGCAGGAGATCACTGAGCTGAAGAGGAAAGACGCTGATCTGCAGAAGCTCTCACTCACAGAGGACCACAACCAGTTTCTGCACAGCTACCCCTCACTGTCAGAACCGGGTCAACCTGCAGACTCATCCAGGATCAACATCCGTCCTCTGAGATACTTTGAGGAGGTGACAGCAGCTGTGTCAGAGGTCAGAGAGAAACTCCAGGATCTTCTGACAGAGACGTGGACAAACGTCTCACAGGCAGTGACTGAAGTGGATGTTTTACTGTCAGAACCACCAGAACCAGCAGAACCCAAGACCAGAGCTGATTTCTTAAAATATTCACAAAGAATCACACTGGATCCAAACACAGTAAACAGAGATCTGTTATTATCTGATGGAAACAGAAGAGCAACAAGGACAGACCAACTTCAGTCTTATCCTGATCATCCAGACAGATTCACTGATTGGGTTCAGGTCCTGAGTAGAGAGAGTCTGACTGGACGTTGTTACTGGGAGGTGGAGCGGAGAGGATATGGGGTTGGTGTAGCAGTCGCATACAAGACTATCAGGAGAGCAGGGAGATCAGAGGATTGTAGATTTGGATACAATGACAAATCTTGGAGGTTAAACTGTTATAAAGACGGTTATCAATTTGTGCACAACAGTGTCATCACTGATGTCTCCGGTCCTCAGTCCTCCAGAGTAGGAGTGTACCTGGATCACAGAGCAGGTATTCTGTCCTTCTACAGCATCTCTGAAACCATGACTCTCCTCCACAGAGTCCAGACCACATTCACTGAACCTCTACATGCTGGACTGGTACCCTGGTCTGATGGAGCCTCTGCTGAGTTTATAGAAGTGAAATAAAGAGAATTTTGAGTCCATCAGACCAAAATCATGGACTGAGATCCTTGAACTCTTGAAATGTTCTGGTTTGTAAATGTTTGTGGATCAGTCTCACCAAAAACTCTGGGTTTAGTTCTTCATTTCAGCTTTTTGATTCTTTTCTAAAGATGCTGATTTGGTCGCAGCTTTAAGGACAGTGATTGTGGAGAACTTTGATTGTTTGTATTTCTCATGTTGAAAAATCTTCATCAAGTTTGATATCAACAACATCAAGATGATGGTTTGTTCAAATCACCTTCAGTTGGTGCAGATGTTGAAGGTCTGAGACTTTAGACTGAGACTTCCTAATGATTTTAAAAGCAACCTGAAAACATACCTTTTCTTCTTGCTTTTAACTAAATTTTTTATATCATTGACTTCGTTAAGTGTTTTAGCATTTATCTCTTCTAGTTTTAATCACAGGATTGTCTTTTATTGAGCTACTTTGGTGCTCTTATTTTAGTATCTTTTACTGTTGTTTTTATTTCATTTCATTTATTATTTCTTAAATTTCATTCTACGTTACTTTGTCTTTAGATTTTAACATAAACCTCCAGTGTTTCCTTATCTTGAGTTTTAAAATGATGTTTCCTCTGTTTCCAAGTCCTTTTTAAGTTCATGCACTTTACTGTTTCTGATGCATTAAGATCGTGGGACGGGAATGAGGGGTTGGGCTGAGGTTGATTTGTGTATTTTTTTAATCTTTAATCTTTTATTCGTTTTTCTGTGTAAAGCACTTCGTGCTATATGTTGTGTATGAAAAGCGCTATATAAAATAAGACATTGATTGATTGATTGATTGATTGATTGATTGATTGATTGATTGATTGATTTAGAAAAAAGTGACGTCAAAATAACAGAAAGATGAAAAAGGACGACCTTATTTCCTGTCCCAAATCCAAGCGTCTAAAGTCTTTCCAGTCGTCCCCAAAAACTCTTCAGATGATCTGTTTCTTTCTCTGTTTGCTGAATATTTGTGTTCATGTGATCGATGGATATTTCTGTCTGCTTCTGTTGGATCAGTGTGTTTGTAAAGACATCTAGAATCAGACTTTGGACAGATCTACATGTTGTTATGAGCTTTTCAATCACTCTAATAATAATAATAATCACATTTATTAGTCCGACTGTTTGGATGTTTCTGACTCAGCTCAGATTGTGGTCAAGTCTCTGATTGTGGGTAAAAAAATCATAAAAATCCTTAAACTGAGTCACTGAAATCACCTCGTCTGTTTGTCTTTATTGTGTCTGTTTCTGCTGGATGTCATGTTACCGGTCCGTCTGGGTCATGGATCCATGTGGTCTTACATGTCCCAGATGTGAGTCCTGCAGCTGGATCAGGTTTTCTGTAGAGGACAAAGACAGGAGGCAGGTTGTGTGTCTTTTTGATTTGATGTAACCAGACTAGTCCTGTTGAGATCATCAATCTCTTTTTCAGGGGGGGTCCTGACCAAGAATGGCAGCAAAAAACAAACACACTCAGACTCACACAGATCCACATCAGCAACAAGAACTCAGTGTTCATATGAGAGAGTCCAGCTGATCTCTAGTCTAAGGAAAGAAGTCTGGTCCACAAGAAGAAAACCGACTTAAAGGTGAAGTAGACAGGAATCTGTTAAAGAAGCATCTTTTTATTTTGTGGTTTTTATACAAAAATCTTCTAATATCAGTCAATAGTTATTAGTTATTGATGACATTTGGTAATATAACAATATCTCTGTGTTCTCTTATGTCTGTGTCGTCAACATTTTAATGTTTTTTGAGCGGTCCGCTCTTTCTGACTGTAAACAAAGCCGTTCTCCACCTCCTCTAACCTGATTGGTTGTGAGGCTCCTAAAAACTAGAACTTCCGCAGATCCTGATGACAACACCTTTTAGGCTAACCTGGTTCAGGGCTCAAGTTTACTTTCGCTTCCGTAACTTAACGTTAGCTTGGACACTAACCTGGACGAACGAGGGCTACTTAAAGCCGACACCTAAAGCTGATATGGTCGATACTTTTCCAACATTACCAGCGACAAATTACTCAATCAGCTCACGAAACAATAGAAATAAAAGCCAAGAGAGTTAGAGCTCCCCCTGCTGACTGGCTGCTGTATCGGTCATAAACATTTCCATAATGTTAACAGAGGAGAGAAAGCCAAATTATAAAACTGCGATAGATAGAAATGAAAGTGGCGGTGTGTGTTGTGTTTACAGGCAATTATCAATGAATACTAATTGGCTGGTTTTCCAATCGATTCAACCTTTATACTTAATGCATGACACTTATATTTTGTCTTAAAAGTGCAAATTTTCTCCATCAACAAAAGCCATAAGATAATAAAAAAATCCTTTGTGCACAGTCGTACTGTTGTGCAAAAATACAGTCAACCACTGACTACTGACTACCGACCTAAAAATGCCTGAGATCGTCCCTCCTTTGTCCTTTTCTACATCGATCTTATGCCGTGATTTTAACAGTCTGGAGTCTTTTAAACTCAGGGCTCCTTCGTTTCTGTTTTAATTTGGGGAGCCTCACCAGAAACAGGCCTTACAAATAAGTCATGGCTGAAAAACCTGTAGGCATGCATCTACTTTGTAAACATAATGAAGCTGTGCTTCATGCATTTGTAAAATAAACAAGAAAATGAAAAATTATACAAGGAAGAGGGTGTCCATATGAGCTTCAGGCAACCAGGAAGTGATTTGTGGTCATTATGGGTAAACAGGCTAAAACAGAGACGAGACAATGGAGTTGTCAAAATATGATTGAATATTGAAGCTTTTCCATTCCTGAACACCCAAAATACACAGAAACATGCAGATATTTTCACAAAGTACTTGAACAAAGATATGAGCCTCAGGGAGCCGAAAAAAGGCAAAATATGAACAAAACTCACTTTAGTTCAAACTCAGAGAGTCCAACACTGAAGAACTTCAGGAAGAGAAGCAGCAAAAGACACAAACAGACACAGGTGAGACCAAACAGACACAGGGGAGACCAATCAGATATCAAACAAGAGAGAAAACACAGGAAGTGAAATGAGACACGAGATACACACAAGAGGACTTCAAAATAAAACAGGAAACATCAGGAACACAGAACAGGACACAACAACAATAGAAGCTCTGAAACAGCAGGTAAAACTTCTGAATAAAACAGGTCATCAGGACAAACACAAGGAAAATACGTTTGTTGTTTAGTTTAAAATACTGATTGATTAAACTTAGAAAGTTAAACATCAGTAGGAAGTTTCTGTCTGGCATTTTTGAAATGGTTTATTCGGTCACCTCTCGTCAAGGTCAGACTGACTGACGTTATAAAAACAGAGAGAAAGTAAAAAAAAAAAAAAAGACTTTAAATTCTCTGAACCAGAACAGAACAAGACAAAAAGACTCGTTTACAGACAGAAACAAGAAGAAGAGTTAATTAAGGTCATTTTAACTTACAGCGACATGAGGACAGTATTTATTATTATGATGGTCAAACTGCAGGCACACCTGCTGCACAGAGACCCCCTGCTGTGAGGACATGTCTGCAGACAGAGATGGTCTGAACCGCCCAGTACAGACCATAAATCCATGATAAAAAAGGTATTTAACCACAAAGTCAATGCTGTTATATAGAAGAGGTAAAAAGTGTCTCGATTTTCTGCTTTTTAATGACAAAAATAAAATTAATAGACATAAATTTGGAATACTGATAAGAAACTAATGGAACATTTTTAATTAAAATTAGTATTAATGATGAAAACGAACCACGTTCCACGTACGACATGAAAAGTTTTTGCGTTTCTGTGTGGAGCTCAAGCGTTGTCCAAGTATGACCCGGTTTAAGAAGTGGTACAAAAACATGGTTCTCACCAGGCACAGGGAGGAAGAAGGGCTTTAACTATCGGGTGTTTTTACAAATTATTAATGTACGTATTTATTCTATTCATGTTGTATTTTTTGTTAATATAATTTAATTTTTCTGGAGAATGACTGATATTATTGAGTAAAGGAGAAGTGGTAGGTTAAAAAAAAAGCATAATACTTCTTTTCGGACATGTTGGGTTCGTATTATTATTATTATTATTATTATTTGTTTATTTTTTAAAATAAAATTGTATTTTATTTTTACATTTTTGCTTTGATTATTGTTATTGTTGTTTTAAATATTCTCACTGGTTATGTTTGTTTGTTTTCAGTTTACTTTCAGTGTTGCACACACATTCGAAAAAAAATAAATAAATAAATGAAATGAATACTGAAAATTTGAACTTTCTTTTGACGCATTTATTTGTTACTCAGGGATCTTAAAAAGTTTCCTAAACTTGGTCTTTGGCTTGGCGTATTCACTAAATCTGGCTTAAATGTCAAAAACTTTTCTCCGGTGCCGCATTTCCGCGTCAATGTGTATTGGCCTGGCCTGGATGGAATCAAACTCCTGACCTGAATTATGGGCCCAGTCTGCCCCTGAATCAGACTGATGCTGAACAGTGACGTGTCAGTATTAACCTGTGTTAAAAACTCTCATCTTAGACTAGATCACACAGTAAAACTAGATTTCCCTGAACACTGGCCTCCTCCCAGGACTCGAGTCCAGCAGCGAGAACCTGGAGGTCAGGGGTCATCCAGGAAGGGTGCAAATCGCTCGCTGCAGCAGCTCCTTTCCCCGTAGCAGGAAGCTGTTTTACATTCAGCGAGCTCGCCTCCTCCTGCTTTGATGAATAGACTGTAATCTGTAATCTACGGCGGCTACCTGCTGCTAACGAGCCAAATTAATTAGACAGCGACGGTAAACATCTATTGATAAGATCAGATGAAACTTTATTGATCCCTGAGGGGGAAATCGGCGCGTTGGAGCAACAAACAGTAACAGAAACCACAGAAGAAATGAGCGGGGAGAAAGATCACACACAAACGGAGGGATTGTATAAATAAAAATATCTGAAATGAATATGAATGAGAGTTTCTGCGGCTTCAGTTCGACAGGAGCGAAAAAAACAACAAAGCTGTGACAATTAAGGAAGTGTTTTCAGTATAAGAGAGTGACAAATTGTCTGCACAAACACACTCATGCGCCGTTTACAAATTAGATTAACCTCCAGAGGTTACGTGTGTGTGTGTGTGTGTGTGTGTGTGTGTGTGTGAGAGAGGGAGAGAGAGAGAGAGAGGGAGAGAGAGGGAGGAACGTAGAGCATAAATAATGAGTCTCTGCTGGAAGTTGATAATGTTGAAAGCTCATGGGATACCTGTGACGTCGTCTGCTCTGTTTTGTCAGCTCTGCTGCTCCACTGAAGGAAACGCCAGTTTGTCTGCTGGTCAGCTGGTTCGCCGCCTTCAGAAGACTCGAACACCTCGACAACTGCTCGGCCGGCTGACATGAAATCTGGTTCATAAATTCGCTTTCAGCAGACAATGAGGCTGTTAGACTTCGTTTTTTTTTTTGGTTTGCAGCGCCCATTTCTGTTCAAGGTAAAATTCCCTTATTTCAGTTAAAGCCAGGAAGGGGTGTGACCTTTGAAATGATGGCAGCCATCTTGCTCAGGGTGGGAAACTCCTACAATGTCATCATGTACAATCCAAAAAAAGGGGAACTTGGCCAATATGAAGTCTTGAAAGTTTGTATGTGGACTACCTTTTATACCTGGCCATGGCACTGTGGACCACCTCCTAACCCTTACAAGGGGCAGGAGACTCTTTTAGTCTAGAGCTCGCTGGAGGCCTGGGAACGTCTAACCCCCATTTTCCACCGCATCCTGAATGTCTACTAAAAGGCCGTATCCACTGATCGTAGCTGATCGTAACCTTTCAACCACTACGTGTTTCAGGAGGATCGTATTTCACACCATGCAAACGGGCGGAGACGAACAAGTGAAAGGTTTTTAGACGTCATTTCACCCTGATGACACCATGGATGAGGAGATGCTGATTCTAGAAGTCTAGAAGTAGATTTCCTCCTCTGGAAGGACACAATCTACTGCTTATATGGTTAGCCTCTGTGGCTAGAGATAACTTGTTAACGCGCGACTGAATCCGTGGGTTCCTGAGTCAGGATTCCAGAAGGACTGCATGGGAAACATTGTTGGGGAGATAGATGTCTGGATTGACCCAATCCCATCCAAGTTAAGCAGAAGAGAATCAATACATGGATCGGCTACAGAGGCCTGTAAACACGGGAACAGCTGATTTTCTAGCTTTAGTTTTGGCGGCAAGATTGTTCAAAGATTTCAATAAACTGGGAGTAACACCGACTAAAACACATCAAGAAGACTTTAAACTAGAAGTGAAGAGTATAAACATTAATATTAATACTTTACAATTTTTATGTTTACAGTCTGTATTGAAGCCCCCTGCTGGTCACTGTAGAGAAAGCAGCTTTAAGGCGCTTCTGTATTGGTTTCATATCTCAGACTGAGCGGCTATGAACTTCTTACACAGCTCGTTAAACTAAATTAAGCTTGAAATTGTTGAAAACATTATAACAGCTATAAAAGAACATGGGTATTTTTCTTCTTGATTTAGAGTGGGAACAAAAACTGAAAAAAACCCGAGTCAAGGCTGTTCAAACAGGAAATAATAGACAACATGAGTCTTTGTATGACTATTTAATATAATAACAATATTTTCTCCCATTTTTGTATCTGTTTGGAAACAATACCCTATAAAGATGACTTCATATGAGTTCCAAATTAACCATCTTTTCTCTTGTAATTCTCTCAGCTTGTTGCGTGTATCACTGTTCTCCAAAGGAATAATCTGCTGCCTTCAGTATAAACGCACCAAACAACATTTGTAGAGAGGAAACAGCTGAAAGGGATCCTAATGAGTCACATTATAATGAAGCTGTAAACTATGAGATGCAGCAATCAGCCTTATTCTTCCCCGTGTAGCTTGAACTGAATGCGATGTCCTGAGCCGCGACGGGGTGTTGATTAAACTTAATACTGTAGAGTGAGAGCTGAATGCCAAGGTTTCATTTCCAATGGGAATAAAAGCTCCTACAATAGAGAATCAATGAGATGAGAAAAAAAAACAGTAATGAGACCGAACATCCCTCATATACAGATTAATAAGTGAGACAAAAGTCCCACATTTCTATACCGATATGAAGTGGTTTGTTTTTACCACATGTTTGAGATGTCAGGATAGTAATGCATGAACGTAGCACCAAAGGTTTACCGGCAGTCTTCAGGACTCGATGTAAGAAAACTCCGTAAATGTTAACGTTTCATTCAGGCCGAACGAGAGCAACAACAACAACAAAAAGTTTGGGTGTGTTTAGGCACCAAAAGTCCTGAGGTCTTTTGGGTCGCCATCAGGTTGTCGGTTTAATACAACTATTATTATTCCAGTTTCGAGCCGCAGTGAGGAACTTTAGGTTAGTGTTGAATTTGGTATCACCTGTGGACAAAATGAGACCTCCTATCTCTCGTACTGTCATTCAAAACTCAGAAAAGGTTCATACTCTGGGGATCTCAGGAGCCGAGTTTTGAGATACTTTGTGTGGAAGCTTCTCTCGGTTGATTATCAGCTGTGAATTGTCTGAGTGTAAGGAAATACTGGGTGTTACCACCATAAACCGTAACTACTATGGACAACTTGGTTCTGTCTTCAACAAGCATACAGATCTGAAGCTGAAAAGTTCTCGGTAATTCTGCGTTTTTTCTCCACTTCCTGAAACCAACATTGCGCAGTATCGTTGTACGCACTCTACCACTCGTGCAGTAGAATTGAACGCATTCGGCGGGAGAGTCGCCAAGAGTCAAAATGTTTTTTCGCAGGATGGTAGGCAAGGTCCCGCCCTCCTTCGCCTCTGATTGGCAAGAAGTGCTGGGCTCCGATTGGTTATTCCTTATGGCTGCGAAACGTCATCATCTCTCGGTTAGTGTTAGGGTTAGGAGATCCAGAATTTTAATGTTCCGTAATGTTCTGTTCAATGTACAGAGCCGACAGCCTAAGATCAGCATGTGATGATGTTTCACAGCCAATCAGAGCCAAAGGAGGCGGGACCTTCCCCTACCAATAACATCCAAGGGTTCATCCTCTGGGGAACATCAGAAGTGATAGTCTACAGTTTGTTGTTTTTTTTATGAACGAGTGAAAAATCTGGTGTTCATTTGTAGCTCAAGATAAAAGGAATAGGGGTCAGAAAACTCACAAATGGTTCATCCTCTGGGGAATCAAGAGTAACAGTCCACCATTTTTCTTTTTTTAATGAACAAGTGAAAAATCTGGGTTCCACTGGTCCTCCAGGAGCTCCAGATAAAAAGTACCAGGGTTAAGAAAAACTCAAAGGGTTCATCCTCTGGGGATCTTCCAAAGACTAGATTTAAACCCAGTTTACAAGTTCCCAGATACCTCTCCAGGAAGATCGTACGATGGCTGTAGAGGTAAAGGTCCAGAAACAGATTCACTGCAGGTTCATCCTCCTGGGACCATGAATTCTGACTCTAATTCTAGGTCATTTGTCTGAAAACCTTTGTCTCATCCACACAGGAGGCTGATATTTCATTCCCCCCGGAGTATCCCGATCCTGTAAGACCTTCAGAAACAAGGAGCGCGGACTCCTCGTGGTGTTCCCGTTGAACCTCGGTGACTTTGAGCGGATTGAGCGTTTAGCGGAGTCTCAGGGGTCGCTGGGTCCATCATCGACAGTGAGGAACGT
The DNA here is from genome assembly GCA_962446985.1 of Xyrichtys novacula. NCBI lineage: Eukaryota > Metazoa > Chordata > Actinopteri > Labriformes > Labridae > Xyrichtys > Xyrichtys novacula. The sequence continues at coordinate 34,510,135 of OY660869.1, read as the reverse complement.
CTCGCCTTCAGTCCGCCACATGAAGTGTCCCTCAGTGGAGCCCACAGTAATGGTTCCTGGGTGACATTTAGATAAAGGTGAGAGGGAAGAGGTTCAGTAAACCCACCGTCGACCTTTCACCTCCCATCCAGGAAGTCAGATCGCAGCCAGTGTGGCTGACATTTCCTCTGCAGAGCACTTCATTCTGCTAATTAACCCGTTAGCCGGATGACCTGCAACACAAAAGGAGGAGGAAGAAAGGATGAGACTAAAGGACAGGGACAGCTGACAGAAAGGACTCCAGGTTATTTACGAGTCCGTCCTCATTGTCTGTGTGTGTTATATAAAATCAAATTATGATATAATCTGTTGAACTGTTGTATAAAATCAGAGCCTTTTGGAGATCTAGGGCCTCTTTCTCTTCCCCCTTTATTAATTTCCATGTATCTTCCTCAGTCGCAGTGTAAAATATCAGCACATTTTCTCTTCTCACATTACAAATAGTCTGTGATACTTTTCTTATGGAGGTTTTCTTGGATGGAGAGCATAATAAAATATTATTTCCTTCCTCTTTATTGTGCCCCGGGCCTTAGACAAAGCTAGAATAAAGCCATCCTTCTTCTCTGGCCTCTGCACTGTGGAAGAAGTATTTTATTTTACAATATTAAAACTCAATAAGATGTCACTGGAGTCATGTTTTACAGTGCAAGCTGCGTTTCTTCTTGATATGAGCAACTTTTATGTTCCCTCGATGTAAACCGTCGGCAGACTCTGCTTTTAAACACACTTTTCGGAGCTGCTTGATGGATTTAGCTTATCTACTTTGTGGCTTTATTTTGGGACACATAACATCCGGATGTAATAAAAGTACACTCCTGTAAGTGATGAACAACAACAACACAGTTATTGCTTTTACAGAGAAAGATAAAAGTGGATTTTTTGGAATATTTGACAGCAAGAATATTTATGTAACGTCACCAAATATCTCTCAGATCTTTGAAAGTGATGGTTTTAACCGAAGTCAGTGCAGCTTATTAAGCTAGGCTAGGCTAGGCTAGGCTAGGCTAGTCGTTAGATAGTGCAACTGTGTTACATGACCATCCAAGCTGGAATGCAAAGCAACGGATGAAGAGGGGATCATGACGAAGAATTAAATATCATTAAATTCTTCAGATTCTTCAGATCTTCATCCAAACAGGCACCTGACCGCCCTGCAGTAAGGTGACCAGATGTTCCCGATTTCCAGGGACAGTCCCCCGTATTCGATGACCTGTCCACGGCTAAAGCTGTCCCTGGAAATGTCCCCAATGTAAGTGTTTCAGGAATGAGAACAAAAATGTTGTGTGTAGACTAGAATGATGGTTAATATGGTAGCTGAGTAGGTAGGAAGCACGAGTAAGCATGTTGCGCGCAGTCCTGAACAACAGTTTTTACGGGGGGCATACGATGCTACAAAGTAGAACCGAGATGTTGTCTGTGATCACGCAGCCCTTGCCACCCCCTCCCAACTCTGGATGTCCCTGGATTTCATGACAGAAATCTGGTCACCTTACCCTGCAGCAGGTTCAGGATCAACAAACTGCGCGGCACTTTGTGGTCTGACACCTTTCAGTCAGAACCAGCGGGATGTTTTTCAGCAGATGGGGCCCCAGCAGCTTCTCTGTGGACTGGATACGGGCCAGCCCATCAGTCCCACATCACTGAGACTCGCCCACCCAGGATCCTGTCACTGGTTCAACAGTTTTCCTTCTACCCACGGGGGTTTTACATAAAAGCTAAATAGCTTTAACCTACTTTTTGATCCCCAAAAATAGGGAATTTCTTGTCTAAAATTGTACTTTATGTAAATTTGATCAAATAAACACTATGTTCACTTCCTGTCCAACAAATCCTACTTACTAACTCAGTAAGTCCACGTCACTTCAGGGGTCATAATGTCATGGCTGATTAGGATTCACAAGTAAAAATTCAAAATATGAAATTTCAGAAGTGTCGACTCAATGGAAACATCTGATTTTTTTACTTGTTTAGCTTTGAAATAAAAACAAAGTAGAAAATATTAACCTGCTGTTTTAAATTTGGTTTCATCTATACCCTCCAATAACTACGTTTCACCCATGCCGGTGATAATCATGATGAATATAAAAAGGCTAAATGGTGGAAAAACATGTTTGACGGACACAGCTCATTGCCTTTATGGTTGACTTATTGTAGCAGCTGCTTTTTTCCCTGCCGGGGGGGCTGGGTGTTTGAAAAGGTGCTTTGAAGTATGCAAATCAGCGCTAATTGCTGTGCAGAGTGAACACACAGCGGCTAAATTAACGGGCCAGCAGGTCAGCCAATCAGAGAGGAGAAACAACAACGGTAAGGTGACGGTGGGTGGGGCTGAGGTCGCCGTGTTTGAGTGGCTGGGCGTCACGAGAACGCAGATGGAAAACAAAGGAGGTGTTTTGTCAGATGACCTTTGACCCCATCTTTGAGAGATGTGGTTGATTATCCCATTAAGTATGCGAACAGGTGAGGTCTCTTTACCTCTTTCCAAATGCAGCGCTGCATAAACAGAAGCTCTGTATATACATTTAAAACATGGAGGACGGTCTGAAGAACCTCTAAACCCGTGATGAACGAGCTGTTTATCCCGAACCTCCTTTGTTGAGACTCTGTTGTGAAGTGGTTTCATGAAACAAGCTTTTAATGGAGTAATAACCCAAATTATTACTCGGCTTTGTTTCTTAGCCGCCAGTCACTTCAAATCCTTGATTCTGATTCGTTTAGATAGGATAAGAAGAATTTTATTTATTCCAGAGGGGAAATTCAATCAGCCATTAAGCAACATTAAATGAATTCTAAATACACTTAAAGGGATATTCCGGCGTAAAATTAATTTAGGGTCAAACACACCATAACACTGAGTTAGACGCCCCCTCCAGAGATGAATGTTGCCGACCGCTTGCTTCTCTAGTTATACCAACTTTAGTAATGACCGCAGGATAGCAATACAGAGAGCCACGCCGTCAACCAAAACGCCACTCTATAGACACAAATAATGCTCAGAACAGCACCTAACTTCATCAACAGGACATATAGACCTCAGGCCAGTCCATTACCGACTACAGCGGGGTTTCGCAGCTCGAGGAAAAACATTTATGATCATTTCTTCATGGAAATACAATCAGACCGAGACGCTAAGGCAGTTCAAAATGATGAATATGGTGATTATTACTTAGAGGAAACGATAAAGAAATGATCATAAATGTTCTTCCTTGACTCTGTATTTGGAATCACCGCATCATGGGCTTAATATCACTTGTCCTGAGGTCTGATGAATCGAAATCTAACATTCTTTTGGAAAGGACAACTGGACTTACTTGAGACGTTTCGCCTACTTTCAATGAAGAATTGGAAATCATAGATGCTGCATCCTCAGTTTTAAACAATATCTCCAGGTTGAAGTTTCTTCCAGCAGCCGCTTGTTTGTAGGGAGACCTTGGGCCAGTCCATTAAGGACTACAGCGGGGTGTCGCAGCTCAAGGAAGAACATTTATGATCATTTTTTTCATGGAAATACAATCAGATCGAGACGCTAAGACAGAAGAACTACCGCGTCTGCAGAGCAAAATGATAAATATGGTGATTATTACTTCAAGGAAACGATAAAGAAATGATCATAAATGTTCTTCCTTGAGCTGCGTCACCCCGCTGTAGTCCGTAATGGACTGGCCTGAGGTCTCGCTACAAATAAGCGTCTGCTGGAAGAGAGTAGGTGAGTTGTGTTTAGTCTCTTTGCTAAAGAAATGAGTCAAAGTTAAAAAGACGTTTGGTTCCTAACCCTAACCCGACAGATGATGACGTTTCACAGCCATTAGAAATAACCAATCAGAGCCGAGTACTTCTAGCCAATCGGAGGTGAAGGAGGGCGGGACCTTTTGCTTCCCGCTCTGCCTGTTGACCATGTGACTAAAAAAAAGGTCACTGTACTCTACCTGTCCGAACAATGAACAGGATCAGTTTGAAATAAGTCTGATTGAGCTGAGGTGCAGTTTTCAGGAGCTCACTTCTCAGGTGTGAAGATCTGTGTCTCGGTGTGAGCAGAGAGGAAGACAGATTTCAAATTCCTCTCTCTTCTAAGCATCTGTTACCATGGCAGCCATCGCAAAATATTGCCAATCAATCCGCAGGCTCCACCTCCAACACAGAGCGCATAAACACACGCGCACACTCACGCACACACTGTAATACAAAACCACACACCCTTGAGCATTTGGAGAGCCATTTACTGTCTGTGTGTGTCATCATCCTTTCTCATTAATTCAGCACACACACACATTAATGTGCTGCCAGCTACAGCTTGTCTCAAATGAAATGAAACACAAGCACACTCACAGGCTCACGCACAGCTATTTAGCATCCTCTGTTATTGTGTTGGTGTGTTTTGGTCTCCATAGTAACAGCAAGGTCAGCCACCAACAGGAGGCTGATCACCATTAATTATTATTTATAATTATTCAAGACAGGCTCTTACACTTTCACACTCTATCACTCATCTATCTATCTATCTATCTATCTATCTATCTATCTATCTATCTATCTATCTATCTATCTATCTATCTATCTATCTATCTATCCATCCATCCATCCATCCATCCATCCATCCATCAGTCTATCTACCTACCTTTTCTTTCTCTTTCTTTCTTTCTCTTTCTTTCTTTCTTTCTTTCTTTCTTTCTTTCTTTCTATCTATCTATCTATCTGTCTTACATTTCTTTTCATCTGCCCATTACCTAATTACTTAATTATCCTTCCATGCAACCATCTATTTATCGTCAATACCTTTAACTCTCCAATCTATCAATTATCCATCTATCCATCTTTTCCACCATCTTACTTCCATCCATTCATCCATCATTTTCCCTATTCGTCCATCCTTTCATCCATTTATTAATTAGTGTATCCATCTTCCCATCCACCATCAGTCTATCACTCATCCATTCATCTTTCCATCCAACTTTTTCCCAACCTTCCTCTCGTCTTTATTATCCATCAGTTCATTTAACCGATCATGACGTATAAATCTTTACATCTCATCCATCCAGATCACCGTGCATCGTTTACTTCTCCTCTCCCTCCATTTTTCAATCACACCATCTATTCTTCCATCTCCTGCCAATTAACCTGTAAAATTAGCCAAAGAACGGCGGATCGAGCTGATATGAGAGCGCAGCGGGAGAAATCACAGTGAGCAGCAGGGGTGTTGATGGGTATGGATGACGTTTCCATCTATCCGAGGCTGTGAGGATAATAGAGTCACCGAAATAAATATCTTTTTAAACATTAACAGGGTGTTGAAATTAAGTAAAGGGAAGACGAGGATGTAATGACATGATTTGACTCCAGTAAAGAGGAAATCTGCAGAAAGACGTCTGCAGATTGGTCAGTTTGCATGAAGCATGACTAGAAAAGCATCACCTTGACATCAGTCTTTGCCTCTTTGTCCTCCTTCCTGTTGAAAAAAACATGACAGTGTGCCTTTGTATGTCGTGACCCACCTCCCATGACTCATCCCCCTCTCCATATCCACAAACAGACGAGGCTGCAGGCTTCAGAGCCGCGTGCTGAAAAAGCCTGTAAATGTTGAGACTGGCAGAAACGATCGGGAGTGCATGTGTGACGGAGGCTCCAAAGATCAGATCCAGCGTTTTCAGCTGTGCTGTGTCTATCTTTATCTCTGGCTGCTTTCCTTCATGTTCACTCAGACTGTTATTCATACTCAATTTCATCTGAATATATTATTGATGAATGGCGACTGACCAATGCCAGTCTGAGCACTCATTAATAACTGAGCGCTCTCTTGAGAAATTCAATGAAACTAGTATTCTCAAGAGCATCCTTGATCCCTCTTTCACCTCTGACGTTTTTTTTATATTTTGAAATAAAGAAACCTCATTTTCTGCTTTACCTTCAAATGCTCCGTGTACCAGACTCGTGTATTTAACTGCACTAAATGAAATGATTTCATCCCTGCTCCTATAGTCCTCTGGGAATAAAACATTCAGCGCAGATCAATAACCATCACATTAGAAAATATTCTCTCCATCAAGTGTTCATCTTCATTCGGCGCTCACTCGTGTCATGTTGTCATTGTTGTTGCTGACGGCATGAAATCATTTAGCGATGTGACATGTGCACCGCATGCTGGAAAGGGTTTTATTTGTGATTTTAAGACCAGATTCAGCTTCTTTTCTGCGGTTCAAGTGTGCCGTTCATCCGTGTACTTTAATCGAACTGTGTTTAAATCGATTTCACTGAGATTTTCGCTCATGTCAACAGCAAATACTTGCAAATACTCAAACCTGAAGCCTCCTCTTACTGACAAATCCAGAAAACATCTTATTTCACTCTGAAATTAAGAACTAAATTCGCTCATGATGGGTAAAATTGGAAGAAGGCAAAAATGAATCTTCAGTTTTTGAGAATTGAAGAAACTCATAAAGTAGGTTTTTTTTCTTTAGTCGTTATTTTCAGCAGGTGATACCTTGAAAAAAGTCTTTTTTTTTCCTGGACTTGTCAGGTGAATTTGGATAAAATTAGTTTAAATGAGACAAAAACACTGAATGTGTTTAAACATGGGGAATCTGGTGTGTAAAATCTCGTCTTTTTCTCTTTAGTCCAAAATTGGCAGCTTCTACTTAAACGGGACTGTTGTTATCTTAGTAACTACCTCTGTTAGAAAGAAAAAAAACACTTATTTTCATTGTCATGTAAATGAAAACTGGAAATAAACTGTTTTTTTTAAGCAGCGAACATTTCTAAGTCTAAGATGAGGTCCGGCGTTTCTGTTTAATGACATGTCAATCAATTTTGGAGGGACAACAGGTTCCCGTCATGTGATTTGAACTTTGCGCTTTATTTCACACGTTTAAATGACAGAATGTACCTTTAACACAGATTTGTGCCGCAGCGATAAAAAACTGCCAAAAACTAAGCGCACATATTTCTGGAAGACATTTTGTTTCTTGGCTGCAGCTAAGAGGATGATTGACAGCTCGGTGTGTGGCGGATTGAGGCATCAGGTGATGAGCTGACAGCGAGTGTGTGTCTACAGAGTGTGTGTTTAACCGCCTCTGAGTGTGTGTGTGTGAGTGTGTGTGTGATATCATCAACAAATCAACAAGTGTAATCCTGTCAGGAGGGGACATGTCAAGATGCACTGACAGCGTGACACACTGATGTGCTGTCTGTGGCCTGTGTGTGTCTGTGTGCAGAGAGCCTTTGTGTGTGTGTGTGTGTGTGATTACATAATCCTCCTGACTGTACTTTCCTCAGAGAACAGAAGATTTCCTCCGTTTGTGACCTGCAGGAAACAAAAGAGAAAACAAACTCAGAGACAGAAATGTGAGAGCTCCTGGTCACAAAACTTCATCTCCCAGAATTCTCAGTGCTGAGATGATGACATTATGAAATTTAAGGTTAATATGCAGAGGACTCCGTGTACAAGATTATTTCAAAGATGTGAGTTAAATAAAAGTTCATAATCTACTCAGAAATCGCAGCATCTTTAAGATGATAACCGTCTCTGTATCTGTCGGACGTCTGTAAAACAACAAAAAACTGATTTAACAAGCTAAAAAAAACAAAAACACGCCATTTCAATGCAACATGGCCCCAGCTGAATCCAATTGTATTGTTTTTTTTAAATGCGCAAAAGGTCACTCTGCCACTACCTGCAAATGTGTAAGAGAAGAAGAGGTGCACTTCCTGCTTCCTGTTTACCTGTAGAAAGATGGCTCTGAAGTCACAGCAGTTAATAGTCGATACTTGGACAGACTGCGTACGTCACTACGTGCCTCTCTGTAATCCCAATCCGCTCAGCTGTATATATGGAGCATGGAGCGGATTATCAATCGGCGTGGACTACCTCTAACAATCCGACCCGAAATACAATCAGATCCGCGTGAATCAGATTGGCTAAGGTGTTTATATGAGACATTTTGAATCTGACTGACCTTTCAATCTGATTGTAAATAGGATTTTTGGACCCATGTAAACAGGGCTCTCGAAACACAAAAACCCGTCCTCTTTGTCCGAATTAAGGTTAAAGTTAATTTTTCCCCTTAAATTATAACTTACCTCACGCATAGTGAATAATTTCTGTTTACTTATTGGTAGATGATTATTTTTAGCTTTAAACATAATTTAAGCTGTTTGATATTCAACAATGTCTGTAAATTTTAACAACTTGGACTAAATCAGTATCATGAAACTGTAAAAAATTGTGCAAAACTGCTCCTCTTGATTTTCTGTAATATATCTTTGCCTTCGTCCAGATATCTGATGTTGTTTACCTGCATAAGTACCTTCTTGGTGTTCTTATTTGGAGCATTATTTGCTCCAGACTACTGTCTTTATTTGATGCACTTCCTGTAAAATCCACTCGCTTTGTGAGACCAGCAGCTTACTGACCATGTGTGTGTCTCTGCATCTAATCCTGTTAGACTTATTTTCCTGACAAGTCCTGATAGATTTCTTATTTCAAGATATTATAACCAACAAAGACGACCTGAATCACTTGGACTTGCATAAGCGGAGTAGTAAGTGAGTGAAGTTACTTCCTTTATTTTTGGCTTGTATTACCTTGAAACAGGACTTTTCACTGAGTCCAGTAAGACCAATTTAGAAAAACGACTGAGTTTCTGTCGTGAATTCAACACTAAATTCTGCACTCATTATTTTCTGTGTCATACTGACGGTCCACAGTCGAGGCGAGCCGAACCTTGGAGAGTTTTTCGTTCAGAAACTAAAACTTCTTTTCTCGTAGTTTGTAGAGAATTACACGACAAATGTTCCCCTGTGGTGTTTGACATTAAAATTAAAGTGTGTTTTCTGTTGTTTTCCCGTCTCTAAACGAGCCAAACTCTTTTTTCTCCTTGTGTGTTATCATCAGAGATAGAGGAGCTGAAAGGAGTGGAGTGGTTTGTAGCATTCAGTGAAACTCAGCGAACTGAGCCAAAGTTAGCATTTACAATCCAAAACTGTTGTGGGGTGTTTTGTACAGCATGTTCCACCGGAGAGCCAAGTTGATCTGGAGGATTTTCTGTCCAGAAACAGAGCCAAAACAGTTTTTTGTCCATCTTCTTACCTCCTAAAATGAGAGCTGAAGTGTACCCTCTTTTGTTGTTTTGGTCCTCGAGCTGAGCCAAACAGAATCAATGCTGTATTTAAAGTCTCAACAACAAGCTAAAAGGTATTTTTACTCTGAGGAAACCAGCTTTTACTGTCTCTCCCAGGTGCCTCGAATGCAGCGTGAGCCACAGCTGGTCGAGGTGTGAGGGGGGCACGATGGAGGCCTTACTGCCCGCGGACACGTTGGAGCACGAGTCGCTAGTTCGATTCCCAGGAGCGCTCATTAGACAGCCGCCACTCAGGAAACACACCTCCCGGCAGCCAATGAGACGCTGCCCTGCAACCCACGCAGGTCCCGCCTACACACGAACCGACGCTAACACACACACCTTTCAGAGCTGTGAGCGAGGTCTGCTCTGAGATTGGCCTCCCGGTGCCAATCTGGTCTGTCAGTGACATCAGAAAATAGATCCGGCTATTACAGGACAGACAGAGCGCATAACTCCGACTCTAACGGAGGGAGAGAAAAGTTCTTCAAAAACAGTACCATCTGGGTCCCCGCTGTGAAGTTTTTACTGTCATTGTGCCAAAAATAATGATGCATTAAAATCAACATATTTATCAACTATTGACATGGTCAGGGCTGTTATATCATCAAAAATGTTTCACTTTGCACCTCATTTTTGGAAATATTGCATGTTTTGTGTTTTTCCGATGAAAAAAATCAGGGGTTGTCATGACGACAAACACTAAAAACCTCAAAAAATATCAAAGATTATAATAAACTTTATATCTACGGATAGGTCTAAATTTGTTGACAAGATTGTTGATTCTCAATAGCAGACCGTTGCTTTGAAGAACAGACCATGGCTCGAGAAAAGGAGGTCAAACTGGCGTGTTTTTCCGCTCCCATAGACTCAGCTGTTTAGAACAAACACTTTATCAATGAATATGACATGGTGAACAAAAACTGGCATAAAAAGGGTGTAACATTGAATTTTTAATCTATTATTTTTTTAATGATCAGGGCTGAAGTTGATGAAGAGATTTGAGTAAAAAACCAAGAAAAAATGTTAAAAAATGATTATTTTATGAGCTCTTATCTGCATGTCCGTTTTGGGGACAAAGTTGGCTGGACGGAGCTAAAATATGGAAATATGGAGATTTTAAATGCACCACAATCGGTTTTACTTCTCGTCATTGACATGGTCCAGACTCTTTTTATTTAAAAAAAATCATCTAGGTCATTTTATATGGGAAATATGGTGATTTTGTGTTTTTTACCATTAAGAATAGCACAAAAACTGGCATAAAAAGGGTGAAACATTGAATTTTTTATCTATTATTATTTTAATGATCAGGGCTGAAGTTGATGAAGAGATTTGATTAAAAAAAAGTTTAAAAAAAAGTTAGAAATGATTATTTAATGAACACTTATCTGCATGTCCGTTTTGGGGACAAAGAAGGCTGGATGGAGCTGTAAATGAACAGGAACCGAGGGTTAAAAGCGTTGCTGTCGTGTTTCACCACCACCACCTTCTGAAAAAAGGACAGAGCCGCAGACTCTTATTTTGGGAGGAGGAATCAGTGATGATGATGATGATGATGATGATGACGAGAGGAAAATACGTCGTGATGAGGAAAGAGTGAAGAGCGAGTCTGAGGGATAGAGAGAGGGAGTGAGGAGAGGTCAGAGCTCCTTTCATCTCTTCATCTCGACTTCAAAGGCGACATCCACGCTGCTTTGATTCCATCAGCACCTCCTGTCTGAGGAAGAGGAGGAGGAGGAGGAGGAGGAGGAGGATGGAGGAACAGGTGGAAGAGCGGCCTCCTGTATCCACATGTTGATCCTGGAAGCCTGTCTGTGATGTTTGGTGTATATAAAGATTTCACTAACCTGACCTACTCTGAATTTGATCCAGGCTATCATTGTGAAAACCCGGGGTTTCAGCTGGATGTCCATTTTTTCAAACGTACTTTGTTTTGTGGTTAAATACTTCAAAGATGTCCGTTTTAAGCTTCAGCGGCCAAAGTTACGACCACTATCACAAACAGAGGAGTCTCAATCAAGGATTTTGTGAAGACTGGTGAGAAAACTGCAGAAATAACCATCAATCTGAGAAACAGAGGTCCAGACGCTTATCAAGAGAACGTCTACAGCAACTGCATCTCCATCGTGACGGAGGTCAAACCTGCAGACTGAAGAGTTGGCGGCCATCGTGGACAACTTCAACATCCAGCTGGATAACCTTGAGTCCATCCTCAGCCAAGAAATGAGCAAACAATTCCTGCATTCGAAGAGTGAATTGGACAAGTATATGTTCTTCATGAAAGCAACCCTCTTGGAACCGATGGAAACAGATTACAGCCACGTCAAGTAGTGTTGAAGTACTCAACATCGGTCTTTGAGGGTCTTGGTGTCGTCTTGGAATCGAAGTCATTTTCACTCGGTCTTGTCTCGGTCTCGGTCCTCTCTGGTCTCGGTCATGTCTTGGTCTCGGTTTGTGCCGTCTTGACTACAACACCAACGTCAAGAAAATTCGATCTGTCACACAACAGCAGGTCGAGGAAATGGAGAAATGGCATGATGTTTGGTCACAGAGAAGGAGCAGTTTGTAGAAGGAGGACTTCAGAGTTAATTGGTTAGGGTTGCTGGTGCGATGGTCCATTGTGCGGTTGGGTCGGCACCTTTCCCTTTTTGTTCCTTTTGGCCGGGGTCTCCGGCTCTTTTCGGTTGGCAGTACTTTTGATGACAGTTTCGTGGAGAAAAATAAAGCCTGTGGGGTTAATCGCTCATTCTTTTGCGGTGTCCGTTCTTTTACTTTTACCCTTTTACGAACCATGTGAATTAATAGGTAAGGGAGACGGTAACAACGACATCAAAACGAATTCACAAACCTGGCTTTGGTTCAGCTGGATATGACCAATTTTGCAAACGTCTCCTCTCGGAAAAAGGATCATGGATATTTTGTGATTGTTTTCTCGGCTGCTTTGTTGTAAAAAAAGATTCAAAACCTACACATAGAGAGCTAACTCTAAAGGGATGACCTTCGGAGGCTCAAAGCCAGATATCGATGGCAATGAGGATGAGTCATTGACCCGTCCTCAAGCACCAACGCGAGGTCAAACGTCTCATTTTAAGCAAGAAATATATATGAAAATGTGGGACATTAAGCTGAACATTTTCATCCTTTTATACACAAAGTTTCAAAAAGCAATAGAAATATAAAGTTTTATCGTTTCCTACATATATAATCATTCCTTTGAAATCTTGGTTTTGATTTTCTTCTTTTTTGCATGAATACATCTTTTCTGCGTGAACACGTGTTGATATTCATGAAAAATGAGCTCTAATCTCCCTCTGAGTGATGTGATTAAAGAGGAAGGACAAAAAGTTTAGCGCCGTCATCAAGGCCGCCCGTTCCTCCTCCTCCTACCGCTTTCATTTCTCTTCATTTGAAAAAAAAGAAAAACTAATTAGCAAAATACATTCCTCAGTCTGAAATGTCAAAACAAAGACGAGCAGCACTTTTACTGCAGTCCTTGAAAGAGTGAAAAATTAAAAGTTTTCTTTTGAAGTAGATGATTAAGAGGAGCGCTGGAGCTCTGCAGATTCAGACATTATGAATATATGCAGTGTAACTCTGTAATTAGTCCATTTATATTCAGACGTCGTCTTACTTTTGAAAATTAAACCTTAAAATCTTGATTTTAACTTTAATCTATATCAAGGAACTCTCATCTAAAAGACCCAAAATCACCTCTTGTGATTAAGAAAACATCACACACAAAATCTTTATCTAATAATCAAAGTGTTGGGGAACCTCAAGTATTCGGGAGTTGTTCCAGGCATGAAGAACCAAAATGGTTTTAATTCTTTAGCTGATGTTTCATGAGTAATGGGGTTTTATAATCTGTATTTCCTTTGAATTCATGGTGAAAAAAAAATTCATGTGAGATTAAAAAAGAGCCACGTGTGCATCCGTACTACTCCATGCACATGTTTTATTATCCGTACTCTCTGATATATAATCTGTAATCTTACAAAAGCAACAATTAGTGAAAACCACAGTCACAACGATGCGAAACTGCAGCCACGATTTCTAAAATCTAATTTTTTCAACAGTTTAAAGATGCACTCCGATGAAAATCATGTTTTTCTTGTTGTCTACATGTTCATTTTTCTGATGCTACAGGACAAAGTAAGTGCAAAATTGCATTTCTAAATATTTCTGCATTTAAATTGCTGTGAATCTCGGGCAGGTTCAGGCACAGTGAGATTTCCTATGTCACGAATCCAAGCTCCGCCCCCTGAGCCCCGCTATGCAGGCCAGACTGAGAAGTTGAGAGGACGGTTGCAGAACAGCACGTGCCTCAGTGGATTGCTGAATAGCTCCTCTGTTACCTGCTTCTACTACTACACTGACAATGTTAGGCTATAAGCTAGCAGGAAGAAGAGTGCGAAGAGCAGCGCTGTCTCCGCCCACGACTCAGAGGCGGATTACTAATGAGCTACAGGAGCTCTGCAAAAGAAACACCCTCAAAAATGACACAGGTAATGTGGTTCTGGCTGAAAACTTCACAATTTAACAATTTAAAAACCACTGAGAACACTTTAACTAGCAAAAACAAACAAACAAAAAAAAAAAACAATCGGAGTGGGACTTTGAATAAAAAAACACGTCCAAAATGTACGTAAACGTAAAAATTATAAATCCTTAATCCTGAAACCATGTCCACATTTCATGAAACCGTTTTCACAGCTGACATGACTGTGGTCTAGTCTACGAATGATTCCCATAGTCAACACTTAACCAAACTCTAAAGGGTCTGCAAAACTGATGCCAATCAAATTATCTGCTCTCTAAACTCTCATGAATTTTAACATCTGAATAGTTTTATTTATAGCTGCTTATTTTGTGAGAATAACTCACTTATTGTTTCTACACAAAACCCAAAGATGCCTTTTTACACGAGAAGTGATGAGTTTTTAACACACTCTTTCATTCAGTCGTCATCAATGATGGGTGTGATTTTCACAATTTCACAATTTTCCGGATAATCCAACCTTAATAAATCCACTTCTGGTGTGACTCCCTGATCGTTAAAAAAAAAAAAAAAAAAAAAAAAAAAAAATATATATATATATATATATATATATATATATATATATATATATATATATATATATATATATATATATATATAGAAAACGTTATATAATTCACATAAATCGGTGCAGCTGTTTCCAGAAACGCTCCCCATACAAATGGATAAAATATAGTTTTGATGCTCTCTGGTTTTATTTTCCAAAAGTTCGCCGTCTGTTTTTCCACGGCGGCAGTTAACCCCAAAAATCAATCTGGTGACTTTAAACACAACAAACCTCTGAATGACAGAAATCCTCAAAACAAACCAGTTTACACCAAAATAAGTCAATAAGAACCAACAACAGACGCCAGCGTCTCCGTGTTAAATATCTGGGTTAACAACCGTATTAGTGTAAGTGCGGTAATATGGTAAATACTCCAAAGACAAGTATTTATGGATGTTGTGTCAGAGCTGAGGGGGGTCTGTAATCCGGTGACTGGGGCAGATGCTGGTGTTTTAAGTCAGTTTATGATCCGTCTTTAATCCCTCATATCGACTCTCTTGACATTTTGTTTTCCTCAGGAAACTCACGGTTTGTTTTTCTGGTTTTACTTCTGAAATAATAAAAAAAGTCCTCAAAGTGTTGAGAGTCAAAAACTAAATTTTTCCTCAAACCCACTCAGGTTTAAAGTGTGACATTAGATCTGTGCAGCATCTATTCACCAAAACCGTCCTCTATATCCACTCACCAGTGTTTTTTATTCTTATTTTCATGGAGGTGTTTTATTAAAGGAGGAAACCATCAAAGATAATAAAATCTTCATCCAGCAGCTTTCTAAAATGAAACGGCGGATTGAGACCTTCTGTCATGGAAAGTTGTTCCGACAGATTCTGCTTCTTCTTGTCAGACTGCGGAGGCTTACAGAGACATTTATCAACATTTCAAATGCTGATGGTCCTTTTCCTTCTTCTCAAACCTCTCTGAATCGCTCAGGTCTGGTCCCAGTGTCCACCATCACTCGCTGACACATCAGTGTGAGCCTCTTCAGGACCGTCCCACTGTGTAACCTCACACTGCTGCAGGGCTCGCTCAAACTTTTCCAGCCCTTCATGCTCACTGTCTGATCTCCTGCAGCTCTGCACAGCGAGGCATGTGGGATTTACCCACAATCCCACACTCCTCTAATGTTGAAAATGACACAGGGGAAGGCAGGAGTACAAACACACACACACACATGTATCTGTGTGTGCAGAGGACTCTGTGTTTGCTGTTTTCAAGTGTGCACACAGGAAAGGCTAATAAAAATATATGAGTTCATTGATAAGAAGCATAAAAAATAATGTGGATATATGATCATTTTGACCAAAACTCAAAGGTGGTACACTTTGTCTTCAATGGAAAACACTCACAGCATCATGGTTGGACGATGGGCTGCCATCCGGAACAACGTCAATTTTCACTGTCCCCCAATTCCCACTGGATCCGTTTGTGAGGCGACTTTCATCGCAAATTACAGACATCAGGAATCGCAAGAACTCACAAGAGCCCGCGGATTCACATGCAATCGTGTGATAACGAGTTGTCTCTCTAAAGACAGACAAATAGACATATAAGCAGTAGATTGTGTCCTTCCAGAGGAGGAAATCTACTTCTAGACTTCTAGAATCAGCATCTCCTCATCCATGGTGTCATCGGGGTGAAATGACGTCTAAAAACCTTTCACTTGTTCGTCTCCACCCGTTTTGCATGGTGTGAAATACGATCCTCCTAAAACACGGAGTGTTTTATTTTGAAAAGAAGCCGGATGTTTTATTTTGTGTCTGTGCTCGTCTTCCTCTCCAGCACGGGTTAATCTGTGCTGAATTTATCCGCCATGCCCTGGCGTCCAGAAAAAATAGAACTCTTTCGATCAGAACAGAAAGAATCCGGTGGAAATTGACACGTTCACTTGAATGTTTATGATCAGCAGATACAACCTTTTCGAAGCTGTTCCGGATGGGGTGAAAATTGGGGGTTAGTCTCTCAGCACTGGATCAATTCTAGAAATAAAAACAGTGGCTTAAAAGAAAAATGAAATCCCAGAAATATGGCTACGGGTCAAACACACCGTAACACCGTAATTAGTGTCTACAGCGGGGTGCCGCAGCTCAAGGAAGAACATTTATGGTCATTTCTTCATGGAAATACAATCAGATGTTAAGTCAGAAGAACTACGCTGGAACATCCCTTTAAGTAAAAAGTAAGAACTGCAGCATTAACAACTTCTGAACAACATTTATCAGCATCCAACCAAACATCAGTTTCTCGTGCTTCCCTGAGTGTCCACTTGAGGCTGTCTGCAGAAACACCAGAGACATCCTGAAAGTTAGCTGGAGTCCGGCCCCCACAAATGATGGACTTATATCTCTGCTTCACAAACAGGTAACATCCACGTATGATACCAACCAAGGCTCAAAGGTAATAGGCTCAGACTCAGTTGCCATGGTTTCCTGTACTCGAACACGGAGAGAACGCAGGATTAGAAACTGGAGATTTGACTTGCATATAAATTTTTAAAAAATGCTGCGATGTCAAGGAGTCCAAGTTAGAGCAGCAACAGATTTCTCTGTCTGTTCAACATTTAAACTCCCAGTTCGAACAGTGAAGGTCTAAGTATGAAACCAGCGAAACAAAGTCAAATGTATCGTGCATCATGTTGCTCCTCTGCCGGCTGCGCGCACACTGACGGTAAAGTTCTGCGGAGAAGTTAAAAAAGTGAGTTTCAGTTCATTTGAGTCCAAGTCCTGAGTGAAGGCGAAGCAAAAGGAGGAGGAGAGGCGAAGGCAGAGGGGGCGGGACTCTGAGCTGAAGGATGGCGGTGTACGCTAACCTTTAGCCTCTGCGAGCCGCTGTCTGTTATTGTTGTCCTAATGAGAGCAGCCGTGTCGAGGCGAGCCGCTCTGTTTCTGCAGGTCCAATGAAAAACCGCACGCATTAGTCTGAGTAATAGGTTCAGTGGGAGACCTCGTCGGATTTACAGTGTTTGACCTCTGACCTCTTAGTTGCAGGATCACAAGACAGAGGTTTTTTTTTTATCAGAGATGAAGCCTGTGATTTAGGTTTGATTCCTGCGCTGACCCTGAAAGAGGCGGGGCCTGGGGACAGCTCATCCTGGTCCGACATGTTCCTCCATCTCTCTCCTCGGAGCAGATAAATAATTAGCTGCTCTTCCTCTCCTCTTCCTCCCACACGGGGTGAAAGCAGCCGCTCCTCGCCTTGCCGCCTCGCCTCGCTCGGCAGCGGAGTAAGAAAACAGAGATGCATTCAGGAAAGCTTCGAAAATCCGTCCTCTCATCCTCCTCCCTCGCTCCTGACCCTCATTGCAAATGTACAAGATGGGATTTGCAGGCGAGAGGGCAACACAAAAACTCCAGCAGAAGAAGAGTTCGGAGCGTCTCAGACGGGTGTGGGAGGAATTTACAGCTTCACCAAAAACACCCAAACGCCTCCTGCAGGGATCTGATTGGTCGTCCGTCATTGCGCCGAATCCGAGAGCGGTCGATGCGAAGTCAAACAGACGATCAACATCTTCACCTTCGCCGGCTCTCTCTCTCTCTCCGCACTTCACTGTAACCCCGCTCGCCCACTGATGAGCACGCTGACCACAGACAGAGACGGAGGCAGAGGAGCAGCTCGCAGCGGGAATTGAACCATCGAAACGTGCTCCGCTCGACCACAAACACATCATTAGACTCCTGCTGGAAATCTGCAGATAGATTCAGATTTTTGGGTCTTATTTTAAGAGTTTTTTTTAGCTTTAGGAGGTGATGAAGAAATGACAGTAAAAACCACGTTTACATACATAACACACTGGTTAATACATGCATGTGCCTGGGGTCTTACAAGGGTTTTAATACAAGGTTTTTACATGATATTACCATTATTTAGAGCGGTATGGTGTGCATGTAAACACAACGAATAAATGAAAAAACAGTAAAAAAGACTAAAACTCCTGAATGAGACGTAGAGAGGCGACTATTTCTTCTCTTCATAACGCTCTGTTGTGATTGGGTGAAGCTTCTCGTGGCTCTCAGGTGAGATCTGCACATTCAGAGATCCTCCGAAGCATGACGCTCCTCTGTCAATATTTAATCAGGAGGAGCAGCAGCGTTTGCAGCCGCTGAACATTTAATAAAACATATTAACGTTGCTTCAGCGGGCTTGGATAAACAGAGGAAGTCGATGATTCGGCAGCATCAGAGCAGGTAACTCAGAGTCAGGGAATAAAGAAGATATGAGGAGTAAATTAATATAATTTCTTCTCTTTATTTCTCCCCGTGGCTCTGATGTTTCTCATCCATTCTGCGGATCATTAATGTGATTAGTGACACCTGCTCTTTTCTCACGTCGGATATTTTCGGTCTTGAAAGCGGGAAAAAGTCTTTTCGATGAGACACTTTACAGCTCACACAGCTGGGACTGAAACAAGAGCTGCAGGTGGGAAATAATTACTCAAAATTAAAATAACCATGCTAATTAATGGCTTAAGGTACATCCAATAATAAGTCTAATTCCTGCTCTGGAGCTCTGAAGTCAGATTTCGATGAATCAACAAGATAAAGCTCTCCTGGCTTCTTCTTCAGCGGCACGAGAAGAAGAATCGCACTAATTAGTGCGTACAAGAGGAAATATGCGGAGGGTTACTTGAATAAAGCGACCTTTGACCCCGTGTGGAGCGGTCGATGTGTCCTCCTGCTGTTGTCAGGAGTAACAGATGATCCGGTGACAAAAACAGACCTGCGGAGACGCCGGGTTATTATGATTATGTCATTAAAATTACACACAAACACACAACATGCTGTGGATGCTGGACGGGTGAGAAAACAAGCGCGAATCTTCCAGCTGGAGTTTCGCCTCATTATCGTTCTATTTTAGATATTTTTGGGCCTAAACGTCTCGCTCCATATTGGACACTTTATTTCTGCGATGCAAACCTCCACAGCTGTCCTTCACTAAGTATATCAGTGGATAAAACTGTGTTTTTGGAGAGTATTATTAGAGACTAAGAGGTGTGCAGCTGAACTCTTGGTCAGGTCATCCTCCCCGTAAAAGAGAGCTCAATCCAACTGGGTTATCACCCGCTTAAATAAAGGTTAATCACATAATTGAATTGTTTATTCCTTTTATTTGAGAGAGATAAAAACAAACTGAAATAGCATGAAGGAAACCAACACGGCGAGTTTTTGTATGAACACATCTCTAATGGTTTTGGCCAATGTCAAATCAGCGCAAACTGAGGTCGCTTTCACACCAGAGCGGTTTGGTCCGCTTTAAACGGACCAGAGTTTGTTTCCTCGGATAGTCCGCTTCGTTTGGGCGGGTGTGAAAGCTCATACGAACTCTGGTGCGGACCAAACAAGAGAACTCTGGTCCGCCTGAAAACGTGGGTCTCGGTTCGGTTGCAAGTGAACCCTGGTTCGGTTCGTATGCAGTATGAAAGCTCACCGGACCAAACACAGGACCAAATGTACATAGCACGGCGTCACTTGTTGCTATGGCAACACGTGGCTGCTGATATTAGCAGTTGCTCGCTAGCTTAGTTCAATTGTCTGAACAACATTAACCCTTAAATTCACAATTTGGCATATTTAAACAAAATCAAATGACAACTACCAACAATCACAGTCCTTAAACTCTGAGCTCGTATGTCATCACATGTTCGATCGTCAAAGTTAGAAAAATAACAGTATCAATCCCTGACGAGCTACGATAGCATTATAGGAACAGTTACATTTACTAACGTTGTAGCGTTCCATAAAATAATGTGATGAAGCACGATACAAGACGGCGAGTCCACCCCTGTTTGTAATCCGTGAGGTTACATACCCCTCCTACTTTGTCCAATCGCCGAGCGTCCCTTTCAACCATGTGATGCTGCTCGGAAAGTTCGGTGCGCTTTAGAAATCCCAGTGTGAAAGCAGAACGGAAACAAGTGATAAATGCAACAATGTTGAGACTTTCAGCTCCACAATCGAACCATCTTCACTTGATCAGGTGTGAAAGCGACCTAAAACCTTTATGGCTGGTCTTGGTGTTGAAGTTAAAGTTTTACTCACAGTGGAGTACTTTTAAATCTGAAACACTTCGTACATCATCAGGACGTAGGAGAACTACAAGGCTTGAGAAATATGCTCCGCGCTCGGGTGTCAGATCAGGCGAAAAGGTGCAGAGAAGATTCCTGTCGGAGTCAAGACTTCACAACTCTCGGCTCTGACACGGAGGAAGTGATGACAATCTGTGTGAGGGGAAAAAAAACGTTACACACACATTAACCTGAGAGGTGTGTGTGCACGTGTTGTGGTGTTAATTGGCAGCAGAACGATCATGAAGAATTCATGCTGGAATAACAGCGGATTACTCCTGTTTAATTAAAGATGCTGCAGCGCCGCGGCCGTATGCATTTTTAACAAGCTACATGGCTAACACAAACTGATTACTGAACCTCCCAACATGTGACGGCACGCACGCGAACAGCTGCTTTAAACGCACACACACACACAGACACACAACCTGGATCTGCTGGACCGGCTTCACGTCTTCATGCTCTGTTGCATTTTCACTTTACACTCTTTGATTTGACAGCTTTCTTTCTCTGAATATGTCCAACTAAAAAGCTTCTTCTATCATAGATTTTATTTCCTGAACAGGTTATTCTTACTTTGGATTGAACAACCTCTCAGATGTTCTGTCATAGCCTTCGTGGTTTTCAAAGTGTGACCATGAAGTTGGTGTTAAATTTAAGTCCAAGTGGTTTTATAAAAGTCTCTGAAAGTATCGTCTATACAACATTAAAAATGTGATCACACTTCCTCCCCCTCTGTCACCTTTTCTCTGGAATTCAAAACTTCATTCTAACTCATAATCGAACCATAACGAAAGTTTAGATTCCTAACTTCAGCAGAACAGACCTCGGTATAATCCAGCAGAGGGCGCTCTCACTGTAACCCGGATAATCTATTTGAACAATTACGACACCCAAACATCTGACTAAGAGAACAATAAGTCACAGTGAAGGAAAGCAGGACAAAAGCAGCCGTGGAGATTATGACTGTGTTCACACATTAATAACACAACCGAGCATAAAAATACAAATATTACTCTAGGTTCACAAATAATGAGAAACAAAATTTAAATGGGATTGCAGGATAAGAACAGAGCCTAGACAAACACATGTAGAGTTGTCAGGATGAGAGTGCACAGTTCAGCTCTGCACATTTAGAGAGTAGAAACGCTTATAGTACGGCTGCAGCTATCGAATAATTTAGTTATATTTAATATTTTATTTCTATTCCATTGATTACTCGAGTAATCAGACCCAAATGGCAGACTAACGTACAGTGAGGTTTCTTATGTCACAAATCCAAGCTCCGCCCCCGAAGTAGAGAGGACGATCATGGAATAAGGGTGTGCCTTCAATGATTGATTACAATGCAACTTTCATTATGTTCCCAAAGACATTAGTGTCTGAGACGTAAATAGCTCCCATATTACCTGCTTCTGCTACTTCTCCGACAATGTTAGGCTACAAGCTAACGTGAAGAGGAGTGTGTAGAACGGCGCTGACTCCGCCCACGACTCAGAGGCCAATTGCTAATGATCTACTGGAGCTCTGCAGAAGAAAAGACCTCCTCATCATTCATTTTTTCTGCTCAGCAAAACCAAAACTGCGTTTACTCCTCCTTCTATCGTGGTAAAGTAAGCGCATTGTGTCACCTAGCAAAATAATCCGTGCACAACAGTGACGATTTGAGTTTATAAACGAGTACCCGAAAACTCCTCGATCATTTTTTGTAATCGAGGAACTCGAGGAACCGTTTGAGTCTGAGCTCACAGTCACAATGAAGTTTAAAACTGGAGCTGCAGAAAGATTCAAACTCTCACCTGAAACTTTCCTGCAAAAGACTTCAAGATTTTGTTGAATTAAAAATGAATTCGATTTAGTGTTTGTTGCCATGGTGACATGGTGAAAAACTTATTTTCTCCAACTTTTATCCTGTTTATTTGTTCTCCCATTGTTGAATCATTATTATTGTGTTGGGATTTCTTGTACTGAAAATAATTATAATTAAATTTATTGATTGACAGGTACTCACATGACAGTTTTTGTTCTGCTGTAATAACTACAAAAATTCAACAGTAATACAAACCAGGGATCTAAAATCGACCAAGGAGAACAAAATGTTCAAAATGAAGAGTTTGATATTCAGAAAAACTGTGAATCTGAATACTTTAGAAGCAGCTCAGCTTAAAAAAATACGTATTAAAGAAGGAATTATCACATCAGACAGAATCCAGAGCAATTAAACAAAGTTAAACTCCATCAAACAACAATTACAGGAAACCAGTGAACAAACACACACACAGACACACACACACACACACACACACACACACACACACACACACACACACACACACACACACAGCTCTCATTATCTCACAGACTCATGAAGACAGACTGGAAGAAGACTGACATCAAAGCAAAATGATCACAACACACTGTACGATCAATACGCAGGATTGATTAGGGACTGAAGCCAGAGGTTAGCCAATCAGAGAGCTCCTCAATGTTCGGCTGAATATAAAAAAAAACGGTCGGAGAGAAAAACTGGCGATGAACGAGAGAATAAATGACGAGGAATGAGGGAGGTGAAAAACGTGACGAGGGACTGAGGGATTATTATTCTGCTCCTCACATCACTGTGAGTAATTAAAGTCAATCACCACTTGAACAGGTTTGAACACGCAACACACACACACACCACACACACACACACACACACACAGACTCTGTTACTGTGTTGGTGTGTGACGGACCGAGTCAATAACAGACATGTTTCACACACACAACATGTTTCTGCAAATGCTGTGAGATTTAAAATACATTTATACACACTAATGTTTCCATGTCTTTTAAAAACGTGTTATTTACAAAGTAGTTCATGTACTCCCAGCTGGCTTTTCAGCAGGGCTAGGGTTCGAGTCCCGGTGCAACGACTTCTGAAAACTAGTGAGGAATGAGCCCAACAATAACAACAACAATAATGGGCTGTATAACTAACATATTATAGGTTTTAATCTAATGTTTGCACTCTTTTAGTGCGATCAAACCCCACTACAGCGACCCGTCTCCTCCTCCTTCCAGCAGGACAGGCAAATACGGCCACTCAGAGCCACCTGGTGCTACTTGGCCTTCAGTTTCACGACTGAAGTCCAAGGACACGGCATTTCAGAGGACGGAGACTTCTCAACAAGACACTGAATTTTTTTCACCTAGTGCAGCACATTCAACCCTGAAGGAAAAACTCTGATTTTGAATAAATTATTTGATGGATCTACAAAGTCTTAAAGGTGAGGTCGGCAGGAATCCGTTAAAGAAGCATCTTTTTTTGTGGTGTATAAACAAAAAACTTTTAACATCAGTCAATACTTATTAGTTATTGATGACATTTGGTAATATAATGAAATAGCTTTTTTTGTTGTTCTAGGTTGTGTCGTCAACATTTTAAAATTTCAGAGTGCTCCGCTCTTTCTAACTGTAAACAAAGCCGTTCTCCACCTCCTCTAACCTGATTGGTTGTGAGGCAGACGCTGCTCCCCCGTGTCGTTCAGGAGCCCAAACAAAGTTAGCGTGCTACAATATCGGACAGTAGAAACCAACCAGAAAGTTCGGAAAATTGTCTGAATCCTCCTTTGGCCACGACTGCCGACACAAGCAAGAAAACAAAGTAAATACCGGAGACTCTGGAGGAATAACGGGCGCTTAAAACGGAGGTAGACCGGACAAGAGCTAAAAAGCCGGGTCAACATAAACGATGGGGGACGCTTGGGGATCTTGGTGACCCTGTAACCTTTCTGCTGGACAGGTAAACCGCTTTAACAAAGTAAGACAAGTGTCTGTAACAGAAGTGTTTCTTGTCAAACGGACCTGCTGTAGCGTGTTGTAGCGCCATCGCTAAACTGTCCTCCCTCGGGTCCTGGACTATGTCACTTTATCCTCGTTGTAGAAGTCCTGCAAACATTGTGTTTGCTGGTAGTCTGTTGGCATCTACAGTAGCACCAATGCTTTTGACTTTCACCTTGACTGGGCCCCATTTGTAATGATCTGAAGTATTTATCTTCATTATATCTGAATTTAATTGGAACGATACGAGCGAGCAGGAGCGTCTGTTTGTGGGCGGGGCTTGAAGGGAGAGGAGGAGCTGAGGGGAAAACTGGTTGGGAGGGGTAGAGTTTACATTCAAGATTTCTCCTAAAAACTGGAACTAACTCAGATCCTGACTACAACACCTTTAAAGGCCCATACCATAAAACCAACAGAAAGTACGCCATTTGGGACATTTGGTGATCTGGTTAATGTCTTTTTTAAGGGCTTCACCTTGGATGAACTCTTACAGGGGTTATTCATCCACTTCATTGTTGGTATCCAGGTAAATGAAGACCTTCAGCCTCTGGACAAAAGTCCAAGGCTGTAAGTTTGATGTCTGATCAACGCTCGGCTTTCTTTCTTTGACAGGATGTTATCTAATCAACTAAATCAAACTTCTGTGGAGCCTGAAGAGACTCAAAGTTGTTCCTGGCACATGTACAGAAGTTACTTAACGCTGCCTCAGGGGCCTTTAAAATTTGATGACAGGCTGTATAACGGAAAACCACGGCCGGGTCCAAAGTACCTGAAACTTCACAGATAAGATTACTGCCTATTTCTGGAAACGTCTCCTGCATCAGTGCATTTTTTTTTCTGTTTGAGTGGCTGCAAGAAGGTTTTTATGGTTTCCACTGAAATTATTTGACAGTTTTGAAATTTGTGACCCATTACTTCCAGTCTTTTTGTTCTTGTGGAGTGATTTTCCCTTTCCAGTAGAATAACTGCGATTTGAATAAAGCTGGGTCAAGTTTTCTTTAAAGTCTCTGCGTCATGTCAGGTCATGTCCATGCTTCGCTCTCTAAACAGGTAACCCATGACATGATAAATAAAATATAAAAAACATGATCTGGGGATTTCTTCAGGGGCCAAGGATCTCGTAAAGACATCCAACTTTGGACAGAAACTTTTAAACACTGGCTGCTATTACAAAACAGAAATATCAAATCTGAGCAGGGGAATTCCTCCCACCTGTGTCCGGATGTTACCTTGAATCTTAAAGCTCAGTTCAGAGGGTTTGGTTGGAGTCTGGATGTGCAGCATCTGTGTGAGTGATGGAGCCAGCGGCAGATCCTCAGAGACTCTCACCGCCTGCAGCACAAAGTCTGACCTGGACTGCCTGAAATCTCAGATGGAGCTGCACTTTCCTGAAACTCATACCTGAGGAGTCAGGCTGAAAATCTGAGCAGAAACCTCATCCTGAGTGTCCCAGCTTCACCTCCTGCTGCTCACACCACATCAGCCGGTGATGGAGGAAATGAAATACCTTTGTTAGCATATGCAGTTTGGACTGAAAACCCTCAGTGAGAATTAAAAACACGACAACTGTCCTGCTAATTTCATCTGTAAAAAAGTTATGTTGTAATTTATTAGCTTAATCAGCCTGGGCTCTAAAGAGATTAAAAACTTCACTGAAATTATATGAGGATAAAAATTTGAAATTAATTCAAGAAACAGCAAAAGTGCATTTTTTTGTATGAAAACACAAATGATGGATTGATGGAATGATGGATACAGACCATATATGAAGCAGCGCTGTCACCTGATGTGTTGAAGTTGCTAAATTGTGTTTTTTAAAAAGTTTTTTACTGATTTTGACAAAATTGACAAAATAATGACAAACAGACGAGGTGATTTCAGTGACTCAGTTTGAGGATTTTTATGATTTTTTACCCACAATCAGAGACTTGACCACAATCTGAGCTGAGTCAGAAACATCCAAACAGTCGGACTAATAAATGTGATTATTATTATTAGAGTGATTGAAAAGCTCATAACAACATGTAGATCTGTCCAAAGTCTGATTCTAGATGTCTTTACAAACACACTGATCCAACAGAAGCAGACAGAAATATCCATCGATCACATGAACACAAATATTCAGCAAACAGAGAAAGAAACAGATCATCTGAAGAGTTTTTGGGGACGACTGGAAAGACTTTAGACGCTTGGATTTGGGACAGGAAATAAAGGTCGTCCTTTTTCATCTTTCTGTTATTTTGACGTCACTTTTTTTCTAAATCAATCAATCAATCAATCAATCAATCAATCAATCAATGTCTTATTTTATATAGCGCTTTTCATACACAACATATAGCACGAAGTGCTTTACACAGAAAAACGAATAAAAGAAACAAAGAATACCCAAATCTACCCCAACTCAAGATTAAAAAAATACACAAATCAACCTCAGCCCAACCCCTCATTCCCGTCCCACGATCTTAATGCATCAGAAACAGGATTAAAATGCATGAACTTAAAAAGGACTTGGAAACAGAGGAAACATCATTTTAAAACTCAAGATAAGGAAACACTGGAGGTTTATGTTAAAATCTAAAAACAAAGTAATGTAGAATGAAATTTAAGAAATAATAAATGAAATGAAATAAAAACAACAGTAAAAGATACTAAAATAAGAGCACCAAAGTAGCTCAATAAAAGACAATCCTGTGATTAAAACTAGAAGAGATAAATGCTAAAACACTTAACGAAGTCAATGATATAAAAAATTTAGTTAAAAGCAAGAAGAAAAGGTATGTTTTCAGGTTGCTTTTAAAATCATTAGGAAGTCTCAGTCTAAAGTCTCAGACCTTCAACATCTGCACCAACTGAAGGTGATTTGAACAAACCATCATCTTGATGTTGTTGATATCAAACTTGATGAAGTTTTTCAACATGAGAAATACAAACAATCAAAGTTCTCCACAATCACTGTCCTTAAAGCTGCGACCAAATCAGCATCTTTAGAAAAGAATCAAAAAGCTGAAATGAAGAACTAAACCCAGAGTTTTTGGTGAGACTGATCCACAAACATTTACAAACCAGAACATTTCAAGAGTTCAAGGATCTCAGTCCATGATTTTGGTCTGATGGACTCAAAATTCTCTTTATTTCACTTCTATAAACTCAGCAGAGGCTCCAAGGCCTAACCACAGTCCAGCATGTAGAGGTTCAGTGAATGTGGTCTGGATTCTGTGGAGGAGAGTCATGGTTTCAGAGACGCTGTAGAAGGACAGAATACCTGCTCTGTGATCCAGGTACACTCCTACTCTGGAGGACGGAGGACCTGAGACATCAGTGTTGACTTTGTTGTGAACAAACTCATAACTGTCATTATAACAGTCTAACCTCCAAGATTTGTCATTTTCTCCAAATCTACAATCCTCTGATCTCCCGTCTCTCCTGATAGTCTTGTATGCGACTGCTACAATAACCCCGTCCCCGCTCCAGTCAACCTCCCAGTAACAACGTCCAGTCAGACTCTCTCTACTCAGGACCTGAAAATAAACAGTGAATCTGCCTGGATGATCAGGATAAGACTGTTCTCCTGTAAATGTTGCTCTTCTGTTTCCATCAGATAATAACAGATATTCATTTACTGTGTTTGGATCCAGTGTGATTCTTTGTGAATATCTTAAGAAACCAGCTCTGGTCTTGGGTTCTGCTGGTCCTGGTGGTTCTAACAGTAAAACATCCACTTTAGTCACTGCCTGTGAGACGTTTGTCCACGTCTCTGTCAGAAGATCCTGGAGTTTCTCTCTGACCTCTGACACAGCTGCTGTCACCTCCTCAAAGTATCTCAGAGGACGGATGTTGATCCTGGATGAGTCTGCAGGTTGACCCGGTTCTGACAGTGAGGGGTAGCTGTGCAGAAACTGGTTGTGGTCCTCTGTGAGTGAGAGCTTCTGCAGATCAGCGTCTTTCCTCTTCAGCTCAGTGATCTCCTGCTCCAGTTTCTCCTGAAGGTCTTTGACTCGACTCACTTCACGTTCCTGCTGGGATCTGACCTGCTGCTCCACGTCAGAGCGGCGTTTCTCCATCAGACGGATCAGCTGGCTGAAGATCTCCTGGCTGTGCTCCACAGCTTTATCAGCAGAGCCGTTGATAGCCTCCACCTCCTGTTGGAGCAGCTTCACATCTTCTTCTCTGTCCTGGATTCTCTGCTGGATGTTTTCTCGACTCTCCTCCAGATCTTTCTGCCTCTCAGTCCTTTCTGCTGCAGCTGAGACTGTGTCGTGGCCTTTGTGTTGGTCCACAGAGCAGAGATAACAGATGGACTTCTGATCAGTGCGGCAGAACATCTTCATCACCTCATCATGATGAGAGCAGATGTTCTCCTGGAGCTTCTTGGAGGGCTCCACCAGCTTGTGTTTTGCATAGGCAGGAGATTCATAATGAGGCTGGAGGTGTTTTTCACAAAATGAGATCAAACAGACCAGACAGGACTTGACAGCTTTCAGTTTTCTCCCACTGCAGGAATCACAGGCCACATCTTCAGGTCCAGCCTCAGAGGGATCATCAGGAGCAGCTTGGAGTCCGCTCTTCTTCACTTCCTCCACTAAACCTGCTAACATGGTGTTTTTTATCAGGACAGGCCTCGTAGTGAAGGTCTGTCTGCACTGAGGACAGCTGTAGATCTTCTTCTCATCCTCTTTATCCCAGTAGGTTTGAATACAGCTCATGCAGAAGCTGTGTCCACAGGAAACAGTCACCGGATCCTTCAGAAGATCCAAACAGATGGAACAAGAGAAAGACTCACGGTCCAGATGAACTCCTTTCTGCGCCATTTCAACACTCGCTGTCGACGACGACTGACTGAGTTTTATTTCCCAGTCTGATCTCTGATCGTCAAGTCAGCTCAGTATATCTTGGTTACACCCATCCTCAGACTTTGGACCTGATCAGATCTGGGAGAGGTTATCAAGTTTTTTTATGATCCAGGAAGAGGAGTGACGATGTGAACTTTAGACTCTGAAACTCCAACAAGCAGAAGTTATTAAAGCTGCAGCCGTCCTGAAGATGAACTAAACCAACATTTATTGACCTCATATAAACCTCATCAATCACAGAAAGACTTCCAACAAGTAGATCAAAATTTTCCTGAACAAACTAAAGATTCTGCCTCTCACATTTTGGTAAATGTTTGGTGAATTATTTTTTTGCATTTACAATTTATTCATAATCCTCATCTAAAAATACTTCAGTTGAGTTCTTGTTATCTCAAATCTCTGTCCTGATAAGGAAAAAGGAAGAAGTTATGTTTGGTCTGAAAACTCTGCCTGGAGGGTCGAGCTCTGGGCTGGAGAACTAAAGCAGCAAATGTGCGGACGGCCATCTTTCTCACTGTTAAGCCGCGTTCAGACCAAACGCAACCTGAAGCGACCTAGTCGTGTTGGTCGCTGTATTCCCATCGCGTCGTGCCCTGGTGTGTTCACACCGGGTCCAAATCTGCAGTCGCAGAGGTCGCAGGATGCGGCTGGTCGCTGTTGACCCGCTTCTCCCACCTTCCTTCTCCCTCCTTTTCTCCCTCAAATATACATCCCGCAGCCCCTTCCAGCGCTTGCGGCACACATCCACTGCAAAGACATACACACACACACGTTGAAACATGTAGCCTAGCAAGCAGGGGCAGTTTGCTATGTTTTCAGAAAATAGTCTGCTCACTGAAACAAAAAAACAAACAAACTTACCAGAAAGCCCGACATCATGGGCCACCTTCGCCCATGCTTCCTCCTTGGAGGTGCGGTCCCGGTAGAACGTGCACCCCACGTCTTACAGGACCGGGTGATAACTCACGGCAGTGATAAGCTGCTCCTCCATTGTGATTCTTCTTCTCCTCCACCTTGCTTTGCCGGTTTGTTGACGTCAGCAAAGCCCTGATTGGCTATCGTGGCACGGAGTCGCAGAAAGTCGCTCCCAAAGTTAAAATATTTGAACTTTAGGAGTGACGCGACTTGTTGTCCTGCGACCTCGGCGACCATGCGCGACCTTGTCTCGTAGGTCACTCACGTCGTGTCACTGGCAGCCGGCGGTCGCCAAGTCGCATCAGGTTGCGGCTGTACATAGACTTTGCATTGGGAGTTGTTGCTCAAATCGCTAAGGTCCCGTTTGGACTGAACACAGCTTTAGAGCGGTTCTACAAGGTTAATATGTGTGAACAAAATCTCATAAAACAGAGACTGAAATTAAGGTTTTGACTTTCATGTATTGCTGACGCAAAGCTAAGGTTTTAAAGGCCTTAAGAAACAGGAATAAATCAATGTTAGTGCTAATGCTAGCTGAGGTTAGCTTGTGCTTATGCTAGCAGGCCTCCACTATGTAGCTGGGTGAGCAGGAGGGTTTTGAATTGTATGCAGTATGGGATGGGGAGCCAGTGCAGTTTTTGGAGGACAGGGGTGAACAGGTGTGGGTGAGCAGGTGGGCAGCAGAGTTCTGAATGTATTGGAGTTTATTGAGGACTTTGGATGATGAGCCGTTTAGGAAGCTGTTGCGGTAATCTAGTCAGGATGTTCTGAAAGCATGGATCAGGGTTTCAGCAGTGAAGGGGAGTGAGGGGCGGAGACGGGCAATGTTTCTGAGGTGAAAGAAGACGGTCCTGGTGATGTGGTTAATATGGCGGTCGACCTTGAGTTGGCTGTCAAAAATGACTCCAAGGTTCTGGATGAGAGGGGACATGACAGAGTACAGTTGTTGAAGGTGAGGCTTAAGTTTTGGGTCATTCTGGTGTGGGATGTGTGACCAATGATGATGCTGATGATGATGTCTGATTTGTCTCTGTTCAACTGCAGATAGTTTCTTCACATTCTTTTTTAACTTCAGTGGGACAGTTGCTGAGTGTGGAGTGGGTGGTGTTTGTGACGGCTTTGGTGGAGATGTATAGTTGGATCTCGTCTGCATAACAGTGAAACTGGACTCTGTAATGATGGATGGTTTTGCCAAGGGGGAGCATGTAGAGAATGAAGAGGAGGGGACCAAGCACTGATCCCTGGGGGACGCATTGTGACGGAGGAGTGGTGGTGGAGGAGGTGCAGCTGTTGATGCTGATGAACTGGTGACGGTTGGTGAGGTAGGAGTGGATCCAGGGGAGTGCTGGGCCAGTGATATCAGCTGAGGATTTCAGTCGGGAGAGCAGGATGGAGTGGTTGATAGTATGAAAGGCTGCTGTGAGGTCAAGAAGGATGAGGATGAGGATGGTGAGGTGTCCAGAGTCTGAGGAGAGGAGGAGGTTGTTGGTGATTTTGAAGAAGGCCGTCTCTGCGCTGTGTTGAGAACGGAAACTGGATTGAAAGTATTCTAAGAGATTATTGGAGGTGAGGTGGGTTCTGAGTTGAGAGGCGACAGCACAATCCAGAATTTTAGATAAGAAGGGGAGATTGGAGATGGGGCGGAAGTTACTTGGACTGTCAGTGTTGAGACCAGATTTTTGGATTATGGGTGGAACGGCAGCCAGTTTGAGGGTTTGGGGAAGAGAACCAGAACTGATGGAGGTATTACTGATGTCAGTGATGAGTGGGGAGATGACAGGGAGGCGGTCCCTAATGAGTTTGGATGGGATCAGGTCCAGGGTTAGGTGGAGGTTTTAATCCCAGTCATGAGAGAAATGTGAAAGGGGCTGGATGGTGTCAGGTGGTGAGATGGGAGGGGTTCCAGAAGACCCACTTTTTTAGTTTTGCATTGAACTGAATTGGATTTCTTTCACGACACAAATAAAACTGGACTTTTGATATTATCTTATAATATTTTTTGATTTATTTTTAAACGATTTCTTGTATCATCTTATATTTATTCTGTAATTTTAAATCTCTTTTTACTCTCCTATCTATCATTTAAAAATGTATAATACCTCCCACAGTTCAATTTTTAACCTTTTCTTTTTTTAATTATTTTATTTATATTGAATATTATTAAGTTACAGAAAACCTGATCCATCTGCAGGAATCACATCTGCAACACCAGTGAGTGAACACATCATAGGAATCCTGCAGACCACATGGATCCATGACCCAGACGGACCGGTAACATGACATCCAGCAGAAACAGACACAATAAAGACAAACAGACGAGGTGATTTCAGTGACTCAGTTTGAGGATTTTATGATTTTTTTACCCACAATCATAGACTTGACCACAATCTGAGCTGAGTCAGAAACATCCAAACAGTCGGACTAATAAATGTGATTATTATTATTAGAGTGATTGAAGAGCTCATAACGACATGTAGATCTGTCCAAAGTCTGATTCTAGATGTCTTTACAAACACACTGATCCAACAGAAGCAGACAGAAATATCCATCGATCACATGAACACAAATATTCAGCAAACAGAGAAAGAAACAGATCATCTGAAGAGTTTTTGGGGACGACTGGAAAGACTTTAGACGCTTGGATTTGGGACAGGAAATAAGGTGGTCCTTTTTCTGTGATTTTGACCTCACTTTTTTCTAAAGTCTCAGACCTTCAACATCTGCACCAACTGAAGGTGATTTGAACAAACCATCATCTTGATGTTGTTGATATCAAACTTGATGAAGATTTTTCAACATGAGAAATACAAACAATCAAAGTTCTCCACAATCACTGTCCTTAAAGCTGCGACCAAATCAGCATCTTTAGAAAAGAATCAAAAAGCTGAAATGAAGAACTAAACCCAGAGTTTTTGTTGAGACTGATCCACAAACATTTACAAACCAGAACATTTCAAGAGTTCAAGGATCTCAGTCCATGATTTTGGTCTGATGGACTCAAAATTCTCTTTATTTCACTTCTATAAACTCAGCTGAGCCTCCATAGCCTAACCACAGTCCAGCATGTAGCGGCTGAGTGAATGTGGTCTGGACTCTGTGGAGGAGAGTCATGGTTTCAGAGACGCTATAGAAGGACAGAATACCTGCTCTGTGATCCAGGTACACTCCTACTCTGAAGGACTGAAGACCTGAGACAGGAGTGTAGACTTTGTTGTGTATAAATGTATAACTGCCCTTATAACAGTCTAACCTCCAAGATTTGTCATTGAATCCAAATTTACAATCCTCTGAGCCCCCTTCTCTCCTGATAGTCTTGTATGCGACTGCTACCCTAACCCCATACCCTCTCCAGTCCACCTCCCAGTAACAACGTCCAGTCAGACTCTCTCTACTCAGGACCTGAAGATAATAAGTGAATCTGTCTGGATGATCAGGATAAGACTGTAGTTGTTTTGTCCATGTTGCTCTTCTGTTTCCATCAGATAATAACAGATGTCTGTTTGCTGTGTTTGGATCCAGTGTGATTCTTTGTGAATATCTTAAGAAACCAGCTCTGGTCTTGGGTTCTGCTGGTCCTGGTGGTTCTAACAGTAAAACATCCACTTCAGTCACTGCCTGTGAGACGTTTGTCCACGTCTCTGTCAGAACATCCTGGAGTTTCTCTCTGACCTCTGACACAGCTGCTGTCACCTCCTCAAAGTATCTCTGAGGACGGATGTTGATTCTGGATGAGTCTGCAGGTTGACCCGGTTCTGACAGTGAGGGGTAGCTCTTCAGAAACTGGATGTGGTCCTCTGTGAGTGAGAGCTTCTGCAGATCAGCGTCTTTCCTCTTCAGCTCAGTGATCTCCTGCTCCAGCTTCTCCTGAAGGTCTTTGACTCGACTCACTTCACGTTCCTGCTGGGATCTGACCTGCTGCTCCACCTCAGAGCGGCGTTTCTCCATCAGACGGATCAGCTGGCTGAAGATCTCCTGGCTGTGCTCCACAGCTTTATCAGCAGAGCCGTTGATAGTCTCCACCTCCTGTTGGAGCAGCTTCACATCTTCTTCTCTGTCCTGGATTCTCTGCTGGATGTTTTCTCGACTCTCCTCCAGATCTTTCTGCCTCTCAGTCCTTTCTGCTGCAGCTGAGACTATGTGGTGGCCTTTGTGTTGGTCCAAAGAGCAGAGATAACAGATGGACTTCTGATCAGTGCGGCAGAAGATCTTCATCACCTCATCATGACAAGAGCAGATGTTATCCTGGAGCGTCTTGGAGGGCTCCACCAGCTTGTGTTTCTTTAATGGAGGTGATTCATAATGAGGCTGGAGGTGAATCTGACAGTAAGAAGCCAGACATTGAAGACAGGACTTGACAGCTTTCAGTTTTCTCTCAATGCAGACGTCACAGGCCACATCTTCAGGTCCAGCATAGTAGTGATCATCAGGAGCAGCTTGGAGTCCGCTCTTCTTCAGTTCCTCCACTAAAACTGCTAACATGGTGTTTTTCTTCAGGACAGGCCTCCGTCTGAATGTCTCTCTGCACTGAGGACAGCTGTATATCCTCTTCCCATCCTCTTTATCCCAGTGGGATTGAATACAGCTCCTGCAGAAGCTGTGTCCACAGGAAACAGTCACCGGATCCTTCAGAAGATCCAAACAGATTAAACAAGAGAAAGATTCCTGGTCAAGCTGAACTCCTTTCTTCGCCATTTCAACACTCGCTGTCGACGACTGACAGGGTTTAATTTCCCAGTCTGAGCTCTGATCTCTTAAGTCAGCTCAGTATATCTTGGTTACGCCCATCCTCAGACTGTAGATCTGATCAGATCTGGGAGGGGTTATCAAGTTTTTCTACATTCCAGGAAGAGGAGCGGGGATGTGAACTTTAGACACTCAAACTTTAACAAGCAGAGGTTATTTAAGCCGCAGCGGTCGTGAACATCAACAGCATCAACATTTATCCACCTCATATAAACCTGATCGAACACAGAAACACTTCCAACGAGTAGATCAACATTTTACTGTACAAACAAAAGATTTCTCCTTTCACATTTTGGTAAATGTTTGAATTATTTTTTGCATTTACAATTTATTTGTAATCCTCTTCTAAAAATATGTCAGCCATGTTGAGTTCTTGTTATCTTGAAGGATGTAAAATCAACAAATCTCAGTAATGTTAGCTAGTGCCAATGCTAGCTAAGGTTAGCTTGTGTTTATACTAGCTCGCGTTCACAATGCAGCTGCCTGTAAATATGATGAATTGATTACATTAATGAATAGGATCAGGGCTGCAGCTACACAGACCCACAGAGGGAGAGCTTTTATTACAGCCCACGTCTGTGGATCAGCTGACCTGAGGACGGCACAGAGTCTTAAGACCCACCTTTTTAATCGGACTAAATTTGATTTATTTTACTGACCAAAAAATACTCATCTTCTCATTTAATATTATTACTGTTTAAATGTATTCTTGTGCCATATCATTTTATATTTATTTATTCTGTAGTTTTTAATGTTCTTCTCTTTAAATTCCCCTTTCTAACATTCAACATTTTTATTATACCTCCAGTATATCCTCATAAAGTTCTTGTGATGGTGTTCCCTCAGTTTGCTCAGTTTTCATTTATTTATTTATTAACTTATTTCGGGGCGGCAGTAGCTTAGGAGGTAGAGCAGTCATCCAATAACCAGAAGGTTGGCGGCTCGATTCCCCCCTATCCCAAATCTGTCCGCTGTGTCCTTGGGCAAGACACTTAACCCCCTTGCTCCCAGTGTGTGTCCTCCACTGGTGTATAATTGTGAGTGTTGTGTGGTGGTGGTTGGAGAGGCCATAGGCGCAAACTGGCAGCCACATTTCTGTCAGTCTGCCTCTGGGCAGTTGTGACTACTAAAGTAGTTTACCACCACCGTGGTGTGACTGTGTGAGCGCATAAATGAACGGTCCAATGTAAAGCGCTTTGAGGGTCTCTGATCAAGCGCTACGTAAAATCTAATGCATTATTATCATTTTATGTGAACAGGTCAATAAAAGGCAAGAACACGCAACAAACATTTTTTTGTAGGTCATTATTCCCCGACTAGACCCAAGGTAAGCAAAAACAGCAATCATTTTTCAGAATTGTACTATTTCACAGGATTCCCAATATGGAACGGTTATCTTTCATTTTTCTTGTAAGATAAATACTTAAACCTTGTAACCTTAATAAGTTGTCAATAGTACACAGACTGCAGTAAGTGGACAACAGTACATAAGCAACGACCAACAGACGACAGTAGTGGCTCACTTAATGGAAAAAATATAAATATATATAATATGCAATCAGTGTTTGCCCCTTCACTCCTGCTGCTGCTGAATTACATGCGCCGCGACTGAAATTTCACGTGATTATTCATAACAATGCGCCACTACTGATTTCTACTTGCACTGTATAAGCACAAGAACACACAACGTTATTTTCAGCTTGTTTTGAGTCATCAACGAGCACATCAAATCCTGTTGGACCCTCTTCCCTTAATGTTAAGGGTAATGTTCAAGCTCATACACGGTCTATATAGCGAGTAGCATGGGTAACATATTGTAACGTGAACGTAACAGTGTGGCTCCATGAGCAGCAAGAGAGTGGGGGTAACAGCGAACTGAAAAGGATTTCTTTCACTAAACAAATAAAACTCACGTCCTGATTTTATCTTATATTTTTTTATTTGTTTTTAAACGAATTCTTATGTCATCTTATATTTATTTATTCTGTAATTTTGAACGCTTCTAATGTTTCTCTTTTTACTCTCCTATCATTTAAAATTTTATAATACCTCCCACAGTTTGCTAAATTTTAACCCTTTTTTGAAATTATTTAGTTAATTGTATTGAATATTATTAAGATTTTTCCCTCTAAGTTACAGAAAACCTGATGCATCTGCAGAACTCACACCTGCAACCTCTAACACTTGTGAGTGAACACTAGTGATGCACGATATGAAAAATTTCAACCGATACCAGTAACCGATAATTTTCTTCTTCTCATGGCCGATACAGATACCGATAACTTCATATTTTTATATTTATTATAATCTTCATATAATCTGCAGTTTGTGCAGGAAGCGATTGAAAACTGATATTTTTGTTACTCTGGCCTATCTAGAACAACAAACAAAAGTTTTTGGCTCTTCAAATGTTTATTTTTTTCCCCATGTCATCACAAAAATATGTGGTCATTTGCTATAAATAACAATAACAGACCAAAAAGCAGAACTTCATATGACCAAAAAAATGCATCCCCTGAACTGTTCAACAGAACTGCAAACTGTAAAGGAGCTATTATGAGCCGTTAGGGTTAGCATGCTGACCGGACTAACATCTGACGTCCACATGTCTGTGGTAAAACTCATGTGTAGTCCGTTCTTGTCGATCAGGTTGTGAATGTATGTGGTGACAATATCATAGAGTGCAGGAAGAGACACATCCAAGAAGAAGTGGCGGCTTGGGAGAGTGTAGCGTGGCTCCAAGTGTGCTATTAACTTAGGAAAACCCGAGTTCTCAACGACGGAAAAAGGCTGGTCGTCGACCGCTATGAATTCCATCACTTTGTCGTTAATGGCTTTAGCCTTTTCGCTGTCTCTTGAGAAGCTTTTGCAGTTTTCAAACACCTGCTGAATGGGGACATCGATCCTCCGTAGTGTTGTTGTCTTAGCTTTAGTACCGCTAGCAGCTTCGGCGGCTGCCTCATATTCTTTTACTACCGCTTCGCTGCGATGGCGACTTTTCCGATGAGCTATCAGATTCGTTGTGTGAAAACGTGACGTCTTTCCTCCTCTCGGAATCCTTGCTGAACAAGTTTTGCATATAGCACTGCTGTTGTCATCTTCTGCCACTGAGAAAAACGACCATGCTGGTGAAGACATTTTATTATCAGTCAGGCAGTGACGGGGTCAGGCTTGGGACCTGCGAGTAAGGCGCGATAGATGACAGAACCAGCGCGTCTCGGACAGGTGGCTACTCTGCCTGCAAACGTTACTCGTAATTTCATTAATATATCGGAGCTTTCTATCGGAAAAATGTACCTATCGGACCGATAAAAAATGACGTAATTTCCCCCCAAATCGGCCGATATTCTATCGGCCCGATAAATATTGTGCATCCCTAGTGAACACATCTTAGATATCCTGCAGACCACATGGATCCATGACCCAGACGGAGCGGTAACATGACATCCAGCAGAAACAGACACAATAAAGACAAACAGACGAGGTGAT
Organism: Xyrichtys novacula; assembly: GCA_962446985.1. Lineage (NCBI taxonomy): Eukaryota > Metazoa > Chordata > Actinopteri > Labriformes > Labridae > Xyrichtys > Xyrichtys novacula. The sequence goes on along the minus strand of OY660869.1, from coordinate 34,472,004 downwards.
TTCAGTGACTCAGTTTGAGGATTTTTATTCTTTTTACCCACAATCAGAGACTTGACCACAATCTGAGCTGAGTCAGAAACATCCAAACAGTCGGACTAATAAATGTGATTATTATTATTAGAGTGATTGAAAAGCTCATAACAACATGTAGATCTGTCCAAAGTCTGATTCTAGATGTCTTTACAAACACACTGATCCAACAGAAGCAGACAGAAATATCCATCGATCACATGAACACAAATATTCAGCAAACAGAGAAAGAAACAGATCATCTGAAGAGTTTTTGGGGACGACTGGAAAGACTTTAGACGCTTGGATTTGGGACAGGAAATAAGGTCGCCCTTTTTCTGTGATTTTGACCTCACTTTTTTCTAAAGTCTCAGACCTTCAACATCTGCACCAACTGAAGGTGATTTGAACAAACCATCATCTTGATGTTGTTGATATCAAACTTGATGAAGATTTTTCAACATGAGAAATACAAACAATCAAAGTTCTCCACAATCACTGTCCTTAAAGCTGCGACCAAATCAGCATCTTTAGAAAAGAATCAAAAAGCTGAAATGAAGAACTAAACCCAGAGTTTTTGGTGAGACTGATCCACAAACATTTACAAACCAGAACATTTCAAGAGTTAGAGGATCTCATTACGTGTTTTTTGTCTGATGGACTCAAAATTCAGTTTCAGTTTAATAAACTCAGCAGAGTCTCCATAACTGTAAGGTAACCTCAGTCCAGCATGTAGAGGTTCAGTGAATGTGGTCTGGACTCTGTGGAGGAGAGTCATGGTTTCAGAGACGCTGTAGAAGGACAGAATACCTGCTCTGTGATCCAGGTACACTCCTACTCTGGAGGACTGAGGAACTGAGACAGGAGTGATGACTTTGTTGTGCATAAATTTATAATTGTTTTTATAACACTCTAATCTCCAAGATTTGTCAGTGACTCCAAATAAACAATCCTTTGAGTTCCCGTCTCTCCTGATAGTCTTGTATGAGACTGCTACAACAACCCCACCCCCTCTCCACTCCACCTCCCAGTAACAACGTCCAGTCAGACTCTCTCTACTCAGGACCTGAACCCAATCAGTGAATCTGTCTGGATGATCAGGATAAGACTGTTGTTGTTGTTGTGTCACTGTTGCTCTTCTGTTTCCATCAGATAATCTCAGCTCTCTGTTTACTGTGTTTGGATCCAGTGTGATTCTTTGTGAATATCTTAAGAAACCAGCTCTGGTCTTGGGTTCTGCTGGTCCTGGTGGTTCTGACAGTAAAACATCCACTTCAGTCACTGCCTGTGAGATGTTTGTCCACGTCTCTGTCAGAAGATCCTGGAGTTTATCTCTGACCTCTGACACAGCTGCTGTCACCTCCTCAAAGTATCTCAGAGGACGGATGTTGATTCTGGATGAGTCTGCAGGTTGACCCGGTTCTGACAGTGAGGGGTAGCTGTGCAGAAACTGGATGTGGTCCTCTGTGAGTGAGAGCTTCTGCAGATCAGCGTCTTTCCTCTTCAGCTCAGTGATCTCCTGCTCCAGCTTCTCCTGCTGGGATCTGACCTGCTGCTCCACCTCAGAGCGGCGTTTCTCCATCAGACGGATCAGCTGGCTGAAGATCTCCTGGCTGTGCTCCACAGCTTTATTAGCAGAGCCGTTGATAGTCTCCACCTCCTGTTGGAGCAGCTTCACATCTTCTTCTCTGTCCTGGATTCTCTGCTGGATGTTTTCTCGACTCTCCTCCAGATCTTTCTGCCTCTCAGTCCTTTCTGCTGCAGCTGAGACTATGTCGTGACCTTTGTGTTGGTCCAAAGAGCAGAGATAACAGATGGACTTCTGATCAGTGCGGCAGAAGATCTTCATCACCTCGTCATGACAAGAGCAGATGTTATCCTGGAGCGTCTTGGAGGGCTCCACCAGCTTGTGTTTCTTTAATGGAGGTGATTCATAATGAGGCTGGAGGTGAATCTGACAGTAAGAAGCCAGACATTGAAGACAGGACTTGACAGCTTTCAGTTTTCTCTCAATGCAGACGTCACAGGCCACATCTTCAGGTCCAGCATAGTAGTGATCAGCAGGAGCAGCTTGGAGTCCGCTCTTCTTCAGTTCCTCCACTAAACCTGCTAACATGGTGTTTTTCTTCAGGACAGGCCTCGGTATGAAAGTCTCTCTGCACTGAGGACAGCTGTAGATCTTCTTCTCATCCTCTTTATCCCAGTGGGATTGAATACAGCTCCTGCAGAAGCTGTGTCCACAGGAAACAGTCACTGGATCCTTCAGTAGATCCAAACAGATTAAACAAGAGAAAGACTCACGGTCCAGATGAACTTCTTTCTTCGCCATTTCAACACTTGCTGTCGACGACTGACAGGGTTTAATTTCCCAGTCTGAGCTCTGATCTCTTAAGTCAGCTCAGTATATCTTGGTTACGCCCATCCTCAGACTGTAGATCTGATCAGATCTGGGAGGGGTTATCAAGTTTTTCTACATTCCAGGAAGAGGAGCGGGGATGTGAACTTTAGACACTCAAACTTTAACAAGCAGAGGTTATTTAAGCCGCAGCGGTCGTGAACATCAACAGCATCAACATTTATCCACCTCATATAAACCTGATCGAACACAGAAACACTTCCAACGAGTAGATCAACATTTTACTGTACAAACAAAAGATTTCTCCTTTCACATTTTGGTAAATGTTTGAATTATTTTTTGCATTTACAATTTATTTGTAATCCTCTTCTAAAAATATGTCAGCCATGTTGAGTTCTTGTTATCTTGAAGGATGTAAAATCAACAAATCTCAGTCATGTTAGCTAATGCCAATGCTAGCTAAGGTTAGCTTGTGTTTATACTAGCTCGCGTTCACAATGCAGCTGCCTGTAAATATGAATTGATTACATTAATGAATAGGATCAAGGCTGCAGCTACACAGACCCACAGAGGGAGAGCTTTTATTACAGCCCACGTCTGTGGATCAGCTGACCTGAGGACGGCACAGAGTCTTAAGACCCACCTTTTTAATCGGACTAAATTTGATTTATTTTACTGACCAAAAAATACTCATCTTCTCATTTAATATTATTACTGTTTAAATGTATTCTTGTGCCATATCATTTTATATTTATTTATTCTGTAGTTTTTAATGTTCTTCTCTTTAAATTCCCCTTTCTAACATTCAACATTTTTATTATACCTCCAGTATATCCTCATAAAGTTCTTGTGATGGTGTTCCCTCAGTTTTCATTTATTTATTTATTAACTTATTTCGGGGCAGCAGTAGCTCAGGAGGTAGAGCAGTCATCTAATAACCAGAAGGTTGGCGGCTCGATTCCCCCCTATCCCAAATCTGTCCGCTGTGTCCTTGGGCAAGACACTTAACCCCCTTGCTCCCAGTATGTGTCCTCCACTGGTGTATAATTGTGAGTGTTGTGTGGTGGTGGTTGGAGAGGCCATAGGCGCAAACTGGCAGCCACATTTCTGTCAGTCTGCCTCTGGGCAGTTGTGACTACTAAAGTAGTTTACCACCACCGTGGTGCGACTGTGTGAGCGCATAAATGAACGATCCAATGTAAAGCGCTTTGAGGGTCTCTGATCAAGCGCTACGTAAAATCTAATGCATTATTATCATTTTATGTGAACAGGTCAATAAAAGGCAAGAACACGCAACAAACATTTTTTGTAGGTCATTATTCCCCGACTAGACCCAAGGTAAGCAAAAACAGCAATCATTTTTCAGAATTGTACTATTTCACAGGATTCCCAATATGGAACGGTTATCTTTCATTTTTCTTGTAAGATAAATACTTAAACCTTGTAACCTTAATAAGTTGTCAATAGTACACAGACTGCAGTAAGTGGACAACAGTACATAAGCAACGACCAACAGACGACAGTAGTGGCTCACTTAATGGAAAAAATATAAATATATATAATATGCAATCAGTGTTTGCCCCTTCACTCCTGCTGCTGCTGAATTACATGCGCCGCGACTGAAATTTCACGTGATTATTCATAACAATGCGCCACTACTGATTTCTACTTGCACTGTATAAGCACAAGAACACACAACGTTATTTTCAGCTTGTTTTGAGTCATCAACGAGCACATCAAATCCTGTTGGACCCTCTTCCATCAACATGAAAGGTAACGTTCAAGCTCATACACAGTCTGTATAGCGAGTAGCGTTAATAGCATTAGTAGCATTAATATCAATGCACCACTAATGATTTCTATTCGCACTGTGTGAGCACAACAACACATGATGTTATTTTCGACTTATTTTGAGTCATCAACGAGCGCATCAAATCCTGTCGGACCCTCTTCCATTAATGTTAAGGGTAACATTCAAGCTCATACACAGTCTATATAGCGATTAGCACGGGTAACATACTGTAATGTGACCGTAACAGTGTGGCTCCATGAGCAGCAAGAGAGTGGGGGTAACACCAACAGCAACAGCGACCGCGACCGCGGCGACCGCGGCGACCCCCCCCCCCCCCCCCCCCCCGCGACACAGAAGCGCCGCCGTTAAAAAATTCTAGGGGAAACACTGGCAATAATACATTTCTTGAGCCACAAAGCCTAACAGACTAACCTCAAAAAAAGTGCATTATGAACAAACACGTGCAACTGCTCTTTTAGCAGTGCAATAATTTTAAGAGAAATACACTTTAACAGAGAAATGAACTCACTTTAACAGCGGTGTGTCGCCTTCACTCAAAGTCACTCACCACTGGATCTCAACTGGACATCTCTCCCCTCTAAATTAGACAGAAGTACATAAAAATGCACATATTGTGACAAAATTTGTATATAACTGAGTTTTCTTCGACTTTTACCCGATTATGTTAAAAATGACCACTCACGCTGCCCTGACGCTCGGTCTTTTCCTTTGCCGCGGCAGCTTCGACAAACACACACTTCCTAATTTACAAAAATCGACATGAAAACCGAATCATCCCTCATCAGCCTTACTGTGCAGAAGTTCACATGACTTCAGTTCCTGATACTGACAAAAATCTTTGGATTACAGTCATGTTTATAGCTATATATCTCCTCTACATCGACAAAATGCACACCTCAGGAGTCCGCCATTTCGCGGGTGCTCAATTTCCGTCTTCTCCGTGTGTCTAAAGTCTCATAAGAACTCCGTGCTCTCGCGGAACGAGCTCTGCATGGCTCTTAAAGGGACAGTACTACCTAGATGAGCAGCATCTCTTAAGAGTGATAATGACAAGAATTAACATTGAAACAGTATTTTAAACAGTCTCCAGTTCACCCGGCTGCATTAAAAGTATTAATATTATTATTTTTATATATATAATATTTATAAATATATATATATATATATAATATTTATTAATATATATGTGAGAAATAGTCCAGAGGTGTTTGCCAGGTTTCAGTGAGACAGAGAAAGTCCAGGTTATTCTCAGTTATGAATTCATTGAGAAGGAGGCTTTTGTAATTGAGGTAGCGGGTGTTGAATAAGGCCACTCTGAGGTGATGTTGCTTTGTGAGGCGCTGTGAGGATCAAGGAAGTGGACGCAAGTTAACCAGATCAGTATTTTTTGTGCTCAGTGGATGGGGGCGCCTGCATCTGGTGATGGTCTGAATGTGAAAAGTTACAGGTTGTAAATGTAATGACTGATGTGGCCAGGGGGAGGAGCTAGAAGTCATGAGCAAGCTCTGTGCTGCCAGTGAAGCTTTTGGTGTAGAGGAAGAGTGAGCAGAGTGAGTGGAGGGGGCATGGCGGGTAAACAGTCGTGCACGTGTGATTGTATGGATGGCGTGCTGCAGGTTAGCTGCTAGCATGTGGCTATCGTGTCGGTTTGGATGAAGGCCGTCAGTTTTGAAGAGGGGGGAGCGGTTCCAGAGGAGATTAAAATTGTCAATGAAGTTGATATTGCGAGTGGAGCATGTGGACTGTAACAAGGTGTGGAGGCTGACAATCCTGCTAAAACCTGCTCTGTGGAGCCTTCTGCTTGTTGTTTAGTGTAATGTATGCTTTGAACCTCAACTACCCCACAGAACTGAAGTACACTTTCCAAGAGCTTCAAAACTGTGATGGAGCGAGACAGCGGCACTCTCTCGAAGAAACCCTAAGTTCCCACAAAGAGACTCCATCAGTGAGCTGTCAGAGAGACATGGTAAAGATAGTTGACCATGGTTGGCCCTTGGTTGGCCCTTGGAGTATGGACCATGGTTTGTGACGTTGATGCTCGACTTGAAGCACTTGTGCAACTCTCTTGCACCGCCTCAATGTTTACTACCCTTTTTAACTGTACTTTAGATATCAAGTCATGGATGGAAGAGAACCTTTTACAGCTCAACCAGAACTAAAATCAGGATTTGGTCATTGGTGCTGGAGGTCAAAAGACAAACTGGATGCTCTAATCAAATCACTGTCTTTTAACAAATGTCAGAAGGTCAGAAACCTTGGATTGGTGCTGGATCCAGAACCTTAGCTTTGAGCCAAATATTAGAGAGATCTCAAAAGAAGCGTTTTACCACTTGAGGAATATTGCAAGAGTACAACAGCTTCTCTTTAAAGCCAACGCAGAGACTCTAGTCTAGTTCATGTTTTTATAACCTGCAGAATTGACTACTGTAGCACTCTTCTTTCCGGTCCTCCTAAAAAGATCTCTCAACTTAAAGCTCTTAACGGTCTGGCACAAACCTCTTTATCAGATTTGCTTATATGATCCTGTGAGGGTCCTCAGGTCTTCAGGTAGTGGTCTTTAAAAAGCCCACGTCTGTGGATCAGCTGACCTGAGGACCCGAAGACCTGAGGATGCCACAGGGTCTCCATGTTTTCAAAATCAAACTCAAGACCCACTTTTTTAAGTTTTGCATTGAACTGAATTGGATTTCTTTCACTAAACAAATAAAACTCGTCTTCTGATTTTATCTTATATTTTTTTGATTTCTTTTTAAACTATTTCTTTTATCATCTTATATTTATTCTGTAATTTTGAACTCTTTTAATGTTTATCTCTTTTTCCTCTCCTATCTGACATTTAAGATTTTATAATACCTCCCACAGTTCAATTTTTAATTTTTAAATTATTTTTATTAAGATTTTCCCTTTAAGTTACAGAAAACCTGATCTATCTGCAGGACTCACACCTGCGACCTCTAACACTTGTGAGTGAACACATCATAGAAATACTGCAGACCACATGGATCCACGACTAAGATGAACCGGTAACATGACATCCAGCAGAAACAGACACAATAAAGACAAACAGACGAGGTGATTTCAGTGACTCAGTTTGAGGATTTTTATGATTTTTTTACCCACAATCAGAGACTTGACCACAATCTGAGCTGAGTCAGAAACATCCAAACAGTCGGACTAATAAATGTGATTATTATTATTAGAGTGATTGAAAAGCTCATAACAACATATAGATCTGTCCAAAGTCTGATTCTAGATGTCTTTACAAACACACTGATCCAACAGAAGCAGACAGAAATATCCATCGATCACATGAACACAAATATTCAGCAAACAGAGAAAGAAACAGATCATCTGAAGAGTTTTTGGGGACGACTGGAAAGACTTTAGACGCTTGGATTTGGGACAGGAAATAAGGTCGTCCTTTTTCTGTGATTTTGACCTCACTTTTTTCTAAAGTCTCAGACCTTCAACATCTGCACCAACTGAAGGTGATTTGAACAAACCATCATCTTGATGTTGTTGATATCAAACTTGATGAAGATTTTTCAACATGAGAAATACAAACAATCAAAGTTCTCCACAATCACTGTCCTTAAAGCTGCGACCAAATCAGCATCTTTAGAAAAGAATCAAAAAGCTGAAATGAAGAACTAAACCCAGAGTTTTTGGTGAGACTGATCCACAAACATTTACAAACCAGAACATTTCAAGAGTTCAAGGATCTCAGTCCATGATTTTGGTCTGATGGACTCAAAATTCTCTTTATTTCACTTCTATAAACTCAGCAGAGGCTCCAATAGAGCCTAACCTCAGTCCAGCATGTAGCGGCTGAGTGAATGTGGTCTGGACTCTGTGGAGGAGAGTCATGGTTTCAGAGACGCTGTAGAAGGACAGAATACCTGCTCTGTGATCCAGGTACACTCCTACTCTGGAGGACAGAGGACCTGAGATAGGAGTGCGGACTTTGTTGTGCATAAATTCATAACTGTCTTCATCACAGACTAACCTCCAAGATTTGTCAGTGACTCCAAATAAACAATCCTTTGAGTTCCCGTCTCTCCTGATAGTCTTGTATGCGACTGCTACACCAACCTCGTCCCCTCTCCAGTCCACCTCCCAGTAACAACGTCCAGCCAGACTCTCTCTACTCAGGACCTGAACCCAATCAGTGAATCTGTCTGGATGATCAGGATAAGACTGTTCTTCTTCTGTCCTTGTTGCTCTTCTGTTTCCATCAGATAATCTCAGCTCTCTGTTTACTGTGTTTGGATCCAGTGTGATTCTTTGTGAATATCTTAAGAAATCAGCTCTGGTCTTGGGTTCTGGTTCTGGCAGTAAAACATCCACTTTAGTCACTGCCTGTGAGACGTTTGTCCACGTCTCTGTCAGAAGATCCTGGAGTTTCTCTCTGACCTCTGACACAGCTGCTGTCACCTCCTCAAAGTATCTCTGAGGACGGATGTTGATTCTGGATGAGTCTGCAGGTTGACCCGGTTCTGACAGTGAGGGGTAGCTGTGCAGAAACTGGTTGTGGTCCTCTGTGAGTGAGAGCTTCTGCAGATCAGCGTCTTTCCTCTTCAGCTCAGTGATCTCCTGCTCCAGCTTCTCCTGAAGGTCTTTGACTCGACTCACTTCACGTTCCTGCTGGGATCTGACCAGCTGCTCCACCTCAGAGCGGCGTTTCTCCATCAGACGGATCAGCTGGCGGAAGATCTCCTGGCTGTGCTCCACAGCTTTATCAGCAGAGCCGTTGATAGTCTCCACCTCCTGTTGGAGCAGCTTCACATCTTCTTCTCTGTCCTGGATTCTCTGCTGGATGTTTTCTCGACTCTCCTCCAGATCTTTCTGCCTCTCAGTCCTTTCTGCTGCAGCTGAGACTATGTCGTGACCTTTGTGTCGGTCCAAAGAGCAGAGATAACAGATGGACTTCTGATCAGTGCGGCAGAAGATCTTCATCACCTCATCATGACAAGAGCAGATGTTCTCCTGGAGCGTCTTGGAGGGCTCCACCAGCTTGTGTTTCTTTAATGGAGGTGATTCATAATGAGGCTGGAGGTGAATCTGACAGTAAGAAGCTAGACATTGAAGACAGGACTTGACAGCTTTCAGTTTTCTCTCAATGCAGACGTCACAGGCCACATCTTCAGGTCCAGCATAGTAGTGATCAGCAGGAGCAGCTTGGAGTCCGCTCTTCTTCAGTTCCTCCACTAAAACTGCTAACATGGTGTTTTTCTTCAGGACAGGCCTCGGTATGAAAGTCTCTCTGCACTGAGGACAGCTGTAGATCATCTTCTCATCCTCAGTATCCCAGTGGGATTGAATACAGCTCCTGCAGAAGCTGTGTCCACAGGAAACAGTCACCGGATCCTTCAGTAGATCCAAACAGATTAAACAAGAGAAAGACTCACGGTCCAGATGAACTCCTTTCTTCGCCATTTCAACACTCGCTGTCGACGACGACTGACAGGGTTTAATTTCCCAGTCTGAGCTCTGATCTCTTAAGTCAGCTCAGTATATCTTGGTTACGCCCATCCTCAGACTGTAGATCTGATCAGATCTGGGAGGGGTTATCAAGTTTTTCTACATTCCAGGAAGAGGAGCGGGGATGTGAACTTTAGACACTCAAACTTTAACAAGCAGAGGTTATTTAAGCCGCAGCGGTCGTGAACATCAACAGCATCAACATTTATCCACCTCATATAAACCTGATCGAACACAGAAACACTTCCAACGAGTAGATCAACATTTTACTGTACAAACAAAAGATTTCTCCTTTCACATTTTGGTAAATGTTTGAATTATTTTTTGCATTTACAATTTATTTGTAATCCTCTTCTAAAAATATGTCAGCCATGTTGAGTTCTTGTTATCTTGAAGGATGTAAAATCAACAAATCTCAGTCATGTTAGCTAGTGCCAATGCTAGCTAAGGTTAGCTTGTGTTTATACTAGCTCGCGTTCACAATGCAGCTGCCTGTAAATATGATGAATTGATTACATTAATGAATAGGATCAGGGCTGCAGCTACACAGACCCACAGAGGGAGAGCTTTTATTACAGCCCACGTCTGTGGATCAGCTGACCTGAGGACGGCAGGATGGTGTTCCCTCAGTTTGCTCAGTTTTCATTTATTTATTTCATTTATTAACTTATTTCGGGGCGGCAGTAGCTCAGGAGGTAGAGCAGTCATCCAATAACCAGAAGGTTGGCGGCTCGATTCCCCCCTATCCCAAATCTGTCTGCTGTGTCCTTGGGCAAGACACTTAACCCCCTTGCTCCCAGTGTGTGTCCTCCACTGGTGTATAATTGTGAGTGTTGTGTGGTGGTGGTTGGAGAGGCCATAGGCGCAAACTGGTAGCCACATTTCTGTCAGTCTGCCTCTGGGCAGTTGTGACTACTAAAGTAGTTTACCACCACCGTGGTGTGACTGTGTGAGCGCATAAATGAACGGTCCAATGTAAAGCGCTTTGAGGGTCTCTGATCAAGCGCTACGTAAAATCTAATGCATTATTATCATTTTATGTGAACAGGTCAATAAAAGGCAAGAACACGCAACAAACATTTTTTTGTAGGTCATTATTCCCCGACTAGACCCAAGGTAAGCAAAAACAGCAATCATTTTTCAGAATTGTACTATTTCACAGGATTCCCAATATGGAACGGTTATCTTTCATTTTTCTTGTAAGATAAATACTTAAACCTTGTAACCTTAATAAGTTGTCAATAGTACACAGACTGCAGTAAGTGGACAACAGTACATAAGCAACGACAAACACACCACAGTACGCCACTACTGAAATTTCACATGATCATTTTGCGAGACTACTGATTTCTGTATAAGCACAAAAACATACGTCGGTATTTCCAGCTTGTTTTGAGTCATCAACGAGCACATCAAATCCTGTTGGACCCTCTTCCATCAACATGAAAGGTAACGTTCAAGCTCATACACAGTCTGTATAGTGAGTAGCGTTAATAGCATTAGTAGCATTAATATCAACGCTCACTGTGTGAGCACAACAACACATGATGTTATTTTCGACTTATTTTGAGTCATCAACGAGCGCATCAAATCCTGTCGGACCCTCTTCCTTTAATGTTAAGGGTAACATTCAAGCTCATACACGGTCTATATAGCGAGTAGCACGGGTAACATACTGTAACGTGACTGTGAGAGTGGGGGTAACAGGGGTAACAACATGAAATAGTTTAAAAAAAAGTAAATTCAATTAAAAGGGGGGTCTGAAAGTGGAAACAGGATAGAAAATATAAAGGGCAATATCAATAATAATAAAATAATGACAGGTAATATTGATGATAATAGTAATGATAAAATACAGCAACAGAAATGAGCAAGCGACAAAACAATAAAAGGCCTGAAAGGTTAATTAAGAAAAGGGTACAAGAATAACAAAAGCTAAAAAGACAGTAAGGCTGAAATAAGACAGAGGTAAAAGAGATAAAAGATGACAGAGAAAATACAAAATATTTGTATCTATCAAATTTATTTTTATCTATACAGACAAAGCAGAATCCTGGCTGACTCACCTTAAATCAAATCCCATGAACCACTAGTTGTGCGACACCAGCCTTTCTTCAACTAAGAGTTGTGACCTAAACTAGTTTGGGAGTGAATTTTTGCTGGGTCACCACCAGAGCTCATATGTCGCGAGTCGACTTTTAACGTAGACTTTAATTTGAAGAATGAACATCGAAACCTAGACCTGTCTGTGAACTGATTTTACTTTGACGTCATCATTTCTGTGTTCCGACTGCCAATAGATCCGGTAATACCACACAAAGATAGTTTGGAAAGCCTCGCCCCACATTGGTATGTTTACTAATGCTCTGTAAACCATGACCTGAAATAACCCCACCGCAGACTCTTTACTGCCGTTCACACACACGAGACTAAAGCAAAGTTTCTCACTTAATAACTTTGTATTCACCCCTATAAATATACCTCTAAATCTTAAATACTATACCTTTAAACATTTTTCTTTTATGTACTAACTTCTTTTTAATTTTTCTTAGTCTTTAATGAAACCAAACAAAAACCAAACAGTCGAGAAAATCTCAGGCTGTTTGTAAAGCAGGGGACTCGTTCTGAAGGCAACAACAAAATGAAAATAGAAATGTCTGTGTATGTGAATATAAATGAAACTGACATGAGGGATGTTTTGTCATCAGTGCAGGAAATCAAAAAGTACAGGAGGAAGGTTCAACAACAAGATAATGAGGAGTCATTCGTCTTCTATCAGCTTTTATTTTTAATTTCCTTTCGCATGAAAAATAAACTCTTGAAACTCAGCAGAGACGAGAGTAATCCGAACATATTTATTTATTTATTTAAGTAACAAGAAAAAGCTTTTTATCAGTTTGCATCCCTCACAAATGGCTAACCCAATTTTGTTTATCTATTTTTTTCTAACCCTTACATCTGACCCTCACTGACCGCTGCCTCCTGAAAATTCATCTTTAATTAAGTAAGAATGAGAAGAAAATGTTGATTTTACAATTATTATCATTATTGACCCTCATCTCCAACCCTCTGAGCTGATATTCCTCAAGAAAAAATAAAAGTTTTCTATATTTGCTTAATTTCTCACCATCATGTTGAAGTACAGGAATAAAAATCAGCCTAAGCGGTTTCCCCCCTCGGTTATTGTTTGTTGGATCACGGGTTTCCACCCCGGACCCCCCACCTTGAGTGACCTCTGACCCAAAACTAAACAAGCAGCTGGATTAATCAACCCCTTGGCAGGCAGATGAGGCATTAATCTGTTGTAATCCACCACATTAGATAGCAGCTCGCTCATATTATTGGGGGTTTTTCGGGGGTGGCGGCTGCGATGTGGCCATTCGGCTGTAATGGTCACAGTGGGATTAAGTGACAGTGTTAAGCCACTTCCTCCCGTGAACAACAGCGACTTAAGACCTCGGCGGGGAGGAACACAAATTTAGATTGAAGAAGGTGACAGAACAGGAAAACAGACAGTGTTTACAGCGGGTGAGGGAGGGGGAGGTTAAGGTACGAGGCGTAATCCTGCCACAACAATACCCGTCACACAATTAACACTACAACAACGTCTGTCAATATTAGTATAAAGGCAGATAGCAGCCGTCATGTCACTTTAATCCCTGATAAACCTGACTGCGTTAATCCTTCATTTACTGCCACTGTCACTCCCACAACACTAAACAGAGCCGTCCACATACCCGTTATTTATTTTTCCTATTAAGTTCAAGAAGTTCAAGCACTAAATGTGTTTTTTTTTTTATTGGTTTTTAGTTTTTTTTTTTTCCACAGTACTCACACTTTTCACTGAGGCCGTGAACTTACTGAAGATGAATAAAGATAGAGGTTGAATTCAAGGTTATTGATCATTACAGCGCAAAATAAAATAGAAAATATTTCTAAGAAATGTCAGAAATGATTATTATTCATTTTTTTGCATTTTATCTGAAATTATCTGTAGTCGTGTGGTTCCAGGTTATTAAAAAAAACAGGAGGATTTGCTGCTTTTCTCCGTCCATCCTTAAAACAGACTAAGTCTATGTTCACACTGCAGGTCAATTCTGACTTTTTAACCATATGTGACACATATCTGATTTTTTCATCCAAGTGTGAACAGGTCAATTCTGATTTGTTCTAATCTGACCCAGGCCTCTTCTGTATGTGGATATAAATCTGATATGTATCTGATGTGACGCTCAGGTCGGGTTCATATTTATACGTCATCAATATGCGACAAACGTCACCAACAACACAAACAGGCGCGGAAAGCAATTTGTTTTTTGTTTTTTATGCATCATAACCTGTAGAGTGAACATAGCCCAATTCTGCACTTTTAGGAGACTGTGATGACAATTTTATCAGGTATACTGTCATGAAAACCATTCCTAGTTAGGGGGCGCTGTTGAGTCAGTGATCAAATGAAACCTAGAAAATTAAGTTTTGTTTCCAGGCCAGATGTTTGTCGAGTTTGATGAGCTTTTGGGGGCATATCAGGACCCCTTAATTTGGGTTTCAGCAGAGTCCTTGCACCGTGTTTTGGCGCTCACATTAACAGAAACACACCAATGTTTACGATCCTTACGAATGTGCAATGTGCAATAAATACTATTATTATGTAAATTCTATACAGATGTCAATATGAGGCATGTACATATCTTGTTTTAACTCAAAGTTTCTTTATCTTTTAATTTTTCTCTTTTTGTATCCTTACTATGCTGCTGTTAATTTGGACTATTAAAGGAACATCTTAACTTATCTTAAATTACATTAAAATATGATACTTTGTGTGAATGAAGAAGTAAAAAATAAACCTCTGCTGAGTCTGCAGAGGATCGCCTCTTTTAACACTATCTCCAAAAAGACAAGAGATCCCGTTTGTAAAATTTCCATTTTTACTGTGGATATAAAAAACGTTTTCAGCCTTTTGGTGTTTATACTTGCTGTCACTCATGCACACTCAATCACAAGGCTTCCTATAGGATAGTCATGCACATTATACTCATACTGGGTGTGTTTGTGAAGGGAAGTCCATGCGATGCTGTAAATGTTCCCGTTGGTGCCTGTAACATGACCTAAGATTAAAAAGAGACATTTAAAGGTCAATAAGCTCTCCTGATGTTGTCTGTGCTCATCCACTCTACAATTTCTGTCTGCTCCAACACTATATTCTTCTTATCCACTAACATTATATCTAGACTTGTGTTTGTAATTCTATATCTGTATAAAGAAGAGAGGACAGCTGAATTAAGCAGAAAACTGGAAACAGAGAGAAGGGTGTGACATATGGCGAAGGGCCGTGGGTCGGAGTTGAACTCAGCCGCCAGCTCTGAGGCGCAATTTAAACGCCGAGCTCCACCGAAGGCCAGACTAATTCATTAATATTCATAATTAGGAGCATGGCTTATTTGACTGTCAGGTCGGCACATTTAAGTTATTCGCCAGGAGGCTCAAAGCTCCATCAGCTCTTCACACGTTTCTCACTTTCCCCGGACCGAAAGTTTAGCTCAGCGAGACTTTTCAAAACGGCGACCACCATTGCAGGTGAGTGATGGTGATGGCCGTACTGGAAGGATTTAGCTTGTATAGCGCCATCTTCTGAGTAAAATACTGTAAAACAATCAAGTCTTTCTGGTGGAGCCCACTTTGAGATGAAAACACAGTATTAAATGTAATCTTGAACAGACTGCAGCTTCCTCGATCGAAATATCTCATAAACAGGAAACCTACAGAGTATTTTTCGGGTATTTCCTGTCTGGTCGAAGCTGTAAAGTGTGGCGTTCCTCAGGGGAACCATCCGGGCCCGCTTCTGTTTTCAGTTTTTCTAATTTACTAATGAATCATCATTGATTTTGAATTTTGTCGACGCTGCAACGTAAGCGGATGATTCCACTCGAACTAAATCACTCGAGGTACTTAAACCCTCAGTCCTGGTTTCCTCCTGCAGACGTGGTATTGATGGAGTGAGTGTACCATTACACATTATTTGTGGTTAGGGGAAGTGTGTCCCATATTGATTGCTTCTGCTAGGAGGTGTAATTATGTAGAGCTATCTATTATACAAGGAAGGCTTTTTAAATCATCATGTTTTGTCTCTGCAGCAGCTGCCTGTGCTACAGAAGCTAATGTATAAAAAATTAACAACCTGGGAGCCTGTTTTCATAAGCCAGAGAGAAACAGACCTTACACACTCGCTCCAAGACTGTCTGAGCCGAGGTTCTCCCGGTGGATTTCCCTCATACTGAGCTGTTTTCATTCCTACCTGGCAGGTGAAATGGCATTTCTCTTTTGTCTTTCTCTTTTCTTCCCTCCAAGTGAGGAGGAAAAACAAACAGGACTTCTTTTTGGAGTTTTTTTCCCCCCAGAGTCACTTCCTCCAACGAAAGCGTCCTCGAGGATTTCTAAGAGATATCACGTAGCTTCGATTGTTTATGATTATGGATTGCAAAGACACGGACATCATGATTATACCGTCACTGTAACCAAGATCGATATTAGCTGCTTGCTTAGTCTTTGGCTGTACTGAAGGACCTATCATGGTCACTCACAGTAACTATCCGGATCCTCAAATGAAGACCAGACCGGAGCCTCTGTTGACAAAAACCACCTCAGGCAGCGGGGCTTCTGTCCTGTCTGAGAAGTAATTCAGTCCGGGTCACTTTGTCAAAATTCTGCTTTATTGTACAAAGTTAAATTTGGCGGCATAGTTCTGTTCTGGGTCCCCGCCCTTCCACACACTTGTGCGGGAGCCAGAGGCAGGAAGAGCCCCTTCCTGCCCTGAAGGAGCCATCATGAAAAGGCGATAGAGGGAACGCACATAAGGTCATCATGAAGGCAGAGACAACGGGGGGTAGAGCAGCGATAAACAGAACCCTCCGTAACAGGAGTGCTTCAAGAGTAGTGGAGCAGTTTAGCCGGCACAAGGGTGGAGCTAGGGTGGAGCTGGGTTGTTGGTTGGCTGTCGAAGCGGAGGAAGAGGCTGGGTTAGGGCAACCAGCTGGGCCATCAGCTGGTTGAAGCGGCTACTTTTCAGTGGCTGTGGATCAGCGCTTGACGTCCTGACCTGCTGGAACTAACGCTCTGCTTCATTATGAAATATCAAAGTTTTCATGAATACAAACTTTTTTCCAATATTTAGAATATTAATTTTCAAACCAATCATAACGTTTTATGAAGCGGCATGATTTGAAAACAGTTTCTCTGTATTTTAGATATTATAATGTAACGGTGGTGCAGAAAGAGTTAAATGAGCCCCCACCCCCAATTTCCACCGCATCCGAGAGGCTACGAGAAAGCTGTATCCATCGATTGTAGCTAAACGTAACCGTTCAAGATAATGTGTCATGTACCGGCTTCGTTACGGATCCCTGCGGTCCAGCGAGCTTCATAGCTGATCGCCAGGGTTCTACTTTTTCTGGACGCCGCAGCATGCACTCTGTGTTTCAGGCGGATCGTATTTCACACCATGCAAACGGGCGGAGATGAACAAGTGAAAGGTTTTTAGACGTCATTTCACCCCGATGACACCATGGATGAGGAGATGCTGATTCTAGAAGTCTAGAAGTAGATTTCCTCCTCTGGAAGGACACAATCTACTGCTTATATGTCTAGTGGTTGTCTTCATAGAAAGTTCTCGCAATTCCCACTGTCCCTAATCCGCCACGAAATTCACCTGACAAACGGATCTGGTAGGAATTGGTGGATGGCGAATATCGCCGCCATTCCAGATCGGAGCCGTACCGGATGCGATGGAAATTGGGGGTCACACATGCACACAGATGAAGTTTTACTCCTGAGTTGAATCAAACATTATCAATAACAGAGTGAGATTATAACCTTCTGCTGAGAGTTTCTGCTGGATTTGAAAACAACTAAAACATCACACCTCTAAATGGCCTTAAATAAAACACCTGTACACGACTGCTGCCATTATTCCTTTAGTATTATCTAAAATAACGTCATCAAGATGAGAGCTACAGATTTTTTTGAAGCAGCATGTGACTCAGATAGTTTCCTTAAACAACTGCAACTTGAATTCTAACTTCTTGAGCCCAAAAGAGGCCGAGCTCAGCCGAAGACACGACCAAATCTTTTTTTCTGACCCTGAAATAAAAGCTTCCTCCAGCATTTACAAAACGCAATTTGATGAACCTGAGATGAAAAACTGGCAACAAGTTGTTCTCCCCGGACACTCCCTCGTCTCCTCTGCAGCTCTCGGTGAGCGTTAATATGACAGCCACTTTGAAATTAGGCGGCGGATTAAATTAGGGCTTTAAAATCCTTTTGGAGTCGCTCATTCAGACGTGAAAAGATTAAGGGGCAACGATGAAAAGGGATTCTAGTTAAGACCTACATTATCGCAGACCTCAGCGCCCAGACCCAAAAAAATAAAAGGGAAGTGTGCGGCACATTTAAGGCCATTTGAGGATCAGTGTAAATGATTTCTTTGTGGACGAGTGAATGAAATTATAGAGCAGGGGCCTCTCTCTCTCTCTCTCTCTCTTTCTTATCATCCCTGCAAATGGACAGGTTCCTGTGAATCAGACACACTTCCATTTCCACAAAAAAAAAAAAAAAAAAAAAAAGCTCAGGGGCAAAGAGCGCCCGCTGAAGTTATTCATCTCAAGGTGATATTTATCCAAACGGGAGACGGAGGAAGAGGAATTCAACCTTACCAGGAGCGGAGGGACAGATGATGGATGGAACAAACAAACTCAGGCTTCAATTAAAAATAAATGGAAATATCTCATTTCCCCTTTCGCAGATTGGATTTATATTGCAGGAGTTTGTTGCCTGGTTACCTCTCATTGCCCCGCTCATTTCCAAAAGTTGATTAGGTTGGAGACAATAAATAATTTGATGGCAATGGGTTGCCAGGTCTGATTGTTTCCAAGGGAAAAGAGAAGAGCGGTCCTCCTGAGAACCAACATCGGTCTTCTCGGAGAGACTGGACCTAAAGCGACGCCTGAGTGGACCTGGACGCCATCGTGGAAGCTGCTGCAGATCTGCTGCTGGGGAAACTATAAATCAGCTGATGGCAGGTACTGATATCGTGTAGCTCACTGGATCCTGATCCGGGCCACTGGTCCAGTTTTTGTACAAATATTTTGGAGAAACTCAGCACCTTGATAGCTGGGTTTCATGTGACGTCACAATGTTGCATTGCAAGGGCGAGAAATTTAGATGGAGGGCAGAAAATGTTTATTTACTGAAGATTCGTCTGAGAAAATGCCGATGTTTTGTGTGGATTACGGCTGTTAGAATCATTCGAACCGTGAAAAGGAAAAAAGGTTTCATCGAGTGCCGAAGATCTTCGCTCACAAAGGTGAGAAATGGAAAAAAATTCACAGAACAACGCAATAAAAAGTGGACTTTAAACCTACGACTGCGGTCGGGAGGAGCAGAGTCTGCTAATGCCCGTGTCTGCAGCGCCCACTTCGTCGGAGGTATGTTAGCTCACTCATGTAGTTTTTGTAGCAGTGTTTATTTAGCATTAGATTGTCGTTAAAGGCTCATTTACTTAGTAATCTTTATGATGAAGTTACTGGTAGTCTAATGTGGACTTCATCGGGTCTTTCTAGGCTGCCCTACTCTTTGGGTGACATTGAGTCGGTCGACTGGGCTCCAACAGTCAACCTCGGTTATCAACAACCAATCCCAAGGACCCGAGGTCAACAGTTTAGCGATGGCGCTACAACACGCTACAGCAGGTCCGTTTGACAAGAAACACTTCTGTTACAGACACTTGTCTTACTTTGTTAAAGCGGTTTACCTGTCCAGCAGAAAGGTTACAGGGTCACCAAGATCCCCAAGCGTCCCCCATGGTTTATGTTGACCCGGCTTTTTAGCTCTTGTCCGGTCTACCTCCGTTTTAAGCGCCCGTTATTCCTCCAGAGTCTCCAGTATTTACTTTGTTTTCTTGCTTGTGTCGGCAGTCGTGGCCAAAGGAGGATTCAGACAATTTTCCGAACTTTCTGGTTGGTTTCTACTGTCCGATATTGTAGCACGCTAACTTTGTTTGGGCTCATGAACGTTATCCTAGGACGTGGAGCATGTCTCACAACCAATCGACTTTGTTTTGTTTGATATTAAAAGCTTTTTTGTTTATACGCCACTAAAAAAAAAAAGATGCTTCTTTAACGGTTTCCTGCCTACCCCACCCTTTTATGGGAATCTTTTGGCTTCTGGAGTCAGCCTCAAGTGGACGTTTGAGGAACTGCAGCTTAAAGCAGCTACTGCACTGAAGGTTTCCACCTGGATCTGTGTAATTTAATTTTAATGCCAACCTTGGACATCAGTAAAATGTACAAATACTGTCTGAGGGTTATCGCAGTGAAAATACTCATTTATGAATTAATGAACTTGAGCATGACTGATCGATAAAAAAATCATAAATATCCTCCTTCACTGTTAAATATCAATTAAACATATGTAACACTGTTTAAAAATAACAGATTAATGTTTATCTAAATGATTAATTACGATTAATGATGAATTCCTTTTTTTCTAATTAGCCTCAGAGGAACTTTGAAGTAGATCAGATGTTAAAATGAACAGATCTGAAGTATTGATTATGCCCGGCACTGTTACATAAACACACACCAGGAGAGGAGCACGGATGGATGGAGTGGAGAGATACGGAGATACTAAATCTGTACTCGAGGCTAAATGCACTCTGCCTGCTGAACTGCACAAAGAAACACATTTAAACTTCACATTTCCATTTCCATTAGCTGACACTCTCATCCTGAGCGAGCGCAGTAAATTCCCTCTTCACTTTTTACATTTGATGGCAGAAAATGTCATCACACCGAGAGGGGGAGAAGAAAAAAACGCTCCTCTCTGCCAACATTTTCCACTGTGGTGCGTGTCGGAGAGCTGTTAACATGTTAATATCTGATCAGTGACAGGTTTTATAAAACCCTAATCTCTCTGCACGGTACATCGTGGAATAAAGAGAAGATGGAGTCAAATATAAAACAGCTGAAACATCTGAAACAAGGTTCAAGTGTCTGAAATCGACAAAGTTTAGAGCGTTTTCAAAGTTGAACACTGAGTTCATGACGGATTATAAAGAAGTTTCAGGTCAGTGATCTGGGGCTACGAAGGCCGGAGTCGTCTGAAGTTTGTTGTGCACTTTTTTTTTTTTTTTTTTTTTTTTACACCATCCAGCCTCGCCGCTTTGTTCTCAGCATCTGCAGTTAACGAGTGTTTTTATCTGCTGATAGACGAGGAGCTAATTAAAACACAGGTGTGACAGCCGACTCCGGCGCTCTCATCGTCATGACAGCAGACTCACCGCTGATCCGTGAAGACGGGCACCGAATCGTGTTTGACTTTGTGAAATTTAAGACCTTTCTTTATTCGGCGCCGTGTTTGTGCCTTCACGATTTTTTCCTGATAAATATATTTCATTTAAACTTTTTAGCGCCTGTGCTAAAACAAAAGTTTACACCTCTTAAAGACCCACTCTGATAAAAAAAAATAATGTTTTTCTTGTTTTTTACATGTTCATATGTACGGTGGCCGAGAACAGCCACTGCTGCAAAAAAAAAAAAAAAAATGCTAGAAAAAAAGCCACAACAGAAGTTACCGATGCAAAAAGAAAAAAAAAAAAAAAAAAAATCAAAGCCTGCTGCAATCGACGGTGTAGATAAAAAAAAAGCCACCACAGAAGTTAACGATGCAAAATAAAGTGGTGATGGAAAAAAAAAAAAAGAAAAATTACTTCCTGCAAAAATAAAAGGATGCAAATAAAAAAAGCCACATCGGAAGTGAGCTACCGTGGACTGCGCATTTTATTCCTGAAAATATCTGCGAAAATCAGCGAGTTTTGGCCGATTACTGAAAATTGGCTGATTTAATCGGCTCACCGATAAATCAGTCGGGCCCTAGTTCTGATACAGTGAGATTTTCTACATCACAAATCCAAGCTCCGCCCCCTGGAGCCCCGCTATGCTCAGACTCAGAGAAGTAGAGACGACAATCGCAGAGCAAACGTTTGCGTTAGCAGATTGCAATGTTCGTAAGAAAGCTAATTATTATATTAACTTTCATCGTGTCTCTAAAGACATTTGTATCTGAGAGCTGAATATCTCCGATGTTAGCTGCTGCTTAAACTACATGTACAGAGCAGCGCTGTCTCCGCCTACGACTCAGAAGTGAATTGCTAATGAGCTACAGGAGCTCTGCAGAAGAAAAGCTCTTAGAAATGACAGAGGTAAGGTGATTTTAGCTAAAAACTTCATAATCAAGATTTAAAAACCACTGAGAACACTTTAAAAAACGATCGGAGTGGGACTTTAATTCCTCCTTCTGCCTGACACGGACTGGACTCACAGCTGGATTGAACAGGGTTATAATGAAGGTTTCTACGCTGAGCTCATGCGCTCTTGACTTTCCTGGGTGGTGAAAGTCTAAACACTGCAGGGGCCGACAGGAAACACGCAGGAACCATGTCTTACAGCCGTGGAAACAGTAAAATACAATCAATGTTGCAGCAAAGCTAATAAGGATGCTGATAGCCTCCTCTGTTTGTGCTCGGTTCTCTCAAAGGTCAGACTTGTCAGGAGACTTGGTGTTGGCCACTTCAGGGCACAGTCTGCTCCCATTTGCACAAAGCAGATGAACCGGGCGCCAGACACTGTAAGCAGGGCTGCAAAGGCAAACTACAGGAGGTGGATCAGCCTGCGAGCGTGTAGAAATATTCTGCAGGAGTTTGGAGAAAGTGTTTGTTTGTAAAAAGTTCTGCATGGAAAGAAAAAAAATCGAGGAAATCTGCTCAACATTCGCAGAACTCTTCCTCTGCATCGCCTTTTCTTTTTTTAGATCTATGCAAAACAGGGACCTGATGAATAAAAACACATTATTTATGTCGATAAATATCTTATACAAACAAAAACTGCTGTCATCTGGATTGATTTCAGGAACCTGGCCTCCTCTAACCTGAAGAACGTCGTTTGGGAATAAAATAAAACTTTTCTCTTTCTTTCCTTCCAGAAGCTTCAGGCCTCAGATTCTGATTTATTATTCACGCTCTCCTGCGAGAGCGCCTCACACATACTTGTGTTCAATCTGAGCCCCCTTAAAGATGTTCAGGGTGGTCATGGCCGGCGGGTGGCTGACCTCTGCCTCTGGACTGGAGGGATACCAGCAGACCCCGAGGATTGTGGGTAAACCTCGAAGGCCTTTGGCTGGCAGCTACAAAGCCGCTCTGACAAATCAGCCGGAGGGGAGGAGGAGGAGCCGAGGCTGCACCGAGGACCACCAAGGCCAAGAGGCCCGGGGCTACACAGAGCCATGCTCGCTCTACCACTCGCTCTCTCTGCTTATTTCATTATCATGACAGAAATCGCTCCGACGAAGCAGCGCAAGGAACGACAGCCGGCTGTTTGTCAGGGTCTTCCTCTCAGGTTGATTTACAGCTTTAGATTTCTGAAGGATTTCATTATAATCAATAAAATCAAAGTTACGATTCGACTGTCTGTGGATTAAATTCTCCAAGTTTCGAAGGTTTGTTTACTCTGACGTAAGAAAGTCTGTGAATCACTGACAGCTTTTTAACCCTCGCTGAATAAAGGCCATTATTAAAAAGTGATTTTATCCAAACGACTGTTTTGTAAAGACTCATAACCTTCATTTTTCAAAGAAAAGGGCGGATAATGAGTCATTCGCTGATTAAAGAGATGACTCTGGTTTTATTATGGATCCTTTCATTTCTCTCATTCATTGTTCAAACATAGAAGTTTCTAAAACTCACAAATCTGAATCAGGACGTCGATGTTTAAAACCTGAATTAAACCCTTTACAATTTGAGGAAACATTGAAGTTGATGCCAGACTCTGACGGAGCGGTCTCTCATCTCACAAAGATCCGTTTTTTTTTTCCTCTATCTGCCAAACTGAACCATCAGGCTGGGCTGAACAGCATCATCATTCCCATGTCCAAAGCAATAACCTGAACATTATCCTGTCTCTCTTCTCTCTTCAGTCGGGTCTGCAGCCTCCAGAAGTGAATCAATGAATCAGCAGATCAATACGTCCTAATCATTTTCCCCGTGTCAGACGCAGACAGACACAGAAACATGGAGAAAAACTGCCATGTTGACATTTTGCAGAGAGGAAACGTTCCCCCGCCGGCAGCAGAGATATCATATTAAAGCGTGTAAACATGAGAGACTGATTTATTTATCGACGAGCGAACAGACCGAATCCCAGGTGATCTGATAGAACAGCAGCTGTGACTGAGTTATGAGGTACTTTAAGTGAGGCGCATCATGGGTAACTATGCAGCATGAAGGCTTTGGAAACAAGGAGAATCTCTGGAGAGATCTGAACAACAAGCTCTGAAGTCTTATCGCACTGACGCCGTGAAATCTGAGACGGGGAAACAGACGTCAGTTTTAACGTAAATCCATCATTTCTATATGAGACCGAATCTGAAGCAGAGGAGAACCGTTCCGTCTGTTTAAGTGACGCAAACGGAGAATTTAACCAACTTAAATAACTCACTGTCATTGTTAACACTTTGTTAAAGTAGGGTTTCAAGCATCGATGGGAAACGGTGTAGGAACCAGATGTGGTCGGGCCGCCAGATCGGCTCGGGGCCCAGCGTCTGTTAAAGACGTCAAACTGCGTCAAGTCCACTCGGACAAACTAGATTGTGCTTCATTTATTAAGTCAAATGTGTCCCTCGCTTTTTTCTTTATTACCATTTGATCATTAAATTGACCTCGACATTTTCTCTCCATATTATACAGAGAACCGCTTCCTCAGCACCACCATCACCCAGGACCTCAGGTGGGAGCCAACCATCAGCTCCCTCATCAAGAAGGCCCAGCAGAGGATGGTAGTTTTGCTTTTATTCCCATGATCGGGCAAAAAAACGCTTTCCTAACATCCGAACCAACCGCAATCTTCTACATCATCTGAACCAACTTCCAGCCAATCATATAGCGTGACGACATCAGTTCTGGCAGCCTGAACACATCTGGTACCTACACCGGGACTAACATTACAATTCTTGCAGAACCGTTAAAATTTTCTCATTTGGATTCTAAGTTTCGATGTCAGCGTCCGCCGACCGGGAGAAATAGCCGCCGAAAACCAACAAAGAAGACGAAACATATGAGATGAAGCCACAGAGAGAGAGAGAGAGAATTTGCATCGCAACCCACAGTGGCGGCGGTCAAAAATTTGGCTTAACTTTGGCAGGAAGAATGAACCGTCGTCTCAGCCCAACATTAGCAACACAGTTATATTGTGTTGTAAAGGAGAGTGAACGACCAACATGATTAAACATCCATTTTTATGGAGTAGAAATAACTGAGAGCCCCATCTTTGAGCCGGTCTTCCTCTAACCAATCAGAATCAAATAAAGTAAAACAATAAATTCTGTCTGTCTTCTGCTTACATTGAGGCGGTAAACGAATTGTTCTGTATACGGTGGATCGACTGAAATATCCAACTAAGGTTAGCCCGTGATCTTTAGACAAACGACCTGACAACAAAAATTAATATTTATATACTGGTTAAAAGTATCTCAAAGTTCTTAAAAGTTCAAATATTTTAAAAGTTCATGGAGAAGTTCAGACATTTCATCCAAACAGAAGAACTCTGGTTAGCACCTTCATTCAAAAGAATCGGAATAGAGATTTGTTAAGAACCGGAATCAAAACGAGGAATCAGAATCCGAATCAGAATCGTTCAAAATCGAACTTTCCCCCCCGTTAAAGAGGCCAGATTTCGCGTTTGCTGCTGTTTCTGGCGATGTGAACCTTCTCGTGTCCGTCTCCGGAGATTCCACTTTACCAGTTTCTAAATGAACTGATTTTTGCTGCAGAGTGTTTGTACTCATCATCACAACTGGACTCATCTGCTGCTTTTCCACGCGAACAGGGATCATGATTAACTCTTTGTGTAAGCGTTTCAATCTCATCTCTCCTTCGGCTTTCTTTTCATCGCTCTCCGCGGAGATGTGAAATGAAGAATGTGTAATTACCTGATGGAACAAGGCGACAAAACTGTCCGCTGGCTGCACTGAAATCCTGCAGTAATGAGAAAAGGTAAGCCACTTACAGACAAAAGCTCTGCTATTTTCCACACCTCACTTTAACAGCTAATGACAGACGCTAACATGCCAGCTCTCCACCACAGCGCGGGTACACCTCCAGCCTCTCCAAAGATGTTTGAGAAAGAAAAATCTCACAGAAAAGAAACACTTGGAGAGTAAAAGAGCACACAGGATGAAACTGTATGTGCTCATAATTTCTCAAGGTTTTCCTCTTTATTCTGAAGATGGATACTAATTAAAGTTTAATCTGAGTCAAGGATCAGAGAGAAATGTTAAAGCTGCTGTGACAGACTGACTCCTACTTGATTTTCTTTGGTTTCATCCTAATTTTACATTTTACAAAACATCTGGACATGACAGCTGACGGAAAGTGATGTGAGAAAACAAACAGCTTGTTCAGCCTGCAGACCGGCGGCTCTCATTTCTTCTTAAATAGAAAAGTGGATTAATATGCAGGGCCTCACCGGGCTGAGCCTGTTCGTTCAGCAGCTATCAGAAACCGGGACAAAGACTAACAGCGGTTTCTTAAATTGGCACAAAACATTTACAGGCAAGTTGCTGAGAGGAGATCTTTGCAGGAGACAAACATGGAGACATCCGAGAAGAAAACTTTGCAGGAAAAGCTGAAATGAATGCAGGAGAAGATTTGTCTGAGAGGAGATCTTTGCAGGAGAAACTGACAACAATGCTATTGCAAAAATAAGCTAAAAATGCCTTTAGAAAAGAGCATAAAATAATGATGTCTAAGAGGAGACCACATGCCCTCTAAGGAAGACATCTTTGCAGGAGAAGTTAAAAATAAGGCATTTAGAGAGAAGCTCTTTGCAGAAGAAGCTAAAAACAACGCTGTCGTGGAAAAGATCTTTGCAGGAAAAACTTCTTTTATTTTGAAAAGAAGCCGGATGTTTTATTTTGTGTCTGTGCCCGACTTCCTTTCCAGCACGGGTTAATCTGTGCTGAATTTATCCGCCATGCTCCGGCGTCCACA
The DNA here is from genome assembly GCA_962446985.1 of Xyrichtys novacula. Classification (NCBI taxonomy): domain Eukaryota; kingdom Metazoa; phylum Chordata; class Actinopteri; order Labriformes; family Labridae; genus Xyrichtys; species Xyrichtys novacula. The sequence continues at coordinate 34,445,253 of OY660869.1, read as the reverse complement.
AAAAATAGAACTCTTGTGATCAGCTGAGGAGTCCGGCGATCCGCAGAGGAACGGAAAGAAGTCGGTGTAAATTGACACGTTAACTTTGAATGGTTACGATCAGCTACGATCGGTGGATAAGACCTTTTAGGAGACGATCAGGATGAAGGTGGAGATTGGTGGTCAGAGGGTGTAGAAGGTGTGATTTAAGAGTAGACGTTTTCAGGAAAAGATGAAAACTTTGCTGCCTGAGAGGAGATCTTTGCAGGAGAAGCTGAGAGTAAAGAGCGCGGACATTAAAATTAAAACATCAGACTTGAAGGATTCGGAAAGATGCGACTGATTTAAAAGCAAATTTCGTCAAAAGTTAAAAGGACCAGTCACCATGTGGATAGTTTTCCTCTGGAGCGTTTGTCCTGGTTTATTTTGGTGGATGCAGTAAAACTTTCAAATACTGCTGTAAAATTCTGGGACTGTTTTTGGACGTGTTGATTTTAATTAGTGTTGAGGGTTCTTTCTGAGCCCAGAGGGTGTGAAAAGTCCCTCTTTAAATATCATCAATGTCAGATTAACCTTTAATCATCGATTATTGCAGGAGCTCTGAGGACACATTTATCAAATTATTAACTTTGGGAATCTGATGATTCTGCCAGCCGGCTGGTTACGGGACCAGTTTCCTGTTTAACAGCCAACAAGTGTGACTGGAGGACATACTAATCACACCCTTTAAACAGACTAAAAGTCAAAATGGAGGCAATTAACATTCATCTCTAACTGTAGTGATCTAAACCCACATTTTCATCCTGCAAATTAAGAGCATTTCCATCCAATTCACTGCACAACTTCAGCCTCACACACACACACTCTCACACACACACTCTCAGTGATGTGTCCGTTTGGCTGTAAAGGATTACAGCGGTGGTAGCAGTAATTAGTTGTGGCGTAATGAACATTTGGCCCTGTGGCGAGGAATAATTAAGCAGCACTTTGCGGTGATCGGTAACGAGGTGACGAGGCCAGAAACCCTCGCTAGTTCACCAACACTCACACTTAATGGGATTCATTACACTGCTGAACTTCTTTTCCTACACACACCGCATGAATAATACATGCATTCATGTACTATATGTAAATAATTTAACCTTTCCTCCAACACACTCGTGAGTTTAAGGCTGAAAAGTCTGGATCATTAGTGTCAGAAATAGTTTGGAGTTTTATGTTTTATTGAACGCGGTCTAATGCAGAGGCGGTGACGTGTTATTTGTACGTTTTCGTTCTGTTGCTCTGTCGGATATCTACGAATCACATCTGCCCCTCAGTGTGCGGGCTATGGCGGCTTTAAATGAGGGTTTGATTGGTCCGTCGGTCCCACTTGTTCAAAGTTGTTTGGACAAATCAAAAACAGGAAGATGAATTAACACGGCTGTTGCAGTATAGTCTGGATTTTTCTTGTTTCCCTTCGATGGGGTAACCTTAACCATCAGATCGCAGCGAGAGCATCAACACTGACTGGAAAGGCTTCCTCATACAGCTGGACAACAGGAAGGACAGACACTGGGATGAGTCTGACCCAACAAATCGGGGACATGACCTCAGACCATCAATCCCATCCTGTGTTTCCCTGCAGAAGACCAGACCCGAGGCAGAAATTCCCCCAAAACTAAGACAGAAGCAACGATGGCAGCGGGCCAGACCTGACGGAGGGAGAGGAGGAGGAGGAGGAGGAGGAAGAGTTCGCTCTTGTCCTAAAAAAAAAAGAGGCGACTTACTCACTTGATTTTCAATTTCTGCTCACTTATTTGGGGTCAAATGTCTCTGATTTTTGTTTAGTCTGAACACAAACACTTAGAGCTGCACCTTGACCTTGTTAAAATAGTTTCATTTCTGAGTTGCTGGAAAATCTCATGATAAAAAAACTCAGACTTTACAGACTGTTGACTCTCTCAAGACCAAAAAACAACTGTAAATAAAACCTCCTGGTCATGTTCGGGGGGAACTTCACAGCTGCTCCTGGAAACTTGGGTCTCAGATCTGGATTTCTGTCTCTGTCAAGTCCTGGGCAGTTTGCTCCTGTGTTGCGTCACTATGGAGATAAGCTGTCGGCTTCTCTGCGAACATCTGCGAAGCTGGTGTCCAACGCATCTAACCAGTCAGTCATAATATGGAGCTCCGTCACTCTGTGCTCAAAAACCAGATTTTTTTTTGGTTTGTTTTTGCAACGAGAGGATGAAACTTCTCCAGACGAATACTAAAGTTTGAACAGGAGCACACAGACGTGGTTTTCTCAGTGTCCAAATTTCAGGAGTATTCGACCCTTTTGTACACACTGTGTGAATTAGTCCATGTAATTATGATATTACAGGACCAAAAGCCACACAACCACAATGTGAAACCTTTTTTTGTTTTAAACTAAATGCTGTTTTCTGGCAACAAGGTGATACCTCGATATTTCACACCTGTAGATTGTGTTTTTTTCTCATTTATGTGGATGATACCAGTATACGAACCCTGATTCCCCTTGGAGTTTAGACACTAAGACACGGTTACAAACTGATTTTGTTGGTTTGGAAATCATTTAAATGTATAACTAATTAAAATCAGTTCAAAAGGGACATTGTCAAAGTTAAAATGGACAATTGTTAATAGTTTGGAAAGTGAGAAGTTCACTCGATAACCAGCTGAGTGGCTTCTTCTTTAAAGAGCGGACCACAATTTTTCAAAATGAACGTCGTCTTCGACAATAGATGGACTTGGATCATGTTCATATCTGTATTTGTGGATTCAGCAGCAAACTGCACCAACAGACAAGAGTTTTTGCAGTGATTTCTACTCCAGAGTCTGTTTGACTGCAGTTTGCTGCCTGAAGACTTATTCCTTTCACACTGAGGAACATTAATCTGAAACTAACTGCGTTTACATGGACACAGATAATCTGAATAAATGCCTGATCAGAATAAAAATGCGTCATGTAACCATGTCGATCGAAAGATTCTGATCTAATTCAGCTCAATTGGAATGAAATTGTATTCCGATTGAAATGGGTGGTTTATTCCAAAACACGTCCATGTAAACACTTCCGATTGTGACTCTCTAACCTGACTCGATCTTCACTCTTCAGCCTTACGTTTATTTGAGGTAAGTTCCGGAGGTTTCATAATTAACACAACCACAGGCGCCATGTCTGCTCCTCCGATAACATAACAAGGCGTACATAGCTTACAGCATAATGATGTCATATCTTCACGCACAGTCCAACCTTTGACAGAACAGTAAAATAAGTACGCAAGGGCGCCATCTAGTGACAACATTTAACTGGGTAAAAAACTGTGAAATTGGATAAAGTCAGCCATGACTGCGTTTGTTGGTTTGTTGTCAGAACAGACGTAAATACAACTCTTCTTCTTCTGCATTTTTTTTAGTGAAATCAGACAAATCTGTCATTGTCCAAATGCTTCTGATCGGAATAAAAATTGGTGGCAACTGTGTGGTGAGAAGCCTCAGCCCTTTATACTAACCTGTAAAAGTCACTCCACCAGGTGTGTTTTCAACATTATTTTTCTATTTTTCGTGTCTCTTTTCTCCCAGTTTTCCAAAACGTAACTTAATTTTGTCCATCAAATCATTAATTGTCCTCATTATGTATGTTTTCTTTGCTCTATTTGAATCAAATTTAGCATTTAAAAGACTTTCAAAACATCATATTCATCATTTTCGTTGGAGTGATATTAAAACTCCTTCACTGTATAAATACTGATAACGTTAAAAACACAGAAACCAACAAAGGAGTCCTGCAGCGTTTAGGCCGACCTTAAACCAGGCCTGATTGTCGTATTTGAAGCCTTATTTCCTGTCGAGGAAATGTCATGCCGCCGCCGCCGTCAGCCGCTCTGGGAGCTGTTATTGGTGGACCGGCCTCGTCGTGTTATTCAGGGCCACCAATTTCACCTGATTACCAAAGATTTCACCATGTTCCTTTCATGATCGTCAGATTTAGTGCAAAAAAGGGAGACAGAGAAGGAGTGGAGGAGGTGTGACAAAGGGATAAAAAGAAAAGCCTTTTGAAATCTCCTCGATATTCAGCCGCGGTTATAACGAATAAACATTTATTGTCATGAAAATCTAATAAAACATTCATCTGAAGTTGTTTTATGGTGTTTTTTTTTCCTCTTCTTTTTACAGTAAATAAATTATTTGTTCTGGGTATTCAGAGCCAGTTTCTTAAGACTTTTTCTACAGTAGATTCACTTTCCCACTTTCATGTTTATGTCAATTAAATGAAATCCTTGAATCTCGTTAATTAATCAGCGTTCAAAGCATCTGAACAAGTGTGGCTTCCTTCACGGCTGGCGGCTTTTCACTGTTTTTCTGTGGATAAAGAAGCTTTTGTGACTCATTGCAGGATTAAATGACTCGCTCATGATGGATATTTTTTGTAGTAAATGTCGACTCTTCTCTGCCTCTAATGTGCTTTACCTTCCTTGACACTGCACCGTGCAACCAGTCAGATTGACTCGTGAATTATGTCAAAAAATCATGCAGATGAAAGGCTCCTTTGAAAGCCGCAGTAAAAGAAATCAAGTCTTTCAGGCGGCGTTTGAACGAGGACGAGTCGCTGCCAGATCAAAATCCGATCAAACAATAACAATTTCCCCTTTTTTGATTGTGATTAAGCCTTATTTTCTGACAGCCACTAAAATAATTGTGAAAGTAATGAGATAGTGGCAGTTTTTCCTCTCTCCTTTCAAATAATGAAAAGATGATGAAAACAGCCGTGACTCGAGGAAGGAGCGTTGCTGGGTGGGAACGGCGGACTTCAAAGGGAAACGATAAGCAAATGTAGCCGAGCTTTTCGCTCTGAATTAAGTCAACCAGCCTCTTTAATCAAATTGTTTCAGAGGAATCAAACTACAAACACAGAAACACAGAAGAGAGAGAGAGAGAGAGGAGAGATTGATTTTCAGCCTCTGACTTTCTTGTAACACCAACGCTTCCTCCAACGCACTTCCTTCACTTTCTGTAGATAGTCTGTGTTTTTGACTCTTTCTGTTGACCTCAGGGAAAAGCTATTCTACTTTTTTATAGTCGTCATAATAAACACGACAAACTCCGAAAGGTCGGGACACTGTGTTAATTATTATCACAATAACAGCAGGATGATAAAAATAAAGATTAGACACTGCAGAGATGACAGGTTCGTAAACAAGAGGGTAAGGGCCGCTGGAGAAAAAAAGGTGATATCATTTTATAAATTATAGTTCTGAGAAAAAAAGTCAGAATTCTGAAAATAAAATTAGAATTCTGAGATTTTATTTCCAGAATTCTAAGATTAAAGACAGAATCCTGAAAATAAAATTAGAACTCTGAGTTTAAAGTCAGAATCCTAACAGTGCGTTCCATTGGGCTGGGAATGACGTCACATTCGAGTTATCAGCGTTTCAGTTACAAAGTCAGAAAAAATTTGCCGAAGGCCAAAATCGGAAGCGGGAACAAGATGGCTACATCTACGAAAGTTCTATAATAATATAATAAACTTCTGGATAAATATGCGCTCCCTCTGCAACCTGCAAAGACAGTGGATGAAGAGGAAACAAAGAAGTTCAGAAGTTAGCCTATTTTATCTTTCACAGGAGCGTCTATTTACGGTTTACAACTGGTGCAACCATCTTTAAATGTCAACTAGGGGGTTGTTTGGATCGTCTAACTTTCTGAGTCGGAAATCTGACCTCAGGGGTCGTTCCAGGTTAAAAGTTCTGACTCGAAGTTTAGAAATCCAGACTTCAGAGTACAACTGGAACACACCATAAAAATAAAGTAGAATTCTGACTGAAAAATAAGAATTCTGACTTTAATCCCAGAATTTTGACTTTTTTTTCCCTCTGAATTTTTATTTAATCTCAGAATTCCGACTTTAATTCCAGAATTCTGACTTATATTGGACTTTTGTTTATTTTTTTTTTCCAGTGGCCCTTATCCTCTCCCGTTCATTCAAGTATTAAAATTGAGAAATGTTTTTGTTTGAAGATTATTTAAACTTCGATATTCACAAAATGTCTCAAAGATTCAGGACAGGGACCTGTCGTGTCACTAGAAAACAAAACGATCACATGAGTGGACTCTTCTACTACAGAGCCGGGCTGTTGTAATCCCTGTTGTCAGAATGTGGTTCGGGATCTTCCCTGAAAAAGTCTGGATGGACGCAGATGTTGATCCTAAACCTGGAGATATTGTTCAGCATTAATGGAGCCTTCAAGGATGCAGCATCTATGTTTTCTATTTCTTCGTTGAAAGGACAACTGGACTAACTCGCGCCAAAATAAGGTCAGATTTAGATCCCTCACTGTGTTCACTGTCAATGTTTTTTTAGTGATTCTGAGTCCATGCGGTGACTCTCTCTACAGAGTCCTGCCTGATTTAACGCAGATCTCTGCTCTCCTGTAGATAACGAAACCCTTAGATTCTTCTCCATCATGAAATCTAAAAAAACCCTCATTTTTGTGCGTCTATTAAGAAAATTTCCAAAGGGTAATAAACAAACGAACTTTCTCATTCTTAAAATAAAACAGGAAGTGTTGATGAGCTCTTGTAGAAGGTGTCAATCGAGGAGCGAGGTAACTACACGAGAACAACTACTATACCTGAGAGCGAGCTCAATGATGTTTTATTTTCTGGGTTAGAGATAAAAAAATCAAACATCAGAAAATTCAGAAGACGACCTCAAACTGGAGGGTTAAGGAGTACTTCAGTGAGACACAGTCGCCCGTCTGAAGGATTTCTCTTCAACACGTCTGGATTCGACGCAGCGGCTGCAGCTTTTCGTTTCTCCTTCAGACTCCAAACAAAAGAGAAAGAGGAGCGAAGGAGCTGCAAACGCAAGCCAGCGACATGTCTGAGAGGAAGGCAAACTGATGGCTGAGCATTAGTCCGCTTCCATCGAGCCGGTTAACCGGAGAGCTGCCATTACTCATGTCCTAACAGCCTGTAATGGAATTTTCCTCGGATGAGCAAAAGGTTGTCAAGGCGCTCGCTGCAGATCAAGAAAAAGCAGCTCAGCCGACTGGAAGTCCAACGAGGAGAGTGAAGAGAGCGTGGAAAACAAAAGGAGACCAAACACTCACATATTCACCACTTGATGTTTCCATTAATTACTGCGGAGCTGGATGCAAGTGAACCTCGACATGCATGACCACAAATATCACAACCCTGTCTGTAAAACGAACGCCGTTTATTGATAAAATAAGCCGTTTTATTATTCCAGGAGAAAAACAAACCAACGTAAATCTCCTGAAACGATTAAAATACTCGATATTGATCCAGAAAATAAACATTTAACACATTTATCGTCCTTTTTGTTGAGTTAAAGATGTTTCGATCATTTATTTTGTCTTTTCTGTTGCACAGTGAGGCTCCCGAACAGCAGGGGTCAAAGGTCAGGCGGTGAGCGCCATCAGCAGGGTTGTGTTTGATCACGGCGGTCCGCACGCTTTGATCAAACCCCGAGACCTTCTGATCTCGGCGAGCAGAACCACGCTGACATTCAGGCTCATTGGCTCCCATTAAAGAGAGCAGAGAGGAACTCCAGGTGAAGACTGATTACTCATGTCATCCTGACTCACCGCCAAACCGGCTCGCCATGTCGGCATGACTCACGTCTCACAGGTACCGGCTGACAGGTCGTCAATGTCATTAAAAGGCAACACGAGATATTAATACGAATCCATGTCAGGGGACCAGCAGAGGGTCCACCAGCTCATACGACCCACCGAACAGGGGATTTCAGGCGTCGCTTCGGGGTCGTGTCCTCGTGGGAAAGTTTCGGCTTCCTCGTCTTTTAATCCAAATCTAAACTGAACGCTCGGCTCTGATTGGTCAGTCGTAGCCTCATTACTTCAAAATACAGACTGTTGCTGTGAACGACCCACCAATCAGAGACTCTGGAGGAGTAACAACCACATTAGATTTAGTGTCAGGTATATTTGTGGATTGATTGATTTCTTTATTTCAAACATTTAAAACTAAATAACTTTGTTTTTCTTTAAAGGAAAGGGGACAGCAGGATGACTTCTACTGCAGGTTGATATTGTCCAACTAATTATATCATTTTAATTGTCATCATAATTTAATCAAATCTAACATCCTTCCCATGCAGTTGAAAATAGACATAAAGTAAGAAAGACTAATCACAAACTTAACAGCTCAGTCTTTCTGCTGTTGTTCATTTTAGAGCCCACCTAAAAGCTCCCATAAGGAATTTTCTGTTTGTGTTGACTTTGGTGCCCCCTGTGGACAAAAAGGTAACTGATATTGTTGCTGATTTTATCCTGTCTTTGCAGAAGTGGTGCTAGCTAACAATGAATCTCCTCTTGTTGTGTTTTTATGGTGAAATTCGTCACTCAGATTAAATGTTTTTGACGAAAAAGGTGCAAAGGCTTTTTTTGGTGGGGTAGGCAGGAATCTGTTCAAGAAGCATCTTTTTTTGTGGTTTTTATACAAAAAATCTTTTAATATCAGTCAATAGTTGTTAGTTATTGATGACATTTGGTAATATATGGATATCTCTGTGTTCTCTTACGTCTGTGTCGTCAACATTTGAACATTTTTGAGCGGTCCGCTCTTTCTGACTGTAAACAAAGCCGTTCTCCACCTCCTCTAACCTGATTGGTTGTGAGGCAGACGCTGCTCCCCCGTGTCGTTCAGGAGCCCAAACAAAGTTAGCGTGCTACAATATCGGACAGTAGAAACCAACCAGAAAGTTCGGAAAATTGTCTGAATCCTCCTTTGACCACGACTGCCGACACAAGCAAGAAAACAAAGTAAAATACCGGAGACTCTGGAGGAATAACGGGCGCTTAAAACGGAGGTAGACCGGACAAGAGCTAAAAAGCCGGGTCAACATAAACCATGGGGGACGCTTGGGGATCTTGGTGACCCTGTAACCTTTCTGCTGGACAGGTAAACCGCTTTAACAAAGTAAGACAAGTGTCTGTAACAGAAGTGTTTCTTGTCAAACGGACCTGCTGTAGCGTGTTGTAGCGCCATCGCTAAACTGTCCTCCCTCGGGTCCTGGACTATGTCACTTTATCCTAGTTGTAGAAGTCCTGCAAACATTGTGTTTGCTGGTAGTCTGTTGGCATCTACCGTAGCACCAATGCTTTTGACTTTCACATTGACTGGGCCCCATTTGCAATGATCTGAAGTATTTATCTGCATTATATCTGAATTTAATTGGAACGATACGAGCGAGCAGGAGCGTCTGTTTGTGGGCGGGGCTTGAGGGGAGAGGAGGATCTGAGGGGAAAACTGGTTGTGAGGGGTAGAGTTTACATTCAAGATTTCTCCTAAAAACTGGAACTTCCTCAGATCCTGACTACAACACCTTTAAACATTAAAACTTGTGTTATATAAATTGTATTTCTTGTTAATGAAAGTCTTATTCACTTTTTTATTTTGCAGAGACGCGTCACTGCTCGTTCTACGCTGTTTTATAACCTATTAGAGCTCAAACGTTCATGTTAAAACTCTTCAAAAATCACTTAGAGGATAATCCATGTGAAAAAAAAAGCGATGATCCTCGGCTCATCCGCGCAGATATCAGTAAAACTTGGACAGATGTGATCTCTATAGGAGGTTTACATTATGACTCTATGTGACTACAACATCTCGGAGTGTAAATTAAGAATGAAAGAAACACTAATGGGCTCAGCAGTCGCTCTCACTGTGTAATAATAAGGAGAGCGAACGTTGCCGTGATATAAGGAGGATAATGATGATGATCATGAGAGACAAGGAGGCTGTTGTGTGTTGGTTTTAAAACCTGGAAGTCCTCTGACCTGCAGATAAGTGATTATTAAACCTGGAGGCTTGGAGCGGGGGGACAATGGGTGTAAGATGTGGTGAAATGCACCTTTAAACCTCCCTCCTTTTATTCAGAGCCATTTCCTATTGACAGCCTGCTGGGACTCTGAATTGAAAGGGCATGATCTTTTCTGAAGGCAGACAGGGGATGGTACAGACACTATTTTCAGAACCACATCAAGCCAATTAGCACAGCAGCAGCTAAGCCGGTGCATGCTGGGAGTCTGTGAAAGTATGAGAACATGTGTATGAGCGTGTGTGTGTGTGTGTGTGTGTGTGTGTGTGTGCATCTGTTCTTTGTAAGCTGAGCCATATGTTCATATTCTGGCTGTATGTGGTCGTGCGTCGAGCCGCGTGTCTCTTTGCAGTCATGCGGAGGGTTAAAATTATCTCGGGCTCGTTAGCTAAAGCGTCCCAAGCGACTGCTAATTAGCACATAATAGGACAGGCGCGTCCGCCACAGAGGGGCCTGTAATTTAAGAATAAAGTTCATTTTCCTTCCAGAGACATTCCTCACAGCCGTGACCAGGCGACTACAATCAGCCTCCTCCCCATTAGCATCGCCCGTCAGCCGTGAATCATCAGTTATTATTAGCTAACGGTGCTGTTATTACTCTGCACCCAGCACAGAAGAAAGAGACAAACCTCAGGGTACACGCTCTTTTATCAACACTAAAACTACAGCAATTAAACTACAAATACACCCCGAATATCACCACTCAAAGACTCTTTACCTACGTACTGACTGATGATAAGAAATATAAAAGAACCAGATTCATGATGTTTAAAAAGCTGAAACAAAAGCCTTCAATTCTGCCGTCTCTGAACGCTGGAGTTTAGTTTGGAAAGTAAACAGCTCTGGAGGAGGTAGGTGAGAATAAAACATGGATTTGTTGGATTATATGGAGAAGCAACATGCTCAGACAACCCGTCGTACAGGCTGCATCACTGCCGGGTCTTTATATGCAAAAGAAACTTTATACTGGAGGCCTGATGTCAGACTTCAGGTGCTGCTCACTCTTACAAAAATGAGCCAACATGGACTCAAAAAGGGGCAAAATTAGACCCTTTTAAAGCAAAATAAGCCTGTTTTTTAAAAAATGTCTAATCCACAAATGCAAACACTGACAGCTACAGAGTATTAAAGTGAAATATTCCCATTTTTGGTGACTGAAATCAGAGGTGGAAATCTTAAAAAGTTGTACATCTGTTCATGAGGTTTTATAGGGTTAGTACCAACACCAGTTATTAGCAGTTACTGATATTTGAAACATGCAAGAACAGAAAAATATGAAAAAATTGGTCAAAAGTTTGGGACACAAAACTTTGAGTAAGTCCAGCTGTCTGGACTAACTTGTGTGTTTATATTTGTTAAATTTCAAGGACATTTTGATTTTTTTGGTTTTCAGTAGTGAATGAAATAAACATTATAGTTAAAAAAAATTGAGCTTTCTGGACATAATTTGTGGTTTCGGGCATTAAAAGGGCTACAATGGATCTCTCACTTAAACATAGAATTAGACTTTTTATGTATATATATATATTTTTTTTGCACTGACTGTGATGATGATCTCGATGATCTCGACTCTGTGACATTTTGCAGTTTTGTGCAAAAATCCTCTCTCTTTAATTCTCAAATACTCCACCTCTGGCCTTAAAAGCATTTACAGGTTTTTAAGTGTTTTTGAGTGTTTCCGATCATTTAACCTCTCTACTTTACTCGGTTTGACTTTATTTTTGCACAAAAGTAAAGCACACTTTAAACAAAGTTAAATGGTTTTATCTGAACCTTTAATGTCACTTTAATATTTAATGAAGGGCCGAAAAAACAAACTTTATAAAATTAATTTAGAAATTTCACAAGATGCTCTTCTCGCTCTGCGTTCGTCACCTTTTCTTCTCGATTATTTTTCGTCGAGTTTGTACCTCATGTCAGTGTAAAGAGGGGCAGAGCAGCAAAGGTTGAAGGTTCGATTCCCTTCTGCACTAATGTTTGTTTCCACCAATCACCTGATGTTTAAGAATCTCTGAAACTGTAAACCTCATGACAAAGTGAGCCGCTGACATCCACAGACAGACCCATCGATCGGGGAGCCGGGGAGTCTCGCTTCCACTGGCCCCGCCCACCTCTAACCTTTACCGCCACTGGTGGACAGGTCCATCAATCAACATGAGTGACAGCTGCAGCGGCCCCTCATGCTGCTGATCAATGACATGGATTTTCTCCGCTCAGACGCAGATATTATGACATCTGACGGTGATGGTGGGTAATATTCTGCTGTGTGAGATAAACACACACACACACACACACACACACACACACACACACACACACACACACACACACACACACACACACACACACACACACACACACACACACACACACACAGACTCAGAGTAAAGGTGGAGATCAATCTGTGTGTCTGCTGTCAATCAATAACACTTTGAATAGAGGATGAATACAGGGAAGAGGAGCGCTCACACAGGGGGACGAAATGCTAAATTTTAAACCAGAAAAATTCAATAAAATTTACAACAAATGACTTAAATTTGTAAAATACTTAATGTAGTTCAGACATTAAAGTGATAAAACGACTGAAAATGACCTGAAGAAGAAATAAGAAGTAATGATAACACTTTACAATAACTATAAATTATTAATGTAAATAGACAATTTTTAAACAATAAGCAGATAGTTTATTAATGTTTAATCGTCATTTATTATATAGACCATATATGAAATGTAAATTTTAAAAACGTAACTCTAACTTTACAATAACCATCTAAGTCATGTTTATTGATGGTTTATAAACCAAATATTAACCATTTACAAAGTGCTGCTGACACATTTTAATCTACAACCAATATTTAAACCCTATATAAATATGAAATTAATAATTAATGAAAATTATTCATCATAGTTTCATTGCTTGTAAATGGTTCAGTAACTATTAACTTACATTAATAAAATATCTATTTACCATTTATAAATTATGATTATTGTAAAGTCAGGGTTTCCCCTACATGCAATTGGTTGTGGCACACCGCCACGGCTAAATAAAAGCCGCCAACCCTCAAATAAAATAAGTTCTGATCTCACTTAGTTCTACCTCGGACTCATATGTAAAAGCAGTGTTGAATGATTCTACTCGCGCTGTGTGAGCACAACAACACACGCTATTTTTGACTTGTGACGAGTCATCAACGAGCGCATCAAATCCTGTCGGACCCTCTTCCATCAACGTGAAAGGCAACGTTTAAACTTATACATGGTCTGTATAGCGAGTAGCGTGGGTAACGTAACGTGACTGTAACAGCGTAGCAACTGGAGCGGCAAGAGAGTGGGGGTAACAACGACTCCTCTCCCACCACAGCTGAAAAAATTCTAGGAAAAACACTGAAAGTGTTTCCAAAGTAATATGCAAAGTCTTTCCTAAACTAAAGTGCTTGTGGAAACGTGGAAACAGCTTATTTCACCATTTAAAGCGCAAAGTTAGTCGGTTAGAGACATGATAGTCCATAAATGAGTTTAAACCACTTTTTTAGGCTTGTTCTGTTATCTGATTGGATGACAAAGTGCTTCTTTATTTGAAATAAAAGTATAAGGTGTCTGAGTCGAAGAGTGCGTGCTGGAGAAAAGCGAGTTTGCTGTTGCAAACGGCGTCTGCACTGTAAACTGTGAGGCAAACAGAGCTGTGAGCTGCAACAACTCGTCTCGACACTCTCCATACCGCCGCGTCCGACTGTAGGGAATCATTATGAGCCATCTGAGGATGTTTATTAATGACCCTGGCATGGCTGGAGGTGGCAGCCATGCTGTTAATGCTATTCACTGGCACACAGCGAACCGTGGCAGCGCACAAAGAGAGGCAGGCAGGCAGAGGACAAGGCGCCTGGTGGACATCCATATTAATGTCAAGCTCGGCCTGTGTTCTGCTGCCATGAGCCCCAGCTGAAGTCCAGACAGAGCAGCCTGATCCCACAGGACGCGCTCCTTTATCTTCATACCAGCACATCCGCCGCGGCCAAAACTGTCACGAGACGTCTCGAAAGATGATCGTCCATGTCCTCAAAATGTGGTCAGATGCCTTCTGATGTTTGGGGAAAGTTGGAGGGCAAAGTACGGCGATTAAACTTTGTTTGTATCTTTACTTGGACGTGTTAGAAATACGAACAGGACTAGTCCTTTGAGGAGTTATAGTCTGCCTTTCTTCATGACAACAATGTGCTTTTAGTAAAGATGCAGGATATTGGATTTTTACTAATATTTTCAGAAACACTCTTCAGTTATTTCATGGTAAAAAAAAACAAAGTTTCTGCTGTCAGAGGATTTCTCTGTAACTCTTAATTTGACAGAGCCAGTCGTTAAACAAGACAAAAAACTGATAAACAAATTTATTTTTAACACATAAATTTATAAACTCATTATTGATGCATCACCTTTTCAGCCAATAAGTATTTCAGCAGAAATTCATATCTGTCAATACTGATGACATACCGATAATATCCTGCATCCCTCACTTTAAGCAACTGTCACTTATAGCAACCATTCTAGAAACCAGCATTCTGGAGCCTCCTTCGCTGTTGCCGTGCACCAAAGTTGTGTCTCTTTTGATTAAATGATGAATTTGCCCTTTTAAGAAGATTTACCATCTGGTGACATCATGATTCGAGCAAATCTCAAACAGATCTTGTTAAATTCTTGTTTATAGCTCCATGCAGTCAACACACGATAAACTTTACATTTAAAATATTTTAAAAATCTTTAAAACCTCCTCCGCATTAATTTGTTCTTGTTGATTTTATTTTGCGCATGAACAGCACATGCACAAAACATCATAAGTGCATATTCTTATTAGTGATTATAAGCAATTATAACTTATAACTGCATTTATAATCCTCTGTGGAGGTTTGATTAAAAAATGCATTATGCCTTTATGGAAATCTAACAACAGTGTCTTTGAATCATCCGGGGTTTTTTTTAACTCATCATAACTCCCGACATCTTTATACGGTTTCTAAAGTTTATGGAGAATTCTTTCAGCGATCAAACAAAAAAGATCTTTTATAACTGATGAAGTTTCAGTCATAAAACCAAGAGTTCAAAGTTTTACAGTTCAGTTTATTACAACTTTAATTCTCATTTATTTACAGTTTCATTCTTGTCAAAGTTACTTTATTCTAGTTGTTTTCCTTCTTTGTTCTATTCTCGGTGAAGTTAAGACTGTAATCCTCGCACTTGTTGCTTTTTAAGGTGTGAACGATGACACAGTAAAGTCTTAAAAAGGACCAATCAAATACCAGATTTCAGAGTCAGTCTCCACCTTTTTTCATTCCTGTGTGCAGGTTTCAACTCAAACTCCCCCAGCTGAACTTTCTTCACCTTCTTCTCTTTCCTCTCTCTTATCTGATGAGAGTTTCTCTTCCTCTATCACGTCCAGTTTTTCTCTTTCACTTCCACCCAGTGTGGTAGAACAAGGTTATCGTTCCCGAACCTCTGACCCCTGTGACCTCTGACCCCTGGCTTTCTTGTGTGAAGTTGATACCCCCCCCACACTGCCTGTTGTTTCTCCTTGATTCCCCTTCAGTGGAGTCAGAAACTCACCGGCATATCAGTCTGAGGGGAGTAAAGAGCCAAAGTAGTGACATAAAATACGATCGGCCATCATTCAAAGCTGCCCGTAAACTTCAGGGTGAGACTTGACTTAAACTCCTGATCCAAGACTTGAGACGTGATTTGGGACTGTGAGATGTCCCTGTCTCTGATCAGATGCTAACGTGTCTGATTCTTAGTCTAGAACCTGCGCTAAAGTCTGGTCTCTTCTGCTATTTTGGAGATATCTGTGAAGACTGAGAAAGTTCACAGCGAGCGCGGTCTCCTGTGAAACCTAATTCAATCAAAACAACTCAGACTCCAGTCTGGATCGACCTGTCTTCACTCTCATCAGGTCAGACAGAGATGCTAAAGCTAACTGCAAGGAGTTGGAGAAGTTGTTTTGTCCAGATACTGAACTGTTGGCAGCTGCTCTTCAGCTGTATTATGTTTTAAGGAAGTTCAGTCAAATCATAACAATACTTGTTTACATCCTACCCAGGGCAACGGCTGAAGTTCCATGTGATGGTCTCCATGATACTGTTGCTGGGATACAGACTCATCACCCTGAGGCAATAACATCAGGAGACTTATGCTGTGTTCCACTTGTACTCAGAAGTCAGGATTTCCGAGCTCGGAGTCGGAAATTCATCTGGAACGCGCCCCTGAAGTCAGATTTCCGACTCGGAAAGTCAGATGATCCTCACCAACCCCAATATGACGATATTGTCATAATCCAAGATGGCAGCGCAGCACATCAACAATAAAAAGTAACAGTGAAACCCCTTGTAATGTTTTATTTATTAGCACTTCTGTTTTGTTTTTGTAAAATTAATTAAGTGGTTTATGTTGTACTGCCCAACGACTAAATGTGGACTCAGTGCTACTGTGTTTGTAAGAGTAAAATATTGTGTTACATGTTGTTCACAACTGGTATAGCTAACAACAACTAACAATTGTTAACAACAGCTAACAACGGCTAACTGTAGACGTCCATCCTGGTTTTCCTACTTGTTTACTGGAACGCCATCAACTCAGGTGTAACGTCATTCCCAGCTCCGACATCCGACTTCTGCGGTAACTGGAACGCAGCGTTAACATCTTGGTGGACCAAAAACAACGGTAGTGGACGGCTCCTCTCTATTCGCTGCAGGACGGAGAGATTCAGAAGATCTTTTGTACCTACAACCATCGGACTTCTTAATTCTTCTATAAATAGTAGATGAGATTCCAGACAGATGAATTTCCTTTCAGGGATCAATAAAACTCACCTATCATATTGTATGATACATTATATATTATGATACTTAAACACAACGAAGACCGAATGAGGATCTCTTGATATTTAGAAACAGCCTTTTTCTGCTAATCTGTCTTTTCGCTCTGTTTGAACAGGACTCCTACACTTTGATTGAACAGCAGCGGTCCAGGTGTGAACAGCGGTTTTCATGCTGCCGTGGACTTTATCCGCACGTTTTAATGTCTCTGGTGAGAGAAAAGGCCTCTCAGCAGATCTGGAGCTGCAGACCGAGAGGCCTTATTGGCGATAAGGGGAAAGTTGCGGTCTTATTAAAACAGTTTGAGTCTCAGAGAACTGCCGGAGTGATAAAACGCTGCAGGAGGAAGGAACCAGAGGGGTCACAACACCTCCTCCAAAATATTTAATTGGTATTTTCTCACTCTATTTTTCTGCTTCTGCAGGACCTGCCTGCTTTTCAAGACGGAAAATAGTCCACATTACTGACTGCAGCACAGCACCCTGTAGGCCTGTCTGTTTGAGCCAAAGACAGACAATTATTGCAGCTTTTATTACTCTGACAATATTGTAACAGACAAAAACCCACACATACAATTCAGAACACCATGAGTTTGGCAAAACAAAAGACACCTGCTCCTGAATTTAGCATTTATGTCCAACAACCAAACAAGCACCGAACTGCTGAAAAGAAACTCTGAGGGAAGTGTTTCTATCCTTTCGCTCGTTTGTCCATCACTTGTCCTTCGCTTATTGTTTGGTCTTGTTTTTGATTCTCTTACAACAAAAAAACACACTGACAATATCAGCTGATGGCAAATGTTGTTTAGAAGCAACAACGCAACCAACAACCTAAGAACGAGGTCTGGACGAAGTCAAGCATGTACATTTTTCTTAAAAGTAGATTTGTCAGAGAGACGTCATAATCCTAATTTTCTTTATCCAACAGTTCAGTTTTACAGGGTCTCTCATCCGCATTAAGAGTTTTTAGGCGACTACTAGATCTTCTTCAAAACTCAATTTATGTTTTTTTTCGTATAGAGACGCACACAGATATGAACCGAGCCCTCTGTGCATATGCGAACCAAACGTTGCAGTACCACCCAAAAACTGTGGGGGCAGTAAAAGCAATAATTCAAACCATCTGCAGCTCGAAACATGTCATACTTTGAAAAAACTGAGTTCTCCATCCCGAGGTTGTAAAAGATCTAAATCGTAGCTCAGACCGCGGTCTGTAACGCAGCCTCTGATTTCGCCTCTTTTCAAACAGATACATGATTAATATCACCGCCATGTTTGCTGTTATTATAAAATTTTGACTCTTGTTTTTTCGGGTAACTTTTGAGTCAGCTTGTTCAGGAGGATGCTCCAAACACATGTGCACCATGTTCTTGTGAGGTGTTTTGACGTGACAGACTGATCCCACTTCATCCCAACCTTCGTCACCACATACCACCTTTTTATTGAGTTGCATGTTCAAGACAAGATGTTGTCTGTGCTGCTGCGTATCCCAGCATGCTTTGTGCTACAAAACATCCATTTGCTATCCACTCTAAAAGGTTTGTCTACCAGTATCACGGCGGATATTTTGACTGGTGGTAAAAGATACGGTGCTGCCTTTTACTTTAACACTCTGTTTTATTCATAGCCATGAAAGTCTGTGTGGCAACATTCATTAAACCAAACAGCCCATCATACAATTACCCATCATGCATTTCATTTCCACCAGCTGTGATTCTACCAATCTATTTTCTTTAGGTTTAAATTTTACAGCATTTTACTCTTATTACCCGTGTATTCAACTTGGTGACTGTCAATCAGAGGGGTAGGGGCGGAGCTTTGGTGGGGGAAGAACTCAGTGCACAGGAAGTTGGTCTCTCAGGGGTCGAATTTGCTTTCATGCAAACGGAGCGAGCGGCTTTGACGTAATGAGGACACAAAAACATCTCATTAGGAGCCGCCAGCTCTGATTAAACTGCATTAGCTCCCTGCCTCTCTCTCTTTTACTGCCATTTTCTCTCCATCTGCCTGATTTTCCTACAGTTCTTGGGTTAGTCTTTGGTGGATTTCTTAATTCCAGGGTTTAAAGATCTTAAATATTTCCAAAATCTTGATGCAAAATGCATGAAAGGGTTTTCTGCTGCTTAATTACTAATTATGGTTTGAAAAGCTTCTGTTTAAATGCACATAAGTGGAATAAAAATGTTACTCTACCCTCATCTATCCGCAGCTTTCAGAATTAATTTTAGTCTTGTTTTTAAATCTTTAAAATGTCAAATGAATTTTAGGATTCTGTTTGTCTTGAATAACTATCAAATCATGTGCTGTGTTTTATCTTTTCAGTTTTAGTTTTTACATTTTTTTAAATGAATATGTATTATATATTTTGGCCTATTATTATCCCTGTATTCCTCTGTTTGGATATTAATACTAGAATACTCCACATGTGTAAAATCTATCATCCCATTACCAAGCACTCTGGCACCATAAACCTTTGGCACCAGTTTTGGCAACCAAGAAGTAATCCAATAACCTGCTGGTATTTCACTATCTTACAGGCAATCCAAACCCTATCTGTGGTTTAATAATCTAGTGATGATCCATCCTCCCTCTGGGGACCCAAATATCCTCAATGGACATCCACCATCCCAATAGTGATCTAAGTCCCTCTTTCCCCATAGAAATCGTATATTCCATTGCTGCTCCGGTATCATGAAGGTGTCCACTCAGGAATAATACAGCTCACGGGCATTTGAGAATCCAACTGGCTAAACCGATATCTGATCCTTCTTCTAATATTTGAATGGGCGCTTCTGAATTCTACCGGTGATCCACCATCGCATAGGAGATCTAAAGACCTGTCAGCATTCCAGCATCCCATTGGTATTCCGGTATGACATTAGTATCTGGTTAGGAATCCAATATCTCACTGGCACTCCACCATACCACTGGCACTGGTGATCCACTATCCCATCGGTAATCCAACATCCTTTCAGTAATTTAACTTCCTCATCAGCAATTCAACTTTTTTTATATCACACAAACCACTGATGGTCCAGGACCCCTTTTTAACCATCCCATTTGTAATCTACAGTCCTTGTAGCAAACCAACATCTCACTGGCATTATTATATTGACTCCAAGTCCAACTGGTAATTCATTATACTGTTGGAATTTCTGTATCAGATCAGGATCCACAGGATATCCCACTGCCATTCCATTTTCCCACCCAGGTTGGATATTCCAGCGGGCATCGAGTGATCCAGCTGGCCGTTCAGTGTCCATTTGATGGTCCAGTATCCCATTGGAGATCCAGAATTCCTCTGGTGATCTACTTCACCAGTAATAATCCAACATTGATTGTCTCTATCATCCAGTTCTAGTCTAGCTAACATCCGTGTTTTATATGTTGACCATTTTTTCCTCCTTCTGGCTGATATTCTCAGAAAACACAGATTTATCTGACCTCCATATGAGTAAATGTGAACTTTAACAGACGGATTTACTTCATATTGTTTTTATTTTGTTCACAAGCTTCTTAATTTTGATTTTACTTGAGCAGAAAATTAGAATCTTTAAATGAAGTCCTTAATTTCCCACTCCAGACGATAAATACCATCAAAAGGATAAAAACATGATTTTCTTTTATTCAAACCCTCTTTTTGTTCATATTTCATAAATGTTTGATGCTTGCGTGTCTGAATATGGATTCACAACTGGGTGTCCGTGGTCTTTATCATCACACTGTTAGAACAACAAACTGCTGTTTTCTCCAGACGACTGCAGCTTCGTTTCACGCAGGCTTTCCTCTGAGAAACCTCGAGTTGTTTTCATTTTTTTTTCAGACCAAACATCTCATTTTTGGGGGGAGATAAAAGCGAGTCATCAGGGTTGCCTTTATTATTTTTTTAAAAGAGTTTTCCTCCCTGCAGCGGTGCCTTGTTGTCTCTCGGTCCCAGTGGTGCTCCTGACAGGATTCGTCATTCTGCGCTGAGTTATTCAAAACCTTAGGGATCATCAGAGCCTTCAGCAGCCTCGGGCTTCAGATATGAACCTGGTTCTCCACATTTACATCAACACGCAAGCCCCTCCATTCCTCTCTGCCAACACCGTGGCCACTCTTTGTTTCTGCAACATAATCAACAACAAGCACAAACCGCTGTAGAGCGAGTGATAGTGAAAATATTCAGTCCATTCCAGTGATTTTTCTCTTCTCGAAACAAACTGAGGGACAGTTTTTCCCCAGAGGGACTTTTTCTACACACCTGTATTTTCGTATTTATCATTTTCTCAGCTTCTCCAAACAGGACTGTTTATAAAAACACAACTTTGTTTAGACTGGGAAAAAAAATACTTAAGTTGTTCTTAAGAAATCTGGCAGTTTTCCCCTAAAAGTCACGACACAATGACCAACAGAACAGAAACAAAGCCACCGAACAAGCTAACAAAGAGAGCCCTGATAAAGCTGCCAGACTTTGTAGACCTGATCTATTTTTGCATGTGCAACACTTGGAAGATATTCCAAAGGAACCGGCTCAGATATAACTTCACACCATCGTCGAACAGAGGGGCTTTTGTCACCGATCCACTGTAATAATATGTTGTTTTTTCTAGCAGCAGAAGTGAGAAGATTATATCATCTTTAGTCACAGTGGTTATATTCTTATGTGTTTTCCCACTTTGACTATTAACACTTATCTGCAGTTAAAAAAGGAAAAAAAAAAACATCTAAATCTAACAAACAAAAGGGTTGAAGAGCTGATATGCGTGTATTTTACTTATTTTTGCAGCTGTCATGGGTTTGATTATATTTATTGGACATCTACATCTATGCTTCTGATTTAATAAAAGAAAACCCAAATATTCAAAACTCGGAGCCACACAGAGATCGCACTGAGACGTACACGGTCAGGTTTTGCAGAAGGGTTTCACCATTAGCACGTGTTAGCATGTGTTGGTTAGACGTTTTACTATACAAGTGTGTAATTTAAAGACTACTTTAACCCCATTAAATGTAAGCTCACGGACGACGGTGTGAGAATTAAGTAGTGAAATCTGCCGACGTCTTCAGTGAGTGTGTGATTGTGCGAGTGTTTGTGTGAATGTGAGTTAGCTGGAGGAGCCTGGAGAAGAATTCCTGGTTTCTATTGATGATGCATTATTGATACACTCTTCTCAATAATTCATTTACTGCTGAGTCTGCAGGCCGAGCTGAGACTTACTATTTTCCACATTTTTAGATTTTTCAGCCACACCTCCATGCATGAGGGATAATGTGGAAGCAGAAATAATGCACGCTAAAAAAACAGGAGACTGGGTTTGTGAAAAATGGCTGAGTGAAAAATAGAGACATGTTGGTTATTTAGTCTGATCAAATATCACATCTTCTCTACTGTGGAGATAAAAACCACAGCCTCAGTGATGGTTCATATCCAGTTAACAAAAGGTTTCACGCTGTGGCCTGAGGTTCGAGTCCTTACTGAGGTGACAGTGGACAGACAGCAGGCCAGATTCCTGGACCAGTTCCCCCCTCCAGAGCCAAGTCTCAGTTATTTTCCTGTGGTGTAATGAGCATAAAGAGTGATTTAACTTCCCCTAAAGTGCTTCGAAGACAGCCTCACTGATTTGATCTCCAGAATGTTATTCATGAATATGATCAGAAACCCTGAGGACAGCTGAGTGTGCAGCACTGGGACTGTCGAGTGGAACGGAACAAAAGCCAATCAGACTGAAAATGAGTGAAGACACAGTAAACACAGACGAGAAAGTTAGAAGGACTTCAGAAATGGAGGACCAGCTAGACGTGAAAAAGTCATAAATGTGAGGAAGGAAGTGGAAATTATGAGATAACAGGTCACAACTATGAGTAGAAGGGTCAAAATAATGAGAAAACAGTCACAAATTATGAGATGATGGGTCACAACTATGAGTAAAAGGGTCAATATTATGAGATTTATGAGATAATTGGTCAAAATTATGAGAAAACAAGCACAAATTATGAGATGGTACGTAAAAAAAAGACAAACAGGTCAAAATTACATGATGAGGTCAAAATTATGAGATGATAGGTGAAAATATTGAGATAATGGGTCAAAATTACGAGATAACAGTTTAAAATTATGAGAATGGGTCAAAATTATGAGATGAGAGATCAAACTTATGAGAAAGATGGTCAAAAGTATGATATGATAGTCAAACTTATGAGATATTAGGTCAAAACTATGAGATGACAGGTCAATATTATGAGATGATGGATCAAAATTATGAGAAACTTGAGTAAAGTAATGAGTTGATGGATCAGAGTTATGAAATAATAGGTTTAAATGATAAGTTGGTAATGACTTTGAGATATTCATACATTTAATGTTATTATTCAGACTTATTTATCTCATAATTTTGACTTTTTTGATTATAACCATGACCTCATATCTCAGAATTATTTCTTTTTAATTTGATTATTACATTTTTCTTAATATCTTGACTTTTAATCTCAGAGTTCAGACTTTATTTAACTCCACTTTATGTTAATTCTTTATTTTTATCGAGGCAAAGTTTCTCATTTCCATTACAGGCACATATGAACTTCTCTATGCACTGCGTGAAATGTGTGTGTGAAAATATAAAACACTGACATATTATCATATCTAATGATTACTACATTTATTCTTAAAAGCTGAACTGATATTTTAGGTCCCTGCAGGTGTGGAACACTCACAGTCCATACTCCATCAGGACAGTCTGCCTTCTCTTGTCTTCGTTTCTATTTCACTGATTTACTCTTGTTGTCTTACTTCTTGGTCCTTGAGGTCTCAGTTAAGACTCAGGTCTTAAAGGTGTTTCTGGTTTCTTGTGATGTTTTCAGATAATTATTCTCTTTGAGTTCTTTTTTATTTATTTCTTTGAGGGTCAGGTTCAGTTTTTGTTGAGCTCTCTTGCTGTTGGTTTATTTTCCATGTATGCTCTTTGTAAACTTTTGTTTTTAAAAGTGTCATCCATAAAAGCGCCATAAATACAGTTATTTTGATGAATAGGGAATAGATAGGAGAACATTGGTGAACGTTAAAACCTCTTAAAGAGTTTTAAGAGAGGACATGGTCTAAAAAACGGATCTGCGATTGAGTCTCGGTCTTCCAGTTCCTTTTTTTGCTCCTCAGTTTCGGTTTCAGGTGTGATATAGGTTTAATGGACTGAGCTCTTCTCACTTGTGTTCATCAGGGATTCTTTGTTTTCTTGTGATTATTAGTGTCTCCAGATTCATTATTGATAAGCAGTTGTACACACAGGCTATTGAAAGGGAATTTCTTATGATTTATTTGGACACCAGGGCATTTTTTTTTCTTTTGTCTGGCTGATTCAACTTTAATCTTAGTTAAATATTCTGAAAACATCTCCACCCTCGCTGGTTTTAATCTTGGACCTGATTTGGCGAGGGGTTGTCGATTTGCTCACTCTTGAACCGAGGGCATATTGAAGCCTTTGGACATTTCGTCCGATTATTAAAGATCTTGTTTGTGTTATATGTTTTTCGACAGTAACTGCATAAACAGTGGGTGATGTTTTTTTTTTTTTTGCGTTAGCTGGAGGCGTTTCTTCTCCTCTACTCTCTGTTTTCCTAAAGTGATGCTGGCTGATAATCGAAGCGCTCTGTGAAATTAAACGCCGTCCCGATGATAACGGGCTGTTCGCTGGGCTGGATGATGGAAGGGAGAGTGATGAGTGGGAGGACGGAGGGAGAAAAGACGTGGGAGTGAAAACACTAAGGGGAGGTCAGAGGTCAACACATCACACCACTCGTATGTTATCCTGACAGAAACCAGTGCTGGGTGCTTCGAGGCAATGTTGTGTTTGTATGTGAAGCTCGTAGAGAAGAAAACAACTCATAAATGTGTGAATCAGGACAATTTAATGCATCGGTTTCCTGTAATTATCAGGCTCATTGGTTGGCGTTATCTCCTGAAAAAGCTGCCGTTTCATGTGAATATAAGAGGCACAAAAGGAAACGGGACAAACAACTGCAGCTCGATTCGTCTCATCTGGATGTTTCGTGTTTCGGAAGCAAACATAATAATCTTTAATGTGCAGCTCATACCGAATGAAAAACAACTTATCCCAAAGAAATCAATCAGAAAGTGAAGACTGCACACAAACACAAGTTTTCTCCTGGTCTGAGCTGTTGTCAAACTTTTCAGCGCCGCTCACAATACTTCATTCATCCCTCAAGGTGCATTTCAAGGTGAAACCGGTTGGTAAACAACAGAGCATGACATAAACGATGAAATATTCATGCAGAACAAGAACGAGAAAACAAGAGATGTAAAGGTGAGCGTTACAGCTGCAGAAACAACAAGTTATGATCAATAATAATAAATCCTGAAACATAATCTTTGTCCAGAGCTGTCGGGACATCATCCTTGATCTGCCGCCTCTTCCTGCCACAGCTGATTTCCTTATTTTCATGAAGCAGAACACGTTTCCTGTTGATCACGATGATGGTTAACCCTCTCTGCTTTGATTTCTAGGTCCTAAAGAAGTGAAGAAGACACGTCTCCAGAGCCTGGGCGCACTTGTGATGTCTAAAACCAAGGTGGTGCTGGTGGTTGACCTCCTGACCCTGCTGATACTCAAAAACCAGGACCTGCAGGAGGGCGACGTCAAAGACAGGGCAGCTAGAGGGTAGGCAATGTCTACAGCAGGTTTCCATGGTTAAAGAGAAGGCCAATAAGGTCTAAAGCAGACCTGCAAAGACTAGATCTGACCATCAAGGTGAACAGTAGGCTAGCACAGTCTACAGCAGGTCTGCAAAATCTGCAACAGGCTGGTTTACTGCTAACAATGTCAGCAGGAAGTATCAGTGTGATGATACACAGCAGGATGGTAGAGTCAAAAGAAGGTCTGCAGGCTCCACAACAAGCATGCAGACTCTACAGCAGGTTGACCTGGTGAAAGAGCAGGCCAGTAAGGTCTTAAACAGGTCTGCAAGGTCTAGATTAGACCATCAAGCTGGTAGAGTCTAAACAGCAAGTCTGCATCATCTACAGGTTTGTAAAGTTTACAACCAAAGGCTGCAGTGGAGTCAAAAACACTGAGTTTAACTAATGCCGACAGCAGTTCTTACAGCTACTGGACTTCAGCAGTCAGCTCTCAGTCTACAGCAGGCTGGAAGAGGTCTGTTTCATGCATTCATACACTGACAGAGGCAAAACCAGGCCAGCAAAGTCACCAGTATGCTTACTCAATCTACAACAGGTCAGCAAAGTCTTCAGCAGGTTCGCAGAGTCTACATCAAGTTTGATTGAAAGCAGATATTTGACTTCATTTTTACAAAACACTGATTAAAGCGTCCACATACCCTGAACAGTCTACAACAAGTCTGCACCTCCAATCTGTAGTAAGAAAGAAGAAAACAGATTTATACTGATTTGTCATCTGACCATGTTAACACGATCTACAGGAGAAAAGGTTATCTAGAGTCCTCTGGCTGCACGTGAAGCTACATGTTGAAATCGAACTCCTCCGAACTTGAAAATTGGGCATTTCTGAAACGCTGACTTTTCCTTTGAACTGTCAGCTGGTTATGAGGGCTGCCCTTCCTCCATTCAGCTGTGATTAATTGATAATGGGTAATTAATAAGTGGTTAAAGTGTGGGTGAACTGTCAGCGATGACTGACAGCTGTGACAGGGTTTTGTTGTTTTTCTGCGGCTCAGAGCTGCAGCCGGTTTACTGCTGTCACAAAGAGGCTGACGATCAAACTCCACAAACCACAAATTCTGCTCAGTTTTCCCCGTCACTTTTGGATTTTATTCTTTAAGTTATTTTAATTTTTTTTGCTTCAGTGATGTACAGTAGGCCGAAGACAAACAGACCCACAAAAACCAAAACTTCAAAGAATCGGATTTTATCCTATGAAAGCGAGTTTTTGGACTCGGGCAACCGCCATTCCGACATTGATCTCTAATTGCCAGAGTGGCGGTATGTTGCCATGCTATCAAATGTCCCGTCATTCCGACAGCTATCGTCTGCTATGGTGGAGTGGCAGTATTTTTTTTTTTTTCTTTTTTCAAACATCCCACCATCCCGCTGTGGAGCTGGTGCTTAAGAGCACTGCCGGTGACGCAAATACAGAGACACGTGGGTGTACTGATTCCAACATCAATGTAAATAAAATCTCTAATATATTACAACGTGCCGTAATCAAAGCAGGACAAACGCCCGACCAGTTGCCGCACCGCCGTGGAGCCCTCTGCGTGGGTTCGGCGCGGGGCGTGCCCAGCTACGCTCGGGACAGACTCCAGATGTGAAGGCACACCCCCCTCTCCCTTATATGGAAAGTTGCGTCGGAATGATGAGACATATAGGTGTCGGAGTGGCGGGATGTCAGAATGCTGAGATGTCGGAGTGTACCGAGCTAAATTCTCAAACAGAACAAGGCGGTTCCAGACGTGACCCGTTTACTTCAGCTAAGAATCAAGTCAGGTAGATATTGAGCAGCAGTGTGGATCAACTCAGATCTGAATCTCAATGTTTAAGTCTTTAAATTCCTCGATAGAAACATGTAAGGTAAGTGCCCTCTACAGGTGGAAACCCGCTACTGCAACTGAATTTTTCTATTGGCTGAAAAATTCTGTCATTAAACTGTTGTATTTTTTTATTTCTACTAATGTTCAAATGTCTCAAAAGTTCTAAATTTTGTGCTCCATCCTAAAGAAATCAGCACGTTTGTTCACTCATGATTCAAGAAGAACAAAAAAAAAGAAAAGACAGACTTCATTTTCTGGAATCATTTCGTTACTTCACTGAATTATTTTTGACGCTCTTTCAGTCACAAACTGCTGTGTGTTTGAATCAATGGGTAAACATGAATATTCATGTTTTATGTTTTGAGTTCAGGTCTTGATTTGTGAAGTTTCTGGTTCAGTGTGCAGAATTAACCGAGAGGACTTCGCTCCACTTCTGAATCAGGTTTCTTGGCCAAATCTCAAAGATGTGAGCGTTTGTATTTACATTCAGTGGTTTTGGTCTTAAATTAAACATCTTAGGTACAAATCTATCTTCTGAACACTCCGGGATCTTTATTCGATTCTGTCTGTAAAATTTACTCCTCTTTTCCTCCTCTCGTCTCTTTTTATCCTCCTCCCTCCTCCTCCTCCTCCTCCTCTCTCGGTGCGTTTGTGCTCAGCATTATAAAAAGGCCTCGTTTACATCGTACGTTACACCCTTGAAATCCTCCACAGCGGGGGAGATGGGAGCTGGCTGGCGGTGACTGAGCCGGGCCCTCGGGGGACGTTGCCGACTCTCTGGTTGCCAGATGCTCTGCCAGGTCGCGGCGAACGCCACCTCGACAGCAGCAGCAGGTGGCGGTTAGCGTTTGCCAACAAACTGCTGGCAGCGGCGGCGTGCTTACTTAGCCTCTGCCTCCAGAAAAGGCTTGGCAGCTCCAATCGGCTGTGTTAGGAAGCTGATACGCCTACGAATAATGAGACTAAACAAAGAAGCTCTTTTCGCCTCTCATCTCCTAATATTCCTCTTTTTATGGACGCTTTCTGTCCGTCTCTGTGTGAGTTCGTTCACAGCATGTCTGCGGATAAATTTGGCGATTCTACATCATTAAAGCGTCAAAAACATTTGCATGTGTGAGGTCTAACCACAGAGTTACTATCTCCGTCTTATCTTAAAAAGGTTAATTGGCTTTTGGTTGACATATGTGCCTTTGAGGCCTGGACTTTTTAAAGAAACTGTAAATTCACAGAGAGAGACGGTCTTCATATGATTTTTCCTTCACTAAACTCATAAATCTCTTGACTTTGTCTCCGATTGTCTCAAAGACCGAACATTTTTGGTTTAGGCATTTTAAAACCCAAGTTTAAAGTGAGGAATGTTGATTTTCTGATTCCCCTGATCCAGGTTAGATTTGAGTATTTCAGGCCAAAATATTTCAGAGGGAAGGAGGGAGGAGTTTCTGACTGGATATCGCAGGAAGAAACAGATTTCAGTTCGTCTCACCTCCGTTCAGACGGTAAACACAACTAATCTAGTCTAATCTAATCTAATCTAACAGCACTAAGCAGACGTACACAATCCGGTCACCCCTGATGCATGTGCACCACATGTTAACAAGAATAGCTGTGAGGAAGTTCATCAGCCTTTCCTTAAACGTACACTTAAACCGCCTACACGAAGATGATGCAGTTTTAGAGATGCAACAGTGTGGCGTGCAAGTTTGTATTCTACATCGTTCATTACTAAGCTTGTGGTGACACTCTCTAGGGCTGGGCGATGTGGCCTCAAATCGGTATCAGGACATATTGATCAGTTCACCTCAAGAACGATAAATGGACGATAACTACTCCGCAAGCTGCTCACCCCCTCCCACATTAACTTCGTCTTACTACAGCATGTACCTACACACATCCAAAACCAACTTCTAGTTATTTTTCTGACACTGAATATATTGACATGAGCAAAACGACGTTGCTTATTGTCGTAAATTTTCGGTTTATCGCTCAGCCCTACTTCTCCCTTTTTTCAGTAACTTCTGTTTTTGTTATTGTTTTTCTTTATTGTTTTGAAAGCTTTGTCATCAGGTTTTAGACACTCTACAGCCTTCTAAGGATAAACATCAGAAATGACGTACAGCTTTAAGAATAAACCGGAGACCTCTCCGGTTTATGTCCTCACAGAAACACACAGTCTGCTGAACCCTAGTGCCTGTGAACGCACCGTTCGTGCTGCCTTCAGGCTCCTGAGTTTTCATATCACATCCAGGAGCAGTGAGGCAGACCCGCACAGTCTAAACTCACTTTTCAGGGGAACGAAAATCAGCTCGCCCAATAATTCAGCAGCGTCATAAACACATTCATACATATGGACGAATCGCCCGCAACGCCTGTTTGAGCTGAATGTTTTTTTCATGGACAGCAGCAGAGAACAGCCGTCTCCCGGTTATTGGCTCTGCTTACGGGGCCTCAGGGTACCATCAAAGATTTAGGTCGGCCGCGGGCAGCGTCCCCCCCCCCCCATTCCGATCAGTCACCGAGGAGATGAAGACGCCGCCGGGTCAACCGCCTCGTCGACAAAGAAGACGAGCCGGACGAGCGGGGAAACGAAACCGAGACCGAGAGGATTCCAGACTGAAGCTTCTGCCTCCAAACTTCAGGTCGTAATTTATTCATGAGGTTTGAGATGAGGGACAGATACTGTATGAAGACAAACACACACTGATACACAAGCCTGGAGTCAAACACACAACCTGCCACTGACAGATCTCAGGTAAGATTCCCACCTTCTTAACACCCCCCTCACTTTTGACTTCTTTCAAAAATATGGATGTGAAATAGATAAAAGGTAAATCTAAATATTCAGTTTAAACACATTTACAGACACATCTTATCAAACTGGAATACCTTAGAAAAGTTGATTTTTACTGTATTTTAATTTTCTAAAGGTTAGCTTTTATATAATCCACATTTGTTCTCTGTTGAGTTAATCCTTTCAGGTCTAATTTTGTTTTCATTTGGTTTACAGCTCATGAAATTCAGATTATGAGAATATTTCCAAAGATGAACTTAAAAAAGATGAAGAATTAAGAAATGTTCAACTTCTGAAACGTGTTTTTATTTACACGCTCAGATTTTGGTTAGGGAATCTTTAACCATGAATTCATGCGTCACTGCGTCATGGCGTTGAATCCCCTAAAAGGTGTTTTTTTTTAGGTGTATTTCAGGATGTCAGTGACCCAGTTCGATCCACTTCCGGTGATTCCTAAAGAAAAAACAACGGGTCAAAGTTTCAAACGTGATCAAAACAACATGAGGCTATATTTTTGTCTAAACTTTTAACAAATTCAGACAAAGAAGATGAACTTCTCGTCTCATTTTACATGAACATGTTTGTTGCACAGATGTGAATAAAACCAAAGTAAAGGTATTACATATGTTTAGTTCACTGGATTCGAGTCTGAATGCAGTGCAGTAGAGTTAATGGAGAGGTTAAAAAGTTTAATTTGGCACTTTGATGGTCACCATTTTGGCGATGTAGTGGAAGAGGAGGCACATTTTCGAAGTAAGAAACAGTTTGCAAAAGGGAGTTACAACACTGCATTTATAGAAGGAATAAAATATCATTATATACTGGCAGTAATGCCGTCCATAGAGCTCGCCAAAAAGGACGTGTCACTGTAAGCTAGTGTGATAAACTGTCTGCTTTTATATAGAACTTTTAAAAGGTACGAAGTTTAAGTGTGTCCGTTTTCACATTTCCTGGCTTTTCCCTGTTTTCTGTAATCACACTGATCCCTGAACTTGTTGCATTGTCCCTTTTCTAGGGTCGTGCTTTTGTCTCTGAATCTCCTCCTGACTGCTTGGATCTTGTTCTGCATGTGAAGTTTCCGAGTTTTTAGCTGTAATATTCTCATAAATGTGACTCTCCTGCTGCGTTCATTTGTTGTCATCTTTTCTCTCTCTCTCTCTCTCTCAGCTCAGCTGCTGGACTCCCCTCAGCCCTTTGCCATAATCATCCTCTGTCACTGATGACTGAGGCGTCGTTTAGTCGAGTGTTTTCCAGGGAGATTCCCTGCGGTTAATTCCATCAGTCACACCGTTAGATTTCCCTGCAGCTCTCCTCGCTTTGGAGGAGCCGAAATATTAAGAAGGCGGCAGCGAATCAGATCCCATCTCTGGAGGGAAACGACTCTGACGCTCTGCTGTGACCGCTAAACCTTAAAAATGAATACTGGAATATTCCATGAAATGGAAAATCTTCCATCTCCGACAGCCTCTCCTTTCACTTCTGTATCTGTACTTGGTTTACGGCCTCATTCGGGGTCGCTTACAGAATAATTACGAGCAAACAGCAGAGTCTCTGATTGTGTAAAACCAAACCAATCATCCCTAAAGAGGAGAAAGCTATGTGGACCCTCACTTAGGCCTGAATAAATCTGTCAAATCCTTCATGTTCTTGGACGCAGAACTTGTTGTTCTCATTTGGCTTCTGGTTCACTGAGTCAATTCCTCCTGACAGGATTTCTTAGACGCTCATGTGTGTCATTGGTGCACTTGTTGCACAGTTTTCTTCTCCAAGATTTTGCTACTTTAGTTTCATCGTTCATATAATTGTATTGTTATTATTCTGTGGTCTGTTTTTTTTTATTTTTTTATTTGGTTTCCATGGATACGTGAGAACGTAGTCTTGCCACATCATGAGGGGAATGCCGTTCCATTGATGATGACATCACAAGGCTAGAATAGAATTTAGTCTTGTGACATCGTTGGGGGAATTCTGTTCCATTGATGACATCACAAGGCTAGAATAGACTTTTGTCTTATTCAGACATTTTCAGGGTTTGAGGAAGCCAAAGAGCTTAAAGAGGAGGACAACCCCTCAAGATCCCTCCTTCTGACCTAAACTAAACTAACTACCCTCTTATATGAATAAAACAATTAACCCATGAGGAAATCTCAACACGGACTGGATTTTAACTCCAGCTCCTGACCTGTTTATACACAGAGATGAAGTGAGGCTGAGTTAGCATTTCCACTCTTGGTTAACTCCATTTTCAAAGGTGATCGCCATCTTTCGACGTAGTAAAACACTACATCCATGTTCAATACGGTTAACTATAAAACAAAATATTTCCTGTTTAACCTTTACGCCGTTCAGACTCTAAAATCTATGAAATCCATTCTTGGAAAACCAAATTTCAAGTTGGGACCTTGTTTCCTGCCACAGAATGACTAAACCAATGAGTGTTGGCGTTGCTATGGCGATACTTTGGTCTGGTGAAGTATGCTCTCTTTAGAGGCGTATCGTAGAAAAGTAAAGGGGATTGTTCACAATGAAGTAAAACAACAATATACATCCTTAATATCAAAGATCAGGATTCAGTCTGCGGTCACACCCCCTTTGACGGCTCAGGGTCACGAACTTTACGAAGTCGGCTTTCAGTATTCGGCCGCAGCAGCTTCAACGGTTTTTACCAATGTTTTTTTTCACAGTAAGGCTGAGAGGAAGGAAGGCTAAATCAACTCCAGATTTATACATGATGGATCAATTAAATTGATCAGCACACAGAGACGCTGTGATGTTTGAGGAGCGTTAAAACCTTTGTGCGTTAAGAATTAGACAACGTCTTCTGAGAGGAATGAAGCAAAGGCAAGTTTTATTTTGAAAGGTTCTGCCTTTTCTAATGATCGTCAATGGGATGCTTCCAAGACAGATGTGACATGGACATCAGTTTGTCTGGTTAGATAAAAACATAAAAGTCACCAAACCAGAAAAACAGTAAAAATTATCACCAAATTCGAACTATAACAGCTTAATCTAAAGTTGAATTATTTCTGAGTACTAATTTTTCACTGTACCGAAGTGCCCCTGTTATATTACCATTGTGTAAAGTTTCATGCAACACTTCGAGTCAAAGGCGAGCCCGGATCAGCGGTTGAGTTGAGTTGAATTGTTGCAGCAACAGTTTGTCTGGGAGGATAAGAGCGTTAAAGTGGATTTCAGCGGCTGAACTCTGGGATTTTCTCCGTCATGTTAACGCTCACATCACCACATCAGCGCTAACAGTGCAGCTGCTGATCAGCTCTGTGATGTGGCTCTTATCTGAGCCGCCGCTATCTGCCACCAGCTTCCTGACTTTAGCCCCCTTATCTCCCAACTCCCCGCGCCCCTTTTCCGTGACTCCTCCGCTCCCTCATTTTTTCCAGATTACTCTCCGTCTGTTTCTTCCTGCTGTCGGAGGACGGCGCGGTAAATGAGATTAGTGATGGTGGCTGCTGAGGGAAGCCCTGGCCTGAGGCTCTGCGGGCTCTCCAGCAGACACTTTTTGTTTTTCTGGGGAAGTGATGAAGCGAGGGTGACATTCAGTCAGTCAGGGAGGAAGACAAAAGGCAGAACAAGGCCGCTCTGTCTGTTCAACATGCATTGGTCACAGTCTCTTTATGGAATCATGACTCGTACACAATCCAATTTCATGACACTATTAGAATCTAAAGAAAATTACAAAATAAAAGCCCCTCCTCGGCCGCCTCGAACTCACCCGACGTCTTCATTTACCTCCCCCCAGCAGCGACACGGCACATACAGATCTGTGCCTTCATGAATAAGCGAATACATAAATAACGCAGATAGCATGAATTATTCAAGTCCTCCAGCGCTGATGTAGGTGGGAGTGGAAGCTAACCAGCTCTGACAACAGACTCACAGGGGGAAAAGTAATAAAGGTTCAAATAACCTCGGCGGGTCTGCAATCACTTCGGTTTAATCCAAAGATGCTGAGTATGTTCCTCAGAGTCGACACGTGTTTTTATGAGACTCTGCTGAGCCTCCTGTCCCGCTTTAAAGGGAGGATCCACAGTTTTGGCCGCTCTCTCTTTCCACACTAAAATCATTTTTCATTCTGGTTTTGTGATTTTTATCACCAGGTTTGAAGATCATGTGCGCCACGTAAAAGTAGAAATATGCTCAAAGAAAGTGTAAGCTGCCATGATGTCAGACAAGATAAAC
This sequence comes from Xyrichtys novacula, assembly GCA_962446985.1. Taxonomy (NCBI): domain Eukaryota; kingdom Metazoa; phylum Chordata; class Actinopteri; order Labriformes; family Labridae; genus Xyrichtys; species Xyrichtys novacula. Next base: position 34,411,068 of record OY660869.1, on the reverse strand, counting down.
AGAGTTTTTTGTACGTAAAGTGAAGATCTCTCACATCAACAATAATCTAACCTTTTCACTAACACACACACATGGTTCCCTCAAGTCATAGCCATCAGAAAAAAACATGAAAACATGATTTAATTCTGATTTTTCAGGACTTTAACCTCAAATGTGCCACACTCAGCTTCCATACAAGTCCTACCAGCACAAAGCGAGTGCACACCTGTTTAAAAGTTGTGAATAAACCTTCACTCTGGGATATATCTTTGAGACGTGTAGAGAAACCTCTACTCTACTCCAACCCTAACTCTCTTTACTCACTAGAGCCTGAGCTAACGTTTCTGTGAGTGAAGGCTGGAAATAAGCGTGACATTTTCTGACTTTTAGACACTGAGGTTTGTGTTGTTGTTGGATTGAAAACCCTCTGAAAGGTGTGTAATATCCCAAAGTCCTCTGTAAACTGGCCTAAAGGTTAGCTTTCAACCACAGCCGTCTGCACAACAATGACCAAATGTTTCCGGAGACACTGGACTCCGAAATGAAGTCTGATCTTTTCTGTGTGGATTCTCGCAGATTTGTGTTTTCCACCCTGAGGAGGTGACTGACAGATGCTCCTATCCACCAGCAGATGATGGGCTCTAGATCGGAGATTCATCTCGTCCTCTCTCCTCCAGACTCTCCACACCAACCTTTTCCTGAACGTATGCACGGTTTATCTCTGTTCAGGGGTGGTGGGGTTAATCGCTGGTTTATTAGGGTCCAAGCACCAGTCGTCATCACAGTCATAGCCCTCCTAACTACTTAAAGCTGGTACTATGATGTCCACTCTGCTTTAATTAAATGTGTAGACTCTAAAGAAGGAGGACATTTGTGTAAATCACTGCATGTATGCACTGCACCCTCAATTTTAACGCATTATCCACATCCTTTGATTTCTGCATTTCTGCAAACTCTTTATAGCTGCTGCATAGTTTTCTTTCGTTGCACAGTTTGGTCTAATTTGCAGGTTTGTACCAAATAAAAATTTATTCAGTTAAAATAAATATTAAAAGATCCATGCTGATATCTTCATTTTGCACATCACTTTACTGCAGCTGCATCACGCACCAGAGTGTGTAAAGGTTCAGTTTCTTTAACTTCTGCGGTTTGTTTGCTTTCCTTGCCTGAACTTCAAATATGATTCAAATCAAAAAAACATTGATTCGTTATCATTATTATTTTGTTTAAATAGATAGACTGAATGCACTTTGAAAGAAAACTATCACATTTTAAAGGAGCTTATCAAAAAACACATCTATTCACTTTTTTTACAGATTCAATATTCCGTCTTTTTATGCGAATGCAGAGCAGAGTATTTGCTTTGTGGCCTGTAACTGAGCGAAAAACACCAACATGATAATGACTGTGAAAAGTTTCTTTCAGGAGATCCACTGGGCTTATTTTGCTGTATTTTATTTGATTAATCTGGTTGTTAAATCAAAGCTGAACCTTTGAATCTTTTTTTCTGCCGAAAGTACAAATCAGTGCGCCTGCAGCAGCTCAGAGCAGCAGTTTAATCTCAGGGTCCCTCATGGCTCTCTTCCTTCAATAATACAACTCCTGTTTGGTGCAAAAATACTCTCATCCACAATAGAGCATATTGTGCAAACTGGCACTTGAACTCCAAGCAGAGCGCTCTTCTTCTTCTTCGTCTTCTTTTATATAATTCTCCTCCAATCAGTAAAGCAGCAGCGAGCAGAGTTGTCGGCCAGCGTCCGCGGCGATCACCGGGACATCTGCTGCAGCTCTGAGGCGACTCATTGTCTGCTCCGTGTGTCCGTCCACTCCAGACGATCGCCACAGGCTACGAGCCGGCCTCAGCTGTCAGAGATGAGCGCCCGACATACAAGGAGGGAACTGTTCAGCCAGGAGGAATCTGCTCCATGGAAATCGATGAATTCTGGAGGGGAGAGGGGGTGCTTTTGACGGTGGGTGGGATAGAAGACCACCACAGGCTCGCCAGCTGATGCTGCTGCTGGAGGGAAAACAACCTTCACTGGGGAAAAACGATCGCTTCTAATGGTGTTCATGCTGCTAATGCAACACTAGAAGAAGAAGTGTTATGTTGGGTTTGAGGTTCTGTTTTTGTGTGCAGACGACCCGACTCTGACCGTGTGTTACTCTGGTAGATTTGGAGTTTTCTTTTTAAAGTTGATTTCACATTCATCAATTATTAAATAAAACCATCTGCTCAAAAGTTGAAGGTTGAATCACCTGCTTATTAAAGGGCTGAGTATTGTCAGGAACCTCTTAAAGGGATATTTCAGTATTTTTGGAGGGAGGTTGTTTGGAGGGGAAGCTGCAGACGAACTACGTTTACGTTTTCAGCTAATTTTGAGTTCTTTAAATCGTTGTCGTTTTCTTCAGGAGGGAAGCCCAGACGGCCCTCACCTCCACCAGCTCCTCCGGGGGATTCCCAGGCGCTCCCAGGCCAGGTGAGAGATATAATCCCTCCACCTGGTCCTGGACCGGCCACAAGGTCTCCTCCCGGTGGGACGTGTCTGGAACACCTCTAACGGGAGGCGTCCAGAAGGCGTCCTAACCAGATGCCCGAGCCACCTCAGCTGACTCCTCTCGACGTGGAGGAGCTCCACGAGCTCCCTGCAGTGTCCGAGCTCCTTACCCTATCTCTAAGGCTGAGCCCGGACACCCTGAGGAGGAAACCCATTTCAGCCGCTTGTATCTGCGATCTTGTTCTTTCGGTCATTACCCAAAGTCCATCGGCACGTAGATCGACCGATAAATCGAGAGTCTCGCCTTACGGCTCAGCTCTTTCTTCACCACATGGTCTCTTTAAATACTTGTTAAATAATAATGCTGCTTTATTTTTAAATTGCATGCAGAGCTGTAGTCTGCTTAAAATCTGACACCAACTTCCACTCATTAGAAATTAAGTATGAAGGAGTAGTCCAAGTGCCGCTCTCTCTCTCTCTCTGCTGACTTTCTAATCTGCATTTTTAAGTCGGTTTGCTGTCGTATGTTTCAACTGTGTTTAACGTCTTCTCTGATTCCCTGTAGCTCCTCAGGTCCCTGCAGATGAAAACTTTATGAACTCGCTCAGAGTTCGACTGCGCTCTGCAGACGCTGCATTTGTTTACCATCCCTGGGTTACTCTGTTTCGGCCCTCTGGACGAGCTTCATCGCTTTTGCACCAAAGGGGTCTGGTAGATCCAAACTGGGTTTTTAATGTGTTTTACATTAGACTGTGGAGGTGCTCGCTAAATAATCAGGGTATGCATTGTAGACTTAAACCAAGTTGTAGACTTAAACCAAGTTTTTGCCAGACTACGACGTTAAATGACAAAATAGTGAAGTGTAAGAGATCGGTAAAGGAAAAGAAGTGTTGAATAAGACAAATTAAAGGTGCAGTGTGTAATATTTAGCAGCATTTAGTAGGTTAAAGTTGTTAAAAATGGAATAAAGTGTTCATAAGTATGTTTAAATCAGTATATAATCACCTGTATATTAGGGCTGCAGTGATCAAATATTTTATTAATCGAGTTTTCTACCAAATATTCCATCGATCACTCGAGTAATCGGACCCAAACGGCAGGTTCTGATACAGTGGGATTTCCTACGTCACAAATCCAAGCTCCGCCCCCAGAGCTCCGCTATGAAGGCCAGACTTGGAGAAGTAGAGAGGACGATCGTGGAACAAGCATGTAGTGGATCGCAATGCTTGTAAGAAAGCTAATTATGATATTAACTTTGATCATGTCCCTAAAGACATTAGTGTCTGAGAGCTGAATAGTTCCTGTGTTACCTGCAACTTCTACTTCACCAACAATGTTAGGCTACAATCTAGCATGAAGAGGAGCGTGCAGAGCAGCGCCAACTCCGCCCACGACTCAGAGGCGAATCGCTAATGAGCTGCTGGAGCTCTACAGAAAAAAGACCCTCTCATCATTCATTTTTTCCGCTCTGCAAAACCCAAACCACGCCTACTCCTCCTTCTACCGCGGTGATGTAAGCACGTGGTGCCACCTTGATAATAATCAGTGCGAAACAGCGATGATTTGAGCTCATAAATGAGTACTCAGAAATCATTTTTTGTAATCGAGGTACTCGAAGAATCGTTTCAGCCCTACTGTATATAAACATGGTTTGGTTATAAACTCAAAATGAGTCTTTAAATCCACATGTTAGCAGGTCCTCTTCCACGGAGGCCACCATCTCGTTTCTCCAGAAGCACATAAATATTTAACTAAGAAATGCATTAAAACTGGCAAACAAACGGGTTTGCCACGGTGTGGTTGTTGACTTTGCATTGATGGATGTTTCCAAATTATAAAAAACTGACAAAAACTTCTTGTCCTTCAAGGCCACCGTACCTTTACAAACATGAGGGTTGAGCAAGGGAGCATTTCGAGCTAAAATCTGACGCCTCAGAACCAAAAAATCATTCTATTTCTAAGCACCGTACTATTAAGTATCATCTAAAAAACAACATACACAGAATCAAAACTGCAGATACACACTGACTTACTCAAACGAAGATTCAATCATATTTTTTTAGAGTTCATGTGATTCACCAAACCGGAGGATTTGTAGGGATTGTAGATGTATCTAAAAGTGTTGTAAGTAGTGTTGTTAGTATGATGTCTGTTTTATAACCAGGATACCTCAGTCTATGAAAACTGTGAATGGACAGAGGAGCTCTAATTAAAAATTCATAAACGGTTTGTAATGTGAGGACACAAATTAATAAATGCTAATTTGAGGGAACAATTACAAAAATCTTCACAGACATTATCCCCCTGACCAGGCGGCGTATTTTTGAGGATGCATTTGGATAATCATTTCACACAGTTGTACTCGGCGTTGATGGCTGCATTAATTAGCGGAGCTGCCGTCCACCCACAGCCAACAGAAGAACAGGAAGCCTCTCGAAAAATGGACGGGCAGCATCCAGCAGCGCCTACGTTCGTTCTCACATTCATCCCAAGCGTTTAAGCCAACATCACTGACTGTTAAAAGATCCAACAACAGCCTGTCGTCATGTTGAATTAGACTTGTTTACTGAAAACAACTAAATGCTTGACGGGAGCTGAAAAGACAGGATTTAATTTGAAGCACGATCAGGAGCATATTTGTTCAATTACTTTACATTTATGGAGTTAACAAAGGGGAGCTTTTGTCGTCTTCTGAATGTGATGTTCGCTTTGTTAGCGGCACAGCTCCAGGGCAGACACCGAACTTGAAAATGATACAGCGTGATGTGAAATCTGACTGCATTTCAGGGAAAAATCTAACTTTACAGGACAAAACAGGGACTGAGACAGAGAGCTCCTCAATCTGAGGGTCATTAAAAAACCTGGAGGTGTTTTTTTAAATCAGAAAACTGACAGAGATTTAAATCCTGATTTACATTAATGTGTACAACGTCACAGCATGGAATAAAAGCAGATGTTTGAGCATCAGAATGAGCGACCAGGAGCACCATCACTTCTCCAACATGCAGGTATTTAAGCAGGTGTGCATGACTAACCTCTGAATTCCTGTAGATTCTTTCCCCTTAGAGTCAACGTGTTTCCTCCCACTGGTTCCTGCTGGAAGCATCAATCTGCACAGAGCGGGTCAAAGGAGACAGTTAAACATCGAAACATGTAGTTCAGGTAATTCGCCCTGTCCGTGTTGTCAAACTGCATTTTGTGACACAGAAATAAAAAGAAGTTTTGTAAATGAAAGTAATCTTCAAAGTAAAACACTCAGAGTGGGATTTCTTTTGACTACATGAACAAACCGTCAGAGTTAGTTGAGTCTGGAGTCAGGAGTTCAGAGGGTTTTCAGCGCTCACTCTGGAGGTGGAAAACCACACAAACCTGGATCTGGATCACAGTTTTTCTTAGTCAGTTCTGTTCTGGGTCTTTTTAGCTCTCATTAAGCGTGATCCCTGAATCACCTGCTGCAGCCTGGTGTCAGTATTTCTCACTTTATTTCAGTTGTTTTCTAATCTGGGCGCCCTCAGTTAACACCGAACTCGTCAGGGATCAGTTTACATTTTTATGGTTTCATTTAAAAATCAAACTCACCTTTGTCTGTCTGTCTGTCTGTCTGTTTGTTTGTTTGTTTGTTCTTGTCTGAGCTTCACTGACAAAAGGCCTGCTGGCAGTTCAAGATGGCTTCTTAAGCCCCGCCCACAGGAAGTGAGAGGGACCATGATGGGAAATGGAGGGGGGGACTTTCATAAATAACTTTTGTTTCAGTTGTTAAAGGTTATTTATTTATTTTTTTATGTAAATGTGGATTTTTAGAGTTTGGTTCTGTTGAATGTTCAGTTTTCTCTCTTTGAGTTTCACACTTCAGTCTTCATAATCCCCGACACGTCTCACTTAAACTAGACCTGGTCAGGATCTGTTTGGGTCTTTCTGCTACACTGACCTCTTTTAGTTTTGAGCTGCTACTTTTCTTTTTTCTTTGTTATAGTAACCCTTTATTGTCTTTTGTGATACTTCTATCAAATCAGTTTAAACCCTGAGCTGCAGACCCCTCAAAGTCAGTGGATTTTATAACTAGTTACTCTGTCTTGTATTTCATTTTTAAAGCTGATACTGAAAACAGCGATGACAACAGCCGAGGCTCTAAATGACAGATTTTTGGACAAATGTAAAGGAAAGAAAAACGTCTTTTATTTGGATCAGAATCTTTTTATTCCCTGAATAATCCGGGTTATGGTTTTCTCGTTTCCTCTTTGCCAACATTAAGAAGTGTTTTTAAACATGTTTCATGATGGTTTTAATTAATGTTTGCTCTTTTTTGTTGCTGTATTTCTCCTGCTGTCGCTCTCCTGTCCGTCTTATTTCATACTTGATTTAATTTCATCTTTTTAAGTCCAGCGTCTTTTTTTAAAAATATTTTTAGTCTTTCTCTTGACGATCATTTCCAGCCTTTCTAAAACACGCACCAGTCCTACTTCTCAAAGTTTAAACTCCTTATCTAACTTTGTAAATATTATCTTTATGTTAATCGGCCACATGACGCCGGCGTGCTGCAGCCGATGACATCACATGGCTTCCTATCAGGGGTGCAAACGCTCCCGCGATGCCTTCACTGACTCCTGCACTGCGGGTGAAAACTAATGAAAGCATCTCAGAGTGAATCGGGGCACAAATTTACTTCCTGCGACGCTGAGCTCACCGCCTGCCGCCGCTGGCAGCTGCTGATGGAGATGATGGTGATGATGATGGCGGCGGCGGCGGCGGCGGTGGTGGTGGTGATGATGTAGCAGAAGGCCTGCAGGAGTTTATGATCCGTGCAAATGGAGGAATCTGCATATTGTTGCATATGAGTTTGCCTAATGGACGCCCACACGGCGAAGAGACGATAATAATAGAACATGGGAGACAAGCTGTACAACATCACGAACATGCAGACACACACCTCCGCGCTCCCGCCAGAATCACGGAGGGAGAGGAGGAGGAGGAGGAGGAGGGGGATTCAGGAGGTAAGGAACTGAGGAGGTAAGGAGAAATAAAGGAGGAAATGTAGTGAAGAAGAAAAAAAAACGGTATGCAGAGAAAGGAAACAAACAGGGACACATGAAAAATTCAGAGGGGAGATGACAGATGGGGATAAACAGCATGAAAAAGAGTCATTTAGTGAGAGAATATATGAAAACAGAGAGGAAAGGGGAATAAAAAAGAAGGGTGGAAATAAAACAGAAAGCTAAAAACTAAAGAAAAGGAAAGATCAGGGAAAAGGAAGCTTTTAAAACAAAGACATGACATTTATAATGAGGTAAAAGAAGAGTACAAATCTGAACAATAAGAGGGGGAGCAGAGAAGAACACAGGAAAACTGTTAATTAAAAAAAACAATGAGAAAATAAATGATTAAGGAAACAAGGGTCAAGGAAAGGAAGCAAAAACAGGGAATAAAAAGGAGATAGAGAGGGAAAAAAGTTTAACACCTGCATAAAATCAGGTCCACGGAGAATATCACACATCAGGAGCTCAGACAGACTCCTCAAAATCACAACCGATGTTAGCGCTCGAAGAAAGAGGGACTGAACTAGACGACACCAACAGCAGCTTCTCACCAGGCTGCTAAAGTGCGTCTGATATTTCCAACCAACATGTTTCCTTTTTCAGTCGGTCATGGCCGTCCCTCAACATCGTAAAGACAGGGAAGTTGTCAGCGAAGCTCAACAACAGGATTCCATCTTCAGTCCAGGGATCGTGAGGTGAACCAGATGTGGTCTGAAAATGGATTTGACGGTCAGACACTTCTTCATGATCCCACTAAGGCTGATTACTATGATCAGACGGAGATACTTTTTCTAAATTGTCATGTTATGAAATTTTATGATGTTTTGTTATAAATTAATGCAAATTATGTTTAGAGCAAAATCAGAAATGCTCCCTGACTCAACACAGAGGTTCTTTTCAGTTCAGGACAGTCCGTATAAAACCAGAGGCGCTGTACAAAAAGCTGAAAGAGGTCTGAAAAAGAGACGCGTCTCCGTTTAGTGGAGTTAAACTCTGAAATGATGCTGACATAAATCTAAAAACATGTCATTCTTTTTCGTTTTTTAAGAAAATAGTTTGTAAAGATATTTTTGAAGCCTATAAGTGCGATTATTTATCTGTTGTGGTTTCTTTGCTTTTCTGGAGGTCGGTAGATTAATAAGTTAGAGGTTAGACTTTTATAATCAGTCTGTTTCTGCCTTTTCAGTCGATATTCAACATGATTCTTGGTTTAGTGATTTAGTGTGAAATGTCAATATTGTGGACAATATTTGGTGTTGTCATGACTGAATAAACGACTACAACTACAACTACTACTACTACCACACTTGTAATGTGTAGTGTGACCCCAGTTTCAGACACACACACACACAGCCGTTGTTCCGCACTTCCTGCTCCACATTACACCTCTGATAGTCTGTCCACCCTCGTTTGAGTTGACCTGCGGCCCCCTTGACCCCCCCAGATAAGCGTAGAGGTCTCTTCTCTCTGACCACTTCATTTTCAACACACCTTACTTAAATGCATTAAAATATAACAGTCGACCCTCGCTGCAGAAACTAAAACAGACAGAAGGAAAAAGGGAATATGACAGAAGGAAGGAGAAGATGAAAAGGAAACATAAGAGGAGAGGAAACAAGGGGAGGCAACATTAGAGGACCCTACTTTTTATCACTCCCCCCGACCTTTGACCTCTCTGTCAGAGTGGGTTCATGTCTCCTCACTGAGCTGTCAGTACCAGCAGATATTTTGGTTTCCACCACACAAAAACACAGACACTCTCTCTCTTCGCGGGCCCTGGACGTCTGCCAGCTTTTAAAGCCTCAGCAGAGATGCAGATGAAGGAAATCATGTCGACTGTGAGGATTGGCCAACAGCAATTAGGCTGTTTGTCTGCTGGTTTGTGTGTGTATGTGTGTGTTAAGAGGAAGGATGCAAAAAAAAAACACAACACACCAGGGAAGACGTTTGTGTTTCGGTCACATTTGCAGCTAAACTTACACGGCGCTTAGGTTTTCTGTCCGTATTAGCTCAAGAACATCGTGATTATTTCCACAAATGAGATGATCCTGTAAAACAGCTGACGGCGGCGGTGTTTGTGGACTTTCTGCATCTCCTCGCGGTCGCTTTGTGTCCCTCTGTGGATGTTTTTGCAGCTCTCTGTGGAATTGGTGTGTGAATTAATTTCCCCTGTCTGTCTTGCTGACTGTTGGCCCGCCTGTTGATCCAGCAAAGAGCGAGCGTCGCCTCTCGAGTCTGCTTTTGCTTTCCGTTTTCTGTTCAACAACAATAACAAATGTGCTTTGATTTACACTAAAAGCACAACAAAGGCAGAATTAAGACTTTAAACTGCTGATAAAAGACAGTAAAACAGAGGAATAATAACCAGCAGTAAAACAATGGGCACCCACAGGGACATAGAGTAAGAGTACAACAGAGTCATTAAAATCAGAGTGAAGCAGAGAGCTTTGAATCACTGACACATGGAGAGAAATCTTCTGAAGATGGAGTTCATCTGTGGGAAAGTTAACTGGAGCGAAAGCACCAGCGGGAAACAAGAGCAGCGATGTCGTATTTGAACCCGAGGCGCCGAGCTTCCGTTATGCTCAGATCTTTGATTCGCGCCGCGTGGATGAAATTTGGAACGACTGTTTGAGATTCAGATGGGAGAGTGTGGAGGAACCGACGGCCCCCATAATGCAAGAGTGAGATCTCCGCCAGGAACCTAAAGCCTGTGGGTAATTATCAATCATGTGATCCATACGGGGGGAAAACCGGCGAGCCAAAATCCTCCAGAACATTCCCATCGGAGAGGAGGAGACCTTCGTTTTCAACGTCGTTCCAACAGTTACTCCAAAGTCCTCTCTGTGTTTACTGTAAATTCATTCAGATTACATCCTGATCGTTGTTTATCCGCCGGTACGAGAGTCACTCTGTTGGAAACATTATGTCTCTTATTCTTTTGGAATCAACAGAGAGGCGTCTTCCTGCAGCAGTTGATGAACAAACCTTCAGATCCTGCTGTCCTCTCCTTGGATCAGTTACTTAAATGTGACGTTTGGGTTACAGTAAATAATCTGATTCCTTCCTCAGATTGTGTTTATATCTATGTGGAAACCTTCCAGCATGTCTGCAGGAATAACAGACCAGGGTACTAAATTAAATTCAAGTTACCAGTGGATCAGATTTCCCACTGGCCGATTTGTGTTTTTCGTTCGCGTACATGCGGCAGTTCTGACAAAACATGACGTTACTTTCAGGATCAAACACAAACCAGTGTCAGCCATTTGACGTTAAACTTTATTTGTTTCGTTTTGTACGCTCGGTCCCCAATATCCTTCCTCTTCTCGCCCAACCTCGTCTGTCCCAAGTTCAACAAACGCTTCATTTAGTTTATTTTTACTCTAACTAACTTACGCTCTGCTGTTTTTACGAAACTGCTCTCACTGGTCGTTTCTCAGGCTGGTTGCACTGTAGACTGTAGCAGGAAAGACCGACATCCACACAGCCAATGGGTGTATGAAACGTCAGAGCGTAGCATTACAGCACAGCATTTGTGGGAAATGTAGAAACTACTGCCAAGGGGGGGCAAATAACTTACATGCACAGTTTAATTGGACTAAGCTCATAGTTCGTTTTTTTTGCCAGATCGGGCTTCTCTCTTTGTCCGATTATACATGCAGCTAAGAAAATCTAATTTCCGACGTGAACGTGTCCTCCTCTCCAAAACTAGGGGGCGATATGGGTCTTTTCAGCGGTGCTGTTTCCAGACTTTTTTAGAAGATATCGCCGTTCCTCGTTTTGCGACCGTCCATATACTTTAAAATGTCCATTCTTTAAATGCTAGCGCTACTTCTTCTCAGGTTTGTTCCAGGGTTACGGAGGCGTGGCGCACGCACACATGCATTGTCCGATCATACTCCGACTACGCTGGTTACATGGTAGAGAAAATCGAATTCCAATCACATTATCTGGGTGACTTAATCGGAATTCTCCGACGATTCAGATGTTAACATGGACTTCAGTTGTCCGGTATTAATCGGAGTAAGGCAATAATTCGGTTTTCTTGAGTATCATGTAAACTGACCGAGAGCAGAACCTAAGTCGAGCATATCTGAGTGACACGATTACCTAATGCATCACCGGCCAAACTGGTTCGTAAGTTTTTTATTAAAATCTGCCAAAATGAATTTTAACTTTCATTTGGCAGGTTGTCGGTTGTTAATTCAGAAGCCTGGTAATCATGTAGGTCTTTGCCTCCCAGTTAACTCGCTCTTAGATGGTTCAGTTTAGGTTTGGCTGTGGTGATTTCTGGAGAGGCCAACCTTTGTTTATCTGAGAGACAAAGACTCTGTCCGTGGTGCTGAACTCCTATTTCCAGACGGCCGGTGAAGCGCTTCTTTTCTGTGAACAGTAAAACAAATAAATGTGCTTTCATAGTTTATTCTATAGGGTCCAACACTGAGATAATATCCCAAACATCATTGGAGAAAAAAACTTATTTTAGGCCTAAAAAATGTGGGCAATTTGTACAAAGCACTGCTGCTGAAATGAACACTGTAGAAGTCTGTAAGTACGTCCAATTACAGTGAATTTGTAGACGCATACTGTATTTTTTGTGGCACGCAAATGCAAGTACAGTTCAACTGGTTGCACACAGGCTAAAAACAAAATGGTACCATATTGATTTTCTTTTTTACACGCAGCTTCTTTTTATGCCTTTTTTTTTTGAATATCTGTTTTTCATTCGATTGTCTGACTGGTAGACAATACGAGAGCTGCAACACGACGCCGTGTTGAAGACAAACACATCGAGGAAAGAAAAGAGCTTGATAAATAAATAAATAAAACAGCAAAGAAATGAGGAGCTGTAATTACCCAGAGGGAAAGGTCAAGACGTTTGGGCGGGATTTTATAATTAGCTTTATTTCTGAGAGCAGAACAAACAGAGCAGTCTTTTGTGAAATTGTGTTAGAAAGGTTACACAGACCTTTATAGTTGGAGGATTAGCTGTTCACTCGGAGCCCTGACTGCTGTCCGCCCAGGAAACAGCAGAAACCTTCACATCTCCTCTGGACACAGAGAAACAGAAATACATGTGAGATCAGCTGAGGAAGATTAGAAACAGGAACGTTTAGGAGGTAAGATTATAATTAAACCAAGTCAAATTACTTGATGAATTCTTAGTGAAAGTAATTAAACTGATGAACTGACTGTAGGCTGAGGTACATTTTCTGCATTTATTGGAATTCCCGTTGTGCCACCAGGGACATAATTCAACTCCAGTGTTTTATTAGATTTAGAGTCATTTCCTTATTACAATATTTCATTAAACTTGGAACTGTGCGACGCAGGGACGTAGTTTTAAGGCAAGAGGAAACTCGGATCGGGACACACCAGACTTCTGAACTTCTGGGCTGTTGTGTGCATAATGGAAGTGTCTAATTTTAACATTTATTAAAGGGATATTTCACTGTTTTTTATGACCAAGCATTAGGGCCACATTAAGAAAAAAATACATTTAGACCTCAGAATTATTTATGAGAATAAAGTCGTAATAAAGTAATAACTTATGAGAATAAAGTCATAATTAAGTTATTACTTATGAAAATAAAGTCGTAATGAAGTAATTATGAGAATAAAGTTGTAATAAAGTAATTATGAGTATTAAGTTGTAATAAAATCAATACTTATGAGGACAAAGTCGTTAAGTTACATGTCATTTAGAGGTTCATCAGCTAAAGTGGATGTTGGTCAGGTATTTCCCTTTAAACTTTAAAGTCATGGTTGATGATTGGAGAGATTGGTGATTATTATGAACCTCGTTTCTATGGCGATCATGGTCCTGTAGTGCGATCTCCACAAAGTGAAGAGAAAAAAGAACGGAAAAAATCTGTTCACCCTATCAGGTGCAGGGCTGCAAAAACATTGACCAATGGGAGCCATCTGTCCCAGACAGCTCCTATTGGTCAATCTCCTGCTCCGCCTCTCCATCCAATCACCTCGCTGTATTCGACACAGTAGTGTAGCAGCTTAGCTCGATGGAGAAGGATGGGAAAAAACACTTCTGCTCTCTCCACCGCCAAAAGTGGGAAGAAAACACAAGCCGACAGAAGAAAGGGCGGAGTCGAAGAGGACATGTGACCAAGTGAGGAATCTAACTGGAATAAACATCGGGTCATCCTCCGAGCGGTGGAGAAAACAGACGCAGAGACAGCAGAGTTTTTGTTGAACAGGTCATTTTTATCGCCTTTTATCGTGGCTCATGTTACATAAATAACTCTGATTAGTTATTATTTATTAGTTATTACGAACAATCCGACATGGTGAATCCTGTTTGAAGCTAGCGTAGGATCCTCTGCCAGAGGGGGTGTGTCGTGAGGAGGGTGATACAGGTTCAGGGGGGAGTTATGGTGGAGCACAGAGGGGAGAGGTTTGTGTGTGGGGAGTGGGACGCTTTTTTCAAATCTGCCTCAACGACTCAGTTTTTTTCAACTGCTTCTCAGATCGTCAACCAGGACATTAATGAGAAACTGGCTGCAGGCAGGGTCAAGTTTGTCATGTAAATTAGCTGCTTTATGAAACTCGGACCCTGAGCTCTTATCCCAGTTTCACTGTTTTTTTCTGCAGTTCACCTTCAGAGAGTCCGTTTGTTTTTGCATGATCTGCAGACACACACGTTCCTCTCCATGATACTTTTCCATGGTCACTATTTCAAGTTTGAGTTTTCTAGATTAAACTGAAGTCATCGTGGTAATTATTACGATCCAGATCAACAAAGTGCTCTTCTATTAGGGGAGGGGAGATTAAAAATAAAGGTCTGGTCCCCTCTGAAGTCCAGCCTAGACTTGGATTCACGGTGGTGCAGTTTTTAAAAAGGTCTGAAAAAGTCATGCAAAATTAATGCATCCTCCTCCCTCTCCATTAATAACCTCATTTTAAGATGGTTTGGCATTAATACATGAAAATGTCATCTAAAAATAAGGTTATTTTAGAGGATATGAGCTTTATAGAGGGCTGTGGTGTGCAGAGGTGGAGGTATAAATCTGCTTTGTGACTGTTTAAGACAGATATATAAACCGCAGTCTGATGCAGAGCAGCAAAAATATGATGAAATATTAAAATAGGACAAAAGTTCTGAGTTTTCTGCTCTCAGGTGGTAAAGGGCATGTCAGGATTTAGTTGAGAGCTTACAGTCCTACCACTGTTTCTCTCACTTCCCTGCCGTATTAATGAGTGGAGCCCCTGGCTGCTGTCAGGCCTCCGTACACACCGTCACAACCAGACAGCAAGATAATCATTTCCAACCTGCTGGCATAAGCATTAAAACTCTTGTTTCACCCCGTCTCCTCTGCTTCTTCTTCTTCTTCTTCTCTGTCCTTTTCAGATCTGAGGTTCTTATCGGTCCAGAAGCTGCGGCAGTGTTGAACCGCACTCGGGCCTCTTATTAAGTCGGCCGACGGGCGGAGGAGCTATCAGGCACTCCATCGCCTTTTCATCGAGGCCGCGGAGTGGCTTCAAAGAGAGAAATGCATGCAAAGAGAAGAAATAGAAAATAAGTTTTATCATCACTTCTTCGTCTCTGCCTTTTTCTGCCACTAACAGCAGCAGGCCGGGGACACTTCTCGCTGAATCAGGACTTTAACACAAAGAAGGAAACGCTTCGATCTTCAGTCTCAAGCTTTCAACAAAGGCTGACGGCGGCACGTTCACAGCTGAACTCCTCTCAAAGGGAGTTCAGGGGCAGATTTCTGTTTATTATTATTCTCAGAGTGTGACAGTCGAGCGCATCCAACTCCACCACCGAAGTCAGAAATCGTTGCTTCGTCATCAGATTTTATTTCCTTCTCCTGCTGCACGAGTCTTTTTATTGCAAATTGGACGGTGAAGTTGCAAAATCATTAGAGCCGTAATAAATCTCTGCAGGTTGACGCAATACTCCAGGTTTATTTCTGCTGCTTTGACCTGCATATGACTTCTGTCGTAACAGAGAAACAACATATTAAATCAAATGAAATCAAATCACTTGACATTGATTGTGTCAGATTTTTTGACAGATTTACTGCTGAGGGTTTCTTTTCTCAAAACATGAAGACAAGGTCAGAAAAACCAAGTAATGATGGGATTTATTTACAGCCGGTTTCCTACGGTAGGATTTATAAAAAACAGGGAAAAAGATCCAAATGATATTTTAAAATTTAGGACAAAAATAACAAAGAAGGGAAGATTTTGACGGGAACAGTAACAGCAACCCTTTAGGCTGAAGCAGCCATTCGTTATAAAGTCCTCCAGAAGACACTAGAAAGCCTCATGGTGTCCCTCAGGGTTCAATGCTCGATCTCCTTATTTTTGGACCACAAGTTGTCATTCTTCCAAACTTAAAAAGTGGATGAAAAGACCCAATCATAGACTGTAAATCCAGATACAAATCCCAATTCCACTGAAGTTGGGATAAATGATAAATGTCTTTCTCTTTGCATCGTAGAGTTTTAACTTACAGATGTAGTGATGAACTGTATTTACTGACAGTGGTTTTCTGAAGTGTTCCTGAGCCCATGTAGTGATATCCTTTACACACTGATGTCGGTTTTTGATACAGCACCGCCTGAGGGATCGAAGGTCACGGTCGTTCAATGTTGGTTTCTGGCCGTGCCGCGTACATGCAGTGATTTCTCCAGATTCTCTGAACCTTTTGATGATATTTTGGACCGTTGATGTTGAAATCCCTAAATTCTTTACAATTGTACTTTGAGAAACGTTGTTCTTAAACTGTTCCACTATTTGCTCACGCAGTTGTTGACAAAGTGGTGAACCTCACCCCATCCTTCTTTTTTTTGGGGAAGCTGCTTTTACAACCAATCATGACGCCCACCTGTTCCCTATAATCCTGCTCACCTGTGGGATGGTCCAAATCGGTGTTTGATGAGCATTCCTCAAATTTCTCAGTATTTTTCCACCTTTCCCAACTTCTTTGTCACGTGTTGCTGCCATCAAATTCTAAAGTTAATCATTACTTGCAAAAAAAAAACATAGTCTATGAGTTTGAACATTAAGTATCTTGTCTTTGTAGTGTATTCAATTGAATAAAGGTTGAAAAGGATTTGCAAATCATTGTATTCTGTTTTTATTTACCATTTACACATCTTCCCAACGTCATTGGAGTTCGGTTTTGTAGATGGCTTTTCTCTGCCTGATATTTTTCAGATATTTCAAAACTGAGTAATGAAACTGTTTTTCTGTCATAATATTATATCTGCTTAGTGCTTTGTCAAATTTTGGGCGGTGATTTTACCGTCTTTTAACCCACAGATGCTCCTTTACGAGGAAATATTGACACATTTTAGTTGGATTTTAATAAACTTGACTGTAAACTGTTTCACACGGTGTTTATTATCTTTGATATCTCAAAGGAGAACAGTTTTACCCTCCAGCAAAGCGAATTTAGATGATAAGCACATCTGAGCGGTTTAAATCTGTGTATTTATTAAACAGAAGAGGAAAAAAAAGACGATAAATCGCTTTTAAAGGAAAAGACAGACTGTATGAGTTCATCTGCTGCTGCTGCTGCTGCTTTGAGGAAATGATTGTTAAAAATCCCCCCGTAGACAGTAACCAGCCCAGTTTGTTTAATCTGTTAAAAACAAATGGCGAGTCGGTTTGTTTATCAAGCTTTAAACACCCAGATTTGCATTATTTGATTTTAAGCTGTAACATCTGGACTACCAGTGGCTATTTAACCCAAATAAAAACCACAATCTGCTGCTCATTTCTGTGTTTAAGGCCTTTAAACGGACATTATGATGCTGGTTCTGACTATTAGTGGAGCTCAGTAATAAAAGCAGATTTAAAAGATTAAAAAAATTAAGACACAAAGTGGAAATTTGGGGTTTAGATGAGGAAAAGAGTATCAAAGCCGACTCCGGGTGATTTCTGCTTATTTATTGTGTGTAATTGTCAGTTTTGGTCTTTTTTATTCTCTCTTTCTCTCTTTTGCTGCCGCTTTGTAAAAAGACTGATGACGCCGTATTAACACGCTGACTGACAGGCTGAATAATCACAGGGTATTCATCTTTTCAGCAGTTCCAGTTATTCAGAAACATGAAATGAAAACATCAAAATAGATTGTTTTAAAGGGAAATTATAAAAGGACAAATCAAGAGAGGATAAAAACACAGGGGAGATTGTAAAAATGGATATAGTTAATTTCCCTGTTTTCAAAGGAACCGGCAGCGGGGAAAATAATCACCGTCAAATCGGATAAAACAGATTTCATAAACAAACACAATTATTTCTGATGCATGGCATCACAGTGTGAGTGATTTATTTTTTCCCTTTTTTCTCATCTTTAGTCTGAGTCCCGACGGGGTTCGTGTTGTTTTACCGCTTTGTGTTTTATGTTGGAGTTCAGTCGTCTATCATCATCACAAAGTGAAAATTAAAGTTTCAGATTCTTCGCTTCACCCGAATCAAATCAAATTTAAATTACAACAAATCAAAAGTCTAAAACGCAGAATGTCAAATATTCACAACATGGAAACGGCAGCCTTTGGATTTACTTTATTTTATTTATATGAAAGACAAACAAAGAAAATAAAAAATACTCCCTGTGGCGTTTTCTTCCCAAACCCTAACGCTCACCCTTAACGTCACAATTGGGGACCAGTTTTCCCCTCAGCTCCTCCTCTCCCCTCCCTCTCTGCTCCAGCAAGCCCCGCCCACAAACAGACGCTCCTGCTCGCTGGTATCGTTCCAATTAAATTCAGATATAATGCAGATAAATACTTCAGATCATTACAAATGGGGCCCAGTCAAGGTGAAAGTCAAAAGCACTGGTGTCTGGATGAAAGAAACCAACAAGAATAACTAAAGAGCCTTTATCGTTAAATAAGCCCCGCCCTCCTAACCCTCTGCAGTCAAACCCGAGTCACAAATCCTGGAAATTAGAACTGCAACACGACTTAATGCTGCTTTTCCGATGAGCTCGTAACCACATAAAGTGACGGCTTAATTTATTCTTCACTTTCAAAAAAAATGAACAAATTAAAAACATTTACCCACTCTTTTCAAACTTTAAAAAGTCAATCTCTGCATCTCTTCTCAAGCTCAACAGTCGGTTTCACAAAGATGGAGTTTATTTTTTTAACCTTTTTCTCCTTTTTCTCTTATTGCACAGTCGTTTTGAACACTTCCAATAAACCACAGATGACCTTTAACCTCCCCGCCTGCGTCCTTCCCTCACAGATGGAAAATAACCGTGTTTGTCCACAGGTGAAGCAGCGCAGGGATAGCTATCTATAATTTACACCTGTAGAAATGACTGCTGTTTAATGGATCTGCTGCCACCAAACACTATCGCCTGTTCCAATTACCCCACACCAAATTAAACGGCGAGGTTTTCACAGAGCATTAATGCATATTAATTAATCTGTCAGAAGGTGCGGGCAGAACGTCTCAGCGAGTGTGAAGATGGTCCACTGCTGACGCCTCCACAGTAAATAATAAAAAATACCTCGCTGTTTTTAATGATGAGCAATTCCTAGTTTATTACCGAGTATTGTTTGCTATTAATTTTTAATCAACTGCTGCTGCTGCTGCTTCATCACTCTCATGCACTTGCTATTTTCTGCAGCGCTCCTCTAATGGTGTTTTTTTGTTTGTTTGTTCCGTTTGATACACAGCTGCTGTAAATGAAGCGACGGATACTCATGGAGGTGAAAGTGAGTCAAAGACCGACAGAGTTTGACGATTTTGTCTTCGATAAAGTGACGCAGAGTTTGTTTTTCTGCACCAGAAAGAGTTTGTAAGAGTCTTCTCGGGGTAAAAGTGAGGTTAACTTGACTTCCTGAGAAAACCTCGGGACAGGTGAACGTCTGCGCTGACTCAGGTCGACAGAGCGCCGATGGAAACCAGAGCGTGTTTGTTTGTGTTTGTGCGCTCTCTGGAAGTTTTCCGTCTCTAATCCAATTTCCATTTTCCTGTCGCTAATCTGCTTTACAGAAGAAAACAAGTCTGTTCCTCCCACTCTCCCCTGCAGCTCCACCGTTTGTCTCTCTCTCTCTGTCTGTGTGTGTGCATACGTGTCGTTCACAGAAAGCCTGAATTGTGTTACAGCAGGAGGTCATTTATTACAGATATACTGATTAATTGAAATGATAATGATGTAGATTTGTCCTCATTAGTGCAGCTGGACTCTGTTTCGGACTTCCTGCTGTGGTTGAATTACAGTGTTAAAAACTATATTTGCATTAATGACCCGGTATGAACTCACTGTGTTTATGATTGATGAAAACAGGCAGTAAAACAGTAGAAATCACTGAATTATTGAGGTAAATAAACCAATCAGAAGTCCATAATACTCCAATTGTTGCTTAATTTACTCAAACATGGACACAGTTTTATGTTTGAGTTATTCTGGATTTATCTGAGACGAGAGAGTGAGCGAGGATTTACAGTGAATGGCTGCATTGAAAGTTTCACCCTTCAGATTATATTTTGGTTTATCTCAGATGTCTTTGTGTCGTCTTCAGTTTGTGCTGCTACACGTCGGCAAACTGGGAGTAAAAATACAACAACATGAGACGACTTTCAGCCTCTCTGCATCGACTGTTTGTCATCCACAACCTTTTTTTTTACTGATACTGATACTATCAAAAAAATACTGATTTATTTATAATGGATTCACTATGTTCTGGATTTCTCTTCTGGACATGTAGGTATTACTTCAGACTGATGTCACACAGAGTGTTTTGTTCTTTATTTTCTGTCTCTTTGGCTAAATTACTCGATGATGATTTTGTCCCTCTGTGTTTAGGCGTGAGATTGGGATTGGTCATGGAGAAACGACCACTCCCTTTTTAAGATGGTTTCTCTTGAACAAAAATCTGTTTGCCCGGTGAAGGTCTAGAACCGAAACGTTGCAAATAAATGATTGATTGCAAGTTGGACAGAGTGCAGGACTCCTACTTTTTAGTCTTTTTTCTCTAACGCATCTGTCTTGTTTTATAGATGTGCAAAGTGCTTCCTTTGTTTGAATCAGACGTCTGCTGATTTTATTCCCTCTTTGAATCACAGCTGAAAACGTGAGACGGATTTCTCTTTGTGGTTTCGACTTTTAAAGAAGCGAATATTCGTTAGCATGAGTGTAAAGTGAGTCTATCTGTCATGAGAGAGACAGTGATGGACCAAGATTATGGATTAAACTAAATTATAGAGTTTTTTAACCAATCACCTCTTTATTCCTTCTGCTCATTTTAGCAATATTTACCTCTGATTGGTTTTCCGTTTTTCTATCCTTCTGGTGTAGCTGTCCATCTGATTAAACATCTGAACGTTCACTTTGTGGACTAATTAATCCACTTATATAGATTACTTTATCTCCCACAGTTTGTAATGACCTGCTGATCTCACTCTCCTCCTGATTATTCTCCTCCTGTTGATCCCTCGATTGGTCGATTGAACAACATTTCCAACAAAAGGTGAATTAATCCATGTCTGTCTGACTGAGAGTGAATGTGTCTGACTTAGTGCTTTGTTCTTCTCTGTATAAAGACACACACACAGACACACACGGACACACACACACACACTCTCCAAGGCCATTACAGGTGCATTACTGTAAAAGCTTTTTAGAAATGTTGCAGATCTCATTTAGAGCGGCGTTCAAAGCATCTCACCTCTTTTGTTTTTCTCCTCGTGTTTTCGTCGGCGTGCAGGAAGGTCTACGCAGACCGAAGGATGAAACTCGGAAAAGTTCAGCATCCTTTTTTTTAAAAATCAAAACAACAAAACAAAGATAAAAACAGTTTAAAATGCAGAAGTTCACCTGCAGAGAAAGAGACAGTTCTCCTTCAGGTGGTCCGAGACCCATCCAGCTCTGTGATTGGTCCCTTGGGCCTGTCAATCAAGCCGGTGAAGCCAGGTGTGACCACCCTTCTGGCTTGGTGATTGACAGAAGGTTCTGCCAATTAGAGTGCCACACACACACACACGCACGCACGCACGCACGCACGCACGCACACACACACACACACACACACACCTTTTGTTTAGGTCTGTCTGCTCTCTGCTTCTGAGGGGAGATATTCAGGTCATCCAGCCTCCTGACCCGCCTTAAACACCCTCTAAAGACACAAAAATACATAATTTACACATTTACATTAAGACATCAACAATAACACAAGTGCAAACACAAACTGAAAGTCCCTTATAGAAGCTTTAAATGCACCAACAAATAAAAATACTGGAATCAGGAGTTTAAACTTTATCTTCATAAACGTCTTTAGACTTCGGCCGTCATCACCTCCCAGTGAGTCGTGACAAATCCTGGACAGGCTCCAGTATGTCCAGAACTCAGCTGACAGGGTTCTCACCCGAACCTCAACCCTCATCCATCTCCTCTGGCTCCCAATAAAATCCTGCATCAAATACAAACACCGCTCCTCACCGATGAAGCCCTCCACCACCTCTCTGACCTCCTGTCCTCTTACACACCCCTCCCAGAACCTCCGGTCCTCAGACACTGACCTTCTCTCCGTCCTAAAATCCCCATCACCTGTGCATCACAGTCTACAACCTGGAATTACTCTGCCCCCTAACCTCACCCCCAAATCTGTCCATTTATCATGATTTTATTGATCTTTCAGTTATAATAATCTTTTATATCTTTAGTTTATCTTTCCACTTTGAAAGGCGTGATATTAACTCTGATTAGTTGCTCTGATTAAGGTGCAGAGAAAACCAATCAGACACACCTCCCACAGCAGCATGACCCTATAGGGGCATCACAATGTAAAGTCGATGCAAAGACGTGATTAGACACTCTTTGTATTCTTACGAATGAGGCGAATTCGCAAGAGTTGGAAAATTCTCAATCTGAGCGAACATTTGCGTTGCAATAACCAATCAGCGGTAAGTTTTCCGGCTGACGCATGAAAACAGACTAGAGGATGTTCACTGGTGTGGAAAATGGAGGAGAAGCTTATCGAACCCGGAGCTGTTTGACACAACGTGCTTTTTGATAAAAACAGGAATAAAAGTGAGCGAGGAGGTCGGATTATCTGGTAAATTGGGAAAAACCGTTGATCCATCCCTTGATCGGCAAAGATCACTGTTGACATTAGCCAAAGCAGTTATCCACGGCTTTTAAGCTGTCTGTTGACGAATGAATGCAGCGAATGGACTAAATGATTCTCCCCTATAGAGCGAATCATTCAAGCGAATTGTTCGAGCAAATTATTTGCGCAAATGAGGCGAGGTAATACTATTCATTCACGCGTCTAGATACGTGCGTATTAAGCGAGTAGATAATTTTATCGCGCTCGGTGTGAACGCACGGTTACAGGTGTCGGTCAAACTCAGGTCTGCGGTTCGAGTTCTTCATATTTCACTCGTTGATGTTGCTCCTGTGTGATCCTCAGACTGATTATTCATGGAGATAGATGAGCTGATTAGAGCGACCACCAGTAGAACCCCACACATTAAAGAAACACGTTACAGTCTGCTCGTTACCTCGGCTATTTCACCCGTCAGTATTTAAAGACTGCTGCCACTCTCCCTCTCTTCTCCTGAGACGTGTCAAAACTGTTCAGACGTTTTTACCGACCGGCTCTGAACTACAATTTACCTTGTCGCAGTCTTGAAATAAAAGTGCCTTGAGGCTTTTGTCTTCTCCTCTAAATGATAGTGAATAATCACAGGCTCCTGATTTTTAAAGCGAGCCCTCCAATCAAGGCTGAGTCGTGCTGACGGCAGGTTGACAGGCTGAATGAGCCCAGCCTGGAGAAAATCCAGCGCTGATGAATTGAGCTCCCCTCGCTTCTTTCATGCCTGCTTTTCATGTCGGGTTTCTGTCCGCATCAGCCTGCGGTGTTTAATTGCAGCTTCTCCTCCGAGCGGCTTTTGAATGTTAAAGCACACAAACCCGACACGTGACTACATCGTGAGGGTGTTTTTTCATTAACACGCCGACAACCGCTATGATCTCAACAGCAAAAAGAAGAAATAGAAGTGTCCTTATTTTAAAGAAAAAACACCTCCTGATGGGTGACGTTACACTAATGAAGCATCTCTTCAAATGTCTGTGATTTCTTGTCAAGATTGACTTTTCCACCTTCAGATATACATTTTTCAACCTTGAAATGACTCAAGGAGAAGGTTGGGCATCCAGTCTCAATGGAAACCAGGACTAAAATTCAGATTCTGCCAGAACTGTTCAAATTTTAAAGTTTCGATTCCAAGTTGCCGGAGTCCACCAACGAGGACGAAGCGTATGAGACAAAGCCACAGAGAGAGAAGAGACACAGAGAGTAGTTAATATAATTCAAAAAATCATGGAAAAGTCCAGAAATATCATCCAAAAAGAAGAATGTATTTTTTTTTATATCCTGTCTTTTAAAATAATCGGAATAGAGAATCGTTAGGAACCTAAATCGAAACGAGGAATCGGAACCGGAATTGTTCAAAATCAAACAATGTCCAACCCTACTTAAGGACCATTCTTTAAGAATAAAGATCTTTACGCACCGGGAGCGTTTTTTTTTTTGTGCTTATTTAAATAAAAGAAATAAAACCAAACCAAGATCTGAGCTTCTTCCTATCTTTTAATGATCTTCTCTATCATCAGAGGGAGATCTCGGTCTCCTGGAGATTGGAAAATAAGGAGCTAGTACCACCTAAAAATACAGGGCATATTTTGTTGAGTGATAATCCCTGAAAAAAACTCATTTATTCTGAGTGAAGGTTGGTCATTTAGACAGCCGGTAAACCTCTTATTTATCCTCGTTTTATATATTTAAGGGTTAAAAAAAGAAGGTAGGTCATCCTGTCAGTTGGCAGTTTTAAAAGAATAAGAGGTTGTTAAAGAAGGTGACGTCAAAATCTCTGCTGCTACTTCTAAAATTGCTGCTTAAAGACAGAACAGTATATCTGCGTCTGTTGCAGCCGTGGCGCCTTTACCACCTCAGCGAACCTTTATATGATCCCGTTAGACGTGGACTCAAAGACCGGCCCAGCTTTAGAGCCAAGAACCTTTCTCCAGACTCCCCGTCCACAATGCTAAAGATATAAATTACTCAGCAGCTACAGTTTGTTAGAAACTTCCAGTTGGCAGGGAGGACTCTCAACACGTTATATTTAGCGCTTCAACTTTGGCAGGCGAATCGTTGTAAATTAATGATTTTATTATCTGGCACCAGCTTGGTTGTGTGTTTGTCCCTGAGAGTTAGTTTGAGCATTAAAGCGGCGCTGCAGTTTATAAGTCAACCCTCATCAGTAAGAGATTTATGAGCAAAGCTTTGAGTTCATAAGAAAGACGGCAGAGTTACCTTACTGCTGAACATCTCTCCTAAATATATTAATGTGAGTTATTTATGTTTACTTTAGGTCGTGTTCACAACTAAAGGTCCATTTCCTGATTCAAATCCAAGGCAAGACGATACATTTGTTTTGATTGTTTAACTGGTCCGGTTTGCGTTCACAAAGGACAAACTCAATCGCTCCAGAAAACGGAACCAGAAGTCACGTGACCGCGAATCGTTCGGTTATTGGTCATTAGATTGTGCGGGAATACAAACCCCGCACAAACTATCAAAAGATAGTATCAAAAAGACGCTAGTCGATCATGCGTATGAACGGCATGATGAACGTATGAACATTCCGGAGTAGACATGGTGCAAACCACAGATGGATAAAGACCAGACGGCGACAGGCATTAATGAGAGTGTTTGGTGCGTTTCCTGTGATTGGTGTGGATGACGTTCACACCAGAAATGAACCGCTTCAGAGTTCACTTGATAGCGGCCCAAGACCACCTCTTCAGGCGGACCAGAGATCGTTTATTTGGTCCGCACCAGAGTTCGAGGTCAGCGTTCACACCGACCCAAACGAACCGTACCAAGGGGGTAAACGCTCCAGGGTTCGGTTGAACCGGACTAAACGAGGGTGGTGTAAACGCGCCCTTAGATTACTCTTGATATTGAGATCTATCTATCTATCTATCTATCTATCTATCTATCTATCTATCTATCTATCTATCTATCTATCTATCTATCTATCTATCTATCTATCTATCTATCTAAACTGGTGAGTAAACAGCAGGAGGAGAGAGATGGGACTCATGGAGAAACATGCTTCCTGTTAGCTAACTGCTGACACAGTATTAGAAGTCTTCATTGAGGCATGTTAGCAGAGTATTTTTAAATACAAACTAAACAAACCTTTTCAGTGGAATAACTGAGTTTCATCTGAAACTATTTCCATATTGTGTTTTTGATGCTACATACCTTTCTCCCTTTGTTCCCCTCCATCCTCGAACCTCTCTGAATGGTTTGATAACAGACGAGTCTGAGGCAGATTCAAGGACCAGTTGCGCCCAGTCTGTTTCCTGGAACAAGGACACAGAGGCGTTGAAGTTTGGAGTGTTTTTATTCTTTAGAGTTAAGTGGTTTTGAAAGGTGGAGTAACATGACCTCCAACTGCTGTTCATCAACAGGATAAAAAAGAAGAAAGTATAAAGTGCTGCAGTTTTTCTAACAGCACAGTTTCAATATGGAAGTGCCAATCATCAGAATTACATCCAGCCACCCTTCAAAGAGTTCATCTAAACTGATCTGGTGTCACAGTTTGACCGCTGCTCCGTGAAATGAATAACAGTAATTATCTCTTTACAGTGGCACCAGTCGGATATGTTGGGCAGTGAGTCAGCGTTCAGTACTGGAGTTAAAAGCAGGAAAAATGAACAACTACAGGGATCAAGACAAAAGACCAAACTGTAAAGGGGAGTCTGGATCAGTGGGGCTCTCCTGGGTCTGCAGGGTCAGTTGCAGAGTACTAACCAAGGCTCAGTCAGTGCGTCTGCATGTACAGGTAAAGTGAAGGTAAGGTTACAACTAGGGGTGCACTGATCACAAGTTTCAGGCCGATCACTGATCTTTAAAAAGCTTGACCTGCCGAGACCGATTTTGGCCGACACCGTTTTTAAAAAATAACTGACAACATGAACCTTCAACACTCCAATCGTATTTGTCCTCTCAAATATAAATGAAAAGTTTAGAATATTTCTGTCCAAACTACTAAATTATATCAGTTCCTTTAGTCTTTTATTTTCCGTATTTTAAAAATTAACAAAACTTGGTCACATACAGATCAGACTGCAGGCCTGTTCTGAGCTTCTTACCAAGATAAAGTGCACAGCAGTATTTTGCTTTTACAAATAAAGGAAATCAGAAGGTTTAAAGAAGTAAGTAAAATAATAATCTACAGGACGAACTAACAACACAACCAACAATAAACTGTCCTGAGTTTTAGGTTTCCTTGCGGTGGGTTCAACATGCATTGTTGCTCACGCTCTGGATGACTGTTGTACGTGCCGCTGGCGCAGACTTGTGCGTCACGCGTCATTCTGGCAAAGCAAAAAGCTACAACAGCTGACTTTCAGACCTTTGCTGAGGTAGATAAGATTGGTGGATGAAACCGGTTTCATATTTAAGGATCAGCCGATCACCGATCCCCCAAAATGAAAGAAATCGGCAGAGATCAATCAGCCAGAAATAGCTGTAAAAAAACTGTGCTGCATGATTAAGTCTGTTTTTTTTTCTCAAAGAAAATCTGCCATTTCAAAATGTCCAAGCATCCCGACTAAGAGCCATTTGAGGTCATAGTTATTGAGGACTGTAATAAACAAAACCATTTGTAAATCTGTCAAGATTTCAGCGAGTTAATCCTACGAAAAAAATATCACCTGGGGCTGAGATGAGACGGGGCCGGAAGAACGTCGCGTGTGTACTTCACCTCACGAGCTGAACACCTGCTTTACCCCTGATTGGCTGTTTTGCCGATATAAACAAATAAAAATAAGAAAACAAATACTCTCTCCTCTTTCTCTAGTTGTGCTCGTTTTACATCTGGACTAAAATCCGCTCCTCCTTCGTTTCTGCTGAAATGTTAGTTTAATATCTTTATAGCGGCTCTGCCAATAATCAGTGTGTCTATCTTTGGAGAGCACTTGATTAAGGTTATTTATGGATACTATGGATCTCTGCTGCTCAATTATAGGTCTGTGATTACCTCAGTGTTAGGTCAATATCGCCATCGATCATTTTGCCATTAAATTCATTGATCAGCTGTTGTTGTAACCTCTTATTGATCACTTCAGGTCTCTTTTAATCCATCTGTTTTTTCTCACCTTTGGTCATATCAAATGTTGTAGCTGTCACCTGTTGACCTTTTTGATTAATAGACTTGGCGCCACCAAAGTGTACCAACATATTAGTCACCTGTTACTTCGGTATCTACAATAGAGAGGAGGTCGTTTAGCGTTGTTGAAATCTTCACATGTTGATATTTCAGGATGTTTAAGGTGACAAATGCATCATAACAGTCACAGGTTCAGGTAATTTTGAGGCACAAGCATCAAGCCAATCAGAACAGAGCGTATTTGGAAATGGTGGCGTTTAAAGACCCTCCTTCATTACAAACATGGATTCAGTGAGGACGACAGGAAAGACGAACTGAAGAGTCTCCACACTTTCACAAAGTTTATCGATGGATTTTCTTTTCCATCCTGCTGAAGCTCAAAGTTATTAACAACTTAAACATCAAGCAAAGTTCAGCAGGACTGCGTGTGAGCTGTGATTGGTCAGGAGGCAGAAAGGGGGCGGAGTCTGATGTCTTAATCTGTCTCCCAGTTCTCCGTGTTTACCGTCCAAATAATTTAACTAATGCTGTTTATCCGGGGGAGATTAAGACACTCTGCAATCTGCCTGAACAAACAGCCAGCGTGTGTGTGAGTGTGTGTGTGTAATACCTGAGTGTGTGTCCCACTCTTATACAAAGGATCTGACTCTCCATGTCCTCACGATGAAAACTCCTGAAATCGTGTCTCAAAACTGGGATGAACGCTTCGTTTGACAGACTTTGTGGATTTTCTTTTGCTTATTTTTCAGACTCTCTGTATGTTTTCGTGTTTGTCTCCGTTCTAATTACTCCAAGAGAGATTTAAAGGCGCTGCTGAAGAGTAACAGTAACTTACCGTCATTTCGACATAAAACTTCAAAATAAGGCTGCACGATTTTGGAAAACACTAACACTGCAATTTTTTTCAACCCTGCGATATTAAAAAAAAGAGGAATTTTCATCAGATGACCTGAATCTGACTTTCTGCTGAAATCTTGAGGACAGTTAGTGAATGTTAGTAGAATGATTTCTGTCTGTCTCAGAGATATTTTTAGCTTTTATTGTTCTGGGGCGTTATTGTGGAAACAGAACATGAGTTAAGGTTGACATCATCCATCTTGTAACTGAAATAATTCCAGATAACTGACTTTTCTTTTCTTTTTACCAACAAATCTTTATTTTCGATGGTTTTCTTTTGTTTGTTTCTCATTTTGCAATCGTTGTTGTTGTTGTTACCGGTGTTGTGCTGAGAAACGCATGCACCTCGCAAAACGCGAACCGCTTATAGTAGAGTGGTTCATGGAAATGTACAATTTAAAACCCATACAGTTCTTATTTGTGGGGCTAAACAGTCAAATCAATGTTTATTTATAAAGCACCTTTAAAAGACAGCAGTGAAACAAAGTGCTGTACATGGGATAAATAAAAGAAGTAAATAAACAGATAAAAATAAAATTAAAAACAGTCGAATAAAATACAGACAGTAGAAGAATAAGAGCTACAGCGCCTCTGATTCCTGTGTGCTCATTTATATAGAAAAGGTGGGTCGTTAAAGATGATTTAAAAGGCCTGAGAGGCTCTAATACGGCAGCAGGTAAACTGTTCCACAGTCTCCAGGGAACCGCTGAAAAGGACCTGTCACCTCAGGACTTGAGTCAACAGTAGCTGGACAGAGGACTTTAAGGCTCTGGCTGGGGGGAGGTGATACAGGAGCTCAGGTAACAGACAGGTAAGGAGGGGCGAGACCACCGAGGGCTTTAAAAACGATTAAAAGAATTTTAAAATCAACAGTGATGAGGAATGTTCCCAAAGTAATTCTCAGCAGGTACGCATTTCTCAGCACAACACCGGCAGCGCCAGCGACTCACTCCATGTGCAGGGGCGGGGTTTCCTCCACTCTGATTTTGATTGACAGCTGGCAGGGTAGTTTGATTGGCAACTGAGTAAAGAAAAAATGCAGATGCACATGCAGTGTATCTCAAGTTCATTCACCTCCGACATCGCAGGCTCTGCGAAATGACTATTGCGCACACGTACATCGCCATGACATTTCTCAAACGATGTATCGTGCAGCCCTACTTAAAAACTACTAAGAGAGAGAGACAGCCTTTTAATAGAAGAGCAGCACAAATCTGCACCTATTGCAGTGAGTCGGCCTCTGACCTCTCAGCTGCCTCCTCTTCTTTTGGACTGGAAGTTGATCCTCCTACACATCAGCAGCTCCCTCTCCTCTTCCTCTGAGTGTCTCTCTCTCTCTCTCTCAGAGCAGTGGGAGGGACAGGCTTTCATTTCCTCTCTTTTCATGCCTGTCACCTTCTCTTCGCCCGTAAAGCCGAGCAGGACAGGAGTTTGGCAACTTTCAACACGAGGTGGAGAGAAAAAAAAAGAGAGAGGAAAATAAATAAGAGAGAGAAGATGAGGGAGCGTGTGCGGCGGATCAAAGCCACCTGGGACGGAGAGATAGAATTTAAGTCAGCCGCTAACAAATGATGTACACAGCTAACCGGTGCCAGCAGAGAGAGAGACGGAGACAAACTCGACGACGGCGACGAGGGACGAAAACAAACCTGCTATCAGGGATTAGAGCGAGGAGCTGAGCCTTTCAACAACTTCCTTTCAGCCTCGAAATGAAAACACAAAAGAGGAGCTTTGGATGCTGAGAGTTTTTGGCGTGAGAAGTTGGCCTTCCTGTAACAGATAAGCTGCTTGTTGGAACACCTGAGTGTGTCCATCAGGAGAGACACCGAGGGTCTGCTGTCTGCTCGAAGAAACCTGACTGCAAAGCATGAGGTCCGTGTTTGAGGACGCACCTGTGTGGACCAGGTGAGCATAGACTCTGTGATACACTCATCTTCATCATCTTCACGGCGTTTTTAAAATTCAGGTCTGAGTCTTGGCTTTGGCGGCCGAACACCTGAATCTCACTTTTTACTTTAGTTCAGCTGAATAGAAACTTCAGCTCCTGTTTTTCTTTCTAGTCTGATCCAGCAGGAGAGTATGGATGTTGATCAGAGGAGGCCCAAGGATGGAGCCTTGGGGAACCCCACATGTGATTTTTACCTGCCTAACCGCCAAGAGGAGCTTCATGAGGATTCTAATGAAGAAACTTATAGTTAGCTAGTTTTGACTTCCCACCGTGGACTGTAGACGGACTCGGTGATTGTTCTTTAAACCAATAGTTGAATATTTAGAGGGAGATTCATGAGATTTTGCCACCATTGTCAACGGTTTTCATGCAGAAAATCGACCCCGTACAGAAAGTCTCATAAAGCTCTTACAGGTTAAAGTGTCGCTCCATCTCTGCAGCTTCTTCCTGACCTGTTAGCCGGAGTAACTCAGAGTAACTCAGAGTAACTCGCTGTTCTGTCGTGTCATCTCAAAACCCTCTGATACTGTACACGCAATGAGATTTTATAATTAAAGCAGACGCAGAGTTGGTTTTTACACTCCAGCAGTTTGCACGACTCGAGATGGATTTATGAAGCTGCTGCAGGATCCAGCAGTAGATGGTCCGAGTCCACACACTGACACACACACACTCACACACACTCTCACACACACACTCCTGCCCTGCATAATTGCTTACTTGAGAAGGTGACAGTAGTGAGCAAACAGCGCGGTCGTGGCGTGACGTTACAGTTGCATATTTTGATCATTAAAGCCACGCTGTAGTATTTTGTTTTATGCACGGCCGCCGAGCCGTCTCCTTTGACAGATGCTAATTGAAACTGGCCAATTACGTGCGGAGGAAGGCCGGCAATTTGTAAAGCCGACAGGCGCTGATTTAAGGCGAGTATCAGCGGGCCGTTCGCCTGCTCGCTCTCTCCTCTGAGATTTAATGAATATTCACTCCTCAAACAGCAAGACTGCGGCTCCTCTGTGGACTCTGAGTCCGAGGAAGGAAATCAAACAAGTTTCTGATGCAACAGGAGCCAACACATTCACACACACTCTGATGACTCTATAATTAACTGATTGAAAAGTCTATTGGCAAGACAGTTGACTCGTAAAATCCATCAAAATAACTACAAATCGATCAAACATCGACATACAGATACGAGAGCTGCTTAAAAAAGGCCACAGATTAACCAGATTGGACAAAGACCAACTCCTTTCTACAAACTTGGCGTGGATTCTCTCTTATCTTCATTTTGAACAAATCTTCACTCTTTATTTTTATCATAAAACAGCCAAACGAATGAAAGTACCACACATTTTCCCAGAAGTGTTCTTTCATTTCGTCTTCTCTCTCTCTCTCTGAAACACAAATATCTCAAAATAGCACGGAAAGACATGTGGTTCACTTACAAGACAAACGGCGTTCATGCTATAGCGACCATCTGTCTCATTCAGGCCCCGTTTAGTACTCGGTTGTTGCTTCTGACTGGTATGGACTCTATAGAGTGCTGTATCCAAAACACTTGGGTTTTCTGCTGTGGGTTCAAACGTCCATAAACGTGAGGAGGTCTGTGCAACACTTTAGGACTGCTGCATCTGTTAAACAGACCTGGGGTGGGTGGGAGGAAATGGATACATGGGAAGGAAGGGTAGATGGATAGGATTATTAGTAATCTTTGTAATAACAGATAGTGAACAAGCTGATAGATAAAACCTTGAAAAGAACAGTAGATAAATCGAAAGCCTCTCTGTAGAAGTTTCCTCTAAAAAATAGACGACTTTTAAGTTATTTTGTATTTTCTGTACATGCAGACTCCAAAATTAACAATAATAATATAAATGTGAAAGTTTTTCTGTGTTTATTTGCTCATTAAATCCCATTTTCCTACCATCTATCTCCACTAACCCGCTCACTTCTGGTCCTGCTGTGGCCATCAATATAAGGCGGCCCTGCACCCCAAAACACTATATTTACATTTCTTACTTAAAAGAGAAGTTTTAATTTCTTACTTTTATTTTTTAATGGTTTTGTGAGATGAAACAGATCCCTCTTGTTTGATGAGACTAACTTAGGACAGGAGCGCTGTTTCAGGACCATGGACAGCGCTGTTTCGTACGCCAAAGAGTGTTTAGTACTTTCTCTTTCTGTGGTTACTAAGTAGATCTTTTTGATTTCCTTTGTTCGGCTGCAACCCAAAGGTGAAAATAAAATCTGGACGGACACGGTCAACGACAGAGGGACAGAGAGAGGTGCAAACCAGATAAGCACATTAAACTGAACAGGTTAGCTTACGAGCTAAAGTTACTTAGCACAGATGAAAGTTAAAACAAAGACGTTTATCAAACTGTTAACGCTCACAAACCGTCGTCATATGAGAAATCCGACGCTATGACTCTCCACAAGTCGTCCTTCAGGTCGTTTATCTTTGTACTGTTTGTGTCTTTTATCAAAAATCACTCTGTTCTCCGACACGTAAACAATCAGCCGGTTGGCCATGTTGGATATACCGGTGAATCCGACGTCGCAACAACATGAAATCTTATTGGTCAGAAGTGGACACACAGTGTGCGAAACTTCAGAAAATTCGACCGGGTTCAAAAAAATATTGACGTCCGAAATAATGACACGAAAAAAAGGGTCCCGATGTGTAAGGACCTTCAGACGTGCTGTTCTAGAACTGCAGTCCCGTATGTGCAGCCTCCAGGTCTGCAGACACAAACTCCACCTTTTTACACACTGAAAATTTGTTGGAGTCAGCATTCACAATGTGGTCACTACATACGCTTCAGAAACCGATTGACACTTTTGACCGGTGGGCAAAAGACGAAGGAATATCTGAGAAAAAGAAGTGATAAAGAGAAAAGAAAAGGAGTGGAAAAGCGGAAAAGTTCTGCAGGAATTTGAACATAAATGGGACTTAACCCTATATTGCCTTTTGTATCATATTTGATACATACTTTTATATACTTACAGTATATCAATAATATAACAAATGACTAAAAACACACCTGAATACAGTCCAATGAATGATAAAAAAAATTTCCTCATGTAGTTTTTCAGTTTCCAAAAACATCTAATGCATCAAACAAGATAAATAAATATATTTGTTAAATTTTAAGGACATTTAAATTTTTTTGGTTTTCAGTAGTAAGTAAAATAAACATTTCAGCTCCAAAAAAATTGAATTTTCTGGCCATAATTTGTGGTTTCAGGCATTAAAGGGATAGTTAGCATGGCTTAGCATAAAAAACAGAAACAAGAGGAAGCTACTAGCCGACCTCACTGACACTGTTGCATCTTGGGACTTTTTCTTCACGCTCACTTCATCTCTCCGCCTCCCACGTCACTTTTCCCTTCATGCTTTCCCACTCTTCCTCCCTTTTCAGCCCGCTGTTCCTCCTCCTGCTGAGTCAGGCTTCACGCCACGTCTCCTCAGAAAACCGTCATTTTTTCTCTCATCAGCTTTAAAACACTTTCCTGCTCCATATTTTACCATGAGCCGGGCGTCTCCTTGGAGTTTGGTGTCTGTTCATCACCGAGGCTCGGGGACGGATGAGTCATTAGTCTTCCTGTAAGTTTTTTCTGCTGCAGACTGAATTGCGTCTTTGTTCCTATAAATCTAATAAAGAGCCTGATTGCTTTTGCTAATCATCCTGTGTCTTCCTGCTGCTGCTTATTGCTGCCATTAATTTCTGAGATAACTGGCCCTCTGCTCGAGCACAGAGCCACGATAACAACCCTGTGTGAGTGTGTGTGTGTCTGTCTGTGTGTGTTTGTATGAGTGTGTATGTGTAAACTAAACGCCGGGACTTCCTCTGTGAGAGTTTTTTCCTGCTGTTGGAGAAGAAAAAGAAAAAAGGGACACTTCTTTTTTCATCTGTGGTCTTTTGTGTTTTTGCTCCTTTTGGTCACGCTTTGGTAGGTCTCTCTTCTTCAGTGTTTTCACCCTTCACAGATTTATTATAACGCACTTTGCTTCCTTGTGTAACTTAAACAGAGTTGTGAAAGGTCTGCTTAGATGTTTCACAGCTCAGGAGCTGCAACCTTCACAAAAGGTGAGTCCTTCAAGAGTCAAGGAAACTGAACCTGCACCTCCTCCGTGTTTAAGAAGGACAAACGGAGCACAAGAGGGCCAACAAGCACTTCAGGGCGACTCACAATCGACGAGTTTACAATCGGTGAGTTTCCATCGAAGGGCTAACAGAGCAGAAACTCACAGGAGAAGAGGCAGTTTGGGCGTTTTCTGAAAAAGTGATGAAAAAATCCGTTTCTTTAATGTCAGTGAAATCTTAACAGTCTGTACGGCCTTTGGTGACGGCTTTGGTAACAGTCATTTCTTCATCTGTTAGACTGATAACGTTTGTAATCTTCTCATATTCCCATTGGTAAGAAGAATCTGAAGCTTCAGTTTCATGTAGTAAAAGCCTTACCCCCAATTTCCACCACATTCGGAATAGCGACGAAAAGGTTGAATCCGCCGATTGTAGCTGATCGTCACCATCCAAGTTAACGTGTCAATTTCCACCACACGCTTTCGGCTCTTCCACTCTTTGGAAGGACACAATCTACTGCTTTTATGGTTAGCCTATGTGGCTAAAGACAACTTATCATGCGATTGCACGTGAATCCGTGGGTTCGTGAGCTCTTGCGATTCCTGCTGTCCGTAATCCGCCACGAGATTCGCCTCACAAACGGATCTGGCAGATGGCGAAAATCGCAGCTGTTCCAGATCGGAGCTGTTCTGGATGTGGTGGAAAGTACAGTTTTAGAGGAGAGGGGTTAAGCTAGCTAGTCGAGCTTCAGATCTATGCTCTGAGATGCTGTCCTAATGCAAGGTCGGCATCTTTTGAGGACTAGCATTGCACTAAAGATTCATAGCGTTGTAGACACCATGCAGGACTTCTCGTTCCGTGATCTTCTGCTGCCTGAGGGATTCACCAAGTTCACTAATCTTTCTGTTGTACTTTTGGATGTCAGCAGTGTCATCCTGGATAGTGGATCTCCTTCTTCCTCTTAGTGTCGACCTTCAGGGTGCTGGATTTAGGATGAAACCCTCCATGTATTGTGAGGAGCTTTCTTATCTGTTTCTTCTACTACTATGCCAGCAGGGCGTCGGATCACTAGCAGAGTCTCAGTGTTGATGGCTTTGAGATCTTGGTCTTGTACCCTTCAGGACTTGCCTCACTCTGTGGAGGTATTTGGCTGTAGATGATCTCCTTGTGGTTCCCATCTACTTGTGGGATCCAAACATCTTGCTATGTTGCCTTCAGGTGCATCATTCCTCCCGGTTGTGATCGTCTTTCCTCTCTTTAAAATCCCATCCTGACTTCATTGCTGTAGATCTGAGTGAGGTGGATCAGCGAGTCGTGGTGTACAGCTCGGTGTCATCCATGCAGAAGAGGTGGCCGATGAAGAAGGTATCGAGACCAACTCTGTGTGATGATCTGATGGAGAAGGTCCAAGCCTGCGCTGAACAGAGTGGTGTTGGTACCACCACTTGTGCAGATGTCTTTACCTGGAGAGTCGTCCTTCACAGCCTCACTTCTGCTCACTTTCTAAAGCACAGTGACAGAGACACCTCCTCCAGATGAAGAAGATAATATAATATATATAAGATAAGATGTGCTGTAAAAACTGTTGATGTGAGTGAAGATATATTTCTGTCTTTAGCTGATGGCACTTTGTCCACAAAGGCACTCAGTCACTGGATGCTACAGAAATCTTCCCTCATTACCCGAATCCCTTTCCAATTGAAACGTTCGGCCTTCAGCGACCCGTCTGCTCCACGTCCCTTCCTCGTCCAGCAGCAGGACGTCCGGCCCAAATCTCCATACAGCAGCACTTCCTTTCCTCCACTCGGCTAATTAGCCGGAGTCACGGCGAGACGAGCTGTCTCCAGGGTTTTATTCTGCTCTGCTTCTCTTTCCATCTCCTCTCAGTGACAGTCAGTGTTTTTATTTCTGTGTTTTTTAATGAGAGCTCGGCCTTTGTCAACACTAGACAATTTCTCCCACTCATTTAGTCTCCTCTTTTATTTCTCCCTCTGTCATTTTTTTAGCTGAAGGGGCAGCAGAGAAAGCGTTCGCACTCTCTGATAACCTGAGTTGAAACGCATTGATCTACCCAGAAGCAGATGCAGTCCTGTCGCAGGAGAATTGTCACCGCTAGAAAAGACCTCTACCGAACATAATTACAGTCATGAGTGTGTGGTCTCGTACACATAGTCCTTTCAGAGCTGGAGGGTACATCTAAACATGTCTGAATATAATTGCGCTGCGTTAAAAAGCCCATTAATCTCTGGTGTATTGATTTTCCCTCGCACTAATGGACAGCATTGTCTCACAGCCCTTTAAATGGCGCATCAGGAAGAAAGACGCGGCTCTCAAACGCTTTAGTTTGAAGCCTAATTGGTCACTAAGAGGGTTTAACACCAAACTTCAGAGACTGTCCTTAAATACAGCCCAGGTGAGAGCACGATGGGACCCGGTGGGCAGGTGAAATGGACCTTCACTGCTGTACTGAATGATGAGCTTTCTGCCTCCAGTCAATATCTACATCCAGCTGCTCAAACGGTCCGATTGGAATTAAACGCATAAATTTTACATCATCATATTGATCCCTCCTCTAAAGCTAAAAACTCCTGAGCTGAAATCTGAAAAATTAACATTTTATTGATTTTTATGACTTCACCTTTTGTATGGGAGCACAAAGACTGCAGGTAACTCCGGATCAGACACCTTGAAAGCAATAAAATATACAGAGTCCCAGATTGTTGGTAAATCTGTGTGTCGCTTTTTTAAGTCCTTGTTACGATAAACCTGAATGCAGTGAAAAACTCATGAATAACCACCAATAAGGAGGGGGTGGATGCCGAATGTTTCATCTATGAGTGTTCCCAGATAGTGCACACATATGTCGTGCCGACGTCGGCCTCAGAACGGCACGGCGGCCTCTAGTCTATAACTTCTGACAAATATCGGCCCAATAGCAGATGAAGAGCTCCAATGACCCAGCTCATCTAACATCGCAGTAAGGTTATTTTTGCGTCGGCTGGCTGACCCCGCCTTCCAGTTTGGACAGTCACCCGATGGCAGTCACCGTCACATGCCATTCAACGCAGAGTAAAATACTCCAACTTCCTGCCATTCTTTTTCAGGGAAGCTACTGACATAAAGTGGCAGAAAATAACTTTTAAGGCAATTCCGTGACGGTTATTAAAGTTGCTAACAACTGGGTACGCCCAGTCTCCTCTCAGACGCAAACCGACCCGGTTGCTCCAGTTAAGCACTAAAGCACCGGACTGCTTGTCCCTGTGCTGCTGTCAGCTCCGTTAGCTTTTAGTGTAGTAGTCCGTTCTTCGACACGTTCATCTGATCCGCACAGATCTCTTCCACTCAGTCAAATGGATCCGGTCATTAAAACAAGTGATGCAGTTGAAACTATTGAAGGTACACAGTGAAGTGAGATTTATTTCAGGCTGTCGGAGGAAGAACCGGTGATGTTCGCCGTTTTGCAGGTGTTCGTTTCTTCCATCTGTGCTGAGTCTGGACAATAAAGTGTTTTGACTTATGGCTTTTCATTGTTCACACAAGAAAGTAGGAATCAATTAGCAACTAGTCAGTATTAGGTCAGCATTGTATTCTATTCTATTCATATATATAAATAAAGGTCATGAGCTACAACTTTGATTCATCATCCAAACATCGTGTGTCAATCATTTTAGATCAAAGGCCGACATCTTTGCGACATTGTGGCGACCAGCAAACGCTCTCCTCGCTACAGTTGGCGATGGAACCAGTTGTATCCGGCGGACGTTGGCATGACGTACGTGTGCTAACTGGGTTATATTTGGATTTTTGAGAGTTTGTTCAAATCAGGTTATCTGAAGACATTCGAGTGACTGAAATGCCAATTTCACCAAAATGTCATGAATCATGTCGTCTAATCGTTTCACATTTTTTGGAAGAGTTTGTTTTGGATTATTTTGAGTGATTGGTAAGACCAGACGTGACAGCTGGGTCAGAGCGTTATTGATTCAGGATATTAAAACCTGCATTAGTTTAGCTCGTAGGTGGACGTCTTACATAAAAACTGTCCTGAATTAACACCCAAAGCAAAACAGGTAATGATTGAACAAACACAAGCAGATCTGTTTTTACATTTAAACAAAGAAGTCTTTTTTTTTTTTTAATCAGAAAACAGTTGAAAAAAATCTGTACTGATGACTGTGTGGGCAGCCATGTTTGAGAAAACACACCCGGACCTCTGGGGGATTGTAAAGGTTTAGTTTTATTTGTTTTTGCTCATCAGAAGTTGACGACTTGTGAGGGAAACTTCTTGGAAAACTTTCTAAGTGGAGCAACTTCAGTGAAACACGTGTAGGCGTAAATAGGATGAAAAATACAATACCTTTACTCTCCTGTTTGTCTCCTTTTCTGAGTTTTTCAGCAGACAAGGACACTTCTGCGGAGACGGAAAAGTACCGCCGTGCTGTCTGACCCTGGGACGCAGATACATGATGATATCATAAAGCTTCACTCAGCAAACAAACCTTTCAGGGTACAGTACAGGAAGACGAGGAAATATCTTCAATTTATTTCATTGTCCTCAGGTTTGTTGTGTTCTTACTGCAAGAATACAGAAAATTCATCACAAACATTTTCCTCCATCTTAAAGACTCGTTTTGTTTCCTACATCGTCTAACTTCTGACTCTGTTGTCTCTGTAATCCCTCCGATCACAACCTCCACCTTTACTCTGATTCAAACAGCAAAGTTGGTGCTTTGTGACAGTATATCTGTTTTTTTCCGTCTTATTGTAAACCGTCCAAAATAAAGTAGGTAGATAATTAAATGTACATCAGTCGGTCACACATTGAGCCAAGGTCCGAACGTTGACAGGTCGAGAAATCTGAGAGAAAATCCAGAATATTTACCTGTAATCAACTTGGTCTGTTACATTTAAAGTAACTTTGTTTATTCAATAGTTTATAAAACAAATTAATTTCATCTGCCTTCTAACAAATTGAAGAAAGAGTAGAATAATCTTTATCACGATGTCTACTCCGGGTTATAAAATAGACCTTTTGTTGCTGATAAATGAGAAAAATCCGGTTGGGATCATGTTTTTAGCGTCTTCTCCTCAGTCTCCATCTCCCCGCTCCACCGCCGCTGTTATCCCATCGATATCGCCACTCCAACAATCGATCGACGCCCCTCTTAAAAAGTCAACAGCCAATTGACACCTGTGTTTTTCCTCTAAAGTTCGGCAGGCGGTCCAATCAGAGTCGAGTGTGTAATCCATCTCCTCTTCCGTCGCCTTCGGCTCTCCATCACACAGCGGGGACGAGCAGGAAGTGGACTTTTAAAAGACGGCGCTCTGATTTCCTGCTCTCTCGCTCGTCCGTCTGAAGGTTTTAGTCCTGAGGATTTTCATCAATACCAATCTGTGCCCAGACGCCTCCAATCGCAGCGGCTGATGCTGGAGGTTTTATTTCAAACCGTCGCCTCAGACTCCTTCCTGTCCTCTCCGCTCTCATTTATTTGACTTTGGATTTTTCTCCAATAAACACGTGTGACCTGTGGGCTCTCAGTGGCAACAAAGTGATTTATTTCTCATTGAAAATCTCAGAATCTCATTATTTACAATTACAAAATTACAAAAACAGCCTCCTTCAACTTTTAACTCTCCATAGTTTCACTTTCTAAGTTTTTTCCGTCACTTTCTCTAATCTTAAACTCGCCATTTCACACCGACTTTCTTTTCCCACTTTGAGTCCACTCCATTCTTCTTCTATGCACTCGAACATCCCCTCTCCTGCCTTCTCATTCTCTTGGTTTTATTCATTTCAATTTATTTAACAAGTAAAGAGATCAGATTGGAAATCTCTTCCCTCCACTGACTTTAATAATCAAACGGCCGATCTGTTACTGGGTTATAGTCCCGGTTTACACGACTCTCTCCTCATGAATCCTCTACAATCATTGACTCCTAAACTGTTTAAAGTGTGAATCAGAAACAAATTTAGTGCAAATACGTCAAAAATGTACAAATATAGAAGATGATGCAGGAATAAGAACAAGAACACGAGCACGCACACGGTAAGAAAACCGTGTGTCTCCAAGCTAGTCGAAATCTCCACGCAGAATTCTGCTCTAAGTTCATGTCTGAACTCTCTTAAAGTGACAGTAACCCTTAAGCATTAAAACCAATAATAATTCGCTATACATTACAAATAGCATTGATGGTTTAAAAACCACATTTATACCTCTTATATACAAAAACACGAATAAAATAACACATTTTTGCCTCGTACACTCACGACACGACTTCCTGCATCTTCACCGGCTACCAACTTCAACTTGAAAATGTCTCACAGCTGGAGTTGTTTCAATGATAATAAACTTTTTTGGTAACACATAGATAGTTTATTAATGTTTAATCATCATTTAAAAACAGCATATAGACCAATTATAGATGGCAAATAGATAGTTTATTAATGTAAGTTAATAGTTACTTTACCATGAACAAGCAATAAAATCATGATTAATAATTTTCAATAATTCTTAATGGACTATTTATTAAAGGTTTATATGGGGTTTAAATATTGGTTGTAAAACATCTAGGTTAAAATGTGTCAGTAGCGCTTTATAAATGGTTAATATTTGTTTATAAACCACCTATAATCATTACTTAGATGGTTATTGTAAAGTTAGGGTTAGGTTTTTAAAATTGTAAAATTTACAATGTATTAATGGTCTATATGGTATTTATAAATGATGATAAAACATTAATAAACTCTCTGCTTACCATTTATAAGTTCTGGTTATTGTAAAGCGTTACCACTTTTTTTAAAATCATATTTGTGATATGACATTTTATGAGATAGTTGTCAGCCACCGTCGGAATTTTCACCAAATCTTCAACTTTTTGTGTTCTATGAAAATGTAATTACTAAAAAAACTGTACAGAGTTTCATTCTTCATAAATAAAAACAACATTTTAAACTCACTTCTTTTGTTTGTTTATTCATCAGTATTTGAAAATGAGTTTTTTTTAAATACCAAAGATGAAACCCAGAGTGAGTGATGGAAATGAAGGAATGGATGAGAAATGAGAATAATATAGAAGAGCTGCATGTAGAGGACTTGATGGACTTAATAAGAGCAGATTTATTTCCTGAGAGGAGGAGGTTTTTGTGTTGTTTTATCATGCAGTAAATCAGATCTGAGATGAGTCTCATGTGCTCTTTATGATCTGTGTTTGTCACGTCACCGTAGTTTAAGGCCGACTCTCCCTGCAGGCTGAAATAAAGCGGACCTGCTCGTATCTAATCTGCTGCAGCGTGAAGTGAGAGCTGATAGATTCATGATAAAAACAGGTCGGGATCAGACCGCCGGTCACATCTGCCGCTCCTGATGGGAGTCTGAGTCCGCCTCGGTGGGAGGAGGGATGCTGGGAGGATTAAGATGCGGCCTCGGGGGGTGAGAATATCTTCCTGCTGCGGTCTTAAGTGCTCGGCTCGATGCCGGCTGGTCATGAATTAGTGTCACTTTCACCCAGCGTTCACCGACTCTCCGTCTGGAGGCTTCCTATGAGAGGCCCCGGTGGTCGCCACTCGCCGTCAAATTAAAATCCAGATTTGTTAGTACCGCACCAGCGCTCATCGGGTCGACCACAGGGAAGGGTTCGCCACACTAATCCGAAGACGCCGCCGCTGCCGTATTGAGTTTGCCGTTAATGGAATTACAGTAGACGTGATAAGAGGCTCGGTCAGAGGAGCGCTCTTATCGCCGCCATCCTCGGGACACGAACTAAATGGAAAACATGCGATCTTCTTTTTGATGACAGGACAGTGTTAGTGCGGCGTGACAGTGGAACAACACGTACGGAGCAGACTCAGAGTCCTGCAGGAGCCGGATTAAATGCACTCCTGGCGGTGATCAATCTGCATTGTTTACAGCCGCTGTCGACCTGATGAGGAGCCTCGCCGCACCCACGCCAAGATTAGATGCGGGTCGGTCGGCGTGAAGAATCAGTCAGGGGAAGCCCGGACCAGCGACCAGCCAGGCGGCTGCAGAAGCGATATATCAGAGCAGACAGAAACATGAGCTAATGTAGCATTGAGAGGGGGAGGAGAGGGAGGAGGAGGAGAGGAGGAGAGGAGGAAATTGGAAAGGAGACGAGTTTGTGTAGAGGATCACAGCTCGCTCCCTCCTGTAATATTTCAGATGATGTAGATGTTCAACAGGCTGAACGGCAACTTCAGCTCCCTGTTTACACTCATTATTCAGAAAAAAGAGCTCCAGGTCGTGACCCCTGACCCCATGTCGGGCCTAGAGACGATCCTCAGGTCTGAAAAGGGTCTTAAAAAGACTCACTTCCATGTTTGTGCCCCGTAAGGAGAGCTGTGGCTCCTGGTTTGGGACCTTTTTTTTTTGCTTGCAGGGTTGCTGGTTCAATATCAAGCTTGTAAAGGAGGATCTATGATTTTTGGAAATCATGGACTCTGCATCCTCTTCTCTAGAGGTTCAAACTGAACCATGCAGGGAGGAACCTAATAGAGACCAGATCCAGAAACACCAGAGACTTTTAAGGTGGACTGAAGGCAAGAAGTG
Organism: Xyrichtys novacula; assembly: GCA_962446985.1. Taxonomy (NCBI): domain Eukaryota; kingdom Metazoa; phylum Chordata; class Actinopteri; order Labriformes; family Labridae; genus Xyrichtys; species Xyrichtys novacula. The sequence continues at coordinate 34,367,898 of OY660869.1, read as the reverse complement.
GACCATCCTAAGGTCTGATGGATCTAAATCTGACCTCCTTTCAACAAAGAATTGGAAATTATAGATGCTGTACATCTATAGATTATAGATGTACAGGGCCCAACTGGCTAGTTCTCAGCTCCCAGTCCAAACCCAGCCTCCCTGATGGTCTGTGAATCATTAGAATTCATGTCATCTGTGAAGGCTCCATTGATCCTGAACAATGGCCGTTTTTGAATTCTCCTACTATCCTAGCAGTATGTAATGATTTGCCCAAAATATAGTATGCAGTAGGCGGATAGATGCAAAATTTGCAGTATGACATACATACCCGGATGACGTACTGATTCTGGAAAATTTCACAATATGCATCGGACCAGTCTGCTTCTCCAACTGTTACCCACAATGCAAAGTGCCTGGGCAGACGGCGGAATAGCGGAGAGCGGTAAAAGATTTTGTCATTGGTAAATGAATGAGCAACACTGTGGTGTCGTTGCAATTTACCAGAGTACAATGGACTTTTCCATACTGGAAACCAGCTAAACCGGGCTAACCATACCACAGAATAATGACTGACTTACAGTCATACTGCATACGACTATCGAACACAGTACTCAGTATGCAGTATCTACTGCATACTGAGTACTAGGTTCGATACTGCAGTCGGCAGGAGTATGCAGTAGGCTAACTTGAAAACAGCCCGTATCTCCAGGTTTCGGAGCAACATCTACTGCTGTCATGACAAAGACTTTTCCAGGGAAGACCTTCATATGATCCCAAACCACATTCTGACAACAGGGATTTCAAACTGGACTGATGCGGTCCTGACTTGTCCCCCATTGAAAACATTTGGAGCATCATGCCCCCAAAAAGTTGACCAAGGAGACTCTGAACTGTTGAGCAGTTAAAATCCTCGATCAGGCAGGAACTCTCCAGGTTTCTTTAATTCCCACACGTTAACAGCGTTTACAGACCAGGTGATGCAACACAATGGTAAACACGCTCCTGTCCAGACGTTTCGGAGACATGCTGTTGGCATCAGGTTTATAATGAGCATCCATTTTTCATGACCCAGTCAGATTTGTCCATCAGGTTTTCTCCATGTTTTTATAGTTTCTGCAGACTCCTCTTGTTTGCCTTTGTCGTCGCTCAGTTACAGTCTCCTCTAATCACTGTAATATGAATTTATACGCCGCCTTGTTCCTGTAAGAGATCCACATTTACTCTTATGATTCTGATTACAGGAACGCAAACTGCTGTTGATTCAGACTCATTTGGTGACTTGAATAAAACACCATGAAGGTGCTTCAGAGTTTTATTGTCGTCTTTTTTTTTTCCCCCCTCAGAGAGTGAGAAGCTGCGTGGGAGAGACAGAGAGCTGCTGCAACAATGCTTCAGTTGTTGGAAAGATTCATTGTGTGGGAAGACAGACAGTTTGACACCAACATGTGATGATGATACAGCAGGTGTCAGTCTGTCAATCGGCAGGACTGACACGCACTGTCAGACGTCAGGAAAACACAAAGACGCTGGAAAAAAAGGAAGACGTTCTCTCTCTTGATATCTGCTGTTAGTCTTATTTCCTCACTAATGATTCCTTCAAATTTGGAAACGTACAAAATAAATCATGCTGCTTTTTCTGTCTCAATCTGCAGCTTTTCAGCAACAGGCGAGTATTTTTTTACTAGAATTAACAGTGCCTGTCCGACCCAGTTTATAAAACCAACATCCAGACCCTGTGACCCCCTTACTGGTTTCTACTGGACCACCATGGAGGTTTACATGTTTGTCTCAGGAGAAACCCAGATCTCCCCCTAAACCCTTCCTAGTAGTTTTTGTTCCTGATGCTGGTTTCAGGCTGACGTGCTGAGAGATGGTAGAGACGTCAGCTCTCATGGGAGCTGAAGTCTTGTTGTTTGGATCAGGTGCACATATCTTATCTATCATATCAAGCTTGTTTTCTGGTTCCGGTGAAGGTGGTTTTGGCATTTTAAAGGATGCCTCCTAGATCCAGAAACCAATGGATTGGGATTGGCTCTGGATCCAGCACAAGGAGATGGAAATCCCATTCTCTCAAATAAGTACTTTTAAACCTCACAAACACACACAGGACTGTTCCGCCCTGCCTGCTCCGACAACACATATCGCCACCATCTGCCGTCCATCCCTCATCTGTTTCTACTTCTGATAGAGGAGGACTTCGCTCCACCTTAATGCCCTGCTATTCCACCTTAAAATGTCAAAATATAAGAACCAAAACAAATATAACATCAGGATATTTTCGCACGTGTTGATTTCACGGACCGCTCTGAAACAGTTTGCACGATCAGTGGGTTATTCATTCAAAAAGACCGATGAGGATCTGGTCCAACAAAACCCCGCTAACTCCCCAACCTACCGTGCAGTATCTATTCAGTTATTTATAGTTTATTTGAATACATAGTTAATGTTCTGTTACGTTTGAATGTGTGTTGCTGCTGCATTATTCAGGTTTTGTCAGCGGCGTGTTGTGCCAATAAAGCTTCAAAGTTTGAAAGACGATGAAGAGGAACAGAGGTGTGTTTATTTATTTATACTTCTGTGCGTATTTGTGTGTGTGTGTGTGTGTGTGTGTGTGTTATACAGTTGGCACACCGTGTTCCCAGGAGGGTTTCCTGAGAGCGAGCTGATCTGACAGCAGTGTGTGTGTGTGTGTGTGTGTGTGTCTGCTACTCTTTCTCTCCGTGACGATCAATACTCAGATATTAAGAGTGAGGACTTGTTCAAGGGTTTGTTGTTTTGTCGAACTATGAGGACATTTTTCTGGCGTGTCTCAGGTTGGGGGATTACTGCATCATGCTAGTGTGTGTCCTCACAAGTATAGAGCACTGACGTGTGTTTGTAAAGTCGCCAGGTCGCTAAAGTAAAAAAAAATGTGACTTTAACTTGAAAGAGCGGCTCTATTACCATAACAGCAGATTCAGGATTTAATGTAGGGTTGCCAGGTGTACGATAATTACAGTATCTGTACGATCGATAACCCAGAAAAAAGGCTTAATGTACGATAATTTGACGGTTTCGTAAACGTGTGGTGCAATAAAACCGTCTCAGTCTGACAGACACTATTTTTCTGTTTTTATTTGCCAACCCTAAAGTCATCTTTTACCACATTATGTTTCCATCTGATCGTAGTTTGAGTGACAATGAGCATGATCGGGAAGTCTGATCACACGCTGCTGAAGTGGGGCGGGGCGGTCAATGACCTCAAAGCTGTGAGTGCTCGTAGGACACTAAACAGAGTGACTTTACGTGACTATCATGCAACAGTACGATTGTTAATTAGATTACGACAGGTGTACGATAATTTCCCCTAAAATATGATAATTTTGAGTCTCTAGTACAATAATTCTTTATTTCCCATGTGGCAGCACTGATTAAATGTCGGGTTATTATCCACTCTGACGGTCGATTTCTAATAACTACACTGGATGCTAAAACTGGTTGAATAGCATGTGCGACGTTTTGCTACTTAAGCGGCGCACAATCTAGATGCTAAGTGAAGTGCAGGTCGGATTGAATAATTCTACGGTGTGTTCTGATTATAAAGTGGATTATGGACTGATGTGATATTCCCTCGGAGAATCCCCTCTGTACAGCAGAGACCATTAACAGAGGTTTACATGTACGTTCACGGCACAGCAGCACCGCTTTTTTTAAAACTCAAGACATGCAAACAGTGTGGGACCGGAATAGGCCGTCAATCTTTCCTATGTTTGTAATGAATACTGCTCAGTCTTGACCAAAATCTGGGGATTGAAAAACTTAACAGCATACAATATAAAGTTCAAGCCTTTATGTCACGAAGTTTATAAGCTAACATTCAATAAAGTTTGTATTGAGCCAAACTCCCAACGTTTTCTTCCTCTATTTTCAGAAGTTAGAAAGTCACATTTACACGCATAAATATAAGTTTGGACAAGAAAGCTGCTCTCTCAGATTCTGTGTAAAAATGATGCCGCTCACGTGTCTGAGAGAGCACAGAAGAGCGTGTGCATGATGGAGAGCTTGGTATAGCTTGGTTTGACCCATGAAAGGCCGATCTGTAGATCATCCAGAACCAAGAGGAGTGATGGTAGAAGACAGATCTCCGAGTCCTCTTTTTAGTGCAGCAGCAAAAACAGAAACTGCTTGAAAATGTCGTCATGAGTGGGAGTGCAGATGTACAGCGACCTGAACTCCTTTGGCTCTGACCAGTTTGCTAACGCACCCTCAAATACGCTAAAAAAGTACCGCGCCGTGGCCACTCCGACTTTTCTGTCAGCAGACCTTAAACCCGCAGAAAAAAGCTGTAAACTTCCTCTTCTTCACCACAAGCTGCAAGACCTCTACCACCCAACACCACAACACTCACTGCCACTTGTTTGCAGCTCTGCGAATGCACTTCCTGTAAACTAAACTACAAATCTTTGTTTTTGCTCTCAGTGTTATTAGCTGTGTGTTTTCTCTGTGTGTGTTTGTGAAATTGCCTTTGATTACAGAGCTTCATTACGTTTCATTACAGCAGCTGCGGCTCTCTACAGTACATTAAAAACTCAAGCAGCCTAAACTTTTAAGGATGTGGGATATTAGCACTGACTGCCGTCTCCACATCTCCATTCACAACTTGTTTTTATTGTTTTTATTGTCAATTACAGAGCGCTCTCTGTGTGTTACTTACTGCTTTATGGCTGTTTTTAAAGCTCTGTGTCGGTGCGGCCGTACGCGCGCTGCAATGAATTATGGGTCTAATATCGGAGGTATTTTCAGAGTTCTCTTCGGAGAGCACTTTCAATCATTCCTCAGCCGCCGTGTGTCATCACATTCAACAGTAAAATTACAGTTACACACCATCAGTGTAACATGCGAGCGTTTGCTCATGTGTACACTCCTTGTGACCTGGAGTCTGTTTAATCAAAGTGGGAGGGGTTGATGTGATTTTCCTCGTTGAGTTTCCACATCGGAAAACTTCATGGCATCCTCCACAATGGGCGATTTAGTGCCGAGTCACGCCAGAAAGTGGCGCTGGAGGCTCATCGACTTAACTGCAGGTAAACGTGGTTTATGGAGGCCGGAGAGTTTATATCACAGCTTTGTTAGAAATTAAAAACTGTCTTTGAGGAGAGCAGAACGAGCAACACGGGTAACTACACGGTGATCATCTTGAGACTGCTTTACTTCAATTTATGTTTATTAAACAGAATTTTGTGCTCAAGTTTAGCAACAACCTCTTTCTAATCTTTTTAATCATTTGTGCTGTTTAGTTTCACCTGGTCTTAATATTTTTGGGTGTTTCGGTCGCCCTCCTGAGGTCAGTCATGGTCATCAAACCCTGTCCTGTCTGGAGGTTAACGCACATGTCGGCTTAATTTTATTCTTTTTAGACCTTTACCCCCAATTCCACTGCATCCAGATACAAAAAGGCTGTATCCTCTGATCATGGATCCAGCTTCTTTTCAAAATAAAACACCATTCTTTCAGGAGGATCGTATTTCACACCATGCAAACGGGCGGAGACGAACAAGTGAAAGGTTTTGAGACGTCATTTCACCCCGATGACACCATGGATGAGGAGATGCTGATTCTAGAAGTCTAGAAGTAGATTTCCTCCTCTGGAAGGACACAATCTACTGCTTATATGGTTAGCCTCTGTGGCTAAAAACAACTTCTCATCGCGTGATTTGCACGTGGCGGACAGTGAAAATAGCTGCTGTTCCTGATGCGGTGGAAATCCTGGGTTAGTCTTGTTGACTTCTTTAACATCATTTGGCTGTTTTTGACTGTTTCCTTCTTGTTTCCTTCTGTATTTGCACACGGTTAGTCGATGGAAGACCTTCGGGTTTCTTATCTCATGTAAATTTGTCATTTGTAAATAGCAAATTGATCGTCAGTTCGATCATTTCACTCCAAGCATGTTTATTGTTGCTGTAGAATAGCCTGTTTTTGAATTAGTGTGTATGTGGTTTCTGGTGCTTCTGCAGCCAGCCTCAAGTGGACACTTTGGGAACTGCAGTTAAATCACTTAGGCGTCACTTTGAAGACTAAAAGTTGCTGTAAGATAGCGTGACCATATTCTAAAACCCCAAAAGAGGACACTGCTACACGGGGCAGACTCGCAGAGTCATGCGCAGTAAATTTTTAGGGTTTTTTTGGATTGGGTCGAGTGTTTTTTACGTGCTTCTAACTCAGTTAGTCCACGCTACACAAACTCAAAACTTCCATACAAGCCCTTGGCCATTTGAAGGATTTTATAAACCTCCCCAGACAAGGTCGGACAAGGCCGTACAGCCCCCCAAAAAGAGGACATGTCCGGGTACAAGAGGACAGAAGGTAACCCTACTATAAGAGTCAATCTTCTCTTAGCATTAGGTCTTTGTAAATAACGACACAAATGAAATACTTAGATCAGGTCTCTCTGTGGAGTTTTGACTTTATTTTTGGACAAATCTGCAGCGAAGGTCAAGGTCTTTGTGGATTAACTTTGGCTTCTTTTGCAAAGTCACTGATAAATAAACTTTTATTACTTTTCCATGTGAAACTAAACCAATATAACCAGTTTTACGTAACAGAGGACTGCAGGAGTCGGGCACCATCGTGTCCAAACACCAACACTTGATAAAGGAATAAAATATGAGAACTGTTGTGTATTTCTTTTAATATCTGATGGAGGGAATATAACTCATCACAGCCAAAGTAATATCATTTTGAAGTTCTGACTCATAAACTAATAAACAGTCGACATTATTAGATGAGATAGAAGGACAGAGCGGAAACACTCGGGTAGGTGTCAGTAACAGAAGGGTCTTTTTCAGCAGAGCGGACCGTTTCTTTTTGTTAGGATGAGTCAGAGACACTCGGTGGATGTTTTATTGACTGGCTCTTAAAGAAACTATTTCCAGAGCTTTGTTGACTCATTCCAGGTGTAAATCTTAGCGTTTCAGCCTCGACGGCGGCACAGTGACACAGAGTGGCGACGATTACTCATCAGACGAATTCCCACCTTGAGAGGGAGACTGATCTGTGGGGAGGAAGACGAGGAGGAGGAGGAGGTGGAGGAGGTGACGGAGAGAAGTGACCTTTTTTTTATCCTTTTGGTCCGAACACAGAAGAGGCGGCGACGGACGGGGATGACGGTCAGGTTTCCCACTTTCTGACTGTAATTAGCGCTCCATTTAGTGAAATCAAAGGCAGCGGCTTGACATCTAATTTCCTCCTGAGCACCACCGTCATTATCAGCGGGATGGAACATAACGTTGTGTTCGCTTTGTGTTTGACTGGCCAGCGTGAAGATCCACGCTGATTCAAGACGTTTAAGGGGCTCCTTCAGAGTTTATCTTCTGCTGTGATGAGACGCCTTTGTTCTCGTGAAGCTCTGAGAAACTGTGCCGTGAGTTTCTAGAAGCTTGATATAAAGACTGAAGAGCTGATGTATTTTTATATAAAATCCATACAGAATATAAAAATATATATATTATTATCTCTGATGGACTTTCATTGTAAACACTGATACCTGCTTTAAAGCCTGTTTATGCTTCTGCGTTGGACAAAGGACCACAGGCCTTCTGATTGGTCTGCTTGGTGGCGGACACTTATCGGTATCACTGTATCTACCTGAGCGGCCATATTGCCTGTTTCCTCCATCGTCTCCTTTTTATTTCTGCCTTGAAATAATTGCAGCACGATCAACCTCTGGACAACATTTATTTGCTTCAGCTTGACAAGGGAAGACAATGCACTGCTGACTAGTGTTTCCGTGGAGACACCCAAAGGCAGCAGTGCTCTTGTTGACACAGAATCATAAACTAGGCCTAACACAAGAGGAGGCGGGGCTTAAAGGGATATTCCGTCGTAAAATTAATTTAGGGTCAAACACACCGTAACACCGAGTTAGACCCCCCTCCAGAGATGAATGTTGCCGACCGCTTGCTTCTCTAGTTTTACCAACTTTAGTAACGACTGCAGGATAGAAATACAGAGAGCCACGCCCTCAACCAAAACGCCACTCTATAGCCACAAATAATGCTCAGAACAGCACCTAACTTCATCAACAGGACATATAGGGTCACAGACATAGTACTAGACACCAAACATCTTTTTAACTTTGACTCATTTCTTTGGCAAAGAGACTAAACACAACTCACCTACTCTCTTCCAGCAGACGCTTGTTTGTCACAAGACCTCAGGCCAGTCCATTACGAACTACAGCGGGGTGACGCAGCTCAAGGAAGAACATTTATGATCATTTCTTCATGGAAATACAATCAGACCGAGACGCTAAGACAGAAGAACTACCGCATCTGCAAAGTGATTAATATGGTGATTATTACTTCAAGGAAATGATAAAGAAATGATCATAAATGTTCTTCCTTGAGCTGCGTCACCCCGCTGTAGTCTGTAATGGACTGGTCAGAAATTAGTCAAAGTAAAAAAGATGATTGGTGGCTAGTACTATGATTTTATGCCGGAATGTCCCTTTAACACAAGTAGGCGGGGCTTAACGGAGGAGGCGGAGCTCTTTGATCAGCATGCTAGCTGAAGACTGTGGCTGCATCAGTATTGAAGGTCATAAATATCCATCATACGAACCCAATAAAACGAAATAATTTAAAGATCACCGTTGGAATCGCAGTCTGTGGCGATTCTTTTCAGTGATGGTGCTGACACCAGTTCAAGACCAGTTACTGACGGACATGCTGCTGCAGGTGCAGTTCAGTGATCAGGATGAAGCAAACACTTTGCATTCTGTCGAATTTTGCTGTAGAGAAGTGAATCCACCATCATGTTGGTTCAGCCAAACTTTCAGTAACTTCCTGAGATCCTCCTCTGACAACTTTGTTCACCTACAGCGTCTCAAATGCTGTTTTGTTACGCAGACACAGCCGGACCTGAGAGATGAGGGAAAATCCATCAATCTGGTTCTTGATGCCCAATCCTTCCAAAAGTCTTTAAAACTGGAAAAAAGGTGAAGGTGTGCTGCAGCCGCCATCAAACAGGAGCGAAACTCCCAAACCAGGAAAAGCCGGCAGAGACCAAAGAGTTCAGGTTGTCTTATCAACTGACCTCAGACAGTTTGATGGACAGTGTGAGGATGAGGATGAGGAGAAGTCTTCGGCCTCTAGGGATGACCTCTGCCCCCCAGAGACCTCCTCACCCACCCTCCCCTCACCTTCCTGCTCTTCAGCTGCCTCGGAGGGAATCGGATGTCGCTCCGCTCCGCTGGGCCCTGCTAAGTCATGCAGGAGGGAGGAGACGGGCTGTCAGAAACTCCCATCATCCTCTCTGGAAATGCTCCCCCAGGAGACCGCCAGAGGATCCAGAGGGGTGGACAAAATAATGGAAACACTTGACCAAGAAAAAGGATTTGGACCCACCAGTGGATCGCCGTTCACTGCTTCAAAAGCTGGACTGAGCGCAGCCTCGCCTCGTTTCCTCAGTCTGCTGATAAGAGTTCGTTAAAGTGTGAAGTTAGCCGCTCCTATCGGCATCCTTCAATATCCAGCCTCTTGAATTCCTCCAGGGTGAGACAAGAACCCCCCACTTTGCATCTTGGTCCATCCACATCCTGCAGAGATTATAATTTACATAACTACCTGTTCACCATGCATTATCCCTCACTGAGCAGCTTCCTCATTTCCAACCAAACTCCACTTTTATCTGAACCAAACCAAGAAGTTTGATCATCCAAATATCCAAACTGTGATTTAAACCACTTCACAATATCAGCCAATGAGGTTTCAGCTTCTAATATAGAAATAACAATAATTAGTCCAGTGAAATATTCATCACATAAACTTTACTGAATACTTCGTGCATGTGTGGACCTACACATAATCATCTACTGAAATCATATTATATCATATAGACAGAATCTTGAATGTTTGATTATCAAGCCGTTTCTATCCTTCCAAATAAACACGTATATGTTTCGTCTATACCGTATAATAAGCTCACAGTAATATAATGTATTTTATACTCGTAGATTTATGCTGTAACTCCCACATTGTTTATCTTCTGTTAGAAAAATATCTTAAGCTGTTTTTAATACTTATTAACTTATTCTAACTACCATACAGTTTTCTATGAAATTAACTTTTTGCTGTTTATTATATGATACCACATCATTCTATGTTTGTATAATCTGAGAACTGTCACTTTTATAACATGACCTAACTGCCCTGCACATCTCTTATTTATTCATATGACAGTACACGCGGCTTATTTCAGGTCATTTTCATGTAAATTCCTGTTTTATTTTCTCGTCTTGTTCCTGTTTGTATTCTTGTTTGCTAACCATGTATGTCTGTGTTTCTGTAACAACAGAATTTCCCCTCTGGGAATCACTTAAGCCCCAACCCATCTTAATTATTTTGGTGCCTCATTAGTGGTGCCTAATTAGTCTGTGGCAGGTTCACGTTGGATAAATGTTTAATATTTCTGCTCACCACAAGTAAAGATGGTGGAAACGTCCAAGTCAGCTTATTTTCTGTCCAACCATGTAGCATAGCCGTGCAGATGCTAAACTGATGCTAACTGGATCCTTTATCGTCATATTTTTCTTCTAGCTGATAAATCAACTTTAGTTTGGACTGATCATTTCAGTCGGCGACAGTTAGCCCCAAATTCCACCACATGTAGAACGGCGATTAAAAGGCCATTGGCGCCAATCGCCGCTGATCGTTTCCATTCAAGATAATGTGTTAAATTCCACCGGCTTCTTTCCGGCTTCATAGCGATCGCCAGGGTTCTATTTTTTTTGGACACCACAAGTGAAAGGTTTTTAGACGTCATTTCACCCCGATGACACCATGGATGAGGAGATGCAGATTCTTGAAGTCCAAAATGACAGAATTATCTACGAACCGTCTCATCTCTTATTTATGGAGAATCTTAAAGAGGATACGGCGTTGGATTCCATTACCAATCGTTATTGTGCGACTGCATGTGATTTCGCAGGTTCTTGTGAGTCCTTGCAATCCATTCTGTCAAAAATTCGCCACGTAATTCACCTCAAAAACACATCCAGTAGGATTTGGCGGACGACGAAAATTACCGCCGTTCCGCACATGGTGGGATTGGGGGGTTAGTGTTGGTTAGCTTGAAGGTAATTGAACCTGATATGAGAATCCCTGGAGAACTCTTAAAGAGATATTCCAACGTAAAATTAATTTAGGGTCAAACACACCGTAACACCGAGTTAGACACCCCGTCGAAAGACGAATGTTGCGAAGTTGGTAAAACTAGAGAAGCAAGCGGTCGGCAACATTCATCTCTGGAGGGGGGGTCTAACTCGGTGTTATGCCGGAATATCCCTTTAACTCTGCTGTACTTCTGTGGTGGAGAAACACCAATTTCACAGCCATGAGATGGTCACAAAATCAGGCTGAACAACGTTTTGTTTGAGCATTGTAACTGTGTTGTGCATGTGCATGATTGTCACACGTCAGTCTGAAAGACTTGTGCTGTCACCAACACCAGTTACTGAAGTAAATGTGAATAAGAACCATGGCAGGGTTTGTAGCAGAGAGTAAACATAATTATTAGTATCAGTAGAAACTATTGATCACACGTTTACTCTCCTTTGGAACTGGAGGAACACGAACCAAAACCATAACAGCACAAAGATGCATGAAAAGGACTTCAAACCTAACATACGTTGTACAAGCATCATGGTTAATGTTGCAAGAAAACCCGAGTCCTGGTTCATTGGTCCAGTTTATGCTGAAACATGTTCCTCCTGTGTCTGTTCTTCTGCATGCTGTCATGAAGGAGAACATGGTCTGATCTGAGATTTAAAGCAGAAAACACACTGAGAGAAAACAAGAATAAAAGAGTGTGGTTGTTTTTTCAGGATTGTTCAGGCTTATGATCAACACCAGTGAGTCAAACATTTTTGTTATCTGGGCCAGCGGGTTTGGATCTTCTCGTACAAACATTGTCAGAGATACTGGTATTAAACTGTGCTGAAGTTCTTCTGCTCCAGAGAGTGGGACCGTGTGCTGAAATGAAGCTCATGTTTGTAGAGATGGATCCACGGGTTGATCCAGCTCCAGCTGGGGTGAACTGGTTTCTAATTGTACATGACACAAGCTCATGTAATCCTCCGAGTTCAGGCAGAAATACGAGTTTTAAGGGTAAAAAAAAGAGCCGGCATCTCTCATGCTGGAAGACAAAGTGGAGCTAATGAAAGCCAACAGGAGTGTAATGCTGTGTGACTGATACTGGGCTCGCTGTCAGACCGATTCTACTGGGAGAAGTGGGATGATGACAGATGAATTAGTGCGCTGACAGCCGGCGTGGAGGGACGGGTAATTGTTGCTGAGAGATGGCGAGTGTTTTCTGTCTCGCGCCACGTTAGCCGAAGCCAATCAATCAGAGCTTTTATCCGAACGCTCCGAAAAACACAGCGACTCCGGCGCGTGTGACACAAACTCAGACTGCGTGTAAACAGGCGTCACGCCTGTTTCTGTTATTTCAGCGCTGAGGGTGTCACAGCGATGCCGCGGTGGGTGATTCTGATCCAGGAGGTGGAACGTGTTCAAGCAGCTTTGCTCACACTGAGGTGCGGAGATCCCTGACCCCTCTGTTCTGGATCAGACCCCCCAGAGTCGCCAAAGACCTCCGGGTTTGTAGTTAAACTAGAGAGGTTTATATTTTAATCTAAAGCAAGATTCACTACTTCCTCTGAGGGTCACAGGAAGGGTGAGGTTTTTAAAAAAGATCTTATGGGCCAGATTTTAGACTCAGTGAGGATTATATGTAAGGTCTTTTCACAAAAACCATGACCTAGAGAAAGGAGGTCGCTTCACCGTGTTCAGCCTCCCAGATTCAGAGTTTAGTTTTATTCTTTAAAGGAAAGCACTGTTGCACATGAAGCATCATGTAAAAGTGCTAGTATGAAAATGTCCAGTCAGGGTCAATATGGCGTGAAGTTATTCCAGTAAGGATGCTTCCTCTGTTTCGTAAACGTCAGATTTGTGTGAAAATAATTCTCCTTGTGTGACGTATCAAATGTCCACTCAGTGTTGATATGGTATACAATTTTTTAGAGATCATTTGAGCCCTAACTGGTGTTTAGGGATCCCTGATTTATGGGATAAATAATGCATATTTCAAGAGTTCCAGTTTTGTTGGTATCCCCGGTCTCGTCCTGAATTCATGACAATATTGTTCACTATTGGAGGTGCATGTATAAAATGTCAGTATATCTTTGGTGTGCAGAAATAATAAAATGCATTTATGTAATAATTTAAAAACCTGCAAACTGATGTTTTTGAGTTTGTCGTGATTGAATTTTGTTGGTTCTACAAGTGATTTTATTTTGAAAAGAAGCCAGATGTTTTATTTTTTGTCTGTGCCCGACTTCCTTTCCAGCACGGGTTAATCTGTGTTGAATTTATCCGGGAGAAATAGAACTCTTGCGAGCCGCAGCAGAACAGAAAGAAGCCGGTGGTAATCGACACGTTAACTTGAATGGTTACGATCAGCTACGATCGGAGGATACGACCTTTTAGTAGCCGTTTAGGATAAAGGTGGAAATTGGGGGTAAGAACAAGCCTGGTGGACCTTCTACTCTCTGAAACTGAGGATGCAGCATCTATGATTTCCAATTCTTCATTGTATGGACAACTGGACTTACTTGAGACGTTTCGCCTAAGTCCAGTTGTCCTTTCCATGCGGTGATTCCCACTTCAGAGTCCTGTCTGTTTTTAACGCCTTAATAATCAGGACCATCTCTATCAGAACTTTGGACCTTTTATTCGTGGACTTAATGATCGTATAAACTCGACTTTTAGAAGATCGTACACAACCAGCTATGATCGGCAGAAACGTCCTTGTTGTATTTTGATTAAAATCAGATTTGATGTTTGTTATTTAAAGTTTGTCCACAGTGTTTATGAATTCAAAGAGTGTTTTTTATTGTCTTGTTTTATTTATCTGTGTACTCCATGGAAAGAAGCTCCTGGTGTTGTCAGATATCAGTATAAAAGTTAAAGATTCTTCAAATTTAAAAGTTTGATTTTTTTAATCTTTGAAATCTCAAATCTACAGCATGTAAACTTCGGAGACCAGACCAGACTGTTTTTAATAATCTATCTGTTGAAAAATTCATACTGGATTTGCAGTCAGTTGCCTCAGCGTCTAGATTTCCTCCATTATTTTGAGTCGGGACAACAAATTTTCATGACACTCGTCAGCGAATTCACATCCTGATGACACTTTGGTTGTTGTTGTTGATAATTTGAACATCATCTTTTCAGTTCAGATCCAGAGTGAAGTCATTAGAAACCTAAAATAAACTGCACTCCTACACCTGAGATCCTGCAGCAGACGTGCAAATTCAAAGTCCCCCCTAACGCTTCATCCCTCGTCTCCTTTGTATATCGGATCAGAACCACACGACCGGTCCGTTCTGAAGGATGTCACACACACACATAACCGATGATGTGCATCATTAGCGGAGACAGTTTCTGGACTTTACGTCTAATGACTCATGACAGCGACTTGGAAACAGCATGATAACACTGTCTTGCACCATCTTCCATCTTCTTTTCACCATGCTGATTGATCGGGGAAATCAACAGCCGCACATGCTTGTTTCAAAATGTTGCATGATGTTGCATAATTGCTGATAATGATCGCGTTCCTGAAAGTTCCCACAATCAGCCCAAGGATTTCACGCTGCTTTCAGTTTATTAGAAATCATACCCTAATAATATGCAATATCTACTGTTACTGAATCCTGTCGGTGGACCTTCGTATCCAACGTGATGAAAACTGCGCCATGAATTATTGATCCTTGAACAAAATAAGTGTGATTTGTTTTCAGGTCAGTCCAGTTGGAGAGATCTTTATTTCACTGAGACCCAAAGAGGTAAACGAGGACAAATCAAAGACTCTCTGGACATTTTTAAGACTTTGTGGTGGATTAAAGTCGAGCGCAAAGTGGCACAAGAGAGAAGGGAGAAGTTCGATATGTTCTCCACCAACGGTCACAATGTTTGGGTTTGAGAACGGATGAGAGTGTAGACGCAGGTGGCCAAAAAGAGAAGAGCTGTTGACCCCTCGAATAGTCCGAGCGTCTGATCAGGATGCCTTCTGGATGCTCTCTTTCAAAGGTTTTCTGGAGGTCTCAGAGAAAGCTAGAGGGTTTAGACATCCCATCTGGTGTGGGAAGAGCTCAGGATCTCTTTGGGGGGAGCTGGAAAGCGTTGGCGGAGGGAGGGACTCCGGGGTCGACTTTCTTGGCCAACACGATCCGATCCCCGGTGAGGATAAGAAAATGGATGGATGAGAACGTTGAAGGTTTCCAAACTTTTTCAATCATTAAAGTTCGTTAAAAAATCAGAAATTTTACAGAAAAATATCCTCAGTTGAGTCTCCTTTTGCAGCATCTTGTTTTAGCAGAGGAGTTTAAAGAAAATGAAAACCCCGTTCAGCCATCTGTATTTGGTGTATCCCACCTCCTCTCAGGGGGGACCCTGATCTGCATCCTGATTCTGGTTCCTCCATCTTCATCCGTCCGACTCGTCTCTCTCCCAGTTTACTGTAATCTCTCTGAGGCTCCCATTATGCTTATTCCTCATTAAAATTTTATCAGCCATGGCAAATTGCAAAGATTAGAGAGGGAGGGAGGGAGGGAGCCATCGGGGCTCTCCAGCCTGTTCACAGATTTATTTATTGTTGCGGATCATCCGGGCTTATCTGCTCCCCAAAGCAGAGACAGGGTCCCATCGGATGGTAGAGGTCATGAAATCTGATCTCCCAGCATGCATAATGGCGAGGAGGAGCAGGAGGAGGCAGAGGAGGGGGGAGGAGGAGCGTTTAGTTTGTCTAAAGTGCTCTCGCCCACACATTAATATTGTAATACTTTAATATCATAAACTTTTGTTCTGCCCTATTGATTTCTCCGAGATGACGATGAATATTTATGCTGCAGAGTGCAGCTTGTAAACTTCAGCTCTGGTTAATGAATCACTCCTCCTGTTCGCCTCACCTGTCCCTCAGGTTCACTGATGGTTGGTGTGAAGCTGCAGGAGGAGGAAGAGGAGGAGGAGGAGGAGGAGGAGGAGGAAAAGATGGCGGCTGTTTATGTAAACAAAGGGAGACATTAGCGGCCGTGAGAGGTCGACGGGTCAACGGCAGTAAACTCACAGAGGAATTAAAGCTGTAATGAGAACGAGTGAGAGACAAACTAACGCCAAACAGAAAGTGATGTTGTTTTGGTGAACTGGTGAGACGGAGGCCAACGAGGGCCGAGGAAGGCCAAAGAAGACCAACGAGGGCCGAGGAAGGCCACTAAAGGATGCAGAAATAAGTGCCCTGTGTTTAAGGCTTCAAAAACTTCTGGATCAAATCCAGCTGCTCAATATTTATTTCTTATATAATTTAGTTTTACAGAATATATAACAGAGAAATTATACAACGAGAGCAGAGGTCAGCCAGAACTTCAAAATAAAGTTTTCAGTCTGTACACCGACACAAAACCACGTCACTGGAGTCAAAGAACAGACCAGGTGAAGATCAGGTTGGTCATGTGGTGAACGCCTGGTGGTTGAGGGTCTTGCCCCTAATTTTCACCGCATCCAGAACGACTCCGATCTGGAACGGCGGCAATTTTTTTGTCCGCCAATTCCTACCAGATCCGTTTTGAGGTGAATTTTGTGGCAGGAATCGTGAGAACTCAGAAGAACCCGCGGATTCACGTGCAACCGTGCGATAACAAGTTGTCTCTCGCCATAGAGGTTAACCATATAAGCAGTAGATTGTGTCCTTCCAGAGGAGGAAATCTACTTCTAGACCTCTAGAATCAGCATCTCCTCATCCATGGGGGTAAGAACAAGCCTAGTGGACCTTCTACTCTTTAAAACCGAGGATGCAGCATCTTTGATTTCCAATTCTTCATTGAAAGGACAACTGGACTTACTTGAGACGTTTCGCCTTAGGAGGTGGAGAACGGCTTTGTTTACAGTCAGAAAGAGCGGACCGCTCAAAAATGTCAAAATGTTGACGACACAGACATAAGAGAACACAGAGATATCGTTATATTACCAAATGTCATCAATAACTAATAACTATTAACTGATATTTAAAGATTTTTTGTAAATACACCACAAAAAAAGATACTTCTTTAACGGATTCCTGCCTTCCAAACCTTTAAGTTTAATTGATGACGATGGTGTGAGAAGGAAGCAAACTGTGCGAAGCTGGAAAACACTCAGGACCGGTAACACAGTAGCTCTGGTGGTGGGCTACAATAAATTGGTGAATTGCCGTCTTTCCCTGAATTGCATCATGAGTAGTTCAGTGTAAAATCGTAGATCTACTGTCGCCCGGTCTGTTTTATAGTTGAGTATCTGCTCACTGGAGGAAAGTATCTCCGAACATGATTTCATCGGAGCAGAGACAGAGCTGCAGCTGGAAACACAAACTGCTGACTCCAGCTGACAAACCTGCCCACAGTCTGAGCCGGAGCGCTGGTTATTATCTCAGACACGCTGCCTTTGTGTGTGTGTGTGTGTGTGTGTGTGTGTGTGTGTGTGCGTGTGTGTGTGTCATATATGTGGGTTACGTCTGGACCTTCTCGTCTGGCCTCGCTCTGTCTGCCGGTTAAACAACAGCTGGGGTCAGAGCGGACGCTTCGAGTAATGAAGCATCACAGGATGAGATCAGCGGCGGCGGCTGCAGGAGAAGCTCTGTCTCCTCAGTCAGAGAAGAAGAAGAAGAAGAAGAAGAAGAAGAAGAAGAAGAAGCTGTTTACAGTCGGTAACTCTCATCCCCCAGTGACCCCATCAGGAGGAGAGGAGGGGGCACAGCCAGGTGGAGGAGATCTGGTTCAAGACCATGTAAGAAAAACAGTTTGAAGACTTTCTTGAGGTACAACTACAGCTAGAGTACTTATTATTAATAATTAAGGGTTTAATTGACAAATTAAAGTGAAAAATTATCTATTAAAGCAAATCAAAGTGTCATACTTACTAAAAAAAACATACAGTGGTTTGTGAAAAGTCAAAATCTGGATTTGCATCAGGACAATAAAAACTTCCTATTGTACAAACACATTAAGACTAACATAATAATTGTGTTTAATTTTACTGATTAATATATCATATAAATACACATTAATGTGGTATAACTCCACATTTCTACTATGTGACACTTAAAGGTGGGGTAGACAGGAATCTGTTAAAGAAGCATCTTTTTATTTTGCGGTTTTAATGAAAAATTTTTTTAATATCAGTCAATAGTTATTAGTTATTGATGACATTTGGTAATATATCGATATCTCTGTGTTCTCTTATGTCTGTGTCGTCAACATCTGAACATTTTTGAGCGGTCCGCTCTTTCTGACTGTAAACAAAGCCGTTCTCCACCTCCTCTAACCTGATTGGTTGTGAGGCAGACGCTGCTCCCCCGTGTCGTTCAGGAGCCCAAACAAAGTTAGCGTGCTACAATATCGGACAGTAGAAACCAACCAGAAAGTTTGGAAAATTGTCTGAATCCTCCTTTGGCCACGACTGCCGACACAAGCAAGAAAACAAAGTAAATACCGGAGACTCTGGAGGAATAACGGGCGCTTAAAACGGAGGTAGACCGGACAAGAGCTAAAAAGCCGGGTCAACATAAACGATGGGGGACGCTTGGGGATCTTGGTGACCCTGTAACCTTTCTGCTGGACAGGTAAACCGCTTTAACAAAGTAAGACAAGTGTCTGTAACAGAAGTGTTTCTTGTCAAACGGACCTGCTGTAGCGTGTTGTAGCGCCATCGCTAAACTGTCCTCCCTCGGGTCCTGGACTATGTCACTTTATCCTCGTTGTAGAAGTCCTGCAAACATTGTGTTTGCTGGTAGTCTGTTGGCATCTACAGTAGCACCAATGCTTTTGACTTTCACCTTGACTGGGCCCCATTTGTAATGATCTGAAGTATTTATCTGCATTATATCTGAATTTAATTGGAACGATACGAGCGAGCAGGAGCGTCTGTTTGTGGGCGGGGCTTGCTGGAGCAGAGAGGAGGAGCTGAGGGGAAAACTGGTTGGGAGGGGTAGAGTTTATTTTCAAGATTTCTACTAAAAACTGGAACATCAAAAATCAAACAGGAAGTTAATGTAACTCCTTCATGCAGGTTTTTTG
The DNA here is from genome assembly GCA_962446985.1 of Xyrichtys novacula. Taxonomy (NCBI): domain Eukaryota; kingdom Metazoa; phylum Chordata; class Actinopteri; order Labriformes; family Labridae; genus Xyrichtys; species Xyrichtys novacula. The sequence goes on along the minus strand of OY660869.1, from coordinate 34,348,772 downwards.
ACCTGCTCTAAATTTCACTCACATGATCAAAGTTCACCCTGAAGACGTCTCTGTGCAGAGCCTTTAATTGTCTTAATCTTTCGTTTCATCCTCCGTCGACCACATCAGAGCTGGTCTGTTGGTCTCCAAACACCAGGACCGACAGTTCCTCCACACCTGCACCTTTTCACGCTGAGCTTTGATGAACTTTATCTTAATAAGAGCTCCAGCCTTCGTAAATATTTGACTTGTAAAAGTTTATCCTCTTCATATGAAGTTATAAATCCAAGACTTTTATTCATAACTTTAAAAAAGTCCAAACTTCTGTGTATCAGTTCTTTTACCTCTTCCTCTGCAGGCACAAAGCTGCATTTATTCATTCTGAGGCATCACATGTCTCCAATTATTTTAGTGTTGTCTTTTTTTTTCTGTTTCCCACAGCAGCAGCGCAGCCCATAGTGGTTTGAGTTCCTTCAGAGTTGTGAATTTGCTGCTAAATTACACACAAACACACATGCAGATGTGCAGATTTGAGCCCGAGGTGTCGACGGCTCATCTGCGATTCGGAGGTGAAGCTCCTCTCCGCCCTGACTCTTTGTTTACAGAGTGATATCCCTCAGGATCGCTCCCCGTAGATCCCTATCACCGATCAATATCCCCCTAAAGCCTCTCCCGAGTGATCACAGTGTAACCCCAACACACACACTTACACACACTCACACACACCCCCACGTCCACCACGATGCCTCCCAGGCTACGAATCTAATTAAGCACCAAAAAACAAAAACAATATTTTGAGTGGGGGAGCTGCATAATTTATGTTTGTTATTTTTTTCATCTCTTTGAACGGGTCGAATAAAAACCAACATCCCTTCAATAATTCATGACCTGCGGTTTTGTTAATAGGCTTTGTAGTGGCAGTAATGTACTTTCCTACATGGCTGATGGAGATTATGGTCGGCTCCCTCTGCCTGCCAGATATCGATCCACTTTAATGCCCCCGCTGTCCCCTCGGCACCGACCCTGAAACCACACAAACACACACACAAACAAGGTGTATGTGAGTTTGTGAAAGACAGGAAGAAGAATCTATCATCATGTCAGGAATATTCAACGTTGTGGGAGTAATCAGATCTGGTTTGAGGAGTCGGTCTCTATATTTGGCTCACGAGTTCACCGTCGACTCGACACGCTGCTGCCGCTCTGCCAAGTTTGTTAAAACGACGCGCCGCGATACAACCGATCCCATTTTCTGATGTTTTAAGCGTTCAGTTTTTAGTCTCGCTCGCCGTGTTTTTTTTGTACGGTGTCTGAAAAGGGACGACGATCCGCGACAGCTCAAATGATCTCCTTAAATGTAGAAATAATACAAGTTCAACGCAAAAGCACAAGTCCAGAACAGCCGACGAACTGGGATCTAAAGCTGACTGAAGTTTTACTCAGTGATTAGTTTAGTGAGAAACGATTCCTCAATGAAGTGGGGATGGATTTTGTTTATATGTCGATCTAAAAGTGTTTTAGGACAGAAAACATGAAGACATGGTCATCAGACACGCTCCGCTCCAACAGTTTTAATGATCGCAATAATATAAAGTCTACAGTTATAACAGATACATTTAGTGTTTTGTATTTCCTGCATCGGATTGATACTTTAGTCCACAAAACTCCTGATCAAGAATTTATCAAAACCTAAAAATCGTTAAAAATAGTACCCTGCTGATCAACTACGAAGCCCACTGAACAGTAGGGGGCCGCAAATAAGCCAATGGAGTCTGACACATTTATTTGAATGGAAACGATCAGCTGTGATTGGCACTGACGGCCTTTTTGTCGCTGTTCTGCACTCCGTGGAAATTTAGGGTAAGGTTTGAGATGTTGTTTCTGTTATCTGAATCATCTATGAACGGTCTATAAATGGTCTAAATATGGAGGTCGACTTGTCTAACTGACCTAAACGATCTTCAGCGGAGGATTAATAATCCTGCAAATGTTGAGATGTTGATCATAAAATAAACACCAGAGTTCAAAACAAATGCAAAAGTAAAACTTTGGTGCCAGTGACAAAGACAGACATATACTAATGTCAACGCAAACCAGAAATAAAAAAGTCAAATTCTTTTGATCACTAAGATTTTAATGTATTTTTTAAAAATATTTTTAATCGATTTGTCTGATAATTTCCTGGTTTTAATTTAAATGTTAATCCAGATTAAAAAAATGCGACATGTTCTCTAAGTGTTATCTACCATCTTAAATCCCCATAATAATCAGATTAATTTGCAACATTAATGCGCTCAGGACTCAGTTTGTTATATTGGGCTCTGTGTCATTTATAAACAGCCACAGTTTGCACTTTCCTGCAGAAACGTACAGGTCTCCATACCGATACTGGAGCTATTTCGTTCAGCTCTTGTTCCCAGGATACAGTTTTAATCTCCGTATCTTTTTCTGTTAATAGGAAGTTTTTACTTCTTTAAAAATATCTCTACACTTTTGTAATTCTGTATGTTGTTAAATCACCACAACACTGAGACAAACTCCGATCCTGATATTTAGTGAGAATTAAATTCATTTTGCTGCTTGAAAAAAAAACTTTATTTGTATTTTTAGCAGCTAGAAAACAAATTTAATCTAAAGACGCTCTTGAAACTGTTGAATCAAAGTGTGGGACAAACAGAAATCCAGGTTCTCTTCTTTCCTCTTGTTGTTGTTTCATTCAATCACTGTGACTGTGAATATTGATATCTGAATTATTGATAATTACCTTTATTGCGCTTCCTTGCGTTGCAGATATTGTTTGGGAACGTTTGTGCCAATAAAGCTGATTGAACGGAGGTGAATTGAACGGAGCGAGGCAGATAGAGAAGAGGAGATGGTTACTGTTGGAGGATCGTCTCAGATAATCCAATAAGAGGAGCCTCTCCTTTCCTTCAATCTGATTATTTCCATAATTAAGAGAAATTGCTGGAGCGGGGCTTCAATAAGGCTTTACATATTCAGCAGACGCGGAGCAGCTCTGTATGTTCAGCCTCTGGACTCTGATTACAATCCTGCCGAGGAAGAGGAGGAGGAGGAGGACGAGCTGACTCCGGATCAGACTCAGAGGGAAATCTGACCGCTTTAGATCTGATTAATAAACCTTATTAGGTAATCAATCGGAGACATCTGAACTTCACACTGCACCGATGGGAAGATGATACTGCTGACAAAGAGATCGTAATCACAACAAAGAAAGTTTAGAAAAACGTCCTTTAAGCTTTTGTAGCTGCGGCCATGACAGACGAAGCTCTTTGGGATTTCTGTCATCAGTGGTTTTACTCTCCGGGGTTAAAGGAAGTTCAACCATGGTGACCTTTGACACCTGAATCCAAACTGCTATAAAAACATCGTCTGTTTCTGTTCTGACCTTGTGAGGAAGGACACGAGTGTTCGGCCTGTGACTTTGAACATTTTCACAGTTTCTTTAAAACGAGGAAATGTTGTCTGAGTTTTAACTCACACTCACTAAGATGGATCTGAGCTCTAGTGGTCTACTAACACCCAATCCGATATCGTAGCTGATCGTAACCGTTCAAGTTAACGTGTCAGTTTCCACCGGTTTCTTTCCGTTCCTCTGCGGATCACCGGACTCCTCAGCTGATCACAAGAGTTCTATTTTTTTCAGGACACCATGCAAACGGGCGGAGACGAACAAGTGAAAGGTTTTTAGACGTCATTTCACCCCGATGACACCATGGATGAAGAGATGCTGATTCTAGAAGTCTAGAAGTAGATTTCCTCCTCTGGAAGGACACAATCTACTGCTTATATGTCTATGTTTCTGGCTCGACCGTCTCAGCCTGAATCGTTTCACCATGCATGCATGATATTTGTATAGGTGAACTTTAACCCCACTACACCAAAATACAAACAACTAAACTTCACATAAATTCATAGATAAAGTCTTAAAAAATGAATACAAACACAATAAATAAATGAATTTAAATGAATTAATCAGATTTAAAACTTAATTTCAGTCAATTTTTATAAGAGAACAGACTTAAGTAAATTTTAAACAGTATTAACCTCTGTTGATTTTTTACGTAACTAACTTCAGTTTATCTTTAATGGATTAAAGTTAATTTTACTTTAAGCAGAATTTAATTTTATTATCTCAGTTACTGTCTTTGTAAATGACACATTAAAACAAACATTAAACATCATTGGAAACAGAAAAAGACATTTAAGAAAATTAAAAGTGTTTTAAAAGTGACGCACAGCATTTTAGTTTTTCTTTCTTTTCTTTGACCGGAAAAGTTGTTTTTTTAAAGTTCACCATAAATATTGAGATGTTAATGTTGGTGTGGATTTTTTTCTGGTCATAATAACATGAAGCGAAGATCTGATTTTGCTCTAAACTTTAAGATTTTTTTAAGAATTTTTACTTTTTTTCTATTTTTAAGTTTAAAATCCGTAGAGTCTCACTTTAAAACTCTCTTTAGGAATAAACTGTTCGAGTCTAAAACAGTTCCTCAAACTTTTCTCTGAACTTCTTCAGAGTCAGAACTTCGACTTCAGGAACTTTCGTTTATTTACGAGTAAAAGTGCTGACTGCAGGAGTATCTGCGTCGAACAGGACGGGTTAAGGCCGCTTCTTTAAGGGCGCTTCTTTAAGTGATATCCTGACGGAGGAGTGGAGTGACGAAGACAAGAGGAGGAGGGCGTGCAGAGAGGTGATGTCAGTGATGCAGGTGGCGCTCAGAGGCCAGATGGCAGCAGCAGCAGCGCTCTGCTTGGCTGATTAGCGGCGAGCAGACAAAGAGCGGCCATGTTTCACTTGTTCATCACTTAAGAGCAGAGCCCAAGGTGGAGGCAGGGAGATTTCCTCGGGGAAATGTGCCTCCCAAAGATAAGGCCGAGGCCCGTATTGCTCTCGAGGGGTGGCGAGGTACGACGAGGCAGCCGAGGGATCCAAACCTCTGAAGAAAAACAAAATGAAAGAGGAAAGAAAAGAGTCCGTGGTGTGGAACGCAGACAGCAGCGAGCGGCGCCGAGTTAAACGGTTAAACTTCAGGGAAAAGTTCAGCTCCTTTTTCCATTAACTCCAACTCTACGGAGACTCAAGTCCACGCTCAACTTCCAGGCTGGAAGTTGTTCACTTTGTTCAGAGTTTCTCAGGAGGCCGGCGAGATCACCGCGAGAACAATGACTGTAATATGCTGCACACGACCCCTGACCGCCGCTGCAGCCACACGCCCGCCGCTCTGTAATTAGGATCGGATTATTATGGCTGCAGGATTCAAGGCGGAGAGCGGAGAGCGTCGGAGAGAAGAAGACGACCTGTTTACCCGTGAACGTCATCACCACGCTCAAAGGAGGATGATTGTGGAGAAAATGAGCGTCCAGAACTTCCTGATTGCTGTTTGACACGTTCGGTTTAGAGGTGATTGTTCTTTTGTCGGAGACAGATTTACCTCCGAAACATGAATGAAAATAAAAAAGACATTTCTGAGCATGGTCAGAGGTGACGGTGTGTGACTGTACACACACACACACACACACACACACACACACACACACACACACACACACACACACACACACACACACACACACACACACACACACTCAAGTATGTTTTCTCAGCAGTAACTTTCACCCCAGTCGAACTTCTTCCAGCCTTAACATTTAAAACTCTGCTGGATCTCCGGCGATCCCACGTGAAACCATCAATATAGTTTACAGTTTCTCAGGAACTATACCGTGTTTCTCTACGGGATAAAAAGTGTTCAAAAGTTTACCCTTTTGGCGATCTATCGAGGGTTTCCAGACATTTCTACACCTGCCACAAGGTTTACGATCCAGCCACAAAAATCGGTGTTTTATCAGAGACGTTTGATGGTAAATCCGCAGTGATATACTGGTGAAAACAGGATTATTTATCAGATTGTTGTGATCAAAACAAGATCACTATTGCTAAATGCCATAGAAAAAAAGATGTGTAATTATGATAGCTGTTGAGCATTATACAGTGTAGTATAGATGAAGACCAGATTTAGATTTAGTCCACTCTAAATTTAGACGTCTAAAAAACTCTCATTTTAGACCTGTGGTAGTCTGATTTTAGACCAGTCGTCTAGGCTACATTTAGACGTCTATGAGACCTAAAAATTCTCAGTGGGTTTCCTGCACAAAGACTCGCTGCTTTATTCTCCTCTTGTACTTTGAGGAGGGGAATAAAGTTGGTATTTCGTGGACTCTCACCTAAATGGAAGTCAGATATCATGAGGATTAATCATTTTTATTTATCGGCTGATTGACGAGTAAAGAGTGGTTTAAAATCTCTGAAATTTTAACTGCTCATCTCTCTCTCAGGACATCGTTATTTTCAGACAAACAGACGTCTGTTTTGGTTTCAGGTCTTTAAAATCATGTCGCACATGTCGGTCCTCACAGAGATAGGAAACTCTCTGTCATGGAGGTGACTCTGGTTTGTCAGTCTTTATCTCAAAGACGCCTCCGCAGGTCCCGTCTGAATGTTTCCAGAGACATCATGACCTTTGACCCTCTCATGTATTCTTCAGGTAAACATCAGTCGCTCTCTGTTTTCCTGCAGATTGCATGTATATATTTACATTTCTAAACACAGGACTCTCTATGAGCTCATCAGCGTCTCTGCTGCCCTCTCGTTTACCTCTCCATAACAGACTTGAACCGTCCTGAAACCTCCTTCTCCTCCTCTCGTCTGTGTTTTATTCAAAGTGCTCTGAATCGGGGTGTTTGTCCTTTAACACAGAGTTCAGCTTCGTGATTTCGAGTGTGTTCCCTCCTCAAACACCAAAAATAACCGACAAAATGATCAAAAACTCTCTGAAAAAGTCATTTCTTCTGATTTACTTCTTGTGAAATTGACTCTGGATGTGAAAGCTTGTCTCTTGGATACCAAAAGTGTTTCTTTCCACCTTTCCACTCCGGATAAACTGAAATATTTGCTGCTGTAAATCTCTTGAGGAGGTCTCGAAGACGTCAAAGGTCCAAACGCTGATTTGGGGTTCCCGGTTTACCCCCGGGGCTGACAGTAAATGTAAAACTCACACCTCCCGGCGATTATTTAGGATCTCAGAGCTCGGTGTTAAACAGTGTGTCGCCGATGCTAAAAGCTGCTTATGGTTGACTGTAGCAAAGGTTGAAGCCAAAAGGACAAACGTTGAAATTGGAAAGGCCGGGCGAACAGCAGGCTCCTCGCAGCTCCTGCTCTTACATCCCAACTCTGCTGACACACCGCTCGGCTGGAGGCTCAACAGCTCCTGAATAGTAATGCTATTTTAACACAAACACACACAGACACACACACACACGCACGCTTAAAGGAAAAGAAATTCTTGTAGATTGTATGCAAGACCTCTATTACTCAAACCCGACCAAGCACAAAATGAACCGAGTCAGCCATTGTGCGGTGGCGGCGGCGGCGGCGGCAGCAGGCGGAGATGTGAGGCCAGATCGCAGCAGAAATTGAAATTAATGGCTTTTCTAATTGGAGCACATGTTTGTCAGAGAGACGGAGAGCCGTTCACCTGCCCCGCCGCTGCTTTCTGCTTCCTCTGATTGGCTTACTGCCACTGAGAGGACGGATGATGTCAGACATGATTACAGTAGATGTCTGAAACGCCGTCCTCGGACCAAAAAGGCGAATTTTGGCGAGAAATCAACATGAAATAATTGAAAACAAAACAAGGGCCTGCTGTCGATAATCAGCCCGACAGCAGACACTTGAAATCTTTCCTTGATCATAAAAACTTCAGGATGTAATTCTTGGAAATCTGTGAATCAGGATGAATCTTTGGTGCATAATTGACCCATCGCTAAGCCCCGCCCCTCAAAAGCAGATGAGCCAATAGCAGTTTAGTGTCAGTTGCGCCGGGACCGGAACTCAGACATCTGTGGCTTTCAGGTCCATAGAGAAGCATTAGAAGTCGTGATTTTTCATCTGTTTTATGGTGCAAATTTTAATATAACAGAAAGAAACATGGAAAATAAGGTGTGCATGGGGTAGATGTAATACCGACACAAGGTATCCCGACAGAATAGGCAATGAGGGTGAATTTATTCTATTTCCCAAACCAAAGAAAGACCGAAGTAAATGTCTGCAATGGATTAAGTTGTGTGGCAGACCACACAGCTAACTTAAAGGGATATTCCAACATAAATTTAATTTAGGGTCAAACACATCGTAACACCGAGTTAGACACCCCCTGGAGAGTTGAATGTTGTCGACCGCTTCCTTCTCCAGTTATACCAATTTTAGTAACGACCGCAGGATAGCAATACAGAGAGCCACGCCCTCAACCAAAACGCCACTCTATAGCCACAAATAATGCTCAGAACAGCACCTAACTTCATCAACAGGACATATAGGGTCACAGACATAGTACTAGACACCAAACATCTTTTTAACTTTGACTCATTTCTTTAACAAAGAGAATAAACAATAGACACAGGGGAGCAGCGTCTGCCTCACAACCAATCAGGTTAGAGGAGGTGGAGAACGGCTTTGTTTACAGTCAGAAAGAGCGGACCGCTCAAAAATGTTCAAATGTTGACGACACAGACATAAGAGAAAACAGAGATATCGATATATTACCAAATGTCATCAATAACTAATAACTATTGACTGATATTAAAAGTTTTTTTTTATAAACCACAAAAAAAAAGATGCTTCTTTAATGGCTTCCTGCCTACCCCGCCTTTAAGGCTGACCGTAGTTCAGCGGTCACAGTGTCTTTCTTCTGCCCCTCTAATGAAAATGATCACATCGCTGCATATTTAAATCCACTTCAGTCTCTAATTTCAGGGATAATTCTTGTGTTTTCTGTCTTAAATAACTCTCCTCGTTCCTGAGATGAAATACACACCAGAGTTGAAGCTTTAAGGGGGAAATCAGAGCTGACGGTGGTAAAAACGGCGTAAAGATCCTGTATTTGTTCCATAAAATATCAATCTCAGTGTGGTCGACCTAAACAGATGAAGTTTCCATCCGACAGCAGCTGAATGTAATTATAAAACTCCTGTGAAACCATAAAGCTAATATCATATCTCCCTCACAGGAAGAATCAGTTACCCAGTGCGGTTTCCATCCATCCCGCTTCTGTCTGCTTTTTATTGGATTACAAACAGGAAGTGGTCGGCTGAGTGCTCGCTGCAGGCCTGCATGAACGCAGCATCAGTCACCGGCCGCCATTAGCTGCAGAGCCGCTCGTCAGATTTCCTCCTTTAGTGCAATTAGACACACTTTGGATCCATGTCGGAGCGGCTCTGATGTGCCGTCACAGAGGTCAGAATGTTGCCTTCGGGCGATTCTGATTTCCTGCCAATCGGAGGGCGAGACACGTTCACAGAGGGGAGCGTCTCATGAGAGGACCAGTGACTTTCTGTCCAAGCAGAACACCGGGGACTCTGTTTGCAGCGTCCTCTTCAATACTCAGCTGATTTCATCGACTTCACTGCAACATCTGCACAGCAGCAGTGTCATGTAGGGGGAACGAGTCCTCCGAGTGCCCCCTGGAGGCTGAACGGATCATAAACATCGTACTGTCGGCTTGAAATCTGATGAAATGGAAAATCTGCTGCACAATGACAGACCTGCAATCTCCACAAAGTAACAAGATCTGGCTTCAGTGAGGAGCTTTGAGGTCACAGTTACACATCCATTCAGGTATTTCAGTGTGGAAATCACCAATAATCGGTCGGGCCTTCTTTACACCCTTACTTAAAAAATAATATAAACTTAAAGGTGGTTGACTCCGACATACGACTAAAGGCGGCTTTCACACCTACGACCTACCACCTTTTCTGTTTCGTCTGAACCAAAATGATAGGTGTGAAACCTCCCCAAGGACCTTGGTCCGGACCAAGGTCCAACCAAAAGAGGTGGTCTCGGTCCGGACCAAACAGAACCACGCTCTGGTTCATACCTAGTGTAAAAGCATAATTTTGAAAGGTTTGGACCTTTGTACTGAAAACAGGAAATGACATGAGGAGTAGAAGTGTCTGTTATTATGTTGAATGGAGCTGGTCCAAAAACGGGAAATTTTACAATATTGTAGATAAAGTTAAAACTCACTATTATCTTTTCATACGTTTTACTACACAGACTTTTCTCCTGAGCCGGTGTTGCAATGACCCGAAGGCTTACATCCTTTCTTCTCCTTTCCTGTCGATGTCGATAAAGTTGTCCTCTAATGATCAAACTCATGAGACTTCCTCGGACCAGCCTCATGTTCAGCTCTTCAAATTTTTGCTGTTGGAGGTAAAAAATCAAAAATAGTGCGATGGTGGAAATGACGATTTAACCCATTCAAGACCCGCGCCGGCCTAATGACCAATCAATGTAAACTACAGAGACATGCAAAGCACATAGTTGATGACGATATCACGTAGGTTTGTCATGTAAAGTCTGTTGGTCTGTTTGTAATAATGACGGTGTGAAACCTAAACACACTGACCCAAGTTCAGACTTTCAGGTGTAAAAACATCCGAAATCTAATGAAACAGGAAGAATCCGACATTAACCGAGAGCTTCATCTGTAGTGACCCCGTCTGCTTTGTTTTTTGAATAAATCATTTTACAAAAAAAATAATAAAAACTCTTCATAAACCTGGAATATTTGGTTAAATTTCCCACTCCTGTAGCTGCTGCAGCACCGCTCCCTTTACATTAAAATATACTGAAAAAAAACTATTAAAGAAACATACATGACACAATTTTAACTCTTTCATGATGTTTTTAATTTGATAGAAATAAAGATATTCTTGGAAAAATGCAGCACGAATTTTTACAAGAAAGTGTTAAAAACCAAGAGGCACACAGACAGTTGAGAGTCGATCTCACGGCGGCGTTCTGAGCGTTATCCTGGCAGTTCTGCTAAAACACAATTACTTGACTAAGTGTCTCATTAAAAGAGAAAATTTAAAATGATCATCTATCAATGAACGATCCTGAAAATCTATTTGTTCCATCTCCTCTAATCCGATTTCTCATGTGAGATCTTTTTCCTTATTTGTGGCTCGTACCCCGGGGGAACCCGAGATGGGAATTATCCATTTATTTGACTAAACAATTAACTACATGATTAACAAGAATAATCATTAATTGCTGGCCCGATTGGTTCCACTGGTGCATTGGCAGCAGCGTGTTACATTTGCAAATCCCAGCTCTTGTTCAAAGCAATAATAAAAAATAAAAAAAAAACACGTGAAGCCAATAAACAGAAAAAATAAAGCTCTCTGTGTCCAACTCCGCACCTCTTCAGCCCAGCGCTTCTCTCTCTCTCCTCCCACTCGCTCTGCCTCTCTCACCCATATGTGCTTACCCCTCATGTAACTGACAGGCTGCAGTCATGGAGGTGAACAGCACGGCAGCCATTTTAATACCATCAACACCCACGTTCTGCCAATTAGAGCTGCTGGCAGTGTCTGATGATGGAGCTATTAAAAGACACGCTCAAGGTCCATCTGACAGATGGATTTATGACTCCTCTATCTCAATAAAACCCGCCTACTGCTCCGCCCACAGCTGGCACGTCTCACCTCCACAGATAGGACCTGGTGGGTGAACACAGCACCTGAATATTGTGAGTGCAGCGCAGACCCTCTGAAGACGGACTCCTGCTGCATATGTAGGTGTAAAGGCAGGTCATTAAAACTCCACATATAGACTCATTATTAACACGACTAATTAACGAGCACAAAACTTTTTATTCCCCGAGACGTGAACAAGTCTGGGAGGTGGAGCGCAGACGGAGAAGTGACAGCGATCAGATGTGGGAGAAAATGAATGACAGTCAGATGGCGGAGGAAAGTAGGAGTAGATAGGAGGAGGTCAGATGAGGTACCGGTGTAGGAGGATGTGGTGGGAGGTGTGAGGGTGCTGCAGAGCTTGTGATATGATGAAAAAAAAAAACATTCAGCACTTATGGTCTCATGGTAGTTACTGAAAAGTGACAAAATTACAACAACTTTACTTTTACTTTCTCTCAGTTAGTGGTTCGTTAAAAACAGGAACTGTTGATTGGAAATCGAGTTTTGGAGTCAGATCTGCAACGTTTGAAGAAACCTTTGACTTTTATGGATAGAAAAGCAGGACTGGAGAGTGAAGGTGGGGAGCAGAGAGTAACACCAAATTTCCACTGCATACAGAATGGTGGCAAAAAGGCCGTCAAAATAAAACATCTGGCTTCTTTTCAAAATAAAACACTCCGTGTTTCAGGAGGATCGTATTTCACACCATGCAAACGGGCGAAGACGAACAGGTGAAAGGTTTTTAGACGTCATTTCACCCCGATGACTCCATGGATGAGGAGATGCTGATTCTAGAAGTCTAGAAGTAGATTTCCTCCTCTGGAAGGACACAATCTACTGCTTATATGTCTACGTGTCTGTCTTTATGGAGACAACTCATTATCATTTGATTGCACGTAAATTCACAGGTTCTTGCGATTCCCACTATCTGAAATTCGCCACAAAATTCGGGGTATGGAAACACATGCAGCAAAGAGTCATGGCTGGGCGTTAGACCTGTGACCGCTGCAGCGGTAGACATCATGGAGACGCTGAAGCTGGATAGCTGCCGCCATATTGGTGAGGGCATTCCTCTTCATGTATGTAGAAACACGCCTCTTGACTGTTGTTTAAATAATCACGACAGTGATATTTTGACTGGTCAGTGTTTGTAGAATGAATGTGTGAGTCATCTGTGTCTCTACAGTAGTTTACTGTAAACCTACTTTACTGCCAAAACAGTGAGTCAAACATCAGGACATCCAAGAGTCACCATGAGGAGTCATTGATTTACAAGTTTGTGTAGAATGAACAAACTCTCCAGTACTGCTGTCCTGATAAACAATCAGTTTAACTGACTGAGTAGAGCTGTGCAGCTCTGCAGACATAGATATGCACTTTGTAAACAGGAGTTTCATCTTTCTATCTCATCAATGCGCCTCTTCAGTATCTGCAAAGATCTGGTAAACCTCAGACTGAGCATGCACCAATCACAAAGAAGACATTTCAAGCTGGTGATCACGGTCCACCTTATTCCTGAGGTCTAACCGTACATGTAGGTACAGAACAACTCCATCCAAAGTCCTGGATTTATGCCTCAACTGCAAGTTAAAGTCTGTGAAAAGACTCGACAAACAGAGACTTCTGCAGGTGAGATCGTCTTATTTTCCAGGAACCAAGCAGAGGTAAAACTTCCCACTGCGTGCGCACTTACGGACGCTCTGCCGTGGACTTCAGACTCCAGAGTGTGTTACAGTGGGTCTAAGGCACAGACGCTCTCTGCGTCTTCAAGTTAGCACCATGCTACCTTAGCTTCTGATGAGCGCTAAAGTGTTTCCCAGATTTATTTATCTTGCAAAGTCAGGCGTTGACGAATTAAATCAGTGAAAAGTCCTCATTCAGCTCCTCCATGTGATTTGGTGTCCTGACAGTCGACAGATTCAGAGCCAGGGACGGTTTTCAGGACGCCTCGTTCATAATCGGCCGACATATTCCCAACGAGAGGCTCAGGGGTGTTGTTTAACTTGTCCTCGTCCTGTCAAACAGGATCCAGCCTGTTTAGAAAATGTCCGTCTTTGCTGCGTGTTTCCCCACACAGATGGACAGAAATAACCAGTTATTCATGAAAAACATGGCAGGTTTCAGCTTGAGCATATGTTCCTGTGACTGACAGCTCACCACTCACTGTCTGAATTCACCTGCAGTAACCTCCCCCCATCTGGCTCCCCGTGCAGCACAAAACAAACACTTCGAAATCTCTGCGAATAGCATCTGACCCACCTACAGAAGCAGGTGTAGTTTGCATATCAGCACCAGATGGCTGAAATCCACCATTTTTGACTCATCCTCTCAAACTGCAGCTTGTCGTTCAGCAGTAAATCTCTGTGAATCTCACAAACTGCTTACCCCAGTCTCTGCTCAGGACCCAAACTAATTATCATCATCATGTTTCAGCGTTTAGGTATGATGACGGCCGTGTTTTCTATTTATGTACAAATACGAGATTCGTGTTTCAATATCAGAGACTTCCTTTGGTTCTTGTAAGAGTCCTGCCGGGAACCCCTCGAGGCTGAAGTTTGCAGCACAGACAGGAAAGTAATCCCAGTTTGTGCACAGTGTTTTTTATCATGTCAACTAGAAGATTTTTAAAGTCAGAGGTTCAGAAAACCTTCTTCCAGCACAGAGGGTCTTTGTGTTTTAGGATAATCAGTGCAGCTTTAACAGAGGTGCAGAAGAAAGAGCGAGGACCGTCTAAACCAGTTTTTTGTGTTTATGATAGACATCTGTGAGCGTGTCTGAAAACGAGGAGTGGTCAGGCCAACAGATGGCGCTGCTCTCTGCATCAGTACAAGCAGCTTGGCTAGCATGATGCAGAAGTTCTGGACGGGCCAAAAGCTGCAGACCAGATTGGTTCGGTCTGTTTAGGTTTCACACCGTCATTATTACAAACAGACCAACAGACTTTACATGACGAACCTTCGTGATTTCATCAACTCAGTTCCTTGTGTGTCTCTGTAGTTTACACTGATTGGTCATTAGGCCGGCTGGCGTCTGAAGTCAACATGTTGAAAAGTTCGGGTCTTAATGGATGAAATCATCATTCCCACCATCGTACTATTTTTGATCTGAAGAGCTGAACATGAGGCCGGTCCGAGGAAGTCTCATGAGTTTGATCATTAGACGACAACTTTATCGACAGGAAAGGAGAAGAAAGGATGTAATCCTGCAAGTCATTGCAACACCGACTCGGAGAAAAGTCTGTGTAGTAAAACTCTTGGAAAGATAATCTGTCAATAGTGAGTTTTAACTTTATCTACAATATTATAAAATTTTGGTCTGGACCAAACAATGTAGGTGTGAAACGCCCCTTATTTAGGGTGACCATATTCTGAGGACACGACTACGCAGGGACAAAATCACGGAGTCGTGTGATGTTAATTTTGAGAGTTTTTGGCCAGATAGAGTGTTTTTTACGCTCTTCTAACCCCCAATTTTTACCACATCCAGAACAGCAGCGATTTTCGCCATCCGCCAATTCCTACTGGATCTCTATGTGAGGCGAATTTCGTGGCGGATTACAGACAGCAGAAATTGCGAGAACTCACAAGAACCCACAGATTCACGTGCAATCATGCGAACAAGTTGTCTTTAGCCTCATAGGCTAACCATATAAGCAGTAGATTGTGTCCATTCAGAGGAGGAAATCTACTTCTAGACTTCTAGAATCAGCATCTCCTGTCGTCGGGGAAAAAAATAGAACTCTTGAGATCGGCTGCGGAGTCCGGTGATCCACAGAGGAACGGAAAGAAGTCGGTGGAAATCGACACGTTAACTTAAATAGAAACGATCAGCTACAATCAGCTGATACAGCCTTTTCGTAATGCGGTGAAAATTGGCGGTAACTTATTTAGTCAACACAACACAAACTCAGTACTTCCATACAAAACCCCGAACATTTGAAGGATTTTATAAACTCGCCCCGGACAAAGCTGGACAGTCCCCCCAAAAAGGGGACATGTCTGGGTAAAAGAGGACGTATGGTCACCCTACCCTAAGTCCTTCACCCTTCTGCTCATAGTCTTTCCAGTTCATGCAGAAACAGACACACACACACACACACACACACACACACACACACACACACACACACACACACACACACACACACACACACACACACACACACACGCTCACAGACAGCTGACGAGTGTTACTCCCTTAAAATCCTCAAACACAGCTCTATCTGTACCCGCTGTGCAAACAGGGCAGAGAGTTCTGCATCAATCAGGGTAACAGAGACTACATTCTACATTGGCATAATGGAAGCGCTTCAAAATATGACATCACTTATTTGGACCAATCAGAATCAAGCTGATTCATGAAGAGCCAGATATAAAAAGTATGCTAATGGTCAACCGTGTCTGTGAAAAACGTCACTTTCAATGGGGAGAAGATGAAACTAATGGCTTCACAAAGAGGCTCTATAAATAATATTCTTGTTAAATTTGAGATTTTACTCCCAGGCTTTGATATTTTCTTTCAAAGTCGAAAGAGCTGGTGATTCATCAAACATGTTCCTGTTCACTCCTAATGTGTTAAAATAATCTGGGTCCAAAAAAAGAAGGCAGTTCTCTGTACATTTGCTAACGGACGGCCTGGTGTGTTGTTTCTAAGGTACCCATTAGATATCTCATTTCTCTTTTCAATCACACCTCTTTCATCCATCCTGTAGTAACCTTCAGCAGCAGCAGCAGCAGACAGTTCTGCCGGGAGACAATGAGCTCTCTGTTCTTTTGATTCTTGGCTCTGTCTGAGGAGACGAAGCCTTTAATCAGCCTGGTCCAGTGCCGAGACTACACATGTCCTCCAATTTCACCACTTTTCATCTGCTGCCTTTGAAATGCAGAACTTCACTAATGGCTTTCGCTTGTCACAGGATCAATACGTCTCCCTGTACATCCTGAGAGAATAACATACTATTAATTTGCCGGGCCGGATGGCTCGTGACAGCGCTGTCTACCTTTTAAAGAGCATTAAAGCGGCGTGTCATGCGTGGCTGTGATGTACAGTAAGCTTGAGTGACAGCGCTCTCATGAAAACGACGGCGACGATGGCGGGGCTTGAACTTTAAACCCTCCATCTGAGTCCCAGAAAGGTCCCCTCTTCTTTGTGTAATCCATAAGCTCGCAGCGTAAAGTGCAGGAGGATTATTAGCACAGAGGCGACGTTTGGAAGCAGATAAAGCCCGGACCATATGGGGGGTTCAGCATCAGCTCCCGGGGCTGGATGGAGCTTTCCAGGGCAGAGTTATCAGCTTCTCTGTGTGTGTGTGTGTGTGTGTGTGTGTCACTTTGAGCAGGAACAAAACAGAAACATGTCTGCAGTTTTTTAAAGGTTAGGAAGGAGAAAACATCGCCACGAGGAGGGCTTTGATCAACGCTTTTCAGATAAAACCAGGAACAAGCTATGTTGTATTAATTCAGAAAGAAAAAAAACAGGTGGGAGATTCTGAATGATTTATTGTTTCTCTTAAACTTTAATGCTGACTTCTGCTTGCAACTTTATAACAAGATTTGGAAAAGCTCCTGAATTCTTAATCTTTTTATCTCTTTTATTTTCCATCTTGGATGAAAGGAAAAGGATCCATCTGTCACTAAATTTTGGCCAAATTCTGGTTATTTCTGTTTTCAGCACAAATAAAGAAAGAAAAAATGCACATCACTGTGAAATCAGAGAGTAAACACACACACAGGACCTCCAGAAACTAATTGTTCTGCTTAAATTTAGATCCACCAGTTTTCTACGGCTTCTTCCTTCGCCAAAAACCGTGGTGATTTATCGCCCCACTGGAGCAGCTGTATTCTGGTGCCAGTCAATGAGGAAAAGTGTATAATCCCTCCAGCTGGTTCTGGGCTCACCCCAGGATCTCTTCCTCATGGGGCAGCATCTCAATTGCAGGTCCTCTGTGGGTTAGGAGTGTCTGGAAAGCCTCCAAAGAAAGGCATCCCAGTCAGCTCCCCAGTTAGCCAGTTAGTTTCCATGCCAAGGAGCAGCAGTTTATTCTGAACCACCTCTGAAGCCTGAACCCTCAAATAGTACGACAGTTTTTCCTTCTTAGAGTCTGGCACACACTACAAGACTTTGGAAACCTAATCCGTTTTAAAAGACGCCAATGACCCTCAACGAGGACGCTTTTCACGTCAACCAGAGTCACGACTGTCTAAAATGGAAATCTCCGTTAAAGGTGTTGTAGTCAGGATCTGAGGAAGTTCCAGTTTTTAGGAGAAATCTTGAATGTAAACTCTACCCCTACCAACCAGTTTTCCCCTCAGCTCCTCCTCTCCCCTCAAGCCCCGCCCACAAACAGACGCTCCTGCTCGCTCGTATCGTTCCGATTAAATTCAGATATAATGCAGATAAATACTTCAGATCATTACAAATGGGGTCCAGTCAAGGTGAAAGTCAAAAGCATTGGTGCTACTGTAGATGCCAACAGACTACCAGCAAACACAATGTTTGCAGGACTTCTACAACGAGGATAAAGTGACATAGTCCAGGACCCGAGGGAGGACGGTTTAGCGATGGCGCTACAACACGCTACAGCAGGTCCGTTTGACAAGAAACACTTCTGTTACAGACACTTTGTCTTACTTTGTTAAAGCGGTTTCCCTGTCCAGCAGAAAGGTTACAGGGTCACCAAGATCCCCAAGCGTCCCCCATGGTTTATGTTGACCCGGCTTTTTAGCTCTTGTCCGGTCTACCTCCGTTTTAAGCGCCCGTTATTCCTCCAGAGTCTCCGGTATTTACTTTGTTTTCTTGCTTGTGTCGGCAGCCGTGGCCAAAGGAGGATTCAGACAATTTTCCGAACTTTCTGGTTGGTTTCTACTGTCCGATATTGTAGCACGCTAACTTTGTTTGGGCTCCTGAACGACACGGGGGAGCAGCGTCTGCCTCACAACCAATCAGGTTAGAGGAGGTGGAGAACGGCTTTGTTTACAGTCAGAAAGAGCGGACCGCTCAAAAATGTTCAAATGTTGACGACACAGACATAAGAGAACACAGAGATATCAATATATTACCAAATGTCATCGATAACTAATAACTATTGACTGATATTCAAAGATTTTTGTTCATACGCCACAAAAAGATGCTTCTTTAACAGATTCCTGCCTACCCCACCTTTAAGTCCCTCCTGGACCAACAAGACTTTAGAGTAAACAAACATGGCAGACTATGCTAGCTAACCTGTGCTACCTTTGATTCGGTTTCCTTTTGAATTCCGACCCTTGTTATAGAGATCATGTTCAGATATCAACCTCATTTACAAACTATTCATTCGTGCTCAAGAAGTTGCTGTTAGTCCGCATCCAAACTGACGAGGAGAAACTCTCCGTCTTTTTAAAAGTGGTTTAGGTTGGACCGTCACAACTGCTGAACTAAATGATACTGGTGAGGGTTTGGTCAGAGAAATAGCTGCCAGTGATGCTCATAAAAGGTAAGGAAAGTCCACATCTGACACTGATAGTCAAATCCATGTTATTGACCGAAGCAGACATGTGTTGTCCCAGTCAGACCGGTCATAGAACGAATTCCTGGTCCAGACAGGATTCAGTTCAGGTCGTCTCCATGTCAAAATCCCAAAGGCTGAAATGAGTCTCCTCTGCTGGGGGGCAGGGTGAGGTGTTTATGGCACGTCCCACCGGTAGAAGACCATGAGGAAGACCCACAACAAGAAAGACTATGTGTCTCAGCTGACCTGGAAACACCTTGGAGTCTCCTGGGAAGAGCTGGTCAAAGTGGCCGGGGGAGAGGGAAGTCAGGGCTTCCCTGCTGCCTCTGCAACCCGACCCGGATAAGCTGTAGAAGGTGGATGGATGGAAAGATGGATGGATGGATGGATGGATTTCGTAATGACATCTGGCCGGCCCAATCCTATCTCCTACTGAACCGTCTATTTCCTCCTTGAGTTCCCTCGAGTTTTGATCTGTTTTGGGGAATTTTCTTACAGAGATATTTTCAGTGATATCATCTGTCAGCATTCTTAAAATCTTCAGCTACATGTCTGCGGCTGAGTCCTCTTTGTTTGATCGTGCATGTGGTTGAGTTTCTTGGTGTCCTTCGCAGAGATCTCGATGAGAAAACTAAAAAACCACCAGCAAAGAAATCCAAGGTGAGAAAACGCACAAATTTGACTAATGATGAAGGTGAACTGATGTAAAATAAAAGTGAAAATCCCACCAGGTTTTTGTCGTACAAGAGAAGCTCCCGAGGAGCATTCAAGGACACTCAGTGAGGAAAAACAACAGCAGCTACAAACCTTTTCCACTAATTCATCGACTCTGAAGCCACAGAATGATTTCTATCTCTGTATCCGACCTCTCACCCCACTTGTGTTTCTGCTGGAGCGTGTATATTAAAATTAAACTGCAGGTGTTTAACTTGAAGTGCAGCCTCTGCGGCTTTCTCTCTTTTGTTCGGCTCTGTTTTGTTGCTTCACCCCATTGACTCATCGTTCTTCACCCCGGCCCCTCTCATCACAGCTCTGAATACTTTCACATTAGTCGTGGGTGGCTGATAAAGTTGCATTGTTTAATGAGAAGTTTTTGTTGGTGGCGTCAGGTGGGTCTGTTTACCAGATCTCGGCTTGTGGGAGGCTGGCATCTGTTTCTCTCTGACTGGAAAGCTCTGAGTGTCAGCTTGTTAAAAAAGGAGAAAAAAAAAACTCTCAACAATAGGATGGAAAATATTTATTATCTTCAGATGAAATAAGCAAATGTGTGGTGAGACAATGAATATAACAAAGCTGAATTGAAGAACACGGAGAGGAATAAATAAGCAGAACTTCACAAATTGGTAAGAGTTGAACGGAGTTTGGATCCAAATAAAGCGGATGATTCCTGCAGATTCTTCTCTGTCAGAGTTTATTTCAGTTCATCAGCGTCAATGACCCAAAACTGAAAACAGGACGAGTCATTTCACAACACTTAGCTTACGTTAAACACCCACCAACAGAATTAATCTGCATGTTTTTGGGCTGATACACTCAGAACACTTAGTTACCTAAAACCATGTCCTACAGCGTGACACTATATCCTGACTTTACATCAGACAATTTCAGAGACATCCTGATTTCACTGAAGGACTTTGTCAGGACCCATGTCTCTGGAGTTCTCCTCAGGGCCCATCATAGACTTGCTAGTTTTAACATTTATTTATGAAATAAATGCTGAATTTATAAAAAGACATAAATCTAAACTCACCTCTAAATTTAACATTTTTATATAAATAACAGCAAAGTTCGAGTTACAATTAATCGGAATATCTAACAAATCAGACAAGTCATGGGGACTGAAATGTACTTTTCATAATTTTAGATTAAAAGACATCATTTAAGGATGTAAAGGTCACAAAAACTCAAATATATTTTTAGTTTCTTTTGATTTATGGAGCTTTTTTGGGAAACTTGTAAAAACAAAAACAGTAAAGAACTGTAAAACTTTGATGGTCTCTTATTTCCTCTTAAATAGACATCCTTCAGAGTCAGCATGTAAACTTTTAGACATTTATGTTATTTTCTCATTCTTGTAATCTAATTATTTAGTGAAGTAAATATCAGAAATAGCATCTACATCTATCAGCCGAATTAAAAGGATTTAGCCTCTTAGCGTAACAGCCCACGGCTACACCAAACCAAGAGTGAGTTCCTCCTCGAAAGGACAGGAACAAAGATGGTGGATTAAGTGGACGATACATCAACTAGCAAGGAGAAGTGACTGTATTTTAAAAAAGAAAGGGATGACGCAAATAAACGTGTCGTTGTAAAGGTTGATGTTTGGGAAGAAGGAGGAACAGGGAGGTCAAATGTTGACCCGAGAATTTGTAACGACTTCAGCCAGCTTTCAGTTTATGTGCTTATTCGGAGGAGCTGAAAAATTCGAGCTGAGGCGAATAACTTCCGTTACAACAGCTACTGAGCGTCTAAACTGATGGAGGTTCATTCATCTAGAAGATGGAGGACAGACTGATGGTGACAGTACAGGGTTACTCCACCTGTACCAAAAAAAACCCCATGTTTTTCAGTATTAAAACAGATGTGCTTGGAGGAAAGTGAAGGAGGAGGTCTAATTATCGGCTGAACACAAACAAATCTCACACTGAAACTTTCCTTTATTTTTAGCAGTGAGCAGAACTGTGAGGACGTTTGTGACTGCAGATCGCTCTTTAGCTTCATCACCCTACTGAGTGAGTCAGCTGTCTGTTTCTTATCTTCCCACCTCAGTCCTTCAGTCTGTGCTCTCTCCTAAAAGCTAACATAAGGAACACATATTGATATGACTGATTTATTGATTTTGACCCTCAGCCTGCAGCGTCTTATCAATCAGTCGACCAACAGACTGGGGACGTCCCAGAGCAACCCACGGGATCAGGAGCAGAACCAGTGGAGCGTTCTTTTTAATGGATCTGTATCGGCAGTATGTAGATGGATCCATTTCTGATCCTTTGTTTATTGTTAGCTAATCCGCTCTGGCCACACGGGCTGTCAGAGATGCTCTAATGCAAAGTGAGTGAAGCGCAGGCTGCACCAACAGAGTCGGTTATCAGCAGAGCCCCGCGTCTGTTTTCATAACCGTCCTCAGGTGGAGTTCAGCTCTTAAGTGCTTCGTTTTGTAACACTGGAAACTGTTAGAGCTCCGCTGTGTTGGAGGTTATACCGAGACTTATTCACCTGTCCATCATATCCAAACTCTCCCTCCAAATTTAGCCGAGCTGCCTTGTGCAGAGAGGAAATGGATTTTGTACGAGGGCAGTGAGTCAGAGGTCTCCAACACGAGGATTTAAAGATATGAAAGTACCTCCAAATTTGGTTTTAAATCAGACGAACTTGTCAACAATATAAAGTGCAGTTTGCATGTTGGTTTCCATGGTGACAGAACAGTGAGCTAATGCCAGAGGTTTGCTGTTAAAAGGGTCAGATTGTGGTTTAGGGGTTCGTTTGTTAGATTTATATTTCTTTAATCTTAACAAACATTGAAATCTTCCAGTGGGTTTATTTGATTCCTCTCAGCTGTTTGCATCTTGGCGGGGGTGAAGAACACTATCTAAAAAAAATCTAATTTTCTGTATGAATGGCAGATGTTTTGGTGTTAAAAGAGAGTAATGCGCAAGAAAATCCGTCAAGAAGTAAGCAAGATGTGGTTTATTTTCCATGTACATTTAGTGCCTTTCAAGGGAATGTTGCCCCCACCAAGATGGCCGCCACGTAAGTACATTACTATGCGGGCTGCAACAGGGTGCTGGTGTATCTAGTCTTCTCTACAGGCTAAATATCTATGCTAACAAAAGCCAAAGTCTCGCTCCAGGTTGCAACTTCCAGGTCACAACAAAAAAAAGGTAAATGAAAATGGAAACACAAGATTTTCACACACGTGTTTTTATCTTCGATTTCCGTTTAAAGCCACATCACAGAAAGTCAAATACTGAGTTTTTTTTTTTGTTCCCCAATTTTTTTGATCAAAACAGTAAATATAAAACGGTTTGTTTCCCATTTTCTGATTCCTTACTGCTCAGTTTTCTGTTATTTTCATTTGAAAATGAAAATCCATTTGCCCCCCCATTTACAGACCCTCTGCTCTGGCTTCACTTTCAAAACCGTGTTGATTCGTCCTTCAGCTCTCCATTAAGTGGCCTCGCCTTTAACTTGATGTGACCTAGAATATCTCTGTTGCTGAGCTGAAATAAACTCTAACTCTTTCAGAGTGTGAAAACACACAAACAAACATGCATATGTTCATTGTTCTTGGATTTTGATGTAGGATAAGTCAGGAGACAATGCCAGTCTGTCTACTTCCTCCTCTTCCTCTTCTGTGATGAATGGTTCTGCTGCTTAGTGTAAGCACAATCTGAGAAAGCCCTGACCCAGATATTTTAATTGCTTATTCTCACTTACGGTGAGTCTCTATGATAAATAGCAGTTGTTTTTTCCTGCAGAAAGGACTATTTTTGAGCCCTGCACATCACAGCAGGCTGCTGAGTGTGTACCTTCAAGTAGGGAACGTTCTGCTCTGTAATGAGGAAGCTGTTCTCTGCTTGATTTTTAAGGACACAGCCCCTCTTGTTAGAAGCTCTCAGTAATGTACTGTTAAACTTTATGACTGCTTAAAGTCTGAAAAGGAGACGTGTGGATCTGGAGGTGAAATGGCAGCAAAGAGGCGTTTCTTAACACAACCCTTCAACAGCTGTTCTGAGGAGATCTACGATAGAATGGAAGTTAAAGGGATATTCCGGCGTAAATTTAATTTAGGGTCAAACACACCACAACACTGAGTTAGACCCCCCCCCTCCAGAGATGAATGTTGTCGACCGCTTGCTTCTCTAGTTATACCAACTTTAGTAACGACCGCAGGATAGCAATACACAGAGCCACGCCCTCAACCAAAACACCACTCTATAGCCACAAATAATGCTCAGAACAGCACCTAACTTCATCAACAGGACATATAGGGTCACAGCCATAGTACTAGACACCAAACATCTTTTTAACTTTGACTCATTTCTTTAGCAAAGAGACTAAATACAACTCACCTACTCTCTTCCAGTAGCCACTTGTTTGTACAGAGACCTCCGGGCAAGTCCATCCACTACAGCGGGGTGACGCAGCTCAAGGAAGAACATTTATGATCATTTCTTTATTATTTCCTTGAAGTAATAATCACCAAATAATCATTTTCACTGCAGAAGCGGTAGATCCTCTGTCTTAGCGTCTCGGTCTGATTGTATTTCCATAAAGAAATTATCATAAATGTTGTTCCTTGAGCTGTGTCACCCCGCTGTAGTCGATGGACTTGCCCGGAATACCCCTTTAAGAAAATGTGTTTCTACTGTTATATAACGTTCTGTTCGTATAGATTAAATCTAGAGTGACCATATTCTGAATCCCAAAAAAGAGGACATGACTACGCAGGGGCGGAATCACACAGTCGTAGTTAATTTTGAGAGTTTTTCGGGTTGGAGCGAGTGTTTTTTATGCACTTCTAACCTGGGGATCCCACTGGATCCGGAACGGCTCCATTCTGTTCGGGACCGGCAGGCAGATCAAATACGCCGCTGCCGTTGGAGGAGAAGCGCTTGCAAGATTACTGATATTTCTCGCATGATATACTGATATTTCTAGATCTCACATGTTTCCTTGAAACATTGATTGAGATCTGCCAATCGCTGAGTATAAACACCCACATCCCACAACCCTGGCCTCTCCTATTATCAGGTTAAGAACAGATCTGTTTCACAGTTATGGGTTTAAGCCGTAACTCAGTTGGTCCACGTGAAACAAAACTCAAAATTTCCATACAAAACCCCGGCCATTTGAGGGATTTTATTAACTTCCCCGGACAAAACTGGACAAAACTGGACAAGGCTGGACAAGGCTGGACAAGGCTGGACAGCCCCTTCAAAAAGAGGACATGTCCGGGCAAAAGAGGATGTATGGTCACCTATGAAATCAGCCTCACCTGGATGCTCAGACTGAGGTCGCTGAATTAAATATCAGTAAAAACTGAATTTGATGTTTTAAAATCTTTCAAAATCTTAATTTAAGTCCATATGGTTTCCTCTTTGCATGGTGCAGCTTTAACTTTAGTGAATGAGTCCTGTCTGTTTTTAAAGCCCTGAAGATCAGGACCATCCAGTCCTGGTTTTGGTTCTTGTCCCATAGTCCAGAGATTTGAATGATAGTATATACCATAGATGATGCACTGAGTGGTTGAACGACTTGCTCATGCAGTCTCTCACAAAGTGCTGACCCTCTTTGGACTGATCCTTTTTAAACCTCGTCATACTGATGATCAGGCAAACACGAGTGCTGAATGGCGAACTGTAAAGAATTGAACGTGACGATTACGGGCTCTAGCCCCCGTATCTTCATGTTTAAAATAATCCAGAGACTAATGCGTGTTATTCCAGGGTCTGTGTGGATCACTGAGAGCAGATGGAGCTGCCCACATGAAGGTTCGTCTCTCTGAGCTCTGTATGAACCGCAGCACACGCAGTCCTGAGAGCAACAGGCTGCAGTTTGACTCCGATGATGTGAGAAAATGTGGAGACGAGCTGCGAGCTCTCCTCTACGAAACACTGATGGTTGTAATTACAGCCTGTGATAAAACCTTAAGGCTCTGTGATGTGCAAAGACCGGCTCACGGAGAAGTGACAGCCATAAGCAGAACGTGAAATTATCTGTAATTTGAGGCTGTTGAACCTTCGTCTTGCAGAAATCTAACGAATCATTTCTCTCTTTCTGGCAGGCTCCAACTTGACAGGATTTTGCTGGTTTTACATTCAGCACTTTAAAATCAGTTGTGTCTGAACAGATTAAAATGGATGGCAGCAAACTTTCCCTGAGCATGTGTTAGGGGGATACGTGGCCTGCACTACAGAGCAGGATTTAAAGTTGGTGTGGAAAACCAGAGAGAAAGAAAGAAGACGGAAAAAAAAAAACGAGGAATAAAAAGCCAAGGATTAACAGTTTGTTTTGCAATTCAATGATTATCACATTAAAAACCACACTTCAGACTGGAATTGATCCTTTGCAGAGGCTCATTTTGTCTTCTGGCTACATTTCTCATGAAATTAATATTAATCAGTTACAGCTGATACAATCTGCCAGTGGCAGCTGTTGTTTCAAACTGGCAAAAAAGCAATAATCAGATCTGGCTGAGAAGCTTGTAACCTGCATATTTTGAGCGTCTCTCTTTGCTGTTAATGAAAAAATGAGACTGGATTAAAGTAAAAATTAAAAATGTGAGATTTCAGGGTGTGACGTACTCAGATTTGATGTTTAGTTAATAATATCTGTGACTCAGATGTGGAAAAAATACAAACCAGCTTCAGAGCATCATCCAGGTTTTATTTTGTTTTCCATTCTTCCACCACAGACGCACTTCGACTGCAAATGTCCAAGATCACAACAATCATGGTACATTATTACTTAGTGATGATGAGCAGCACGCAAGAGTAGCAGAGGCTCAATTCCCAGTGATGAAGGTAGAAATCTCCAAGGCCTCTTTTTCCACAACATGTCAATTGTTAAATTGTTAAATTAAATACCCGGTCTCTTATACTAGCCGGGTGCAGCTGGATGTTTTGGTAAATAGAGGCCAAATCCTGACCCTGCCGCTTCATGACACTTTTGTTAACTTACTAAAGAGAACTCCAATTATATATTATTATCCTGTTAATCAGAGAATAGTGAAGTTATAAAGACCTGTCTCTTATAGAAGCCTGTCCCAAATAAAGGCAGGGAGAGTTCCCCACAGTAGAGTCTTAACAGAGGCTTCAGTCTGACTCTCTTTAAAACAGTGACAGATTTTCTTATGAACATTTTCAGTAAAAGGGTCTGAATTTGCAGACTTGAGGAAGTTGGTTTGATGGGAAACTGAAAATGTGGGCAGAAAGTCACACCAGTGTGCACCCCGTCCTGCCAACGAGATCCCAACCTAGAAGTTGAAGTCGTAGATAAACAGGATGGTTTTGACAACCCGGGGTTTCTGGCTCCTTTCCATCGTGTTTGCTGCCAATAAAACAATAAAAAAGAACTGGTCATGGAGCACAAACTGTCCCCCAACGTTCAGCACTCCAACTGAAAATACTTGCATTCTCTAAAAAAGACGGTATGTAGTGATGTGGACTCCGCAAAGTCTCTTGTGGATGCTAGCTTAAGCATCTCTCCCAGCCCTGAAAACAGCGCTGGCTCATCTTCGCCACCTTGTATGATGCAGACTTGCGTCATACAAGTGACGCTCTTCCTCTCATTGTAATGATGTTAAAGGTTGCGCTCACAGTGGATGGGTCAGTCTTATCTTTAAAAATAGTTCGGTTTAGACCAGCTATTTCTTAAAACATCTAGATTTACGTATAAGACGGTTTTTGCAGAGATGAACTATTTCCAGATTACCACCAATGAGAGGCTTTGTTTCATTCCTCCTGCTTTTGCTCTCCATTTACTTGCATGCATCACAGTCTGCCGACAATGATTGTCTAATTCTCTACAGACTGACATCATGCTGCAAACACACAGTACACACCCTGAGTACAGTTTACTGCGAATACGGTCGTTTCCTCCCACATCAGAACCCTTCAGCCAGCTTGAGTGATTCTCTGGAAAGATTAGCCGACAGAATAGCACAGTAAACAACAACAACAAACTCAAAGTGCACATTAAAAGCTGAAGTAAGTTGGTGTAATTCTGATGCATAGTGCGGCGGAGGAGGACAAACAGCAGCTGCTTCCATTTATTCAAATCTGACCAATAAGCAGGCAGCATTTCATCTGTGTGCCACTCGGCGGTTAAACTGCTCTCATATGTATTCCTGCTTAAAACTCTCCTTCCTTCCCCTTCAGATCGGAGGAGCACTTAGACCCTCCATCAAAGGATCTGCATTTGACAGATAACTGTAATTCCCTCCACTCCAGACTGTGTTTACTGACCTCACATGAAAGTAGCTTTGCCCCGTGCATTGTGGGAGATTTGCATCCTCTCTACTTTGGAGTACTTAGGTACACAGAACTGCAGTGTCATGTGTTTCTCTGCACAAAGAGCTGGATGTGCTCGTGCAGGCGGCGGTTTGTGTCTGTGGGAGAGGAGTGGAGTGTTTGTCACCAAAAATTAACCTTCGTTCTGTGAGCGTACGGTAAATAAAAAGTACGGCAGGGGAAAAGTGCGGTTTGTGAGGAGAAAGCTGTAGTTCTATTTTCACTGGAGAAAATGTAAAGTAAATGACAGTGTCTCCAAAGACGGGCCATCATTTTAAACATCACGGGTCTGAATGAGTAGATGGTATCCTGCAGGTGCGGTGTTACATCCCTACTCCAAGAAAAGGCAGATACTGTGAACAACAACCCTGCTCTTTGCTGATGATGTGGTTCTGTTGGCGTCTTCAGGCTGGGATTTTCTCCATTCATCGGGCCGGTATGCAGCCGGGATGAAAGTCAGAACCTCAGAGTCGAACGCCCTGGGACAGTGGGCTGCTCTCTGTGGGTGGGGAGTGAGGCAGTTCAAGTATCTTGGGGTCTTGCTCACAAGTGAGGGCAATATGGATGATGAGATTGAATTTGTGGACCATCATGGTGAAGAGAAAGCTGAGCCAGAAGGCAAAGCTAACAGTTCACAAGTTGATCTACGTTTCAACCCTTGTCTAGGGTCATTGAGTAAGGGTTAAAGCTCAGACATCCGGAGGGGATTGGAGTTGAGCTGCTGCTCCATCACATGGAAGGGAGAAGGTCGAGTTGGTTCAGGAAATTGATAAGTACGGCTTCTAGATGCCTCTCTTTGGAGGTGTTCGTCCAACTGGGAGGAGGCCTGACATATCACACCTGGTCTTGGAGCAACTTAGGATCCAACAGGTGGAGCTGGAAGGTGAAACTGAGAAAATGGAGATGTGGATAGACAGAAAAATAGATTAGACTAGACTAGACCAGAGTAGGCTAGACTAGACTAGACTAGGATAGATAGATAGATAGATAGATAGATAGACTAGCTAGCTAGCGAGATAGATAGCTAGTTAGCTGGCTTACAAGATAAATAGAAACACAGACAGATAGATAGATTTGTGGATGGACTAGCTAGACAGCTAGCTAGCTTGATAGCTAGTTAGCCAGATAGATAGATATGTTGATGGACTAGCTAGCGAGATAGATAGTTAGCTAACTAGATATGTGGATGGACTAGGTAGGTAGATAGATAGATCGATAGATAGATAGATAGATAGATAGATAGATAGATAGATAGACAGATAGATAGATGTAAAAAATGAGTTCTGTTTTTCTAACTTTATCCTGTGGAGCATGTGCAGAACATCTGCAGCTCGGTTTCGGTCCATTTGAGTCTTTTACTTTGCACTGCAGTCAGCAGCAGCTACAGTTGGATCTGTGTTTCTGTGTGTTTTAAAGGTTTGATTTCAGCAGGACTAATTCAGTAAACCAGACTTTTAATGACATGAAAATGAACTTTTATTCAGTTGAAGAGGCAGTCTATTGAAAATTAAGCTACATCAGTTTAATTGTGCTGATCTAGACTTAAAACTAAATCAAAAGTATGGTCCAGGCTCTTCACTATGACTCATTTTTCCTCCTTTTGTATTTCACAGCAGTGAAAATGGTAAGATTTCTTCTAATGCCGGGCTAAAGGTCACCACTACCATTAAGAGTCATCATCCAGAGACTTTAAACATGGAGGAGAGTTTGATTAAAGAATTGGAATAGTGGTTTTACAAATATTGAGTGAGAAACTGGGGAAATTCGCCAGATCAGAGAGAAGGGCCAGAGGTCACTGAAGTCTTTGCAAATCACCCTCTCTGAAAGCCGAATATCTGAGGAAATATTAAATGGAAATTTGGCTGGCAGTTGTTGAATTATTTTTCTCTTAAAGGGAACCTTTTAAAGATCATTCACTGTGATTTTATGAAGACAGTTCACGGTTTAAAAGCAGAGCAGAGAGCGGAGGTCATCATCAAAAGGACACTTCACTTCCTCTGAGTGCTGATCAGCTCATCAGAGCTGTAACCAAGTTTAAAGACATCTTTCTCTCTTTTCTTTTTGAAGGAGTCCTCTTCTTTGGCAGACTCTCACCGGCCTCGGCACTGAAAACAAACACGCAGGAGAAACGCTGCCAAGAACCTCTGAGCTGGAGGCAACATCCAACGAGCAGAAGAAAAGCTGCTACTGTAGAGAAGGAGGACGGAAATAATGAACCTGTCTGCCGAGCCAAAGCTGGAAGAGGGAGCGAACCGATGCTCCACGTTAACCCTTTCTGTAAAAACTCCATTGAGCCGCAGATTTGTTCGACCGCGTACTCTTTAGGACAGATTTCTTTCTCGATAGCGAGGGTGCACTCTGGAGCCGTGTGAAAGATAAGCCCGAGCTGTGATGATCCTCGTGAGCAAAATAGGTTAATGCCGAGGCAAACAACAGGGCCGGGATTAAAAAAAAAAACACACAACAAATGCTGCAGATTAAAGCAGCAGCTCCTCCGTCATGCTGATGCAGAAATCCTGCAGCTTTTTAAACATCCTCACACTGTCAGCTATAAAAAGATTCACAGTCGTTTGCAGTTTTTGGACACATTTACATTCAGGGCACCAACTTTTACTCCGTAGGTCTGCTGCCTGCTGATGATCACATTATCATCATCAATTAGAGTTAATACTTTGATTTTCCTGCTTTAAAAGAGTGGCTCTAATGTAAAAAACAGAGGATTTAACTCTTTCAGATGGACTGGAGACGGTTTCATGTTAAGAAAAGTTGATTTTCTTTTACTGTGTTTCCTCAGAGAACAGAGTGTTTCGTGCTTTTTTTAATCTTTCTTGAACTTTTTACCACCTAACTTGTGAATTACTTGTCTGTTTCTTACAGGTGAGAAGGATAAAATTTCCCTGGAGTTAACAGGGTGCTAAGAGGTAAAGGTGCTAACAGGGTGCCACAAGAGTAACATGCACTCAGAAACTGTATGTGATTGATAATAAGGGCTGCAGTTATTACATGCAGCGCTGTTGCGCTCTGCTACAGCCTTGTAACTTGTGATTAATTTCATGACTTTATTTAATTATCATTTTGTCTTCGCTTCGCTTTGATCTTGTTATTTTTAAAATCACTCCAAGGGAAATGACTCAGTGGACTCTGGGGACATCAAAACGGGCCAAAAATGATGTGTGAATGTTCCCTCTAAAAGAAACACAACAGGTGGATGAAGGCTGTACGACTTCGGCCAAAAATAAAATCCTGAACTCTTTTTTTATTAAGTGACAACTTCACTTTTATAAAAAGTTTTCTATCATCTCTCAAAACAGAACCACTGACAACGATGTAATGCATGTGCCAAGCCAGTAAGTGGCGCTGCAAAGGTCCTTGTACACCAGGACCGATGCAAATATACAACGCGAAATTACGAAATATTCAGAGGCGAATTTTGACGTGCCAGACTATACATATCTATACATATACATATGAGTGTTTTTCAGTTCTGATTAGACTCTAGTGTTGAGATGTCTGTCTGTCATGATAGCATGGACTGAGTCGGGGCCAGTACCAGTAAATACATATGGTAATGTTGTATCTGAACAGGTTAGCTTACGAGCTAAAGTTAATTAGCACAGATGAAAGTTCAAACAAAGACGTTTATCAAACTGTTAAAACACACAAACCATCGTCATATGAGAAATCCGACGCTTTGACTCTCCACAAGTCGTCCTTCAGGTCGTTATCTTTGTAATGTTTGTGTTTTTTATCAAAAATCACCCTGTTCTCCGACATGTAAACAATCAGCCGGTCGGCCATGTTGGATATACCGGTGAATCCAACTTCACAAATACACAAAATCTGATTGGTCAGAAGTGGACACACAGTATGCGAAACTTTAGAAAAATCGACTGTGATCCAAAAAAATAAATGCAGCAATATCGCAGGACGGGAAAACGTCGTCAACCGTTAGCATTTACTCCTGAATTTGTTTCCGTGGTGACGGGTTGATACCGCCTTCAGACAGACTCTGCAGCGGGGAATGGTTTACTCTTCATCTGAAACTGTGAAGTCGTACCAATACAACATGACTGACTCGCTCTCAACCTATTTAACCACGAAATTATCACCTTCTTTAGCAAACGCCGTGTTTGCTTACACTGGTGTGTGTGGGAACTGAGTAGCGCTTCTGCAGGAAGGGGGAGTCTACGGTGACCTGGAGGCGCGAGACACGATAGAGAGGAAAATCGATTCGAGTATTTTAATCTTTTAACATCGTCGTAATCAAATAATCTGATTAGGATTTAAAATATATTAATCCTGCAGCCCTAAATTGGACCAAGCCTGCCACAGAACCTCCATTACAGTCCAGCTATTAATTTTATTTTTTGCCACACTATGAATCAACTCTAATCAAGGCTATTATGAAGAAGTATAGTGCAACAGTAAGGTCTGCAGACATGCAGCTGAATAAAGGAGCTATTTAAACTTTTTAAAGGTCACAGTCGGTACTTTAGGGGTAAAAGTTATTTTTATATCAGATAATTTAACTTTTTTAAGTATAAGTGGAGAAATAGAACATTTACCAGAGCTGTGAAGGGTCAAAATGGACATGAATTCATCAAACAGATGATAAAAAAGCACCAAAGAGGACTTTGGTCACTGGATTTAAACAGTGAAAGCTTTTGTCTGTTAGTATTAGAGGTTTAACAGCTGCTACCATGCAGTAAAGATAGTGTTTGTCGACCCAAATAACCAGAAAAATACAATAAAACAAAATGATGGGTTGTTGTTTTTTTTTACTATGAACAGCACTTATTATGGTGTTAAGTTTGACAGCCAGCAGTAACACGTCTCACACAATGCCAGGCAGTGCAGATGTGCTAATCCATCATAATTCACAAACTGCTATTTACTTCTGGATCTGAAAAATGAACATTTTCAGCCTCTTGGATAAAAACCTAAAAAAAATAGAAAAAAAAAAAAAGTGTGTAAACATACCCAGAGGTGGTTTCAGCAGGGGGCGCTGTTGGCCAGTCACATGCTGGACACATTAACCTGACTCACTGATGAAGAAAACCAGTCTGCTTGTAATTATGTTTTCTGGATGAGCTGAAATGATCAAACCTCGGAGGAAATCAGCGCGAGTTCCAACCACAAATATGAGATTGTTTGGCAGCGTTCACCCCGAACACCTAGCTTAAAACAACACAGTAATAATCATCTGTCTGAAGCATACGTGCAACTGATCCATTACACTCCTGCGAGCTGCATGGGGCCCGTCTACCATGCGCCGCTCATATCACTCTCCTTACTGTGTTTAATCAAACCGGAGCCCAGCACAAACAACAAAACGAAGGGTAATTGCGCGGCTGCCATTTGGACGGCTCTCAGACGCTTTGGTTTTTCATCTGTCCTCTATCCCTCCATCTGCAGCTTTCAATTACACCAAGAGAAACAGCAATCTAAAGCAAACATCTGGAGGTAACACTGCATTTTCTCTCACTTTCTAACTCACGGCTCCATGGATGCTGAGGTTGTACGGGCCCAGACAGAGTCGGTAAACAGGTTATTTACTTCAAAAGAAGCTTCAACACGTCAAGGATAAAAAAAAAAGATGCTTTATTTTTCAGAAGAGAAAATGTACTCAGGCTTTAAAAGTAAATGAGGACTCAGATATTAAAGTTTTAGAGTTTCTGTGATTTCAACCTGATGATTTTTCTTCTTCTTTAAACTCATAAATTTGACGTTAGATGAATAAAATCACCAGGTGGGAGTAACCTGATGGTATTCCTTAAGTGTTTAGACTCAATTTATGCATTTAAAAGAGCAGATTCTTGGTCTGTGGCGTGATTTCCAGTGTCACTTAAATCTGACCGATAGTCAGTGAATGCATCACCTCTCATGCAGCTTTGGATTCAAGCTCATTTTAACTCTCTTTGTCTCAGCCTCTCCTCTCTTCCAAGAGTCTGTCGTATGAAGATAAGGTCCTGGCATTTTCTTGAACCAGTTCTGGGTTCGGCTGCTCAGGTACGCAGTGTTTATGACAGGGAGAGGGTTAAATATAAGAGGTAATGAGGATGATGGGAAACAGGTGAGGAGACGCAATCAGGAGGCAGGTGTGACAATAAATAATAATAATAAATTTTATGTATAATACAGTTTTCAGGTTAAGAGTCAATTTAAGACGGGGGCGGGGCAGACAGGAACACACAGAAACAGAGACAGAGTTAGTGACTTCAAAATAAAACAGGAAGGACATGACGTGAAACATGTGCATGCAAAAATAAAGGAAACTTCACAGACATGACAGGAAGGGCATCCAGCTGGTACAATGAATGTTTAATCTACTATAGGACAGGTTTCACTTTTAATATGAGCATCCAGAGGGTACTTTCATCGTGGTTACCATCAGGTACCATGACACTAACCATGGAAAGGGTCCTGAAGGAGAGTGTTTAATTACACTGCTCCATTCATAACCGCAATTCTTAACCCATTTAAACCAGGACAGCATGTACGCATTTCAACCTTCCAAGCCGGGAGTGTGGATACGTCATTTTGTAACATCCTGTAGTTTTTCAATCATTTCTAGAGTCGTGGCGAATCAATTCATCATACCTGTCTGCCTCTGATAGGCTAATAGAAGCGATCGGATTCATGCTCAGATAGTAAACAATGACGGAGGCAGAGAGTAGCTTCAGAGGAGAAACATCCAGCAGTGTGAACAACCTCTTCATATCGAGGTCTTTGGCTCACACTATCAGCGTTTTCTGTGAGTGTTGCATGACTTTGGGTGAACACAGAGATGAACACACTGTCAGACACGTATTTATTAATTTATGTATTACTTTTTAGTGCTGCTTTTGTACTGGCACTATACTGGGGCTACTGTATACCTTTTCAACACTTTATTTTTTATATTAACATTTGTATTAAATGGACACTTTATCATGAGCTCCAGTGCTCCAGAGTCTTTACTTTATTTACACAGCCGCTTTATTTCATTTGAGTTTGTTTGTTCAAGGTTTTCAATAATGTAATGAAGGTTTGGACAAAGAAAAGATAGTTATATTGAAGGCCACATGTGTAAGCTCTCCAATACTTTTTGAATTTTGTTTCTATCTGCTCCAGAGGCTGAGATATCAGAACGATATATTCAACGATATTCAAAAATTGATTTCAGAGGCGTGTCTCAGACAGGGTTCAGGTCTTCATGGGTTAAATCAGCGCCTTAACTCTGTGTCAGCTGATGAATAACTCCGCCCACTTTTGAGTCACTATGATCCAGACAACAACGGTTTCTCTCCATATTTCATCCCTTTGGCTCTGTGGTTGTGAGAGACGGCCTCGGTCATGAAGAGTACTCTCACTCATAAATGGCGTCTCATGCTGGTTACAGAGAGTAAAAGCGTTAAAAAGTCTTTACTCTGAATAAACCCCACAGTTTTTATATCAAAGACGGATCAGGATCTGCTGTTTTTCTTTGCTGGTTAAAATGAGTCAGATGTGGTCACCTTAAAAGAGAACAGGCGAGGACACACCGTCATCTCTGGGCTCCGTGATACAAAAGGGGAAAACACGTCAGACTTGTAGATATAAATTTGTTGGTTTCTAAATGCGGGGCAGTTCTTACTGTTCCCTTTCTGAGTGTGTGTGTGTGTGTGTGTGTGTGCTGCACTGTGGATTTCTCCGCTTGCATTAACATCTCACACACTGTTGACTCCACGGGGCCCTCGGGACTGATGGCAGAGTTGCATCATCCGTATTGATTATTACTGTTTGAGAATTAGCGAGGAGCAAGGCGAGCAGGCACCCGGTGAACCGAGGGATGCGGTTGTCATGGGAACGTCGTCACGATGCTGCAGGGGCAGCGTAGAAAAAAAGCTGAACTTTCTCAGTCAGCAGGTCTTCCCATGTGATGCCAGTCAAAGCCTCGGCCAGGTCCACTCTTCCAAGGAGAACCCTCCCCACCATCCCGTCCTCTCCTCCTCCCGCTCTCTCTCTGTTTCTGTTCTCTCGCTGCTTTCCCATGTGTACTTAGTCGGACACTGTTGCCATGGAAACGTAGCCGTGAGACTGTACAGGATGTGGCTGGAGCTCAGACGAGGAGAGAGCGCTGTTTGTTGGTTTAGAAAAAGAAGTTGGAATGGATGAAATCCTCTGTGCGGCTGCGGCTGGATGATGCAGCAGACCTTCATTCATTTTGGAGCTAAAAAGACAAAATCACACACAGAGCCTGAACAAAGGATGAGTCCGTGTGGGATTAGAGCTCTTCTGAGCCGCCCGGTCTCAACTGAAGTGCAGAAAAAAAAAAAAAAAAAAAAATGTATTTCCGATTTACTGAAGCCCGCCTCTTTACATTTCATTTGTGACTTAAAAGGGAAGAGAAAAAAAACACGCCTGAAGCAAAATGTTCCTGCTTAGTGTTCTTTAAAGATTAACTGAGCAGAAAAAAGCAGCGTGTCTGAAATCATTTGGTTCAAAGTTTCAGGTCTGTTCTTACATTCAGCACATCGAACAATATTGAACTTATTTTACAAACTTGGCAGCAAATGAAAAGGAAAGCACTTCAAAGATAAACCCCAGTTAGAAATTTAAATCGAGAAGCTTTTTAATACAAATTCCCACACAGAGCAAAGGGAACAAACCGCCGAAAGATCGTAAATAAACCCAGAGGCCTGAGGAGTGACACGCCAATTCCCAAATGTAGTCTTACTCGAAGCACAATCAGCTTTTTTGACTCCAAACGGGACCATGATTTAGAAAATGAACTCCACGCTGTCCTGAAAAGGATCTCAAACAGCAGGCTGAGGCCAGAAACTTATCATTTAATGAGTTTATTTTTCCTCATAGACCTCTGTACGATCTGACCTCTTTTTGGAATCAGAAGAAACGCCCCCTGCTGGACACAATCACGCAGGTCAAAAGAGCTTCCTTGATTTTAAAATAAACATACTAGTGATCTGAATATTTTTGAATGTCTGATGCATAAAGCTTGTGACTAAAACACGATTAAATGCAGAGTGTCGTTTTAGTCCTTTAGGAAAAGTGCTAACC
Source organism: Xyrichtys novacula (assembly GCA_962446985.1). Classification (NCBI taxonomy): domain Eukaryota; kingdom Metazoa; phylum Chordata; class Actinopteri; order Labriformes; family Labridae; genus Xyrichtys; species Xyrichtys novacula. The sequence goes on along the minus strand of OY660869.1, from coordinate 34,311,695 downwards.
AATGAGGTTAGCATAACGGTAAACAGATGGTGCCAGAAAGAGCTTCACAGTCGCACAGAAAACTCACATTGTTAAATCAAAAAAGGTTTTCATAACCAATTCAAAAAAGTGATTGAATCTAATATGCCAGTGCAACTTCTATAACAGATTTTACGGTAATTATACCATTGGAACAACTATTACAGATTTTACGGTATTTATACTGGGTGGAACTATTATTACAGATTTTATGGTAATTATATGGTAATTATACCAGTGGAATTACTATTACAGATTTTAACAGTAATTTATACTGGGTGGAACTACTAATACAGATTTTACGGTAATAATACCAGTGGAACTACTATTACAGATTTTACGGTAATCATACTGGGTGGAACTACTATTAGAGATTTTATGGTAAATATTTCTAAATAAATGAAGAAACTGAACCTTTACCCTGATGGTGGCATATTCACCCTTTCACCCAAGAACACCACCATAAACCAATATAAACTGTTTTAAAACTCTTCTGTAGGGTTTTGAAGATCTCCCCGGATAAGATCTTCTTAGGTTTTCTAATCCCTCAAGATGAAGCTCGAGGTGTACCCCAGGGCACTGAAATCTAACGCTCGAACCGCTTCAAATGACTCGTTTCGTTGCCAATTGTAGTGACTTTACTCTGAGGTCTGAGCCTCACCACCTATCTCCAACAGCTTGCCCAGATGGCCTCACCAGGACACCCATGTTGGCCAAAATCGGAGTCTGGTTTGAACCAGTGATGGAGATATTTCAGCATGCATCACCATGGTGGACACATAACTGATCACACAGCCTCCTCGCTGCCAGATTAATAAATTTGGGCGCTATATCAGATCTGAAAGGTCGAGAAAGAGCAACTCTAGGGTTTGTGCTTTTATTTTACTCCTGCAGACTGGTCGGAGTAAACAAATGCAGCTCCTTAAGTTATCTGATATCTCCTCAAACATGATTTATTTGTTATTTGGATGTATTTTCTCTCTGCATTCACTTTGTTTCTTTGGCAAGTTCCTGAGCTATTTTAATGTTAATTTATCCCCTTCAGAATAAAGTTTTTTTGCCCTCTTTTATTCTCTCTTAAATGTGACTGAACTGAACATAATTAGTGATGTCTGTTTCCCTAAAGAGAATTTCTCCTTTTAATGCCTCACACTCATTCCTCCTCGCCTTTTCATGGAGGCGGTAATTTAAAATTCATTGATAACGTCTCTGTGTCCCGGCTGAACATGAGCAGGAGGGTGCTGAGCTGTTTAAAGAATATTACAGGTATATTTTTAGTGTTGTCCTCTCTCCACGCCGCCTGTGCAGAGTGTAAACCCACTGATGAATTCTCAACCAGCTCCTGCTGCTCGTCTTTTTTTTCCTGTCTTGCTGCTGCAGCTTTGAACTCAAACACTCCTGGAAATCCACTAAACAAAAGCAGCTCAGAGACAAACTGCTGCACACACACACATGTGCATGTATATACACACACTCCCTCTCTCTAAAATTAACAGTGAGCTTTACTTTTTCACCCACTATGACTTCATTAAACTGATCCTCATCCACACTCTGCACAATCTCTGACTGTATCCCCCCTGCAGATGTTTGAGGAGTTATTTTCAAACCTGGGACTTCTTTTCTGTTGTCGACATTTATTTAAGAAACTAATTAGAGGAATATTTGCATGTGTGCTTCAGTTTTGTTAAACCTACATACATATCTGTCCTCTTCAGAGGTGGCAGTACGACAGGGGGGGGGTTCGGATTGGTAATTTTTGCTTTTGCATGGAGAGATTTCTTCTTCTTTTTGCCTATTCCTATTTTAGTTAAGTTCACAGTGTCACCACATTATCAAGGAGAGCCTTTGCTTCACATTTTGCACTTTGGAGGGCCGATAAACTACCTCACCAGACTGTTGCATGAGCAGGCGGACTCATTGATAATTAGCATACCTGTCAACTAGGGGTGCGCCACAAAATCGATTCACACAAGAATCACGATTCTAATTTATTACGATTCAGAATACGATTCTGAATAAACTCAGAAGAGGAAGAAATGAACTGATGTCAGTATGCAAATTCAAGAGACTCAGATAAAGTTTTTCAAAATTATTGTATTGGAAAATTAAAACACACAAATTAAATAATCACAACAACCAACAATGACACAGAGTCCTTTTTTAATTAGATAGTCTCGGACAGTGGTTCTCCACTGGTCTCACTCTGGCACCCATATTTTCCCATGGACCCACTTTTATAGAATTCAAACCAAACAATTTTATTTTTTTTAATAAAAAAACCTTGAAAGACTCTAATATTTAACATAAATCCACTTGTTTTATTGAGTAAAGTGCATTTCAGAGCACATGAAGGGGACAACATGAGGACGACAACTTCCGAAGTTCCGTGTACAGAAAATATCAGATATCTAAAAACTGTGACTGTGTGAGCGAATGAATGATGTATCCAATGTAAAGCGCTTTGAGAGTCTCTGATAAAGCGCTTTATGAAATCTGATGCATTATTAAATTATTATTAAAAAATATCACATTAAATATTTACTTTTTTGACCAGCTGTTCGTGACCCATCCAGAACGTGTCTGCGACCCACTTTTGGGTCTGGACCCACCAGTTGAGAACCACTGATCTAGGATTTTCTCTTTAAAACACTGTTAGCGTCCAAACAAAGACCACAAACAAAAGGGAAACAAATTATATCGAGTCTTTTTTTTTTTTTTCGTTTCTTGTTTTTATTTCTTTAAAGGTCAAGTTTTATATCTATAAGAGTAAAGTTCAGTTGGTCCTACCAGCCATGAGTGAGGAGGAGATGGTGATGATGATGATGATGATGGATGAGGAGAAATGTTGATTATTTGAGGTGAATTCTGGATTAATTCACCACCAAGAATCAAAATCCAGGTAAATCTGTCCTGAATGACAAAACCAGAACAACTTTTAAACTTACAAGAACTTAAATATATGAACATCTCACTCACCGATTCACCGTCTGTATAATCTGAAATTATCCGTGGTCGAGTCTGAGAGGTCCTTCGAGTTGTTAAAGTAGTAGTTTAATTCATTAATAACGTTTATCTGATGTTTCTGCAGTTATTTTTAACTCACTTTAAGAAACTCTCTTCGGTCATATTCTCCGTTCAGCGTCTCCCTCCCGCCCGTTTTTCACTTCCTGTTTCAAACTGCTGCATGTGTGCTACCATTGGCTGGTAGCGCTCACGCGAGATTAAAAACGTGATTAAACGTGATTTGACAAAACTCCGCTGATATCATGGAGATGGATTTAAAGAGTCACAAACTGATTACATTTTAAAACAAAATTACAAAAAAGTATTTATATATTCATCAAAATATTAATAACATCTACGAAGTCAGTCTGTGTTTAAGCGTGGTATTTGAATGAACAAAGCCATTGAAATAAAAAAAAATTAAAATAAATGAAACGGGAAGCGCACGGTAGGATTTTCTGACGAGGTAGCACAGATCAGCAGATAAATCCGTCATTTCATCCTACAGTAGGACGTTTCGCGGAAGTAGAACAACTCCACAGAACACTGGTTCCTTTTTCTGTTATCTGCACACTCAACACACATGCATGGTCCTCGTCATTACAACTGCAACTCCTTACTGGCGAAACAGACAGGATACAGGGTCTTATTTTGAAAGGTTTAAGCTTTGGGATTGTGGCCACAGAGCATAAAGAGGGACAGATCCAGCTCTCATGTTAATAAATTACTGTAACGCCTCTATTTAAAGTCACTAAAGCTCAGTAAAAATGGTTCATAAAACAGATTTCATCGTGCAGGTAAAATATAAAAACTCACCCTAAACACTCTTCAACTGAAAATACTTCCTAACCTTCCTGTGGACCAAGCAAAGTTCTGGCTGAGCTACTATTTCGGAGATATTTCTGAAGCGGGCGAAACAGGGGAATTGTTCATTCTCTGCTTGTGATGGGCTTAAAAAACAGAGAATAAAGAAGACGAAAAGCGAGAAAGCAGTTTGGAGATTTATACACCCGGCTCACAGCGAGGATATGTTTAGGTTGAGAGTTTTGTTGGAGGATGCTCTGAGGGGGTTTCATGATAAATGGTGTTTCTACAGAGACGCTGTGCGTAGAGTGAGTGAGGGAGAAGATCTGTTTGCTGAATAGCTCAGATGTTAAGTTAATAGCCGTGTGTTTTCCTTAGAGGTGCAGGATTCAGGGTTGAATACACTTTATGTACATGAAGAAAAAAGCTGAGTCTGATTGGTCACTGCGGTAAAAGAATATCCAATTATTACGATGATGCTTAAGATATCCCCAGAATTACACTGCATGATAAATGTCATGTCCTGAGTTGCTTTGCACTTTAGTTTTATTATCCTCGCAGCTCTGAGAAGGTTTAATGAGCCTCAAAGTGAGAAAATTAAGTCATTTATTCAGATTTCTCCATCTTTGGTCCCTGTTGCTGTTCTTAATGGGATTCAGAGTTTTCAGCTTTGGTCAAGTTTGCTTTTAAAACAACAAAAAACTTAAAAAGAAGAAAATAAGTACCAGAAAGGTTACTCCTTAAACTTTCTCAAACGAGCCAGACAAGTTTTCTCAATGTTCACCGGAAATCTCATCAGTCTAAATAATTAAAAAATAAACAGAAATGTGAACGACGGGCTTTAGAGGAGCTGTCCTTTCAGCACCGCACAACCACAACACAACGTGGAAGACCAGCCATTAAAATGCAGGTCAGTTCTGACCCTTTAACAAAGTAGAAACAGGAAGTTAGGTGTGCTGTAGATCGGAGTTTACAGAGTTTACTGATGGAAAAGTGCTGAAAAATTTCTGGGTAAAGTGCAAACCTTAACTGAGGTGGCTACTTGGGACAAAGCTCTGAAATTGTGTGAATATGTGCATAGACTGTATACAGAATGGATGCCATCTGCCTCCTCGATGGGTGAAGCCACTCTGAGAACAGCACCCTCTGGTGACGGGCTGCAGTACAGGTCATAAATCCCGTCTCCTCCAGCATACTTAATGAAGCTGTGGACAAACTTTATAAAATAATGACACAGAATATAAAATTTTCTCCCCCCTGGTTGTGATGTTGACATGTAGTTACTGTCAGACTGGTTTGTGCTCAAGTCCTCTTTTTTTCTGTACAGCTCCATTTTTAAAAGTTATTAGGGAGTTCATGATTTCTATGATTGACACTTGATACAGCCTATAGGGGTACAAGGATTGTTGTTTGAGCCGAGCGTCATCACAGCGACTCTCGGCGACTCTCCCGCCGAATGCGCACAATGCTACTGCGCAATGTTGGTTTCAGGAAATGAAGAAAAATTGCGGAATTACAGAGAGGTTTTTGGCTTCAAATGCGTACACAGGCGGGAGGCAGAACCAAGTTGTCTGTAGTAAATACAGTCTATGCTTACATGGCAGACTTGACCCCATCTGTAGGAAACTGTAGCCTAGTTCTCATGCGGGTTCCCTTTAAAGGGGGAGAAATAACCGACATCCATTGTAATTAATACTTTTGTTAATACTGATGACACACAACTTATACAACCTCGCTTCAAAAATACAGAAATATTCCTTTAAGTTCATGTAATTTAGCCTGAATTTAACCAGGTTACGAGCAGCTGAAATCAAGAGTCTGCTGTGAACTTGTTTATTTTTCACTGATAATCCACCAAACAGACCTTCATTCGTCCACAATGACCTGCTGGGCTGATTCACTCAGTACCATGTACCCTCGTCTCACTGTCTCTGCTCCTCCCTCTGACTGTCGGCATTATTTCAGGTTCACTTCTGGGTTAAGTTTAAGTTAGTGAAGCTTTGGGTTCATTTGCATTTGAAGCAGTAAAGTCATATAATTGATGTGCATTGGAAATAATTATCATGATGAGCTCTCTCGTTTTCTCCCCTGTGTTAATGTGTCAGCTTTCATGTATTCTGGTCATGTAGTAAGTCTGTTTTCCTCCAAAATAACAGTCTCATGTTACTCACCCACTCAATGTGATTCAACTTTCTGTCTTTACACATTTACATAAATTAGAGTATTTCCATTCATTTTTGCCAAAACCGACCAACAGACTCTCCCTCCGGACACCTGAATATATCTCATTCTCTTACATGAGTTTTTTGAGTCTTCCGGAGTCTTCCTGACCCTGTCTTTGCTTGAACAGTTCCGATGGCGCCTCGCTCTGAGTTTTACCTCGGTGGCGGTTTTAAGGCTCTCCTGAGATGAATGAAAAACGAGGCGATCCTGGACGTTTGTCTTCATCGCTTGTCCAAACCTCCGTGCTCTTGGCTAACAAAGTGACATACGACATCTCGTCTCCCTTCGAGCACGACAGAAGAACGAGGACGAAGACGGAAAAACAACAAACTGAACTCATCCTCACATCAACTTTCATTAAATGTATAATAATACGTCTTTTTAGCTCCAGAGCGCTTTGACTGAGATCTCCCCTGAGGCTCAGATTTACCTTCAAAGATTGCTGCTTTTCTGGACTGTTGACATGAGATGAATGCTGGTTTGAAACGTAAATAATCACACCATCGCCTACAGTATCTATTTTCATCACCAACATACCTGCCGTACAATCCTGTCTTTGTGAGCTGTTTTATTTAAAACAGAATGTGGCACTTTACCAGTCAATGACCACATTAAATATACAGTATTTCCCTGATTTTAGCGATAATTTCACAAGTTAAATCCAAAAGCGACTTTTTTAGTTTTGAAGTTAAACCACAAAACAGTCAAAAATCCCAGATTACTCCGCTCAGAACTTCTCAAAACTTTTAAAAAATATCCCCCTAATACGGTCAGTTTCTCAGAATAAAACATTACATTTTTCACCTGGGCTCATTTTGCAGCAAATACCCGGGGCAGACAACTTCTGTTCAGATAAAAATTGAATTCAAGGTTGGAAAGTCTTTGTCAGGCATCGCCTCTTTGTCTCAAAGTATTCACATTCTTTATTTAACACAACCAACGCTGCATTCTTCAGCCGCGGATGCCTGCGGAGCACTTCATGTTTTCTCAACAGAGAAAAATGAACGTTCAGTGAATGAATTATGGCATGTCAGAATAACAAAAAGAGAGACAAACTGGACAAATGGAATCAGCCTGCTGTTTCATCTGAGACCAATTCAGGGAAGGAAGTCGAGTGTGAGCTGAAAATAAGAGACTGAACAGCCAGAGACTTTTTTATTTTACAAAAGAATAACAGAAATGAGCAAAATTAAAAAAAAAAAAAAGACTTTCAAAGTGTCAGAAGTAGAAAAGACTGGAGGGGTTTGGAGATAGTTGCTAAGCAGCGTTAATGGCACTGAAAGGTAGCGCTGCTCTTTGGCTGATTGTTGTATTAATTGTTTGATAGGTGAGTTAGTCTGCGGCTAATCCTGCGTGTTCACAACAAAGCATGGATCCTAATTAGAGTCGGCTAATCACACCTCAACACACACACCAGCTATCAGTCAAAGACAGCAGGACAGATGAAGAGACGCTGGGCTGACGGGGAGGATTTTCACATTCCTGACGCTCGTGAACAGACTACAGTTTAAGGATTTGTTCATGACTGCAGTTCCTTTCATGGGTCCCTTTATAACAGAAGATAAACCAATAAACAATAGCTTTAACTTTGCATTTAAACTTTTACCTGCAAGAACATGTCCTGGTGTTTGTGGACTCAAGTTCTCACAGTTTCATCAGTGGTCAAAAGAGCTTCAGTAACACTTGTAGTTCAGGAAAACAGGAAAATGGCCTTCATCGGGGTCATCAGGAATGTATTAAAAACAACACTTAAATAGGGTAGGTTGAATCAGCCAATGGAATCGCTGCAGGGGTGTGTCCATTTAGTCAGAACGTAATTGTACCACTGTCAGCATTTAGGTGCTGATCGGGGGTGAGGGGAACTGTCCAATGGGAGGTGTCAGCGGCACCAATTTGGTCAAAATCCTGAGAGACATTGGTCCAATCCCAAACCGTCCCCTATACAGTCTCCCCGCGGAGGCTCCGCCATATTGAAGGCTGTCTATTAAAGGATATGCTCAAAACACGAGTTTGAATGTAATTCAGCAATGTGCAGTTTTCATGTCAATGTGTAGCTTTCTTTTTTGACACCCTGCAAACTAACTGGATGTCTTAAACTGAGGAACGTTGGATGGAGTCTGTCAAACTTAATCTGGACTTTAAGGAAATATGTAAAACTCATGTGAGATGTCTTCAGAATCCAAGAGACGGTTATTTGTTTTAGAGTGTGGTGTAAAATCTGCATGAGAATTAAAATGAAAAACATCCTTTTTGTTATGTAAACTTAAGTTGTTCATTAAAGCTTCATCAGACCCTTAGATAGGCGCAGCTCCCCTCTCATTTCCCCGAATGTGTTGATTCATCCTTTTCCAGGCGGTGACACTCTTGCCGCTGATCCCTAAATATAACTTCCATGTCTCCAGAAACAGTCAAACAAAACTGTTGTGTTGGTGTTTCCCCTGCAGGTGAACCTTGATGCCGATATTCTGAACATTAAAACTCTGTGTTGTTAGATATTTGCGGAGACAAGAACACAAACAAACGTGAGCGAGGAATCAAACTAAACCCAAAGAGCAGAGGGAGAGACGTCATGAACCCAGAAGCCGTTAATCCTGCTGCACTCTCAGCAGCTTGTAGAGGAGCACAGCAGAAGAATCTGATTCTTTTTCCTTTTTGCAGTTTCTTTCCAGCAATAAGCCGCATGTGTACTCAACTCTTCCCACCCTCGTGTAAGCTTCTCTCCGGCAGGACGTCTGCCAACTCCAGGCGAGCGCCCTCCAATGCTGCAGCTGTCAATCAAGACCCCCACCCCACCCTCCCGCCTGTCTGCCTGGGGGAGATTGCCCTCTGTCGCCTGCTGTCAGGACTGCAGGAAGAGTGATTGATGGAAGGATGAGTGATGGGCGGATGGATGGATGAGGAGTCGGCGGTTTCCTCTGGGACTGAGATGAGGCGCTCAGGTGAAACACAGCAGGACAGTGAATCAGACCTGTAAGACATAAACATGCAGCTGAAGGAGCTTCCTGTGTGTCACTGACAATCATGCATATTCAACACCAGAATATTTTATCAGCTCAGAAAATATCCTGTTCTGAACGTCATGAAGACGGGCTGCTGAGATCATTTTAAGGTTTATCATCAGACTCTGATGTTTTTGAGAACTCAAAACCAGAACTTGGGACTTTCAGATGAGTGTGACCATGAAATTCAGCGTCAGGGGGAGACTAATACGAGAGTCAGAAACCAAATTAAGGTTAAAGGTTTAAAGACAGACTTCTTTTTCCTCTGTTTTCATTAAAAATCCACAATCTAATGAGGTCTATGAATATTCCTCTGTCTGCATGACGATGTGGAAGAATTGCGGCTGCTTAATCATGCCAGATCAATAGGTGGCGATAATGGGAAATTAGTCTGTCGTGTCAAACTCTATAAAATCAAAAAGCAGACTGATTGATTCAGTCCAGATGTGACTTCTGCTCCTGCAAACTATTTAGTCGTAAATAGTGAAAACTAAATTATGAATTTTCCAGATTCTATGTTAGCTAATTTCTCAACAGTGTAACTAGATTGACTTTTTACTACACTAATCTAAATACTAAATCTAAAAAGATGAAATAGTCTGCTACAACTCAAACTGTCAAACTACAAAATCAGAATCATGATTTCATATGTTTCTTAATTTTTAGAGCAACTGCAGTTCCTTGTGTGTCCACTAGAGGCTTACTCCAGAAACAACTGTAGCCACATACACACCCATTCAAAAGGGCCGATTTTTACAGTAAAATTAAAAACATTCACAGCCTGGTGCAGAAAAGTCTTTTGGTCTGGTTAACTCATTTATTCACCAGAACACACAACTCATTCATTTCTTAAATAGATGTTAGTTTACAAGATTTACATAAAAAGAGACGTGAGCACGCTGTCGCCGTTAGCAAGGAAGCTAAAGTCCACTGAAAGCTAGGCTGAGTCAGTATTTCCAACATGGGGTCTGTTTTTTTAAATGTTTTTTATCTACGCTGTTAAAAAAAAGCACTTATTACTTAGAAAATGATAAGAGATCTCGCTTTGGGTGTGACATCTTTCAGTGTCTTGAGCCACAGTAAACAGGAAGTCAAATTTAAACGACGACTCAAATCAAAATATAATTTAATCTCGTTGGATAACCACTGCAATTTGCTGTAGCCTAAAGAAATCTCTACATACATATAAATTTAAATCTAAACACACACACACATATATCTATAACTGGTGGAATGAAAAAGTGCTGTGAAACTATTTTGACTTGAAATGATGTTTTCTTCTGCTGATTGGTTGGATTATTGGACCTCTCTCCTCCATGGAAACGGAGAAGATGCAATGTCGGACAGAGGATGGAAACAGAAAATGGTGTAATCATTTGACGATTCAGTCTGTTCTCAGGCGCAGATATTCAATTCCTTTGGTTGAATCATCCAGACAAAACGCAACAGTGTTGGAAATCTCTCCGACTTTGATTAAAAAGTAAAAGGAACAAGCCTGTGGACACAGACGGAGCTGAGTTTTGATTTCAGGTACGACTCTCAAGGTGTATGTCTGCGAAAAACACCGACTCCCAGGAATGAAAACAGTATTCTGTGATTTATAACAAGCCAAAGTTAAAAATGATGCATAAAAAAAAAGTATAACAGTAAGTTTGCAGACAAGAGTTCACTTTACAGGAGACTCAGGATCAGTTTGGGGGTTTGGAGGAGAGATTTCGATCTGAACAGCAACATGGAGGTTCTCTAATTTAGGTTTTGTCTTTTGTTTCCACAGAAACAGACGGGAAGACAAACATTATTAAAGCTATTATAATAAAAACAAAATAAAAGCATCTCTGTATTATCCTTTCTCTATGCGCTTCCTGTACTTCACAATTTACAGTAATTTACTGCCGATTTTAGTCACTTTAAAGGTGGGATAGGCAGGATTCTGTTAAAGAAGCATCTTTTTTTGTGGAGTAAAATCTTTTAATATCAGTCAATAGTTATTAGTTTTTGATGACATTTGGTAATATAACGATATCGAAAATTGTCTGAATCCTCCTTTGGCCACGACTGCCGACACAAGCAAGAAAACGAAGTAAATACCGAAGACTCTGGAGGAATAACGGGCGCTTAAAACGGAGGTAGACCGGACAAGAGCTAAAAAGCCGGGTCAACATAAACCATGGGGGACGCTTGGGGATCCTGGTGACCCTGTAACCTTTGACTGGGCCCCATTTGTAATGATCTGAAGTATTTATCTGCATTATATCTGAATTTAATTGGAACGATACGAGCGAGCAGGAGCGTCTGTTTGTGGGCGGGGCTTGCTGGAGCAGAGAGGGAGGGGAGAGGAGGAGCTGAGGGGAAAACTGGTTGGGAGGGGTAGAGTTTACATTCAAGATTTCTCCTAAAAACTGGAACTTCCTCAGATCCTGACTAACCCACCTTTAAGTGCAAATTTACATAAGTAAAGAGAAGGGGTACTTAAACGCCATGATTTCCTCCGAGCCAGCGTCTATTTATCTCTTTATCTTTCTCTTTACCTCCCTCAGTTTTTGATAAATGAATCTTAATGCTGATTGGCTGCTGCAGCATGATGCGTTAGAATAAAAGAGTGCGTTTCCTCAGGGATGGTCGGTAACGCCTGTTTGCTGTAGCTGCTGCACATGCATCAGTGAGTGAGTGAGTGAGGGGCTGCTGTTTGTTGGGTTTGTCTGCACCAGCTGTGATGTCTTTTTTTAATATATGTGTGTGTGCGTGCGTGTGTGTGTGTGTGTGTGTGTGTGTGTGTGTGTGTGTGTGCATGTATGTGTGTGTGTGTGTGCGTGCGTGTGTGTGTGTGTGTGTGTGTGTGTGTGTGTGCGTGTGTGTGTGTGTTTGTGCGTGTGAGTGTGTGTGTGAGACTCCTCGGGGAGAAGGATCTAACATCATGTACTGCATGTGCTCGTCTTACCACAACCACAGCTTTTTTTTAAATCCCAACATTAAAAACAAACAGAGCAACAACAACTTCTTCATGTCCCTTTTTTTCTTCCACTCCTTCTTTCTCTCTTTTTTCTCCCCCCGTCCTCCCCGCCTCTCATTGATGTCGGCTTTTTAAGAGCGCAGGAGTAGCACTCAAAGGAGCACAGTCGCTGTTTTCTCTCCCTTTTGCATCAACACAAAGAACGCTTTCAATTTTTAATGCGCCGACCTCAGAGGGAAGACGCCCCAACGAGAGGGAGAGGAGCAGCTTTAAACGGATGAGAGGTGTTGCTTTGCCTGAAATATCCTGTCTGCTGCTAGTTAAAAATAAAAGGACAGATGTTGTTGAGGGGGGTGTTTCCCAGGAAAATGATTTACCTGAGTGTGTCAACAAAGATTGATCGGATATTTAATTTGAGGACAACAAGACTGGAAAGTGAAGGTACGCCCGGTGGAAGTAGACACCTCAAGATCTGGGATATTTCGACGGATGGAAGATCGAGGGGAAGGTCCACCGGCAGGCAGTCAAAGACCTCTCCAAGACTCGTGAAAAAGGGAGTCACTGGATCGAGAGGAAAGACCCAACCTGGGCCTTTGAGGAGTTGATGGCATCTAAAGAGTCAACCTTCTGGAGATGTTGTGAGTCTATCAGGGAAAAACCCAAAAAGGAGGGCGCCAAAGTGTGAATCCAATGAGGGAAATCAGCATCTAGTCCAAGAGGCCATTGTCGGTTTGTCCCTTAAAAACCACACAGTTGTATTTTTAAATTTTAGCACTAAAACTGTTGTGTTGGTGAACATTTTCCAACACTCTGAGGTTGTTTTTTTACGCGGCCGTCAAACAGACGATGCTACAGGAAGATCTACTCAAATGAAACCCTGATTTCTCCAAAGTTAACCATCAACAACCTTGGGAACATTTACCAGTTTTTCATCTAAAGTCATCTGCTAAATATGCTTGGACTTTCCTCAAATGGACTCTCACCGCCTCGATCGTTGGTTTCGTGGTCTTAAAGATCGGTCTGAGCCAACTGGAGTTTTTCTTCCAAGTAAAAAGTGTCAAATATTTTCACGAATGTCGGTCTCTGGTCACACAAAAGTTCAGTAAAGTACAAACAACAGTTTTATCAATTTAACATTTTAAGTGTCCGACAGCATTTTGGTCAGTTCGGAGACGACAGGCACAGAGAAGTCGGATTATGTCCTTCAATCATTCATCGGTGTGTTTTTGGCGTAACATGAATCTAACCAATCAGGGCTTTTGCTCCTGTTATCTTTAGACAGGTTCAGCTGGTGTGTTACTATTAACACAGGGTATAAACACAGAGGGCTCTATTGCGTGCCGGTGAGGCGGCGGAGGGCGCAGATGGTTCCAATTTTAATGCCATTTTTGGAGTTTATGTTGTGATCAGTGCGCTCAACCCACCTTTGTCACGTGAGGTTTGAATATGAGCAACTTTATGTGAGTGTCTTTATTTGTGGAAAAGGGTGTTTGTCTTACCAGTGGGTCCAACATTACGCACACCAAATCCATCTGTGCTCATATGAGAGAGTGTGGAGGACACTTGTTGAGCAGCTGCCCTCTGTCGCCATCTTGTGGCATTGCTGTCTTAAGACATCTCTTGATCTCTTTGACTACTTCATGAAAATAGTAATACGCCTCGCCGGTGGCGGATTTAAAGGCAAGGAGAGGAGCTTATGTGATTGGTGAAAACAGTTCTCGGCTGTGTTAAACCCACTCCACGCCCTCTCTCCTCCCCGTCTACGACTTATCCTGCTGGGAGGAGCTGAGTTAGGGAGGGGGGATACTTACACCGGGCTGCGCGGCTCACCAAAATACCAAAATGTGCTTGGGAACGCCTTGTCAGCGCGGCGGATCTGACTGACGCTGCGCTTGTGGCACGTCTCTGGCGAGGCACGAAAATAGAGCCCAGAGTCTGGTTGATTCTTGGATATGAGTTTAAATAAACCCGGTCCAAAGCAGTCAGAACCTGCAGACACAGTTTGGTTAAACGATCTACTGTTGTACCTCAGGAGCAGTTTTGACATTCTGGTTATTATTTTTTCTTTTTTGTTAATATTTTCCTTCATTATTCCTGAACTACATTATCTTTAATACGACTCCTGCAGCCCGTGCTCCTCCTTTCACAGTCGTGTTTGCGGGGTTATCGGCACGCTCTCCTGGTCGGCGCTGCTCTGTGGCGAGCTTCATTCATGACTAAGATGACATTCAAACAGCTTCTGTTGTTAAAATCAGACAGTGGTGGCTGGGTTGGCCCTGCCCCAGCGATTAATCTGACCCCAGACGGAGGCGGCGTCCACAGTCAGCTGGTGCGTCTGTCCATCAGATAAAGTGTCGGAACCTGCCGGCTTTTCTCCGACAACAAAGAGCTGCTGATAGCCGCCGGACAACCGCCGCCTTTCAGAGTAAAAGCCCCTTTTTTTTTTCAACGACACGCTCTTTCTTTTTGGCGAATCTCCTGAAATCTGCTCGCTTTGTGAACGTGTCACAGTGTCTGGCAGGTACCAGCCCCTGACCAGCACTTCCTGTCAGCGGACAGGAAGAGGACAAAAGGCCGGCGTGCAGTCAGTCGAGGAGATGTAGTGGAGTAGAAGTGTTAACCCCCAACACCCTGCAGCAGAAACTTCAGCTCACCCTGTCTGAAGTCGACCGGTAACAGGTCACAGACTCGACCTGACCTGGAGTAAATTACTGCAGGAGCTGGCAGGGACGAGGGCGAGGATGAATCGGACTTTCACCGAGGATCTGGAGACTTAAACGCCTTTTTTTTCTCGTTCTGCTCAGAGGAAGCAGCGGCTGAATTTTATAACTCATGTCAGAGTAAAAATAAAATGAAAAATAAATCTTTACCTCCTGCAATATTTCCACAAAGACTCATCCTTTATGGACCCAGTCAAAGTAAAACAACATCAGAGTTTGGTTTACTAAGTCTCTGAACACATTACAGAGAGGAACCATGCAGACAGACAGTCGGAGAACCAGACTCCATCACAGGGACTTTCATTTAAGAGTACGGCTTAAAGAAGGATGTGTTTTCTGTAAAAAAATAACTATTTTTTTTTTGTTTAATGAAGTGAAACACAAAACAGTTAAAGGGGAGAACAAGCAGAGAAAGAATTTTTATATTATATGTTACATTAATAAAGAGAGAGTTTCAAAACCTTGAGAGGCAGCCATGACGACAGATTTTTGGATTTTAACATTTTGAAAACAAAGCTGGGATGATATCTAAATTTTCTAAAGGCTCATTTATTCTCAACGTTACAAAACGATCTGGATACGAACCAAACTCTCCGTCCGTGCTTCACGTTTTTTTCATCCGTATTTTTGCACATATCCTTGAAGTTTACTGATACGGGCCAGATGGAGCAGTACCACCAGAAACCATGGGGGCAGTGTTGCTGCTGTCAATACCTGATACACATCTCTAGAGAGAAACGCAGAAGACAATGGCGGGGCTTTTTGAGGATCGTCGTTAGTTTCTCTCAGCGGTACGACTAGAGAAAAAGAATCCTCCGTCCTCTAACTGCGAGACATTTAGTGTCCTGACCGACCACCGCCTCCTCCAACGCTGCCTCCGTTTCTGTCTCCTACGACAGAGCCGGCCCAAGCCTCACTGTGGCTGGCCAAATGTGATTTTGGGGCCCTCTATTTCTGCCAATAATATTGATTGTTGATCATTCACACACCTTCACAAATCTCTTTGATTAACATTCCCTGACATGCAAACATACCTACATCTTGGAGTTTTTTCTCTTCTTCCTCTGTCTTTTCTCGGCTCCTGAAGGATATCTCCTTTTTTGCGACATATTTTTGCACCACATCTACCTGCTCTTTGGATGCTCAGTGCACATTTCACAGCAGGAGGAACATTACGGTAGCGGAGCTTTAACATATCGGCAGTAAGAATCATAGATAGCAGCAGCAGCAGCACTGAAATATTTTCACTTTAGTTTATTTTTATAATAATATATTTGATCAGACAGAAAGCATCACTCATACATGCAAAAAATAAAAAATATTTACATTTATTCATTTTGGATTGCTCTTGGGGGCCCCCTACTGGCTGCAGGGCCCTAAGTGGGCGCTTAGTTCGCTTATGCCTTGGGCTGGCTCTGTCCTACGAAAAACAAACATTATCACTCGCTCCTCCACAGTCGCCGTGTTTCATTTTTGTTTGTTGTTGTTGTCAGAAACTTTCGACTCCAGCCTGCCCCCTGGTGGATGTAATGGTTAACATCCATGGCAACGTAAAGGACGCATGGAAGTATGTGAGCAGCGACGGAGCCATCGTTTGAAATAGGTATGGCGAGCAGAAATGAGCCTTTACTCTCCTTTCAAGATGCAGCACGATAAAACCGTGATATAGAGATTGGTGCTCGTCTGTCAACAGCTGTTTTTTATTATCACAGTCGAGTTACATCAACTAAAAGCCTGTAAAACCTCAGTTATCCTCCATCTACTGTGTGGTCTCTACTGGATGTGAGCTGGATCCTGTAAAACTACCAGTCCAGGTCGCAAACTTGGTCTGTACTGGGACCTGGACTTATAAACCCCACATTTTCCAGGCCTAGTCCCACTAAAACTACAGCTGACATACAAAACAATCCCGTTAATGTTCCTCCTTGTAAAGCTGTTTATGCTGTGATGAAGAAGTCCATTAAACGTTAGTGAGGTTTCTGCAGAGTCTAAATGGGTTGATTATATAAAACAAAAACGAGGAGCTGCTGCTTTTTTCTCTCTGAACACAGGCAGACGTTACAAACTTTATTGGTGCTCCACTAAAGTCACAACAGCGACTGCGAAGTCTTTTACTGAAGATCAGACCGGATAAAAGAAGAGAGGCTGTGACGAAGTGTTGAAGAAGTTTACAGAGGAATAAAAGAGCAACAGGAAGAGAGGGAAATAAAAGGAGGAGATATGAAGAGCTGTTTGTTCCCAAGTGTTTTAGATAGAACTGACAGGCCGAGCTGTTTTCTCTCAGGAGACCGGTTTCCTCTGTCCATCAAATTCACTGAGAGACGAGTGAAGCTGCAGAGACGGGGTTTAGATGGATCGGGGTCAGGGTTTTAGGACCAGAGTGACATGAGACTGACATGATCTTTACAAGTTCATTACTGGGAGTTTTATCCTCAGAAGGACGGATGCAGAGAGACAGGAGAAGTAAACGAGAAACTGCAATGATGAGGACTCTGTGTGTGTGGGGCAGAAACATCTAAAGTTTGAGATGAAACTGAATTAAATACTGAGACTGGATCACAACCATCAGGTCAAACAGACACAGACTCAGTACTCCTACACTCCTGATGAGTCCTTCTTCAGGTGATTTGATTAACAGAAAGAAAACTGTCTGTTTTAAACGTTAATAATTTATCAATTACTATGTGGTGCCGTTTATAAAGCTGCTCATTTTTTACAATAACGGCGACATTTTGTCACATTTTGCATCAAACCGTTTTTAAAAAGTGAAGTAAATTTTTGAAAGTCACTTTGGAGCACATTTATAAATATTAAACGTTGCACCTAAATGCTAATTATTAAATTCTTAAACGTTTCGGGTGAAACTAAATATTTAGCGAATATGCAAACTCAGAATGCTGGTAACAGGAAGTACCAAAATAAAAGCTGGAGAAGTTATAGTGCGAAAGAATGAATAAAGTAGTGATGGGCACGGCAGTTCTTTTAGATGTACTGAATCACTAGAATCAGTTTACTAAAAAGATTCGTTCAAAAGATTCGTTCACCGAATCATTTAGCGGGAGGAGCCTGAGATTGATCTCCTGAAGTGACACACAGCTGAACGTTCAGGATTCAGTTCAGATCTGAGCTTCTGGGACCAGGAGACGAGAGTGTTTGACCAGGCAGGTAGGGTAGACAGGATTTCGTTAATCCTCCCTACCCTACCTTTAAATAGAATTATTGTCTGAATGCAACACGTCGTATTTGGCCGTACGGTTCTGAGGCAGAGAGATCACACCTTCTATGAAAAGTTAACGCAGGTAGAGCAGCAGCAAAGACTCCTGGGTAGAGAGCAGAGACTTAAAATAAAACCTTTTACACGATAAAATGAGGAATTAAACCGTCTTTCAGCATCTAAATAGTGACTCTACTTCTGAGTCACCTCCCGGGCGGTCACTTCATCGTCTCTTTCCCACGGGGGCTGTGGTTGAGAGCGACGGCTGGCTTCCCAGATTACTGGAACCAAAATACTGGCATTTAAGAGTCTAGACAGAAAAAAGACGATCCAATTTTTCAAATGTGCTTCATTTTCACAATCTAGGATTACCGGGTTGGCATGCAAACATTATCTAAAGATGATAGCGCTCTCATTTTTATATCCAAAGCCAGATGTCAGATGTTGGCTTAGCACGCCTGCAAATGTTGGTCACTGCAGAAGACGAATGGCTGATGGAGATAAAGAGGATATTGATTTTCTCATCTGAACGCAGTAAATAAGAAAATTCCCCCCAAATGTTACAAACTTCTCTCAGACACAGAAAAGTTTGAGCGGTTGCATGATGTTACGAAAGCTAACCCTGTCAGGCAGGAATAAAAAATCCAGTTTCAACATAAAGAACAGAGCAGCGAGCAGCAGCTGAGCGCTACTGTGGTTTTCGAGTTTGCATTGGCTTGCATGATCAAAATCCGACTGTGTCACTCTGCGGCTTCACTCCTCCAGCTCCTCGCTGCTCGCTGCTCCCTCCGGACCCAAATGGGTCACTGAAGAGAGGCTCAAAGTGAGAGCCCAACCAAAATATTTGAAAGCATTTTGGGGTGCATTGGGGATAAGAAATATAGAAAGATTTATTCGAGCTTTTTTTTTTTTTTGACACGGCTCCAATCTTTCATATTTTTCTGAGCAGGGCCTTCTGGGAGCTTTGCCGATGGCGCTGGACAGAGCTGCCCGCACAACAAAAGAGGAGTCTTTACTTTTCATCCATCCTGGCCCTCGCTCTCCCGGGGTTAAGATGACCATCGATCGGCCGGGCTGATAAACACAAAGAGCTGCTGGTAAAGGAGCTCTGCCTGTCAATTACCCACAAAACCCTCTCTGTCTGCGTCTCTGCTCTCCGACCACGGCTCCTGTGCTGTGAATGCATCACCGCCGTGCTTTACATTCGCTCCTCTCGGCAGAAACTTGGCCACTCGAGGGTTTTGGAGCACGTTTAGAGATAATGTTGTTTATTCTTCTTTTAAAAATATCTTTAAATTCGCTGCAGAGAAAACTGAGAGAGAGCGGTTTCTCAGCGCGGAGAGCGCTTCAGAAGTTTCCCCCTCTCGTTTCTTCCACCCACACACCCCATGGGAATCACTTCTCCCATGTCCTCTAGACCCACCAGCCTCCCCCGACCTCCTCCTCCTCCTTCGTCTCTGGCTCTCGCCCCTATTCAGCTGAGATCACATGCTTGCAAATGGGCCCCCTGGCTGGCTGGCTTGGCGGTTGGAGGACTCCCTGGTGGATCCGCCAATTAGCCCCGGCCCCCGGCCTCGGAGAAGTGGAGCGAGGCCGGCGGTGCAGAGAGCTCTACGGCGTCCCCAGAGTTTCTTTTTAACGGGTGACCGCCAAAGATGGGTTGAGGAGAGGCGAAGAGGGGAGAGGGGGACACGGGGCGAGGACGGCGAGGATAATAGATGACCCCTTTGTCTGTTTTGCCGCTGAGGATTTTGAATCAATTGCAGCTTGTGTTGGGCTGCCAGGCTCTGCAGCTTCATCTGGAGGGGAGGAGACGAGCAGCCGAGTGGAGACAACGTTGAAGGAATCTCATTGGGCTTGAATTACTGTGGATTCATTTGAAAATGAATCTCTTTGTCTCCGTCTCGGCCTGAGACGATGTTTTCCAACCGAGAATATGAAGAGGTTCAACAATGGGCTCAGGAGGTGTCAATTAAGACACACAGTCCCGCTCATAAAACGGGTAAAAGCTTTTCCTTTGTTAGCGCTCAGTGAAAGGTTAGCGCAGCGTCACCTCTGAGCATCTCTGTGAACGGTTTCGAAAGTAAATCTTTGGCTGATTTTCCTCAAACGCAGAAAATAAGTCAAAAACACTGAAACTTAGAAGATTAGCACCAGAGCTGCAGCCACGACTCACACACACAAGCTGGAGCGACTGAATAAACTGTGACGTACTGTCAAAGGGTTCGATTGATAATTCAAAGTGATCAGCAGACGGGGGCGGAGCTCCCTGACCGATGTCTGATAGCAGGACTGCAAATTCCATACGGTCGTAAACATGTTGCACTAAAAAAGGCGACACGGCTGCACCAGAAATCGTACATGATGACATTACTGACCTTGATAAGAATTGGTTTTGAATAGGAACTGAAGAGTTTGGATGCTCTTGAATCCGTCAGACCACCACCTCCAGAAACGGACTTAGTATCAGGTCTGGTTTTGGAAAGATCTCCACGGCTGCACAGAAACAGAACATTGATGACTTTGCTGAAATCAGTCAGAACTGGCATGTAGGAAAACAGGTTCAAACATTTTCTTCTGCTGTTTTCATTTTTGATTTTTCCACACACACTACTTCTGAAATTTCTTATCATTTAAAGGGATATTCCGGCGTAAAATTGATTTAGGGTCAAACACACCGTAACACTGAGTTAGACCCCCCCTCCAGAGATGTTGTCGACCGCTTGCTTCTCTAGTTTTACCAACTTTAGTAACGACCACAGGATAGAAATACAAAGAGTCACACGCTCAACCAAAACGCCACTCTATAGCCACAAATAATGCTCAGAACAGCACCTAACTTCATCAACGGACTACAGCGGGGTGCCGCAGCTCAAGAAAGAACATTTATGATAATTTCTTTATCATTTCCTTGAAGTAATAATCACCATATTAATCATTTTGCTCTGCAGACGCGGTAGTTCTTCTGTCTTAGCGTCTCGGTCTGATTGTATTTCCATGAAGAAATGATCATAAATGTTCTTCCTTGAGCTGCGTCACCCCGCTGTAGTCTGTAATGGACTGGCCTGAGGTCTCGCTACAAACCAGCGGCTGCTGGAAGAGAGTAGGTGAGTTGTGTTTAGTCTCTTTGCTAAAGAAATGAGTCAAAGTTAAAAAGATGTTTGGTGTCTAGTACTATGTCTGTGACCCTATATGTTCTGTTGATGAACCACCAGCCAGACCACCAAACCCAAAAATGGACTTAGTATCAGGCCTGGTTTTGGAAAGAGCTTCACAGCTGCACAGAAACAGCATGTTGCTGACTCTGCTGAACTCAGTCAGAACTGGCATGTAGGAAAACAGGTTCAAACATTTTCTTCTGCTGCTTTAATGTTTGATTTTTCTGCACACACTACTTCTAAAATTTCTTATCATTTAACGTCTGAAATGTTCGACCTGCGTAACTCCAACAAACATAAACCTCTCTGTTACAAAAAAGTCTGAGAAATCAGAGAGAAATGCTCGGTCGGTGATGAAGGAGAAAAATGTTTTTGATTTTCTGGAGAAAACAACGACCAACTGGCCACAATCCTGGTGATCTAACTGATCCAAAGTCCTCCAACTGTCCGTACAGAACATTGGAAGCTGTGAATCTGATCTGAGTTTATGTAACGTAGAGAAAAAAAACACACTCTTATAAGCAGTGGGGTCAAAACAGGAGCAGGTATGATGTGATACCCGGATGTTTATTTTTTTCACGACTCTACATTTTAATATGAGCAACATAAAAGTAATAGAAGCGGTGAGTCAGACTAAAGTTTGTGCCCCGAGGTTTTCTTCGGGTCATTTTATTGTGACAGCCGCACCAGGACACCGAGTTATCAGCTGATGTTTAAAGAAACACCGTGTACCCGCTGATAATTGCTGTGCTGATGCTTTTTGTGTATAATTATGGAACTGTACGTACCGCGACGCAGAATAATTAGGCTAATTCTGGTCGAATATCTTTGGTTTTGCAAACGGCTCGGTAAATAAATGATGGGAACAACTTGGTTCTCGTCTTTAGAATCAAAGACTTCATGACAGATTTATTAAGGGCTTCAAAAAGGACTTGTTTTTGCCCCCAGAGTAAAACAGTTCTGACAAAACTATAATTTAAGAAATGGAAAATGTTAAACTAAGTGTTTTCTAACATCAGGTTACTAACTGGTTGACAGATGGGAGGATTTAACTCTGACCTGTTCGTCCTCTTTAACCTCCAAAAAACCAATTGTGTTGGTTTGAGTAAATGTTAGCGATCATGTTGTCATCGTGATTTTTGTTTGGCCGTAATTATCTGATCTCATGACGACTTACTGCAGGTGCACAAAACAAGATAAGCCAGTTTAACAAGTAAGCAAAACACCGCTGTTGTGTTGAATTTCTTGCCTGTAAAAATTGTGATTTTAAGTCCCTTATTTATCGTTGACAATGTTACCTGCCCATCATTCGACATGTTTGTGTCGTATGAGAGACTTTTTGCGGCCAACAGATTCTTGTTTTCAAATGAAAAAACAAAATCAGGAGACGACCAGAAGGGAATTGGAAAACGGAAAACAAACCTTTTTACCAAAATTATTAAGTTAATAGATTTTCAATCACGGTGACAGTTTTTTAATAACGGGCGTTTTCCTATTGTTGGGTTAGTTCTTATTCCTCCTCACACCTTATTTCTGAGGGCGCTGCTATGCTAACAAGACTTCCGGGTCACAACAAAAAAGTGAATGAAACTTGAAACACAAGATTTCCACACACGTATTTCGATCTTCGATTTCCGTTTAAAGTCAAATCACGTAAAGTCGAAAACTGATCAAAATGAAAAACGGTTTGTTTTCTGTTTCCTGAATCTCTACTGGTCGTTTTTTTCGTTTGAAAAGGAAAATCCGTTGGCCGCCAAGAACACCGACCATCGCCTGTTGTTTACAGTTTTTGTCCAATTGTTGCTCACGGCACATTACTGTATAACTGTAACTGTAAAATCTGTTATTATCTCATATTTTCAACATATATTGAGAACTTTAAAAGTGATCCTAGCCCAGGCCAGCGTTGAAATAAACAACAAATCTGTTAAACAGAAATGGTAAATAGTCCTTGTATTATCCGTTCATTCAGTTATTCCATTCAATCAAGTAAAAGAAAAAACAAGTCAATAGTTTGTTAATTTGTTTTTCTATATAACCAAAAAATAAAAGATCAGTGTTTGTTTTCGTATTTTCAGCTCAAAACAGAATATATAACAGAGAAGGAAATGAAAACAAAATAATAAATCTACTTTTTGTTTTCGGGTTATTGATGTCCTCATTTCCCACAGTGCCTTTCTACTGTTCGCAACAAAGTCACCAACAACATGGACCAAAAACTCCAGACCAGAGCGGTCGAGAAAGGCTAACCTGTTGTCATGGAGACGGACGCATCATCCTACGTATTATTCAAAGCCGCCAGGAGGGTGACGCTGAAGGAGGAAGATATGACTGTCGAAAAAATTACAACCAGAGCTCTGTTACAACGGAAGGTTTTGGCAATCAAACCGCTCTGTCGCATCTTTCGCCATGGTAACTGTCGCTGAGGATCATGGGAAGGCCAGTGTAGCCTCCATGCACGTATGCTCAAAACAGGCGCACTTAAAATCAATAATCGTAAATAAGGTTTATTTTGTTTTCGTTTCCTTTTCTGTTACATATTCTGTTTTGAGCTGAAAATACAAAAACAAACACTAATATTTTATTTTTGGTTATATAGAAAAACAAATAAACAAAATATTGACTCATTTTTCATCTTTTGTTACTAGATTGAACGGAATAATTAAATGGACGGATAATACATGGATCGTAAATGCCCCTCATAGACAACACAAGGTTGAGAAATCCTCCAGGATGACCAAAAAATGACAAAGTTTCTCTTATTTTTGGTTGATTAAATTCTGATTATTGGAATGAAAAAATGTACAAAACTCTCAAACCTGTTCTGGACTCCATAAAAAACAGACAGGCGCCTTTAAAAGTATCTGGTTTAGATCTGAGTTCGAGTGTTTAAGGACCGGAGCAGGAATCCAAACAGAGAAAAAAAAAACCTTTTCAGTCATTTTCAGACAAACACAAACAGCCTGTGATCGCCCGGTGAGCTCGCTGTGTGAGCGAAGGCTTCCTCTCGTGCCGACTGTGCTGTTTACACTGGACACACACAGGCAAGTCAAGGAGGTACCTGTTTACCCACAACCCCCTGGTTTGTTAAACCAACAGTTTCCTCTCAGCTCTTCCGGGAGGAGCAGAAAAAAGAGCGAATTAAGGAGAGCACACCGAGTCAGGACTCTGGCAGCAGATAGCAGACAGGGTGCAGGGAAATTTCCAGAGGCAGAGCAGCGAGGTAAAGTTTCCAAAAAGTCTTTATGAGGAGGACAAAGCAGAGGCAGAATTAAAGAAAGTTGGAAAGCTGAGATTAGCAGAGGCTGCGAGAGACAGAGAGGGCTTGGAACAGCTGGCGGGGACAGATACTGCTGTTTCAGACCTCTCTCCAACCCCGGCGGGTAAACAAACCGGCAGTCTGTTTGATTTATGGAGCGCGTCTCTGACCGGATGGCCATTATTGCCTCTGACAGAAGCGGGAGAGAGCGCGTCATCATCAGCGAAACGTGTCCATAATGCAGCTTTTCACAGGTGCCGCAGACTTTGTCTTGTGCTCTTTGTCAACCTGGCATCTCCAAACGCTTTTCTGATTCAGCCTCCGACAGCCGAGCCGAACGCTGAACCGCCCGGGCGAGCTGTAAATCATCGGCAGCCAACACAGAGGAGCTGTTTGGCACTGAGGAGACGCATCTTTGTGTCTCCTCAGTGGAGACTTTGTGGAGTGATTAATCATCACACTCTTCAACATTAGGAGGTAATTTATGGCTTCAATTCACGGCCTTTATCATTATCTGCGGCGGGTAGGCGGCTGAAGAGGAGGGTTCGCCGCAGGAAAATGCAGCTCAGGGCTCAGACGGAGGAAACAACTGATACTCATTGTGTTGCCTGAGCTGAACCGCCTCACCGTCCTTTTATTGATCGAACGGCAGCGTTCTCCACGTACACGCGGGTCCTCCGAGCGTAAGCGAAGGTCCATCAGCTCCACATGGGTCCCTCAGGTCACTAATGGCTTCTAGGTGAGCTAGAACAGAGGCCTAAAGAGCAAGAGAGGGACATCTTTTAGCCCGAATGGCTGTAAATGGAGTCTGCGGTGAATGATGTCTCCAACATCTGCTTCCTTCTGCATTAGCAGTGTGGATATCCAAGAAATTCAAGGAAAAGGTAAAAAGGGAAATTCAGATGCACTCAGAAGGAAGTTTTAGAGGAAGTAGACTTCGACTGTTGACCCGGAGGAGCCTGAAGAGAGCGTGATCTGGTGTCTGAGAAATATGGCTGACACATATTTGACCTTGCGGTGTGTAAATACCGTGAACAAATCCAGCATCTGTGGATGTGCTAGACCACCAAGTCCAATCCATGGAGGCTGTCCATGGACATTTCGTTAAAGAAGCATCTTTATTTGTGGTGTATTTACAAAAAAAGATTTTAACATCAGTCAATAGTTATTAGTTATTGATGACATTTGGTAATATATTGATATCTCTGTGTTCTCTTATGTCTGTGTCGTCAACATTTGAACATTTTTGAGCGGTCCGCTCTTTCTGACTGTAAACAAAGCCGTTCTCCACCTCCTCTAACCTGATTGGTTGTGAGGCAGACGCTGCTCCCCCGTGTCGTTCAGGAGCCCAAACAAAGTTAGCGTGCTACAATATCGGACAGTAGAAACCAACCAGAAAGTTCGGAAAATTGTCTGAATCCTCCTTTGGCCACGACTGCCGACACAAGCAAGAAAACAAAGTAAATACCGGAGACTCTGGAGGAATAACGGGCGCTTAAAACGGAGGTAGACCGGACAAGAGCTAAAAAGCCGGGTCAACATAAACCATGGGGGACGCTTGGGGATCTTGGTGACCCTGTAACCTTTCTGCTGGACAGGTAAACCGCTTTAACAAAGTAAGACAAGTGTCTGTAACAGAAGTGTTTCTTGTCAAACGGACCTGCTGTAGCGTGTTGTAGCGCCATCGCTAAACCGTTGACCTCGGGTCCTGGACTATGTCACTTTATCCTCGTTGTAGAAGTCCTGCAAACATTGTGTTTGCTGGTAGTCTGTTGGCATCTACAGTAGCACCAATGCTTTTGACTTTCACCTTGACTGGGCCCCATTTGTAATGATCTGAAGTATTTATCTGCATTATATCTGAATTTAATTGGAACGATACGAGCGAGCAGGAGCGTCTGTTTGTGGGCGGGGCTTGAGGGGAGAGGAGGAGCTGAGGGGAAAACTGGTTGGGAGGGGTAGAGTTTACATTCAAGATTTCTCCTAAAAACTGGAACTAACTCAGATCCTGACGACAGCACCTTTAAATCATCTGCTGCAAACAAACTGGTACCTCAAACCACACCACACCTTCAGAGGTCCAGTAGAGCCTGTGTCAAATTTACTCATTCAAACCTCACTTTGGTGCTATAGAGGCTGTAAACACATTTTATCCTACTGTTTAGTTGTATTATTTAACATGGTGTCCAATGAGAGCTGACTCACTTTTGGAGCCAGCTTCTAGAGGCCACTTGCGGAACTGCAGCGTTGTGTACTTTGCTTTAATTGACTTATTTAGAGGTCGTCGTTCGATCTGCATCTCCTCTCTGAACCATCTGAGCGTCTATCAGAGGAACACATCTGTGGTTTGATGATGTGGAAGCTCAGCTGGTCAACACTTGGACATCAAAATAAAAACAAATAAAAATAAAACAGCGCCCCCTGATGCTTGATGCTCCCCCGCCTCCCCCCTCTCAGCGTCTTCCCTTCCAGAGAGATAAGATGTTCTCCCTCCCGCCACTGGGAGGAGAAAAGATGGAGTCCATCGAGCTCTCATTCATCACTTTTAGATCAGTATTGATCAGCTGGCAGAGCAGCAGCAGCGAGGGAGAGATTTACGCCAGCCTTTTACCATGACGATAAGGGCGTTTGACCCGTCCAGCGGCTAAAAGCCTCTCAGCTGGCTGGCAGCTCTATCATGTACAGCGCCAGACATGACCGCCGATGAGATACGCCGATGTATCAATCATGCGGAACGGCGGTCTGGTCTGCTCCTCCTCCTCCTGTGGGATGGTGAAGAGGCTTTTTTTGGAGGTTTGTTGATGCTGCGGAGAGATAAATATGTCAGCCATAAGATCCTTTTACAGCTCACATATGCCTCGGTCAGATTGGACATCAGGGCGTTTTACAGCTTCCTCAACAGAAAACAAATTGTCTTTTAATATAACGGAGGATTTATAGACACGGCTGACCTCTTTAATCAGCTTTATGGGCCTCTCTGAGTCACTCTGGATCTGATCCGGATCTGAGGTTTGCTGGTACTGTCACTCATACCACAATGACCACCGTAAAACCTGTAGGTCACATGTGTCTCACTTTACTAGGACTGGGACGGCGCCGAGACGAGTTGTCAGAGTTTGATTTGTAAATATCGGTTGTTGGCGGTGATTTATCACAGACTGTATGAAACACTCCTTAGGAAGTCTGCATGCGCTGTAGGAAGTCTCTTTCACAGACTTGCACCCATGGAGGTCTTCTGTTCCTGAAGTCCTTCTCAGTCCATTGGAAATGCTGACTCAATCGCCTCCAGCAAATCTACTCGAGGCTTGAAGGTCATTTACTCCCAATTTCCACCACATCCAGAACGGCTACGAAAAGTCGTATCCGCCGATCGTAGCTGATCGTAACCATTCGAGTGAATGAGTCAATTTCCACCGTCTTCCACCGGATCACCGGACTCCGCAGCTGATCGCAAGAGTTCTATTTTTCCGGAGCATGGCGGATAAATTCAGCACAGATTAACCCGTGCTGGAAAGGAAGTCGGGCACAGATCCATCTTCTTTTCAAAATAAAACATTCACACCATGCAAACGGGCGGAGACGAACAAGTGAAAGTTTTTTAGACGTCATTTCACCCCGATGACACCATGGATGAGGAGATGCTGATTCTAGAAGTCTAGAAGTAGATTTCCTCCTCTGGAAGGACACAATCTACTGCTTATATGGTTAGCCTCTGTGGCTAAAGACAACTTGTTATTGCGGGTTCTTGTGAGTTCTCATGATTCCTACTGGATCGGGTAGGAATTGGCGGACGGCGAAAATCGCCACCGTTCCGTATTGGAGCCGTTCTGGATGTGTTGAAAATCCTGGGTTAGCGTCTATGGTAGTCACCACAGTCCACCTGTCCAGCACATCTGCATCGGCTGCCATTCGCACCATTCAGTAAGTTTGAAGAGCAGAACCACACCTTAACTGTCTTCATAACCTGCACCCATCTTTCCAACCCCGTTTCCTTCATCTCTTCTTCTCCAGTCCATACTAAGTTTTAGGTGATCCAATCAAAAGCCAACCCCCCCCCCCCCAAAAAAAAAAAAAAAAAAACCTGACAGCAACAAGAAACTCAAAGTCATCCAGTTAATAGTTGGAGGTTGAATCCTGTCGATCGGTGGTAAAAATATTCGTCTTTATTTCAGAGTTTGTGTTTCTTTGAAGAACAGCCGCCCTCGTGTTCTCAGCTGCAGCTTTGTCCCCCTGGACACCACTCCTCTCAGACGAGTGTTTCATGGAGGGATAAAGTGGATCACTCACAGTAACTGCGGATCGATTTGTGGTGACATTCATCATTTCCTCTGAAGAGACAAGTGGAACCAAACCGCTCTTAGAAAACACAGGGAGAGAGAATTCTGGAAAGCACCGTTCTCCGGTGTAACGCCACACACGCACCGAACAACATCAAAACCACAGTGAGTCCTGTGATCGTGTGACACAGTCTGTGATTTCAGGGCGTTTTCAAGGGTTATCAGCTGGATTGGTCTGATTCATGTCTTTTGTGAAAGTATAAATGAGCATTTTAAAGTCACGTCCAACCGGATAAACTTGATATACTTTAAAGTATGATTTCTTGACCTGAATATAAATGCAAACTTAAACTATTCAGGTGACGAGACATTACTACAGCTGTGAAAGTTGATGACGGCAGCATTGAATTTGTTTAATACTAACAGAAACTAACGTCTTTGCCTGCCGTGTAAACAAGCAAATGAAAAACGAGCAGTGTTGACCGACTCCTCAGTAAGGAAAGTCACTAGTAACTGTTGTAGAAGTAGCTACCCAAACAAATGTTACTCTTCTCAACGGGTCGACACCTGCGTTCATGTAAAAGTCTTTAAACTCTAGAAAAAGTCGCTAGATTTGTCGCTAGGCGTTTTTTTGAAAATAATTCGCTAGGAGGGTCTGAAAAGTCGCTAAATCTAGTCGCTAGGTTGGCAACTCTGAAAACGAGCCGCGCTTACTTTCCTTCGTTTGATTTGACGTGTGACGATGACGCGATTATTCTCCTGTGTCCCTTTGTCTTACATCGTTAATAATCATCTGTTGCAGTTTGGACCAATCAGAATCAAGTATCCATCACCGCTGAGTGATCAGAATAAAAGCTGTTTCCTCAGTAAAGCGTATAAACAGCATGTTGTTCATTTTTTAACCTGCTCCATGATAACTAAAGACCTGAATAAAACTGTTTTCTTCGCCCTTCGATTCACTCGTCAGAAACACGTCAAACACCTGTCACAACATTTGTTCTCCTGGTTATGGTGTCGCTCTTATCGGGTTATAAACAACCGTTTCCTGATGAACACGTTCCTCTCGTCTCCGAGTCCTCCAGCCTGACTCCTCTGGCCTCTCCCCGCAGATGTTCCCGCCTGTTGTTTGTTTGTACTCTGGGTGGGTGATGTTGGAGCGCGCTCAGTCGTCCGCGGTGACTCACCTCCAGCTCCGACAGAGAAACTCCTGTCGACAGCGCGGCGTGTCGGAGCGGGCTCAGACTCCTCTGTCGGTGAAGTGTTTTCGCGCAGAGTCAGCCGGCTGCTTGTCGACCTCTCAGCTTCGCGGGCGAGATGAAGGTGGGCGGACCGTATCGCCGCGTGCCGCTGCAGCGCACACTTCATCTCTTCATTCAGTTTCTGATTTTTTTTGTTGTCTCACAACCGCGAAGAGTCTGGCGTGGAGACTGTAGCAACACTTGCAGAAAAAGAAATGAGGAGAGTGTGACTCAGTGTGAGCGAGCATCTAACAAGTACAACTTCAGATTTCTGTGAAAAAAAAAAAACAAAGTTTCCTGAAAGAGACAAAGGTTCGCATGAAAATATGTCGGCAGGAAATCTGTTACCGTGATTGTGACAAAAACTTCTCAGATTTCTTCAGTTAAAAAGTTCATTTTCTCCTGATTCACCAACCACAGCTTTGGAGATCTGACGGCGCCGAGAGAGGACGGCGTGAAAACTTTTGGTCTGTCATGTACGGTTGAATTTCCTCTTTCTCTCATTATGTTGCTGATCTTGTTACAGATATCATTCCCACCACTCTTCCACGTTCAGATTTGTTTTCAGATAGTTTTCCTCCTTTCTTCCGTAAACGAAGAAAACCGCTCGATCAATCACGGAGAGCTTCATCTCAGTCTCGTCTGTGGTTTCCTGTTTTGAGGTTTTTCAGCGTTTTCCAACAAGCCTTTCTGGCCCTGATCAGTTTCAGAGTAATGGCTGCTTTCAGTGTCCTTTTAAATCACAAGCCTCATTTCCTGAGGCCGATCAAACTGTGGTTCACACAGTCCTGAAAACCTGTTACTCTTCACGGTGTCCACGGCTTTTACAGTAAAGACCGTTCAGAGAGTTGAAGTCTGGTCTGCTGAAAACAGGTGTCCCATCAATCACAGGCTCCTTCTCCAGAAAGTTCTGCTTCATTTGAACTTACAGAACTTTATATTCAACGGAAAAGTCACTGTAAGGAGTTTTTAACTGGTTCTGAAACCGTCTCACTCACACGATCGGTGATTTCTCTAAACTGGAATTTAACCGCTTACTTTAAAGAGTCGATATTTAGAGACAAAAAGGGTTCGGTGTTTATGCCAGCATGAGTGTTTTCACAGCTCTTTGAAGGCTTACACAAGGTTTACGCTCCAATCCAGATCATCAGATGTTTCCTCGGACTACCTTTCCAGATTGTCCTCTGGTGGGACACGACTTTGAATCCATTTTCCTCCGCCTACCAGGGGTCGTGAACAGCAGTCTAAAGGCTCATTTATTTTCCAGATGCAGACGGTGCTCTCTGTTCGTGCTTTTTGTTCTTTTCATCTGTATTTCTGCGCAGATCCTTGAAGTTTACAGATACAGACGGAGCAGTACCACCGGAAACCACGGGGGCAGTGTTGCTGCTGTCAATACCCGGTATAATATCTCTGCATCTCCAGAGAGAAACGAAGAAGACGATGGCGGGGCTTTTTGAGGATTGTTGTCAACTTCTCTCATCAGTAATTCTTGAGAAAAGAATTCTCCGTCCTCCAACTGCGAGGCATCTAGTGGCCTGACCGACCACCGCCTCCTCCAACGCTGCTTCCGTTTCCGTTTCTGTTAGTGTTGTTTTGTTCGCCAACGATTCATTCAAAAGAACTGAATCCTTCAAGTGAACGTACCAAACCGAATCACCTCCTCAAGTGTTTCGTTTGTTTCTCACTTCAGTTGTAAACGAATCTTTTTAGTGAACTGATTCCAGTGATTCAGGACATCTAAAAGAACTGCCGTGCCCATCACTAGTTTCTGTCTCATATGTAAAACAAACATCATCACTCGCTCCTCCACAGTCGCCGTGTTTCTATTTGTTTGTCAATGTCAGAAACTTCTGACTCCGGCCTGCCCCCTGGTGGATGTAATGGTTAACATCCATGCCAACGTAAAGGACACACGTTGGCATGGCATGGAAGTAAGTGGACAGTGACGGAACCACGAAATGGACGCGTACATTTTCATATGTATGGCGAGCATAAATGAGCCTTAAGCGAGTCTACCCAGACTTCCCCGTCTACAGCTCCTTCTCCAGGATCTCAAGGTGCCCCTAAGCCAGGTGGGATATGTAATCCCTCCAGAGAGCTCTGGGCCTACCTCTAAGTGTCTAAGTCGGGCATGCCTGTGTTATCCCCTAAGGGCGGCGTCCTTATCAACCACCTCCTGATGTGAAGGAGCAGCAGCTCGACCCCGAGCTTCTCTGGATGTCCGAGCTCATCATGGCCTCGTGTGAAAAGATGAGGGTCAGAAAATAAAAAACGCACTCTGGCATGGCCAACACGTTTAGGACAGCAGGTGACGGTGCTCATGGGAAATGTAGTCTTCATCCTTCACTTTTGTAAATAAGTCACCAACCAAACGCCTCGAAGTGTTTTTTAGGAACAAACTTTTACTCCCTGCTGCAGGAAAACTTCGTCTCTCTTGAGGCGTATTTTGAGTTTCATTCACCAACAAATTGTCTGTTTATTAGGAAACTTATTTTTAACTAATTTAACAGTTTTTTTTCTCCCTTTTTTGTTTTTACCTCATGGAGACAACAGAACAATGAAGGAGTGAAAAAAAAGGGATTTTGTGATTTCATGTAATCTGTGCTTGTGTTTAAACTCAGTGGGTGGGCCAATTAAAGTGTGTCTCTACTACAGTGGAGTATCTGCATAATCGAACGTAATAATTTAGAGCAGTGTGTCTATATTAAATAATAAATAAATGAAAAAAAACCCTGACCTTTACCACATTTTTTTTTGTTATTTCCAAGAAAATTTGAGTGGGTGATTGTCTTTGGAATAATAATGATGCTTAGAGCTGAATGTTGGACTCAGGAGCAGAAAATAAACCGACTGCAGCCAAAAAATCCAAATGGGCAGAGTCAATAAAGTGAGTGAAATAAAGAGGTCACTGAATGGAGACAGAATGAAGTGGAGAAATACTAAAACCACTATCATTGAATAAAACAGGCACTGTGTGAAATATACGACTTTTTTAAAGTTTGCAGCAAAGATCTGAAAAATAAAGAAAAAGTCAAATTAAGGAGATTTTTTTAAACCCATATACTTCAGCGCAGTAACTGCACAGTCATCGTTAAAGATAGCTGTTAATTAGACACATTTTTTTAATTTAAATGTCTTAACTTAGATACAGTTTATAAATCATGAAAAAGCTTAATTAATATCAGTAATGAACAAGCACATTACAATAAAAAACATCGTAGTGCAATTTTACAAAAAGTACCCTTAAGGTGATGAAAGTCATATTGATGTATTCTTGTGATATCCAAACGCTAACAAGACCATCGGCAACGAGACTGTGGAAGAGGACGAAATTAGCGAAGACGGTTTTGTCTGCAGGGGGCGCCAAAGTCAACACAAATCAAGAGATCCTCACTGGAGCTTTAAAGACTTCGATGAAAATCAATTTTTTCTCGTTGTCTTCATGTTCATATGTTATTTTTTCTGACGCTACAGGACACATCATGAGAAAAAACAGCCTGAAATTGCATTTCTGAGTATTTCTGCATTGAAATCACTGTGAACCTCTGAGAGAGCCAAACGGCAGGTACAGAAACAGTAAGATTTCCTATGTCACAAATCCAAGCTCCGCCCCCGGAGCCCTGCTATGCAGGCCAGACTCAGAAAAGTAGAGAGGACGATCGAGGACCAAGCGAGGAACATGTCCCTAAAGACATTAGTGTCTGAGAGCTGAATAGCTCCGATGTTACCTGCTACTTCAATGTTAGACTACAAGTTAGCGTAAAGAGGAGTGTGCAGAACAGCGCTGTCTCTGCCCACGACTCAGAGGCGAATTCCTAATGAGCTACTAACTACACAATTTCGGCCCAAAACTCTAAAATCACAATTTTAAGACTACTGAGAACACTTAAGCTAATAAAAAAAAATGACCAGAATGGAACTTTAAATCGTCCAATCATGTAGAGATGTGGTTTGACTGAACGATCGACATTTCTTTGACAGTAGGACCAAACGTTTGTCATCTGTTGTTTCTGAGCTTCATGCAGACGCTTCTACTTCGAACCATCGCTGTAGCTTCTTTGAATGGTTATCTCCACGGTGATATCATGATCTACTACCCGGATGCAAACAAGCAACGAATGATGGGCTGCATCTCATCACATGGGTCGACACAAGGAGACAAAAATATGCATAGATTTTGAAGTCAGTGTGTCTGGTTGACTGGAGCGCTTGTGGTGATTCCAGACTCTTTTTGGCACCGTCAACCTGCAGACTCTGTGATCGCTTGGCCATGACTGTTTTCTAGTTGGCTGGTCGGACGTCAAACTGACATTTAGACATTGAAGAAATAAGTAGCTATTAGACTAGAGAAAAAAAAATGAGAGATTAAAATCGTAGCATCAGCAGCAGGTCTACGCCTGAAAATTAAACCCTGCACTGATTTTGCTCAGAAAAGAGACACTGAACTGAGACGTTGGTGGACACAGGCCCTAACTCATTTAGCTGAATCTCAATATTTAAAGCATAAATAGAGAACAAAACAATAAAACCATCAGAAAAGCTGCACAAATTGAGTGTTATCATTTGGAAAAGATGTCTGCCACACCCCCTGGTTTGATATGCATGATGCATGAGTGTGTTAGCAGTACTTTAGCTCAGTCCTGTGGCGGTAACCTCAGTCCAGGTGACAGTATTGTGGAGGCTCCTGAGGCCCGGCGCCGCGCTGACCAATCTCTGCTGATTTAGACAATGTTCCTGAACCTTGTTAGAGCACTTTTTGACTCTCTCTGACTGTGTGTGTGAGAGCAGGGTTAACTATCAATTTTTACTGGTGTGCTGCCATTGCACGACGCGCGCGTGTGTGTGAGTGTGTGAGTGTGTGTGTCCTTTAGCAGGAAGCAGCAGCTCTGTTCTTGTTTGTCTGTCGCCCACACTCGGCTCGCTCGCTCTGTTCAGCAGGTTTTCTGCTCGCTAATCAGGTGGAGAAGCTTCCTGCCGGGGAAATAAGAGCCGGCTCTGCCCCGGGAAAACAATTCAGCCATCATGCCGCCATTACAGCCATGGCCACAGTCCTAATTTATCTCCCAGAGTGTCGGTCGGTGTTTTCCTCGTATTGGAGGAGAGTTTCCGAGCAGAGCAGAGCCGAGCGAGCGAGCGAGCGCGGCCTCTTAATACTCTCTCGTGCCTCGCTCACAACAAACAAATGAGAACAACAAATCTTCTCTGCCAAGTAGATTTACTTTTATCTGCGCTATCACCTCGCTCCCCGACCACTCATAAGATTAGAAGGAGCAAGCCACAATATTGGATCTGTTTTGTCAGCTCTGTCCTGCTGCCTTTTACTCACAATAAATCTGGGAGGTTTTTTTTTCTCCTTCCTCTCTGAGCTGTTATCCTCCTCACGCGTTGTCAGAGAACAACAGTCATGAAGTGGAAATAAATTGAGGATAACATTGAGGGGGTTTTATTACGGGATTTTGTCTCTCGGGAGGAGCAGATGAGGGAGACACTGAGCCAAAGACAGTCCATCTTTCCTGTCCTTCAATACGGCGCGATTACATAAACCCATGTGTTACTAGTTTGTCCATTCTGTGCTACCGTAGAAACATGGCGCTAAGGAGGAAACCCTTTCCTATAAAGATATAAAGCTCCTCTTAAGTTTCTTCATTTCATATTAAAGTGATAAAACAGAAACTTGAATAAAAATATTCTCTTAAAACCAACTTTGTTCTGCTAAATGTGGCGAAAAACTACACACTGTACCTTTAAATCCTGGTGTATTTGAGCTTTGGAGTGTTTTGCTTTTTTCCTTTTTCATATAAAGTTTTTAGACTAAAATCAAATAAATTAAACCACTTAATGAAATGTTATTTGCTCAGAACAGTTTTAACAGAAACCCTTTTAAGACTGTTTTGTTCAGTAATGTGCGGTTTTCATGCAGATGTGTAGCCCTGTCTCACACTTCATTTTTTATTACTACCCAGCCCGCTAACCCCAGGATGGTTGATCATAGTCTACTGGGTTTTAAACAGGTATAACAGGACCTCCTACCCATGACCATCAGGACCAGGAACCCGTAATCTTAAACCGAAGAGTCTTTACAAACAAACCAGCCCTCCTCCAACAGTTTTGTTTCCTTAACTGTAAACCATCTTTATCTGTGTTTTCAGATCCTCATGAGGAGGAGAAGCTTTTAGGACTGAAGTGTGATGTCTTAAATATGATGTAATTTCTCTTTTTCCATCTGTACCTATGCTGATGTAATTTTGGAATTAAAGGAATATCTTATATGTATCTAGAAAGCATGGAGGACATGACTTTTCTCTTGAGCGCCATCTTCTGGGTAAAAATCATGTAACCTCTCCGTGTTTCATTCTTGAATTTTGGTGACATCAGTTTCATCATGAAATTTTAAAAAGGTAGAAGTAAAACTTGTCGTGTGACACAGAAACAAAAAGAAACAAAAAGAAATCAGTGAACAACAACAACAACAACAACAACAACAACAACAACAACAACACACCTGCAGCTTTTTTTTTTTTTTCCACTACAAAAAAGGCAAAAGCTCAGCATGCACAGAGGTACCAAAAGACATAGTGTGAAGGGACATACAAACAAAAAAGACTCACAGGGTTGGGGAAAAACAAAAAAAAAACACCTTTCTTCAAAAGTGTTGAAGCCTGTTAACAGATTCAAGGAGAAGTAGGAGACGTGGATTTGATTCACAGGAAAGATTTGTTTATTTAAAGCTGCTAAAAAATACTGAAAAGAAAGAGGAAAGAACGTCAGGTACAACAATCATTTTATTTCCACAGGTTAGGTTCATAAATAACAAAAACAAATACCTCCTACTTTAAAAATGTATAATAACAATCCTAATTAAAATACTTCAACAGTATACTTACTGTGGGGAGATCCTGTCACAGAACCCACAGATTAATCGTCTTGGCTTGAACAAAGACGATTTTTTCCCCAGACTAATGCAGGTCCTGGATTTCACAGCCAGGTATTCTCCGTCTTACACAAGCTGCAAAACACAAAATATCAGCTGAGCTAGACACAAATATCCAAGTCTCTGAAATGAAGGAAACATCGGAGAAAATCATGGACCGACCTAAAACTCCTCAGAGGATAATAATAATACGTGACCATGTCAGTGTGTGACCTCGCTCAGTCTGGGCCCTGATCAGGGAGAGTCAACAGGCTGGATATTGTGGTTCACACAGGAGAGAGAGACTAGGACAGACCTCCTAGAAAATGAAGACTGTTATCAGTGATGAGCCGACAACCTCATGAAGAAAATCAGGATTTATCGTCCACCTACAGTCACAGCAAATCAGCAAACAGCTTTCCACTTCTAAACACGGAAGAAGTCATTAAACTTCTGACCAAACTTGAATCATCAGGAGTTTCTATCCAGCGCTCTCTTACCTGAACACAAACACAGCTACCAGAATCAGACAAAGAGGGGTTAATCGCCCACACCTGGTCTTATAAAGGCAGGAAGCAGTACCTGGCCCTGCCTACAGAGGGCAGTGTTTTTGACTTTTATTTCAGCCCTCCCAATAGCATCACATCCTCCAAATCTCCTGGATAAGGATAATTTCTGCTCATGGTGAAGCTCTTATATCTAAACTTCAGCCGACCTCCTGGAGAGGAGCCACCTGGATGAGTTTGATTTTCGGCGCCACTTTCCTGTTTATTTCCTGCCTAAGAAATAAACAGGATCCCGAGTTAAAGGAAACTCAGGATGTTCTTTAAAAAATCGCCTGGCACACATAAAAAAATCAGTTCATCCATGTCATGACAAAGTGAGCTTCTGGTGACCGAATTTGGCTGCAGGGAGGAGAAGGACGGGAGGATGGAGGGGGATGGAGGGGCACGTGGGTGTGTCCCCTGCCTGGAAATGAAGTCGTTTCAAAGGTCCATAATCTGTTTATGTTCCTGTCGTCCCCTTTTTGTCGGTGGGATCGATCCAAAGCAGCTTTTCCTGAGGCCTTATCATGGAAGCCAGAGGGGGAGACCCAATCTAATTCTGAGCCCCTGCAATATTCCACAAAGCAATATAACCCGGCTGCGATCATATCACATCCAAAGGGAAAGAGCAATATTTTTCCATCACTCTTTTCTTATTTCTCTCTTCCAAGCCTCCACTAATGCCGCCCTTCTTCCCTCGGCTTTCCTCTCTTATTGGACAGAATGAGAGGACTTCAGTCAAGTGCTGACGCTCGCTTTCACCACGAGGCCGGTGGCTCATCTAAAAGCGTCCTGTGGGGGAAATAGTTCCTCTACACCATCTGTCATATAATTTGATTAATTAGCCGTTGGTAGCACTGTTGCCCCCCGCAGTGGGACTGAGGGTCGGCACTCGTCCATCCCTCCATCCCTCCGTCTGTCACACGCAATATCTTGGATGCTGCTGATCAGATTTTGATGAAACTTCAGAGGAGGATATTTGTCTGCTGCTGCTCCGAGTCTTCTGCTGGGCTGCACCGATGTTAAATATTTTACACCACCGTTACCCCCGCCAAAAAGATCTCAATATATTATGATACCTCAGCCAGGGCCACGAGTGGAGGGTTTATGGTTCACCCACCACTTTTATTAATGACCAGCAACACCAACACTCCTCCAAACTCAGAGAGCAGCTCCGTCGGTGGCCCTACGCTGGAAAAATGAAAACAATGTGGTTTCACTTATATGTATACATATATGACCTCCTGACCAAGCTAGTTATGATATATATGAAATATTGGGTCAGTCAGGATGAAAACTTACTCAGAAATATTATTTTGAGGGTTTTTTTATTTTTATTTTTTATTTTTCTTTACGTTAACAACCCCTGTTAATCTATATGAAGTGGAGGTGATATTTACCTGACTGAAATGTATTTAAAATCTTTCGCAGTGTAAAAGTCAATACATAAGATTTAAAAACTGCAATTCCACACGTGTCCACCAGGGGGTGGCTGCAAAATCAAAGAAATCCCCTTAAGGCCCGCTAATTTAAACAACCTGGTAAAATTGTGGTTTAAGTCCACGGGTATCAGAGCACGCCATTCAGCAGCTCAGATTTTACATATGTTGATTTTTTAACTCATTGCCCAGCGGGGTCGAATGCCTGATTCTGATTGGTCAAGACACTTGGGTAACACTTTACAATAACCATAACTTATAAATGGGAAATAGGCCATTTATAAATAGTAAGCAGATAGTTTATTAATGTTTAATCATCATTTACAAATTTACAAATTTACAATTTTAAAAACCCAACCCTAACTTTACAATAACCCTCAAAGTAAAGTTTATAAATTATTTAAAAACCAAATATTAACCATTTACAAAGAGTTACTGACACACATTTTAATCTAGATGTTTTACAACCAATATTTAAACTCTATATAAACCTTTAATAAATAGTCCATTAATAATTAATGAAAATTATTAATCATTATTTCATTGCTTCTTGATGGTAAAGTAACTAATAACTTATATAAATAAACTATCTATTTGCCGTTTATAATTGGTCTATATTCTGTTTTTAAATGATGATTAAATGTTAATAAACTATCTATTTACCATTTATGGATTATGGTTATTGTACAGTGTTACCGACCCTTGTTAATAGGCAGGAGGAAATTAACCTTTATGGTTTTGACTCTTCCTGTTGAGAAGGTGACAAAAATGACAACATAAGAAAATAACGATGGAAATTTCTAATATTACTTTGACTTAAAGGGAAATTCCAGCATGAAATTAATTAATGGTCAGGTCACTGAGTTAGACATCCCATCGAGAGATGAATGTTGCCGACCGCTTGCTTCTCTAGTTATACCAACTTTAGTAACAACCACAGGATAGTAATACAGAGAGCCACGCCCCCAACCAAAACGCCACTCTATAGCCACAAATAATGCTCAGAACAGCACCTAACTTCATCAACAGGACATATAGGGTCACAGACATAGTACTAGACACCAAACATCTTTTTAACTTTGACTCATTTCTTTAGCGAAGAGACTAAACACAACTCACCTACTCTCTTCCAGCAGCCGCTTGTTTGTAGTGAGACCTCAGACCAGTCCATTACGGACTACAGCGGGGTGCCGCAGCTCAAGGAAGAAAATTTACGTTCATTTCCGCGTCTGCAGTGAAAATGATTAATATGGTGATTATTACTTTAAGGAAATGATAAAGAAATGATCAAGTCATCCCCTCATGACAGAATAACACCTGCAGTTATGACAAACTCGGACAAGCAAGAAACTTAACAAAACAATTAAAAATCGAGAAAGAGAAAGGTCTAAACCTGGAAAAACAAACAGAAAAAGATGACGTAATTGTTTCGCCATGCAGCCAATCAGGATCCGGTATTTCTCCAGACTCTGGTTTATATGTCAGATGTAGAAAACAGCCTGAACGAGTACGATAACACAACCCCTTTGAAACTTTTATTGTTTCATGAATCAGTTTTCCTTTTTAATTTTTTAACGAGGTTACTCTGGAAAATTTGTTGCAAAATTAACAAAAGTTTACTCTCAATTTTTTTTAAGAAGAAAACAACATTTAAATTTGCACAAGCGCGTGCTAACAGATGTAAAATAAAGAGTTTAAACTTTGAATAAACCCTGACACGGAAACTTGAGAGGAGCCCATGATGAGATTTGCAGACAGACTGAAGACAATAGAACATCGCACACAGCCTAAAGCAGCAGAGCAGGCTTTGTTTGCGGGGGACGATGTGTGCCTTGTTTTTATTTGTGTGTGTGTGTGTTTGGAAAAGAGAGTTGGATCAGTGTGTCCCTGCAGGAGAACACACACACACACACACACCGGCTCAGATCTCGGCACTGTGTCATGACATCAGAGCGTCACCTGCTCAGATACAACAGGTTCATCAGTCAGGTGCACCTGCAGGCGAGCCGCTTCCAGAACATAATTTCACATGATTGCGACATTCTCTCCTTATTAGTGTGTCTTTTATTTTGGCAGGGGAGCGCTCATCCCACCTCCCTTCCCACAGGAGAGGGCTGGCTCCTCTCATGCCAGTGGCTGTGAAAACCTGCACATTTTTCATTAACAGGATTAGTGTCCAACAATGTAAATACAGACGAGTGTGTGTGTGTGTCTGTGTGTGTGTTGTGTTTTGTTGTGTTGCCCGGGCTGCCAGTGAATTTAATCACTAACCGTCCTGGTTTTTTTTTTTTTTTTTCTTCCTCCGCCGCCGCCAAGACGTGAAAGCCAATCAGCCTACTCCAATATGTGCAA
The DNA here is from genome assembly GCA_962446985.1 of Xyrichtys novacula. NCBI lineage: Eukaryota > Metazoa > Chordata > Actinopteri > Labriformes > Labridae > Xyrichtys > Xyrichtys novacula. The sequence goes on along the minus strand of OY660869.1, from coordinate 34,270,583 downwards.
CGTCTCGGTGCCAGGACTGATTGAGAGTCTCAACAAGCGAAGGCTAAGCGGAGGAATGTTCTGGCAGCCTGCAGGACGAGGGCGTTCGTTTTGTTTCTGCTTTAACTAATTCAGCATCTTTTCCTACAAAAAGACTTAAAACACTGAAACACAATGAGATGACTCACCTTCTGAGCCGGGCTCACCTGCTGCATGAATCAAATCCCCCCGAACATTGTTTGGGTCTTACACCGCTCATGTATTCTCAGATTTTGTAACCTCTTTATGTAATATCTTCACACATATGCTTTTCTGCATCAGCTTATAAAAACAGAAGGTATCGTAATACCAGAGACGGTACAAACACACTCTTTTCATGCAGAAGCACAGACACACTGGAGATATTTGTTCAATATAAACATCCTGGTGATAAATGCTCGCTGTATTTTCAGAAGCTGTAAATCACTTTGAATTATTAAAATGATTCAGATTTAAGAAGAAACACAGACTAGTGGGTGTTGGTTTAACACTTTATGATATCTATGTGATGATTAACACGGTAACCCTTGGTGATAGGCTAGTAATCAGAAGACTATCGCTGCGTTCGAGTTAGCCCGGAAGTCCGAGCTGAAAATGACGTCACACCCGAGTTACCAGCGTTTCAGTAACCGAGTCAGAAAAAAGTTATTTTAGTGCTGATGGTGTCCGAATATAACGGGGAAAACCCACAGGGTTTATAAGCATTATAATCAATGTGAGTCATTCCACAGAATCTGTCCGGCATCCGGCTCCGCTGCGGATCGGCTCCAGCGGCCGGATCAGATACGCGAGGCTTCTATTTTTGCTATGCCAGAGCACGGCGCATCAATCCAGTGCAGCGCAGCAGCAGAAGTTTTATGTGGTTACAGAGTAAAATACCCGGTTAATTTTCAAAATAAAATAAAGTCATGATTCATGATTGAATGAATGGGCGTACCAGTTTTCAGTGGTTTCCAGTGAGCCCCCTACTGGCCTGGCAGGAGAGGTGCAGATGAGACTGGATGTCACTGTAGACTCTAAGCCTGCTCCTTAGTTCGCCATCGATTGTGGATCTGACCTTTGGGATCAGGACCACAGTTTAAAGGAATCACTACATAATCAACAGCAAATCCTTGTGTACACATAATTCATTTAAACCTCTAGTTAAGCGAGTTACTTTTGATAAATTCAAGGGCCTGACTGATTTATCGGCGAGCTGATTAAATCGGCCAAAACGCTGATTTAAGGTGTTTAGTTGAAAACGCTTTTCTGGTCCAAGTTTGATCAGTCAGTCTTCCTGTCAGTGTGAAGAGCAGTAGCCTACAGTATATCTACAGTATATATAAACTTTTTATAACTTCATAAAAATTTCAAAAAATCGGGTCGATTAATCGGTAATCAGCCCCCAAAAAATCTATCAGGCCTGAATAAATTCAATATTTAATCATGAAGAAATAAATTCTACTTTCATTCCTAATAAATAACATGTATAATATTATTTTGCAAGAGTGGTTGATAGTTATAAAGACGAATAATAATCAAATACATTCAAGTCGTTATTTAAGTGTTTACACAACCTGACTTTTTTCAGTAGGTTCACAGTTGACATTTTAAACAACCATCACACAGAAGAAAACAGAATTTGTGGGGCTGATATAAACTAAAGTGTGTGAGTGTGTTAAATTAAAGGGACAGTGCAGCAGTGTGATTTTCTGATGTGACACAATAAACCGTAAAGCTCCAGAGCACACAAGTGTTGCATTATTGATCAGTGTTAGCGCCCTCTTGAGGCGTCAGTGTTCGTTACTTCTGCGATTGTTTCTTCCTGACTGTATTATTCAGACTTTTAGAGGCTTTTCAGAGCTGGAGCTGTACTGTTAAATATGTCCTTATGGTGACACTTAAAAAAACAGTGTCATGTGCTCTCTAAAACCTTTACGACTCAGCGTCTGGGGATCATCAGTTTTTACAGAAAGTGTCATCAAAATGATCTCTGTAGTCGTTGAGACGTCTCACTCTGGAGCAGAATGTTTGACGGAGTAAAGATCGACTGCAGCGGGAATAAAAATATCAGTGTGTGTGTCAGAATTATTATTGGACAGAGTGAAATCCAGCAGGACTGCTAAACTGAGCCCTGATCTGAAGGGCACACTGTAATTAAAACATGAAACGTGGCGCTCTAATTTGTTGTGGAAATGCCTCAGAGGGCAGATTACCAGGAGTTTCAAACGACGCGTACGAGCTCTGGGTTCTCTCGTGACCGAGAAAATGTGCTTCTGTGAAAAGAAAAACTCTGAAATAAGAACGAAGAAGTGCAAACGCAGCAGCTGCATACATGTGTGTGTGAGGAGGAGGAAATTATTCAGAGCAGGAGTTCAGCCTTCGAATACTGATGTGTCTGCACCTGAACCCAAGCTCGCAGACTCTCTGCTGCGTCTGTGTGTTTGCTTTAATTTCAGATATTAAATGACGAATTTACGACAAACAGGGAGCCGTAAAAATGTCGCCAGATGGGACATTTCGAATCAGACACAACAAAATCCAAATGTTTGTGTAACTGACGGCTTTAAAGTTCATGTTTCTGATACTGAATTGATTAATTATTGTCATCATTATTATTATTTTTAACTTTTGAAGGAGGAGAGAGGAGAAAATCTAACTGTACGACTTGAATCTGTTCACAGGAGCTTCTTTTATCATGATAGACTCTTCACATTTTAGTTTATATATCTGTATTTATATTAAAAAGAAAAAAACATTCGATATATTAATGTTTTTGTTTTTAATATTTTGCTTTTATTTGATGTGGCGGTGTCAGCGGACTGACAGGTGGTGCAGGATAAAGATCTCCAGCCGCCTTTAAACCGGACAGTCGTGATTAAATTCCTCCCCGGCGTTGGCGTTCCTTCTCCTTCTTCTTCTTTTTATTATTAACATTGCTGTGTTGTGTTTGTATGTCTGTGTTTCGACCACTGACTGTGTCTGTAAATGTGAGTGTCGCCGCCATTTCATGGACCAAAGGTTTGTCGACCTCCTTTTTCCAAAGCGCCACGAAGTCGGACTTACAGACCGGGTTAAAGAGGATGAATTGGAGTAAAAACGTGTCGACCCCGTCTCCGACCAAACTCTGCAGTCGAGCCGCCCTGACTGTGACGTCGACTCCGTCTGCAGCCCGCTTTATTTTGTCGCTCTGACAACATCCTTTGAACTCGTCTTTCTCCAGGTTGCATCAGAAAGATGTGAGGCAGATAAATGAATAATTTTAGGGGGGAATTGTCAAAAACTGTCGCAGCATTCAGCTGACGGCTGCTGAGACTGCTGTCTGTCTCTCTTTTCATCCGTCTGTTTGTCTCCCTTATATCCACTTCACTGATTTGGACTCTCGAAGGTTTTTGCTGCCGCTGTAAAAAGGATCTCTGTTGATTTTTCCTGCTGTTGGTTTCTGCTCGAGTGGCATTCAGCAGAACAGACTTGGATTAGGATGATCTGGATCTTTGAATCCTGGTTTTACTGTTTTTATTCACTTCTGTTGGCAGTAAAAATGTCACACAGACTAAAATAAACTGACTCGGGCTCTTTTGGTCCTTACACACCAGCGAATTTGCGGAGCGAAGCGAAAAAGCGAGACGAAAATGTGAAAATATTCGCCAGTCCGAAAAATCGCTTTCGCTTACACACCGGGCGGCCACTCTGTGGTCCACACTCTCTCCCATCGTTGCTCTTGGTGCCAGTGGTGGTGTGTGATGTCATCAACAACATGACTTTTGATTGGCCAGAGGTCTAGCAGGTCCAGATATTCGCCTGCGAATCTCCGAAAATTTCGACGCAAGAGCGAAAAAATAAAAGACGCTTTTCGCCCCGCAGAAAAATCGCCGCCGGTGTGGAAGCTTGCATTGACTTTATGCTGTTTTAAAAAAAGGCGAATAAGTCGCCTGGCGAATTCGCGCCTGGTGTGTAAGGACCTTTAGAGCGGCTTTTGAGTTCATGCTCATTATTTCCCACCTTTTCAACAAGCGCTTCCAAATCTTCAAACCTTATAGACATGAATCAAGAGAAAATCTGTAGCTTTGAAAACTTAGAAACAAACTTTGGACGATAATCTGTTTGCTTAATAGTTGGCTGACTTTAAAGCTCCAGTAGGGAGGTTTTTTTCTTGGACACCAAGAGGGAAACAGGACGATCAACGATGAGATCGAAGAGCCTGAAATGAACTGATCTACAAATGTTCTACAAAGATTCCATGAAAGATGAATTTCCTGGTTTTGTCAATCTATTGTTCTTAAATTCGGTGATATACGTTTCTACGATCTTCTTACTCAGTGAACGTCTTATTCCGATGTTCGTCCTGCTGTAGTAACGCTGCCTCGAGTCGATGTTCAGCCTCACAAACAAAAGAAACACACCTGAACGTTTCTCTTCGACTTTTTTTAGCTGCAGCCTCACTCGATGTTTTATTCATCTCCAGCCGCCTCTGTCGCCTTGACGGCGTCCTCTTCATGGCGGTCTGACAGGGACGAAGCGGGGAATTGCTGGATGTCTCATTTCCCGCCTCGCCCTGATAAGGTTTGGTAAAAAGGTTTAAATGGCGGTGACAGGTGTCGGCCTCCGGTCTTCACTTTACATCACTCTCCTGTTAATTTTTCCCCTGTTATCTCTCTCTTTCCATTTGTCGCTCTGCTTCTATTTCACTCGGCGGCGCTCTCCTCTCCTCGCAGCCTCGTCTGTCTTTCATTTAGAGGGTCTTTCTTTGGTTTCTCGCTGATTGTTGTGGCCTGAGGCGATGCTGTTGTGCTGTTGGTTGGGTTGTCATCACTCAGCAAGAAAAAAAAAAAGCTGTATTCTCAGCTGTTTCATTTCTTTTCTTCATCGTGTCACAATATTCCTCCCATGCTTAAAGGATTAGATTATTTTGGTGTGACATCCTCAGCGCTTTCTTTTCTTTCCTCTTTACAAATCGCTCTCTGGAGGAGGAGCAGTAAATCTCTCTTATTCAGTCAACACTTGTGAAGTCTTCTGTTTGGATGCTCTTTGAAATGTTTGACAATATTGACACTGAAAAAGGGACGGGATCTTCATTCAACAAGAGAAATCTGGAGGTGGATTAAGTTTTGAAACCAGATTTTTAAAGTGATCAGACACTAAAGCGAGTCCAAGAGTTAATCCCCGGTTTGAAGATCGATCTTCAGGCCTGACAGAGGTCACTGGACCACTAAAACGAAGCACTATCAACCTGTGCTCGCCTTTTAATTCTTTTTATAGAAAGTTTGACCAGGATGGAGGTTGTTTTAAAGGACTTACCCCCGAATTCCACCGCATACAGAATGGCGGGAAAAAGGCCGTCAGTGCTGATCGCCGCCAATCGTTTCCATTAAGTTAAAGTGTCAAATTCCACCGGCCCTCTGTGGTTTAACGGGCATCATATCCAATCGCTGGAATTCTGTTTTTTTTTTTATGCCGCAGCATGCCGCATAAATTCAGCACAGATTAATCCGTGTGGGACAGACACAAAATAAAACATTTGGCTTCTTTTCAAAATAAAACACCAAGTGTTTCAGGAGGATCGTATTTCACACCATGTAAACGTGAGCGGGGATGAACAAGTCTAAGTTTTATTCAGACGTCATTTCACCCGTCTCCACAAAAGTGTTTGATCTGGCTCATCAGTGGCTCGTTGGTCTAGGGGTATGATTCTCGCTTCGGGTGCGAGAGGTCCCGGGTTCAAATCCCGGACGAGCCCACTCTGTTCACTTAACACCCTGACATCCACCATGTGAAGAGACTACATATCTCAGACTGAGAGTTGAAAATGAACAGTGTCATGACCTGATCCAACATTACAAGACAACCTTTGAAAAAACGTCATTCCAAAAAATTTCCCCCATGGGGGATCGATAAAGGAATATTCTATTCTACTGGTCTGGAGAGAGTAGATTTCCTCCTCTGGAAGGACACAATCTACTGCTTATATGTCTATGTGTCTGTCTTTATAGAGACAACTCGTCATCGCAGGAGTGCATGTGAATTCCCGGGTTTTTGTGAGTCCTTGCGATTGCTGCTGTTCCGCATGCGGTGGAATTTGGGGGTTGATCACCTCCAGTTTTCAAAACTCATCTTAAATTATAAAATATATAAAAAGCAGAAACGTTTCGATCTCAGGACACCATCATCACCATCACCTCACAGACCGGCTTCACCTCCGCCCTCCAGACTATGAACGTCATCAAGCTCTCCATCATGCGCACTCTCACAGGTAAGCAGAAACAGACGCTCAAAAAAACACCGATATCCAAACCCAACCTTCGTTTGATGAACACACTCTGGACTTCAGTTACAGATAACGGGGATGTTCATGTTCATGCTGCCGTGCCTTTTGTGTATTTGTGCCAATCGGAGAGTCACTTTTGTTTCTGTTGTTCAGAGGAATCGTTTCAGTGAATTTGACAATAATCCATGAACTGACATGACTCATAGATCATCCTGAGAGTGTTTCCTGTGTGTTCAGAGACGCAGTAGAAGGAGGGGAGTCAGGTCTCGTGTGTTTACATAGAGAGGCGTGATAGACACACCTGACTCTCCAAGAGAAAAAGGTTCTTTATCCGATCTTTGTGCCCCACTAAACCACCAAAAGTAGATTATCCTACAGGCTTTCATCTGTGCACTGAGTTTATTTCAAAGGTACCTCATGGCAGATTCACGTGTGGTTGGGCTCGACTGTCTTTCTGATCAACTGCAAAGCACTCCAACCGTAAGAACTTCCCAGATTTCATGAGTTATTCATCGTCTATAAAACAGCATCGCAGATTTATTTATTTTTTTTAATTATTATTTATTTTACCCATTATTTTAAATTACTTGCTTATTAGGTGTTTGTATGTATTCAGTTATTTTTATATATTTATTTATGTATTTATTTATTTTTATGTATATATCATTTATATTTTGTGAATTGATATAATTATAATTACATATAGTATATATATTGTATATTTTCTATTACTATAGTTATTATTCTATTTTATAGTATGTGTATGTATATGTATATTTATTGTTATATACTTATTAATATTTTTTATTTATTATTTTATCTTATTTTATTCATATATTTTCTTGTATCTCAACGATGATTTGTGTAGAGATTGTGATTGCTTTATGTTTAGCTACATTGATGCAGCCGATCCAACAAGGCAAGTGGTACAAGGAGTAGCACAGTGGCGTACTTTGCAAGCCAGAGAGGAATGAGTGCAGTTGGTGGTGACTTGGGGAGGGAGGGAGGGATGTTTTGTGTTTTTGTGTTTGTGTTTGTACTGTTTAAAAGAAAAATGGAAATAAAAAAAATGTTAATCATAAAAAAAAAAAAAAAACAGCATTGCAGATTCTCACTCACTGAGTGGAAACGGTCACTATGTGGAAGTGACAGACTCATCTCTCCATGCACACTGTTATTTCCTGCAGAAACACACCAACATAGATGAAATGACAATCATCCGAGGAGAACTTCAGTATGAAACAAGCGAGCTTCCGTCTGGTCTGCAAACCTCCATCAGTGAGAAGAACCGTTGTTGTGGAGCGAGAACAGGGGAAATAAAATCTCTGTTCGGCGTTTTTACACCAGTTTCCCTACCTGGACATAAACGGTTCCTATCGCACAGGGTTTAAACTTGATTGTGTATCATTTCACTCTGAGGCCCGGTGCTCCTGGCAGCATGAATACAGAGTGGTTATAATTTCCCTGGAGGTGTCAGACCTGTGTCCTCGGACCAGAAACAAACTCCCCATCATCACTCGGAGGGATTAAAAGCCGATCCTCATCTGCTGTTGCTCATTTCATCCACGTCCTCCGCATATACAGGGAGGTGGATGAAAAGGAAATATCTGTGTGTTTTCTTTTAGTGCTTTGACCTCTTCCATTTGTATGCACAGAAATATTAATAACACAACAGGGATATGAAAAGGTTTGTTTGTTGTTGTTCTTTTTTTTTTTTTAACAGCAAATTGATCAGGAGGATGGGAGGCAGCTGCTGTTTGTGAATCAGAAAATAACATTTCGCTCTAATGAGTAATAACCACACGTATCAAAAGGTCGGGGAAACATTCAGCGTGTTTTAACAGCAGAAAATATCCGCCGCTGGAGCATTCGGTTAGATTGATGCTCGGCAGAAACAGATCAGAGTCGCAATTTAACTTTCATCTACAAACAAGCAGACGATAAATCAAATCAAATAACTGTTTGTTTTGAATATACAGTGACCCTTTCAGAGGAGTTCACAGGGAATATGAACTGCCTTAAAGTACGTGCAGCTTATTACACCGAAGGAGAACTTACACCATCGAACGACTGATGTTCAAGCGATGTTGAATCGAGTTTATTTCTGCTGGAAAACAGAGGGAAGAGTCAACTGTCCGATGAAGATGGACACCAGAATGAGTTCATGTTGCTTTTGATTCACTGGGTTTCGTGTTGGTATGTACAACTGTGACAGTATAAAAGTGTCTACCAGTAGAAATTTTGCTCTACCGTTTATACCGGAGAGAGAGAGAGAGCAGATGTCTGCTGCGTCTCTCTGAGTCAGTGTGTAGTTGTCTGCGCTCGCTAACAGGAAAGCCGGAGCGCATCCGTTTGGGTGCGTTTCCGTATATTCACCAGCGTGTTGTGCTGAACTTGTTCGCTCTATTTGTCCTGCTTGGCATCGTTTTGATGAAGAAGAAACAGCTTCACTGGTGGTGGTCATGGCGGACGCAGAGATTAGTGGCAGTACCGAGCAAATGGAGGCATCACGACCCACACAACACGAGGAAGAGGAGGAGGGACTCATTCCGAAAAAGGGCCTGAGTCCTGACATCGGTTGTCTGGAGATTCTTCGGATTTAGAAAATCCAACAATGATCAAAAAACAAAACTATGCAAAGAGTGTGGTGTGTCTGTCGTTGCTGGAGGAGGAAACACCAACAACCTCTTCAACCACCTAAAGATGAAACACGCCAAACTCTATTACGAGAGACAAAGGAGGCGTGACGCACCTGCTGCACCGAAAACTAAAACTGCAGCAGCTCCTCTCAGACTAAAGAGTTTGGCAGAGTCTTTCGCCAAAGATATGACATATGATCAAAAATCGGCAGACTGGTCTGAGATTTTGTTTGTATTTGTTTCCAAATTTGAGTTTAAAAATAAAAAGAAAATGAACAAATGCAACAGTTTTTTTATTTTTAAGCAATTAGTTGAATTGACAGGAGAAAAACATACAGTGATATATACCGATACTGTGAAATAAAATTACTGATACTGTGATAGAAGATTTTGTTCATACCGCCCAACACTAACTGGATTTATGATCCTCTTCATCAGCAGGTAAACTCCTCATGGTTTCATTGTTTTGTTACACCCTCCACACTTCAGTCCTGACGGCTGACTAACACACAAACAGGTAAAGTCAATAATCTGATTTAATGCTGTTTTTAATCCGTCTACCAACAGTGCGTTGTATCACGAGGTGTGTTTTACTCCGAGTTTTACATGAAGCAGCTTCAGCAGGAGTGTGAGGTCAGGAGGTCAGCCATGATGGTTTTAATGATCGCTCAGATGTAGCAGGTGTAAAAAAAACTGCACCCTAAGGGCTGAATTAAAGACATTCAACTCTTTCTTTTTTGCGGTTGAAATTACTGAAGCAGAAAAATAAAGTGTATTGATATTTTCTAGATCTACTCTTTGACCCGTGGATCAGATCTGCAGATGAAGCACTTCTGACCTTTTTCCTGCAGGGCGTCTCAGCGTCAACAGAACATAATACAGCTGTAACAGTCTGATACGTTCATATCTGTGACCTGACTGTGGTTTCTGGAGTTCTCTTTGCAGTAATTCTCCCCTAAATTGGTTTAAATGTTGATGAAGCGTGCTGGAGTCTTCGCACGGTCCTGTTTCTAGATGGTTCGGGTTTGTGTCACCTTCTGACCCGTCTCTAAACGGTGGGATCGAACGTCCATCACAACATCACTGATCTTCTCTGCATCCTGCTCTTTTGCAGTGATGATATTTTATTGCAGAACATGAAAAAGACCAAAAACGATTACGCACAGTGGCCTCTCCTCCCTCTCATACAATATCATATTAACACGTCTGTGCTTACCTTTGTTTAGACGTTGTACTGCATTCAATATTTGTTGGACAAAGCCCTTTATATAAGAGAAGTTTGGAGGTTCAAGTAGAGGAAACAGTTTTGGTGACCTTTGTGTTAAGATTTGTCGTCATAGATCGTTCTTGAGGGGACCCAAAAGCAGGTAAAGGAGGCAGTAGAAGTAGAAGTCTTATCATGCAAAGTTAAATTTGGCGGCATGGTTCTGTTCTTGGTCCCTGCCCTTCCACATGCTTGCGCGGAGGCCAGAGGCCTGAAGAGCCCCTTCCTACCCCTCACGAGCCATCGTAAAAAGGCGATAGCAGGGAGGTTCTGTTTGGGGCCCCTGTTCACCACGTAAGCATGCGTGAAAGGCCAACAGCAGGAAGAGCACCTTCCCGCCCCTCATGAGGCGGGGTCAGGGCAGTTTTAAATAGAGCGCTCTAAAGGCAAAGACCAATAGGAGCTCGGAGGAAATAGCTGGATCATCAGCTGGTTGAGGTGGCTACTTGCCATTGGCTGCAGATCAATGCTTGATGTCATGACCTGCCAGAACTAACGCTATGCTTCATTAGATTGTACTGGTGAAGTGAGCTCTGGGGTCAAGGGAGTGAAGGAGATCCGTGGTTAATAAGTGACCATATTCTGAATGCCCCAAAAGAGGACGCGATTACGTGGGACAGAGTCAAGGAATTGCGCGTAGTGAGTTTTAAGTTTTTCAGGTCGGGTCGAGTGTTTTTTACGAGCTTCCAACCCAGTTAGTCCACGTGACACAAACTCAAAACTTCTGTACAAAACCCCAGACATTTAAAGGGTTTCATAAACTTCCTGGACAAAGCTGAACAACCCCCCAAAAGAGGACATGAACGGGTAAAAGAGGACGTTTGGTCACCCTAGCGGTGTAGAAAAGTTTTGGCAAACACTGGCGGTTGGCGGAGGCGCTGGAGGAGAAAGGAGCGAGGATTAATCAATGGCAAAAACATTTACAGGTAAACTTACATAATTTAGCCTCTCAAGAAGTTAGCCAACAAGCAGGAGTCATCTGACAACAAGCAGTCCGACCCAGAGTGTAAAAGAAGGTGGTGATTGTAGGTGAATCAGGAGGACCCGCTCAACCTCTGTGAAACACTCCAAACACACAAAAACAAGACTCCACAATGAGCTCTTTTGTGGAAACCAGAGTAATCATGACAATCTGAAACTGCAGATGTCACCGGTCATGTGACTTTTTACCTCAGATACGTCACTTTGGTCTGAACCCATCTTCTCCAGTCGACATCTAACTTGCAGAGTGCCTGTTTTTCCTGCTCACTGCTCCACTGTTGGGTTTCTCAGTAAACACACTCTTCGGCTCTCTGGTTAGTGAGAGTGGCTCTGCTTCGGTTAGTCACTCCCTCCACTGCACCTCTTTCTTACCTGCTACCGTAGCTACAAGGATGCTGGAGGACAGAAACCTTCTCCTTCGTTTTCATGCATGAGTCAAACCTTGTGTGCACAAAAAAAAAAGGACAAATGTTTAAAACACTGATGACGGTATTGCAATACCAATATTGTTGCGCCATTCTCAATCCAGCGGAGTTATGTCTGTTTCTCTCATCGTACAAAAACAGAAAATGCAAAGAGTGAAAAAGGATACTGAGGGGAAATAGACGTTTTTTCTTGAGCTGTGTGCTCACCAGCGTGGAGCAAACACCGAGCATCAATACTCTCTGGCCTTGTGCTCTGACCTTCCACCTCCGTCTCGGCCATGTTTCCTGTTGACCTCTGCAGCTCATTTGTTTGCTTGTTGTCGTCAGTTGTATCCCTGATGTAACGACCTGCTGTGTGTTGGTATGAATCACCCTCCAGCGTTGATCAAGGTCTGCAGGTCAGCAGGGAGCTAAGAGCTGCAGAATCAACCTTTTTGTTGGTTTGTCCACATGTGGTGTGTCAACCCCCCTCCACCCGCTGGGACCAGATCAGAGAATAAATGCATCACAAGCAGCAGCGCTGTTGTTCAGGTCACCATCAGCAAGTTTACATTCTGCTTACCGCAGATTAACCGGAGTAATCAGGAAACCTCAGCCTGAGTCTCCGCTGCAGCCTGTGAGCCGTCTGTGCCTCCAGGTCCCGAAAGACACCTGCCAATACGGACTCGGATGCTTCACTCCGATTGGTCGAGGAGTGTGCCTTATTTTCAAGTAATGACAAGTCTGTGATTAAACAAACTCATCAGCATTTTAAATTGGTATCTCAGTCTGCAGAGCTGATTGCTTCACCCACTCCCAAGAGAAGAACAATGTTGGTGACCTCTTGACCTTTACTGTTGACACGGCGAGGACCTTATCTCCAATTATGCTCAAGTATTATCTACGCTCTGTCCTCTAACGTCTAGACTCCTCCAGCTTTTTAGAAAAGAAAGGGCCTCTTACACCGACTCAATGCAGGATTGCAGCACATCATTATCCCGCTCCCTCCTCCCAGTTCTCTGCTGTGTTTATACTGTCCTTGTTTCTCCAATATGGTGTAAAACACACAACAAATATTCATCAGAAAAGTTAAGAAAATAACTCATCTGTGCCGTAGTTATAAACACTCTCAGGGAGCTGAAACTCTCAGCAAGGAGTCACAGCCTTCAGCTTGGGTGCAGAGAACCAGTTTCCAACTCGGAACTGGTTTCAAATTTCAGACATTTGTTGATTCGATAAAGTAACTCCAAATTTCCACCTTCATCCTGATCATCTCCTAAAAGGTCGTATCCTCCGATCGTAGTTGATCGTAACCATTCAAGTTAACGTGTCAATTTACACCGGCTTCTTCCGTTCCTCTGCGGATCGCCGGACTCCACAGCTGATCGCAAGAGTTCTGTTTTTTCTGGACGCCGGAGCATGGCGGATAAATTCAGCACAGATTAACCCGTGCTGGAAAGGAAGTCGGGCACAGACACAAAATAAAACATCCGGCTTCTTTTCAAAATAAAACACTCCGTGTTTCAGGAGGATCGTATTTCACACCATGCAAACGGGCGGAGACGAACAAGTGAAAGGTTTTTAGACGTCATTTCACCTCGATGACACCATGGATGAGGAGATGCTGAGTCTAGAAGTCTAGAAGTAGATTTCCTCCTCTGGAAGGACACAGTCTACTGCTTATATAGTTAGCCTGTGTGGCTAAAGACAACTTGTTATCGCACGACTGCAAGTGAATATTCCCTAATTGCATGAAATTCGCCTCACAAATGGATCCGGTAGGAATTTACATACGGCAAAAATTGCTGACGTTCCGGATCAGAGCCGTTCCAGATGCGGTGGAAATCCCGGGTTAGCAATGAGTCATGGCCTTCTGCTTGGGTATCGAGAACCAGATTCCAACTCGGAATTGGTTTCAAACTTCAGACATTTGTTGACTCTATGAAGTGAGTTTTAGCTCCGCTTTTTAGCACCTGACAGTAAAATCAGGATGAACCTTCAGGGAGAATTTGCAGTCCTGCTGTGTTGGCGTGACGTTACACCACTTGCGACGTTGCATGTTCACAAATTTGTGAGTGGAGGATCATGGGAGACCAGAGCAACCACAAACCTAAACTTCGTTAAAATGACAGAGCGAGGGAGGAAGCAGGTCTAAAATAACGAAGTATTTACTTCTGCACGACGTGAATTTGAGGCTCGTCTCTGAATCCGATGTGCTGCTGTCAGTTCACGGACACCCTGACCTCCCCGAGCTCAGGCCCACCTGAGCTCAGGTCTGTATTAATATTGAGGTAAAGAAATCATATCTACACACATGTGTGTCAAATATGTTCTTAGTGGATGTGAGTTCAGAGACACTGTTGTGCAGAAAATTTTCCAATTTGAGCGATCAGGGGCAGGATGAGCGAGGTGAAGGTCCCAGCCTTTGGTTTTTCTGAGTGAATCTTGAGTAGAAAACTTAAAAATCTGTTTGTTGTTATTTTACCGTTTTTTTTTTTTCTTTTTCTTTTTTTTTTGCACGAGGTCAAATGAAAGTAAAACGAGAGCAGATGTATCCAGAAGCCTGAAAAACTCTCCAAAAGGCCAGAGTTATTTTCCATTTCACAGCTTGTTTAAAGCCTGTTGATCATTATGAGTGGATACAATGTGCAGTCTAGTGTGCGAACCATCTTTTTCCCTCCATTTATTTACAGCTATACCCACACTTCAGAGCTGTGTTATTATTATTGGAAGTTAATAACCGGTGTCAATAAAGTCGATGACGCGTCGTTCCAATTAGCACTCTACCTGACGGTGTTGGTGCTGATGGCGCAGTGTTCATTAAAAGTGTGGTTAATGGTGCTTATCGGGTTTTAAATATCCTGTAAATGGTGCATCACTGCAGCAGCTGACAGCAGAGTAGAAGAAGAAGAAGAAGAAGAAGAAGAAGTATAGGATCAGATCATCAAGGTCGACCTGACGTCAGAGGCGTCTGAAATTAGCTCACGACCTTTAAAAGTATGCTAAATTAGCAAAGCTGTCCAGTTCATAAAGCCTTGAGGTAAGCATGCTAAGATGTACTGTCCTGCCGTTCGGGGAGTGGGAGGGTGGAGGGGGGGTGGAGTTTTATTTAGCAGGTGCAGTTTATTACCCGTCATCAAATCCCCCTCCGAACAGGAACAGCTGACGTCGCAGAATACGAGGAGACCCAAATAAGCTCAATCAACAGAAGTGATAATATTTCATAACCCTGTGTGTGTGTGTGTGTGTGTGTGTGTGTGTGTGTGTGTGTGAGTATGCATGTGTGTGTTTCTCCTCCATTTTCCAGACAAGAGCCCATTTTTCAGCCCCTTTCCTCGTCACCCATGGCGACCTCTGCAGGGTCGTCGTAAAACCCTCTGAGGGGGGTTGGTGGGGCAGCTCGGTGCCTTTGGAAAACCAGGGCGCCTCCTCTGTCTCCATGTCCGAACATCAGGCTGAGGGGTAGAGCACTCTCTGAGGGGGAAAAGGGGGCGGGTTCCAAATTTTTCACCCTTCCGTTTGCCTGTTTCCTTCCCTCCTTCACTTCCTCCCCTCAAGTTTCATCTTGGAAGTTAAGTATCGCACCGATCAACTCATCTCCAACCACACTTTACAGCGTTTAGTAAGTCACAGTGGAGAGGAAGAACTTCCTTTAACAGGCAGAAACATCGAGCAGGACCAGACTGATGTTAGACCGTCATCTGCTGAGACTGATCCGGTGATGGGGCTGGAATCAGGAGAGTTGACAGCAGCAGGACGTCTGCAGCAGAGGAACCTACAGGATGATGGAGCTGAGGGACCCCCAGAAAAGACTGAGGTTAGGGATTTTTTCTTCGTATAAAGTCGAAAACATTTAGGATCCGTATTGAGTGTGTTCCGTATTTGCCACGTAGATCAGCATTGGGTATCACATGTGGAATACGTGTTTGATAGCGTAGCAGCAAAACAACATGCTCACAACAGGTTGTTTCTCCTTTCTGTGGTCGATTTCCTGATAATTTGGATATAATTCAGTGACTGTTGAGCCTCTACTGTCTGTTACTGGTGTTTAATAAAGTAAACTCTGTTCCTTTATGATGTTCCCTTCAGACAGAGTTAGCAGGTCAAAGTCCTGTTGGGGTCCACATGGATCAGGGATTGACCATCAGATTGTTCTGTGTTACTGATAAATCCAGAACCAGGAAGGATTTCTCATCTACACCGACTGATACACATTTAGGAGTTCAAATATGGTGTTTTATTTTGAAATACAGGATGACATTCATGGTTTCGTGCTTAACTTCCTGTCTGGAACGATCTTCTCTGTGTGGACGATGCGCCAAATACGGATCCTGTATGTTTTTGCCTTAAGTTAGTGTAAGTTTATGGGGAAACAATTTAGGGGACGTAAATGTTGGCAGGACATAGAAAACGCATCAAAACCGGAGAATAAGTGAAAAGCTGTTGATGAAACTGAAAAGATCGTTTACCTGGATTTGGATATTTACAGAAATGATCTGCCTCAGTTTTATCCCTGGACCTCCTTAGTTCTTCTTCTCCTTCCCAAACATCAACCACTGCTTCCCCCACCTGCTTCCTCTCCATCCCTGCCTTCGGTCACTCCGCGCTCCAAAAACTGAACGTTGGCTGCGTCCACTTCATCCTCACAGTCTTTGTTCCTGTTCTTTCCGCAAGAACTCACATCTTTGTGACGATTCTGCTTCTCCAAACTTCTTCTGAACACTTACTGCAGCTCAAACTGGACGTGATGGTGCGAAACGTGAAAAAAAAAACAAGCGAGAAGTGTCTCCATAAACTGAGATGGATGTTTTCCAAAGACACTTTGAGTGATTTTCTCACTATGTGCCATCAGATACTCTTCCAAATTTGAGATCAATCATTGGTTTGTACCCAACTTGTTCAAACTTCTCAAGTTTTCTGATGGGTCGGACTTTGTTCTGGTTCCATCAGTGAGTTCCTTCGATTGTAAAATGTTTGGAAAACTGCGCGACCAAACTCAACAGGGAGTTAAAAAGTTTGAGACAGAACTTTTAATTCCTGTGTGAAGATATCATCACCTACTTCTCCGCTGATATTGACCCTTCAGAGACTGAATTCGTTTCCATGTTTCCGTCATCTTCCACGAGGAAAAAGTCCAAAAATGTTTGAGTTTCTTCTTCTTCATCTGGCAGCGACCAGACGTCCTTCTGCTGAAGCTGCAGTCTCTCTCTCCACACCTAAATCAGGTTTCGGCTCTTTGAGTTTAATTTTCACTCGTCAGAATCAGCCGTTAAACGTTCGGATGTGTCTGTTGACTCTCTAATCGTCCTCCTGCAGATTTTTCCAACAACAGACGATCCTGTACACGTTTTTTTCACTCATCCTCTCTTCCAAATCCTTTTTCCGGAGCGCTCTCACCTGAGAGAATTCCCGAAACATCGCCTGCTTTTGTTCCAGTTTGCTTTTTTATTTTCTCTCCCTTTTCTCCTTTTTTCCCTCAATTTTCCTCTGATTGGATTGTGTTTCGCAAAACACCGGAGGCAAAGGAATTTCCGCTCGTATCCGTACATGAGAGCGCACAAAGGCAGCCATTGTCGGTAGTCTAATGGGAATGTTAAGTACAAGCAGTCAGAGCCGTCTTTTATCTCGGGTATTTACAACTCTGTCACAAGCAGCAGGATTTTGGAAGCTGAGGGGAAGACGAAGCATCTTTTTTTCTCCCGCTTCCTTTCTCTCTCTCTCTTTTTTTTTGATCCCTGCCCGGATGCACAAGCTTTCATCTCTCTCAGTGCTCTTAAGTGAGCGGCCCGCTGTTTGCAGAGGGAGAAATAGAATCAAAGCCACTGATTAGTATGAAGTATTTGCAGAGGTTCGGGGGATAAATAAAAGAAACGGCATAAAAAGAAGAAAACAGTGGAGGAGAAAGTTAAATTTACAATCTCCAAAAAGTAGTTCTCTGCAGGAGCTGTGGCCTCCAGCAGCTCCTCCTCATCACCATGCGGGATAATCCTCTCTTTGTTCGCAGAAACTGAATTGTTGCTTTAAAAAACACACCAGCACTGAACATCATTTTGCTTTTTCAGCATCTATAAGAGGCCGTGAGCGGTGCTGTTGTTCTCCATGTTTCTCTGCCGCTCCGTCTCGTATCCGTCCACAGATCGCCCGCAGCAAGAATTAAGCTCCAGTTTTCCTTTTCCCCCCACCTCCGGGCCTCACACCTCTTTACCTCCAGCTTTTGGGTGTGTTCCTGCAATGAGATACAGTAGCTTACAGCAGTAGGTCAAGCTCGGTTCAGCATGTGGGCTGCCCAGTTCTTCCAGATAACATGGAATTACATGGCTAAGTTATCCAGCCGCAGCGTGAAGGAGGAAGAACCTGAGGGGAGTCTTAACTGAATGTCACCGGGGAGCGCTGAGCTTTAATGGAGGCCACTGTGGGTCGATGGGGAGCAAACCAAGCAGAAGGTCAAAGATTTTCTGAGTCAAGTCAAGCCTTGTGTGTGTGAGGTTAACTTACAGAGGAGGAAAGTGCTGCGAGGAGGAAGAAGAAGAAGAAGAAGCAGAAGAAGAAGAAGAGGGGAAGCACGGCTCCCCCGCCGTCGAGCGCCGCTCTGCCCCCCTTGATGCTAATCCTCTGAAAGCTGTTTTCTAGCGAGGATTAGTGCCAGCGAGAACAAGGCTTAGAGCTCTCCGCCGAGCAGAGATGAGAAATCGAATACAGGTGCTTGTCGGGGGCTGAGCCCGATGACTTTTCCGTGTGCAATATCATACAGGAGGGGAATAGCTCTCACTGCAGCAGCTGGTATTACATCCTTCAGGGTGATATTGTTGGAATTCAGGCCAATGCTGACTCGTGCAGAACACAGACAGAATCCTGTGAAGCTCAGAGGATCCTCTAACCCAGAAATCACAACCTCTCCTCCCCGCACAAAGACCAGGATGTTCTGTTCTTCAGGCCGGCGGAAGGAGATCTGTATCAGCAGAAAATCATTTCAGAAGGATTCCTCAACTCATCAGTGAGCAGTTTGTGTCTGTGGATGAGAATAATGACAGTAAAACCCACAATTTAATGCGTGATCGAGCAGAGACGCATGTTTGATCCGGAGTCTGACTATCAAAGAAGGTCATCACCCGTCAATCAGACTGAAAACCAGTATCTAGAAACTGGGATTACTGGGACTGTTGTTCGGACATCTTGACAGAAAACTTGTGGGTTTATTACTGATCAGAATGAGGACGACTCTTGGTTAGACTGCATCTTTATGAACTTAAATTATTATTACATGAGTACCTCTATTCTGAATCCCTAAAAAGAGGACACGAGTACATGGGGTGGAGTCGTGCGCAAAATTTTGAGAGTTTTTCGAATCTGGTCGAGTGTTTTTTTTACGCGCTTCTAACTCAGTTAGTCCACGCTACATAAACCCGAAATTGTCATACAAAAACTTGGACATTTGAAGGACTTTATAAACTCTCCAGACAAGGCCGGACAGCTCCCAAAAAAGAGGACTTGTCCGGGTGAAAGAGGACGTATGGTCACCCTCAGTGTTGTGCCCGAACGTGTCCAATGAACGATCGTTCATGAACTTGTTCATATTTCGGGTGATCGTTCTTTGTTTGCATATGAACACGTTGGTGTTGAACGCGCTCATTCTGGCGTCTGTGAGCAGCGTTCAAAACTCTGTTCACAAATGAGTCAGATGTCCAGAGTCTTCCAGGCGAAACACACCATAGACAGGCCTTTATATTTAGCGGAAAGCCACCCAATCTGGCAACCGCAGGCAGCCTGTCTGTCGCTCCAATAAATACGTCAGTTTTGACTTCAGTAAACATGAAGGATGAGGGAGGAGTACTCGCTGTCCGGAGAACACAGACTTGTATGAGCATTTATTGTTAATTGTTATTTCCAGTATTTGTTCTGGTTCCTCTTCAGTCTGACTGAAATGGAATTTGATGTGAATTGTTTTCAGGTCAGTTTGGAAAAGTATAGAAATAAAAAAAAACAAATTTAAGGCCTACAGTCCTGTTGTTGTGATCCTGATAAAGAGTCTAAAAACCGTTCAAGCAGCAGGTTTTCCTCATATTTATGAAAATATACTCTAGACATGAACGTTCCTACGAGTGAGGACTGAACTAAACATCAGAGAAACATCAGTATTCTGAGGGCAGTCCTCTCTATTGTAAACCTGGTTGGATTAGGATTCAAAAATGGATATGAAGATTAATCTGAAGTAGTGTCAGTGTTTAAACAGCTAAAATAATTGCTATCTGAGGTTCTATAACATCTGACAGCAAAGTATTGGAGAAAAAAAACTAAATAAGTTCATTTTTGGGAAAACATGAGTTTAAAATGTAGAATTATGAACGATGAACTGAACTAGATCACTTTAAAGTGAACTGAACTTTGAACTAGTTCGGGTAGAAAATGAACCCATAAGTTGTTTAAAACTCTGAAGTTTTGAAGGATTCACATCGAGCAGATCTCGGCTGCCACTGAAGATTTGCAACGCTGTTATTGAAGTGTGTGTTTTGTTTGCAATCTGCAGCCTGTGTATATGGACTAATGCAAACTGCCTGGATACTCTGCAAACTCCTGATTGGCTAGGACACAAAAAAATAACCATTAATCAGAAACACAATGTCAAACTAACCAGCGGAAGAAAGAACAAACAACATCTCTGTCTGATTTTGCGTCTTTTA
The DNA here is from genome assembly GCA_962446985.1 of Xyrichtys novacula. Taxonomy (NCBI): domain Eukaryota; kingdom Metazoa; phylum Chordata; class Actinopteri; order Labriformes; family Labridae; genus Xyrichtys; species Xyrichtys novacula. Next base: position 34,250,355 of record OY660869.1, on the reverse strand, counting down.
TTTCTCATTTCCCTCTTTGTACTCAAGAACATAGTGAGCTTATTTTCCAACCACTCGTAAGCTGCGAATGGACTCAGACATGAAGAGTATAAGTTTATTTCCTTTTTCTCGATCCTTTTCATTTGTGGATGCAGAGCTGTGTAGTTGAAATGAAGCAGAGTTTTCATTTAAGCAGATTATGTTGGAGGAAAGATGAAATTATCAAAGTGCCGTCTGAAAATGTGGAGGAGGATGAGTCTATTTACAGTCAGAGGAACTGTACTCTGTTAGCAGCTAATGAGTGTGTGTGATATTAAACCTGATGCAGCAGAACAAACACACAGCATGTTGTACATTATAAAAAGACACTCAGCTCGTCCTTGTTCAGGGGATTATTTTCTGTCATGAGCTGCTGTTTTTTCTTTCTCAGGCAGCCAGCTGGTGTGCTGCTGTATGTATACGTGTCTGTGTGTGTGTGTATATATGTGTGCGTGTGTGTGTTCGCCTCCCCCGGGGTCGGCGGCTCGGCGCTTGTAATGCATGGCTGTGTTCACCTGTTCGACACCGGAGACGCATCGCCTCCACCGCCGCAGCTGTAAGACAGATGAGGAGGAGAAACAGCAGCATCGGCGCTCCTGGAGGTGACCCAGCCAGAGCTCGACGGCGGGCGAGGAGGAGGAGGACGACGGCGACAGGAAGGTCGACGGTTAAAGGTGCCTTTGAGCAAGGCACTGCACCAACAGCGGCGAGCGGAAAACATCAGGGGACTGTCTCAGTGACCCACTTCCACGCCTGATGCAAAAACTGTAAGACATCTGTTACATAATTAAAGTGAGAGTGCAAAATTGTTTTAGTCAGAGCGTCGTAGATTAACCTTTTAAGATGTTAAAAGTCGACACAGTATTGGGGTTTGAGTGAAGCTATTCTTTCAATGTCCAGCAGGGGGCTCTTTTCTCGTTTGCAAAAATTAGATTTTACATTGTGTTAAATTTTTTCAATGGAGATGTGTTATATTGTCTTGTTTTAGGTGGAAATATCCTTTTTAGATTTAAACATCCTTTTGATTATTTTCATTCACTGCCTAAGGGACCAGGCCTTTGTATGAAGCAGGCTTGTATTAGAGGAAGGCCTTTATTTCAAATTCTCCGTGTGTCAGATTTACAATTGCTCATTTTCGATGTGTTGATAAACATTGAAATTTATCGGATGATTAGGACCGTCTTTCTCCCTCTCAAGCTTATAGTGGACTTAATTTAGCGTGATCAGGATGAGAGCTCATAGAGCAGCTCTGAGCAGCAGAGAGCGGAGATGCTGAAATCTTCTCTTAATTAAGTTATCTCATCCTAATCCCAGACGAAATTAAATGAAAATGATAGAAAACTGAGCAGAGATGGCCTGTAATGTGGTTCACCTCAAAACTGACTTTATATTTGCACAGATTGTACGGATGATACTGCGTGATTATTGTGTTGCTAGGCTTTTTGAGGTGATAAACATTTGAAAGGTTCCTCTTGCTCTTAGGTTTGTTGATTGTTTTGGTGCATGACATGGTAAGTCCTCGAATAGAGCTTTAACAGTGGCTCGGTTTGATTATACATGTAAACACACTGATTGTTTTATTCTGTGCTCAAGCTGCAGGACTGCATTATCAGATTATATGAAAAAAGAGCTACACATCTGCACTGAAAAATCACATAAAAGCTTTCAAACAAGAAGACAGCTTTAATCTTTTCCCCCAGGAGTTCACCGGAAACAGACTGTGTCACAAAATCCAAAACCAGTGAGATGTATATTACAGTTATTACGGTAGTGACACATTTAACCTTAAACTGGCCAATGTCAGCAGTTGTTTAGCTGACTCCTCCCTCCACCTCTGCTGCCATTTGAACCATAGACGGTTTGTACAATGGACAACTTGGTTCCGCCTTACGCCAGTAAACGGATTTGAAGCCGAAAACTTGGTAATTTCGCGTTTTCTCTCCATTTCGAGAGTCGCTGTGATGACGCTCGGCTCGAACAGCGTATCCCCTGGGTGAGCTACGCAATCTTCGTACGCATATAGGCTGTATCAAGTGTCAATCATAGAAAACATGAACCCCCTAATAACGTTTAAAAATGGAGCTGTACAGAAAAAAGAGGACTTGAGCACAAACCAGTCTGACAGTAACTACATGTCAACATCACAACCAGGGGGGAGAAACATTTATATTCTGTGTCATTCATTCATAAAGTTTGTCCACAGCTATACTGCAGCCCGTCACCAGAGGGTGCTGTTCTCAGAGCGGCTTCACCCAGCGAGGAGGCAGACAGCGTCTGTTTTCTATACCGTCTATGATTTAACCACATAGAGCCTCAAAAGGACAGCCCACCAACAAATGAGTTATTTCAGGGAGATTGTTCGAAACTTTTTAAATTCTCCTCAAAGCTGAAACTTTTTTTTTTTTTGAGATTGTTTTTGAGGTGTTATTCGTCAATCTTTGTTCCCTGATATCTCTGTGAGCTGCCTCACTCCATTTGGAGCCAAATGGACCCACTTCTTCATTCCTGTTGCATTATAGGACAACAACGTCCATCAATAACACACCGAGGAACAACACATATTTCATCCTGCAGAGTGAAAAGACTGACTGGGGCAAACAACTTCATTTATTGCATTTTTAAAGTTGTTGTTTTTTTTTTCTAGTGAAACTGTGATGCTGTGAAGATAACTCAGGCCTCAGAAACCCCGGAAAACTCGACTCTCTGTGACTGGGTGACCTGTAGGGGTAATATCAGACCTGTTTTGGTGATGAAAGAAGGATAAATCCACCACATGAGGGGAGCCTGAGTATCTCCATATCATAGTAGGTACAGTGATCCTTTTAGTGTGGATCAGACTATACAGCTTCAGCCGGTCTGATGCAACTGAGTCGGTGGATTAAAGCGCCTGCTTTCCCTGTCTGGAGTGTCAAAAAGAGGACAGCTGTTTGACGGCTCGGATGCTTCCCAAGGCTCCAAAATAAAAGACCATTTCAGGGTTTTATTTTTATTCCCCTGAGTGTGACAATATCTGTGACATGCTCTGTCAGACATCATGGCTGTCAAAGAAGATTATTCCACTTGTTTATTCTGACGGGATCGTCCTCAAACCAGTTTATTTTGCAACCAAATTGTAAAGCAGTGAAAAACAGAAAAACATGTCTGTGTTTTTAATGAGCTGATTTTTCTTAACACTTTACTGGGTGACCTCTTCCCCTCATACAAGCTGCCAAAGTGCTGTCCCCTGTTTTAGGATGAGTTAACCTATAATCTGATGATATCAATAATGGGAGATCCATATTGACATCCTCGATATGCTGTCAGACTGTGAGCTGAGGCTCTATCTGTCATTGTTCTCTCCTGTTTCCCATCAGCAGATCCCTCTATTCAGCAAGGATCCATCTGTAGCTGAACCAAGAACAACGTAGAGTACCTGGAGCGAGGTATGATAGCAAGCAGGGGCGTGTCCAGACGTCTGTGACAGGGGTGGCCCAGCCTCAGAACTGAGACTGCTGGGATGGCATCACGAATGTGAGCCCATGCCACAATAAATATCATTTATTACTGAATTTATATTGTAAAATCAGCCTTAAAGTTAAGTATCACACAAAGGAGATGATGTGATCTAATCTGGTCTAGACTAAAATGAAGAACTTTCAACAAATCCAGCTTTAGAAACATATCAAAACTAAACTGAAATCTAAAGTCTTACCTGTAGTTCCCTCTAGAGTTTAGCTCTATATTAATTCAGCTCACAGAACTCAATGATAGAAATGTTTGGAAATGTGGAAGACTTTTCAAACTATAAAAACATAAAATAAAATGTTAAACTGATCCCGCTGTACGATATAAATATGAGGCAGAAAATGAACATTTCCTCATATATTTAACACAATATCTCACAGTTTGGGGTTTTTATTTACTAATAATTACTTCATGAGATACTAAACTTGATTTTTGAGAACACACACCATGGTTACTAAAATCTCAGGTAAAGGTTGTGAACTAAAGTACTTGCTAGACAGCCAAAGCCGACGTTTGTCTGTTTTCTTCTATTTGGTGGATGTCTCTGTTTAAAGATCTCAGTTGGTCCAGTTTACTTACTGACTTTGTTTCAGTCCAAGATATAAAACCCAGAGGTCTGACTGTTTGATGGAGGTTCTCCTCAGAAGTGATTTTAACTGGTTTTAAACAAACTTAAACTAATAAAGCGCTCTTTTTGACCTTTCAAACAAACCAGACCATCAGCTGCAACACTCACTATTTCTACACAGTGATTTTTAAAGGCTGAAATCATCGCCGTAGGATGGATGTCAGACAAGAAATGAACGGCATGCTTCTAGAGCAGCCTTCGTTGAGTATTTCTACAGCAGAGTTGAACACTGGCCCGTGTTTGTTTGCATGTTTACAGGAAAAACCAGCAAAGCAACATGAAGTTTTGCTTTGTCCACAGGAGGCGCCAAATCAGAAACAGAGTTTTTGGAGCTTGAAATGCTTCAGATTTCTCAGTTCAAGTTTCCTCCTGTGATGTCTGCTGACGTCCACTCTTCACTCCATCAGCGTTGCAGACCGGAGTGGAGCCAAAGGCCACGACCCATCAGCTCGTCCGTCAATACCTGATAACCTTTGTATGAGAAACTCACCACGCCTCCATCTGTACACATAAACAACACGCCTGATCAATAACACCCAGTTCAATAACAGTAAAAGTGCAGCAACACATTACAGACTCCTGCTGCGTCTTAACTTTGCAATTAGCTGAGGCCTGGTGGCCACGCCCCCCTGCTGTGTCCTGCCAATCACAGCCCCCACTCCACTTCCTGCCCCCCTGCTGCAGACAGCCAGCAGCCTGGATGTGTCCAGCTCGGTTAGGAGCTCACCATCATTAGTGAGCAGTGGGCGGTGCTTCTCGTCAGTGTCCTTATTAACGAGCAGCAGGGCCTCTAATTAAACAGCTCAGTGGCTGTTAAGTGGCTCCTCTTTATTTTCCCAGGTAGCACCTGAATGGAGAGATTTGTTTGCTCAAACCTAAACTCCACCCTGCAAACACCCGGCACTCGCAGGACTGACGAGGCGACAGGTTTCGTGACCTGCTGTTTGCTTCTGGGTACCCGACATGATGACGGCTGACAGCTGGAACGATGTCTGCTGCCGATGAGTCACCGAGCGTTTGAACGAGCGATCTCAATCTGAAGTTAGTCACAAAGAAAGAACAACAACAGCTGCTGCAGATGTTCATTAATATTGGATGTAAAAACGGAGACAACGCAGCAGACGTATGAGGCTGTGAGGACTTCTCCTCCTGCATCATCCAGCCCAGTCTGTGTCAGTACTGTCGTAATGATACCCCGTCACACGGGTAGATATCAGTTCCTTTAAAGGAAGATTCCGATTATAAGATTGGGCCTGCAGGCTTACCTGTCATTGCTAACGCCTGATCAGACGAGGTTGGTGATGTTGCAGCATTATTCTTTACTTCCTGTTTTAACAACAGCGACTTCGTGTTTTGATTTGAGATGAAATGCACGGTGTGTTTTTGCTCCTGCTGCCATCTGTTGGCTTGTTTTTGCACTGCACCATATGTGACGTGTTTTCAAAACTGCTATCATAGTATTTGCATAGCCTGGCTGGGCCATCCTGTTGCGTGAGTCACTTGACGTTCCTTCCCACAACAGTCTGGACTCCGGCCCATTGGAAGCCCTGAAAGTGGGCGGGAGTACTTTCCTTGATAGACAGACTACTATAACCAATCACTGTAACCAACCATCAGACATCATCACAGTTGCTTGGTTACGGTGATTGGTTAAAGTAGCACATGGACCAATCAGGGGCTGCCTTTCCCTGTTGTCCGGGTAACAGTGGAAACACGGTCTCTGATTGGCCCGGTTATTTTCTGATCGGGCATACACGCTCTCTATGGGCTGAAGTCCAGACTGTGGTGGGAAGGCTAGTATTTGCAGCCATGTCGGTTTTGTAACGTGTATCCATGCAGGTTTTGGCAAGAAGCGCTCTTGGATATATTCCCAAAGACTTCAGGGCACACGCCTTTAGTCAACCACAGTAACTTTGATTCTAATTCAGCCTTTACATGTTGAGAATTTTGCTTTGAACACTTGGTATTAGAGTGGAAATAGTCTCCCCTCTAGTTAGAAGAAAATGCTTTTATTTGTTAGAGTTTAACAGACTCCAACATGTTGTTTTCTATAAGAAGAACAGCACTACTATATTCGCTGACATGTAAAAGAGAATTAGTTTTGGATTCTGTTGTACAAAACGTCTAACAAAGATCCATGTCGGCAACATTTAGGGAATAAAAGAGCGCTGCTCAGCCACAGCACCGCTGCAGGGGTGAAAGTACATCGTTTCTTCTCTGCTTCATTTCAAGTACCTGAAATCTGGAGGCGAGTTTGAAGAGGAGTAGGAGTGGGAAAGGAGAAAAAAAAGAAAAGAAGAGAAGAATGTCTGTGACTGTCAGGCAGCGTTGGTCGTTTATCCAGCACACCGGCGGTCACAGAGCCGTGAATAAGGGAGGCAGGGAAAAAAAAAAGCAAGAAAGAAACCGATCCCATTTCATCTCTGCGGGAACATGACAGAGGAATAAAAGCAATACTAAAGTTCAATGGGCCCTGCAGATTTCCTTCCACATGCAATTTGTCACAAGCAGCGAGGTCCGACCGCTGCAAGGAGCCGCTCCTGGAGCCACAACTACTGCTGCCACAGTGTGTCTCACAATACGCTATTGTTGGAGGGAGCCTTTAGACTGCACATACATGAGTGTGTGAGTGTGTGTGTGTGTGTGTGTGTGTGAGAGAGAGAGAGAGAGAGCAAGAGAGGAAGAGAGAGAGGGAGAGAGGGAGAGGGAGAGGGAGAGAGAGAGGGAGAGGGAGAGAGGGAGAGCTTTACTTGAAGAACTGCTCACTAAAGAAGTATTATTGTCCTCCAAAGTTGAAAAGGTTAATTACTGTATATCACATGATTTAATATGATATGACATGCTGTAATGATGTGACATGTGATATGAAAATATATAATATATTTAGATTATATGATAAATGATTTAACACTGAACAAAAGGTCTGTTCAGTTGATATGAAAAAAAAAAATAAGTACATCAGTGGCACAGATTAAAGTGACGTTAACAACTCTTGAATGAACATTTAAAGCAGATGACTTTTTCTTGGTCTGACAGTCTTAGCCCTGAAGTGTGCTTGTTGTCCTGTTAGTAAATGAACCCGTGACCAATCAGATTGTCCAGTCTCACTGTCTCCACACACCAGTTTTTTTTTTTTTTTTTGCTTCGATTATTGTTATTGTTGTTTTGAACTCATTCTCACTGGTTTTGTTTGTTTGTTTGTTTTCAATTTAATTTCATGTTGCACGCACATGTTTGAAAAAAAAAAAGCCAATAAATGTTGATGCATTTAGTAAAATGTTGGTTCAGTTGATCTTCAGGACGGCTGCAGCTTTAATAACTTCTGTTTGTTTGAGTTTGAGAGTCTAAAGTTCACATCGCCGCTCCTCTTCCTGGATTGTAGATAAACTAGATTTCCCCTCCCTCCTCTCTCTCACAGCACTCTCCACTCTGCTCACTCACTTCCTTGTTCCCTCCCCTTCAGATCTACAGTTTGAGGTTCGGTGTAACTGACATGTGCTGAGCTGATCCTGCTGACTCACACATGTTGTTGAGATCAGAGCTCAGACTAGTTTCACTTCTCAGGAAATAAAACTCAGTCAGTCGTCGTCGACAGCGAGTGTTGAAATGGCGCAGAAAGGAGTTCATCTGGACCGTGAGTCTTTCTCTTGTTCCATCTGTTTGGATCTTCTGAAGGATCCGGTGACTGTTTCCTGTGGACACAGCTTCTGCATGAGCTGTATTCAAACCTACTGGGATAAAGAGGATGAGAAGAAGATCTACAGCTGTCCTCAGTGCAGAGAGACTTTCAGACCGAGGCCTGTCCTGAAGAAAAACACCATGTTAGCAGGTTTAGTGGAGGAACTGAAAAAGAGCGGACTCCAAGCTGCTCCTGATGGTTCCTCTGATGCTGGACCTGAAGATGTGGCCTGTGATTTCTGCAGTGGGAGAAAACTGAAAGCTGTCAAGTCCTGTTTGTTCTGTTTGATCTCATTTTGTGAAAAACACCTCCAGCCTCATTATGAATCTCCTGCCTATGCTAAACACAAGCTGGTGGAGCCCTCCAAGAAGCTCCAGGAGAACATCTGCTCTCGTCATGATGAGGTGATGAAGATCTTCTGCCGCACTGATCAGAAGTCTATCTGTTATCTCTGCTCTGTGGACCAACACAAAGGTCACGACACAGTCTCAGCTGCAGCAGAAAGGACTGAGAGGCAGAAAGATCTGGAGGAGAGTCGAGGAAACATCCAGCAGAGAATCCAGGACAGAGAAGAAGATGTGAAGCTGCTCCAACAGGAGGTGGAGGCTATCAACGGCTCTGCTGATAAAGCTGTGGAGCACAGCCAGGAGATCTTCAGCCAGCTGATCCGTCTCATGGAGAAACGCCGCTCTGAGGTGGAGCAGCAGGTCAGATCCAAGCAGGAACGTGAAGTGAGTCGAGTCAAAGAGCTTCAGGAGAAACTGGAGCAGGAGATCACTGAGCTGAAGAGGAAAGACGCTGATCTGCAGAAGCTCTCACTCACAGAGGACCACAACCAGTTTCTGCACAGCTACCCCTCACTGTCAGAACCGGGTCAACCTGCAGACTCATCCAGAATCAACATCCGTCCTCAGAGATACTTTGAGGAGGTGACAGCAGCTGTGTCAGAGCTCAGAGAGAAACTCCAGGATCTTCAGAGAGAGACGTGGACAAACGTCTCACAGGCAGTGACTCAAGTGGATGTTTTACTGTTAGAACCACCAGGACCAGCAGAACCCAAGACCAGAGCTGGTTTCTTAAGATATTCACAAAGAATCACACTGGATCCAAACACAGCAAACAGAAATCTGATATTATCTGATGGAAACAGAAAAGCAACAAGGACAGAAGAAGAACAGTCTTATCCTGATCATCCAGACAGATTCACTGATTATCCTCAGGTTCTGAGTAGAGAGAGTCTGACTGGACGTTGTTACTGGGAGGTGGACTGGAGAGGGTACGGGGTTGGTGTAGCAGTTGCTTACAAGACTATTAACAGAGCGGGGACCTCAGCTGATTGTTTATTTGGATACAATCACAAATCTTGGAGGTTAGACTGTGATACAAACACTTGTAGATTTGTTCACAACAACGTCTTCACTCCTCTCTCAGGTCCTCCGTCCTCCAGAGTAGGAGTGTACCTGGATCACAGAGCAGGTATTCTGTCCTTCTACAGCGTCTCTGAAACCATGATTCTCCTCCACAGAGTCCAGACCACATTCACTGAACCTCTACATGCTGGACTGTGGTTTTACTGGTCTAATGGAGACTCTGCTGAGTTTATAGAAGTGAACTAAAGAGAATTTTGAGTCCATCAGACCAAAATCATGGACTGAGATCCTTGAACTCTTGAAATGTTCTGGTTTGTAAATGTTTGTGGATCAGTCTCACCAAAAACTCTGGGTTTAGTTTGAAATCAACAACATCAAGATGATCATTTGTTCAAATCCCATTCAGTTGGTGCAGATTTTCAAGGTTTGAGACTTTAGAAACAGAAACCATAAAGTCTTTCCAGTCGTCCCCAAAAACTCTTCAGATGATCTGTTTCTTTCTCTGTTTGCTGAATATTTGTGTTCATGTGATCGATGGATATTTCTGTCTGCTTCTGTTGGATCAGTGTGTTTGTAAAGACATCTAGAATCAGACTTTGGACAGATCTACATGTTGTTATGAGCTTTTCAATCACTCTAATAATAATAATCACATTTATTAGTCCGACTGTTTGGATGTTTCTGACTCAGCTCAGATTGTGGTCGAGTCTCTGATTGTGGGTAAAAAAATCATAAAAATCCTCAAACTGAGTCACTGAAATCACCTCGTCTGTTTGTCTTTATTGTGTCTGTTTCTGCTGGATGTCATGTTACCGCTCCGTCTGGGTCATGGATCCATGTGGTCTGCATGATTTCTTGGATGAGTTCAGTCACAGGTGTTACAGGTCCAAGATGTGAGTCCTGCAGAGAGAGAGAGAGAGAGAGAGAGAGTATATTTTTGTGTGTGGATTCAACGATAAAACATGACAGAACAACACCTGGATGCCCTTCCAGTAAGAGTAAAGTTATAAACTGTCCTCTGAGGTGTCCTGTTGAAAGCTTTTATTCACCTTGAGAACATGCTTGTTTTTGCCATCTGAATTCTTTAAACGTTGGTTCATATTTTCATGCATATTTTCAGCCATTTTGATTGGAAAAGATCCCAGGTCCCACTCAGGTTTGGACTTCACCTACCTCAGCTGCTGATAGACAAACATCACAGTGACAATCTGACCAGCCACCACACTGAGGAACTCCTCTAGACAACAGCAGATAAACATACTGCTGGATCCAGAGACCAGCCTCCCCCTCGCCATCCTCTCCATCCCTCTCTTCCTATCTATAGCCTAAGTGCTGATTAACTCTGTGTGAGGCTGAAGGCTTGAACACCAGAGAGGACTGTAAATTAAAGACCCCTCTTCCTCTTCCTGTGCAATCAGCGGCTCCTTCCTTCCTCCTCATGAGTGATGTCGAGCTTCCCCTCAGCTCTTCCAGGAAATAAAGCCCGTTCTTCTCACCTCTCTTCCTCCAAGTTCACCTGAGAGTGGAGTGAGCAAAAGTGTCGGAGGAGGGAGAGACAATAACAGAGGGACCCAGATTCACAGTGCAGAAACAGGGACTCGAGGACGCGGGTTGCACTTAAGTCGCACATTAACGTGACTTCAGACTTCGTGGATAATCTCCTTATTTCAGATTTTTATCCCAACATCGCGAAGATCACGGCGCTGCTTAAGGAGGGTAGATAAAGGTGTCAGGGGCGGATTCAGGGTCCCCCCTTAAATGTGATTACTCACCCCAAAATCCTAAACTACGAGTGATGAGAATTAACGTGAAACTATAACCTGAAAATGTCCTCTTATCGTCTCCGCCCGCCCAAACCAGTCAGCCAATCGAGAGCCGCTCTGAGAGTGACCTCGCTCTCTGACCTCGGCGGTTCGTCCGGTTTAGACTCAGCTTTCATCGTGAACTCAAGGTCAGAGGAAAGTTTGTCCTGTCTTCTGTCTGCAGTGACCTTTGACCTCTGGCCTCATTAGCGCTGCTGTTGGTGACGCTGACCCGCGAGGATCACAGAGTCCGTGTCGCTGCAGCAGGAACACAGTTTTTGATTTCTCTTAAAAGTGCAGTCACCTACCACACACACACACACACACACACACACACACACACACACACACACACACACACACACACACACACACACACACACACTCAGGCTTGTGCTGTGCTTAATTACAACCCCTGCCAGTGCTGTTTGTTCCATTAAATCATGCATTAGCATTAATTAACATTAAATGTGATTGTAATTTAAATAAAATCTGAACTGTACACACTGAGGTCGCATTTATAAACGAATGTTTTGTTTTTGCTCGGCACAGAGTCACGGACGTGTTTTCAGACTTATTCCCTGTGGACTCTTTGTGATCAGTTCATGAATTTCTGAGAGGAAAGAGGCCGTGCAAATCATACGAGAGACTCTGAGTCTTTCACAGAGTTACATAACATCAGATCAAGTATTTTGATTCACAAATTAGACGTACCGCACTTTAATTCTGCACAGCGTCACATAGCGTTAATGTCAACTCCTGTACCAGGGGAAAAAAAATGTCCCTCATCTATCAGCTAAACTGTAAATTTAAGACAAATTTGTGTATTTTTTACTTTAAATCCAGAATCAAGGTTAATGAATCTTGATTTGTGAATTTATTCTTAAATCGTTTCCTGGTATCACCGTTGACAGTCCAGTTTCTGGTGTCCCACTTCAGGGTTCACGCTCAGGTCCAGGTTCGTCTATTTTCTCATACAAACATCAAGACTGTCAGTCTAAGCTGTCAGCAGGGGGCGCTGGTGCAGCCCGCCGCCCCCGTTTGTTTCTCCTTTCGCCTCAGCTTTTGACACGCTGCATCATAACAACGCCGGTCACGTCTCCAGATGCTACAGTTGGGCGGAAACATGCTTTAACCTCGCTGCCCGCCTGTTTAGCCGCCCACTGCCAAAAAAAACCTCCTCATCCTCTGCTGGATTAGCCGGCTAGCGAGGAGTGTCATGGAGTTTACCTGACCTCCGACCTCTGCTGAGCGCTCCCTTAGCTGTGTGTGGGTTTAGCTCGGCTGCTGCAATCCGTCCATGACCATTTATTTTCCCAGCGTCCTCCTTGACTCACAGTTTGGCTCCCTGCGAAGAAGAAGAGGGAGACCCGGAGGTTGTGCCAGTCTGAAGGTGGAATGTCTTTGATTATACGATCTAATCCTCGCTGTAACACGCCGGCGGCCAGGCAGGCGTGGGCGGTGGGTAATGGTGGTTGGTGGAGGGGGTGGAGGGTGGTGGTTGTTGTTGTTGTTGTTGTTGGATGTTGCTCTCACACATCCTCTCTGACACAGGTAGGCGATTCATCCCGCGCTGGACGAGCTCCAGGGCAGAGCAGCGAGTGTGATTCACATCAATCCAAATTCACCTTCTTTATTTCCCCCCGCAAACCTTTTTCTCTTCAAGCACCACTTCTTCTTCTTCTCTGGAACACAGCTCTGTTTGGCACCAAACACAGCGGCTCGCTCTCTCGCTCTTTGGCTCTGTAAATGTGTGTTTATGTGTGTCGTTTAATCCCCTAACCAAAGACCTTTTATTTTTTCCTTTTTGTAAAAGTGGATTTCAGAGAGCCGAGCCTCTTCTGTGCCTTTTTTTCTTTTTTTTTTCTTTTTTCCCAGAGCCTGTGATGTCGGCCGCCCACGACCGCGGAGGATTTGGTCAAATCTTTGTTTACAACGCAGACGCCGTTGACTTTTTGCTCTGTTCCAATTTTTCAATTATGTGTCCTCTGGTGGATAGCAATTACAATTCACTTGACAAAATACAAGCGTCTTCCTCCTCCTCCCCTCCGCCGGTGTGTGACGTGGATAAAAACACTTGTTATCTTTAATATGACTACAATGTTCATCCCTCCCAACGGGGCTAACTAAACAGAGGCTTATCTGTAACTCTGACACCACAATCCATCTCTGACACGGACAGACGCAGTGCATTAGGCTGATGCAGAATACGGCCTCCCTCACACACTCAAATAAGCGTCTGTTTCAATTATTTTACATTGGAAGTCCGATTTGTCTTACTGTCACATTGAATTGCAGTGGAGGGTAAATTGATTGGAGTATATTGGATGGCGGGGCAAGTGACAGGGGAGGCCTCTGGTTATAGATGGAGCGATGCGCCGTCTCTTCCACGCCGCTACATCTTTCACTGGATTTATTCTGGCTCCAACCAGCGAAACTAATCTTTATTTAAACATTTAGAAGGACTCGAGTCCTCAAGTCTTCAAGGAGACTGGTTGAAAGTTTTCAGGAAGAGAAAAAACACAAAATTCCTCAAATGATAGAATTGCAGTTTTTAAAACCGCGGCCCTCAGAGATACAAACTTTCCCGGATAACATTTCCGCTCCAGTGACAAACATCTACTTAAAATGGATGAAGACTCAGTGATGCCACCCTTTGGTTTCTCTGAGCGGATGAGCACAGATTCCGATTGTGTGCAAATCATCGAACCCCTTTGTCTCATTGGAAATAATGCAAAACAACATTTAAATGTTGTGTCGTACTGTGATACATCGAATTAAAGAAATACTCAGGATCATCTGCCACGATAACACGGCTGAAAGAGGGGCATTCAGAGAGGCTGAGCTCCTCGGTGGATCAACAGCTTCCTGACAGACAGGAGGCAGCAGGTGAAGCTGAGGAACATCATATCCAACACCTGGACCATCAGCACTGGCGCCCCCTGGTGATGTGGTCCCTTAACACCAACGACTGCACCTCAGGGGACCTGTCTGTCAAAATCCTGATGTTCGTGGACGACACCAAAGTCACCGGTCTCATCCGAGACTGTGATGAGTCAAAAGTGGGTCACCTGGTCCTCTGCTGTGGTCAGAACCATCTAGAGATGAACCTGCTCAAGGCTGTGGAGATGACAGTGAACTTTAGGAGGATCCTTCCTTCACTTGCCCCCTTCACAGTCCTGAACAGGGATGCAGAGACTTGAAATGGACCATCCACAAAGACTCCATCTCCCAGCGGAGGTTGAACTTCTCGCAAAACTCTGGTAGTAAAATCAACCTCAGGAGCTGCTGATCCACTTCAACAACGCCAACATCCAGTCTGTCCTCTGCACATTCATCACTGTTCAGTTTGGAACAGGAACAGTTCAACGGACAATCAGGACTGTGGAGAAAATCATCAGGGCCAACCTGCGCTCCATCCAGGGTCAGGAAATGTGCAGGTTACATCACTGCAGACCTCTCACACGCAGGACGCAAACTGAGAAACTGGGAAAACTACAAGAATGACGAGGATCGAGACCAGCAGATGAACGCAGTCGAAACCACGCCCCCTTTTGGTTGATAAGTAGCAGTAAATGGGAATTTCTTCTTAATAGCTTAAGACCAGATAACGTCCGTGTAACTGCTGAGAGTCCAGATCTAATGGACCTGGATCTACCTGGACGGCAAAGACAGAAATCATGTCCTGACTCAACCCAACATTAATATCAACTTTCAGAGGACGCACAGATTTATACTGCCGTGTTACCTGATGACTGTGTTTTAGTTTCTGCATCATTTAAAGCTCAACCAGGACAACACTCAGGTTTTAGTCTCTGGTACTGGTCTACAGAGGGAGGAACTGATGCAGAACTCCAAGCAGGGACTGGAATCCAAGTGAGCTGGCGATAAAATTTGATATTTTTAAACGTTACCTCGCTGATCAAAAAAAGTCACAGTTTAGGTGGCGGTTCGATTTAGTTCTCGATTTCTTCTTTTATCAAGTTTAGTCAGTTCAGATAGACACAAAGTAAAAGGGGAAAGTACCCAAATTAATTGTTCTTATCTACTCTATTTTAATTTTAATTACTATTATAATTTATTTTTTTTAAGTATCACTTTTTACCTTATTTTATTGATAAATTCAAGTTTACATTTTATTGTCTGTTTTAATCTATTTTAATAAGTTTTATTTTTCTTGTCCTGAAGTAAAGCGCTTTGAGCTGCAATTTCATTTGTATGAACAGTGCTGTATAAATAAACTTTGATTGATTGATTGATTGATTGATTGATTGATACTAGACAGCTGTGACGTCCAGGTCCTCAGGCAGCATTAAAATAGACACGATTCTGCAGTGGGAGTCACCGCATGAGCTCAAAATCACTTTTGTTGTCTGTGAACAAAGTTTGTTTGTGTTACAAGAAGGGAATGTTGACCACTCCTTTGTACAGAGAATATGTGATCTGAGACAACACTGCTCGGTAAAAATGTATATTTTCAACATAACTCTCTGAGACGCAGGAGGAGCGGATATATTTCTGCATCTGAATTGTAAATTGGTTTCCAACAAACAACATAAACAGCAGAAACCCTGTTATTCTCCTGGTCAAACAGAAGCACAAACACTCACACACAGGTGTTATTTATTGGAGCTGCATGCCACCATGCTAATGCAAAACCTGAGGCTGATTGTAATACAGGTGGAGGCGGCAGTGGCGATGGCGGTGGCGGTAGCGGCAGGCAGTCACCTGTTCTCCAAGCCAGCCTCAGAGTTTCTGCAGCGACTGTCAGCGGCTGACAGAGAGCAAGAAGACACTTAAGATAATTGGCTCCCATCCCTCCTGCCTTCACCTGCGGAGAGGAATTAAAATAAGAAATGGGAGGAAATGACTCTAAGCTCTCACAGCTCGCCGCTGAATCATAAATCAGCCGTCAGTCATCTCGGAGCGGCTCCGATGAATCATCTTCTGGCACCTTCCCTTTTTCTCTTTTTTAAAGCCCGGCTATCTCAGTCAGTCATTAGCTCTCCTGGCCTTAAGAGAGGTGTGACAGAGAGTGTGTGTGAGTGTGTGTGAGTCTGTCGGCGTGAACACATGCCAGGGTGATCCTTAACTGTAATAGATGTCAAACGACGACTCGGCGACAGTCTCTGTAAGCAGCAGCAGCAACCTGAGAAGAGCGGCGAGCAGCCGGGGACGGGGGACAAAGACGGTGACGGGTGGATGAAGGGAGAGAGAACGAGAGGTGAGGAGGGTGAGGAGGGTGAGGTGTGTGTGTGTGTGCGAGGAAGGGTTTCTGATGGTTAATTTGTTCCTGGTGTATCTGAGGTGGCGGCGGGAGGGCGGGTTGCTGCTCTGTTGTCTTTGACAGAGGTTGGTCTGATGATTGGGGCTGCAGACGAAGAGGAGGAGGAGGAGGAGGAGGAGGAGGAGGAGGAGGAGATGAAATGTTCAGGGTAATCAGGAGTCGTTAGGACTTTTACAGGCCCGGCGGAGGATCATGCTGATGTTCAACGGAAACATGAGTGAAATGTTTGATCAGGGATCTCACGTCGCCTCTTTTAAAGGGATTGGTCTTTTTCGTCTCTTTGATTAACGTTATAAATATTCAGATTTCCTCCAGGAGCCCACAAGCAAGGACGGAGCCAGGTTCACGACTTTGTCAACAACTGCGTGAGCAAATACTCCAACAGTTTACGACGTTTCACGACGTACAACTGCAGGAATTTAAGGATTTCATCATCTAGATCAGGCTTCTCCAAACTATTCCACAAAGGGCCGGTGTGGCTGCAGTTTATTCTTACAACCAATCAAGAGCAGCAGTCTGACCAATTAGCTGTCTGAAGACTGAGATCAGCTGATAAAATGAATCGAGTCAGGAGCGCTGCTGTTGGTTGGGAGAAAAACCTGCAGCCACACCGGCCCTTTGTGGAATAGTTTGGAGATAACTGATCGGGATGATGAAATCCTTAATTTCCTGCAGTTGTACGTCACGAAACGTCGTAAACTGTTGGAGATTTTGCTCACGCAGTTGTTGACAAAGTTGTTACCCTGGCTCCGTCCTTGCTTGTGGGCTCCTGGAGGAAATCTGAATATTTATAACGTTAATCAAAGAGACGAAAAATAGAAAAAAGACCGAGTTTGGGCTGTGTTTGGGGTTTGTGAATCTGGTACACAAAGGTCTCTGATACAAACTATTTTAACCTATTATCTGTTTGCGTAGTGTTGCATAATACCGAAGAGGAAATGTGTTGAGCAGGACCAAAAACAAAAGTCTCTTCCCCTCAGGGGCCCCTAACCCTCGAGGACAGAGACGCTGGATCGTGGGAAACAAGCGTCAGGATTCAAACGCCCTTTTTCCTTTTTTCTCTCCTCTTCAAAATGACGAGCGAAATTTCAATACAGAAAAATTTAACATCCGTCTGGTGATGAGACACTGATCTGAATCTTGTTTCTCAGGACATCATGTCAATCAAGATTCATAGGACTGGACTGAGAGAGAGAGAGAGAGAGAGAAAGAGAGAGAAAGGACAGAGAGACGGAGGAAGATGAGGACGCTGTGTGTGTGTGTGTGTGTGTGTGTGTGTGTGTGTGTGTGTGTGTGTGTGAAGCCTCTCACTCAGCCTCTCCTGACCTCCCGCCTTTATTTAAGTGCTGAAAGAGGCAATTTGCCTGCAGTCCGCCTGCGTCCCGCGCTCTCCGCTCCGTCTGAAGTAATCTGCCATTTCAGAGCCATTTTTACCTGATTGCTTCGTCAGAAACGAAGTGACACTGAGGTCGCACGCTCCGATTGGAAAGTAGATGCAACACAAACACTGTACACCGGCAGATTGAAAATGAGGAGCAGACTGGAGGGAGAGGAATAAGAAAGAAAACATTTCTGACATTCTGGACTTGTAGTGGAGCTGATAAAATGTCAGGTGGTGCAGAGGCGGTGGAGGAGACGACCTTCAGCGCTGCTGCGTCCTGATCCAACGTGTAGACAGAGGACAAGAGCGTCTCTGAACGACGCGTTTATCGGCAAATTATGCATTTTATAAATAATGTTTGGACGTTTTTTTCTTCCCCTGTTTTCGACATTTTAAATCTGACGTTTAAAAAAAGAGCAAAGAGAAGTTTTCAAATTCGTTTTAACAGAAATATTATTTCCTTTTTATAACCAACAATAAAAGGTTAAACTGCCCCATATTAGACTTTATAAGGTGCTAATAAACATTTGTAAGTGTTAATTGAAACATAATAAACACATTTATCTCATTTGAAACTTGTTAATTGTTGATTTACTGTCATCAATGTCGATGATCTTGCTAAACATCATTTGAAGTTAGTAAAAACTTTTAATGGATATTAAACCTTTTAATTTAATAAGATGTTAATAAACTTAAAGGTCACGATTGATTGATCAATAGTTATCAATGCATCTTTGCAGAGGCGTTAATCTTAACCTTCATAATCATGTTAAATAACATCTAATTAAAGTTAATTAGGTCTTGTAAGTGCAAACAAGATCCTCATGAGTACTAAACATCTTTTTGACATTAACAGCTACAGTTGAAGCCAAAATTATTCGCCCCCCTGTGAAATTTTAAGTTTCTGTGCTGTTCAACAGATTCGTGATTTTTTTACACAGCTTTTCCAAACATCCTAGTTTTATTTTGGATCCTTACATTATTTTACTTTGCAGACAGGAACAAAATTATTTCACAAAAAAACAAAAACTACCAGGGTCAAAAATATTCGCCCCCTTAAGATTTGACGTTTTTATTGATCCAAAACCAAAACCACTGTTGTGCAATCATGTGCTTTCACTTTCAAGCGCTCACAGCTTGTCATCAATCAATCAATTATGTTAAAACAAAGGGTTGTCCTCAATTTACACACAGTTTAAAAACCTCATTACGCATTAGCCTGAGGGGGGCTCATATTTTTGACCCTGGTAGTTTTTGTTTTTTGTGACATAATTTTGTTTCTGTCTGCAAAGTAAAATAATGTAAGGATCTAAAATAAAACTAGGATGTTTGGAAAAGCTGTGTAAAAACATCAAAAGTTAAAATTTCATGGGGGGGGGAATAGTTTTGGCCTAAACTGTATATAAACTCTTAAGTTTCTCATAAGAAAGAGCCTATCAGCATTAATAAATGGATTAATTAGGCTTTTATTTACACGAATCAAAACATATAAATGTTTATAATGCTCATCACCGAGACTCAAATAAAAAGTGTGAAGTTTGTGAAAAGTTATAAACCAAAGAATGAAAGAGAGCGACGCAGCGACTCAGTCAGATGGTAGCTGTTTGTGTAACAGTGAGTTTTAATGCAGCATTAGTGGAAATTCTGTGGATCATTTTCATATAAATGAGACTAAAAAGTACGTTTTATGTCCTCCTCCAGAACTCTGGGCCAAGTTAAAGATTGTTCTGTTCAGTTTTGTCTTTCCAGGCAGCAATTACAGCCCCGCTTAATTCCAGTAAAATCATCCTACATGGAGCTAAAATTGTCTCGACTTTAATAAATCATGCTTTTAAACAGCCTGTCTGCATCTATTGTTCTCAAAGTTACATCATCTCTGTGAACAGATTGATAAAGGCTGCCTCCTCGCAGACGATTAGCTGAGCGATCCATCATGAGATACTTAGTCGACACAGAGATATCCAGAGAGGTTTTTTTTTTTTTTAACTGCCTTGTTATGAGAAGATGAGTGATTAAGCTTTTCTGGCATCGCAAAAGTACACACAAGTACGCTTTTGTTTTTTAATAAGCTGTAGCTTCGGAGAGATCCTCCTGCTGAAATAACTTGACTGTGTCTCTGAGTTTCTGCAGCGGATTCAAGATGAAGATATCCTGCAAATCTTGACACTTTTAGTCAACCGAAGAACTCTGCAATAATCTTCAACAGTTACTTTTCTGCAATGTGCTGTTTGTGCATGAAAAATGTCAAAGGACGGATGCAGCCTTTTGGGTTTATCAGTGTGAAACAGCGGGGTCAAACGAGGTCACATGAGAGCGATGGAAATTAATTTTAGACAAATGCACCGACGTCCTCTGATCTCGCTTCATATCCTGTTCAATTTAAGAGAAGGATAATTTGTTTACATGCATCTTCATATCCTGAGCGCTAATAGCCTTTTGGTGTATGAATGGACAAATGAAGCTGATTATTACCATGGCAACAGCGCAGGAAACAGAAGGCAGCGGTGCAGAGCGGGCTGTGTTGGACATGTAACAGTGAGGCCGGTAACAGACAGGAGGCCATGCTTATAGATCGGTGCATAAAGAACACAGCGCGGGTAAATGAGGCCGAATAATGAACCCACAAAGGTCACACGCCATTGAACATTCAGCCTCAAATACGAGCATGAATGAGAAAAGAGAGAGCGAGGCCCTGAGATGTGAGCTACAGAGGAACAATACCGTCTGTCTGAGTGAAAGACACTCCACTCTGCAGATTTTCTTATTTTGTCAGAGAAGTGATGGACAGAACAATGAGTGAGAATTTAAAGAGGACAAATATCTCACAAAAGGATGGAGTAAACGCCGCTCTGTTGGTTATATCTGGATGTGTAAAGAAAAGCTGGATCTTCATCTTTCTGAATCTTTCAGACGGCACCAAACGGACACAGGATTTAGAGTTTGATATTAACGCTTTTCTAATCACTGCGGCGAATACACTTAGCTACCATTTAACTCATACAAGCTTTGACTGGACCACTGAGACGACTGTCACCTCAAACGCTCATGCAGCACCTCCCTGCTCCCATGATAATCATGTTCCAATGTACAGATCTTGCAGGCAACAATGACGGTATAAACACTGTGACGGTATACAAGTTTCTACCTGTAGAAATCTTGGAGCTGGAGCATGTCCGTTTGGGTGTGTTTCCGTATATTCACCGGCGTGTCATGTGGAGTTTGTTCGCTCCGTCTGATTGGTCAGGTTTGGGTGCGCTCCCTATAATCACCATCATGTCCAGCAGACTGGTTGGCATCATGTCGACGAAGAAGAATCACCTTCACTGGTGGTCGTCATGGCAGACACGGAGATTAGTGGTAGGGCCCGACCAATATGGATTTTTTGGGGCCAATGCCGATAATATTTATTAGGGGGGAAAAAATCTGATTAGCGATTAATCGGCCATTTTTTAATATTTTTTATAAAGTTATAAAATATATATAAACTGTCGATATCTACAGTATATAGTATACTGTAGATATACTGTAGGCTACTGCTCTTCACGCCGACAGAAAGATCGACTGACCGAAACTTGTTGACTTCTTGTGTACGAAACAAACTGGTTTATTTCCCGTTGAGGCGGACCGCTCTCCTCCGTGCGTCCCTGAGCTGCCTGCTTCAGATCCGTCACTCTGCTGTGCTGTGAGGTAGTTAGTGGATGAAGATTGTACATGAGGTTGCTGCGCCATCTACTGGATAAGTCGGGGAACTTTTCAAATGGAGGAACATTTTCGAAGTGAAACTGAATCTTATTCTCCGCAATTTATTTCTGAAAATATCGGCGAAAATCAGCGAGTTTTGGCCGATTACCGATTAGTCTCAAATGGGTTAAAATTGGCCAATTTAATCGGCTCACCGATAGATCGGTTGGGCCCTGATTAGTGGTGCCACCAATCAAATAAAGGCAGCCCGACCCACCCAACAGAAGGAAGAGGAGGAGGGACTAGCTCAGAAAAAGGGTGACATCGGTTGTCTTGAGATTCTTCAGAGTTAGAAATTCTGACAATGATCAAAAAAACAAAACTACGCAAAACACCAACAGCCTCTTCCACCACCTTAAGATGAAACACGTCAAACTCTGTTATGAGAGACAGAAGATGCGTGACGCACCTGCTGCACCAAAAACTTAAACTGCAGCAGCTCCTTCAGACTAAAGAGTTTGGCCGAGTCTTTCTCCAAAGATACGTCACGTGATAAAAAGATCGCCAGACTGGTCGGACATTTTGTTTGCATTTGGAAAATGAACAAATGCGACAGTACGGTTATTTTTTAAGACATTAATTGAATTTACAGGAGAAAAAACATACCGTGATATAAGATTTTGTTCATACCGCCCAACACGATCCTAGACTGATGCAATTTTCTCCAGCTGCAGCCTTGCAGGTGCTACTTTCAGCACGTACTGCTCCTTTACGAGGCCTAGACATCAGGCACCCTCTCATAGAGTCCGGTCTCTTCTCATGAATCTCATTTGAGTGGTCAACTGACTGGTATTAATGTGTTTCCTCCAAATAACAGCAAAGACGCGATAGCTGCACCAACAAGGACTCAATAAAGACATCAGGATGAATCAGAATTTATGATCCCCATCCCTACTCATCTGAAGAAAACCTGCTTTGGTTTTCCTCTTTTCTGGGTCGGTGGTAGCGATCCTCCGCTGAATGAGGACTACCCAGAGTTACATTTCAAAAGGTTTATGTGTATATTTGAGTAAAATCATGTCAGGAATCAGCTTCAGACGAGGGGTCACTTCTGAAGGAGAACTTTCCTTAACAAACAAAGTCTGTGGGCGGTAAACTCGGATGTTTGAGGCTCAGCTGCTGGCTCTCCATGCATCTACCTGCTGGTTTATTATGAACACAAAACCGGTGTGTCGCAGCACGCCGATGTGTCGCAGCACGCCGATGTGTCGCCCTCCCTCCTGATTTGTCCCAGCGAGGCAGACAGACTATTTGGAGTCTCAGGTCACTGCTCTGGCCTTTCAGCGCTGAACCCTCAGTGGGTAAGAAGCTGGACCCCGTGGCTTCGCGTCGCCCTCAAAGGAGCCGTCGGTGACCAAGGAGCAGCCCGCTCGGACTAATGAGGTCCCTGGGTACGGACGGCCAGCAGGACGGTGGAGGCTGCTGCACGCCGTCTCTGTCCCGTCCTGTCTGTAATGTGCTGTAAGATGCTCTTCAACGTGATGCAACCGCTCACTCTGCAGACTTTAAACTGGGTTTAAGCTCCGAGGCTTCAGAAGAAAACAGAAAAGTTTTCAGGCGTTTTGTTCCTCTTCAGCTGGATACTCATTTTCACCCATATTGTAATGCTTTTCAATATTTTTGGAGAAATTGCCCATCAACTTCAGTTTATACTTAGTGTTCAGGAGTGGCAGTGCTTTCAGCCCTGGAAAATTTCTGTCTGCAACCAAGCGTCTTTCAGAAAAGACTCCTGCTGACAGACTTTTCAGTCAGTAATTTATTTTCATGAACCAAAATCGGCCATTTTTTTTTTTTTTTTTTTTCGCTCTCTCAAAGCCGCCAAACTCTTGACAAAAGCTGTAATTTTACAACAGGGAACATGGGAGCTGTTTGTCGTCGGCTGTATTTTTAGCCGTTTTATTTTGTGTCACTTTGAAAGTTTAAGAAAAAAAGAGAAAAGTCTAAAAAGCCTAGGTAACTCTGTCACACAAAGACGGTAACAAACGAGGGCAGAAGTTTGACATCTCCTGTATTCAACCGGGAGCTTTTAAAGCGCGACGTAGAGCGAGTCAGGTTTATATAACACGTGTTGGCAGAGGTCTGAAATTACATATTAAAGTCAGACAGCGAAAGGTCACCTGTGAGAAAGCGTTTGTGTCGTTATATGTGCAGATTTTCATGCTTTTATTTTGAAATTGACAAAGGTGCATTGAACAGGAAGCAGGAAGTAAAGGAAGCACTGTAAAGAGGATAAACATGGCTGCATTTGTATGGTTTCTCTGGTGTGTGAATCCTTCAGAAACTAACAGCTGTGAGTCTAACACACTGTTTCCAGTGACTCACCTGATCTGTGTTTACATTCCTGCGAGTGTGTGGATGTAACTGTGCAGAGAATTCAGTAGTAATGTT
Organism: Xyrichtys novacula; assembly: GCA_962446985.1. Taxonomy (NCBI): domain Eukaryota; kingdom Metazoa; phylum Chordata; class Actinopteri; order Labriformes; family Labridae; genus Xyrichtys; species Xyrichtys novacula. The sequence goes on along the minus strand of OY660869.1, from coordinate 34,226,557 downwards.
AATTTTAGACCAATTACATCGAGTCATTGCTGTTATCGCAGGTCTGCCGTGTGTTCACTTCCTGGCTCTTGTTTATGTTAATGGTTGTCCATCAATCAGTCAATCAAACTTTATTTATAGCACCAATTTGCTTCACAAAAAGCAGGTCTAGATTGTACTTAGGAGACAAAAGCTGCTCAATGTCCCAGTACGGGACGGGAAAATAAAGGGAACAACATTAATAGATGATCATTTTCAGCCATATTTGTTTAACAACCAGATGAACAGATGCGTCCATTTTTGTAGTCATTTGTCAGTGAGAGTTGACACTCTTGACCGCGCTAGCAACACAAAAGAACTACAACAGTGGGTTGACTTCCTGTTGCCACTGGAAGTGAAAAGCGACTCGGAGCGGCTGCTGGTGTCGCCGGGAGCGACTGCCGCTCCGACTCGGCTGTCACTTTTACGTAAAATAAAAAAATGCAACGTTTTTTCGACATGTTTGATTTTATTCAAACGGGAGCGGGACAGGAGTGGGAGTAATTTTGAGTGGGTGTGGGATGGAAGTGGGACAGGACACAACAAATTTTTTTACTCCGGTCCGGGATTGGGACGGGACAGGATTTTTTCTCTGGGACGGGACAGGAGTGAAAATCCGCTCCCGTGTCATGCTCTGGTGCACAGTCAGTCTGAGGTTTTCGCTCTAAACTTGCTCTTCATGCCGTTTTCACAAACTTAAACAGTTAATGGACTCTTGGAGTTTAATATATAAATAGCAAAGTTTTGAATCAGTTCAGATGTTTTAAATCAAGAATTTTGTGATTCCAGATTTAATAAAGAGCAGACAGTTTCCTTCATACGTCTTTTAAAGTTTGCTGATTCTTTCTTGTGAAATAACGTAAATGTTTCTTCGACCAAAATTTCCCTCCCAATCATTCTGTCTACCACGCTCCGATTATGAAAACAACTTTTAATGAGGAATCAACAATTACTCAGGATCATGTTTTTAAATGTTGGCCTGACAAACACACCTTTCATTACTAAAATGATCAGCATTAAAAAGACGCCTTCATATTTAAATTATTTACCTGTGAGACCAAGTCCCTCAGGTTTATGAAATACTATTAAAAATGAGAAAACGTCACGTGGTCAAAGCTGCTGCTGGTGCTGCTGGATGGACGTACGGCCCTCGGGGAAAAGATCTTTGTGTTGAACACATCTCTTAAAGCTGACCTTTTCTAAAAAGCCGGTTCCCACAGGGATTTCTGACGACAAATGGCAGTCCGCGATGCCCAATCCTGACTTTTCCTGCTTACATCCTGCATTTTAATACCCGAGGCTGTTTGTTCCATCTCCTGCTCCACAACATTTCACATTTTCAAAATGGAGACAGACAGCAGGGGGGGAGCCGACACAAAGGTCAGCGCCTCACCTTTCCCCTCAGGGCCAGCAGTGTCAGGGAAATGATGTTCCCACTAGGATGTCATTAATTCCCATGAAAATCACAGGTTGGCAGGGAGGCTACCCCCCCACCCCCCCATCACACACACGCATGCACACACACATGCACGCGCACACACACACTATCGCCCACAGACAATTACAGGTCATCCCAGCTCAGTGCCATGCTGCTGTTGTCTGTGGAAATTGCAAGCTGTTGCTTAAGAGCCCAGGAGAGTGACTTTAATTAAAGGCTGCAGTGACCGACTGCTGCTGGCAATCAGCAGACGCCTGCTCTACCTGCTGCCTGCCTGCCTGCCTGCCTGCCTGTCTGTATGTCTGTCTTTCTGTCTGCTGATCTCCCCTCTTTCTCCCCTCTTTCTCCCCTCCTCTGATCTGTTCTTCTTCTCCTGTCTGCTGTTCGTACGAAGGTTATTTCAGGCTCACGCTGCTAAAGCTGACGATGTTCGACCGTCAGTTGGTTGATATTCTGAAGTATCTCCTTTAATCATTCGAGTATGAAACTCACAAACTTTAGACATTCATGATTTAAATACCCAAGAAATTTAAGATGGATATTAAGAACCCCCAGAGGAGCCAGACTTATATTGGGGACAGTCTGAGACATACTCAGAGGAAAGATCTGGAATAATTCAAGGTGGGCCTTAAACTTTATATGACAGTACATGACTGAAACCCTGTTCACATGTAAGTGGATCTGTTTGAGATCTGTTTGGCCTCATTAACCCAGTTTTAGATCACCAATCAATAGATCGTAACGGGGAGGTGAATTAATATTTATCTCTTGATAGTTTGCCTTTTCTTCATTTAAATACAACATTATAATACAATATGCTGCACTATGATATAATAAATTAAAGAATTAATTAAATACTAAGTAAAGAGTTACATGTCATATTTAATCCACCATTAGTTTTGTCCATATTATAGCAGAATAACTTCCTTTCAATTAAATTCAATCAAATTTTATTGATAAAGCGCCAATTCACAACAGCCGTCATCCTACGATTCTTTCTTGTCTAGACCACGCTCATTGTTTGATGAATTATCAAGACCCAACCTTAAGATGGGACAGATTTAACCCATCTCATCTAACATGAAAAACTTCCTTTTCACAGGCAGAAACCTTGAGCAGGACCAGACTCATGCTAGACAGTCACCAGGCGGGTGCTGGGTTGGGGAGGAATACAGAGAGACAGGGGAGGAGAGAGAGAGAGCGAGAGAGAGAGAGAGAGAGAGAGAGAGAGAGAGAGAGAGAGAGAGAGAGAGAGAGAGAGAGAGAGAGAGGGAGAGAGAGAGAGAGAGAGAGAGGGCAGGGGAGAGAAGGAGAACAAGGGAGAAGGAAGGAGAGAGAGAGAGAGAGTAAGGGAGAGGGAGGGAGAGAGAATAGAGAACGAGGGTGAGAGAAAGAGACTGTCATCACTTCATGACCAGGATATTTTAATCATGTGAGCTCACAGGGAAGTCAAAACAAAAGCAGCTGCGATGAAGAAAATGTCCAATCATACCATCGCACTGGAAAACCAAACGAGCGACTGTCTGGGAACCAGTGCGCAGTCGTACGGTGTCTCTGAGGTTATTCATGATTATATCAAAGTCACTCACAGTAGATCATAGAGCGAAATACTACAGAGGGGAGGAGCTTCACAGGAATTCACATAGGAATGAATGATTCTTAGTTAACTCGCCTTAGTGCACACACGAAGTCGAAACGAGGCGTAACACCTGACAGGATTCACTGCGGTCAGTCGAGTTTCTTTGAAATGTGAAACTTTGAATCCTTTGAGTTACTCAGACTCCTAAATATCTGTTTCATTCAAAGTTTGGTTTAAAATGAGGCTTAAACACGCTGATTTCAGCCAGCAGCAGTAATTTCAGTCAGCACTCCCTTCTCTTACTTTTGATCCGTTTCTCCACCGCCCCCTCTGCTCTCTCCTCTTTTACCGGCTGCTTCTGTCACATCGTCCTCCTAATAGTCCGCCCTCTCACACTTTCTCCATCTTCACTCCGGCCATCTCTCTCATTTCCTCCCCTCACTCTCGCTCTCTAAGTGTGTGTTGGATTGATTATACCTCGGGTTACATATTCTGTCCACATTTCGGTTCTCTGCCGCTCGCCTCTCCTTCGCATTCGTCTCTGGAGTGCCTGCCGACCGTGGGCTATTACTGTCTCATTAAAGGGAGGCTGGGGAGACGCGGGCCTGATAAATCAATCAAACTTCCCCTCGCTGTGCCAGAGGGGGAGATGGATCGAGATGGATTTTGTCCCAGTGAGAGAATATCCCAGGGTGCACCTCTTCCAAATGGTGTCAGAGGAGGTATATGCTGAGGCGGCACGCTGACTCCAACAATAGCTGAGCTTCTATTTTCATACATTTAGTGGGATTACATTGGCAGCAGAGGGACAGGCTGTGCTTTCATTATGTCCTATCACACACTCTCCACATGGATCACGGTCAAAGACTGGCGGTAATTAGACAGAAATAACTGCTGTCATCTGAAGGGAGCTGACTCTGATTCTCTTCCAGACATTTAAACTAATTTTACTTCTGCTTTTGGCTGTCACACGTCTTTATATAACAGATCAAATTAATAATGTAAGGCAGAGTTTGGCCATCAGGAAAAATACAAACTTTACTTCAAGACTTTGGAACGAGAAACACGTCTGGGTTTTTCTTATTTTAAGTTTTAATTTCATCAAGAGGTTATTTTTGTTTCTTTTAAATGACTGAATATACGAGAGACACAAAACGTTTGTACATTTTCACATTTCCCGAGGTCAACGTATGATGTAATGGTTGGTTGGGAGATCCCACGAGATCTTCAGAGACTCTGACACCCTCAGTCAGCCGTCTTTACCTGGACTCTCCTCACTGTTTATATGCATACTATTTTACTATTTTGTGTTGTATATAGTGTACATACTTGTATCTTGTAAAACTGTATACATATTGCACATTTTGATTATTTTTATATGTTTAATATATAAATATCTTTAATCCACTGCTCTGCACAGGTGTGTTTAGACCGTGGAGGGCAGGAAATAATAATAATAATAATAATAATAATAATGTAATTGTAATTTTTAGATGTTTATAATTGTAAGGCTTTCATATGGTGGATTTTTACTAGAGTTACTCTTTGGATGTCTAACCTGTCGATAAAATAATCAACAAAGTCCAGTCTAGACAACCTTAATGTAGATAAAATGCAACATGAGGGCCTGACACTAACTAAGGAGCACACAAAGAACTTTAGGGGAACAATGAAAATTGATCAAATGATGTTTGTCTTATTGGTCGACATAAAAACTATTATTTGAAATCAATTTTAGGTCAGTTGGTCACATGGACATGGAGGCTATTGAAGGGAAACAGACTTTTTTTTGAGAACATCAACCGGTAATTTATTGATGGTCCCTTATTCAACACCGACGTTGACAGTGAGGGTGTCGAGTAGATTTAACCGCGCTGATGTTGTTATTCCCGGTTATGGAGAGTGAGAAGACACTGGTAGATCCTCAGAGAATGTCCGTCAGATATCCAACCTAAAACTAACTTCACTGCCAACCTAAAACTAACTTCACTGCCGTATTTACAGGAGAAACATTTGTTGCCTCAGCTGATTTTTTTTATGCGCACATGTGCTCTAAATACATTTTACACTTTGCACACATCTTCAATTACTCGAAAATGCAAATGAAATGGTCGCACAGTCAAGTCCTGAACATGGTGCCCTCTAGATACCCTTCCTGTGGATAAAATGTGATAGATCGCCCTCTGGATACCCTTACTATAATGAAAATGCAGCTTAGTGCCCTCATGTTGTTCTTCCAGTCAATAATATGTGACAAAGTCCCCTCTCGGCGCCCTTTCCCAGGTGCCCTGCAGATGTTGTTTTACATTTTTGTACCTGCCCTTTAAAAATCCTGAGTATGCCACTGTTTGAAATATTTCTTAGAGGTGTATGATTCAGTGGGTGGAGGAGTTTTCTGTCTACCACCTCTTTTTCTGTTCTTAAACTGACCTGGGGTCAGGTTCAGTCAGCGTTTCAAACACAGCACCAGTAATCGTCTGGCTTCAAAACACCTCCTCAGAAACCGATAACGGTGGTTTCGCTGCTTCTACATCTGTGTTTTATAGTCTATGATCCTGACTGATGATCCTGTCTGAGTTTGTTCCTCCTTTAATTTCATTAAGGCTGCTCCCACCTGTAGATTAAAGATAAGACACATTTAACGCTGCTCTTAATAAGGCCAAGTGTGTCTGTGACCTCTGGAGAGAGTTTGTCTGATTAAATTAGAATCTTTCCTCGATGGTACCTGGGTGTGTTTACACCGCCGTGTTATGCAATTACAATTCTTTCAGTTGGATGTATTGATTGACTCAGTCCTGTTAACTCAGGGACGCTCTTCCTCTTTGACTTTTGTTTAAATAACACATTTCTTCTGCATGTTGCAGACAGTGGCCAGCTCATCATGTGATCATGTGTCTCCAACTTCAGTAACTCACACGTATGTGGCCATTTAGGTACATCACTTGGATTCAAACGGATATTCCGGCGTAAAATTAATTTAGGGTCAAACACACGTAACACCGAGTTAGACCCCCCCTCCAGAGATGAATGTTGTCGACCGCTTGCTTCTCTAGTTATACCAACTTTAGTAACGACTGCAGGATAGCAATACAGAGAGCCCCGCACTCAACCAAAACGCCACTCTATAGCCACAAATAATGCTCAGAACAGCACCTAACTTCATCAACAGGACATATAGGGTCACAGACATAGTACTAGACACCAAACATCTTTTTAACTTTGACTCATTTCTTTAGCAAAGAGACTAAACACAACTCACCTACTCTCTTCCAGCAGACGCTTGTTTGTAGCGAGACCTCAGGTCAGTCCATTACGGACTACAGCGGAGTGACGCAGCTCAAGGAAGAACATTTATGATTATTACTTCAAGGAAACGATAAAGAAATGATCATAAATGTTCTTCCTTGAGCTGCATCACCCCGCTGTAGTCCGTAATGGACTGGCCTGAGGTCTAGCTAGAGTGGCGTTTTGGTTGAGGTTTGTTTATGGCTCCCCAGACCGCTGTGTATTGCTATCATGCGGTCGTTACTAAAGTTGGTATAACTAGAGACGCAAACAATCGGCAACATTCATCTCTGGAGGGGGTGTCTAACTCGGTGTTATGATCTGTTTGACCCTTATTTAATTTTCCGCAGAATATCCCTTTAAGTCATCAAGAAGAAGGTTTTATATTGTTGGGAAAAAACAAGGTCTTCGCCTAACTAAACTAAATCTTTCTGCTGCATCAAGCCAGTCTCAAGTGGACACCTTGGGAACTGCACTTTTCATCACTTTACACTGAACGCCCTAGAATCCTGCAAAATTATTTTAACAGGAATCTCTGGAGTTTTGTGGTTTTGACGCAGTGGAATTAACAAAAAATCTGGGGAGTGTTTCCTCTTCAGTGAGTGAGATTTATCTGACATGCTCCAAAATTGAGAGCAAAGAAAATTATGAAGCCATCACATTAAAAAAAATCTAAGATGGTGATGTTTTCAGATCGATAAAAGGACACAAAAAGATCAGAAATACGGTCTACATGACGTGTTGAGAGTGTAAGCTGAACAAACAATAATACTGCCACCCTGCTGTCCATCTTGCGGCGCTCCTTCACTCCGTCCTGACGTCTCTTATTTTTCAGTGAATCCTTTCCTCTCTGAATGCTTCCTCCATGTTCGTCACCTGTCGTTCAGCCTCCTTGCTTCTTCTGATTGGATGTGACAGGTTTCCGTAGAGACGAGGGGCTCCTGTCAAACCGCAAATGAGTGCAAGTAAACAGGTGAATGATGACAAACACAGAAGAAGTCCCCGTCACAGCCAGTCAGGAGCGAGCATGTCTTCTCTGTCTGAGCTGTATCAGAGATCAGAAATGTTTAAAAGCTGAAAATAAAAGGGAATCAGACTTTGGCGCCCCCTTTAAGTCAGATTTGGGTCGCTCTCTGTCAGATTATTGGATTTTTAGGCTCCACTTTCCTCATGAAAACAATCAAAGCGGCATCACGCTGGGGTGAAGACACCGAAGTGTCTCATTTTCAGGTCCTGACTTGCTAATCAGATTTAAAAACACAAACAGACAGCTTTAAACACAGCCTGCAGCTACTGTTGCTCTTTGACTTTTAATTTGCAGCTAGGTGTTTCCACCTGCTTGGATTTTTACATTAGATTTATCGAACCGTTGTGCTGGATTTCACTTTGGAAAACAAAGTGGAAGCAGCTGCTCTGACGAGAGCGGGAAAGCCCGTTTGGTTCTGACACTGACAACAGAACCGCTTTTCTTATTTGTGTATTAAAAGTAAAATGTTGATGAGATGATGAGAGAGGCTATTTTAAATCAGAAAATGCCAAAAGACCCTCCACCAAAGATTCAATATTGATAGTATAAATCCCCTTTTTTTTTTTTTTTTTTGCATATTTTTTGGATCTTAATCAAAACATGAAGTCATTTTAGCTGAAGGTATTTCCATCATTTGAGGTTTTCTCAGATGTTTTTGCTCCAACATTCATGAAAACATTTTGAACCGCGCTTTGTTGCAGAATACTGAAGTATTTTATTAATTAGTGTTTCTGATTAAAAAATATTTTCTCTTTTATGGGACAGTGGCCTTTCTCTGCAACAAACGCAGCAAAAAGAAACACTTTCAAAGCTGTCCTCCACAGGAACCTTCAAACATCTCACCAAAGAGATGAAAAGATGTGCAGAATACTGGATAAATTAATGCCTATGAGACAGACTTATACATTAACACAGGTTACCATGGAGTCACGCAAGACAGCTGGTGTTAGAAAGGTAATCCAAACAGGTGTCTGCATACAATCTCAGATTATTCTTGGACCTGATTGTGATGAAAGTGCTGCAGGTTAAATAATCTGCAGGAAGTGTGGAGAAGTTACAAAACACAGACGGAGCTCAGAGATGATTCGAGCCGAGGGACGGCTGAAGAATGAATTCTGCCCGATGATTGAGTCAGTTTGGGTTGAGGGTACTTAACAGTGAAAATAAGTCGAAGTTCGGGAACCGCAGGCAACAGTGTCTCCAAAAGACTGACAGCTGTCTGTCCTCTCAGTGATCCATCAGTGTTTTCAGAGAGCGAATCAATCTGTTTGTCCTGAACTCCTCCTGTGAGCCGGCATCCGTCCGATCGCTCACTCAATCATGAAGCTGCTGAAGGTCAGAGACGAAAAAAGAGAGAAAAAAAACAGCTTTCTGGATGAGTTCAGGGTGTTTGTTATTAAAATAATGTTAAAGTTGAGTCGACGAATTTTCCTGAGGAACGGCGGTCTGTTCGACAAAAACACTCCTCTGCCGTCCAGCATGTCGTATAAAGGCAAATATTTAAGGACAGTTTAGTGCTGCAAGTTTAGAGGCAGAATGCTACAAGAACTACGGCTCAGTAAAGTCATAATATTAACCCTCCTCCTGTGTTAAAGAACCCATAAATTATCATTTTTATTTTATTTTTTTGCATTGAGCCTTTTTGACGTTGAGTCAGGAACCTCTATTTCAACACAATTAAAAAACATCTATTCACTAAATCATAAAATGCTCTGGTAGAAATTATGGCACTTGTCATGTTAGGGTCGCTGTTGTCCCGGTTGTATTATAAAACAATAATTAGAGCCAAAACTGAAATCATATGTGCACTGACAGGCACCACACTAGCCCCGTTTACATGGGTCCAAAAATCCTATTTACAATCAGATTCAAAATGTCCCGGATCTGATTGTATTTCGGCTCGGATTGTTAAGAAGTAGTCTACACCGATTGATAATCCGCTCCATGCTCCATATATACGGCTGAGTGGAGCGGATTGGGTTTACAGAGAGGCTTGTCCGGTCTGCGCAGGCGCTCTGTAGTATGTAAGAGGCACGTAGTGACGTACGCAGAGTGCGCCCAAATGAAAACAAACATGACGCTTCAGGACTATTAACTGTTGTGACTTCAGAGCCGCAAATAAATGTAACCACAACACAATAAGCGTCCCCAACAAAACACGACGCGGATCTATCTTTCTACAGGTAAACAGGAAGCAGGAAGTGCGCCTTTTCTTCTCTTACACATTTGCAGGTAGTGGCAGAGTGACCTTTTGCGCATGTAAAAAAAACAATACAATTGGATTCAGCTGGGGCCATGCAAACGCGGACTGAACGTGGATCTCTTTACTTAAAGTTCATGTATACAGATGGAATCAGATTCACTTAATCCGATTGATTTCAATCAGATTGAGGAAAACTACCCATATAAACGGGGCTACTGACAGTCAGATCATCTTCCAATCATGTGAGATTTAGGAAATTCTCATTTTGTTTCTCCTTGCACAAAAAAACAACATTGGGCATGTCCAGACATGTGAGATCAACTCAGTATAGATGTCTGTGTGAGGGGTATACTGAAGAAGAAAGGCCCAGAGCCCCACTACAAAAAATATTATAATCAATATTTTCATGGATAATGAAGCCGAACAAGGTCACCTAGAGATGAGAACCAAACTGGATGATAGCGAATTGTTCTTTACTTAAAGTTGCATGATATACAGATGGAATCAGATTCACTTAATCCGATTGATTTCAATCAGATGTGAGTGAAAACTACCCATACAGGAGAAAGGGTAAGAGCATAAACCATAGACTGTATATACTATGGATAACTTGGTTCCGCATCCCGCCTGTATACGGATTTGAAGCCAAAAAGCTCTCTGTATTTCCAGGATTTTTCTTCATTTCCTGAAACCAGCGCTGCGCAGTAGCATTCTGCGCGTTCGGTGGGAGAGTCGCCGAGAGTCGCTTGGCTTTCCCAGGTGAGCTACGCAATCCCTGAACACCAATAGGCTGTATCAGGTGTCAATCATAGAAAACATGAACCCCCTTATAACTTTTACATATAAATATTATATATTATTAGAATATAACATTCATATTCTGTGTCATTAATTTATAAAGTTTGTGATAATTTGCAGCTGATTTAAGACACAGATCGAAACCGACCTGGTAACATAGTGGGTGTGTAGTGAAACTGAATACAGGAGGAAGGGTAAGAGCATAAACTCATTATGTTCTGCAACATGACAGCCTCCGGTACGAGAAGCTGATGCTTTGATAATAAAAAAGTCTTTTTCTAAATATCAGAAATGAACGATTATCGCATTTTATTCAATATAAACTAATTTATACAAACTTCTGGGTTATCATTTTTTTTCTTTGTGTAAATAAACGCCCAATTCCGCGTAATGTCCCTTTAAAGTCCTGCAGAGTTTGCACATGCTCACGTTAATTTACATTTGTTTAAACTTTATTATCCAACGGTGAGCAGACCAGTCTGAGAGGCCTTAATTAGCCAGCATGTCTTCTGCAGCTCAGCATCACCCTGCTATCGATCCACACAACACACACACACACACACACACACACACACACACACACACACACACACACACACACACACACACACACACACACACACACACACACTCTGTCTGTTAATGACCTCTGACAGCTGCTGGTAGGAACTAACTGCTCTGTGATCACTACAGCTGTGACATTAATACAGAGTGTATGAATGTGTATATTTACAGCCAGCGCTTAAAACAAAGGGAACATCCGCTCAAAGCCGCGCTTCGTTTTCCCTCCAATTATTCTGCGAGGAAGCGGAGAGAGCGGCGCTGCTTTGTGGGAAAACCTTCCTGCTGCAGAGACAGCGCTGTTAAGCTCGGAGCTTTGCTAATTCAAGAGAAATGCTGCTGTCTCTGGTCGTTCCCGAACCCCAATTTGTCTCCTTTTTGTTCTTTACTGTACGACTGTTAAAATATGCTGATGAAAGGAGGCCGAGCGTTTGCAGGGAAACAACAGAGAACCTGTGTTTTTATACCCAGAGGAAAGCGGGCGTCTTGTTAGGCTGCTTTTCTGCCTGACTTGACACTTTTGCCGGATCAAACGTCTCATCACAAAAATGCAACCTACAAACAAAAGTGCTTACCCATAATCCATCAGTGCAGGTGTGTGATGCGGCGGGCTCTGAAATGAACAGCAGAGCTTGTCGTTAATCCTTCAGACAAGCTTCTCTTTTAATTAACAAGCTCGACTTTAGCAACAGAGTGAATAGTGTTTTCTCCACAAACTGTTATTCTGTGTCTCCTGCAGACTGTGTGTTTATCAGAGTTCAAAGCTGCATCTGTCAGAGAGGATTTAAAGGCACAGCAGCGTTTCTGCACGCACTCCGTTTTCTGTAAACGATACAGTCAGTCCTCACTGAACGGGTGTTTGGGAGTCATTTGATACAGATTGGTGCGCAACACCAACCAAGTAAAATAGAGGGGTTTAGACCTCGTGATGAAACAGCCTCTGCTCTTCGTTTGGGGTCATGGGGGCGGTACAGTTCTCGTGAGGGGTACAAGGTTAAAGGGATATTCCGGCGCAAAATCAAGTTAGGGTCAAAGACACCGTAACACCGAGTTAGACCCCCCCCTCCAGAGATGAATGTTGTCGACCGCTTGCTTCTCTAGTTATACCAACTTTAGTAACGACCGCAGGATAGCAATACGGAGAGCTACGCCCTCAACCAAAACTCCACTCTATAGCCACAAATAATGCTCAGAACAGCACCTTACTTCATCAACAGGACAAATAGGGTCACAGACATAGTACTAGACACCAAACATCTTTTTAACTTTGACTCATTTCTTCAGCAAAACTCACCTACTCTCTTCCAGCAGCCGATTGCGGGTGAGTCCATTACGGACTGCAGCGGGGTGACGCAGCTCAAGGAAGAACATTTATCATCATTTCTTTATCATTTCCTTGAAGTAATAATCATCATATTAATCATTTTCACTGCAGACGCGGTAGTTCTTCTGCCTTAGCGTCTCAGTCTGATTGTATTTCCATGAAGAAATGATCATAAATGTTCTTCCTTGAGCTGAGGCACCCCGCTGTAGTCCGTAATGGACTGGCCTGAGGTCTCTCTACAAACAATCGGTGTGTATTTCTATCCTGCGGTCGTTACTAAAGTTGGTATAACTAGAGAAGCAAGCGGTCGGCAACATTCATCTCTGGAGGGGGGTCTAACTCGGTGTTACGGTGTGTTTGACCCTGAATTAATTTTACGACAGAATATCCCTTTAAGAGGGCATTAGTATATTGTATGACTAAAATGAAAGCTGTGTCTGTTTACCCAGAACTAACTCAGACATGTCCTCATTGGTCTTTGTCAGGGTTGTCCCTTCTTGCTGATTCTGTCTGTGATTCTCGTTGACAGGAACACATAAACTCTATATTTTCAGATATTTCTTTAATTGCATTAAAATCTAAAGTTCACAGACAACTTTCTTCTCCTTCCTGTATTTTTCATGGCACTTGAGCTACACCATGACAAGTCATACCTTCTGGACTCCTCCCTTAGAGGTACCCCAGTTCCCAAAGAAGACCCAGACCTCACTGACAGGATTATATGTCCTATCTGGCCTGGAATACCTGGAGATCCTTCAGGACAAGCAAAGACATGAAAGTTAATAATAATGTCCTGAAATTACCCGGTGGGAGAGCTGTGTAAACCGCTGGGATTTCCACCCCGACTTTAATCGTTTTTGAGCATGCACTCAAGTTTCACTGCATTCATCTAAAATAACATCCTGTACGTTTCCTTTTTGCAAAATAAGGAGTCACAAAATCCTGATCCTGCGGTGCATTTGTGTGCAGAATATTTCAGAGATGTGTAACGAAAACAATGAGCTGAAAGAGTTCAAATCAATCAGTGCACCGTTTGTGGAACAGTGTCTTCTGATTATATTTCCCTGACATTGTTTCGGTGTTCTGTCCGATTTTGCATCTTGGCTGAAAAATGCTGTAGAGCCGCTCAGCAGTCCGTCTCAGTGGGAACCATTACTCCATAAAACGCCATTTTGAACCCTGAAGAGCGGCGAGGAAGCACCGCAGCTTCTGTTTGACCTCCTGAGATCCCACCCACACCCCCCATTGACTAGAAAGGCCTCCCACTGTGAGGGCGTGAACAGGTTCATCTCTGAGCTCCTAAAAAGTTTCTGGAAGTTCTCCCGGAGCGCGTATCAATAGCTCATATATTTTCGTCTTTTTTTTTGCTAAATATTTTATCACCAAGTTTAAAATCACATCCAAACTCTGGCCTCCTGGATTTGGACTAAAAGTGCAGCGATGTATTTCCACTGACCTGGCTGAATTGTTCCTGGAGTTTCGGCTCAGGATGTGTTAACGAAATAATATCTTTGCATAGTTAACCTGACATCATGTAATATTCCTGCACAGGTGTACTGTAATAACGCTCAGGGGAGAGGAAGAGGAGGAAGTGGGGTTAAGAGGAGCTTAGCAGCTCGTTTTCGCCTCAGGGGCCCCTAAAAGCTTTCTCCGTCCGTGTCAGTATGAATGCAAAGTAGATGTGATTCGTATTAAATGAGCGAAAATCTGTGGAATAGGTGATGCAGCAGGTTAGGAGATTTTCCAGGGAGAAGCTTCTTGTCAAAACTTGTCTCGAACCACACACGTTAAAATCAGCAAAATCAGCCGCTCTTCCCTGACTGATTAGTTTTACTTTGAAGGGCTGTGGCTCGCTATTTCCTGCTGAGTTTGTTGAGAAATCTGCGCAATACAAGGGGGCGAAAATGAGATCTTGGCGTTTCTGAATCCGGGTGTAGCGAGCGGGACATCAAACAGGAGGAGCAAACGCTCACCTGATAGCCGGGGCTGAGAGCGTCGGGCTCAGAGAAGAGAGAGAGAGAGAGCAGGGGGAGGCAGCGACGCGCCGCACGCGCCTGTTAACACCCGCTGAAGCAGCCAGAGCCGCCTCTAATGGCCTCGCCAAAACTTTTCATTTTATAATTGGCAGGCGGCCGCGGTGAGATTGACAAATGAGTGTCAGCCATCAGCGATTCCCCGAGCCAGGGATGCCAAAGATGGAGAGCGGGGAATCAAAATAATTAAAATAAATAAGGTGCCAAGTGATGGCAGCGCTCCTTCCAACATGGCAGATGAGAGCTGCCAGCGGAAAAAAAAGAAGGAGGGACGGTTCGAGTGTCAGTCTTCACCTCCTCTCCTGGACCTCTCACCACTGAACCGTTATTAGTGACAAAAAACTGCCAGCTAGTCAGTCCTCACCTCTGTGTGTGTGTGAGAGTGTGTGTGTTAGCAGAAGCCTGATTATCTGATTGAAACAATGCACCGGTAATCAGTAGGAGTTTACACCTCAGGACGGGCTAATTTTCACTTCCCCCGGCTCCCGTCAGCCCTTTTTGTTTGCGTGTTGTTCCACAGAAGAAGAAGTGAGATGTGATCAGCGTAATGAAGCTGCTGGAAACGCAAACAAGAAGCAGCTGTACCATGAGCACAGGGGACCTACAGCAGCAGCAGCAGCAGCAGCGTCCCTATTTACACCTGAGCTGACACCCTGGGTCTGGATTTGTGTTTGGATCCACGACACGTGGATGAACACAAAAAACGGTTTCTTCTGATCGCCGTACTGTCACAAACATCACAAACATGAGCACAGGTCTGAGTTAAAGGTGGGGTAGACAGGAATCTGTTAAAGAAGCATCTTTTTTGTGGTGTATTTACAAAAAAATCCTTTAATATCAGTCAATAGTTATTAGTTATTGATGACAATTTGGTAATATATCGATATCTCTGTGTTCTCTTATGTCTGTAAACAAAGCCGTTCTCCACCTCCTCTAACCTGATTGGTTGTGAGGCAGACGCTGCTCCCCCGTGTCGTTCAGGAGCCCAAACAAAGTTAGCGTGCTACAATATCGGACAGTAGAAACCAACCAGAAAGTTCGGAAAATTGTCTGAATCCTCCTTTGGCCACGACTGCCGACACAAGCAAGAAAACAAAGTAAATAGCGGAGACTCTGGAGGAATAACGGGCGCTTAAAACGGAGGTAGACCGGACAAGAGCTAAAAAGCCGGGTCAACATAAACGATGGGGGACGCTTGGGGATCTTGGTGACCCTGTAACCTTTCTGCTGGACAGGTAAACCGCTTTAACAAAGTAAGACAAGTGTCTGTAACAGAAGTGTTTCTTGTCAAACGGACCTGCTGTAGCGTGTTGTAGCGCCATCGCTAAACTGTCCTCCCTCGGGTCCTGGACTATGTCACTTTATCCTCGTTGTAGAAGTCCTGCAAACATTGTGTTTGCTGGTAGTCTGTTGGCATCTACAGTAGCACCAATGCTTTTGACTTTCACCTTGACTGGGCCCCATTTGTAATGATCTGAAGTATTTATCTGCATTATATCTGAATTTAATTGGAACGATACGAGCGAGCAGGAGCGTCTGTTTGTGGGCGGGGCTTGAAGGAGGGGAGGAGCTGAGGGGAAAACTGGTTGGGAGGGGTAGAGTTCACATTCAAGATTTCTCCTAAAAACTGGAACTAACTCAGATCCTGACTACAACATCTTTAATGGAACAAGATGTGAAATTTCTGGAAGTTTATTTGTGGTTGTATCTTCTGTATCATTAGTTACATTCTGCTGTGATTCTGAGGTAACATTATCTGCACACTGACATCTAGAGATCACTGGTTAACACAACAGGAGGCTAACATAAGAGTGAGGAGGTGAGTTCGAACCCATTGCAGGTTTGACTTCGGTTTGATCACAGAATCTGATCAGATATATATTTATGATTTTTAATGTTATCTTGATTTCTGTTTGTCTGTTTCTCACACACTCTTCTCTCTGCTCAGGCTGATTATTTTAATTTGGTCTTTTTTTAACACATCAGCATCTTAAATCAATGAACTAATGTGTGATCTGCCCTCGCTCTGCGCCCCTCTGTGCGTGATGAGAGACAGAGACGTCTGTTTTTCTGTCTCCCTGACAGCAGTCTGACGTCTCCTGGTCGTTATGAATCCCTGTTTTAATTATGTTGCTGTAAGCTCCACACATTAAGTCTCATATAAAGTCTTCTTCAGTGTGACTCACATAAAGCTTCCTTTTTTTTCAGTCTTTGTTTTTGTAAATATTGCAGTGTTGCATCGCACAGTTTTGATCAATGCTTAATGTAACCTGTACCATCAAATTAACTCGCTGTCATTAATGGTTAAGAGTGAATTATTCGACTTTTTCTGCCTCCAGCGAGTTTTCTGAATAACTTCGATCTTTGCACAAATCTAACCCTGATTTTTGAGGGCCATGTCCTGCACTTTTGCACATCCATCGTATTAAACATGAAGGTTTCCATCTCTTAGGCCCTCCTCACACGAGGACGGCCCTGTATTGTCTTGGCGTCGGCACCAAAACATGTATCGCTGTTTTCACATCGTATTGTACAAAGGCTTAGTGCATTTACATGACAATGCAAAATCCAGGCAAAATCAGGTTCGGGTTGCCCGTCTGGTTCTGCTCCGAAGTGGATTCCACGACAACAAGTTGTGCACTCGTAACACGCTGCGTCTCTGCATGAGCACTTGTTGCTGTTCTAAATGTTGGTATAAAAGTCGTAGAAATATTTGTAGTTGCTGGAACAAGAACAAAATCACCGCAGCTACCGCCATTGTTGTCGTTGTTGCTGTGTGTATGACGACGTGGGTTGGGGGGCGGGGAGGAGGAGGGGTGCTATGAGGACTTATCTATTTACACTAACTATGGCATGAGGACGAATACCCAGATATCCACCTGCAGACCCGTTTTCAACAAAGATGCAGAGTCATGGACAAATACGCGTCTCCATGTGTCAATATCACCAGATCAATAGTTTATTTTACCGGTGTCTTACGAAGTCGTCCTCGTGTAAAGACCACCTTAATCTGATTTCACATTTAAACATCAGACGGTTTCTTTAATGTCACGTCTTGCAGAGGAGAATCTCCAGTACGACTGTGTTGAAGAAGAAGGAGAGTGTACTATCTCTCCACCTTGACCCGGGATGATCTTTCAAACCTATCGAGTGTGTGAACACGGTGACTGACAGCTGACACTCTCTCTCTCCTTTTGTCTCTTTTGTATTCTCCACTCATCTCACCACCCCCTCCTCTCTTTTTCTATTTTCTTTCGCTCCCGTTTTCCGTCCTTCACCGCGCTGTTATCTAATGGAGCTCTGCTGTGATGTGCGATGCTACGTGAGATGGCAGCAGAGCAGACAGGTGAAAGCCACTTTGTCATCACTAAAAACCACCTGCGAGCTTCCAACATGCTCATTAGCACCTTTTTGCTTCTCTTCTGATCGCCCGCCCCGCTGTTTCTCTGTCACTAACCCTCCCTGCTGGCGCCCAGCTTTGTTCTGAAATGTCAAATCGCCATCCGGCCGCTGACAAACGCTGACGCTGATTACAGAGTGAGGCCCGGACAAACAGCTCAGGAAGGGCACGGCGAGAAAGTGATGCAAGAAAGAAAATGAGAAGTCCCTTCAACCGGCCCGCCTGTCAGTGTGAGCCGTTGTTATCGATCCACAGGTTGCCAGATCAGAGCGAAATCCCCCTCTTGTCAGGTCTTAATCTGATCCAACAGC
This sequence comes from Xyrichtys novacula, assembly GCA_962446985.1. Lineage (NCBI taxonomy): Eukaryota > Metazoa > Chordata > Actinopteri > Labriformes > Labridae > Xyrichtys > Xyrichtys novacula. Next base: position 34,208,580 of record OY660869.1, on the reverse strand, counting down.
CTCTCGTTGAATTTCATTTCTCCCGGCGTTAATGGGCTCGCACTGACCACCCGCAGCAAACCGACTAACCCTACCTTTAAATGACATTACATCCATGTTTTTTTTTATTATTACTCAAACAGTAAACACCGGAGCTTAGCGGTAACACCTGTCAATCAAACTGACATGCATTTGGCGCCTGTTAAAGCTTTAGGTTGTGTAATTATAACTCGGCGAGCTCCAAACAGAGAGTGAATTATGTTTAATTTCCATCACTCAGGCCTGATTATTTTCATATGTGCGCTTATTAGTCGACTGGAGGAAACAAATGGAAATCAATATCAGACACTGCAGCAGGATTTAGCTCTGAATCAGGTCTGTCTCACACCATCATGGAAATATCGACATGGATTTAACACATGAGTGTTTACCCCCCCAGTAACTACATATTCATTCACCCAGTGATATAACAGGTCAGTGCTGAAGTCCAGAAGGACGGGCTGAGGATGTCATTAGACCAAGTGGAACCACAACCTGGTTTAAAGCAGAAATTAAAGAGAAATGAAACCAAAGTGCCAAAAACTGCAGTTCCCAGACTGTCCACTTGAGGGGGCCGGCTGCAGAAGCCAAATAAGCGTGGAAATAAAAACGTTGGCTACATCTGCGTTGGGATTCTTTCTGTAAATTAAAAAAGCAACTTTCTCAAAACTTTAATAACCAAAAACTAAAATACGACGGCAGACCTCGGACCCCAAAACAAGAACAAGATGACGTATAGCGATGTGTGAGGGGTGGAACTGTTTTCTACAGTAGTGCACGAGTTCAGACTTTTCAATCACCGGTCTTTAGCCAAACCCTGTTTGTTGTTTCCCACCAAAACTGGACCACAATCTACAAACCAGTGAGATGTAATGAGGGGACTTAAAAACGTACCCTTAAATTCCATCATATGCAGAACGGTGGAGAAAAGGCCTTCCCTCATGATTTATTCAAACTTCAGCCACTGTCCGCTATACGGCGGCAGCGCTGTTCACCGCCACCATAATCCTGCTCCAGACAGGAGTTTTCTGGACTGCTTTTAGACCAGTTTTGATTCTTCCAAAGAGAAAATCCTTGTCAGTTTCCACCACAGACGCGAGGATATCCACTTTCATCTCGGAAAAGTTTCACATCTTTCTAATATTTCTCCTCTTTCATGTTTGACCTCAGTGGGCGAGGCTTCTGAACCATGAATATTTAAGGGCGTAAACATGTTAATGAGGATCGATTTCAGCCGCCGCATTTATCAAGACCCCATTAATGTATGCTGGGATTGGTCAGATACGAACCCTTCCTTAAATCTCACGTGTGTCCTATCGTACTATGAATCCTGCGCTCAGATCTGTGCAAGATTGAAGATTGATAAACGAGGGCCTCCGTGTTTCAGGAGGATCGTATTTCACACCATGCAAACGGGCGGAGACGAACAAGTGAAAGGTTTTAGACGTCATTTCAAGTGTCTGATCTGCTGGTCTGGACAGAGTGGATTTCCTCCTCTGGAAGGACACAATCTACTGCTTCTATAGTTCTGTGTCTGTCTTTATAGAGACAATAACTCATTATCGCACGATTGTGTGTGAATTCGCGGGTTCTCGTCCTGCTGTCCGACATTCGCCACGAAATTTGCCTCAGAAACACACCCAGTAGGATTTTGTGGACGGCGAAAATCGCTGCCATTCCGCATGCAGTGGAAATTTAACGGTAAAGATTTACATCTCCTCAGAGTCAGCAGGATCCCCCCCTTCTGGTTCGTGTGCAGATTGCAGGTTATAGACACATCGAAATGTTGATGTTCACTGCTGTCCATGAAAATACATGAATTTTGTAAATCTGCATGGCGTGCATGACTGGATTCTCATCGTTGGAGTCGTTCAGGATGTGCCTGATCTTTCTTGTGCGATTGTTTTTTTTTTTCGCTGACTGCACAAAAACAAATCTGATTTTCTCAAGATAATGATGTTAAAGTTTCAGGGAGACACTTTTCGGCTCGTTGGAGCGTCAGAAAAGGAAATCCAAAATCAACTTTGTTTGGCTGCAGCTCTTTCGAGCATTCTTGACGCGCAGAGGCTGAATTAGAGAAATAACTATTCTTCCACCACCGTATATATGAAGAAGGAGAATAATGTTCCCTTTGAATTTTCATGTATTTATTCATACGGCACATAAGATCGAACCATCTGCTTCAGTTGCAGCGTTTCTGCGCAAAGACCCTAAACAACAAATGAACAACATAAGCTTCTACACGCCGGCTCAGACCTGCTGTCTCTGCTTTTACTGCACACCAGAAACTGTTTCTCCGAGCAGCTCTGAAAATCTCCTTTTTTTATTTATTTCTTTATTTCGTTACGACACTAACCCCGAGAAATGAAGCAGGTTGAGTTTGAGTTTCCAGTCCTTCGGCTTTTCTTTCATTTATTCTTCCAGGAAAAGGAGTCGAGCAGAAAGCAGAGGACTGGCAGGAGCAGACGCCTCGTGTCTCTGCGAAAAGAGCATTCGGCAGAGAGAGCAGAGTTGCCGTCTATTTTATTTCCTTAGATATGAGCCTGAATAAGGTCAGAGAATAACCTTTGAAGTAGTGCACTATAAACCACACAAGAGCCGCCCGAGAGACAGAGAGAGTGTGTGCGCGCTGTGACATTTCCTCCACCCTCTAATTTGAAGGCGATCCACTTTAAAGATATTGGAGGTGGAAGGACTTTGTGTGTTCCAGTGTTTTAGAAGAGTTTATCATCTGTTGACCTTCTCAGCCACAAAAGCCACAAGCTAAAGAAAAGAAAGGAGCAGAGAGAGAAAACCGCAGCTCCTCTCTCTCTTTCTCTCTCTCTCTCGTGTTCGGTAAAGATGTCGGACTTTGTCGTGAAACAGCTCGTGATGAAAAAAAACCAGCGGAGGATACAGTAAGTCTGTTTTTCTTCTAATCAATATCCTTTTACAGATAAGTTGTTTTGGGAGGTAGTGACGCACAGGGGATATTTTGAGCCCTTGGCTAATTGAATTCATAAATACGACGCGTTAGGAGTCTAATGGACATGAATCACCCGGACATTAACAGAAGGAGGTTGAAACCTTCAGTAGACATCCAAAGGAAAAAATCCTTGTGAGCTTCGATACTGAAAACCTGAGGGTCGAATTTAGTGCGGCGGGAATCATTAATCAAGAATTTTTCATCAAATACCTCAAAAAAACATTTACTTTTTAGCACCTGTGGAAAGTATTTCAGTGAATTTACTCAGTGAATCGTGTTTTATGAAAGCCGCAACATGATTTCGTCGGCGCCACTTTCCACTTTAGAAGTTTGTGACGTACAAAAAGAGAACTCTGTGAGAGGGTGAATTAAAGTCAGTGTACGTGTTTTTTTAAGTCTTTTACACATTTGATGCCATTAATAAAACTCACCAACACCATCCTGATGACTAAAGGTCCTTACACATCGGGAGCGTTTTTTTCATGCGATTATTTCAGACGTCTATTTTGTTTTCAAACCCGTATCCTGTCAATTCAAGCGTTCACATCAGCCACGTTTTCCTGTCGTGCGATATTGAGGCATTTATTTTTTTGGATCACGGTCGATTTTTCTAAAGTGTCGCACATTGTGTGTCCACTTCTGACCAATCAGATTTCATGTTGTTGCGACGTCCGATTCACCGGTATATCCAACATGGCCGACCGGCTGATTGTTTACGTGTCGGAGAACGAAGTGCTATTTGATAAAAAACACAAACATTACAAAGATAACGACCTGAAGGACGACTTGTGGAGAGTCATAGCGTCGGATTTCTCATCTGACGATGGTTTGTGAGCTTTAACAGTTTGATAAACGTCTTTGTTTGAACTTTCATCTGTGCTAACGTAACTTTAGCTCGTAAGCTAACCTGTTCAGATACAACATACCATATGTATTTTCTGTCACAGCACCATTAGGTCTCAGTTGTTACCTTACCTTTATGGATTATAGTTTAATGTTCTTATCTGGTACTGGCACCGACTCAGTACATGCTATCATGACAGACAGACGTCTCAACACTAGAGTCTGATCAGAACTGAAAAACACTCAGTCTGCTGTTGTGTCAGTCTTCTCACTTCCACCCGGGACGCGTCTTTTTCCCCCAGAAACTCGCAAAATCGCATCACAGTTGATGTGTTTGATATATTTGCGTCATTCCTGGTATGTAAGGACCTTAAAACTGAAGTTTGTTTTATTTAGACTCAGAAAGGTGTCTCCACTTTTTTGTTAACTCGGGTGACCGTACGTCCTCTTATTTTGGGCCTGTCTGGCTCTGGAGTTAATAAAATCCTTTAAGTGTTCGGGGTTTTGAGTTTGTGTCGCGTTGACTTAGTGAGTTAGAAACGCTTAAAAGACACTCGCTCTGACCCGAAAAACTCTTCAAATTAACTACACGTGACTCTGTGACTCGGCCCTTCGTGTAGTCGTCTCTTTTTGAGGATTCAGGATATGGTCATCCTGTTGTTAACTCATGAGCTCGTGGGTACACTCATGATCGGTACAGCCTCTTCTTTGCTGTGTTCAACCTGTCCCTTGGCTTTTCAGGCACACAGATGCACACAGATACACCTGCCTCCTCCTGCTCCTCCTCTCTCCTCCTCCTGTAGCTGTCTAATAGTTTGAACAGTGTGTTAAAGAAACAGAGCGTTTAGTTTTGCTGTCGTTAGTCAGTTTTATCGCCTCCTTCCTCCTCCTGTTGCACACTTCTTGACCATGACGAGACTTCAGATTCTAATCCAGGCCAATTTGCTAATTTCCAAATCATCTCTGCTGCTAATTCCTGAGTCATGCACATGTACAGATTCGTCCGCTGCATCTAAACGTTCAGATCAGAAACACGTTTGTTTACATTTGTTCCTCCAGAGAAAGAGAGACGGGGGACAGCAGATGCCGCCATGCTGGCTCTGCTTGTTTCTGATCATCAGCCACCGGCGACACCGTGACTCCCATCCATCAGAGCGGGTCAGCTGCTGCTGACACACACACACACACACACACACACACACACACACACACACACACACACACACACACACACACACACACACGGACAAAAATAATATGCATTCAAACAGAAAAGAAGCATATGTATGAAGAATGTGTGTCTGAATAAATCACAGTGTTGAGGGCATGTGCGCGCGCAGTGCAAGAGCGCACACACACTCACACACACATTCAAACCATGGGGAGTAAATGGGCTGCAGTTGCCATAGAAACAGTAGAGTCCCACAACATCCATTCCAGAGAGCCTTCAGAGAAAAAAGAAGTGTTTGTCTCATTTTTCGGATGTGTGTGTGTGTGTGTGTGTGTTTGTTTGTGTGTTTCTCAACATAAAGAGACACACACGCACACTCACACAGAACCAGTGTGTGTGTGTGTGTGTGTGTGTGTGTGTGTGTGTGTGTGTGTGTGTGGCAGATCCCCCTCTGTGATCACAAAGAGCAGCTCTCATCCCTGAGAATCCCATTTCACGGCCAGGCTTAGCAATGCTGGTGTGTTATTATGGGTGTGTGTATGAGTGTGTGTGTTGGTGTGAGAGGAGATTCGGGTGGAGGTGGTGTGTGTGTGTGTGTGTGTGTGTGTGTGTGTGGATGGAGAGTTTACTGGATTACTGGGCCGCTGCTCATACAGGTTGGGATTATTTCAAATAAGATGTGAAATTCCTTCAACACACCAACGATTGGAAGAAATCCGAGTGTGAATCCTCCGATGTGACTTCAGTTTTTTTTGGTTTGAATAGTTCAGAGCCAATTTAACATTCAGGTAAGACTGTAAAAATAATAATAATAAAACAGGTTGTTTTTGATTCGCTGTAAGAATTGAGCCACATGAAGGTTTTCTGATTGGACAGGTGAGTCAGATCCAACTGTGAGGAAGCTCCAAACAAATTCCACTTCCTATTTGTCTCGGGTTTTTGATGCTTGTAGGATATCTGACTTATTAAGTGAACTAAAACTGGCTGTGGAGGAGGTGTTTCTGTGTTTAAGGGCCCATATTATACAAAATTCACTTGGTTTTCTAACAGTATCCTGCATCCCCTGCATGTCTACAAACCGCCCCATAAATCAGAAAATTCGATCCTCTTTTTTTCTTGCTTGTTCCAACTTTCAGAAAATGTCTGCCTAGACGGGCGGATTGAAACTCTCGCCATCCATGACCTCATCGATGGCGATAACTCATCCCCTCCCGGTTGGTGACCCCTCCCAAGATGTTTGTTCTGCCCCCCCCAAAAATTTCCACTCAGATGCGATTTTTCTCCCTTCTAAATGGCGAAGGTGTGAGCAAGACACGGCAGTTGCAGCACAGAAGTCTGTTTCTGTAGACTGCAAGAACAGAGTCACAAGGGCAGGGCTTGAAGACCTTCGGCACGGTGCCAAATATCCGGCTTGGGATTTTTTCCCTAAAAAAATGTCAAAAAAAAAAAAAAAACCCTAGTCAGTTAGATCTGAATATGACCAGTAGAGGACAGCATTACGCTGGATAGCATACATCCTGCTGGAGAAGACGAAGAAGAAGAAAAAGACACATTAGTGAGTAGCGAATGGAAAATTTGAAACGATGGATGTCAGGTACATCAATGCTTGAGAAGAAACGGCGATATTGGAAGCTGGGCTTCGGTGGAGGAGGCTGAAAAAGATGGAAAGCCTTACGGTAGCTAGCGCTGAAAACTGAAAGAGCCAGGTGCTCATTTTTGTGTGTCGTGCACCGGAAAGCTTATAAATGACAGCAGTGGTAAAAGCGGTAAAGCTAGAAAGATTTTCACAGATTCGGACTTCCAGGATCAACAACTCTAAGACAAAACGTTGTCTAAACACAAATGATGCCTCTTTCATATCGTAATAGTGCAGACTACCAGCTACAAGAATCCCAAGAATTACAAGAACAAGCCATTCTGCAAATTACGCTAAAAGAGCAAGACGCTGCAAACAAAAGTCAATAACTCCACTGTCATACTGTAGAGACCCCAAAATCACCCAACACACCAAGGGACTCTTGGTGAAGCTGAGTCTATGATGTTAGTTTGAGAGTGACACCAAAGCAAACCAGCCACAGGACTCTGTTACAGCCAATTATTCTGTTTGATATTGAGAACATCTTCATTGTGCATCAAATCAAGTCAAAGTACCTGCAGAACTTTGACCGTCTGCTGCTGCTGCAGGGCTGCCGTCCTCCTCTTCACCTGAAACCGTCAGGATCTGCACATCCGGACCTAAGACTGACCTGTTCATAGTTGGACTGACACACCTGGATAACGTGTTGGGATTCGATTGTCTCATTCAGACAAGCTCCAGTCGATGATCATCTCCTCATGAACTCAACTTCGGCCTAAATGGATCCAGAAAGACTGTGAGTTTTCTGCAAGAAATTCAGATTCTCTCCAAACCAAACCATGAACTGTGTCTGACACACATTTGTCATCAACACCCTCCTCTGTTTTCTCTGAGCTGTTCAGTTTGCACACACACACACACACGAGTAAAGAAAAGTTAGAAACTGAAAAATATACATAATGATGCCACGAAATAACGACAGGAAGAAAAATGGAACAAACAGATCGAGATAAAACGTGACACTTTCAGACGATGCTTCTTGTGAATTTTTCAGACGCTCAAAGTGAAACCCGAGGGGGAAAAACCGAGGCTCAAAAGATTAAAATAAGAAAACACAGCCAGTGTACGAGATAAATCTGCTTTTATCTGATGCTGCTTTAAGACTTTGCAAGAATTAAATGTCACAATATTAAAGCTGGAAACAAAATGAACAGAGGAAATGAGATAATGACTCATTATCCTCAGAAATATTTGAAAAGAGTGGATTTGCATTGGAAAGAAGTGAAACAATCTCCCAACGCGCCGCTTTTATTTTCCCTCTTGTTTTAAGAAAACACTGTCAGATCGAAGTTATCAGCCTGAGCAAACGCCTGCTTGAGATGGAGATTCTTCTTCTCCTCCTCTGAAGTGATGATAGGGTTGTTGTGAACACTTTGAAGAGCTTTTTCTCAGTCTGAGAATTTCAATGTTAAAAAAAAAAAGGAAAACTCTGACTCTTTCGGCTCCGTCTCGTCCGACTTCTTCGCCTCTGTTTCTCAGAGGAGCTGAAAAAGATTTAGTCGGAGAGAACTTGATAGTCGCTGTGATTCTCTGTCTAGACTGAGAGAAGTTTCACAGCGTACGGTGCGAGGTTAAAGGTCAGAGGTCAGAGCGGGGGAGATATCAGGAAGATTGGGGATGGGATAAAGAGGAGAGGGGGGGAGCTGAAAGAGAGTCGGAGCGGTCCGAGGATTTAGACGGACAAATCCTCAACGTGGAGGAGATAAAGGAGACAAAGAGGAAGTGAAACATGTGACTTTAAAACTGAATCCACACAGAGAGGCGACCGCAGAATATCAAACTCCAACTTCTTCACAGAAATGGAGGATGGACAAGTTTATCAGACGCATCAGAGACCAGACAGGAAAACAGAGAGCTGCATTTACAGAGCAGCTGTTCTCATCTTCATCCTGTACATACCAGCTGTACTCAAGGTAAGCAAAGTCTGCAGTCTGACTCTCTGGAACAAACTTCATCCAGTATTTCTTTATTTTTACAGACTCTAATCCACCGTCGACTCGGACGTTATTTTACTGTCTTTTCACCAGGATGAATCTGATCGTCCTGAAATCCTTTGAGTGAAAATGACTGAAAATGGTGAAAAGACGCCATATTGAATGTTAAAACTGATATTTATCGTTGTTGATTTGGTAAACTGATGCACAACTCCTGACTTATGAGGTTAATTTGTAAGAGGTTAGAAAAATGGCGTCCAGAGAGAGAGACGAATCTGTCAAAGATAACATCCCTGAGTCTGAAATGACAGAAAATGTGAGGATTTCATTATTTAACTGATACTGGACAGGTGATCTGCTGGACCTCAGGTAACGCTGCATTAAAACAGACGTGACTCTATAGTGGAAATCACCGCATGGACTCAGAATCACTTTAAAAACACTGATAGTTGCTGTAGGTTCAAACTGCAGGAAGAAATAGAGGCTGCAGTGTTTTTTACTCTGAACACCTGGTGTGTGTGTGTGTGTGTGTGTGTGTGTGTGTGTGTGTGTGTGTGTGTGTGTGTGTGTGTGTGTCATCTCTTCAGTGTGCGACTTAATAAGGAGGATGGTTAAGTCCTGACTTACACAGATGCATTGTGTTGTTAATGTGTGACCACGAAACCCTCAAAATATTTTAATGAACTCCAACAGAGAGTGTGTGTGTGTGTGTGTGTGTGTGTGTGTGTGTGTGTGTGTGTGTGTGTGCTTGAAGTGAACAGAGATCAGATGGAGCAGATGGATGGTGATTGCAGATCTGTGATCCGCAGCCAATTAAACAGACACTCCCGGCGTCATTTTCTATGTTTCAGTTTTCAGTTTTTACCTGCTCGGAGGTCGAGGGGGACGTTTTTAAAACCTCTCAGGCATATTCAGTTCTGCACGTTAGAAGTCAGACAGACTAAAATGATGTTAGAGGACTTTATTTCCTGCTCTTACAGCAGTTTTTTACCCTCTGTCAATCACAAGCACAAACAAAACAACGCCGACTCATCAGCAGGAAAGTCTGAAAACTTCAGCCGGAGCTGACAGTTAACGCAACTAACGCAGAGTCGATGTCTCCGACAGTGTGGTAACATACAAACAGCTGACAGAGGACATGTGCATGTGTCATAAACAAAGACTCACACAGATTTACATACAGGATCCAAACAGAAGAAGGTCTTAATGTTGAGAACAAGACACTTTGACACTGTTTTTCAGGGCCAACACTCCGGTACTGTCAAACTGAAGTCTTCGGACACTTTAGGAAATAAAATAACATGGTTTAAAGAAAAAAAAAGAGCAATTTCTGAACTTAATTGCCCCACAACTAAAGTGGGAAGAAGAAAAAAGAAGCAATAATAATACAAAAAAATAAAATATAAATAAATATAAAAATTAAAACAAATAATAATAATAATAATAATAATAATAATAGTTACAAAAATAAAAATTGGAATAAAAATAATAGCAGTAAAATAGTAATAATAGTAAAAAAATAAAAAATATAAATAACAATAATAATAGTAGTAATAAAATAATATAATAGCAATAAGAATACTTAAAATAGTGGTAAAAATGGTAAAATGGTAATAATAGTAAAAAAATAAAAATAATAATAATAATAATAATAATAATAATAATAATAATAATTGTGTAACTTAAGAAAAAAACTTCAAACTCCAGGCCTAGTCATATTTAAGTCCCAAAAGCTGCAGTTCCCTTAAGTGTCCACTTGAGGCCATCGTCAAATCTGGGTCAGTTTACATAGAGCCTCATTTAAAAAGTAAACAAAGAGTTTTTTAGGGTTAGTAATTCCATTGGGACACCTGTTTAAACTTTACTAAAGAAACAAGACACTCTGGAGCGAAATCCTGAGACCTGCTCCCTGATCATTAGAAACTTAAAGCATCATTTATGGTCCTGATAAGTCTTGAGAATAAAAATTCAAAGAATAACAGGTAAAAACCAGTGACAGAAGTTTCTATTAACTGTGTAGAAAATGTGCCTGTCTCAGAAACACTTATTTCTGATGTGGATAAAACTCTACGCTCCCTGACTTGAAGGTTCGTCTCTGTGATGATCCTGCGTCTAAAGTTTTCAGACACTAAAGAACAATAATCTGAATCTGTCCCTGACAGGAAGAAGAACTTTCATGGACAGACTTTGGCGTAGTTACAGGACTTTGAATCCACTCCAAACACAGAAACAGAGCCCCGGTTTCCGGTACCTGGTCTATCCCTCTGGATTGAGCTGAGACAGAGATCAGCGTTCACCTCTCCTGACCCTGGATCCTGGTCTTCCAGCTCAGCCTTCTCCACCGGCTGACGTGGGATATTTTTCATCCCCCTGAGGAAGAGGAGTGTGTGTTTATGTTTGTGTGTTGGTGCTGGCTCACGCTGAGACACCCCTGTGAGGGTCCCGACCCACGTCCAAGCGAGAACTTTGATTCAGTGGAGATCAGTCCAATAGGGCGAGTTTCCTCTGATCAGTTCTGAGTCATTGATCAATCGGGCGACCGAGCGCAGCAGAGTAGATTGGAGTGTCTCTGTGTTTTCTCTCTCTCTCTGACTGTGTTTCCTAAGTGTCTCAGATTGGCTCCGGTTGAAGTTGCTCACGTGGACCGCACCACCTTAGATCTCCGGATCGATTTCCTCGCCCGCTGGTCAGTCATTTACAGAGCTGCCAGGTTGGTGTGTTGTTGTTTAACAGACATGTAAAGCTGTATTTGTGGGAGGAATTCAAGTGATCGCAGGTAAAATGACACAGAAACCTGATGATATCCTTTCCAGTTACGTTTATTTAATGTTTAGAGTGACTGAACGTCTGCTGTGATAATATTTAAATCGACTGGAAGTGATCAGCGCTCCATGTCCTGCTTTCTGAAGAGGATTTTTCATTCAGCAGATGGTCAGAGTTTAGTGAAAATAGTCCTCTGCCCAGAAGGAAATAAATCATTTTAGAAAACAGATTATTGTTTTTTTTTTTTCCATTTAGTACATTAAAGTAGTCTGATTAAAGGGAAGAGAGGATAACAGCTTTAGTGATATTAAAAATAGCAAAAACTTAAAGATACACTATGCAACTTTAAAAGCAACGCAAATCAGAAATGGTGTATGACACAGATGGACTTTACACTTCGATTTGATGCTGTCATCACATTTGTGAACCATGTGGAGCTCAAGATGGTGAAGTTTGAATTGTTCGTACTTTAACGACTGCAAAGACGAAACAACGTACTGATTAGTGATGTGTCGGTCGCAAACGAACCGGTTCAAAGAGCCAGCTCTTTAACGTGAATGACGGGATTTCTATCTTTTTATTTCTCTCAGAATGACGGGATTTCTATCTGCTTTATGTAGCTGAATGGTTCTACGAGCAAGTCGGTGTATTCATTGGGTGGATTCAGAGTTACAAGGGTCTGTAAATACAATGAAAACATTTGGCTTCAGCAATTTACTGATATTAGCAAATGTCATTTTCATTGTGAATACTTCAGTACAAAGGATGTAACACATACGTACATATGAGAGGCCAAACAACGCTAGATTATACTGGATTAGAAAACGTATAAGTGATAAAATGAAGAGCCGTTTGGGAGCCGAAAGAGACGATTCTTCTTGGTGAGCTGAGCCGAATGATCTAAAAAGAGCCGTAGTTCCCATCACTAAAACTGACTGATGTTGACGTTTATCCATTTTCTTCTAAGTAAGTTGATCCAGACCTGTTGCCCCGGCAACACTTTCCAGGTCCTCCTCCAGGATCCCGAGGTGTTTCCAGGCCAGGCGGGATATATTAGGGTGACCGTACGTCCTCTTTTACCCGGGTATGTCCAGAAGTTTTGAGTTAGAAGCACATAAAAAAAACACTCGACCTGACCTAAAAAACTCTCAAAGTTTACAACGCATGACCCTGAGACTCTGCCCCCACGTAATCTCGCCCTCTTTTGGGGGATTCAGAATTTGGTCACCCTAGATATAAACTGTAATCCCAGTTGTGAGAGAAATACTTGGCTGAGAAATACAGATAATCCTAATCCTAATCCTAATAAACTCAATGAAAGAGGAACACGACTTCATGTTTATTTTGATCGTGTCACGACTTCGTCCAGAGGGACTCGTCATAGTAAAGGTTTTTCTGTTCGGTGTTTTATGTGGATGAATGTGTTTCACAGAGTCTTTATCGTAGACGTCACGGGGCGACATTCATCATCAGGATAACAGACGTGAAACCAGCGGACGCTCTGACTCTCCTCCAGAGGACGGTTTCTTCTGAACTGGATCTTTGTGTGTCAAAAGCTCTTCTCCACTCTCTCCTACGCACCTCCTCCTCCTCCTCCTCCTCTGTTAGTCCCCTGGGCCAATTTTTGCAGGCAGCGGGGGACGAGGGGAATGAGTCTCCTCACAGCGAGGTGTGGTGCTGAATGGGGAGAGGATGATGAAGGCTGGAGAGGGAAAAGAGACAACACTTCACTGTTGGCAAACTGAGTGCAGACGAGCTTCACAAACCTTCTGCCTTTCTTTGTCAGACTGAAGAGCACCAGGCCTCTTTTTGTTAACTGGCACATTTATTTACTTCTCCGGCGCCCCCCGAGGACTCCGAGGTCGGCCCTCTTGTTTGTTTTCGCTCTGAATTGAATTCATTAATTTTTTAGACGCGGAGTGTTGAGGGGTGGTCATGAAATCAACCAATCAAAGCGAGCACTTAGGATCTCCTTTTCTCTGAGGGTATTTTGGTAAAAACTGTTTGGATAATCGAGATTAAAAATAATATTTCAGTGTCAAACAGGACTCACACTGAAAGTTTCTCCGCTTACTTTGGAGAGAGTTTGATCGTAAAGTTCCTCGCTCATTTGAATCAGGATTTTGTGAGTTTATAAACCTGAACTGAAGCTAATCAAACATGCGATGGTTGTTAATAAATATTGAGATACTTGGTGGAGGTCCATTCATCTGAAAAATGGAGGACAAACTGATGCTGATGCTGCACGGCGAACTAAACTTTACATTTTACTTGTTTTTATCATAGAAACTGGAGTCAGGAAAAAAAGTGTGCGAGGAGGTTTGATTAATTCGTAAAAAAAAGTGAAAACACAACAAATCCTCACGGCGAAGAGACCTCGACCATGTTCGATGTAAACAGACTGAAATGGCGTGAAGAGACCCCAAACTTTCTTACATGAATTCAAGTGTTTGGGAACTCCCGTCGACTCGATTCTGACATGGGAATAGAGCAAGCAAATCTTCTACGCTGACTGAACTGTACGTTTTAACGTGTATTTATCGTAGAAACAGGAGTTAGGGGAAAAGAGTAAGCGAGGAGGTTCGGTTATTTCGTAAAAAATTTGAAAACACAACAAATCCTCGAGGCGAAGAGACCTCGACCATGTTTGATGTAAACAGACTGAAATGGCGTGAAGACCCTGAACTTTGTTGCATTAATTTCCATGTTTGGAAACTCCCGTCGGCTGGATTGTGGCGCAGAAACGGAGCAATAAGTCTTTACAAATACACACAGAACATCCAGGTGTTCGAATACCCACAAATTACACAGGTTGATCATTTAAAAGCATCTAAAGTCAACACAACATTACGCACGCTTATTGTGAGTGTAGCCGGTGTAAGATTTCTCTGAGGCACGAAACTGTTCATAAGGATGAGACACCTCACCTTCATCTCTTTGATCGTTTCAGACTGCTGTGATGTTACGTTAGCAGAACATCCAGAAGCCCAACCATCATCGTAGCTAACACTGCTGTTCCGAAAGCTCGATACGACACATCTAGCTACATCTGCATAAGCCAGAAAAGTTAAGATTTCTGTCCGACCTCAAACTAAAAACACCAAAGTCCAGATTCTGGACTCAGTTCTGGACTCTAACGGTCTGATTGACACTATAAAGTGAGCGACTGGTTTTGGACTCAGCCCAGGTTGGTCTTCCAGTCTCACACTTCCTTTTTTAAACTTAAGAGGTCAAAATTTACATCACTATAGAGAAAAAATGGAGAAAACCCTTAAAGGGATGAGCTGTGTGATGGATTAAGACACTACTGTCCAAAAGGTGCGGTCTGAACTTCTTTAAAATGATTCAGTCTTTGTTGTTTTGCTGGTTCTTACCTTCTGGTTGAAGAGGCACTTTTTATTTTAATTTGTTGTTTTTTTCTCGGCAGGCTGTGGTTATAGACGGTTCTCAGCGCTGCAGACCAACACCAGAAATGATCCATAAACTGTATTTTATGAAATAGTTTCCAGAGACAATCCTTTCCTTGTACCTGTGTGTGCAGTTTAGTTTGTTTGGTGTTCAAAGACAAAAAGCTTTTCTCCTACACACACACACACACACACACACAGACACAGACTCGCACACAGCAGGTTGTGTCTCTGCTTGTTTTCGGCATCGATTGCAGAGATCGACCTGCTGAGCTTCACAACATCCAGTCAGTAACCAGTCAGCAACAGAGCGACTGCTCCATCGATCCTCTGCTTCACTGACTGACCGATTAAAAGCCCGACACGACGGTTTCCTGCCTGTTTATTAACTGACTGACTGCTTTCCTCTGCCTCTGTGTTCGTCACGCCCTGTTCGAGACCCTCCTGCGCTCCGTCCTCCCTTCTCTGTCTTCTTTGACTCATTTCCAGCCTCCTCCTCCGGGGTCGATGAGGGCTCCTCTGATGTTCATAAATGTTCAGGCTCAGGGAGAGGAAGAGTGTCTGAACCCAGCAGGCCGCAGGTTTGATCCCCACCCCTGGTTTTCTTTCAGCTCGGGTGTTAAAAGGGTTGAAGGCTCAATAGCTCGCAGTGTGACAACACTCGATGGACCGGCCGAGCTCATGATTAGCTTGGAAATGTTTTCATGGATTCATCCAGAAAAGGATGTCAGAGTTTCAGCCACTGGGAACATAAATCTAATCTATGAATACAGGGAATACCAGGGCCGGCGTCTTTATCCAAGTCTTCAAAAAGCACAAAAAAAAACAGCTGTGATAGAGATCTGAAATATTACATAACCGTAGATCTCACCTGGGCAGGTTGATGCTCTGATATTTAGCAGGACTGAGGTTAACAGAGGTCTTCTGGGTCTGTTTAAAAGCCAAATGTGTGAGAAAGTTCCTGTTTTAGGTTCAGGGTTCGGGATAAAACTGATACCGAATACCGAAAAGACGTCAGGTCTGATCTCCTTATTTAAGAATGGCGTGAATGATCGGTCATTAAAAAACAGATTAGAGTCGGGAAATTCTCATGATGACAATTCAGCAAACAGTTCGCTCAGTTTGGAGGCGTAGAAAGACGAAGCTCTGAGGAGTGGGTGGAGTGGGAAAAACCTCCAATTGGTGTTGAACCAGACCCGGACCTAAAGAGAGCCATAATGATCAGGTTTAGGAGTCGCTTAGAGACCTCGAAACTCATCAGTGTGTCATGAAACGCTCCAGACCGACTGACTCCGAATATTTCACCACCGTGGGCTCAAGAGGCGGGTCCAGAAGAAGTCTTACTGCGACAACAAAGACCTCGACTTTTGCCAACAGTTTATCTTGTGTTAAAATCTGTTAAAAAAGTCAGATACAACTGGACTGTGAGTCAGTCAACGACAAACTGACAGAACTAACTTTTCACAAATTCTCCTGTAACCACGGTGAAACTCTGAAAAACACAGAAAGTTAATTTAACGATCGTCCTAATTAGATAACAGAATCACAGATGTGTGACCAGCTCAGTTTCCCAGGTTTAAAACAGTCCAGGGATTAAAAACTTGTGGTTTTTCAGACAGTTTGTTCAGACGTCTCCATTAAAAGTGGAAATAACTAATGTGACCTGTTCAGCTCGGAAGAGTTTTGGCGTTGTCAGCAGGAGGTAAAGAAGATCTAGATCCCACTGCACAGAAAGACGGTTGGAAAAGAGCAGATCAAATCAGGTTTTTATTATTTCATTAGTCTCTAAACTGCATCAACTTCAACTATGATTGACTTTTTGTATTTGAATAAACTTGACTTTACAAAACCAAATTTATGTGACATTACCGTCTAGAATCGAGGGAAGTGAAAAAGACACATGAGAGGTTATAGTTATAGTTTCCACTGTTGTGTATCTTCACTACTCCCACCGTTCATGTATGTCCTGCCCATGTCAATCAGTCTTTTTCGTTGGTCTTTGTGATCCTAAAATTGAAATCCTTTAGTGACGTAAACTGCACCAAAAGGATCAGGTCTGGGACTTTTGGACTGTTTGTGTCGTGGACATGTGGCGAGCTCTGGGGCCTCGAAGTCTGACAATAGCTGCTCCAAATCTGAAGTCCTTAGGCGTAAATCCAGTGTGTTTAACGTCGATGGATTTGGTGTTCCTACATTTGAGGGGGAGGTCCAGCCGAGGAGTCCACAGACCAGATCTGCTGGTTGAGCTCAATAATAAGACAGCAGCACTACAGAGCGATTCGTCGACTCTCACCTAACCTGATACATCTACGCTTAGTGCGAACTGTTACATTATGGATGATGAAGCGTATTTTAGCCTCACCTCCAGCTGGCACGGCATCAACTTCACCCACTGATTCTGACTCCAACATTTAAAGCTCACTCGCTGTAACCTGCACTATTGTTGTGTTAATATGATCTGAATATTTCGTTTGGAGAGATTTCGGTCGATGACGATGACACCGTCGATGCGATGTGACGTTCCAGCGCTCAGGGTGAAATTAAAACTCTTTATTTACTCTGAACTCTTACGTTATAACGTCCCTCGACCTTTTCGTGGGCTGATATTTGCTTTAATTTCCTGTTCAAGTGTTTGGCTTGAAAGCAGCTGCAGGCTACAAAAACACATCAAATGGAAAAATTCACTTTTTTCTTCTCTTTTTTTTTTATCACAGTGAACCTCAGCTACGGCCATAAAGGTGAAATACCAGCACGCTTTAACATGACTGATGTTTTTGTGGACGGCTGATGATAAACTCTCCGCCTGGAGAGAGTAAATGAACAGGAGAGGAGGTGGAGGAGGAGGAGGAGGAGGAGGAGGAGTGCTGCTTCTCATTTATTTCTTTTTTTTTTTTTATCAGCACTGGGCTCCAGAGCCGCATGTTTTCACGGTGAAGTGGTAATTTCTCCGAGCGGAAGCGGATTGTTTCCCACCTTTGCTTGCTCGTCCTCCCACTCGGAGCTCGTTTGGAGCTCAGCGCTGCGTTTTTAAAGCTGTTTTTTGAGGCTTTCGTTGGCGAGGGCGAATGCACAAAGACCCTGTGAAATCACATAAACCCCCCCCCCCACCCCTGAAATGTTTCAGCCTGTGCATGCTTTTTAGCAGACGTGTCAGAGAGGCAGGAAGAGGCGGCCGTGCGAGGATGGATCGCATTAAACCCAGAGACGGTTTGTACAGAGAGATGATCTGACCTGGATGATCACTTGACTCTTGTTGAAATTTAACATACTCTTGTTCTACTTCTGGAAATCACGCTGTTTTTACTCGGTTAAAACAAACAGTCTCGAAAACCTGAGAAATGACATTGGAGTCGGATACTTTCGAGAAATCGCCACTCCTAACACGTCCCATCATCGTCGATGGTTTCTTGAGTCAGCTCTCTGAAGATGGAAACATGAAGTCAAACCATTTGTTGGTAATTTTACTCAAATGTTTCTGAGAAGAGGTCTTCGCAGTTTTAAAGTGACTGACCTTATTCTCAATAGACCCATCAAAAGTGGTCCAATTTTTTGAGCCGGTTTTGTCTGAGTGACCGTAAATTCCGGATGCAACCGCCGTCCCTCTCAAAAATGTTTGATTTCAGAGATTGCATTTAGAGCCTGTCCAAGAAAAGAGAAAAGTACTGTTTTCTATTTTGGTAATGGTCTCACCAAACCTGCCTCTGTAAATGTCACATCAGTCTCCTCATGTTGTCCTGGTTTTCTTTCATGTGATTATCCTGTTGGGGTTGTTTGTTTATAAAGGAGTGAAAAACGCCTCATCGCCATTTAAAGAGACTGTTTTCTTCATCATTTCAGACCCAACTGACCAAACTGAAACAGGTCCTCGGCTCTTGGTTTGAAGTACTTGGTCCCACCTTGAAACAAAACCTTCACTGCACCATTAATTTAAAATCAAGTCCTTTGATTAGGTGAACTTAAAGGCGTGGTTGATGATTGGAGAGATTGGTAATCGTTTCTATGGCGATCATGGTCCTGTAGTGCGATCTCCACGAAGTGAACAGAAAAAAGAACAGAAAAAATCCGTTCATCCTATCAGGTGCAGGGCTGCAAAAACACTGACCAATGGGAGCCATCCATCCTGGACAGCTCCTATTGGTCAATCTCCTGCTCTGCCTCTCCATCCAATCACCTCGCTGTATTTGACACACCCCTCTCCCGTAGTTCCGACTCGTCCCCTCCCACTCTCCCGGCCCTCCTCGGAGCTCTGAGCGGCTAAAAGTAGCATAGCAGCTTAGCTACAGGAGCTAACACTTTTGCCCGCCCCACCGCCAAAAGTGGGAAGAAAACGCAAGCTGACAGAAGAAAGGGCGGAGTCAATGTCAACACGGTAGCTGTCCAGGCAGCTGCAGACGGCGCTCGCTAGCAGAGCTGGCGTTTACTGCCGCTAGTCACTAACAATCCGACATGGTGAATCCTGTTTGAAGCTAGCGTAGGATCTTCTGCAGGCCGGCTTCTTGCTCTGTCAGAGGGGGTGTGTCGTGGGGAGGGAGATGCAGGTTCGAGGTGGGTTTATCGTGGAATGTGGGGGGTGGGATGCTTTTTTCAAATCTGCCTCAACTGCTTCTCAGATTGTCAACCAGGACTTCAAATGGACTTCTAAAATTCCTGCGATCACGGTAGTCCTGCTGAAACGGCACAAAGTCGATTTCTAGTTTTGAAACGACTGTAATATCAAGATGAAGCTGATGGGGATGGATTTTCTCTCGCACGTTTACACCTCAGTCAACTCCAAACTGCTGGTAGTAAAGAGTGGTATTTTGGGTGAATTCGTGTTGCGTTCACGTCCCCTATAACGGAGGAAGTGGGGTTACTTTAGTCCAAACGGGTCATGTGGTCGTCTGGTCCCATCGTTTTGCTAATGATTACCGTACAGATTGTCCTTCCTCTTTCTCTCCTTCCTTTAATTAGTGTTAACATGTAATCAGGGACTCGAACAGCCGGCTCGGCCTCTCGAGGACGCTCCACCGCCACCTGCACAGTCTTTACCCACAATGCTCTGTTTAGCTCAAGAGGAAGAGGGCGGCTCAGGAGAGCGAGAATAAGAGAGTGGAGGAGTCATCTTACTCAAATTCTACCACATCCTGGACTATTCTCAACAACGTACCTTCATGAAGTGACTCCTCCGATGTTTTAAGACAAATTATGCACCTTCTTTTGCAGATTTTGACAGATATGCAACACACTGTAATCTCAGACTCTGACTAAAAAATGCTTTTCTTTGCTTGAAGAAAAAAAACCTTTTAGAGACTTCTTTCTTTTTCCAATTCAAAAACCAAAATGCACTCTCTCCGATGTGGTGTGTTCTTCAAAGTGCACTCGCGGCTCTGCTCCGATCGTTGAGAGGACCGACTCACTTCACAGCAGGTCTTGTGACATCTCGAAACACCTTGCTGAAAAAGCTTCAGGTTTTTGTGAGGTACAGTTAAAGTTGGTATTTATACTCAAACAATAAGGACTCGACTCAGACTTGGACTCGACTCAGACTTGGACTCTACGTTGGCTCAATTTGCAGACGCAGACGCAGTATTTGTGGGTTTCCTGTAAACTTCTATGCTGAGATTTTGGCTGTCTCGGTCTAACCCAGGATTTCCACCGCATCCGGAACGGCTCTGATCCAGAACGGCCACGATTTTTACGCCAATTCCTACTGGATCAGATTATGAGGCGAATTCTGTGGCAGATTACCTACAGCAGGAATCGTGAGAACTCACAAGAACCTGCAGATTCAAGTGCAATCGTGCGAAAACGAGTTGTCTTTAGCCACAGAGGCTAACTATATAAGCAGTAGATTGTGTCCTTCCAGAGGAGGAAATCTACTTCTAGACTTCTAGAATCAGCATCTCCTCATCCATGGTGTCATCGGGGTGAAATGACGTCTAAAAACCTTCCACTTGTTCGTCTCCGCCCGTTTCCATGCGTTGAAATATGATCCTCCTGAAACACGGAGTCATGTCTTTTTTTTGCTGTATAAATTTTGGGTCTTGTTCCTTTTTTGCAGAGATTTTTCAGATTTTTATGGACTTCAGAAGATGAAATCTTAGACATCTCTGTTTTTGGGGAACTCGATTCAAAGACACACCGACACTTTAAGACAGAAAGGTACAAACTAGCTACAGTGAGGCTAAAACCGTGCACATGACGACAAAAAAAGGAGGTCACATACTGATCCGGGCAGGTTTTTCATAAATAAGTCGTGATCAGCAGAGAAAAGGGGAAATAAACGATGCAACATGACAACAACACATGAACAATACGGCAAGTAACCACAAAATCTGAACATGGACTCAAGAAGTTTCTGTAATCTGCAGTCGTTTCTGCATCGAGCACTGAGTAATAAGGTCGAAATTGTTGAACTATTTGCTCACGCAGTTTTTTACAAAGTGGAAAAAGTTTTAACTCTATTTCGTCAAAAGAACTCAACCTTTCTGATGCAAGTCAGCCTCAGTAACTGGGCTTTTTACAATATCGTACAACAAATGAACTTTGAGAACACTGAACAACTTTTCTGTCTATATCATTTACGCAAAGTTAAGATGCACTTCACTGCACGCTCGTTTAGATTATTTCAATCAACGTTTATCCTTTTCTTAATTTACCTGCTCCAGGCTAAAGTTTAACTTTTGACAAGCATGTCTGCCTCCGCTACAGTAGGTGGCGACAAACTCTCAGTCAGCTTGGTTGTTTCTTGGTTAACAGTCAGAAAAATGGATTAGCAAGAGGCTAGCAGGACAGGACAGCTCTGTACTATCTGTTAATCCGATTGAAAGTTTCTGTCTCTTTACGTCCTTTCTTTTTTCTCTCTGTCCCAACTTTTTAGACATGTCTCGCTGGTATTAAATTAAATCCTTTATTACTATTTTTATTATTTTATTTTGGTGGGGAGTTAGCTTTAACCTTTTCTACAAGCTGCTCTATATAAGGTTCAAATCAAAGCGCATGTTATAGTGAATTTCTTCGTGTAGGTTTAGGTATAAACAGTAAATTAGATCCACCGTCACAGAAAAGGTTGTATTCTATATTTGGACAAACTGCTTTACGTTTTTAACGCCTGCACAGAGCGTTCTCGCTCGTCTGACTGACGTCTGAAATTTCCAGGAAAAAAAAAAACAGTCATTTATTTTACTCTCCTAATCCACTGCAGCTCCGTAAGCCTATATGAGGCCCTTGATCCATAAATATAGATTTACCTCACATGTTCACAACGGCTGCACAGGAAGCTACACTTCAGTGAGCAAAGAGAGGCTGGAAGAAAAAAAAAAGACTCGCAGGTTTCCGAGAGGGCGAGGACTGATTCTGTCGGCATTATCAGGAAAAAAATATATGTTCCTGGAGACGTCTGTAATGTTACAGAAATACTTAACAATATGCCTGCGGTGTGGATTGCCCTCAAGACGCTAAAAACAAGAACTTGAGGGGATGAATAAATCAGCGGTGTCTGCATTCAGTCTGCTGAACACGGTCTCATTAATGTTTGACAACTGACACACTGTGCAGCCTACATGTTCTTCATATACGTAGGGTTCATATGAGAGTGAGTCAATGACTGAACACATGCACACACACATGCACACACACAAACACATAATCACTCAAACACACACACACTTCCAAGCAGTGTAACAGTAGAATATATCACAGTGAGTCAGAGGCTGCTGGATTTGACTTCTGCTTTTTGAAGAATACAAAGATGGATAAATGGAGATCTGTGTGTGTGTGTGTGTGTGTGTGTGTGTGTGTGTGTGTGTGTGTGTGTGTTCGCTCCACCAGACAAAAGACATTTTCTGCGGCTCCATAAATATCTCCCATTTTGTGTTTTCCTGCCTTCGTTCTCTTTCATCTGCAGGACGCTGACATCAGGTTTTAATGAGCGCTCTGTTGTTAGCATCATTAGCGCTAATGTTTATTATTAGTTGTTGTGCATCAGGACTCCGTGTTCAACACCGAACCAGAGCTGCAGCAGACGTGTGCGGTCATTGCCATCATGCTGCAGATTAAGATAAAAAAACAGAGTCTGTGTGGTTTATGAACGTGAACACAAACACCTCGACAGAAACCGCTTTGTGCTTTCACAACAGGAAGACATGACCGCACTCGCTCCTGTGTTTTTGTCTCTTTCTGGATCGACTGCTGACTAATTCCTCAGTTTTGTTTCTGTTTGGTAAAACTGTGTGAGTCTGCAGCTGAGTTTGTCTGAATTTCCACCAAGAATAAACAGTCTTCTAACGCTTTAACCGCGTCTCTCCAAGCCTAAAAAAGAGTGTGCACTCAGTCTGATCTGTTTTGCATATTAACACACGCCGCTCGTGTTTGACATGCTTCCCAATCACTTATTTTATTGATTATTTGACACCAGCGTTGACCGCTGACCCCTCAATCATCTTAACCTGCTGGTTAGAGAAGAAAAGGATCGACAGCTGTTCTTTACAGACGATAAAAACACAAAAACACAAGATAAAAACTTTACTTCAGACAACGTAGACGTTTATCCAACCTTACAGATGCTGCAGCTTTGTCAACATCCAACCTCGATACAAACATATAGATGCCTCACATGTAGAAATATTAACTACTCCTCTAAATGAATCTTAAAGCTCCTCTGTCCTCTGAAGTACTTACGAATCAACAGTACCCTCATATCATCTTAACACTTCATAAAAATGTACTTTTTAACTTTTGTGCAAAAATAAAACATGTAAAAAAAAGAAACACAAACTGAAATAATCAATATGATCATATCTATCGGTAACCTGCCTAATCAATATTACTAGTTAAACTCTAAATTTATACATTATCCATTCAAATATATGTTTCTAGAAACTCATTTAGCATCATTCAAATTAAACAGACATACAGAGCTCACACATACAGGAAAACAGGCCGATATGAGCAACTACGTGTTGAAATCAAGCCCAAAAAAGCGCGACTCACGAGTTTTACAAGCAACTTCTGAGAGAAACAAGAGAAACAAGCCTTGAGTCGTTTATAATAAGCGGACTTAGCAACTATGAGGCGTCCACGTGTGTTTTGTCGATGTTTAAACTTTTCTCTGTTCACAAATGCAGATCTAGGATGTACGCATGTGCGTCCAAACAGAAATAAAATAACGGCTAGGTTTTCAAAATAAAAGCAACGCACTTTTATAGCACCTTGATGATTTGTTTGACGGACCTCACAAAGGGCCGGGCAGGGACATCCAAAGGGCCGTAAAATGCCCAAGTCTGGATTCGATAAATCATCCACCTGTGGCTCATTTTAAAGCTGAAGAAACATCGTTTATGTGTTTGAGCTGCGAGGAGGAGTCAGAATTTACAGAAACCTCCTGAGTCAATGTTCGGATTTTGTGGTTGCTTATTTGGATTTCACTTTCAGTCGAGTTTGGACGTGTTTTTGTCACGTTGCATCGTTTATTGCACACGTGGTTGGATTGATTTTTTCTCTTCTTTCGACTCCTGACGTCTTCTTAAATCAGGCTGCTTTTCATTGCTTCTCGTATGTTAGTATATTAGAGTTGTATTGTGCAACCCAAACGCTAAACCCATCTGCAAAGCCTCATACTCTCACTCAGAGTGTTCTTGTTCTTCATATTTGGGTGAACTGGCCCTTTAACAGCGAGTCTGTACTGTGCCGTGGTTGAACATGCTGAGTATCTGCTCTGCTACCTGCTCCCTCCTCTCTCTCTCTCTCTCTCTCTCTCTCTCTCTCTCTCTCTCTCTCTCTCTCTCGCTCTCTCTGTGGGATTGAAAAGCTTTTTTGTTTCGCTCAAAAAACTACAATACCGGCAGACATGTTTAATATTCCTCTGCGTACATCAGATATTTTCTTTTGCATGAAATCAGATATTTGCCCCGTTAATATTCTCCAGCTTCCATTATGCACAAGAAAACATTTTATACTTTGACCAAGAAAATGATGCCTGCGAGGCGTTTCACTACAGGGGCTGCAGCCACACCGAGGGAGCCGGGGGGCTGGGGAAGAGCCACAGTGACCCCTACAGGGCGGAGGGGGAAGGGCTGCAGGAGGGGGACGGGGGAGAGCTGAGGTGGAGGAGAAGAGGAGAGAGAGAGGAGAAGTAAAGAGAGCGGAGGGTGAGGAATATAAAGGAGGACAGAGAGAGTTTAAGGAGGAGATAAAAGAGAGGGAAAATAACTCAGTGTGAGAGAAAATGTGGAGCTGAGCAAAGATACATGTGATTTATTTTCTAACTGGACTGATTCATGAGGATTCATTCACATTAATCTTTAATTTGGAACATTTGAAAATATCATTTCCAGCATTGCTTCTCACAAAACTGACCCTCCTTATATCAAGTGTCGGTCCTCCATAGAGAGGTAAAGGAAGGTGGGGTACACTTCTCTCAGTCTGGCCTCTTTAGAGTTTTGAGTAAATATTCAGAAAGGTAAAAAAACAAAGAAGAGATAAAAAATTTGATAGTATCATGAAGTTGTGTCATGCAGTTGTAAGAAAGAAGATCAGACTATCAGACTGTGAATAATAAATGGAAACAGTAGGTTAGAAATAAAGGTTTTCTTCATATTAATTATTATTTCTTTTTTTATAAAACAAATGATCAGGATGAAAATGTAGTTTCTTAGTCTGTGTGTCTTTAGAGATATACTGTGTTTGTAATTTAATCTTCTGTGGAGTTCAACAGATTCTGATGTTAATGTTAACTTTAATTTTGAACCATGTTCACAGAGTTTTTCTGGAGTTCATGTCTTTTTTTTAAATCTGATTTGTCTGTCTCCATCTGAAGAAACCTGTTTTGCTAGTTAAGCGGCGCACCATTTTGCACAACATGAAGCTCATGGTGCAAAGAGGTTGTGTTAACCATCTTGATCATTTAAAGGTCTTTTAGGGTTAGTGTGTCCAGACTGATCAGAGTGTGTCTCATTCCCTTTAAGGTCCAGGTGCTAATGGAACGAACTCAGAACAAACCCTGTAAACTCCAATCGAAGCATCTGGTTGCACTTCAGACTTAAGACTGGGTCCATCTGAGCCATGATAGCTGACACCAATGTAAGGGTTACAGTACGCTATGGAACAGCAGCGATTTTTGCCATCCGCCAATTCCTACCGGATGTGTTTGTGAGGTGAATTTCGTGGCTGATAAGCGTCAAACTACCAAGCAGACCAATCACAGGAATGCAGTCCTACATTAGATGCATAGGCTTCTATGTAGGCAGAGCGTCCTGCAGACTGATGCCTCATTCTGTGTTGTTGAATTATGAACCGTGCTTCCATGAGGTGCAGCTGCATTCTGCACAAATCCATTCACAAATCCGCCACGTCACTTATCATTGTCATTTTTTCACCAGGAGCATCCGGTCCAGACCGAGCTGCCGAGAATGACATGAGGACTAAACTCAAACTCTTCAACTTATTAAAACTTGAGCTCATTAAGAGACGAAAAACCAATGATCCAGAAGCATCGTCTGCATGTTTCATCTCCTCACTTTGTTGTCATGGCAGTCTTTTTGTCTGTTTTTCTGTAAATATTAAAAGTCTAATCAGAGTGAATTTCAGTGACCCGTGGCGGAAAATAGCGGTTACATAATGTTCCTTTTGCTTCATCAGGTCTGGGAGAAACAGCGTCTAAGACAGGCTGATTATGCAGGTCAGTTTTATAAAAAGAAGATTACACAATGGCAATTATGTAATCAGCAGATCAAACGCGGAACAAAAGATAATGGGACAAAAGGTGAAGCATGCGTAGGCAGGGAGGAAGAGCTGTGTGTGCACAGCTGTGTGTGTGTGTGTGTGTGTGTGTGTGTCGAAGGGTTTATTATAACCCAAAGTTTGCTTGTGGCTCATCAGCAAAAAGATGAACTGTGTTGAAAATAACAGCGTTTGAGAGTTTCTGAAAGGACTGAGGATTTTGAAAGTTCCCAAACATCTTTCCACCATTGTTGTTGAGTTTCACAACATCTTTGAAGATGACTGTAAGACCGACAGAACAAAGGACCGAATAAACTCTCACATCCACCAAAGCTGCAGCGATACAACCGATACAAAAAACACCAGACAATGACCCAAGGTGAGTCATGACGACAGAGAAATTCACAGTTTAACTTAAAGACAGAAATAAACATGTTTCCTCATCAGGTTAGACTTCTAGAAACATCTGACTGAGAAACAGCAGATCTGGGACGAGCAGCAATGATACGAACCTGGTTAACGTTATGAACTGGTTGTAGTTTGTTCAGGTTTAGACACAGTAAAGACGAACTTCGAGGAAAAGTCAAGGTTTGGATTTGAAAATGTCAACGCTAGCTTTGGTTTAAAAGTCACACCCAACCATCATTTCCAACACCCTCATTATTTTTAATTTTTTAATTAAATTTAATGTTTAATTTACACATTTAGTTAATAATATTTCTGGCTTAATCACCTTGTTATTTAGCCAGAATTCCAGGTTAGTTCATGTTAGACTGCAGCAGCGACTGTGTTTTTATACCTCCTGTTAGCCACTAGCTAACACATTTTGTGGGTTGTTTAGATACATAATGAGCTGAAATTGGAAATGTCGCCACCTACTGTAGCGGAGGTGGACATACAGAACTTGTTTTGGTAATTTGAGTCTTTACTGGCGTTCGTAAACTGGGACGAGGACGGTAGTCCGGTCCAGATGTGTTCGGGCTGAAACCTATTGATGACGTCACGCTATTTGTGGTTACGGAAGCGATTTTCGCCAGATTAGGTTTCATGGGATTGTAGTTCTTCAGAGAAAACATGGACGAATTTTACGAAGAAATCTATCGCTACTTATCAAACAGGACTTCTTCTTCTCTTCTTCTCTTCTTCTCGCCTCTTTTAGGTCGCCAAAGAAAATGTGGAATAAAAGCAAAACTGTCTGTTAATAAACGGAGATCCTGAGTACATTTTTTTGTTTTTCCTTCAGAAAAGTTCACATTTAAAATTAAAGCCATCTAAAAATTACAATGCACTAAGTTATTATTCTTTGTATTATATGGAGAGAAAATTTCAATTGAATAAACAAACAGAAATAAAGAAAACCGCGAGGGGCTTTAAACTGAACACATTTGACTTATTAAATGGAGCGCAACGTAGTTTGTCCGAGTGGACTTGCCATAGTGTGACGTCTTCAATAGGCGCCAGGCCCCGAGTCGATCTGGCAGCCCGAACACATCTGGTACCTACACCGGTTAAAATCGAGACATACCTGAGCCTGTGAATATCCTACATGTGGACTTGGATTGTTGAGGAGGAGTGATGATGGAAATACTCAGAATAATCAGATCTTTAGGTCTGTTCACCTTTCATAACTATGTTCTTCTTTGTTGTGCTGTTTTACACAGAAACGTTAACAGCTAAAAGTCCCGTTATGGTTGAGGTGGATTATTGAAAAGTCGCTGTTTTGGAGTTTTCAACAACACAATCCAAACAATCGGACATACAATAGGTGTTTTTTGTGTTTTAGTTTCAAGTTGACTGTTCATGTTTCCAACTCTCCGCCCTGTCGTCCTGATGGAGGTTATTCCTGCGTCATGACGATCAGGCTGTTCAAACCACAAACTAACATTTAAAGTGATTCTTGAGCTGATGTTTTCGACACGTTCACTCGCTGTGATTTCAGAACCACGACATGTGCAAACTCGTCGGATGATTGCCGATCTTTCCTCCACCTGCTCGCACTTCCAACACCACCATCCTCCTACTTTAACGACTTTCCACCCGAGCGTTTCCTCCCTCCTGGCGTTTGTCAGGAGGTCGAGGGGTTGCCAACCCAGATGACCGACGGGGTCTTGCCAGAGCAGGTGTTTGGCCATATTGTCACGGCCGTTAATTACCCACAGTCCCCTGCAACAACACGGGCACCGAGCAGGCACCATATTGCCGCCATATCGTCATGACAACACATCAAACAGACACGGCGGGGCCAGGAGTGTGGACTCGGGGCCTGTGGTGGTGAATTTTCATGATGATGATTATGAATAGAGGGGAAATAATTACAGCGCTGTGCTCGCCAGAATCTACTCCGTCCCTATGTGTGTGTGTGTGTGTGTGTGTGTGTGTGTGTGTGTGTGCAGGGTACTCCAAGCTTTGTGGTGAGCACCACCCAATTCCATTCCAGATGAAATGGGATAGCAACACAATTATCTCAAGTCCAATTCTTCAGGCCTATTGTGTCTGTAAACTGAGCCTGAGCGAAGGATTAATGTGTCTGTGGGGTTTAGAGAGGAGGGATGGAGGGAGGAAGAGGAAGGGGGGGCTGCACTGGAAAGCTGTTGCTTCATCTCTCTGGTGAATAGACTCTCTGCTCCAACCATCAGTGAGGTGGAGAGAGAGAGAGGCAAGAGAGACGAGGGAGGAGGGAAAAAAAACCTGATCTGGAGGCAGGGGGAGGAACGAGGGAGAGCGACCGGCCGTCAACGACAGAAAGAGAGGAGAAAAAAATCAGACAGGAGAACAAAACAGCAGCCTATTTATGCTGTCAGATGTAATGAATGTAACGAACATAACGAGTATTAACCACACCGCCCACCATGAGAGCAGGAGGGAGACGGAGGAGGGTTGGCGAGGGAGATAACGAATGTAAATCATAACCATCATGGCCGTCACCACAGCAACAGATTGGCAAAAACACCGGACGGTTCTGCGATGAGGAGACTCGGCTTCGTGCATCTGGTCTGATTTATTGTTTAATGATGAAATGACGTGTAAGACGCCCGAATCTCCAAATAAAAGAGTTATAATGAGGTCACTTACTCACAACGAGAGTTACTCAGCTGGAGGTGGACGCCGCAAGTTCAGAGCGACGGGATCTTTCGCAGCCGCACACCTGAAACAGCAGAGATACATGATGGGAGAATGTTCTGCTGTGTCCCTGTTTTCAGGAGAGTAACTTCAGCACATGAGCGGGGTACGATGTTCGCCAAAACACATACAAGCTAACGACTGTTGATATATGAATAATACGTTTATTCAAAATGACAGCCAATCAGGATGCGAGCTGACTGAAGCAGGAAGATTTTTATTCACAGCAAACACAGCCATGTGAAATGCGTTGTTGATTCGTGGTAAAATGACATGAATGAGTCGAACAGAAGTTGGTTCCAGAACAGATGAACTGGATCTCGAAGCAGCTAGCTACATTAAGCAAAAACCGTCCCTGCGGCGGCCATGTTTGTTTCAGCTGTAGTTGTGTTCAATGAGCCCAGTTGTTAATGAATAAAATCTATCGATGAATCATTGTTAAATTATCAACTCACTTAAAGGGATATTCCGGTGTAAAATTAATTTAGGGTCAAACACACTTAAACACCGAGTTAGACACCCGTCTAGAGATGAATGTAACGACCGCAGGAGCCATAAACAAACCTCAACCAAAACGCCACTCTATAGCCACAAATAATGCTCAGAACAGCACCTAACTTCATCAACAGGACATATAGGGTCACAGACATAGTACTAGACACCAAACATCTTTTTAACTTTGACTCATTTCTTTAACAAAGAGACTAAACACAACTCACCTACTCTCTTCCAGCAGCTGCTTGTTTGTACGGAGACCTTATTTCTATAAAGTACTGATCGTAAATGTTCTTCCTTGAGCTGCGTCACCCCACTGTTGTCCATAATGGACTGGCCCGAGGTCTCACTACAAACAAGCGGCTGCTGGAAGAGAGTAGGTGAGTCACTAGCGTGCCGTATTGCGTCTATCGAAGTGCCCAAACACACAAATTTATGCTAGGTTAACTACACAACGAGGATTTGTCATGTTTGCACAACTGACCGGATACTCCAACTGTCTAACTGACTTTCCTCGAGGTCGCTTCGTCTTATCCCTGTTTCGATATCAAAAACAAACATCAGTGTCGCATCCATGTCACCAGGGAACCTACATGCTGATTGGCTGTTGGAGCGTTAAGTGATTCACTACAGCTCAGATTTTTCAACTCCTACAAAATAAGTCTGAACACGTCACGAGTTTTCATGAATTAAATGTATAATCTGTTTAAAAAAACTCAGGTCTAATCTCACCTTCACACCGACTCTACGTGTTACTCACTCGCAGAAGTGTTTTTGTTCCCATGTGGTGTAAACACAGCGTCAGTGTGGAGTGCTGTGTTGTCCATTTTATCAGACTCCAGGCGAGGGGTCAATCCCATTTACAACATTTGGTACCAAATTATGATTCATTCATTTTGGTGAGTGTGGGAAAATGAACACCAGAGGGGGGGACTGGATCCTGTTTGCAGCCTTAATCCTGCTTGTATCAGCAGGATTCGGCGTCTTTTGTTTCCAAAATGTGAACTCACCAGCAGAAAAGAAAAGCATTGACTAAAGTCAGCTTTCTTACAAAACCAAACTCCAAATATTTGTGTTTTTCTCCTCATAATAAAAGTGCAGATTCCTCTTAGTATTTGAGAGAGAAAGTCGCCCCTTTGACTCTCCAAAAATCAATCACGCCGCTGCCGCCCCTACCTGCCAAAAACAAAACACGAAACTTCTCCGTCCACACTTTCCATCGGCTCCACACCCTCAGGCGGGTGTAACTCTGCTGGTTTGATGTTTCTTACACTTCACAACAACAAAACAACCTGCCTCCCTGTCGAATCAAACCCACAATGCACCTGGTGGATGTCAGACCTCAGCACATTCACTCAGACGGGCCTGGAGGGAGGCGACATTTTGCTCCTGCGCCATCAGTCCGCCACTGAAGGTTTCAGGCTGCAGGAAAATAAACACATCAAGTGAAAGGTTGGAGATGTTCAAAATGATATTATTCTACTGAGTACTACCATTTCATAACAGTCAGTCAGATGATAATGTGTCTGATGTTGTTGTCGGGAGCAGCAAACTCTACGAGGATAAGAAGTCACTGAAACCGCGAGATCATTCAAGTATCTAATAATTACGATTAGATGTCGTCATTTTAAAAAAGTGAGAAATACCCTCAGATAAAGGAGAAATCTACTTCTTTACGTTGTTGAGGAACCTTTCTGTAAGAGTTCTGTCTATTTAATTCTTATTTAACGACAAGTAAAGTTCGTATTCGGGTCTCCTGGTCTTGGTAGGGTGATTTAATGGTGGTGTAATTCATGTGCAGGTGAGTCAAGAGGTCAGGTGACCCAGTACATGGAGAAATTCTGCAGCTGATCACAAAAGTTCAATTTTTTCCAGACGCTGGAGCATGCCGGATAAATTCAACCCGTGCTGGAAAGGAAGTCGGGCACAGACACAAAATAAAAGATCCGGCTTCTTTTCAAAATAAAACACTCCGTGTTTCAGGAGGATCGTATTTCACACCATGCAAACTGGCGGAGACGAACAAGTGAAAGGTTTTTAGACGTCATTTCACCCCGATGACACCATGGATGAGGAGATGCTGATTCTAGAAGTCTAGAAGTAGATTTCCTCCTCTGGAAGGACACAATCTACTGCTTATATGTCTATGTGCAATCACACAATAAGGAGGCAACTCCTTGTTGTGTGATTGCACGTGAATCTGCAGGTTCTTGTGAGTTCTCATGATTCCTGCTGTCCGTAATCTGCCACAAAATTCACCTCACAAACAGATCCGGTAGGAATTGGCAGATGACAAAAATCGCTGACGTTCCAGATGTGGTGGAAATTTGGGGTTAAAGCGCATAAATAACACTTAACCCAGCCGAAAAAATTGTTGTGTCCTCTTTTTAGGGATTCAGAATATGGTCACCCTACCTTATTCCTTTTTAGTTTGATTCACGGTTTCACCCTCAAGCAGGTCATGACAAAAAACACCATCGACTTCATCGTTTCTGCAGTCGCTGAACTACAAGACCAACGCTGAGGCTACATCCAGGTTCTGAACACGCTGGACTTTTACACCACCATGCACTTTAGGACCACGTCTGTGTGGTCCAAAAAGTTGAACCCATCTCTATTAAGATCAAAGTTTTGACTGAACTGGCCCCCCGCCGGCCTGATCTCTCCGCACGAGCAACAGGAAACCGAAATGATGGCCGCCATGTCGACTTCACGACAACATTTCTTTCTTCAGCGAAGGCTTCGGGGGGTTGTGGACGGTGAGGACTCGCACTTAGAGATATTTATTGATCTCTACCCTCCTGTGGTTTTCCAAATTGACCAGAAGACAAGCCTGTTGTGCTTTTAATGATTGACCAGCGGAGCCAGAATCAGAGCACATCCCCGCTGCGATTCCCTTGTGAGGCATGATTTGAATTTTCATGCTCAGATTCATTATCGTAAGAAGGGATTCCTGCAGTCTGACTCTCCATGTATGACCGGCTCTGCTATCATTAAATACTGCCTGTAAGCCGGCGGCGAACAAAGAGGAAAAAACACGTATGAACAACTATTTTGACAGAACTTTTTAACAAGCAAATCCTCCATCAGAGGAGGATCCATTGAAGTATGGAAAGTGTGCTGTGTTTTCTCCGAGTGTGACTAATGACGACGAGGTTGTCAGACTTTGTTGAATCTCTTTCAGAGGCAGGCAGGGACTCGTTCAGGCTTCTTTGAACATACCATGTATCTGCGGAGGGTCCTTGTGCTGCGTTTTGAAAATATGTTATCAATAGAGCATATCTGAGGCAGAAAACGCCTGAGTGCTCCTTTATCCCGTATGGATATGGATAGTCTTTAAAAAAAAATCAATGCCGCCGTGCCTCTTTGTATTGTAAATGCTTCCTTTTATAAACAGTCACAGGATTCATGAGTAATGCCGGAGTATAGAAAGGCGAAAAATCAACACTTTGGGGTTTTCAGAAAACATGAGATTGAACACGGGAGCAGCAGATTCTGCCTGTAACTGCTTCAAAAATGAAGGTCTTTCATTGAAAGGAGAAAAAGCAGATCTATGCCCTACTTTTCTTTATTTCTTCTCTCGCAGTGATTGTAATAGAAAATGGGTCTTTGTGTGGATATTTGTTTGTGCTCTGAAAAGAGTAAAAATAGCACATCACTGTATGGCTCACGGTTCGAGAAAAGAAGTTTGTGTCCTTCAAAAGAGGAGCTGAAAAGGCTTAAACGCTCCACTGACTGACTTCTTTCCCGCCTGTTGCTTTTAGCCATGACCAAATAAAGCATCTTTGCACTTCACCAGCTTTTAGTCCAGACAGCTGGAACCGGAGCGCCGTGTTTTGCCCTCCTCTACGGTCACACGTTTAGGGGCTTCCTGACACCTGACCTTATAAAGACACATGAGTCTGTTTCTGAGTGGGTGTAGGAGCTGTCAATCAAACCCGAGTCAGGACCAGACCGGACCAGGGTTTCACTGATGAGGTTGGTCTCAGTTCACTTGTTCATTTGTCGTTGGGATATGGACCAGGTGATGTCCGAGCTTCAGCTCAGCTCTCATCCTCATCTTCCACCGTTTTCACCAAAATTCACCGGGCGTAGGGTTCGTCGTATGTCCTTGACATGTTTCTGGACAATTTCAGGAGTTTCTGTTGTATTTTTCTTTTTTTTGTTTTTTATTGCAAACATTTAACAAGACATGCAGAGAAGTAAAGTGCAATTAGAATTAAAATAGATACAAGAAATAACAAGAAATTTGAAAAAAACACCAACGAAGACCATAACGAGAGACAAAAACAACAACAACAAAAAGTGAATGGTACATCAGCAATAAAGGCAAGCAGAGCAAAAATACAAATGAGAGAGAAGTTGGGAGTATCAGTCACAACTCTTCAAAATGTACGGTAAGGAATATTGGGAGTATAAGGAGTACAATGTATGTGGTTTGGGGACAAAATGTTATATAAAATAAAATAATAATAATAAAGAAAAAATTATATAAAATAATAATTAGAAAAACAACAACGGTTGTTTTCTCTGTTCCTGTCGGATGTTTCTTCGCTCTGTCTTTTCTAAAGATTTCAGGATTCATTCGATGTCTTGAAATTTTTGAAGGCCACTGTTTTACCTGATCCTATCGGTGTGTCGTTACATTAGTTTGATTTTTATGCTAATTTCATTTTCACGTTTGGCTCTTGTGACTCTGAGATGGGGCTCTGTTCGTCCTACTTCCTCCAAACTGCTCGTCTGTGCATTTTGGTGAACATAGACTCAAGGTCGTTACACACCGGTAAATTAACAAAGCAACACAAAAATGTGAAAGATTCAGCTCCGACCTTACCTATACACATCTGGTGCGACGCGAATAAAATTTGCATATTGGCATAAAAATTCGCCACAGGAAAACAGAGAGAGAGAAGAAGGAGGAAACAACGGCGACTACATCCTTAAGTGATGATGACCTGGTCATGGTTGTGAGCCGATTAAATAACAAAAAGAAAAACAAGAATCAAAGTGTCCGGGAACATCGAATACTGACCGTGCGACAAGAAACGGGGGAGCTCCACACAACGATCCAGGAGGTTAAATTGTGTCCTGAGAAATTCTGACAATACTTTAGAAAAAGTCTCTCAAGAACTGCTCCATCAGCCGACTCCACGTTTGCAGAAGGAGAGAACAAATTACAGAGAGACGATTGATCCAGAGCAACGGCTCGCTACATATCCAAGGTAAGATTTATGATTGGCGTGAGATTTATGTAACAGTTCGCCAACAAATGTTCACAAAATTTGCTACAGGGGCAAAAAAAGTCGCTTCTTCGCTCAGTGGAAGTTCGTAGTTGGTTTGGAAGCTTGTATGGAAGCATGTTTTTCAGATACAGTGTATTCCTGTTTTTATGATTTGCAACATAAGCCGTCCTGTTCATCGGTAATGACAAATATTTTACGTCGTGCTTTAAGTTTGTGCACGACCTAAAAACTGGTGAAAACTTTGATATAAAAACAGGACTTTTTCATTTCACAAAAGTCGTATCTGGAGGAAAGGTGGTTGATGAAGTTGCAGAAAAGGATCCACAGATTTTCGGAGTCAAGGAGAAGAACTTATTTTCTTTATGCACATTTTCCTAACAGCTATCACAGTCCACTGCCAGCTGAAGCAATCTGCTGGTGCGGTTCAGCTCCATGAACCTCCAAATCACTTAAAATCTCAAACATGGTAAATCTGGTCCAGGTCTGAAGATGCCAAATTTCCCCTTTAGGTTCTGGCGCTAACTCTTGATCATAATCTGGTCAGAAACGAGCCCCAGACGATCAAACTCACAGGAGATACTGCTGCTTGTTAAAACCCTTTAAACAGTTTGTTTCATTTACTGACGGATCTGCTATTAGTTTCATTTATCACAGGCAAATCCTGGCTCCTCATGGTGCTGTCTCTTAATCTGTATGAACGCCGTTCAGCTTCACAGCTTCACTTTTAATTGCCCGTTTGCTCTCTGACTGCAGATGAAGCGCGGAGCATCAGGCTGGATGTTTGTTTACATCGTTAAAAACACATGAAAAGATTAAAAAATGGGATAAACAGAAGAGAGGCCGGAGATCACTCACATCGCTCCCACGTCAAAAAGGCTAATTTCAAAATTCAGAGACTGGAAAAACCAGAAAGACGAGGAGACACAAACAACAAAAACAAAAAAGCTAAATTTAAAAAGTAAAAACTGAATCAGGGATCCGGAGAGACGGAGAAACTCGGCGTCTGAAATCATCGGCTGCCCTGAAGGTGGTGACGGATAACAGTGAAGATAAACAGGTGAAAAATGAGTGTTTCTTCTTCAGCAGACATCCATGTGAATAAGAGCTCATATCCACTCCCTCAAATATCTTTTTTTATTGTTTTAACTTTATATTTTTACATTTACTTGTTTTTTTACACATTTACTGAGTGAAGACTGGTCACCATCCTGCTGCTCGGACTCCAAACTCGGGTTTCATTTAACTCGAGTCACATCGTCTTAGGCTGGTGATCCGGGGTCCACTACACCTTCAGGGTCTGGAATTGTTTTCATTTTAGTTTTGCGATGATTATGAATCTTTAAAGTGAGATGGATTAGGTCCAAATGTACGGCTGAATTTGTTAACTTTGAGAGCACTAAAATGCACAGAATCATATGATGCTCTCTTGATGGTCCATCGACTTCGAGCTGAAGTAAAAAGAGACGATGTTGTGTGCAGGTTAGAAATAAAAAATAATTAACTATTATGGGTCTTAATTTTTCTCGCTGTGGTGTTTAAACTCGTGTCTGTGTTGATTTGTTTCTGCTGGTCGTTTATAACAGTCTTGAATCCTGTTTATTTTGTCCTCCGTCGTGGTGTTATTGGTGTTTGAGACGGTCTTTGTTTATTAAAACCTGAACCTGCTGAAACTTTTAGAGACACAAAAGCAAATCCGACACCAAGAATGTGCTGCTGGACTAGTACTGAGGTACTCGAGATCAATCTGAAGAAGTCTTTTAACCTTCTCTCGAAATCAAAAGTTATTTAAATCAAGATCGGTGTAAATGAGACCATGCGCCCTCTAGTGGCCTGATGAAGTACATAGAAAATAAGAGCAGACTCAAATTTAACGTCATGTTGCTTTTAAAGACATAAAAGTAAATAAAACATTGAGGGATCCGTTTTTAAACACTGTACCTCATTCTTAGAATGAGCTGTTATTTCCCACTGAGCATCAGACTAGAGGCTATCAGACGTCTAGTTTTTATTTTAGACCAAATTTCAACCGTCTAGATTCTGTATATTTTTAGGTGGAATTTAGACGCTGCACTTTTATAATTATTTGATAACTATTTACTTCAGAAAGCAACTATGAGTTGCAAAACTGATCTCCAAGAACTTAACCAGAATCATTATGATAGCCATTGAGCGATATACAGTGTAGTTTAGATATAGCCCAGGTTTAGACTTAGTCTAAATTTCTAGAAAACTTCATTGTGGTTGGCTGATTTTAGACCAGTCGTCAAGGCTACATTTAGACGTCTATTAGACCAAAACATGCTCAGTGGGTTAGTCTCAGTGACTTTTTTAACATGTTTTCACATCTGTTTAACTTTTTAACCCTTTAAATACCTTCAGCCTTTTGTAACTGTGCAGTCCATTCATGTGTTTTTACACAAATCCAGTTCTTGTGTTTTTTTGCAACACAAATTTGATCATTATAAGAAAATGGTTCATAAAAGCAAATATCAGGGCGTGAAATTGGTGTTTAGTTTTTCAGTCAGCGGGGGTATGACGCGGGTTTTAAAGAGAAAGCATCAAGAGACGGCAGACCGATAGAAACCTTCATCTTGACCTGGTCTGGGTCTTGGTTTTGACCTGGTCTCGGTCTTGGTTTTGACCTGGTCCTGATCCCTAAATGTCACAGTCATGTCTCGGTCTTATAGAAACTGAAAAAGTGCACACTGGGATTCTCCCTGAGAGAGGAGACCCCCTTTGGGTCCACTGACAGGGTTCACATGCTGGGGGATCCGTGGATGTCAGAACTGAATTGGGAATTCGGCGCCCCTTTGCAGACATTAGGGAGTTCATTTATCCCATAATTCTTTTATTAGTTCGGTTAATGAGGAAAACCCGATCAAGCGAGGAACCGGCAGCTGTTCAGGAAGCTACAAATAATCCGATGATGTGAAGGTACGGCATAAAAGGAGCCAAGACAGTTCTCTTTAACACGGCGCAGAGCCGGAGGTGAAGAGTGAGAAGACTTAAAACTTGGGGCAGAAAACTAACTTGAGTCTTTGTGCTTCAGTGAGATCTTCTTTAAATGGATAAATTCAGGATGCTGCTGTTTCTGTTTTGAACAAAGCAGTTTGAGACCATTTTATCTCTGCACACACAGTTGTGTTTCTTCCACTGCAGACCCAAATGTGCTTTCAACTTTTCAAGAGTGAACCTCGACAAAGAACGGCGTCTTTTAAATGCAGAGAAAAAGAGAGAAAAGGCAGAGAGAGAGAGAGAGACAGAGAGAGAGAGAGAGAGGAAAAATACCGGCATGGTGATGAGCGATAGAGCAGCTAATTGTGTCCTGGGAGATAAAGACGGCGGCAAAAGAGAGAAGTAGAAACTCCCTCTTGGTTATCAGCTTCCTTCTGAGACGGCAGCGGCTGGCTCTGAGGTTCGTCTTAAAAAAAAGAAAGAAAGAAAAAAAAACTTGTTAAAAGAAATAAAAAAGGTGTGAGAAGGCACAAAGGACGCTTATCCACCTTTCAGAGCGCCGACAAAAGAGAAAAATCTCAGCTCCGGCTAATTACAAGCGAGGTGATGAAAGAGACGGAAGGAGACAGAATAGAAAGAAAATCCCTCCTTTTTTCTCACCTGAGAGGAGGTGGAGGGGTCAACAGTTTCACCCCCAGCCCAAACTCAATCCTGTGCAGGGAATCGTGGGAGGAGGAGGAGGAGGAGGAGGAGGAGGTCGATGTGATGGACGTGCAGGTGATTAGCGGATGTTCATCTCCGTCGTGCCGCCGCTGCCGCCGCCACAGAATGAAGAAATTAAAGTGTCCCACAATCAAATGGAAGCGGAGTGTGTCCTTGCAGCTCTCTGTTCTTTTAAAGATCCGGCTGTCACATGTTCGCTCGAGCTGCTCCACAGAGATTTAACCTTGTGGGGATTTTTTCTGACTTTGAGACACTGCAGACTTATGAAGGTAGAAAACCCGGTGAGGGTGGAGATCCTTTACTTTCTGTTGGGTTCTGAGAATCGTGTATTTATATTTCCTCAGACTCCTATAAAAGGTTTTTAGCATCAATCTGAGACAACCCTCCAAATGAAGTCGACCACAGATCTATTTTTTAGGGCACCGGCCACTTAAATTATTCACCAAATTCATCAAACAGACTGTGTTTTGAGTGATTAATGAGCTTTTTGGACATTGATTGTTTTGGGCTCATAGTGAGTTCAGTCGTCAGTACTTGTAAGAATGAGAAGCAGTGTGTTGTTAAGTGTCCTGGGCTCCCTAAAAATAGAGAGGAGGCATTACTCTGAGATAAAACTAACAGTACTCAAGTCTCTGCAAAGAGACTGTGGACTCAGATCGACAAATGAAAAGATGTTTTTGTTAGGAGCTGACACAAGGTCCAGAGCTTGAAAACACCAAAAACATTATTGACATTTTCAGGAGCCGCCCCTCCTGGAGAGGCAGATCATGAAAATATTTCTGTTTGAGAGGAGAGCTTCGCAGAAAAATAGCTGAAAGTAATGCCACAAACAGAGGAAATCTTAAAAGAGACTTAAAATAATGCCATCGACAAGAAATAAGGAAAATAATGCTGTTCAACATCTTTGCAGGAGAAGCAGAGAGTTAAAGAGTGTGGACATGATCAGTTTACCGGAGAGGAAATTATGTCATTTTAGAGTATATATATCTTTGCAAGAGAATCTGAGAGTTAAAGAGCTCGGACATGATTAGAGCGCAGGAAAGGAAATTATGTCATTTTAGAGTATATATATTTGCAAGACAAGGTAGAAATACTGCTGTTAAAGAGGAGATCTTTGCAGGAGAAGCAGAGAGTTAAAGAGCTTGGACATGATCAGTTTACAGGAGAGGAAATTGTGTCATTTTTAGAGTATATATCTTTGTAAAAGAAGCTGGAAATACTGCTGTTTAGAGGTGATCTTTGCAGGAGAATCTGAGAGTCAAAGAGCTCAGACATGATTAGAGCGCAGGAGAGGAAATTATGTCATTTTTAGAGTATATATATTTGTAAAAGAAGCTGGAAATACTGCTATTAAAGAGGAGATCTTTGCAGAAGAAGCAGAGAGTTAAAGAGCTTGGACTCGATCAGTTAGACATCAATATAAGAGCTTGGACTCAATCAAACACATTATATTTAATTGTGTTTAAAAACATGTGTAAACTTTATTAAATATCAGGATCATGCACAATTAGGTCCACATCGAAAACGCTGAGTGAATTCATTTCAGCAAACCTCATATTTGGTTCAAAACCTAATACAGAACTGATAATGAACATCTCTGCAGTCACATTAACAATGATTCTCCACCAATATTTCTACAAATCCAGCCGCATGTTGCTCTTCCAGGTTAGCATATAACTTTATTTTCTGCACGCCTGCCTTTCATTTAGAGCTTCAGGTTTACAAAACACTGAGTTATCCAGACTCTTGATGAAAACAACACTTTGGTTCAGATGGTTTACGTAGGAGTTTGTTAAAAGACGGCTAAAAAAAATATCCTCATTTTCATTCACACCTCTTGAATTGATAACGCTAAAAAAAAAAAAAAAAAGAAGTCAGAAAAGAGAAACCAGCAGGAAGAGACGAGACAAAGTCAGAAATATACGTAACAAACCTCATTCTACCTCTGGCTGTCAGTGGGTGGAAACCATCATGAGTGGGAGCGGAGACAAAGCTGTTAATGTCAGAGTTCAGCCGGTTTGTCATCGCCAGCATCGTGCAGGAGAGACTCTCCACGCTTTGAGCTGTTACCACTAAGAGACTCATGAGGGGGGAAATTTGGGTGCTGGAGAAGCAGCCGGCAGACAAACACACAGTCTGTGATGGTAAATAAACAGGAACCTTCAGCCTCTCCACGCTCCACTTCTCTGCTCAAGAGCCATAGCCCAATGTCAGCGCTAAATTATCTGTGAATACGGTGACTTTGTCAAAGTCACTGCCTGCAATTTCTCCCCACGCACACACGGATCAGAGGTCTTTTCAAACTACCTGTTAGCCCAAAGTCACACAGGCTTTCTTTTCTTCTCTCTCTGGCAGCACTTCGTCTCTGTTTACCTCCAGCTGCGTTGGGTCTTTGCAGACTTTCAGGTGGATGAAACACCAGAAAACAAACGCTGAAATGAGCCTTACGTGCTCTTTGTTCTCCTGCTTTTATTCTTCTCTGTCTTTTAATTTTTTATTTGGCTCAGCTGCTGCATTTCGCTCTTTTTTCA
The DNA here is from genome assembly GCA_962446985.1 of Xyrichtys novacula. Taxonomy (NCBI): domain Eukaryota; kingdom Metazoa; phylum Chordata; class Actinopteri; order Labriformes; family Labridae; genus Xyrichtys; species Xyrichtys novacula. The sequence continues at coordinate 34,167,079 of OY660869.1, read as the reverse complement.
CCCTCTCCCTCAAAACTTTCCTGAAACTTTAAACGTATTATGTTGATCAACACCCCAGCCTGGAGCACGATCCTTCTTTTAGCTCTTTTGCTGTTAATGCAGTTTTGGCTTTTTGCAGCATTTTTGATTTCATGTGCAGAACACTGAACTATAGTTTTTGTTTTTGTATTTTTGCATTTGCATAGAGGATGATGAGACTCGACCAGCTAAACCAAATGATTCAACATTTTAACAGACTGAGGAATAAAAGACTTCCTCAGTCTGTTTAATCTAGTTCTAGGGACTCTATATCTCCTGTTGGATTGCAGCAACTGGTACTCTTTAAATAAAACGCGTCGGGTTGGACTAGATATTGTCTGTCGATGACGGCACTCGTCTTGTATATGCAGCTCTGAAAACTGGCTCAAGTGTTTGGCGTACAATCCTCGAGCAGATGCTTCGCAGTCTCCCCTTTGTCGAGTTTTAAGTCGTAGTGAGAGACATCTATACCATAAATGGACTCCATACTGTGTAACATAAAGATCTGAAACACACTCATGTAATTGCCAAAGCAAATTCTTATGCGTGTTACACAATGGTTGATAAAGGAATCTGAATCTGAATAACACTGAGGACAATAGATCAGGGCTGCAGCTAACGATTATTTTTGTTGTCGACTAATCTATTGAATATTTTTTCATGATTATCTTCGTTAGCACCTTTTATTGGACCTGCGTTTAAGCTTAAGTTACTTTAACCTTCACACTGTTACAAAGGCTGGTATTTGCTATACAATGAATAGACGTAAACATATTATGTACTTGTCTCTTAGGCTGATGGTTAATTAACAAACGAGTGTGTGGTTTAAGAATATCTACTTTATTTGTGAACTCATCTCTCTACAGGACCTGATGATACAGGGGCTCTGGGGTGTCGACATTTAAGGTGTTCATGCATCGTGGTAGCGTTACCATAGGAGGAGAGTTCAGCTTCATAGAGATCACATTTAACGTGTTTCGCTGGTGAATTTTCAGTAAAATGTTCCAAACTTCAGAAACTTTGGGTCGGAGTTTTTGAGCCTCTTCGTCTGTTTGTTCTGTCATAATTTGTGCGTTCTTCTTCTTCTCTGTTTCCTTGTGGGATGTAAACAGTAAGCGATTCTGCCTCCAGCACTTCCTGTAGTGCACTGCAGTTACAGATGAGCGTGAAGCCGCCGGTGTTTGATCTACAACAACAATAACACGACGCTTCGACCCAAAAATTTTTGTTGTCGGCGTAATTGAAATAACGTCAACAACAAAAACTTGTCGACGTGAAAATTTGAGCAAATCCTTTCAGCCCTACAAAAGAACAATAACTGAACAGAAGTAGTTTAGAAGTTGTTTAATTTCTCTATTTGCAGCAGGTTTGTTCTAATGAAGACAACTCGGACTGTTGCAGAACTTTGGCCCTTGTCGGCCACCGTAGTTGAGTCTCTGTCTTCAAAATGGATCCATCTGTTACTGAGCTAAAATAAAGGACTAAGGTGTAGGTAATCCATCTTGAACACTGACACTGTTGATGTTAAATGTTATTAAATATTATTGTTTGTTTATTTTTATTGATTTTAACATAATTTTATCTTTGAGAGGGCGAATAGTGATTTCGACATAATGTGAAATATTTAGGGGCGCCATAATTCAGACTATGTTTCATACCCTGATGGATCCACCTGAGGGATCTTTGACCTTTGACCACAAACTGACTTCGATCAACCGTCAGTCTTTACACACAAACTCACCGGTCCGGTAAAATGGTAAAACGCTTTGGATGAAACTCAAATAAAACAACAAAACGATGAAACGACATCATGTCGGAGATGTCGGAAACATCTGAACCGAACAAATCGGTCCAACAGACAAAAACACTCTGTGATCCCGGCAGTGAGTCCAGATCTGGATGTTCTCTGAGTGAACGCCAAGAAGCTCCAATCAAACCACGCCGTAATGTTCCCCTCCACCTGCCCGCCTGCAGACACACTCTCAAAGGTCACACTCCACAATGTGCACTTCAGTGCTCTTCACACACACTCACACACACACACAGGCCGTCTTCCTCTCTCTCTGTCCTCCTGATAAGGGAAACCTGCTGCAGGTGATGTCACATGACTTGACAACAACGACGACGATCTTCAACACGACCAATTATCAAAAATCGCACACACACAGAGTCACACACAGACACGCGGCTATTGAAGTTTCATTTTGTCAAGTTCATCGATGTGCCAGATGAAGTGTGATATCCGCTGAGAGTTAAATCCTGGGACAGCCAATCAGCACGTCCGCTCCTAATTTAATTAATAACTCCTCCGTCTAATTAGCAGAAGACGGGCTGGGAGGAAAAACAGCTGCAGTCACCTGGGCCTCTCCACTCCTTCACAATCCTCTGAAAGATGAGAACGACAAGATGAGTCTCAGGGGGCGATAGGAGAGATAAGTGTCGAGCTGTGTGTGTGTGTGTGTGTGTGTGTGTGTGTGTGTGAGTGTGATCGCAGGGTGTTAGAGGTGCTGATCAACTGTAAATCCTCCGAGTGTTTCTTGTGTTTCCAACAGCAGGAAAGCCACCACCGTGTTATCTGCCAGCGGTGAGAAATGTTCTCCAGTGGGGGGAAAAAAAAGGGAAATGGCGTCGGGCGTACCGCTGGGATTTGATTGACAAGTTGTGCAGCGGCAGTGGCGGCAGCGGCGGGGCTTGTCAACGCACGCCGTCTGGTTGTGCCGGTAATTAAAAGTGATTGAGATGGCACTCGTACATCCAGAGGTGATGATATCATCAGGGCGTGGAGATAAAAACATCAGCGCGGGAGGAAACGCTTCTACTGCGGGGTCGGAGGTCAGAATCAGGAAAGTTTCTGTTTCTTCACCAGAGGGACAAACTAACTTCTCGTCTCCAACATCCTCACCTTCTCCAGATGTTCACAGTCTGAACATTTCTCCTACTTTATTCATCTCTTTCTTTGGTAAACTCCTCAAACATCGGTGTGTCTGGAAAGTTTCAGATCACCAACAAAAACATCATGGATGCCGTGAAAATGTGCGGCGTACTCTCCAGAAACTCGATTCTGTCAGCTGTTGTCATCTTGGTCTTTATGATGTGTCTCTGAAGGACGATCAGGACAGGCGAAGGATGTTGGCGAGAAACAGCAACGTGACTCAATCAGGTGAGAAGATCGTGCAATTTGACCTCTGAACCCGTCAGATCAGGTCTGTGACAGCAGGATGTCTGCAGCAGTGATCTAGTGATGGGAGGAACTGTTCTGTTGACTGTACTGAATCTTTAAGATCCGTTCAAGGAAACGATTCGTTCAAAAGATTTGTTCACTGAATCAGCCAAAGAGTCACCCGGGAATCCCACTGGATTTGGAACGGCTCTGCTTCACTCCAAACCAGCAGGCAGATCAGATCCGCAAGCATACAGCACCCAACTGATCCGATCCACCTACGCCATCAGGGGAGATGCGCTCACGAGATCTCTGGGCAAGATCTCACGAGATCTCACGTGTTTCCCCGGGAGTCATAGAATGAGATCCGCCGACCGGTGTATATAAACCCTCACATCCCACAACCCTGGCCTCTCCTATTATCAAGCTAAAAACATCTCAACGTACTGATTTTATTTTATTTTGAAAATTAAACGGATATTTTACTCTGTAACCGCATAGAAATTCTGCAGCTGCTCGTGCTGCACTGCACTGAATTAATGCGCCGTGCTCCGGCGTCCGGCAAAAATGGAAGCCTTGCGTGTCTGATCTGGCCGCCGGAGCCAATCTGCAGTGGAGCCGGACATCGGACAGATTCTGTGGAATCACACTCATTGATTTATTATAGTTGCGTATTTGATTCGCTTGCCGTGCCAGAGCCTGTGGGTTTTGCTCGTCAAAGGCGGCAGTTCCTCTCCCGACCAGGACGCCACGCTCGCGGCTGAGCTCAACTGAACTGAGAAAGGAACGAATCAGGTCTCAGAGTGATTCCATTCACGTCGTTCACTCAACAGTTCTGTTCTTTTGAACCAATCGTTCATGAACGACACAAACACTACAGAGGATCTCAGGGACCCCCAGAAAAGACCGAGTCTTAGTGACTCTACTGGGACACGATGGTTCAGAGTTAATGACTCTGTAGAAGTCTGCAGAGGCGTAAGTAAGACCCGGTTCAGAACGATGAGCTGTATGAAAAAGGAAAGTTTTGAAGCTGCTCTTGAAGGTAGAGAGTTTTTCATGCATGCTCATGAATCACAGAGGAGGACCGCTCTCCACTCTGCAGGTTTTAGCATTTCATGGAAATGCAGGGAGCTCCCTGAACAAAACCAAGCTGCAGAATTAAACTATTGCATAAAGTAATTCAATCTTATCGTTGAAATATTTTGATTAAATACATAAAGTTTATCCGGTAAATGTTACTTTTATTACAAAATATATTTCAAGAAGGAGATCTTCTTTATCAGTGCCCTGTACGATCTGTTTTTGGCAGATCCTCAGAGTTACAGAACACCTCTGTTGGTTTACAATAACAGGGTTAGAGTCCGGACATGTCTCAAACAGGCTGAAGGTCTTTTTGTCACATCCTGGGAAACTCACAATCCAGTGATGGTGGAAGAGAAATAGTCGGGAGGTCATCAAAATTTCATCCTCTGGCTATTATGAATATCTCCAGCTGGATTCATGGAAATCTCCCTGTTTGGACTCGGCCACCAGCTGGGTAAAACCCTGCATAATAAACTGAATCTGACCTGGCAGGGCACATCATTTGCACATATATTTCCCAGGAAAGAAGCAGCGGATAGAGAGTCCGAATCCTCCACCGCATTAAGAGAGATCCACTTGTTAAAACGCTGAGCTCCCTGCGAGCGTTTGGGCCGACTCTGCTGTGATAAAAAGCCTCTGATGGCGGGAGGCCTCCGTCTGGCTTCCCGCTGAACAAACAGACACATCAGAGCAACAGGAGATGGTGAAGTGCCCACCGCTCGCCTCCGCCGTCAAGTTGCTTGATGTCGCCTGAAGTGTAAAACAGACCCCAGTGACTCGCTGTTATGGAGACGGCAACGAAGCTAGCAATGGCTCTCCTGACAAGCTCCCGTTTCAGAAGAAGTTTCTCTATCTCCCAGTCTCTCCCTCTCCGGTTCTCCATATGCATGTGAGCCGGGCGTACAGGTGAAGTGGGAATCGCTTGAAAGGAAATTGAAACACAAGGAAGTGGGTGACTGTGGAGCAGCGAGGCAGAAGACGAGTGTGCGGACTGGAGTGGCTGCCTCTGCGGATGATTATCATTACGGCGGCTCTGAAGGCTGATGGACTCTGTTAGTTCAGGTCTGCAGAGCCGGAGCTATCAGGGCGCTCAAATCGAGTAAAAGAAACCAGGCAGGCAGGCAGGCACAGGGAAGAAACACCTGAGCCGAGCAGAAACACACGATAACACACTTTCACCGGGTCGAAATACAAAACCTGTAATCACGTGATTAACACTTAAAACACACATGAAAAATTACATGATATTTTTGTCGGGTCGGGACTTTAACATGTTGTTGCAATTAATTAATTAATTACATTAATATTATCTTGTTAAAAATATTAAAGGGATATTATGATGTAAAATTAATTAAGGGTCAAACACCGTAACACCGAGTTAGACCCCCCTCCAGAGATGAATGTTGCCGACCGCTTCTTCTCTAGTTATACCAACTTTAGTAACGACCGCAGGATAGAAATACAGAGAGCCACGCCCTCAACCAAAACGCCACTCTATAGCCACAAATAATGCTCAGAACAGCACCTAACTTCATCAACAGGACATATAGGGTCACAGCCATAGTACTAGACACCAAACATCTTTTTAACTTTGACTCATTTCTTTAGCAAAGAGACTAAACACAACTCACCTACTCTCTTCCAGCAGCTGCTTGTTTGTAGCGAGACCTCAGGCCAGTCCTTTACAGACTACAGCGGGGTGACGCAGCTCAAGGAAGAACATTTATGATCATTTCTTGGTTTGGTTGTGTCTGTTTGTATACTTGTTACGGAATATTGTTGGTTTATTTATTTTCTAACATGTTTTTGAGAATTTATCTTTTCTCTCTTTCTTTTTCCCTTTTCTTTAGAAGACTTGTGGTGTAACTCAGACCATGTAGTTAAAGAGTCGCCTTGCTAAAGTTTTTGTTTTTTGTAAAAAGGGTAGGCAAAATAAGCATGAGCTTCAGCCTACACCTTTTCGATTAGCTTTATGATGCTTTTGAAATTTACTATGTATCTGTTGTGGGTGGATTTTAAATGCTAATCGAATAAAATAATTGAATAGAATATAATTTCTTCATGGAAATACAATCAGACCGAGACGGCGTTTTGGTTGAGGGCGTGGCTCTCTGTATTGCTATCCTGCAGTCGTTACTAAAGTTGGTATAACTAGAGAAGCAAGCGGTCGACAACATTCATCTCTGGAGGGGGGGTCTAACTCTGTGTTACGGTGTGTTTGACTCTAACTTAGTTTTACGCCCGAATATCCCTTTATGCATATTAATCGCACTGCGGAACGTTTCTCACCGGACGAGTTTTAGGTATACCGCTTTTAACGGCGCACCCCAATGTGAGTCAGTGCAGCAGTGATTCCGGTCCCACCCAGCGGATCAAAAAATGAATGAAGAAATTTGCAACAAGACTCCGGTATCACCTGAATGCTAAACATGTTGCAGCTAGCTGGAAGCTAACGTTAGTCCGACTCCGAATACAGTGACCCACACCCTAACCCACACTCAACCAGATGAGTGGATTCAGAGCGAAGATGAGTGAGTCCACATCCGAAAAAAGAGCAAACTCTCTAAGACCATAAGATTATTTATTCATTCAGTTCACTATTCGTTCAAATGGTGTAGTTCACTCATGATTAATGATCCCCAAGCGTCCCCCATGGTTTATGTTGACCCGGCTTTTTAGCTCTTGTCCGGTCTACCTCCGTTTTAAGCGCCCGTTATTCCTCCAGAGTCTCCGGTATTTACTTTGTTTTCTTGCTTGTGTCGGCAGTCGTGGCCAAAGGAGGATTCAGACAATTTTCCGAACTTTCTGGTTGGTTTCTACTGTCCGATATTGTAGCACGCTAACTTTGTTTGGGCTCCTGAACGACACGGGGGAGCAGCGTCTGCCTCACAACCAATCAGGTTAGAGGAGGTGGAGAACGGCTTTGTTTACAGTCAGAAAAATGTTCAAATGTTGACGACACAGACATAAGAGAACACAGAGATATCGTTGTATCACCAAATGTCATCAATAACTAATAACTATTGACTGATATTAAACACTTTTTTGTATTTACACCACAAAAAAGACGCTTCTTTAACGGACTAACCTTTAAGTTCTCGTGTAACAAACTCTACTCCGACTCCCGCCGCTGTTTACCAAACCTCCGTTATTTCAGGGCGAGATTGATGGTCGTGTTTGTGGCACAGTTGTTTATGAGCTGTACAGAAACACATCAGGTTGATCAGGTCCAGGTAGTAAGCTTTGTGACACCTCATTAGATATTTTGAAGCTCAGTCAGCGTCTCCTGAAACCTGGAGGATGAAGATGAAGTTGGTTTCATCGTCTTAATGGAGCAGCTCAGGTAGAACTTCATTCATTTTCTCCTGGACTGTTTCCCACAGCGAGGAATATTTTTCATCAGTGAAAAGAAATGATCCGTGTTATGTTCTTTCTGTGTGTGTGTGTGAGAGTGTGTGTGAGTGTGTGTGTGTAGCTGCTGTCAATAACCCTCCAGCACGACGAACAAATCGCCCCCCGCAGAGAAACAGCGATGGATGTTTCTCGCCGGCCGTGATCATCAGTTCTGCTCCGCCGCCGTGAACAGCAGCTCCCCGAACAAACAAAGACGCTGAAAATCTGCTGAAAAACATCAAAACATTTAGTGGTCAGCTGCGTCCGGCGTGTCAGCCGGCAGCTGTCACTCACACACACACACGAGGTGGAAAATCAGGTCTTGGCCTGCTGAGTCCCGGAGCTTTACGGAGCTCGTCGAGGGCGCTCCGGTCCACGGGGCTGCTGAGGCGGCAGGAAAAAAAAAAAAGGAGGCCAGCAGAGGAGGAATCCGCCGCCGCCGCCTGAATCCGCTGAGCAAGCAGGTCGAGACTTTGAAATTAACGTTGATAAAGTAGGCCGAGCCCCCCCCTCCTCCTCTCGCCGCGCTAAGCCCCGTGTGCTAAATCACAGAGGGGCCGCAGACTGAATGGGTGCAGCGGCCTATATGATAAAAATACAGAAGGAGCTCCAGCCTCCAAAACACCTGCTGACTGAGGGAGCAGCCAGGTCCTAATCCCCCAACAAAACCTCGCTGGAGAGCTGCGCAAACAGACGGAGTCAGAAACGCACCACAGAGAGTCTTTGTAGCTAGTTAATTTGGAAGTGCACGGTTCCTCTAAGTTCTCATCCTGGCTTAACATCTTGAAGGCATATTTCTGTCTTAAATTCAATTCGTAATCAATGTCGTGCAAAGTGCCGAGGAGCAGACATGAAGTTTGGCTTTTTAATTAGCTTTCTGGAGAAACAGGCTGTGTACAAAAGGCTTTTATCCAGATCTAAATGACTCAGGATTGTTGGATCGTCTGCTCTCCAGCAGCTTTTCAGCCTTGTGTGTTGGCTGCGGAGATGCAAACACAGCAACACACACACTGACGCCGAGGAAGCGAGTGTCCACAAATAGGGTTAGCTCCTGCCAAAAGTGGAGTAAAACTTTTAATTAAACATTTTAATGTACGAAAACGGACCCGTCTATGTGCTGAATGGTGAGAAAAACACAGAGTCACATCAACTCACTTTGAGTTTTAGATTAGACGAGATTCGCCCTCGGCTTCACCTCTTTATGACGCCCAGCAATCAGAGGAAATCTGTGAAAAGTACGAAGAAAAGTTAACTGACGATAAAGTTTTCAAAACGACACGAAAGAGAAAGAGAGAAAGAAAAGAGAGAGAGAAAGAGAGAGAGAAAGAGAGAGAGCTGTACAGAAAATAAAAAGGTGCTCTGTTCTCAGGAGGAACACAGTCTGTGTGCAACTGCCTGTATAATGAAAACTGTACTAGAGTAAAAAAAAGGGAGAAGCAGGAGAGGTACAGTAAAAAACAGATTTAAATATGAACTGCTGTAGGTTAAATGTACGGTGGCCCTGAGGGACAAGTGAGGATAAAGAATGAGGATTAAATGTCACACATGTGGATGTGTGCAGAACTCAGGTACATGTCCGTTTTTTTATTCTTTAGGTCTGTTATTTGTTAATAATTCATCCTGCAGTGATGCAGCTCTGGCTATTGTTGTGTCACTCAGCGCCCCCTACAGGCCTGGAGGACTTCTGTTCAAAAATATATTTATTGTCTATTTGCAGTTTTTGTCATTTTTGGAGCTGGTTTCAGCTTTGGAGGGTTTCGCAGCATGTTTGCTGCTCATGTTGCTGTTTTAGTTCTTTTTGAAGTACTTTTTCATTTCCAGCACATTTTCATTTTTACATGTGTTTTCTGAACTTTTGCATTTGCTTTTCAAACTTTTATATGTGGTTATCAAACCTTTGCATGTTTTCAAAGTATTGCATGTGTTTTTTAAATTTTCACATGTGGTTTTTGAACTTTTGTTTTTCGTTTTTGATCTTTTGCATGTGGTTTTTTTTTTTACTTTTTCATGTGTTTTTTGAATTCAGCAGGTGTTTTTGAATCTGTAACGATGGTGAAAATAACAGTTGAAAACAAGGGCAAACAAGGTCCATGAGGAGAAACTGCGAATGCACCTGCAGTATCTCCTGATGATGCACCTTGTTTGCCCTCGTCTTCAACTTTTATTTCCACCATTCTATATGTAATCCCAAATTAAGACCATAAGTTGTTGTTGCTGTTTCTTTTTAACTCATTACAAGCAGTTCAGGTCCTTTATTAGAGGTGAAATATCTTTATTTATTGGACAGGTTTTGGGGGTTTTCTTTTTGCTGTTGTTTGTGTGTGAGTGCTGCTTCACTTCTTTACATCTTTAAATGACATAAATGATTAAAGTAGTTGATATCCCCTTAACAGACATGTAAATGTGCCAAAACGTACACTCATGACTCAGACCAAACACACACACACACACACACACACAGTCGGAGCTCCGGTCATTTACCTCTGTTGAACTTTGACATGTGAGTTTGTTTTGTTTGTTTTCTGACCTTTAGAAACAGACTTAAGGCTCATTTTTGCTCTTCGCTTGTTTTGCATACATAAACACTGGAAGGCGTGTAGTACCACTGGAAATCATGGGGGCAGTGTTGAGCGGTGTAGTCCAGAGTTGGAGTCAGATTAGCAGATCATCTAACAGAGGAGTATTTTCATGTTAAAACTCACAGACAGGTTAATCCAGGTCTTTGCGGCTCCACCTTAAATAAAACCCGGTTATAATTTCGTGTTTTACCGCCTGAGCATGACGGCGTAAAGGTCCTCCAGGTCTTTAATAATCCTTCACGCCTTTTTGTCCGTGTTCCCGATCTTATTAACGCCCACACAGCGTGCAGAAAAGTTCCCATTATCCCAGTTTTGTCCTGAGCCGCTGTGTCGAGGTCAAAGGTCGGGTTGGCTCCGTCTGAGATCCAGTGACACATCAGAACATCGGACCGCTGCCCCACTTTCCCCCCAGTGCCATGATCTCAGCGATTCATCACCTTAATGTGTTTGTTGGCTTTCTGCTGAGCAGGCACGCCATGATGTAAGCACACAGAGGACCCGCGGACAGGTATTAATGACGTGGAGCGAGGCGGGACCGTCCATATATTAGCAGACGTCCCGCAGAAGCGGAGTCATAATCGCTCAGCTCGGCCCGGACGTGTTTGAGTTTGACTGGTTCAAACTCAAGGGGGGAAAGTGGCGGGATTGTTCCTGACAAAAACAGACAAACAAAAGCGAAGCAGCAGATGGTGAAATAGGTCAGCGCTGCTCGCCGTGTCAGAGCTGTTTAAATGTTGATTTTTACTAAAACAGCCTCATCAGGCCCCCGAATGAGGATATTAAACCAGCGCTGTGTGTTTACACGCTTTTCAGCCGCTCTCCCACGGGGGCTAATAAAATCAGAGGATGGGGAGATGCATAGTTGTGGAGGAGGGGTGGTGGGCGCCCAGCAGGGGTAAACACGCCTTCGGGTTCGGGTGCACGTCGAGAGACATGGCGTGACCTTTACAGCGGCGGTTGATGAACGTCACCAGCTGAGAGTTTGCCCTTTTCCCACCTGTATGTGAAACCCCGCTGAAAATAATCATTTCCTTCCTCCTCCTCCTCCTCCTCCTCGACTCGCTCTTCCTCTGCAGCCGCTCTGCTGCACGCCGCTGAGCCATTAGTGTAATGAAAGAGAGGATAATTCAGAGCCGGTTATGCTGACTGTACATCAGGAGACATTTACACACGCTCACATTTATCAACAATCTGCTGTTCCTCATGTTTCTGTCAGAGTGAGGGGGAAGGACGGCGGCTCCTGCAGGATGAAACTCTCTCTGCAGAGGTGCACACTCCCAACACTCCTCTGCATTTAACCCTTACAACTCCCAGCTATAGTTTGCTATTTTTGGTCCGCCTGTTTTTTGTTTTTGTAAAAATCTATGTAGCAACTCAATCCTTTAAGCACAGCAAATATATAAACATCCTTTTTTTTTTTTCTATTGTTGCAAAAATGATGTAAAATGAATGTGACAGTAGATCCAGAACCATCAAAGTCAACCAACAGATCCCAACAGTTCTTTGCTCAAAAACCACATAAATCTACAGTGACCGAGCCTTTTCTCACCTGAACATCATTCTCTCAAGTCTTGTCTATCAGGAGAGGAAATATTGGGACTGTAACAAACACACAACAGAAACTATTGACATATTTACACTCATTCTTCCAGGTGTTTTTGACTATTTTCATTCTTATTTTGCCACTCTGGGATGAGAATCTCTTCTTTGCTTGTTTCCAAACACTGAGGACCATTATTTCTGATTTTTCTTGGAACTTTCTTGTCTCTTGTTGATCTTTGGTCGCCTCTTATGGGACACTACCATCAAGGGAACAATAGAAGAAGAATATGAGACCATGTAATTGGTCGAAAGTTTGACAGAAAAAGACGTCATCCGGAAGACATTTAGAGATAGTGAACGTCTCTGATCAAACACCTGTTTTTGTGGCTGGATTGTAAACCTTGTAGCAGGTGTAGAAATATCTGGAAACCCTCGATAGATCGCCAAAAGGGAAAACTTTTGAACACTTTTTATCCTGTAGAGATAAACGATATAGTTCCTGAGAAACTGTAAACTATATTGATGGTTTCACGTGGGATCGCTGGTGATCCAGCAGAGTTTTAGGGGGTCAAGGAAAACCTTAAACTGCATATTTACAATCCTGACGGACTTTAGACGGTCTAATCAGGGGGACGCTGTTCAGGTTCTTCTCCCCGGGGTGCTGTTTTAGCTCAGTTCTTGTCAGGTGACTCGAATGTGTGACGCAAAAGTACGGAGAAACGCTGAGCTGGAAATCTAAGAGTCACAGGATCTCTCTTCCTCCAACTTTAAAGGTTTCCCCAGAAGCGAGTCTATCACATTTATCATCGAAATGACACCGCAGCTCCTGGAGGCTTTTCTCCACACTGAGGAGTCACACCAACACCAACCCCACCTCCACAGGATCAGATTTTTCCGATCAGCCGTGATACCGTCTATCTTCACCTCCTGCAGCTCCACATGTCAAACAACATGATCTGATTCTATCTGTTTGACATCTAGAGTCCCTGCTGGCGGCGCCTCACCTCAGCATCTGACCACAGCTTCAGTCTGACACACACACACACACACACACGCATTTACACACACGCCAGCTGCCACGCCTCAGCGATGGGCAGGTCAGCCTCAGCAGCCTCACTGAAGGACAACATCATTAAGCTCGATATCAGCGGCAGCAAAGCAAACAGCCTGTCCACTGTCATCAGGGTGATGCATTGGCACCCGGCGCTGAGAGGACGTTTTAATTGTGTCGAAATACACACACACACACACACGTACACACACACATGCACGCTGACATGCAAACAAACACACACTCCATGCTTGGTTTGAAGAATAAACCTGCATGTTGAGCTCTTGTCGTTTTTTTCTTTTAAAACTATTGAACACCCGGGCACACACAATACTCGCCGTCTGAGATCAATTCTGTGCTAACCTTGTGCAGATGAACTTTCCCATGATGCATTGGGTGGGCTTGGCTGCATGGAGTCATGGATTTTATACTGGATGACAAATGAATGAGGTCTCCGGTTCAGGAGAGGCGTAAATCATAACAGATGACTTTGTTAGTTTTGGGTTTTTAGTGTCGGCACCTGGATTAAGGGACGAGCTTGTCCACAGGGGGCGCCAAATCAACACAAACTGAATATTTGCTGGTGTTACACCCCTGCACAGTGTGCTGCAAGGGGAGAAATATGCTGTTGAAAAGCAACATGCTCCCCCTGCTGGCTATAACTGGGAGTGTCTGATATTGACAAAACCAAGAGATTACCGATATAAACTTACACTTTACTATTTAAAGGTGGGGTAGGCAGGATTCTGCAAAAAAAGCATCTTTTTTTGTGATGTATTTACAAAAAGGCTTTTAATATCAGTCAATAGTTATTAGTTATTGATGACATTTGGTAATATATCGATATCTCTGTGTTCTCTTATGTCTGTGTCGTCAACATTTGAACATTTTTGAGCGGTCCGCTCTTTCTGACTGTAAACAAAGCCGTTCTCCACCTCCTCTAACCTGATTGGTTGTGAGGCAGACACTGCTCCCCAGTGTCGTTCAGGAGCCCAAACAAAGTTAGCGTGCTACAATATCGGACAGTAGAAACCAACCAGAAAGTTCGGAAAATTGTCTGAATCCTCCTTTGGCCACGACTGCCGACACAAGCAAGAAAACAAAGTAAATACCGGAGACTCTGGAGGAATAACGGGCGCTTAAAACGGAGGTAGACCGGACAAGAGCTAAAAAGCCGGGTCAACATAAACGATGGGGGACGCTTGGGGATCTTGGTGACCCTGTAACCTTTCTGCTGGACAGGTAAACCGCTTTAACAAAGTAAGACAAGTGTCTGTAACAGAAGTGTTTCTTGTCAAACGGACCTGCTGTAGCGTGTTGTAGCACCATCGCTAAACTGTCCTCCCTCGGGTCCTGGACTATGTCACTTTATCCTAGTTGTAGAAGTCCTGCAAACATTGTGTTTGCTGGTAGTCTGTTGGCATCTACAGTAGCACCAGTGCTTTTGACTTTCACCTTGACTGGGCCCCATTTGTAATGATCTGAAGTATTTATCCATTTGTGGGCGGGGCTTGTTGGAGCAGAGAGGGAGGGGAGAGGAGGAGCTGAGGGGAAAACTGGTTGGGAGGGGTAGAGTTTACATTCAAGATTTCTCCTAAAAAACTGGAACTAACTCAGATCCTGACTACACCATCTTTAACATACTTTATAGATGAATTTCAACAGTCAACAATACAAACTCTTTTTCTATTTTTGCTATTTTTACTGTTTTTAACATTGTCCAATATCACATCAGCATCTATAACATCGTTGTAAATTAATCTGTGATAATCCGGTCAGTGGTGTACGGTTACATCTGAAGAAATGTGTCCCAGCTTTGTGAACACAGATAAATGTAACAGGATTGAGAGATTTATCTCAGAGTTTCGCAAGTTAATGATACCCTTCAAAGAGCTGCACCCTGCAATTTACCCGTCATGAAATCATTATTTGTAACCATGAAAGAAAGAAAGTTCTTCACGTTTTTTTCTGTTTCTGTATTTACAGAAAGCAAGTGTGCAAAGATAACTTTGATAATATAGTTTCTTACTGTGCTTACTGTTAAAGTCGGTCTGCAGTAAAGATGAAAAAGTCCACAAAAAGTTGCACAAAGCTGCATTAGCAGGAAAAACCACAAAGGCTCTAAAAAAGGAGCGGTTCACTATCATAAATGAAGTCAATAAAGCTTCATGTCATGCCTTAACAGTCGGTGAAATGGTTATTACAAAAATACAAGAAAGAAAATCAACATTGAAGGGAAACGTTGACCCTCTCTGAGCCTGCGCATTTCTGCATTGTCGTCTTAACTCGTTGTTTGTGTAATTTCCCGGCGTTGTTCTCATTTGCATATCAGACTGAAACAACAGCAGACCTCCGTCACCGACAATGATCCATTATAACACGGAATAAAACAGGAGCAGGGCGTGAAAAATAAGTGTAATATCGGGGCTGTTTGTGAAGATTGCATGGTTTTATGTAAAAACTGTGCCATTATTTCCCCAGCCTCCTTCAAAAACAAAAGGATAAATACGTCCATTTTCCCAACTTTAGTCCCATTTCACGCTGTTCACTTGCTTTTCATTTCACGCTCGGTTTCAGCCTATTTATCGACCAGACGGAGGAGGGAGGCTGAAGGCCATTACTGGTGAGAATCAACCTGAGTGTTTGTGTGTGTCCATACATGTTGGTCATACAAACGGGTCTACACTTGGAGACAGAATCCACTCAAACTCCAGTGAGCTCACAGAGAGTGGAAAAAGAAGGAAACTGACTCTTCTTCTTTATTAAAAACAACAAAAACAATCTTCCTACACGTTCACCACAAACATAAAGATCTGATCATTAGCGCTTTGTTCCACCCTGATCTCTAGTTATCCACACGAGAGTCAGCTGGGGTTTGACGGGATGGAGCCCAAAAGCTGAAAACTTCTCTCCTAAAAAAAACCTCACACAACAAATCATGATGTCAAACATGGACGCTCCATTATCTGCCAAACACAACTCATTAATTTCACGAGATATTTCCGTTCTCGTGTGTTTGTCGGAGCTCGTCTGGTTGGCTCAGACTCCAGGCTCATGTCGGTTTGGAGACATACAAGGACCGTGTTTGTGGGTCTATTCCAGTCTCACCAACAATCCAAGAAAGCTATTTTGAAGTGTTGATGCACCATTCTGTAAAACAACATACTTGTGCAGTTTTTTAGGGGAGGGGGGCGGAGTTTGAACCATCTTTGCCAGCTTGCTTGTCGGAGGTGTGCTTGTGTTAGGTCTCTGTAAATACTCTGAAACTACAAAGATGGAGGTCCAAGACTGACCTTTTTAGGAAGTATGTTGACAGGACTCTGGTCAGGATTGGGCGCTGAGCAGATAAAAAAGGAGAACAGCCCAGCTCGATGTAGATGCTGACAGCTCCTCCTTACAATCACCTGCAAAACAAGAGCAAACTGCACAGAGCTGCGGATGTTAAAGCTGCGTTCCAGTTACCTCAGAAGTCAGATGTCGGAAATGGGAATGACGTTACACCCGAGTCGACGGCGTTCCTGTTAACAAGTCAAAAAAACAAGATGGACGCCTACAGTTAGCAGTTGTAAGCTGTTGTTTACAATTGTAAGCAGTCATTAGCCACTGTTAGCTGTTGTTGGTTGTTGTTAGCAATTGTTAGCCATTGTTAGTAGTTGTTGGCGGATGTTAGCCATTGTCAGCTGTTGTTAGCTGCTGTTAGTGGTTAGCCATTGTTGGTGGTTGTTAGCCATTGTCAGCTGTTGTTAGCCGTTGTTTGTTGTTATTAGTTGTTATTAGCGAGTGTTAGCCGTTCTCAGCTATGTTAGTTGTTGTTAGCTGTTGTTAGCCATTGTCAGCTGTTGTTAGCCGTTGTTAGCTGTTGTTAGCCGTTGTTTGTTGTTATTAGTTGTTATTAGCGAGTGTTAGCCGTTCTCAGCTGTTGTTAGTTGTTGTTAGCTGTTGTTAGCCATTGTCAGCTGTTGTTAGCCGTTGTTAGCTGTTGTTAGCCGTTGTTTGTTGTTATTAGTTGTTATTAGCGATTGTTAGCCGTTCTCAGCTGTTGTTAGTTGTTGTTAGCTATACCAGTTTAGCACATCACCGCACATAACACAGTATTTTACTCTGACAAACACCACAGCACCGTGTTCACAGTTAGACGTTGGGCCGTACAACATAAACCACTTATTCAATTTCACAAAAACAAAACAGAAGTGTGAATAAATAAAACATTACGAGATCTTTTACTGTTACTCTTTACTGTTGATGCACTGCGCTGCCATCTTGGATTATGACGTTGTCGTTAAGTCAGGGTTGGTGAAAAGCATCCGACTTCGGGGTGTTCCAGATGAATTTGCGACTCGGAGCTCAGAAATCCTGACTTCCGAGTACAACTGGAACACAGCATTAGAGCGTTGTTTGAAGATCATAAATGCCATGAATTTTAGTTTCAGATGCTGTAAATGTCAGATTTTCTTCGACATCGAGAAGGTGCTAACATTACAAAATCTGAGCGGTCAGGTCCAGAGCCCCGAGGCTAACTCTCACTCCTGATCCTGGTACCATCGCAGCCCTCCTCCTCCTGCAGCAGCAGCAGTCGGAGCTCAGGCTGTGAAACATCATCAAAAATCTGAACCAGGCATCCTGGCGTGTTGTGTAAACACTCCCTGGGAGACCGCCGCGGCATCATTTCGTGTATGTTTACTCTGATATCTGCCGTCGACTTTGACTCCAGAGTTTTTTTCTCCTCTTAAATTAAATCTGGCTATTAGCACTGGGGAGGGGGATTTATTTCCTCGCGGTTTAAAAACCACCACACTTACTTCCTATTACACTTACAAATATTGAGCTCATGCATAATTTAACCTCCCGCCCACATCCAAAATGCTGCGATCGACTTTATTATTTATTTTAACGGCACTTCAATAATTTATGCCCGTGTGTATGAGAGCCATCAGAACAGACTGCTGCTCACTTAATTACCAGCACTGCCAGCTCGCTGAAGTTCTCCGGTATTAAACAGAGTATTAGCCAGGATTAGACCCCACACACGCGCACACACACGCACACACACACACACACGCGTTATTTATTACTTTCTAATGAGGAAGGAGTTAGCCGAACTAGCTCACAGACTCTCCTCCGTGATTATTTAAAGTGAGAGCAGATGCGAGGCTCGTCACGCAGCATCTCGGAGATCGGGGCCGGATTGGATGGGATGACCAGCGCACATGCTCAGATCGATACTGGATTAAGCTGTTATGTCCACTTAGAGCTGATATAATAGAAATAATGGATTCCAGTTGGAGGGCTGCTCTGATTCGCTCTGATTCAGGGGTGATTTATGGCCGCTGCTGCTTTAAACGGGCCGCTTAAAAAATGAGACTTTTCATAATAAATACTTTCCAGAGTGCTGCAGATCAATTGTGCCCAGAGAATGATGAAGACAGATGGTTCCTCTGTAGAAGGCTGACTCCACGCTGCAGACTTATGTACTTTACCATTTCTGCTGCCTGGGAAAGAGGCTGTATGCAGGAGAAGATGGATTAAGAGGCTTTTTATTTTGAGTGTTACTTAGAGACAAAAGAGAGGAGCGAGGAAGAAAACGGGGCTCCGAGCTACACCAGTCTGACTTTGGTTTGTCTGCCGGGTCTGACAACGCAGAGTCTGTGCATGAGATATTATATCGCTAACAGATTCGTACGTTCATAATTCAGCGATTCTGCCGTGGAAATGCAACCTGGAGTCAGAAAAAAGTTTGGATGGTGGGTAAAAAGTAAAGAAAAAATGCTCATGATGGTTCAGACTCTGCATTTAAATGAAAATAAGGCAGGGACAGCAAATCAGAAGTTGAAAATAAAAAGAGTTGTTGACTGAAAATGAATATTTACACGTCTTAGATTTGATGCAAAGGAAGTTATTTCGCAAAAGCTGGGAAAGAAAAAAACAAAACCAGAGAAATCTCTGTACGTAAGGACCAAAACCAGGACTGGACGGTCCTGATCTTCAGGGTATTAAAGACAGACAGGACTCTGGGGTGGAAATCAACGCATGGAAAGGACAACTGGACTTTAAACGAAGAACTGAAAATCATAGATGCTTCATCATTAGTTTTAAAGAGTAAAGGGTCCAATGAGGTTGTCCTTTCAACGAAGAATTGAAAATCATAGATACTGAAGAGTAGAGGGTCCTTCCAGCTTGACCTTTCAACAAAGATTGGAAATAATAGATGCTGCCTCCTCAGTTTAAAGAGTAGAAGATCCACCCAGCTTGTCCAAACAACAAAGAATTGAAAATCATAGATACGGAAGAGTAGAGGGTCCACCAGCCGTTCCCTTTAATGAAGAATTGGAAATCATAGATGCTGCATCCTTAGTTTTAACGAGTAGAGGGTCCGACCGGCTTGTGTTTCAACAAAGAACTGGAAATCATAGTTGCTGCGTCCTCAGTCATAGAGAGTAGAGGGTCCATCCAGCTAGTCCTCACAACAAAGAATTGGAAATTATAGATGCTGCTTCCTTGGTTTTACAGAGATGAAAGAGTTACACAGTTTGTCCTTTTAACAAAGAATTGGAAATCATAGATACTGCAGGGTAGAGTCAACATGACTTTCCCTTTAACGAAGAATTAGAAATTATAGGTAATGCGCCACTTGGTTTCAAAGAGTTTTGTGTCCATTTAGCTTGTCCTTTCAATGAAGAATTGGAAATCATAGAAGCTGTATCCTCATTTTTTAAGAGCAGAAGGTCCAACCCGCTTGTGTTTCAACAAAGAACTTGAAATCATAGATGCTGCATCCTCAGTTTTAAGGTTGAGGGTCTACCCAGCGTGTCCTTTCCACGCAGAATTGGAAATGATAGATGCTGTGTCCTCAGTTTGAAAGAGTAAAGGTTCCCCTGGCATGTCCTTTTTGTGAAGAATTGAATAACATAGATGCTGCATCCTTTGTTTTAAAGAGTAGAAGGTCCAACCCACTTGTGTTTCAACAAAGAACTGGAAACAATAGATGCTGCGACCTCAGTTTTAAAGAATAGGGAGACCACTCTACTTGCCCTTCAATGCAGAATTGGAAATGACAGATGTTGCGTCCTTTGTTTTAAAGAGTTTATACTATTAAGGACAACTTTCCTCTTTCCAAACTCCAGAAACTGAAGTTTGTCTCCCTGAACAAAAACAGATATTTAACTTTGTCTTTAAAATGAGACCGTTTTCCCCAAAGTGACCGAATTAAATCAGTGAAAATCACTTTTTCATGTTAACTAGAGTTCAGAAGTTTCTCGAAAACCTTCAGAGTTGCTGGAGTCACAACAGTAATGTGAAGTGCTGTGGCAGCAGGATATGAAAGATGATATTTATGAAGTTTAAATTATTATTACCAGTGGGTGTCACTAATGAACGGTTTGTTAAATGAGGCTTTGAGTAATTAGAAACATCCAGCTATTGGCAGCAGCAGTGCCTGTGTGCTCCGGCTCAGTTTCCACAGCACTAATTTACAGTCAGAGGGGAGTTTAGACACAGTTTATTCTAAAGCAGCGAAAATTCAACTAAAGTCAACAGGGTGGAGATGACATCTGCTTCTACCAGACTTCAAGTTTAATCCCCCGAGACGAGTTTTGACTTTAGATTTATGCGTCATTCACACTTGATCTGGATCCTCTTTGGTGTGGATCTGTGGAGGATGTCATGAAGCTTTGGTTTCTGCGTTTATCGGCCTCCTTTGGTTCTCCTGAGACACAGACCATCACAGGTACTTCATGATCGAACTGGTTGAGTTGGAGTTAACATTTTGTGCATGCTTTGTGAATTACTTAATGTCTTTTTTAACCGGTTTGCACAAGTTTAGAACGAACAAAAGCCATGGACTCTATTTGTAGCTCAGACTCAGAGGTTTCATATTAAGGCCTGCCTCGAATACAAGACCTGTTTGTTTGTGAGCCCTTTTTTTCCACACACAGAGAAGTTTGTTAAAGAGAAAGAAAAACTTTAGAGTCATTTCTCTAAATCAAACTCAGGCTGAGGTCTGAGACTACATTTACACGTGCCCGGCTGTTTTCATAAACTGACATTTCACCCTCTCTGTTTACAAAAAAAGACGCATTCACACCACTACGTTAGTAGAAGAGTTATGTGTATATGCTGTCAAGAGCATGCCAAACCTGTAGGTGGCAGTGTAGCGAAAAGCTCAAGCCCATATTAGCCAATCAGAATCCCACAAAACAACAACAACAACGTCACTTCCTTCTTTCCGGCGCACAGTCTGCCGTCAGCTACCCACATCTCAGTTTTTCTCTCTTTACATGCAAACTGAGTTTTCCAAAATCTCCACTCTGGACGGAGTTTTTAAAAAGCATCGTTTTCAGGGGCGAATTCTCCATTTGCATCTAAACGAAGGGCGCAAACGATGGTTAATGTCTTATTTTAAAAAATAACCGGGTACGTATAAACGGGGTCAGAGTCAGGTCCAGGATGAGGGCTCTGGATTTGGATACGGGGGATGCACAGCTGCTCTCTTCGGCAGCTTGAGCAGATTTTAACGTTAACTTCAGTTCTTTTAGCTCAGATCTTATCGAAGTTGACGTCTTTGTACCAGAGTTAAATTCTCAGCTCTCAGGAGTGCTTTATGGACAAACCCTTTAAAATAAAAAAGATCTCAAACGACCTGATAGAGAAGACAAATGTTAAAATAAAATCTGCTGTGATTATATTTTTTCCTCCTCCAAATATAAGTTGGCGAATGAAACACAACTTTCAAAAGTCTTTTGTGAGGAAGTCCAGTGTTATATAATGACCTCGAATCTCTGCTGCCAGTTTTTATTCAAGAAATCCGAGAATTTTATCCACAATTTACGATAACCACTCTGTGAATTCTTCAGATTTTTGGTCGGCGCTCGCAGGTGTTCAAGTATGTCAGAAATGCACCTCTAAATGTTCTCAAATTCTCTTTCCACAAAAAAGAAAAAATCTGCTGCTTTACCTTCAGATTTGTGCAAAATCAGAAACAGCCACCGGTTCCCTTTTTGTGCATCGGCCCGTCCTCCTCATGCTGTCATCATTGCCTCATGAATAATCCTATTAAATGAACAAATGAAAATGAAAAAAAGATTACTACAGCCTCCCATAATGGTTTGCCAAAATCTCGTTTTGCGACATCGAACCTCACTATTTATCCGAGCGGACGCCGTCGTGAGCGCACTGATGCGGCAGATTTAATTTATGGCGTGTTATTAGACGCTATCAGGCCCGGGGATCCTGCAGCTGAATAGGAAATAACAGCTGTCCCTTTTCTCTGTGCAGAACTGGACTGTGTCGTCCTCGCTGATAAGATTGGCTCAGGCTGGGTTTTTTCTCGCCCAGCTCCACATTGTGATTTAAGGACATTGCATTTTCCTAATTTATTTCCTTTGTCACTGCAGGCAGAGATGACATGTTCAACTCTGAAGGATTTGGATGTTACAGCATGCCAGGGCTTTTCAAATTGAGTGAGGCATCGCTCTCCTGGAGCGCATTTATCTTTGAATGTTGAATGAACCCTCACAAGTGCGTTTTTTTTTCTTCTTCTTCTGCTTTTTTTTGCAACAGAAAATTCGCGGTAACAAAAGATTCCTGCCGCCAGAATGAGACGGGCCAGCCACGGAGACAGAATTATATTGATAACTTAAAGAATAAAGCAATTTCTTTTTTATCATAGTTTCATATTGCGCCCTGTGCAATGGCCCATGAGGTAAATTTACTCTTGGAGCACTTCTCTGCAGTATATTCTCCTCCTCTCCCTCTCTTTCTCTCTCAGGCTGCCATATTTGCTCTCTAAAACCAGTCCTAATGTATCAATTGTTCAGATCTGGCTCTGCTGGAGTGTGAACAAACAAATTGGATTGTGCCCCCGTCCCCCAAATAGCTTTCCCCTTATCCACCCCCGCCTGGGCCGACAGAGGCCGTTCACTACATATTTTCATGGAACGTCTCAATCCAGGCAATTTCTGGAGCACACATACATACACGGTGAGACCTTTAAAACCATTTCCCAAGGTCAGAACAAATGGCCAGACTGTAGTGGCGTATAATGATAAAAGCACTCAGAGCGGCTGCAGCTAAAGTGCCTTTCCAAAAAGACAAAATGGCCTCTCCATCCCCGCTGTGTGTCACTCCTTCAGCCTGCAGGGAGGGCGGCGCGGTGGGAGCGATGGCGGCGGTGGCGGAGCGAGCCGAGCTGTTTCGTAACATTTCTCCGGCTTTTATCAGGATACAATGAAGGACTTACAGGATAAATGCGGGAAGACGGCACAGCTCGGAGGCTGGAGGCAGAAATGTCTTTTATTCGCCGCTCTATTGAACCCGAGTGTGATGTGATACAAAATCAGCTCAGGAGCTCCTCTGAATGATTTCATCTGAAGCTGGTGCAGCTTTGTGCAGAACACTTCACCTTTGACCCCGCTCTTTGTTCCCTGCTTCTCATTTATGAGCTGTTTACGACCTTCAGACGCTCAACATGTTTTCCTTTTTGCTCCACAATCCTATGTTCTCTGCTATTTCAAGCAACATCTTGAAAGAAGTGCGGCATCGTTCCTTGGAAAATGTCACACAAAGAGCAGAGCGGATTTCTTTCTCCACGAAGGGTTAATGATGCTAATGCAGTCTCACTTTACATCCCCGAGCGAAGGCTGAGTTTGTTTCCTTTCTCTGCAGCCTCTTAAGAAAACCTGCAAAAACCACAGTTTGTTAAAGATCTGTGGAATCAATCTGTTTTTTTCTTTTACCCAAAACTATAAGAAGTTATTTAATGTCAAATTTCCAATGCTAATAAATAACTTTTTGTAGGGTGATCATATTCTGAATCCCCTAAAAGAGGACATGAATATGCGGGGCAGAGTTGCAGAGTCATCTGTAGTAAATTTTGAGGGGTTTCAGGTCAGGTTGAGTGTTTTTTACGCGCTTCTAACTCAGTTAGTTCACGCTACAACAACTCAAAACTTCCATACCAAGCCCTGGACATTTAAAGGATTTTAAAAACTCCCCAGGAAAAGGTCGGACAGTCCCCCAAAAAGAGGACATGTCCAGCAGTGGCGGCTGCTGGTCTTTCAAGGAGGGGAAGCTCATTTTTCTGGCCTACATCATAATTGTATTTGTTTATTAGTATGTAACAGAACAGAGTCGCCAAACACAGCGGCAGTCGTTTTTAACAAAGACAAAAGTCACTGAGGATCGGTAAAGTCTCTGGAGCAGTTAAGAACAACAGAATGAATAACTTGGAAAATGCTCTGGTAGATGTTTTATTCTTCAAGATCGCTGATTCGCTTGTTTAGCTGTCAATCAAAAAAGGATTTCGCCTCAGACAGCTCATCCAATCATGAATGCAGAAGCTTGGAGTCCGGGAGAAAGTCGGGACCGCCCTCTCGCCATAGAACTCCAGTGAAGCTTAGCTTCCATTGGGCGGGACAAAGCCCAGCATTTATCCAATGAGCGTCTAGTTTCGCTGCTGGAACAACCCACTTTTAGCTTCCACATTGAAGTCAGCAGAAGCCCAGCGTCCGACTGAAGCGCTGAGGCGCTGCGAGGATGAATGAGAACGAAGTTATGCCGGTTACCTGTGATTATCAGCTTCTTATCACAGTGTCTGAACAAAAGATGAAGGCTTTCTAGTAAGTATTTAGTTAATGAAATGTACACACAGCCGTACGTATTTCACCACTTTTTCTTTTTTTGGGGGGGTGACATTTTAAGGGAAGCCGAGCTTCCCTTGCAGTCTTAAAGCAACCGCCACTGATGTCCAGGTAAAAGAGGATGTAAGGTCACCCTACCCTCTCGTCTCTGTAAAATTGTCATTAACCCTAGAACACCATCGCTAAAATAAGTAACACCATCACTGTCGCTATCAGGTTATTTTTACCTGAAATAATATACTCAAGAAAAAGTACTTGTCATCAAAATATAAAAAAATAGGACAAAACCTGACAAATTAAAGTAGTTTTCTTTTATTTTTAACTGTGTAATGTCCAAAAGGAGGGGAAAAAAGTGTCATGAGGGGACCATATAGATATGTGACAAATAGGCATTAATCAACAAAAAACTCATAAAAATAAAAACATATAAACTGTAAACTGAGTTTCTTCACCACGCATTCCTGGAGCATGTTAGTCCTCTCTGGTGAAGATTCAGGGTCCTCGGCTGCAAGAGAGAGAACCGAAATATGGCAGATTTGTAGAATTCCTTTTGAAAATCACAACTTTGTGAAAGTTATTCATAACCACTGCGCTAAATAAAGATAGCATTCAAATTCCAGGACCACTCTTACTGACCTTATTCCCCACATGCAGCTATCAAATCCACCTGAACCTACTTTACCCTCTATCACTAAAATCAGCCTGTGAACACGAGTCTGTAGGAAAAAACAGGTTTTAAATCAGGGAAACAAATATACCTTCAAAGATGTCAAAGGAAATGCTGAAGATACCCAGAGACCAATGATATTCAGACAAATGCAACATCATGAAAATCACGTAAACATGTTTGGTCGGGTGAAAATCAATACAATCAATAACATCTGACAATGTCAACCAAACACTTTTGTGGAGAATATGCACCAAATAAATCGAGGAAGAGCTGCTCAACTTTTCTGCAACATTCACGATGACAGCTGATCGGAAAAACCCGGACATTTTCAGGTGGTTCCTGCAAAGAAGCATTTAAATTTACGTTTTTAGAGTCACATTTAAAAAAGAAAAAAATTAATTGTTTTTATAACCGTCGCTCAGCCGCTCGTGTCCTCCGTGTAAACCGTGAAGCGGGTTCCAGGCCCTGCTGGCGGCTGCTGAACCAGACGAAGGTACGAGTTGTTGACAAGCGAACACATCTGAGTTCATCATCTCCATTTGCTGAGGCGGGGGCTGCAGAGGACCATTACCTGCCACAACACATCCATCACACCGTGACCTGGCCAAACGGTAAGCACCATATAATGACTTCCATTGATCCGTTCACTGACTTCTGCACCCCCTCCACACACACACACACACACACACACACACACACACACACGCTTCTTCATTTCGCTCTCTGCTGCCTCCGTCCACCGCCCTGAGAAGAAGCCGTCAGAGAGCCTGCACCGGGCCGGCCGCCATGTCACAGCCGTAATCTAATTGTGGACACGTAAAGATTCACATTAAGACGCTCAATGAGGCTTGGCATAACAATTCTCTTCACAAGCTTCCTGTATCATAAGTTACAGGAAAAGCCCGCTCCTCTGATTAAAGTAATTTATCATCGGGGCTATTATTAAAAGGCATCCTGTGACACGCCGAGTTATCTCGCATCGCTGCGTCGCGGCCGACACACGGAGCTCAGAGGCTGCCAGAGCTCAGTGAATCAGAGGAGAGGGAAAAATGAACTGCGAGAGTTTACTACAAGTCCTGACTTTGAGGCTGTTTCTACATTTTCACAAAGATTTCAGAGGGAATAATAAACTCTGCTTTAATGTCGTCGTGTTTTTTTAACCAACACTAAACTTCAAAATACACAGTAACTTAAAAGGTTCCATTTCTAACACAGCCACCTGCTTTTTTCGGAGACTCCTGCACACAATGAAGAATTATTCTTATTAAAATGCAGCGGTGTGCCTCCACTTAACAGCAATGGGGAAATTAACCTGCCTTACATTTGCCAAACCCACCACTTAACACCGCCATCTCCTCCCTCCACGCATTGTGCATGTTGATTTGTCCTCAATTACCTTTAATTCAAGCTCATTTTAGCTTTGAACAAAGCAAAGGAAATACTTCCAAGCTATTAGCATAAAATGAGCATTTACTGGTGTGTGTGTGTGTGTGTGTGTGTGTGTGTGTGTGTGTGTGTGTGTGTGTGTGTGTGTGTGTGTGTGTTTGTGTGTGTTCAGAGTGAATCTGCACAGCAACAAAGGCCACAAATCAGTGACTGTGAGTCGGACCTGTGTGGTAAATGTAGTTTGTTTATTGTTGCAGTCACGTCTCCAAACCTGGAGTCAGAGTTCAGTCCTCATTAACTAAAGACTTTTAAAGGAAGTCACCGACCGTTCGAACCCGGACCTGCTGCCACATCTCAATTATTTACATTAGATTTTTTTTAGATCCTGTTGGCGTGACTGATGTTGAAATTATCAACAAAGACACAGCGCTGTCAGACACCGTGGCTGTTTCCTGAATTCACCTACTATCTTAGCAGTTCGTACTGATTTGCCCAAAATTCAGTACGCAATAAGCAAGCAAATGCAAAATTCGCAATATGCAAAAAATACCCAGATGACGTACTGATTCGGGAAAATCTCACAGTCTGCTTCGCCTACTGTTACCCACAATGCGAAGCGCCTGGGCAGATAGCGGAGAGCGGCGAAACTTTTCACCTGAGTGCGGTCCATCAGCCATGTTTCCATCTCACAGCTAGACAGGCAGCTGGCATTAGAGAGGGTCTAAAGCTTTAACGCAGAAAGGTGAGTAAACGTTAAAACAGTCGGACTCAATCAGCAGACAAGAAATAAACTGACAGGAGACAGGAGTTTGGATTAGAGGGTTTTTACTGGAGTTGTCAAACTATCAAAGGGACAAAGGGAAATAAGACCACACCACACAGACGCCATCAGTTAACACGTTTAGCAAGGGTTGCAGTGTTGTTTTCGTCAGGCAGGACGAAAACTTAAATGACAACGTCAGACCCCTTTTTTCCTTGACGAAAATGAGACTAAGACGAACGTCACCAAAGCTCTGTAAAGACTAAAATGTGACGAAAATTATATTCATTTTCGTCAGACGAGAACGAGACGAGACTAAATTGTTATTAGGTGGACGAACAAAGTTTCAAAACATGCTTTTTTTTGTCCTAACAGTCACGCCCCCAATCACACACGCACCAAAAGCCTCGCTCGCGCACAGCTGCGCGCACACACTCATTCACATACACAGAGCGGCAGGTGGACGAGGCGCGCACACACACACACACCGTAGCGGCAGGCACAGCAGCGGTGGCCGAAAAAAGAGGGATGCTTTATGGTCCTACTTCAGATACAGTTCAAGTGACAATAAAATAAAAGTGACAATAAAACACGGGACGGGGAGACGAGACAGACGACAGTTGTGGAGCCACAGCTTCCTCATGCTTCAAACTGTCGGGAATGAACACCACGAACCTCAAAAGGCACCTTTACGTCGACTAAAACTAGACGAAAACCTTTTGAGTTTTCGTCGGACTAAAACTAGACGAAAACTATCAAGGATAGAAATGACTAAAATGGGACTAAAACGAAGAAGCATTTCGTCAAAATGACTAAGACTAAAACTAAATCTAAAATGCCTGCCAAAAACAACACTGAAGGGTTGCAACTTCTTTCATTTAAGCAGGAAATGAGGACAACGTAACTGACAACATAACTTTGCCGTACGCCACCAGATCGATGTGTCATTGCATGGACAGAACATGTTTTGATGGTATTGGGCTAAAAAAAATCAAATTAAAACACATTAAAGATTTTTTTCAGTGCGTAAATGAATGGGCGACTGTAGTGTCAGTGCAGTTTACCAGAGTACCATGGACTTTTCCATACAGGAAACCAGCTAAACCGGGCCAACCATGCTACATAATAACAGCCGACTTGCAGTCATACTACATACTACTATTGAACACAGTACTCAGTATACAGTATCCACTGAATACTGCGGTCAACAGCAGAATAAATTAGGCCAATTCGAAAATGCATGTTATAAACTCAAATATACCTGCGGCCCACCTGCTCCTAATCAGACTTCAAACCAATGAAACATCTTTGGTGTTAAACTGTCCTCCCTACATGTGTGATTATGCAGTTTGACAGTTAATCTCTAAAAACTTTTAAAAATTTAAAATTAAATGATTGAGTCAGGTCTCAGTTGATCTTGTTTATTCATCACTGGTTAAATTCAGAGTAAAAACTACAACAAAGAGAAATAATAACGCACTGATCAACAAAATGCTGTAAACAACTTCTCATAGAAAATAATACATTTACTCATAATACAAATGAAACATTGGTGCTAAGCTAAATGCTATTTGCTAATGCTAAGCGCTAAGCTACATGATGAATTGAGCTGTGTGAGCCTTAGCTACATGCTACATCACATGCTAATGCTAAAAGCTAAGCTAAGGTACTGACTAAACCAGACATGTGGCCCAGAGCTTAGCTGATTTTGCAATAAGCAAATCAGCTAAGCTGTGGGCTACATGCTAGGCTAAGCACCAGGATAAACTAAACTAAATACTTAAACAAGCAAGTAAAAAAAAAATACATGTTTTAACACCATTTTCTGCTAAAAAACCAAGGAGCAGCCACACAGAACAAAACTCACAGCTGATGTTTTCAGTTTGCAGTCTTCTTCAGGAGTCGGCTCATGTGTGGTCTGCTGGAGACAAAGGGAAGAACCGCCAACTTCCTGGTCCTTTTATAGACTTCCTGGTTTTCCTTCAATGATTGTACTTCCTGTGTTAGAGTTTTGCTGGCCAACAGGTGGAGCCATAGCTACCCAGGACAGACAAAAGCTACACAGCTCTCCAATCAGTCCAGATAACTCTAACTTCTTAGTGACTTTTCTGGATCGATATGGAGACGGACGCACCCTACGTATGATTCAAAGCCGCCAGGAGGGTCACGCTGAAGGAGGAAGATATGACTGTGGAAACAATGACAACCACAGCTCTGTTACAACGTAACATTTCTGGGCTCAAACCGCTCTGTCGCATCTTTCGCCATGGTAACTGTCACCGAGGATCCATGCATGTACGCTCAAAACAGGCCCACTGAAAATCAATAATCGTTAATAAGATTTATTGTTTTGTTTTTGTTTCCTTCTTTTTTATTTATGCTGTTTTGAGCTGAAAACACAAAAACAAACACATTTTTTTATTTTTAGGTTATATAGAAAAACAAATAAAATAGTGACTCATTTATTCATTTTTCAGTTACTAGATTGAATGGAATAATTGAATGGACAGATAATACATGGACCGACAATAACCCACCAAAGACAGAGGGGGAAACAGGAGCTGTATACACACACTGGGAAACGAGCACCAGGTGAGACTCGTGAGAAATTAACGAAGGAGGGAAAACCAGACTTGACAAACACGGACTGACTACTTCAAAATAAAACAGGAAACACTAACAACTAAACTAAAACAAACAGTGGGAGCTGATCTGGAAACAGGAATGATGGTGTGATGATAGACGCTTTGATATAAATCAGCAAGTCAAGAAAAAAATATAAAGACTAAGTTTGAGAATAAAGCGACTCTGATCTTTGAGCCGTTTGAGTTCAAAGTGGGGCGAAAAATATTAACAGAAAAGCAGTGAGATTTTGTTTGTTTTGTTTCTGTCTATTCTGAGCTAACAGATAAAACAGGTCGCTGAACAGTTAAGAACTTCGTTTGGTCGTCAGCCAAGTGAACGCCGTCGTGATGCCGCTCATCTCTCAGATTAGTCGATATTCTTGTTTTCCAAACCTTTCAAACTGTTGTGGGATAAACCGACACCTTAACTGCTCCGCAGAAAGCTCCGGAGCGACAGCGAAAGCTGCGACCTCGCTGTTAAACTCCGCTCCTAATCAACACTCATCTTACATCAGAGTTGCATTTCAGCCCGTGTCATCTTCCGCTGCGTGTCTCGACAAATAAGAGCAATTACTGTGAACCGAAACATACTGGGATATGGAGACCAGCCTGGGCGCCGTCACCATCCAGTCACTTTCTTGGCAGATCGAAGCTCGCCATGCGGACGGCCCACGCTCCAAGTGAGAACGGGAGATTGGCGAAGAAATGAAAAGCGCTTTGCCAGTCGACCGACAGACGGACACAGTCAGGATCTGGACGAGCTGTCAAGTAGTTGGTGTTTCTTCATACGAGGAGATAGTTAATTTGACCCAGGAGAGCGCAGAGAAATTGATTTTAACTCTGTTAAATTAAGTCTACTGAGGAACTCGGGGGCACCGGTCTCCTGGGTTCATTTTATCCCGATGTGGAGATGATGAGGAGCTGCGCTGCCAACGGCAACTTTGTCAAGAGTCTACTGACATGCTCTACTCACTCTCACTCTCTAATTGCACACACACACACACACACACCAGCGCGCAGACATCCACACAGTAAGCTGTAGCAGAAACTGGCCACCTTTTGAAAAAATCATTGCTGTGTCGAGCAGCGAGGCGTCAGTCAGCTCAGAGAGAAGAGACGGAGGAGGTAAAATGATCACAGCGGCACGGTGCTGAAATGTGCAAGTTGGACTCCTGCATTCCCACACTTTCACTCCGGGGAAAGTTAACAAGTTGAAGCAGTGAAACGCAGCACCTCCACTTGGGTCTCTCACCAGGTAAAATCCATCAATCAATCAATCAATCAATCAATCAAACTAAATAAATAAGGCATCTAAAATAAAAAGGGAGAAGCAGTTATTAAAGTACGGAGAAAAGGAAGAAATCAGACTGTAGCAGAGAACGAGTAAAAAGACGATTTACAGAAACTCGTCTGCAGTGATTTGGACGCTGTGAGCCGAAAGACAAAGGTCTCGATGTAACGGTCGATCTACGTTCCTACGCTCATCTGTGGTCACGAGCTTTGGGTAGTGACCTCAAGGCCAAGTAACATTGCGAGTGGTCGAAATCCCACCAGTAGACCACATAAACAGGGCCGTGGGGTCCCTGGGAAGAGATGTACAAAGTGACCGAGGAGAGGGGGTCTGGCTGCTGACCCCGTGACCCGACTCCAGTTCATAATTCTGACGTCAGCTGTTCAAGTGGTGGGTCTGTAAACTGTTCACATCCCTGGAGCTTCATGTCAATAGTAGTAACTGGCAATTTCCACCGCATCCGGCATGGCTACGAAAAGGACGTATCTGCCGATCGCAGCTGATTGGTGGATATGTTGATTTCCACCGTCTTCTTTCTGTTCCGCTGCGGATCGCCGGACTCCACAGCTGATTGCAAGAGTTCTATTTGGATAAATTCAGAACAGATCGACTGGAAAGGAAGTCAGGCACAGACACAAAATAAAATATCCACTGTGTGTTTCAGGAGGATCGTATTTCACACCATGCAAACGGGCGGAGACGAACAAGTGAAAGGTTTTTAGACGTCATTTCACCCCGATGACACCGTGGATGAGGAGATGCTGATTCTAGAAGTCTAGAAGTAGATTTCCTCCTCTGGAAGGAAACTATCTACTGCTTATATGGTTAGCTTCTGTGGGTAAAGACAACTCATTATCGCGCGATTGCACATGAATCCGTGGGTTCTTGTGAGTTCTCACAATTCCTGCTGTCCATAATCCACCACGAAATGGATCTGGTAGAAATTGACATGAAAATCGCTGCCGTTCCGGATCGGAGCCGTTTCAGATCCAGTGGAAATTCGGGGTAAGAAATAAAAGTGGGTGAAATAAAGTGAAAACAGAGAAATGTTTAATCAGGATGAATATCAGACGAAAATAAAGAACAGAAAGAGACAAAAGAGTCGAGCCTCTGATTTACTGATAGAATCGAGTTTCATATTTCAGTCTCCGTTTCTTGTTTCCTTTCTCACTCCTGATTGCCTGAACACACCCCAGATTTGTGCGTCTGTGTTGGACGGTCTCTGGTTCACTCGTTGCCAGCTTCACCGTTCTGAAAACCTCGGGGTTTTGCTGTTTTTTTTTCTCTCTCCTCCAAGAAATTCATTTGAACTGTTCTGGTTTTGCCATCGCCATCTGCTTTGGGTCCACTTCCCTGTGTTCGGTGTTTTTTCAGACAAGTTGTGGAAAGAAAATATGAGTGTGTGCTGGAGGGGACTTCAAGGAAAGCACGAAACGAGGAGCAAATAAGGAGACAAAGGAGAGGAGGATAAACGTGCGAGAATAAACGGGAAGGTCTTCAAAATGGCGTCACTCATGTTCACCAAATCGGAGCTGAAATTGAAAATGCACTCAGTCACTCCTCACCTCTTTTTGGGCTCAGGAGGAGGAGGAGGAGGAGGACAAGGCTCCCTACAGAGACACGACCCTGGCTTCAAATCAGCTGATTGGGTTCGACAGCACAATCCACACATATGCTCGACTAATGGGGCAAATCAGCGCCGAGCGAGGAGGCAGAGCGGCGGCAAAAACAACCACATGTGACAGACAGAAGGAAGGTGGCGATCATAAGGCGAGCCGTTGTCCCTGAGCACCATGCTAAATTGTGTTTTTAAGCTGGAAATGAGAAAGCCTGTTTTTTAAATGTGTGAAATTGTCTGTTTTGACCTCCGGCGTGAGCAGACAGAGACAGCCGGGTGGAGTCAGGTCCTGTTTGTCTCGGCGGGACGTGAACGTACACCAGACTGATCAGATTAGACTCTTCACATGCTGCACGTGCAGGAGGCGCAACAACAGCAACACCTGTCCGCTATCGTTTACTTTACGCTTTATTTGACCTTTTATTTCAGCAGGACGGTCTCCGGGGATCAGAGGCTCCGGGAGAGTCCTCGGTAAAATGGCAGCGCGATTACGCTCCAAAGAACGAAAAAACACACACAGATGGTGACGGAGAGGAAGAAATAAGAGGGGAGCGAAAGAAAAACACGGAAGTGTATTCTACTTTAAAGATTTTCAATAAACGAAATGAACAGCCGTGAAAGAGACTCTCCGACAAAACCAACGAAGAGCAGAGATTTTATGGGGATTAAAAATGCAGTTCATAGGTTTTAATTCATGTCAAGTCTAATTTCAAGTCATGATAAATAGTAAATCTTATTTTAACTCTGGGATAAAAACTCACAAGACTTTTCATGCGATTTTTAGTTACAAATTTCCATAGTAGGAACAAACATCAGGATTGATTTAAAGTTTTTTTTTCTTCATGTCTTTGCGTCTACGAAAAACTTAACCTTGTTTCAAGTTTTCGTAGATCTTCAGTCTTTCTTGCAATATTGAAAACAACCACTAGGGGCACTCTCGCCAGTCACCTAACGAACACGACAAATACTCTATTCAATGCAGCGGTAGGGTGACCATATTCTGAATCCCGAAAAAGAGGACACGACTATGCGGGGCGGAGTCAGAGAGTCGAACGTAGTGCATTTTGAGAGTTTTTCGGGTCGGGTCCAGTGATTTTTACATATAATAATATAGTTATGATATATATAGTATATATATATATATAGATATATATGTACTGTGTAGATATCTAAAGTATAGATATTATGCTCTTCACACCGACAGGAAGACCGACTGATCGGATCAGAAAAACATTTTCAACCCCGAATCTTCTCCACATTTTATTTCCGAAAATATTGGCGAAAATCTGCGAGTTTTGGCCGATTACTGATTAGTCTCAAACTGGCTAAAATTGGCCGATTTAATTGTCTCGCTGATAAATCGGTCGGGCCCTGTTAAAGTCCCCGGACAAGGCCGGACAGCCCCCAAAAAAGAGGACATGTCCAGGTAAAAGAGGACGTATGGTCACCATACGCAGTGGTTAAGAAGTGAAAGCATATTCACAGAGCTGCCACGATTTCTGTGGACTTTTAACCCTTTCATGGTACAAACAGGAGGACAGGTCACACCCACAGACATCTACAACACCACTTTTTAATCCTACAGTCCCAAAAAAACCTCTCTGTGTTTAATAAACGGATGTCTGTCAGTCTTTTAAAACTTCTTTAAACAGTTTTACTAAGTCTTCTGCTGTACGGTAGGAATCATGAGGATGACTGCATGTTTAATATCTATATTTTCTTCTATTTATACTTTTCATCATGGATGCCAATGATTAAGAAACAACCAGTCATCATTATTTATCCTGCAAAATGTCGATAGAGCCGGGTGCGGTGTAAAGTGTCTCAGCACCTGTCCAGGGGTGATTCTTAGATTTAGGACAGAGGGGGCTGAGCCCAGACCATCTGTCCCCCACCCCACAGAGAAAAGAAATCAAAGGAAAACAAACACGTCTTTATCAACCACAGAAAGACTGTTTTGATTCTTGGCTCAGAGACGGATCAATCTTCTATATTATCTGAGTCGATCAGCAGAGGCAGCATTGCATTGTGGGAGAGCGTACACTTAATCATCCAGTTAAAACTGAAAAATCTAAATACCACATAAGTTGAAGTACAAAGAGTGCGAACCTCCATCCTACACGCTGGTGACGAGTGAAAGTGATGACTCAAATGTTTTGATTTTTCTTGGACATAAAAGAGAAAAAAAACTCAAACTAAAAACATTTTTATCTGCGATCACTGCCAAGATAAACACTGACTGATGCTAAATCCTGCATGTAAAATGTTACGGTTGAAGGAGTTGAACAGATATAAGCTCTCTCTCTCCATTTTCCTTCAGTTCTCTTGACGCCTCGTCTTCTTAAAGACGACGAAGAAGAAGAAGAAGGAGAAGAAGAAGAAGGAGGAGGCGTCGGCTGTGTTAATATTTACCCCGCTGAGGAAAGGGCACAACACTCTGCAGAAGCTACAGATGACTTTAAAATGTCATTTTCTAGTTCACTGCCCTGTAACTCTGCTGCTGCTGCTGCTTTAAAGAAAAACAAATACCAGCATTTAAATCAGAGCCGCCTCAAACACTCAGAGACGCTCGCTGCAGCAAAATGTCACAGAAACAAAGAGGACACTTCAGATATTTACAGGATAATCCAGTCTTAGAAGTAATCGTTTCATGAAAAGTCCGGCTGTACTTGTGAATTCCTCCGAGCTTTGATGGTTTTTCTATTAAAAAATACAAAACTCTTAACCTTTATTTGCAAAAAGAGAATAATGAAAGTGACAGTGGATAAGTTGAAACTCATGTACAGGCTCTTTAGAGGTTTTAGGTTTGTCTTTTAACACTGTGACTCTTTTTTTTTTTCAGTGTTTCTACTTAACAGGTAGAAACATCCGGAGCTCCAGCACTCGCCCTCCTCAGACCCTCACAAACACACCAACCTCAGGACCGCACACTTTCACTTTATCGCTCATCATTGCACCATAATTACAACTGTCTGACATTTATCTGCATTATTACGTCCACTTTAGGACTGCCATACTGTTTACATTCACCTTCTTTATTTATACTGTTGTGCTATTTTTACTGTTATGCTATTTATATTGTTATCTTTATTTTGTAAATTAAGAGTATTTTCGTCTTTTGTTTAGATTAGTTTTTTATTATTATATTTATTCTTTTATAGTTTTATTCTTATAGTTTATTCTTTTGCTCCGTGGGCCTAAGAGGACTGAAATTTCATCCTTGCTGTATGTTTAACATGTAGAGCATATTTAAAAATAAAGTTGACTCTGAACATTAAAGTGTCAAAAACCTGCAGTTCTCTGAGTGTCCACTAGAGGCTGTCTCCAATCCTCATCGACCACCACGTTAACATTTTAACCGAACAGAAAGGAAAAAAGTTTCCTTCTTCACTTTGGCGAATTCTTCAGAGCCCGTGAGGTGACATGAACTTCATTCCACGTGCGATTTAATATCTCGTACGTGTGTTTTATTTGTATTTTGCAAATACGAATGCATTTTGTAAATAATCCTCTGCACGCCTCTTATCATATTATCAACATTTTCTTTCATTCATGTTTGACTCACAAAGAGATACTTAATAATTTCAACACAGTTGGTTTTGTTTTGAGTAGGAGAAACCTCATCAGGATCCCTGAAGCACAGCGACTTTGCCGTCGGCGATATTCAGACTTGTAGGAAGTGATTTTGTCTATTTAGGAACAGTTAAATCGCACCTGAGATATACAAAAAAAAAAAGTTCATGTCACCTCTCGAGCTCCGTAGAATTCAAAGTTCACGACAACCCTGCAAATGAATCAATCTCCGTGTAGTTTGGCTGTCATTTGTGTTTTCTTTGGCGCCCCCTGTGGACAAAATGAAATGTAGTATTTCGCCGATAATCTGGAGCACACAAACTGTGTTTTTTCACCACTTATAGACGACTAATAAGCCGATCACAACCTCCTTGTGATTGTTTAAATCACCGAATCATTTAGTTTCTCCAAGTTTCCATATTTATGAAATCACTCACTTTTAAACCAGGTGGTTGTTCGCTCTCACTCCTTTTCTTTTGGCTTTTCAGACACACTCAGAAAAGGCAGACCGGCCATCCATGCCTCTGTGGAAGAAAGAAAGTTTTAGGTGTGCCGACGGTACTTTAAGTACAGAGTAAATATTGTAGATTGTGTGTTTCTTTTCTGTTTTTACCACCTGGTTTGGTGTGCAGGGTTTTTAGGCATTTAAGTGTCTGCTTGTTACCTGTTACGCTGGTTTATCGTTTGTGTAGTTTGACGATATATCTGTTAAATTTCCTTATAATTACTTGTCAGATGCAACCCTAAATTGTACCCAACATTACTGAAGTCAACCCTGTGAGTGTGTGCAATCTAACGTGTTTTGGATAATATACACAAACTTTTAAGTTCTCTGCAGGACTTCTTTAAACATGAGAACTTTAATGAAAAAGGAGTAAAACTGTGACTAAGAATTTGCACTTATTTGTGTATCTGTGAGCAAAGTGACATGAACAAAGAATGAAACCTTAAACGGTAAAAAAGTCCCTTAAAAAGTTCTGGTTTGAAGACTCTTAAATCTGACGACTTCTCAGAAAAGTATAGACTCAGGCGTGTTATTAATGTTTGCCGTTCTTGCATCATCACAGTCACATCTGTTCCCACATCACACCACCATCTCTGCTAATTGTTCTCCCAGCCTCTGCGCTGAAAGCTTCAGTCACACACAGCTGTGGCGGTGAGACTTTGGTGCGGCTCAGCCTGGCAAACAAAGAGCCTATTTTTATCCCGCCTGTTTGCGGACAGTTTGGCGTGTTTCGAGGCTGCAGGACTCCCAGGACGTCACACCTCAGGTGCTGGAGCAGCGACTGCAGCCCTGCTCGATGTCCGTGACGGCCCAGGACTCACCGTCACTCTCCGCCTCACACCGTCGTCTCTGAGGCCTGAAAACTTCATCCTGCTGTGACTGATGGGAAGTTCAGAGGGTGTGTAATATCTCGGAGAAAACATTTCACTGGTCAAGCAGAACATGTCGCACTGATCCGAAGCAAAGGGAATTCTGTTTGGGTAGAAATCCTTCCCCTTATTTTCCGGTAAATCGATGACAACCTGCAGGACGTGACAGAGAGAAACCGAGCAGAGACATCTGGAGGAAACCAACACAGTGACAGCCGAGAGACTCACAAATTAACAACCTTTTCAGGAAGACAAACACATTAGGAGCCATTTGAGGTGAAGTGATTTTAGTTTGCCCTCTAACTCGTGCTAATTCAGCACAAACAGAAGATCTGTCACCGGTCTGAAGCTTCAAAATCATTTTACTCGAAGAGCATTTTCACGTACAGGAGCAGAAGGAGCTTTCCAAAAAACATCAGTTCAAAGAGAAAGAAGGGAAAAGGGACAATTAAAATATAGAAATAGAGCAGTCAGAACAGAAAAGAGTGAAATATATTATAGAAATATTGTGTAGTGTTTCTAGTTTTAACATGAGGTGTGTTTTTTTATGGGGAGGTGTGATCTGAGGTGAGCGTAGGCCCTCTGCGTTAGTTCTTTCTTGGAGTCCGACCATGTCGTTATATTATGTCCTTCCAGCTCTGACGCTCCGGTGTGATTTGTACCCGTTTCAGGAGCCAACACCAATTGACCCCGTGTGGCCCTCTGTGATTCCTCTCCTGTTTTCTCTCTTAACTTTGTGCAGGTTCCCTCCTGCTCGGCTGACTCTGCTTTCTGTCTCTGGAGCTGCAGACTTGCTGGAGGTTAATCAGCAACATGGGACACACCTGGACCTGGTGTGGACCCGTGTAGATGAGCCAGAGCTGCAGCCAGTCCGCTGGCAGGCCTCCTCTCCCCAAACAGCCGGTCTTTGGGGCTTTTTTTGGTGCACTTTCTCTGCTTTAACAACGAACATCTGGGCTGCACATGTTCACTTCTTCACTGCGACACACCTGGATGTTGATGCTGAATTGAGTAAAAGTTACTGAGCTGATACAAACATGTCTGATGACCGCTGTCCTATTTCAATAAGGACCGGTATTCAAGAGATATCAGTCTGCAATATTTCCTTCTAACAGAGTGAAATATCTGCTGAATAAAACCACAAAATCCCTTTAAGATATTAGAGATGAACCCTCTTAGACAGTTACTCAAAGTGCAATTAAAAAGAATATTTACCTGCTCTATTTGGACTCGTTTGTAAAGTTAATGTCAGTCCTAAATATCAGATATGGAAAAGGAATTAAACATTTTCGAGGCCAGTTTTAAACCTCTGTTTTTGAGAGCAGCAGCGTCCTCCATTCACGAGAAATAAAGCCGATGCTGAAGTGCTGAAACCCGCAGTTCCTCAAGTGTCCACATGGGGCTGTCTACAGAAGCACCAGAAACCACATACACACCGAGCCAAACACTGCGTTCCAGTTGAAGTTGGAGGTCAGGATTTCCGAGTTCTGAGTCAAAAATTCATCTGGAGCGCCGCCCTGAAGTCGGATTTCAGACTCGGAAAGTCGGACAATCCTCACCAACCTCGACTTGACGACAACGTCATAATTCAAGATGGCAGCGCAGAGCATCAACAAT
Source organism: Xyrichtys novacula (assembly GCA_962446985.1). Lineage (NCBI taxonomy): Eukaryota > Metazoa > Chordata > Actinopteri > Labriformes > Labridae > Xyrichtys > Xyrichtys novacula. The sequence continues at coordinate 34,127,707 of OY660869.1, read as the reverse complement.
AAAGAGTAACAGTGAATGTAATGTGTTAATTATTAGCACTTCTGTTTTGTTTTAGTAAAAGTGGTTTATGTTGTTCTGCCCAACGTCTAACTGTGAACACGGTGCGATGGTGTTTGTAAGAGTCAAATACTGGGTTATACTTTGTTTAAAACTGGTACAGCTAACAACAGCTAACACTTGTTAACAACAGCTAACATAAGGCGTCAATCTTGTTTTTTCCGACTTGTTTACTCGAACGTCGTAAACTCGGGATGTAACGTCATTCCCAGCTCCAACGTCCGACTTCTGAGGTAACTGGAACGCAGCATATGTCTGAATCGCGCAGGAATCCCATTGGAAGTTAGTAAGGTTACAAGATCGGCGAATCTGAGTCACGGGGTCACACAGCAGCTGTTTGTGAGGAGGCTAAAGTCCCGCCTCTGGTAGGTTGATCTAAAGTTGAGTTTGCGGCAAAAGGGGGATGTTACCATCGCTAAGTCCAGTTTTTAAATATGCTGAAAATTTTCTGCATGAAACTAGAAAACCTAAAAAATGATGGCGGCAGAGTCGCGTCCCGGTCCTCCCTGCAGTTTCTCATTAATCGGCTGAGCTGACGTCTCTCTGTTATCGTGTCTAAAAAAATAACCAGTGATATGAAACTCCAACAACCTCCAACACATAATAAAGATCCACAAAGACCGTACGATCACACTCACAACAGCAGGAGGGTCAGTTTTAATTCACAGCGAGACATAATCTTTGTTTGTGCGAACATAAACGCGGTCCTTGTATAAGAACACTTATTAACAGTGTTGGTCCGCTCCATGACAGCGAGAACAGCTGCAGACCATCAGCGCTCTCTTCTTCAGGAGGGTCAGGACTCGTATTTCTATTAAAACAGAATATTCCAGTTACAGGCTGAAGACGCGCTGACCCGCTATTCATTTCTTTTTATTAAAGCTGACACTCTGCAGCCCCCATAATGTGTTTCTCTGTATGAAGTTTGTGTACTTCTGTGGGAGTTAATGTGCTGGATATGAGGATTTATCTCCTCTGCTGAATTTAATCATCCTCGCTCCTCTCCAAAGGCCAACTGAGACACAGACCTGAATCACTTATCTGCCTTTGACTTCTGAATGTTTTCCTTGAGTCTTGTCATTTCAGAGCTGCAGAGAGCCCGAGAACACACACAAACACACACAAAAAAAGACACAAAAAGCTAATGAAAGGCCTGTGAATATAAAGAGAGTGTTTTTATAAGTGTGGAGAGTGAGCAGATGTTTCTCGGTATTGTTGAGTTTCAGAGGAGGTGCAGATTGTGTGGAGTCTGGAGGTGTGAATCAGGGTCACATTCTCACTTCTCTTCCCACTCGCTTTTGAAAAGAGTCTGTTGTGCTGACAGGAGACCTTCTGGTTTTTTCTGAGGAGAGCGAGAAGAGGAGGACGAGGTGCTGAAATGGCCGGAGCTCCGTGAACCGCCGACCTTTATCTCGGCTGCAGCCGATCAATGAATAGATGCTGAGAAAGTCTAATGGTCGTATTGTGCGGATCAGAGCTGTGCAGGCTGATGGTCTCCACACTGAGCAGACTCAGGTGTTTAGTCCGGGGCTGTTAGCAGGCCGGAATATAAAACTTCTAAATTTCCAAAGTTTCAGTAATGGACAAGAGGCCACGAAGGTCGTCAACACGCTGATCTCTATTTTCAGACTCTGCCGTGAGCCGTGCCGAGGGTTGGGATACTCAGTGTGAGTTTTCAGTCGGAGAAGGCTTCTGTGTTCACACAGGGAGGGGATATTTACACGACTGCAAGTAAAGTCAACGTGAAGACGCAGCTGGACACGAGTCCTTATGAGGCAACGTTAGAATTTGTACATGCAAATTCAATCAATCAATCAATCAACTTTATTTCTATAGCACATTTTAAAATAACCACAAGGGTAGTCAAAGTGCTGTACAATGATACATAAAACAAATAACACAAAGAGCAAGATAAAGTGAGCAGAAATACATTAATGCAAGGGGATAAATAAGTAAATAAATAAGCAGGCTCACGGCAGGTGCTAAAATTATTCAGATTAACGAATTAAAAACACAACTCACTCACTTCATGCTCGGTCAGAGTAGGGTGACTATATACTGAATTCCCAAAAAGGGGCGGAGTCACAGAGTCGTAAATTTTGAGAGTTTTGCAGTCGGATCGAGTGTTTTTTAGGCGCTTCTAACTCAGTAAGTCCACGCGACACAAACTCAAAACTGAAGACATCTGAAGGATTTTATAAACTCCCCGAGACAAATCCGGACAGCCCCCAAAAAAGAGGACATGTCTGAGTAAAAGACGACGGATGGTCACTCTAAATAAGAGTGCAAAATATACGGAGTCAAAGGAATCACTCTTGTTTGTACAACATGTTTGGATCCACCCTCTAGTGGACACTTGATGAACTGCAGGTTTTAGCTCTTCCATATAACATCACAGTAGATGTAAATATCCTCTCGGTCTTATCAAATAAAAACAATTTCTCCTGGTTTCATCTGTAACCATGAAGCTAAATCCAGTCCAGACGTCTGAACATCAGACTCTCATTAAAGTTTGGCTCTTGTTCAGAGTACCTGGTCGGTTCTCATGTAAGAAAACAACACGCTGCTGGCGTCTCTATTTCCCGTTTCCTTTTTTCGCTGCGTGTACTGAACCTTTCCGTGCACGCTGCAGCGGACAGTCTGATATCTGGTACTTCAGTGGCCTGAACAGACCTCAGCTGATCTTTAGACCTTGGATTTGCCGCCCGCCTCTTGTCAGATGTTTTCCTGTTCTGCCTGATTTCCCGGATTTGACCCTCGCCTCTTTCTCAGCTGAACTTTGATTTTCGCCGTCTGTCGTGAGTCGTGCCTCCGGCTTCTTTCCTGCCTCACTCTGAGCCGGTTCACGCTGTTGATACAAGATATTCATTACCGCGCCGCTTAAGGTCAACCCCAGGTATGAAACACAATCTTTTATCACCTTCTTGCAGCACTCTTGGTGTTGGTTTGTTGAGATGTGTAGCCTCCAAACTCCAGAAGTGTTTGAGATAAGAGCTGCTGAACATAAGACGGGGAACCTTGAGTCATTATGTTCCCGTTTCTGGAGGACAGCAGACTGTACACTCTTCACTCCTTCTCCTCGTCTTTATGTTAGAGACCTCATCAGGGTCTGATCTCTGTCACGTTGTTTGTCGATCAGCGCTCGGCTCCTCCGCTCCACCCGCTCTCTCTCACTTCATAAAGTTGACCCAACTTGTCATTTCGCTTCCCGCAGACAGGCAGCGTATTAATAACCTCACTCTGCATTTGCCTGAGGATGATTACGAAGCTTACCTCTCAATCACGGGACGCTAATGATGGCGGCCAGGCGCGATCAGGTGATTGATAGGTGGCATTTAGGCGTGATGGAGCCCGGTATACTCTGTCCTCTCACCGGAGGCCCGCGGGGAGGAGAGCGAGCCACAACCTTTCAATAATCGAAAGCCTCTCGCGCGGCGAAAGGCTGATCCTTTTGTTCTAATTAACCCGTGAAATGAGTTCAGCCGCTCGCTCTCTACCCGCGGCGTAAACGCTCTAATAGTGTGTGAACGGCCGGGCGAGGAGAAGAATGCCAAGAGGTGGAAGGTCGGCCAGGTGATTTCAACAGATGCTCCGTGTTTCTGATGGCACCAGGACCATCCCAGAGAGTTCGGACCCTCAGAAACGAGACCTTCTGGAAGATGAAGCGCGGTGTGTTTGAGTCTCGTTTAAGTTTTCAGTGATGGCGACGTTTGACCGCGTGGATACGGTTTCTGCCGACCTGTCCGTCTGTGTTCAGCTCTCTTTGCAGCTGACAAACCCTCAAACAAAAATGAGGCGAAGGTCACTTTTGACGTGACCGGAAATTCATGAAAAAGTCGTCCGAACTTTTCACCGAATTTGGTTTTTTTTATTCCTACTTTAGCAAATTTGACGGCGTGATCCAAAAACCTTATTTCTGGCTGCAGTCATGTCTACATGATATATCCGATCATCCTTCTGTTCTTACCCACTTTGGGATGTTTCTCTGGTTTTCTCTTGTTTCCTTCTTTAAATGGTTCTTCTATTCTCAGTTCTGTCCCGGTTAGGGAGTTTAAAGGATATTTTGACAAAGCTGTAGGTGCAGATCCACTCTCCTTCCCACCACATTAGACTGGGATGACGATAACGTCCAATTTGACAAGTGCTTATAGGTAAATATTATTTAGTGGAGTTATAACATGAAATTAAAGTTGTAGCTTTACCAGATGATAATTTTACATGAATAGAGTTTCAGTGTCATGAGAATAAAGTAAGGTTATGAGGGTTCAGACATGATATCGTGAACTGTCACAGGGTTTTTCTCGGTTTTCAGCAGGTTATCAGCTGTTCGTCCAGTTCCCTCCTTCACAGCATCACTGTCCAATAAAAAACACGTATCTCCAATATATATATATATTTACAGGAACATTAAAAAAACAACCTCAAAGAATAAACTCAAGACACTGTAATTAGATTGAATTAGGACCTTAATTCAAAATCTATATTTACAAAATCATCAGTGACCTGTTTGATATTCTTAAACAGACTTACATGCTTTGCGTTGTGAGTGATAGTGGACATACGTGTTTTTTTAATAATGCGCTCCAATGACGATCGCGAGTATCTGGTTTATATCCCACTATGTTGATGAACTATTGATAGCAGACTATCCTACATTTCCACATCGATGCAGGTATTCTGAAACACCAACTACAAATGTACTATGAGTTCTAATACTACTAAGTTAATTGGTTTTCAATAAAATTCTGGTTCTGATTTCACTGAAATACCAGTGAACAAATTAAAAGATAGTGGAAACACGACTAAGTGATACGATAGTCAACAAGTGTGAGAGAGAAAACAGCAGCTTTGCCTCTAGGGATGAACTTCAGCTCTAACGTAAATCTAACGTACAGATAAACAACACTGTCATGGTTTGAGGTCGGCATCAGTCGATGTGTAGCGTTACTCTGGACTGTAATGAGTCTGTCACAGTGTGAAGTCTGTTTGCCGACATGACAACTCAGATACGTGCTTTGTCGACATTTCCGACACCCAATGGAGATCTTTGTTATAAAGATGATGTTATAAAATGTCTTTTCATCAGTCATTTGGAAACCCTATGGACCGTGCATGTACTGAAAAAAGTCCAGATCGCTGTAAGTGGAGATATGTATTTTTTATCGGACAGCGACAACATAATGGTTATCAATATTTACTGATTATTGATTTTAATCCTGTCTGGGTGTCAACATGCAGAGGTCAGCACATTAATGAGCGTGATCCGGCTGTCCCTGCTGTTGCTATGCAGAATTAACAACCGTTGTCAAGGGGGTTTGACCAATCAGAGAGTAGCTGGTGATCGTGTACCTGACAGGTGGTTTTGATGTGTTCTGCTGTCTCTGTCGTCGTGTCATTTTTTCTGTTTGTGTAACTTCCTGTGCAGAGGGGAGTAGATTTTGACACCCTTCACGCTGATCGCTGCTTTCAAGATTTCTTCTTCTTTTGATTTTACAAGAAAACTCACGTGCACGGAGAAAGAGGCAGCAGCAGATCAGAAGCTTACCAAACCATAAACCCCCTCTAATCTCCGATGGTTTTGATATTCTGGTGTTTTTCTGCACCCCCAATCCCCCACTGAGCGCGTATCTATTTCTGCTGACGGGAAGCGGCGAAGGACTCGCAGAAAAAGAGAGAAGAGGAGCGAGGTGGAAAAAACAAAACAAATTCTCCGACATGATGCCTGAGGCGGAGAGGCTCTGCGGGCAGGACGGCTTCGCCTTCATCTTCCTGCCCGACTGAGGAGAAGATTTTCAAACGCCGTCAGAAGCGGAGGGCATTCCTGCTAACGGAGAAGAGGGCCGGCGGCGACACTGTCAGTCAGAATGGGATCTGGAACGGCTCATCTGTCCATTTGGAGAGTTTTATATTCAGAGTTTTATTGGAGGAAGGCCTGCAGGTCACAAAAAACACTTCAGTCTGTGTGTTTGTCTGCTCTATATCACTGTTAAGCTCACAGATGGATTTTTAAGGTCGGAGAGTCACGCCGTCAATCACCCGTTTGGATGAGGTAAGAAAATCTCACACTTTCACAGCCTATCATGACAGCTATTATAACGAGGACTTGATCCATAAAACTGAAACCATCCAAAAGTGAGGGTAAACACGCTACCACAAGGCCGACTCACTCAAGTGTATCGTCAGTGAAGATGTAACTCCTGTGAGATACGACCGAGTCCTTAAAACGACAGACAGACACATTTTCATATCTGAATGTCTGTTTTAAAAAATTATTCAAACATGTTCAAAAACTCTTATTTCATTGCAGAATTTAACTGTTTGGTTTTCTTCGAGTCAGAGGTTGGGATAGTCGGATGCGCTGGTTTAGTTAGTTGTATTTAAAATGCATCGTGTTTTGGAGCTTACTAGTAATTTCCACCTTCATCCTGATCGTCTCCTAAAAGGTTGTATCCTCCGATCATAGCTGATCGTAACCACTCAAGTTAACGTGTCAATTTACACCGTCTTCTTTCTGTTCCTCTGCAGATCGCCGAACTCCTCAGCTGATCACAAGTTCTATTTTTTCTGGACGCCGGAGCATGGTGGATAAATTCAGCACAGATTAACCCGTGCTGGAAAGGAAGGCGGGCGCAGACACAAAATAAAACATCCGGCTTCTTTTCAAAATAAAACACAAAATTCACACCATGCAAACAGGTAGGGATGAACAAGTGAAAGGTTTTTAGACGTCATTTCACCCCGATGACACCATGGATGAGGAGATGCTGATTCTAGAAGTCTAGAAGTAGATGTCCTCCTCTGGAAGGACACAATCTACTGCTTATATGGTTAGTCTATGTGGCTAAAGACAACTTGTTATCGTGAAAATTGCTGCCATTCCGGTTTGGAGCTGCTCTGGAAATGCGGTGGAAATACGGTAACTGCTTCACAGTCCATGTGCACCGCCATATATGCTTGAGTTACATAGATTGTATATAGAATGGACGCCGTCTACCTCTTCACTGGGTGAAGCCACCGCAAGAACAGCACCCTCTGGTGACGGGCTGCAGTATAGGTCATAAATCCCACCTCCTCCAGCAATCCCTATGGAGCTGTGGACAAACTTTATAAATGAATGACACAGAATATAAATGTTTCTCCCCCCTGGTTGTGATGTTGACATGTAGTTACTGTCAGACTGGTTTGTGCTCAAGTCCTCTTTTTTCTGTACAGCTCCGTTTTTAAAAGTTATTAGGGGGTTCATGTTTTCGATGATTGACACCTGATACAGCCTATGGGCGTACGAAGATTGTGCAGCTGTTTGAGCCGAGCGTCATCACAGCGACTCTTCCGCCAAATGTATGATACTTTATTGCATAATTGGAGAAAATTGATGAAATACCGAGAGCAATTCGGCTTCAAATTCGTATAATGACAGAAGGCGGAGCAAAGTTGTCCACAGAGTATAAAGTCTATGGTTATCCTCGAGCTAACAGTCTGGGCTCCTTTCTGCTCTTCTCCTTCTCTATCCACTGTCCTGTTTGTTCTAGAAAAGGCACAAAAAGCCTGAAAATAAAAATATATATATATACTTCAAAACTCTAAATCATACTCAAGAGAAGAACACAAACTCAGAGATTGTACTTCAGATCTGTTCTTGTATAACTTCACTTCCACACTGTCCACAGATGTTTGAGAATGATCATGTGAGAGCGTCGGACCCGGCGCTTCCTGGTGAACATGCATTTCTGCAGCAGGTTTGTTTTTGGTCTGAATCTGCCAAACAGAAATATAGATTTCCCCCCCAAACGAACAAACTCTCTCTCTCTCTCTCTCTCTCTTACATTTACACTTGCATGCACATTACCGTCGGCTGTTATTATCACTGCTCCCACTCAGTGATTTGGTGTATTGGTTGAGTGGCCAGAGGCTTGAAGTATTGAGTCCTATTACAGCGGTGTGAGCGGAGCGGGATAGCATCAATGTAAACTTAGTAAACAGCCGAGGAGCGGGGAGGTTGACGGTTGGGGGTGGGGGGGCCTGTGGCTGTTTGTGCAGCTCTCAGGGAGGAAAATGAGCGCAGACTTCAAAATGTCATCGGTGGTTGTTGGGCAGATTAAATGGACTTTGTATACATTGAGGGTAAAAACAGAACAAACCTGATCTCAGGAGTCAGAGCCGCTCCTGGCTGTTTGTGTGTGTGCAGCTAATACAGCGTCTGCACAAATCCTTTTAAAACCTTCACCTGCGTATGAGCTCACGTCTTAATCTTCCTCCACAACACCGCCTTCAACTTTTTCTCCGAGTTCATCCGAACCTTCAGCTTGGAGTCGCACCGGGCCTCGTTCGCAGATGTGCTAACCTGAAAGAAGAGTCTGAGGAGGATCCATGGACCTGGTCTTTCTCCTTCACCCACATCTGGATTCTCACCTTCTTCTTCTTCTTCTTCTTCTCCTCATCCATCTATCCTCAGTTTCCACTCTCTTCCAGAGGTGTAACACATGTCCTCCATTGACGAACAACAGCTTAAGTATCGACAGATTGTCTCCGGGGATCAGATGGGTTCGGATGTCAGCTGTTTAGCAGCAAAAAAAAAAGTGAACCTCGTTAATGGAATTCTGGGAAAACGTTCAATTAATTCGGGGGAAGATCGGAGGAAGACTGTAAGACCGACAGAGAGACCATCTAAATGCACGAGACATGAGGAGGAAGGTGGAAACCAGGCAGAAGGAAATAACGAGGGGCGGATAATCCAGGTGGGAGCAGCGAGGAATGCAAAATAAGGAAGAAAATAAAGACAGGAGGGAGGCAAAGCAAGCCGGTTAAGTACTCGCTGTTTGCATCAGGGAGCTGCAGGCCTGAATGACAAAGTCCCCATTAAACCAAGATGGAGTCTCCGCCTGCAGCACAGCGCAGCCAGCGCCGAACTCACCCAGGCGGATCCATTACAGAGGCGCAATTAGAGAGTGAACACGGGGATTTCCACGGCGGGTCACTGCGGCGGCTAGAAACCTGCACAGGGAGGAACCCGAGTCCTGACAGAGGCCTGAATCTGGACTTCAGAGAGTCTCCATCATGTTTGATGAGCTTCTGTAGGGACTCCAAATGTCAAAACCTGCAGGTAGAGCTCAGCTGAGGTGGCGTTTGAAGACGTGGGGTTTCGAAAAATCTCATACCTGTAGTTGTTTTTCCACTTAAAGATGATGCAGTTTATTTTCCTTAAATTCATAAATGTCCATTAAAGTGTTTTGAAACAGAAACAACAGGTTCAAGTTGCGCAGAAATAAGTATAAAGTTGTGGTAAACCTAAATGTAGCGTCCCCAAACGAGGACACAGGGTCATGGGAGGTGAGCGTCGACGCATGCTGGGTGAAACTGACAAAACAAAGAAAGAATTTCAGCTCGAATAACATCACTGCAGCACCCCAGAGATGGAGATTTAATAAAATATTAGAAGTATATAGTTTAGAAGTCTGAAAACAGTCTGAATATAAACAAAAACATGATGAGACCTGGGACTAAATGAAAAATATAAACAATAATCTCCTCCTCCAGGCCTCCGTCGCCGCTCTTTATCTCCTGTTAGCTCTTTCATATACGTGAGAATCTCTCCATCTATCTGTCTCTGTCAGCCACTTTCATTTTCCTGCATCTGCGCCGCCATCTTTCATTATTCCTCTGTCTCTCTGTCTCTCTCGGCCTTAATTGAAGCAGCAGCAGCAGCGGGGCGAGCGAGGCGATACCTGATTAGGAGGTTAAACCAATGGTGCGGCCCGATGGCAAACCCATCTGCTAATAAAAGCAGAGAGACGATTATATCTGCACATCGCTCTCACCCTCACTCTCTGATTTGATTTTCAATTCAAAGGTGTTTTATTGGCAGAAAAGTCTAAAGCCTCTCATCAAAGCGCAAAATATCTTATACATCTTTGAGCTCATTCATGCAATATCAGATCCAATATCGAATCAATCAAGTGGTGTGAGATAAGATCCAGATAGAATAAGGCTGGAACTGAGCGGCCCCTTGAGGATGCAATTTTCCTCATAACTTAAAATATCGAGGGGAACAGAGTCGGGATGGACTTTTTCTCACAGGCAGGATGGTGTGAAGTCTGACAGCGGAGGAGCCGAACCCGAACATGACGGATTGTAAACCACACATGTCCGGTCCGGGTATTTTATCTTTATTATATGGACGGCTTTGAGGTATCACTCATCTTTCCAATCAAGCAAAACTTTTACCTGAAGTGGTTTTATTTTGGTACACTCTAAACTCAAACTAGTTAAGTTTACTTTAAAGAAGTTAGGAACCCGATGACCTCAGGAAAAGTAAGAAAAATAACTTCATTGTGTCAATTAAAGTGAAATTATCATATGAGTAAGCTGTACTTTAAGTATCTCAGTATAGATAACTTTGAATCGAGATATTACAACTAAAATTCTTTGAGTCAAATTAACTTATTTTACTCCAACAAACAAGTGGGTGTTACTTGGCAGTCGTAGTGAACTACAGTTAAAGGTGGTGTAGTCAGGATCTGAGTTAGTTCCAGTTTTTAGGAGAAATCTTGAATGTAAACTCTACCCCTCCCAAACAGTTTTCCCCTCAAGCCCCGCCCACAAACAGACGCTCCTGCTCCCTTGTATCGTTCCAGTTAAATTCAGATATAATGCAGATAAATACTTCAGATCATTACAAATGGGGCCCAGTCAAGGTGAAAGTCAAAAGCATCGGTGCTACTGTAGATGCCAACAGACTACCAGCAAACACAATGTTTGCAGGACTTCTACAACGAGGATAAAGTGACATAGTCCAGGACCCGAGGGAGGACAGTTTAGCGATGGCGCTACAACACGCTACAGCAGGTCCGTTTGACAAGAAACACTTCTGTTACAGACACTTGTCTTACTTTGTTAAAGCGGTTTACCTGTCCAGCAGAAAGGTTACAGGGTCACCAAGATCCCCAAGCGTCCCCCATGGTTTATGTTGACCCGGCTTTTTAGCTCTTGTCCGGTCTACCTCCGTTTTAAGCGCCCGTTATTCTGCCAAGATTGCCCACACGTGGCCTTATAAAGGCAGGAAGCAGTACCTGGCCCTGCCTACAGAGGGCAGTGTTTTTGACTTTTGTTTCAGCCCTCACATACAGTTTTCTGACAGAGTCAGGTCCGTGTCAAAGATTAAGTATTAAAGTATTAACCTATGTAAAAAAAAAAAAAAATGTACACTTAGAGTCTGTGTCGAGCTCGTTTTGAGGTACCCTCCACACTTTTAAGCGTTTGATACTTCTGTAGAGTCCTTTCTTGCGCACTTTTCCAGGTATTATTTAAATAAATATCCAGAAAAAGACAAACATTCGCCAACCTTAAAAACAGTGAAAACAATTTTTCTAAATACCTCAGAACAGGTCTGTGTAAAATGACTGTTTGGTTTTCAGGTTTGAAACCTTAAACAGTTTCCTCTAAACTCTGTAAACTGGACTTTCTTTCAGAACTTCACTTCTCTTCTAACTGTCTCGACACCCTCTGAGCGAAATCCTGCAGCGCCATATTTACTCAATCGACCTCAGGTAACGCCTCTAAATCTGCTCACGCTTGTAAGTAGTGGTTTGTAATGGCAGCGCATTAATGCTCATGCTTTAATAAAGACATCTCTACTATCACATTAACAGCACTCCCATTCATTTGGCTCTCTAACTTACCAGGACTGATTTGGAGAGACATTTACTACACCAACTGTTCCCTCCATCTTTTGGCGCCATCGTCGGGCAATCTACCGAGGCTCCCACTTTGTCCAAATTAAATTCTGGTGTCAACATGATCACTGTTGGGAAATCTCCTCCTCCACATCGGAGGCGACGGCTCCAAATTGAAGAGCCAAATCCAAATATTTTCCTAAAACAGCCATGTAGTCCAACTGTTCCCTCTTAATGCTGCATGAGACCGACAAACAAGTTACACTTCTCGGATGAATGGGATGAATATTTGCTCACCTAAACAAGGCTCGAGTCGTAATTTGTTGGTTCGGATTCTGCTGCAGTCGTGTTTTCTCGTATTTTAATGTGTTTCTTTTTTTTTCATTTGGGAGAGAGTTGCTCAGAGTGAGTGCAAACCATTTGAACTTTGGGGGTTCAGGGGTTTCTTTTGTTTCATCAGGTACTACAAAGCTTTACCTCCTGTCCCTGGAGTTACACTCTTGGATTAATAGGGTTTCTGACAGCATGCATACAGCTCTACACACACACACACACAGATTTCCCTCTGCAGCCACTGAGCTTACACTCCATCCCCAGGTAATGCCAACCGCTCATAAAGCTATATGAGGTGTGGGATTAAAGGACCGTGTGTGTTAATGCGACAAAGAACTTTGAATTGTTTCTAAAGTTACACTTCAAGAAACGCCGAACATTTCGAGAGCAAAAGAGCTGCTGCAGCCGTGAACTCTGACCCTGGCTTAGCGTCGGAGCAGACGGGTCAAGCATGGAGGGGGACGCAGCTGGAACAGTGTGCTTCAAGAGGGGATGGAGGGCCGGTCCTTGTTTGGCGGGTGAGAAGATAAACTGACCTCCAGGAATCTGAAGAGTCCGTCTTCATCCTCACCTTCCTCTGTTTCAAGTGATCAGTGCGGCGATGGCACTGAAGTCCCCCGAGTGAAGGGAGGAACTTTAGTCGTGAAAGCGAGGAGGAAAGCTTTTCGGTAACCTTGATGTTAGAAAACAGATGTAGACGTGCAAGAAGGGAAATAGGAAAAATGTCCAGGCTCCGTCAGATCCGTCATCGCCAACTGGAAGCGTGTTTGGAGCGAAGCAGTAAACGGAAAACAACGTAGTCAGGTTGTTTTTTCTTTCTGCGGTCAATTTTCTGCTAATTTGGATTTTAATCTGCGACTGTTAAGCTCCTGATATACGTGAAAAAGCAACATGATTTTACAGTTTGGGTTTGTGCAGGTTTACGAGTGTGTTCCTTTTTACTGTGCTGTTACCTTCAGACAGAGTTAGCAGCTGAAAGTCCTGTTGTGGTCCTCATAGATCCGGGATAGTCGATATTGTTCTATATGAACGATAAATCCATAACTAGTAAGGATTTCTCATCTACACGAACTGATACACAATCGGGAGTCCATACACAGTGTTTTATTTTGAAATTTACCAGATGACATGTGTGGTTTTTGTTTTTGACATCCTGTCTAGAACGATCTTCTCTGTGTAGATTGACGCATGTTGGAGGCGTGGAGCAGAGAAAATAGACTCGGTGCATATCTTTAGCAGATACTTGCTGCAACGTGTCCTGTGTGCGCTGCTGCGGCGATCAGAAACATAGTTGAACATAGCTGACACAGAGCGCTCAACACACATCCAGTGTGTTTGACCCCTAATTTCCACCACATCCGGAACGGCTACGAAAAGCTCGTATCCGCTGACCGTAGCTGATCGTAACCATTCAAGTTAATTTGTCAATTTCCACCGGCGTCTTTCCGCTCCGCTGCGGATCGCAAGAGTTCTAATTTTTCCAGACGCCGGAGCATGCTGGATAAATTCAGCACAGATTAACCCGTGCTGGAAAGGAAGTCGGGCACAGAGACAAAATAAAACATCCGGCTTCTTTTCAAAATAAAACACTCCGTGTTTCAGGAGGATCGTATTTCACACCATGCAAACGGGCGGAGACGAACAAGTGAAAGGTTTTTAGACGTCATTTCACCCCGATGACACCATGGATGAGGAGATGCTGATTCTAGAAGTCTAGAAGTAGATTTCCTCCTCTGGAAGGACACAATCTACTGCTCATATGTCTATGTGTCTGTCTTTATAGAGACAACTCGTTATCGTGAGATTGAACATGAATCCACAGGTTCTTGTGAGATCTTGCGAGTCCCGCTGTCTGTAATCCGCCACAAAATTCGCCTCACAAACGGATCCGGTAGGAAACTGCAGAAACATGCAAAGAAACTGCAGTTCCTCATGTGTCCACTAGAGCTGCCTTCTCAACAGACAGAGGAACGTTCAAAAACACAGCGTTTATTCACTGATTGAAACATGGAGATTAAAAATAAAAGCATGCGTTTTGAGCAGACGCATTATTTACAAAAGAAAACCTGTTGCCGTAGCAGGTTTGAGTTGTTTGTGGTGAATAAACGGTTAACAAATACGCTGCTGACTGACTCTTGAAGAGCAATTTCTCATTTCAGAGGAAGTAGCTGTCTCTCCTCCTCGAATATGAGCGTCTACATCTATATGGACGGATAACAATCTGAGCATTTCAATATCAGAATCAGAGATGGGGTCTCTTTTTAATAGTCGCATTCGCCTTCAAGTTGTAGATAATACACAACCTGACAGCTTTCAGAAGCTTTCTGTACATGTTAGTCATTCAAACACCAAGTTCAATACCAGCAGATTCATTCCCTGAGAACGAGGATGTACTTTTTCCACCTCCCGAGAGACGAAGATTGTGACGAAGAGCATGAATGGTTCAGAAAACTCTCAAATAGACATAATACTTCAATCAACATCACAAACACTAACTGCCCCCTCAAATTGCTACCACATTTTCTGTGTGCAGAAAGGGATGTCAGCGGGATGGATCTGTCTCACTGAGTTACGAAATGAAAATGAAATGTCAATTCACTCTGATAAACAGGCTTTGTAAAGCAGCAGACATCTGAAATGAGAAAAAGACGCCAAAAAAAATCCGACATCAGAAACGTTCGATACAGTAAAGAAAAAAAAAAAAGAGCATTTTGGAGTCGGAGTTAGCAGAGAGGGATGAGGAGAGACAAAGACGAGAAGGAGGAGGTCTGAGCGGAGGATCAGGGAGACAGAAGCGAACCTGGAAGATAAACCTCCATCAGCAGCAGCAGCTTAGCCTCTAATAAATGTTGGTGTGGAGTAAATTGCCTGCTAGCCGCTGGTGTTTGACCACAGTGTGCTCTGTCACTGAGCTTTACAACATTTGACCCCACATGTGAAAAAAAAACTCGTCCGGGCTTTTCTCAGACTGTGGAACCCCGGAGAGTAAATCAACATTTATCTCCAACAAACAACAAAAAACCAACATGCTAATTCGACACAGCAGACATTTTTTCGTCTCTCCACGTCCGCTCGTTCCTTCAGGCGTCTATTTGACTCTTGTGCCATCTTATCCACATATTTGTGACTCACTTCGCTCTGAAACAGAGCTGCTTTTGAAGCCGGTTTATCTGCAGTTTTAACAGCTCAAGATCACGATTTCAGTTCTGAGTGAAAGGAGCTTTCTGAGCAGAGGGAAGTCGGATCGGTTCATCCTCTGAGGCTGCGCGTGCGTCTTATCAGAGGATTCATCTGGTGGAGGTTTGGTGGAAGAAAAAAAAAACAAAACTGCAGACTTTTGAAGAAAACAGACGGATCTGTGTTTAATGTTTTATAACTTTGACAAGACAGGATAGGTCAGTGTGTTCACCAAACCAGTACGGTCATTAAACGACACTCAGATTTCATGTAGCGCTTCATCAGAGACCCTCAAAGTGCTTTACATTGGATACATCATTCATTCGCTCGCACAGTCACACCCTGGTGGTGGTAAACTACCTTAGTAGTCACAGCTGTCCTGGGGCAGACTGAAGGAAACATGGCTGCGCCTACAGCCTCTCCGACCAGCACAACACACTGACAATCATACACCAGTGAGGACACACACTGGGAGAAAGGTGGGTTAAGTGTCTTGCCCAAAGACACAACAGACAGACTCAGCATAGGGGGGAATCGAACCGCCAACCTTCTGGTTATTGGACGACCGCTCTACCTCCTGAGCTACTGCCGCCCCAAAATGCCCTCACCAATATGGCGGCGATGTCAAATTACAATCAAGGTAGCTAATGCAGCTTCTTTGTATAGATGTGATTGATTCAGTGAGATCAAATTTAAGGAGTGGAAATGTAATAAAATGTTCATTTCTACAGCCTGGTTCAAGGAAACATTTACAAACAGTTTTAAGTTCTACTCCGATCGTTTTTCTTTTCACTACTTAAAGTTTTCTCAGTGGTCTTTAAACTGTGATTCTGAAGTTTTTAGCCAAAATCACTGTAGGGATGCCCAACCCCAAAATTCTCCAAACAATCATGTTATCTGAGTCACTATATATCTGACTATGTCGTGAGCTCAATCAAAGAACATTTCAGACACTACACGACGCACCGTTGTCACGTCACTGCTCAGACTGCTGCGTCTGAAGTTGCGTCTGTTGTTTTCACATCTCTTGAATTTTTTGATGTTGTATAGATGTGTTTGTTTTTCCAGGATGTTCGTGAAATGAAAAAATAAAAAAATAAAATAACAATAAATTAATAATTTATTTAAAAGGCCTTATATTTTCATGCTGAATATTGTTTGCTGCGTCATATTGTTGCACGAGACTTTATCACGCAGTAAACAATTGTTTCTCGAAAACTTGTGAGTGAAGTGACGATAAAAAACTTACGCTGAAAATGACAAATAGAGCTCGGGTTCTGTCTCTTCTTGCTTGCATGACGCATCACTCAATTCATGATAGGATGCCGACCACCGGTGAGTGACCATCGGATGGTAACTACATTTTGCAATGCTCTATAGGTGAATTTTGAGTCGCCTATATGGGGCATTGGAATTGATCCCTCAGGTTTCGGACACCCCTCAAAATGCCGTTAACCCCCATATAGTCGCCTATATGAAGGTTAGGGATCCATTTTGGACACAGCCTTCTTCAGTAGATCATTAGTAATTCGCCTCTGAGTCGTGGGCGGAGACAGCGCTGCTCTGCACACTCCGCGATCTTCCTCTCTCTTCTCCGAGTTTGGCAGTTTCGCGCTTATTTTTCCCTCATGATATGTCCTGTAGCGTCAGAAAAATAAATATATGAACATGTAAAAAACAAGAAAAACATGATTGTCATTGAAGTGGGTTTTTAATCTCCGTTGTAGCTGGTCTATGTCTGTTCAGGTTTCGAGGGTCTTCAAGAAGTCCTGCGCTGGAAGGTCGACCTTAACTACGCTGTATTTCAAATCTTCCTACAACGTCACGAGTCCAATAGAAGCAGATAGCATTCATCATGATCTGGATTTAGTTTCATGAGGATGTTGAACGTCCCCGCCCTGTCATCCACTTCGAGAAGACTTGAAGAGATTCTGCTTCTTCATCTCCATCTCTGATTCAGTTTCATCTCGCTCGAGTTCTTGGAAGAAACGCTGGAGATGGTTTATTCAAGTCACCTCCAGCTGTTCCCGTTCGTGCCTCTCTCAGTGAACTCGACTTGGCACACGAAGAATACGAAGTCTGTTTCTGCTTTCATTTCAACTCTTGGTGCAAACAAAGGCTGACAGATATCGGAGTGTTTGGTCATGATATCCAACATGTAGTCTCAGGGAGGCGTGGAGGACGATAGAAGGATTATTTCATGTGGTTTCTTCTTTCTTATTCGTCCCACGCTTTCAGTCGTTTCTATGAAACCTTAAATAATTGTATATTACAGAGGCTGCCTTTGCTCTTAAATCTTAACACTGAGCAATTTGAGGGTTTTTTTTAGACCTAATTTCAACCGTCTAGATTCTGTGTATTTTTAGACGAGATTTAGACGTTGCATTTTAACCCATTAGTCCATAACTATTTATTTCAGAAAGCAACTGTGAGTAACAAAACCGATCTCAAAGTACTTAACCAAAATAATTATGATGGCTGTTGAGCAATATACAGTGTAGTATAGAGATAGACCAGATTTAGATTTAGTCTAAATGTCTAAAAAACTTTCATTTTTAGACGTGAAGTAGCCTGATTTTAGATCAGTCGTCTAGTCTACATTTAGACGTCTATTCGACCAAAACATTCTCAGTGGGTTTCCAAGTAACCACTGCAAAAAATGAAGGGTTGAAACCATTATGCAGAGCTCCTGTTTCTATACCACCCAGTATAGTTGGATTAATACATGAACATTCACTTTACATGCTCTGTGCAAATGGTGCAACAGTTACCCGACCTGAAACTGGACGAAGTCTTTGTGAGTTTAACCGGCGGGTTAATGTCTGTTTTTACCTCTGTGATTTCAAGAAACAAGCCAATCAAAGATGGTGAAATATTGAAGGGATGACACGCTCGTATTTTCTCATGAAATTAACTAACTTTGATTAACTTTGCAGACCACCCGATTGTTGACTGTGTTTCACTCTTGTGCGTTTTGGTGTTTTTTGAAGTCCAGGTTTTCCGGTGGCAGGAGCCTGTGGTGTTTCTTATAACCGGCCTCATGCTCGCTTTTAGTTGTTTGATCTTTTTGTTTTTCGTTTTTGATTGTAAATAAATTACTCAATTATTCTGATTCCCTGTTTCCCACTCTTCATTTAGTCTCTCCTGCCCGTTTTAATTTATTGTTACTTCCCATCTTCCCCTAACCATTCTCCCGGGTCGTAACAAGCGTTTACAAAAGAGACCCCAGGAGTCTGAAATCTCAAAGTGAGTTGCGAACCCAGACGGCGTGATGGAAGGTCTCCACGAATCAGCAAGTAGATGTTACACCACGGCTTTAAGTATGTCTGATTCATGTGTTCAAACTGTGAGTTTTCACGCTTTCGTTTTAATCCAATAAAGTTGAGAAATCTATTATTTTCTTTCCCGTTTCTGAACATTGTCGTGAAGGTGCTGCAGCTTCTACACTTTTATGGCACACTTCACTTTATAAACACCCCCAGTCGCCTCATTCAGAAAATCTAAAGTAACATGCATTCATACCTGGAGGCTATTTCACTTCTTTATACAGGCTGCGGTCACCCAAACATTTCTAAACACGGCTTGGGGAATATGTTTGAGAGCGTTCAGACTGATGGAACAACACAGGCGTTACCTGGGGCTGAAAAACGACACCAAACACCGTGGTAAAGTCGTCAAAGTTTAAAAAAATAAAGACTAGTTTGAATCAAGAATGAAATAGTTTGTTTGTAGGGTGGAAAAGAGGAGGCAGCATCCTTCCCCTGCAGCTGACGTTGATTTTCGGAGCTGATTTCTCTGCAGCTGTTCTGACGTCTTTTTGACAAACACAGGAGCTAACAGCAGATCTATCCGTGGAGCGTAGCAGCCGTTAGCATCGACGCTGTTCCAGGCAGCCAGCCATTTGCATCTGTCCCTGCAGTTGGACGTATTCCTCGGCATCGTGTGTGTATGTGTGTGTGTGTTTTGCCGTTTGTTTTGTGTGTTTTGCCTGTCAGCCACCTGTCACACGCAGTGATTTAACCTGGCAGTGAAAGTCGCTGCTGGGCGAGTCGACCAGAGTATGTGAGTTTCCTCGCCTGATAAGGTCACGAATCCGGGGAAATTTCCGCTTTTCTAAAAAAGAAAGATTTAAAAATTCAGGAGAGCGTTTTAACCAAATATATCAGAAGAATTAATCTGGTATCAGGTTTAATCCTTCAACTATTAATGACTGTTTATCTTCCAGTTATTGACGATTCTTGATTCAGGTGGTTTTACACACCTACCTTGGTGGACAAAAAAGTGAAATCTAAAAGTGATAACTGATCGGCTGATGCAGTCAGTGTCTTTGCTCTGAAAACAGGAAGTGGCACAAATAAAAGTTTCTGTTTTTATTTGTGTTTGTTGAACAACAGTTTCATGACTAATGAAAAGACGGCTTTGAGCAACAAGACCGAGAGACACTGAAGAGAGTTTGGAGTACGGAGAGATGATTCAACAAATCAACTCTTTTCGTTTTTTTATGTACTTTAAAAAGAAGATGCCTCTCGACATGTCTACCTGGAGCAGTCACTACGGTCCTCCGTTTTCTTCTTTCATAGCTTCCTTTGAATGCTGACAACAAATGCAGTCATGTTGTGTTTGAAGCTGGAGGCCACCTCCGTCTTGTTCACTTTGATCGGAGATTTTTGTTTCATTTTTGGAGAAACTGGTCGGTAAAATGTTCCCCGTCATCTAAATAAAAACAACAAACAAACAGAAGAAAAAAAAAACATGTTTTTTCATCGCCGGTCCTTTTTAGAAATATGCAGCCTGACCATCGTCTCAGCAAACACACAAGGCCAATCTGGTTGTCCCGTCCATATGCTGTTGCCACGGTAACAGCTGTAAACAGGTCCATCCTGACTGCAGTTCCCAGCGGGGAGCTGACAGTAACATCTGAGAACATCTCATATTAAAAAAAAGGATTATTAGGGCAGAGCTGGAGCTGCTGTCTCTGGTTAGTGTTTTTAAAATGACAGAGCTGCTGACGATGAAGATGAGGGTGATGATGAGGGTGATGATTTTAATGATAATTATGATGATTATAATGATAAGTATAGTGATGATGAGGAGGATGATATTTATTATGAGGATGAGGATGATGATAATGATCAGTATGATGAAGGGGATGATGATTGATATGATGATGAGGGTGATGATGATGATAATGATCAGTATGATGAAGGGGATAAAGAGAATGATGATGATGATGATATTAATGAGGATGATGAAGAGGATGATGATTATGATCAGTATGAAGATGAGGATGAAGAGAATGTTGATGATAATAATAATAATAATAATAATAATAATAATAATAATAATAATAATAATAATAATAATCAGTTTGATGATGAGGATAATTATAAGGGTGATGATAATGATCAATATGATTATGATGATGAAGAAGAAGATGAAGAGAATGATGATGATGATAATTATTAGGGTGAAAATAATGATTAGTAGGATGATGATTTTAATGATAATTATGATGATTATAATGATAAGTATAGTGATGATGAGGAGGATGATATTTATTAGGATGATGAGGATATTTATTATGAGGATGAGGATGATGATTGATATGATGATGAGGGTGATGATGATGATAATGATCAGTATGATGAAGGAGATAAAGAGAATGATGATGATGGTAACAATTAGAGTGATAATAGTGATCAGTATGATGATGAAGATGATGATTATGAGGATGATGATAATGATGATAATGATCAGTATGATGATGAGGAGGAGGATAAACAAAATGAGGATGATGAAGAGGATGATGATTATGATCAGTATGAAGATGAGGATGAAGAGAATGTTGATGATAATGATTAGGATAATAATAATAATAATAATAATAATAATAATAATAATAATAATCAGTTTGATGATGAGGATAATTATAAGGATGATGAAAATGATCAATATGATTATGATGATGATGAAGAAGATGAAGAGAATGATGATGATGATAATTTTTAGGATGAAAATAATGATTAGTAGGATGATGAGGATGATAGTGATGGAGAGGATGATGACAATGATCAATATGATGATGATGATGATGATGATGATGATGATGATGATGATGATGATGATGATGATAATGATTAGGATGAAAATAATGATCAGTATGATGATGATGATATTCAGTATGATGAAGAGGATGATGATGATCACCAAACCATTATGATGATGATGAAGATGATGATGATGATGATGATGATGATGATGATGATGATGATGATGATGATGAGGATGATGATGATGATTGTCCACCTTGTGCTCCAAATTCCCTGTTAAAAATTCCCTCTCTATCATAAACACGGGGAATGATGCACCTTTCTCTTCCCTCACAATCTGTTTTTTTCACTGGAGTATTTTCAGATGCAGAATTATCTTGGCTGATTGATCACTGATTGGTAAAGACCTGTTACCTGTCAAACCCCCCATCTGTGTCTGTAAGAAGACCCTGGAGAGAAAAACCTGAACTCCACTCCTCCTGGTCTGAGTCTCAGATTTTGAAGCTGCTCTCTTTCATGCACAGGCTGCTGCTGCCCTCCAGTGTTTCTTGCAGTTGCAGCAGCACTGAATCAGAGTGGGGATGATAGTTCAGAGTTTATCTCTCGGCCACTTTTACTCATATTTACATATAAAATATTTTGCAGGATAAAAGCTACAGGGGAGGCACAGGTGATGGGAGATTTGGTTCATGGCTGCAGAAGTACCTCATGCAAAAAGCCTGGAAACAGTAAAATACTTTATCCAAACATGATGAAGATGCTAAAACAAACAAAACAAAAAAAAAGGCCTTGCACCTGAACTCATTTCTGTGGAAGACCTGACAGAAATATGAGAGCTCGACTTTATTTATTGCATGGAAACAGGAGTTAGAAAACAAACTGCAGGTGAGTTATCAGGGTAAGAGCGATGCTTACTGTGATTCGTCAGAACGACTAAAGCAGGAAACGGCGTTAAATGAGCAAACATTCAGAAACGGTAAGAGCGAAATGAGCCGCTGAACTCCCATCACAGAGCACTTCACAGTCACATCAGAGAAAATCAGAGTCATAAGACAGGCTGAAACAGCCTCTTAGAGAGAGCTCATTTTAACATTACACCACTGCTGGGTTGACGCTGGACTATTTTTGTTCCTCCAAAGACGATCAGCGGATTGAAGCCGCGCAGTTACAGTCATAGGAAGCACCTGCAGGATTAAAACGAACTGTGGAGCGCCCTGAATAGCAGTCGACATAATATTGGATCCCATTAACAAATAATGCATGTGTACAAACGTTGGTTTATTTTATTATTGCAGCACATCTTTTTTCTTTGTCTTTATCTCCCCTCTGGTCTGTTCTGCATTTTTTTTACATTAACTTAAACCCATTTTCTATTCTCTGTTTTATTTTAAGGAAAATATAACACTGCTGCTTTATTTCCAGAAGTCATGGCGTGTTTGCTCCGGCCCATCATTTTCTCTCACGCCTCCTTCACAGTCCTCTCCACCTCTGATTCACCTTTGAGGTTGTGGACTCACTTATATGATGGAGACTTAAATTACAGTAAGCAGCAGAGGTGGGGGAAAGTCCTTATGTTGTAAGTCCAAGTCAAGTCTCAAGTCTTTGCTCTCAAGTCTCCAGTCAAGTCCAAGTCAACACAGACAAGTTTCAAGTCAAGTCCAAGTCTTGAACTTTTTGTTTCGAGTCCCAACCAAGTCCTTACTGTTTCTTTCAAGTCAAAAATAAGTCATATCAAAGCCATAAACCATTTGTTATTTGTAAAGATTTACATAAATCATGAGCATTTTTCCCTATTTGCATTTATTATTAAACAAGGGTTCTTGTTTGTGTTAAGTTACATAGTGCAGCTTTAACCAAACTATTTTACATGTCATACAAAAAATAATCAGATAAACTTCAATAACTGGAAACTTAAACAATGTGCACAAAAATAAGGAAGACTCAAATACAATTAAACATTAAACTGATTCTCTAATTCACTGTTCCAAAACAAAACAAAAGAGAGACACGAGGAAACACGTGGAAACAGGCGGGCAATACCAGCGAGCGATTTATGTTCAGTCCTCCCGGTGTTGTCGTTATGAGGGAGGCTAGAGTTTGAGACAGTGTTGCCAAGTTTGGTGAGAGAAATAAGTTAACAGACCTCCAGAAACAAGACAAAAACAAGCAAATTTTTTTTTGAGGGGAATAAGCAGACATGGCAACACAACACGGTGTTACCAACGGCCGTCATTCCTGACTATTAGTTGATGCGACACTTTTTAAACGGTTTGGGCTGTAAGGTATTAAGTGACTTGAAAAGACTTTTTTCTTGATTTCATCAAGGAAGTCAAAAACGGGACTCTAGTCCAAGTCGAGTCTCAAGTCGAGTCTTCAAGCCCCCACCTCTGGTAAGCAGGCTGAATCCTGACAGTTTATAAAGATTCAGATCCACTTATAGACCTAAAAAGATCTGCACAGACGAGCTCCAACACAAACGTCATGAACAGGATTTTTGGATGTGGATTTATTTTGCACATCTCCTCCACTGAAGCTTTTATGTTGCCTCCTTTCTGAATTTGAGATTCTGTTTGTGTTTTGCTGTTGTTTGCATTTCTCTGTGATCCTCCTACATCGATCGGCTTGTTTCTGTTGATCAATGTTGGACTGAATAGTTTATTTGTTCCATAAAACCGTGAGTTACACAGAGAGTGATCAAGCTCGACGAAGCTCAAACGTAAAATTTCACAACCTCTCAGTCATCCTGCGAACTTAAAAACAATATCAAACAGCGATAAAACAAAGACAGATATAATATGTAGAGATAAAAAAGTAGAAGTTGTTAAAAATACATGAACAAACGCTTTCTTCAGAAGTTGTGCTCACTTCTGGAAGATGCAATGTTCGGCCGAATTTTAAGTAACAGGGGGTAAAAAAAAAAAAACAGACTGTTCTGTTTTGGTCCGGCTCTTGGCAGGATTTTTGGCCCAAATAATCAATAATTTCTGCCTGAGCTGAAGAAATGTACAGCACTTTTAGAGGACGAGTGCAGAGACTAAACAGCAAAAACTCAGCTCAAAGAAGGAGCCTACGGCAAGCCTGGAGGCCAAAACCCACCAGCGCTTTGACAAGAGTTACACACTACAAAACACTTCTATTTTGTTTTACAGTTCTGTGAGTGTAAGCTGTGGGTTTTAGGAAGTACACGAGGTAGCCAGTGTGTTTTGGTTGCATGTGAGTTGCAGGGGCTGGATGGGAAGTCTTGCCTGCAGTGGTGACGCTCTGTTTGCATCTTATTAAAGGTGATTTTTGGGTCATTTAACGGGCCAACACTTTTAGAGCGGTCTGACTGCGGACCTCCACTGAGAGGAACGGCGCTCCGGTTTGTTTGAAGTGGTCATCCCGTTTTGTATTTTTGTCTTAGGTAAAAGTACGTACCTCCAAGTGTAATCGCTTTTAATTTGAAAGGCTTTGAATCAACCTAAAGGGATATTCTGGTGTAAAATTAATTTAGGGTCAAACACACCGTGACACCGAATTAGACACTCTGTCGAGAGATGAATGTTGCAAACAGCTTGCTTCTCTAGTTATACCAACTTTAGTAACGACCGCAGGATAGTAATACAGAGAACCACACGCTCAACCAAAACGCCACTCTATAGCCACAAATAATGCTCAGAACAGCACCTAACTTCATCAACAGGACATATAGGGTCACAGCCATAGTACTAGACACCAAACATCTTTTTAACTTTGACTCATTTCTTTAGCAAAGAGACTAAACACAACTCACCTACTCTCTTCCAGCAGCCGCTTGTTTGTAACAAGACCTCAGGCCAGTCCATTACGGACTACAGCGGGGTGACGCAGCTCAAGGAAGAACATTTATGATCAATAATCATCATATTAATCATTTTACAGACGCGGTAGTTCTTTTGTCTTAGCGTCTCGGTCTGATTGTATTTCCATCAAGAAATGTTCATATATGTTCTTCCTTGAGCTGTGTCACCCCGGGCCGGGAGAGTGGGAGGGGATGAGTCGGAACTACAGGAGAGGGGTGTGTCGAATCCAGCGAGGTGATTGGATGGAGATGGACCAATAGTAGCTGTCCGGGACGGATGGCTCCCATTGGTCAATGTTTTTGCAGCCCTGCACCTGATAGGGTGAACAGAATATTTCAGTTCTTTCTTCACTTTGTGGAGATCACACTATAGGACCATGATCGCCATAGAAACGAGGTTCATAATTACCAATCTCTACAATCATCAACCATGACTTTAACAGAGGTAAATAGATTTCTGCCTGTTTTTGCTGTCCGTAGACTGTTTTTCATTCTTTCATTCTTTCTTTGATTTACTTAGATCCTACTTTTAGATTGTTTTTACAGATTTCTCTGTTTACTCCATAAACTAAAACACACCTTTAATTTAGTGTGGCTGAGGAGTATTAAACGCCGAAGTGTGCTCATTCCTGATTGGACAGCATGTTACTTAGACTGGAAACATTATGTATTACGCTATAATGATCCAGAATCCTGCAGACAGACTTTACAGTTAAATTGATGATGAGCATGAGAAAAACTAAACAAATATGAGAGATTTTCAAACGTTTTAGGCAGAAAAGTGAAAAGTGAGTAATGTGATCAAACATGTTTCTGACCAATCAGCAGCCGCTCCAGGAGAACATTCACTCTTTAAAGTCTGTCAGCGAGCCGTTTGTGAAAGCATTGTTCGACTGTAACCCTTTAATCTTTTCAATCTTGGAACAATTTATTTCAGCAGGATGCAAACATAAAAAGCCTTTTCATGTCAGTCTTTGAGCTTAAATATGCAAATGTATTCTAAATTCACTCAAAGCTTGCTTATCAGTGGAAAATGTACAGCGGAGTATAAAACATAAAGGCCCTGTGTTTCTTTTTCTGCGCGCATTTCTTCATCCAGCCCACCTGAAACTCATAAAAGGTATAATTAATAACCACAGAGAGGTGCAGAATCCCCTAATATGAAGAAAAAAAAACATGTATTGGTGTAAATGAATCACAAACACAAGATCTTTTCTTTTCCTCGTCTCCTTCTTAATGCAAACAGCCGTTTATTTCCTCGGCTTTAAATGATATTCGGCCTCTTTTATCTTGTGAAATGACTGGAACAAAATTAAACACCTGTTGTTCGACACTGTTTCCGTGCGCTGCTTTTATTTATCCTTTCTTTCCACATTTCCACGGAGGGTTCGCGGGGCTGTGTTTCATCCAGCAGCAGGTGAATCTACTTCTCCTCGCTCTCCTGGGACTCACTCTGTGGACCAAACATCTTCACACTGCTACCAGAAATGAGTTTATGCTCGGCTCGTATTATTGGGCTTCACAAATAAAACACTGCTGTTGTTTTAATCGAGTTTTTATTGGATTTTTAGGTTCCTCTCGTACCCACTAACTCACAGGTGGCACATTCAATAGCAGCCTGTGCATTAGCAGCTTCCAGATCTATTTCCTGCCTCGGGGCCGCTGCTCCCTCTCCTACCTGATTTCTCTCCGTCTGCAGGGGGGAGAAACAAAGTGGGAAAGTGTTTGTTTTGCTCTTTTTGTGCAGCAGTTAATCTAAAAAGGACCGCTTTGTCTTATGAATTAATATTTTCTCTGCAGACTGAGGCGGCTTAAACGCTCAGAGCACATCCGCGTGTCCTGAGAAAAGTTACTAAAGAAAGAAAGAAGTGAACTCCTGCAGGCTGAGGTAACTGAAAAAGCAAGAAAACAGCTTCATCAGTGACAAAAAAGACAACGGAGGAGTTTAGCGGAGTAAAAACTGAGGAAGACTGAAAATTAGTCCTGGAGACAAGAAGAAGATGTAGTTTTGAAGCACGCTTTAGTTTCATTTAGGGGTAAGTGAGGAGGGTGGTGCATATGAACGCTGCTGCTGCTGCTGCTGTTGTTGTTGTTGTTGCTGTTGCTGCTGCTGCTGCTGCTGCTCTCACCTGCACACCTGGGAACACAGGTAATCACAGTCAGGTAGTTGTAACAACAACTCCTCCAATCCACTACGACCTAATGGGTCATTTTTTCATGCACTGAAATACGACCCGGTGGAGCGTTTACTGACGAGTGCCCCCGCTGGTCGACTGAGGTACCACACGGGCCTTTGGTATGACTCATGGAGAAATATAAATGCTAAATACGACTCTTACCGATCACCAAATTAACTTTTAACACCATTTGAATACACATTAAATTCTCATGCACCACAAATGGGATTAAATAATGTGTTTTATGTCGATCACGTGCACGCAGATGTCTTCACAACTAAAGACAGAGTGGCAAAGGTAGAACACATCAGCTGCTCTTACGTTTGGATCTTTTTGTTGTTTTATTTAGCGCAACAGCTGGGTGACACCGGTACCAGGTGGCACAAGCAGCAGCTCTTTAAAGCTCCTCCTGTAGCGGCGATGTACCGATCTCCAAAACGAGGGATCAGTCCTCTCAAGGTAAAGTAACGGCACATTTTATATTTAAACAACTATGTTCTCGTCTAAAATGTTAATGTGTTAAAACTGAATTTTGTGATCAGTAAGAGTCATATTTAGCATTTATATTTCTCCATGAGTCATACCAAAGGCCTGTGTGGTACCTCAGTCGACCAGCGGAGGCACTCGTCAGTAAACGCTCCACCGGGTCGTATTTCAGTGCCTGAAAGCTTGCCATCTGCAGGCAGGTGTTCCACAGTGTGAAGTCGGTGTTAGAATATCTTTGTAGATCATTTGCAGAGGTGGTTTAGTCCCTGCTGGACGGGGGCGACTCTTCAAACTGTGCAGAGAATAAAAAAACAAAAACAGATTTATTCAACTCTGCGCTACGATTCAAAGATGAAAAAAAAAGACATGAAATTAAACCAAGTACCAGGCAGACACTCCTGCTTGATCCCTGCACAGTTGGTCAGAACATGATCTTCATCTGTTGAATGATGTTCATTATGTCCTCAGTTTCCTAGTTTTCTCAGATGTACATTTTTTCACGTACTTTGACATCTTCTGCCTTCCTCAGGAGTGTCACTCGGTATCAGCTGGCGTTGTGGAGGCGTGACCCTCCTGTTTTTTTCGGTCACGCCTTCCGCTCTCTGTTCGCCTCTGCAGAACGCTGCTCCAGGACCTCGCTGCTGCTCCTCCCTCTGCTACCATTGAAGTTTACTCCGCTGCTACTTCCTGCTTGCTCCCGTCAATCCTTTTTTGACATATAAAAAAACCTCTGATGACCATTTGTGCAATTGTAACCTGCGAGTCTGCCTTCCACCCCGCCGAGAACTTTAACTCTGTAAATGGCCCGCCCCCCTTTACCTGTAATTGGCTAACATGTTGCCTTCGATCGATTGGATTGGTTGGATTGATTGACATGTCAAGATAGATGGGATTAACTGAAGATGACCACTCTGACAGGAAAAACAAACC
The DNA here is from genome assembly GCA_962446985.1 of Xyrichtys novacula. Classification (NCBI taxonomy): domain Eukaryota; kingdom Metazoa; phylum Chordata; class Actinopteri; order Labriformes; family Labridae; genus Xyrichtys; species Xyrichtys novacula. The sequence continues at coordinate 34,099,008 of OY660869.1, read as the reverse complement.
CCAAATCAAATTAATAGAAAATTTTGCCTTTAGTCCAGGGTGGGCACAGCTCACTGTGTGAGAGCATGTGTTCCCCCTCATCCCTGCTCATCATCCTTGGAGAGTGTCACTCGTCTTTACAGACACACACCAAAACAACCTTTCAGGATGTGATCAACGTTAGCTTCAGTCTGTTTCTGCCTTAAACACCCTGATATGAAGAAAACAGAGAGTGAACCACCAAGTCATTTTGTGCTCCTTTTTTACCTCAAGCTGCCACCAGGTGGTGCTGCTGTTGTTTTGGATGTCAGTCTATAAATCCTTCTTATTGTAAAGGGTCTTTTAACCACTAGATGGTGCTCTAAACAAAGAAAATCACCCAAAAAGAACTCATTTATGAGTCCAGAAGAAAGCGAGTCCCCATAATGTGTGCAGATGTTTGTGGACATGACACACACACACAAACACACACACACACACACACGAACACACACACACTGCATGCTTTCACAGAGCGTAGAATCACAAGTTCACACATACTAGTTGACATAAAATGATCTTTTTTTCAGTTGAAATGACACAAAAACATCAGAATTTCTTTAAAAAATCAGTAAAAAACTTTATTGAAAAAGATTTTAAAAAGACGTTTCAACATAAAAACAGATTTCTTGATAAAAAAAAAAAAGTTGTATAAAAATATTTACAAAGTGCTGTTCGTCTGGTTTGCAAAAAGAAATGATTTGAGCTTTAACAGTTTTTTCACAATCCTGTAAAAGTCTCCAGAGACATCAGGGGGGAGGATGTTTGGGTCCTTAAATAAAGGAGGTCTGAGCGTTTCTTCCGTCGACAAACAGGTTTTCTTTTCTACATTCAGCACATTTCTGTTTAGTCTTGAGGAAAAACAAAAAGACAAAGCCACATTTCCTCCTTTTCCTCGCCGGCTCGTTTTCTGACAGCCAAAGAAACAAACCTGCAGCCAAGTTTATAACGTCCTGTCTGACGCTCCGTCTGTGAAACACGATCGACTCTGTTCCTTATTTCTGAGCGATCCAGTTTCTCAACCTTCAGATTTACTAAGAAAGTTTGTTTTTTTTCTACTTCGATCAAATTTCCCACTTCACCTCCTGTTTTCCTTCACAAAAAAATCTGCTTTTGTTCCTTTTTACATTCCTGTTGCTTCAAATATCAAATATCCAAGTGTTTCCTCCTGCCCTTTTCAGTTTCCACTTTCTCTTTTCTTTAAAGCTCGATGACAGCGCAAAAAAACTGCTGAAATGAGTTAGAACCACAAACAAAACAAAAAAGAAAGAAAAAAAAATGAGGTCAAATCTTTTTTGATCGTCTTGTCTTCTCAGAAAAAGTTAAAAAATTTTGACTGAAATGTCAAAATTAAAGAATTTATGTCAGAATTTTAACCCAGACCTCAAATTTCTAGGTTTAAAGTCAGAATTCGGACTTAAAACTCAAATCTAAATTCTCCGAATTTTGAGGTTGAGGTTAAAATTCTGACAAAAATCTCAGATTCTGAGACGTCTGACTTTAATCTCAGAGTTTGAAAAATGAGAATTCTCAGATTAAACTCAGAAATCAGTTTTAAATCTTATAAATCTGAGATTAAAGTCCAAAATCTGACTTTAATCTAAGAATTTTTTAGTATTTTTTTTGTAGATCACCAGGATTAAAGTTTTGAGTCTCAGAATTTTGAGGTTAAGGTCAGAATTCAGACTTTAATCTTAAAATTCTGAGACACAAAATTTAATATTAAAAATAATCTGAATTCTGAAACTCCACTTCTGATTCTGAGATTAAAGTCATAACTTTGACATTAATCTCAGAATTTGATTTTTTTCAGATTTCTCAGATTAAAGTTTTGAGTCTCAGAAATTTGAGGTTGAGGTCACATTGAACATTTTAATGTTAAAATTCTGAGACACAAAATTAACATAAAAAAATAGAATTCTGAAACTCAATTTTGGATTCTGAGATTAAAGTCATAACTCTGATGTTAATCTCAGAATAAAGATATAATTCTGACATTTTAACTCATGGTTTTTTATTTTTGTATCTCATGTTGATGACTTGCTTTTCTTATTAATTTGACAATCTCATAATTTAAATTTTTTTATTTTAAATTATAAATTTTAATCTTAAAAAAAAAATGTTTGAGATCTTTTTTTTTGTCACGGGTGGAAACGAACTTTTATTGTAACTCCATCTCATGTCGATGTTATCAGACTCAGATTAGATGTGACCACGGGTTCGTCATTAACAGACTTCTCTCTCTCAGGTCGGGAGTTTTTGATGTTTGTTTTTTTGGACTCCTAGTTTATGAATTAGATTATTAATTTGGATAATAACGGTAGAAAAATAAAGTTTCCCTGGGAGCTTGTAGAGCCCAAAATCACGGCACAGAACCAACTTTTTTAAGGCAGTTCATGTCTGTTCGGACCCTTCCCAAAATCAGTGTTTCGAGCTGTTTCAGGACTTGGAAGGCTGGATTGTCACAGATGACAGATCTGCTCTGCTACCTTCAACTTTCCACGACATTTCCCCTCCTCTCTACCTTCAGTCCTCTGACAGTGACACAGGTGTAAGAGTCACTCCTCCTTTACATTTCAGTTCATATTTTACAAAATAAGGATTAATCCGAGCACTACTATTTACAGTTGCAGTCATTCAAATTATGATAAAGTATATTTTCCCATAATGCCTCACAAACAACCCTACATAGACTCTTCTCCAGTGTCCAACCAACAAAGTTTACACTCATTGAAAAAATCCTGAGGGCGGAGCCAGGCCCGACCTCTTCTCAGAGCTCCCAGAGTTCTTTGCTGTGTTGCTTGTTGCGGTACTTGCGGTCCCGTCCAGGCCCAGCGAGCGCCGGTACGCCGCAGAGAGCCGGTACAGGACGTCAGGCCGCGGGCCGGGGTGGGCGTCGGCTTTCTGCGTCATCAGCATCTCAAAGAGCGTGCTGACCTCAGACAGGAGAGCCCCGCCCAGTGGGCCGTCCTTCTCTGGAGTTTTACCTGAGAGGAGGAAGAGGAGAGGGAGGTATCACTCTGATGTTTTTTTACAGACCGGAGACTAAAGTTATACCACTTCATCAAAAAGTTCCTAAATCTGTGGAGCTGAAATTTCTCTTTTTGGTAGATCAAACATCTTGTACATTTTTTATTTTACCTTTTTGATTCAAAATGAACAAAGTTTGATTTTTTTACCAAAAGTGGAGAAGGATGAGGAGTCCAGGGCGTCCCGGGGAAGGAGCTCACTCTCAGGAGACGGGGGCCCATTTGGGACAAAAACGTTATCGTGATAATCAGCTGTGAGGGGGAGAGAGAGTCTGGCCATCCAGGCTGGATCGGAGACCTCGGAGAAGACGTCTTCTGTAGAGAGGGAGAGAAAATCAAACTAAGGTGAAGCTTACTTCATGACTGATTTTACTTCTTTTGTTTTCATCTGTGGGGTACCTCAGGGATCTATTCTCGGCCCACTTTAGTTCACCATCAACAAGCTGGTTCTCAGTCAGATCATTCAGAAATATGAGTCTAGTATCAATCTTACGCAGATGACACCCTACTGTATATCCCAGAACCCATCCTTTTAAAAGATTAGACAAGTCAAGAGTTTAGGTTAGGTTAAGTTATCTTACATTAGTATAGTACAGGAAAGTTTAGTGTTGTTTAGTTAAATCGAGTTTAGTTTAGTTTAGTGTGGGTTAGATTAGATTAGATTAGATTAGATTAGATTAGATTAAATAAGGTTGGCTTAGTTTAGTTTAATTTTGTTAAGGTAAGATAAGGTTGGGTAGGTAAGGTTAGGTCAGGTTATGATAGTAAAGTTTATGTTATGTTTGGATTAGATCAGATTAGATTAGATTAGATTAGATCAGATTAGATCAGATTAGATTAGGTTGGGTTGGTTTAGCTGCATTTAGTTTAGTTTAGATAAGGTAAGGTAAGTTTAGTTTAGTTTAGATAAGATTGGGTTAGTTTATTTTATTTTATTTTAGATTGGTTTAGTGTGTGTTAGATTATATTAGATAAAATTAGATTAGATTACATTGGATTGAATTGAATTGGTCTAGGTAAATTAGAAAGTTTAGTTTAGGTTAAGAAGTTAAGTGTATTTTAGTTGAGTTGAGTTAAGTTAAATTAAGTATAGGTAAGATTAGTTTAGTTTAGTTAAAATGAGATTAGATTAGATTAGATAAAATTAGATTAGATTTAGCACAGTTTTATTAAGATTATTTCGATATTCAACCATTAATAACAAGAAGATGGGTTTTTATTTGTTCATTTTTAAGCCTCTGCAAGGTGAAACTAAAGAAACGGTCCTGTTTTACGTTTCCCAAATGAAACATTCAAAAGAAATTCACATTTAACCGTCAAAAATCACCAAAGAGTTCTCTGTTTATAGGAGCTGAGCCAAAAGTTCCTGAGGGAGCTTTAAAACACTTTAATTCGAGCTTCAGTACCACTCTGAACAAACTTTCCCTTCAAACCTCAACCACACTGTGATGACGGCTCTTAGAAATAAAAACAAAGTCTGGAAAGATTTTAATATTTAAAGTAGGGACATAATTTTTTTAAGGTGTGTGTGTGTCATTTTGTTATTAGACTGAAAGAATCAGTGAATTTGCTCCTATCTCTCTACAGCTTTCCAGGTCAGATTACCAATCCCAGGTTATCTCCTGTTTTCCTCTCTGAGGCTGTTGGACATGAACGAGTCAGGAAGAGAAGGAAGCAGCGCTGTGGTTTTATCTGGCTGCATGTCAACAGACTTTCCTGCTATCTGTGGCGTCCCGTGCACTGCGACAGACAGCTAAACATCACGTCCACACCGCCACAGCGAGAAAAAAACCTCCCGGCCTGCTGGCTGCCTCCAGTCTGACATTCCAGTCAGTGTCAGAGGCGTAAACGCCGGGTGTGTCAGAACAGAGGACGCACAAACCGAGCGTCTGAGTCACAAACAAACACATCGAAGATGATTACACGTCTTATTTCATTCTCTCATTTACTGTAAAAACCACCGGAGCGAATATAAACACAGAAAAAACTTCTTCTGTTTCACACTCGTGTTTTCTCTGATCTTATCCTCGGCTCGTCCTGTTTATGTCCTCTTCTTCCTGGTGGTTTCCAGAGCTATTTTAGTCTCATCTGATATAATTTAATCTAAAAAGCATGAGGGAGCTTCTCTGTGAGAATGTGGACCATCACATAAAGAAGGAGTTTGAAACAGAGATTTATAAACTGATGAAAGAATTAACCTGCTTTATTTTAACTCTGCATGTGCAACAATCTGCAAACAGAGACATACTGCACAGCATCAGTGAAATATTTATCTGAAAATGAGATTTAAAGACAGATATAAGGATTATTTATTTAATGCAGATGAATGTATTTGGGTTAAAGTTTAACGTGCTCCGTCTTTCAGCTCAGACTGATCTGAAGATCTGCGGTCTCCTTCATCTAACCGCAACCAGATGCAGAGAATTAAAAGTTACCCACACACACACACACACACACACACATGCAGTGAGTGTGGCACAGGCTGCCCTCAGAGTTCACCCCCCTTCTCTTCTTTCCTGCTTTTGTTTTGGCAGTTTCTCACCACAGATCCTCCAAACACTGAAAACTCTTTCAATCACAAAGTGTGCCGAGTCTCTGCAGACCTTTGAGGGATAAAAATCTGCTGTTACATTATCACCAATGCACGTGTTTAACCTGCAGATTAACCCTTTAAAAAGAAATGAGTTGCTTTAACACAGGGTGTGCATTATTGACATTACAGGAGGATGAGTTGTTGTTGTTGCAAACCAATTATACTCTGCTTGGCTTTGGTGCTGAGTCATTGAGAGACACAATATTTCACGTTAAAACCTCTTCATATCGATGTGCAGTGGGAATCTTTTGAGGCTCAATTTGGTTTCAAACTCTGACAAAAATGCAGAAAAATCTAATTTTTTCTATTCTAATGTGGTTACAGACGACACACATCACCAATTTAAACGTTTGATAACTCACCGAAGAGCCCCTGAGGACAAAGACAGAAATACAGTGACCTCTCAACACCATCGTAACATCATCTTCAGACCTGAACAAAGAGGCGGTGTGTGTTTGTATGATTCATGGTGACGAAGAAGAAGAAGACGAAGGAGTTACAGGTGAGAAAAAAGAGAGAGAGAGAGAGAGGGAGGAATGTGTGACTACAACGGCTTCATCAGAGCTACACACACACACACACACAAACACACACACACACAGGGCTGTCACAGGACTCTGGTGTGAGTTACACTGATAATAGAGCCTGCAGGCGAGAGGTGAGTCAGGCATCACACACATAAACCACACACTCCCACTCACTCTTTGTTTCCCTCTCTCTCCCTCTCTCTCCGGTCTTAAAGTGCGCCTCGCTCGACCACCATCAGGTGGTAAAGCCCCTCCGCTCGCCCCAGGGCTCTGACCACCACAATGTCAGGAAGAAACTGTTTAACACACACGAAAGCGTACACACACACACACACACACACACACACACACACACACACACACACACACTCGGGCGCTTTAAAGAGCTGGCCTACATACCGACGAGGAACTCCCAGTTCAACAAAGAGAGTTCGAGACTCGGCTGTTTTAACTTCGTGTTTTGACTGAAACAGAGAAAAGGGTTTTAGTCAGGGTTCGATTATTCAAATTAGAGACAGTCAGCTGATCTCTGGGATTATCACTACCACTTTATCACTAACGCTATGTGCCAACAATGTGTGTTTATAGCATCATCCACAGTCTACCCTGGCAGGTTTGGACTGGAGGGGGTACTGGCCCGTTGGGCTCCTGTCCCTCCTTCTCCAGTCGCTCTGTACAAATTAAGACTGACATGAAATTTCTGCCAAAATCTTTCAGGGTTAGACCTCAGTGCAGAGCTTGACACTAACTTTTTTCACACGCAGCAGATGTGCTCCTAAGTTGAAAAAGTAAGGAGCACACATAGAACTTCAGGGGAACAATGAAAATTGATCAAATAATGTGTTTTCCAAAATAAAATGGAAAATTTGAAATCAATTTTAGGTCAGTTGGTCACATGACATGGAGGCTATTGAAGGAAAACAGCCTTTTCTGAGAACATCAACTACTAATTTATTGACGGTCCCTTATTTAACACCTGGCGTTGACAGTGAGGGTGCCGAGTAGATTTAACCGCGCTGCTGTTGTTATTCCCGGTTATGGAGAGTGAGAAGACACCGGTAGATCCTCAGAGAATGTCCGTCAGATATCCAACCTGAAACTAACTTCACCGCCGTATTTACAGGAAAATATATCCAACCTAAAACTAACTTCACCGCCGTATTTACAGGAAAATATATCCAACCTGAAACTAACTTCACTGCGGTATTTACAGGAAAATATATTTGTTACCTCGGCTGATTTTTTTTTTACGCTCACATGTGACCCTATATTCATTTTACAATTCACACAGAGTGAAACGGTCGAGCTCTGCAGTGAGAGAGTTTTTCTGATCTTTCAGGACCTGCTGAGTCTACATGACATAACGTCACTGCTGCAGCGTGTCCATGAAGGATCTGGATCAAGTACAAAACTCCAACGTGGGTATGAGCCCGCACTCATGATGATAATCAAAGCTAACACCTTGCAAAGCTGTTAATATCATGAAAGTGACCTGATGCTTCAATGACGACCTTTTCATTCGAGTCTTTTAACTTAAAAAACGATTTGAAGTTTGAGTCAAAGACCCTTGAGACGGGCAGGAGTGTGTGGATGTGGACTTTTAACCTGCCGCTCTGTTATTTCCTGTTTTCTTCCTGTTTTCTACATGTGTCAGTGTGTGTCCATTGTGAGTGAGTGAGGTCAAAGGTCGGCAGCTTTTGTCCCGACGAATCAAAGAGTTTCACTTGCAAGAGTTAGACGAACTACAGGACACAGTGGTTCGATTTATCAGTGTGTGTGTACCTGGGTTGTTGAGCAGGTTGTTGAGCCCCTCCTCCAGCTGGGGGTCTATGGGAGACTCTCTTCCTGGTTCCCAATCCACATCCCCGGCCTCGCTCTCACCGTGTCCGCTGTCTTTGGTGCTCTGCCAATCGGAGCAGTCCTGACCCGCATACCTGCACAGGACGTAAAATAAATTTAGGGTCAAACACACCGTAACACCCAGTTAGACCCCCCCTCCAGAGATGAATGTTGCCGACCGCTTGTTTCTCTAGTTATACCAACTTTAGTAACGACCGCAGGATAGCAATACGGAGAGCTACGCCCTCAACCAAAACTCCACTCTATAGCCACAAATAATGTTCAGAACAGCACCTAACTTCATCAACAGGACATATAGGGTCACAAACATAGTACTAGACACCAAACATCTTTTTAACTTTGACTCATTTCTTTAGCAAAGAGACTAAACACAACTCACCTACTCTCTTCCAACAGCAACTTGTTTGTAGCGAGACCTCAGGCCAATCTGTTACGGACTACAGCGGGGTGACGCAGCTCAAGGAAGAACATTTATAATTTATGAGTTTAACCAAAACCTAGATTTGGGTTTTCTTTTAATCTTGAGTTGGGGTAGATTTGGGTTTTCTTTGTTTGTTTCTTTTCCATTTTCTGTGTAAAGCACTTTGTGTTACATGGTTGTGTATGAAAAGTGTGATATAAATAAAGATTGATTGGTGTCGTGAGATAAGACGTTGATAAAATGCCTGAGGTTTAGAGAGATAACAGCACACACACACACACACACACACTCTCTCTCACACACACACTCACACACCTTTAACGCTGTAGAGTGTGAAGCTGCAGGCGCGCTCAAACACGATCCAGGTGAGACACAAAACACACCGTCTCATTTTATTCCGGTTATTACGATACAAATCTTTTCTGACTGTACGGTGAGATCAGTCATTTCCTCCATGACTTTATTTGGAAAAAGATTAAATAAAAAGCGACAAACTGAGATGAGATTTTAAAACAAACCATTTAAATCTGTTTTCACATAAAGCAGAAAACGCTAATACG